>OU745319.1:6180230-8580230 GCA_916618145.1 Emmelina monodactyla
TATAAATTATATATCTTCCCTTGCTTATTGTTTCTTTTTTTACAAAATTTCCTGTTCATTAATAAAAAATGGCTGCATTTCGCAATTGGTCTGCCGTTTGTGTTGTGACCACAATTGACGCATGTCTACCTACCACAAATACTGACAAACATAAAAAATATTTATTTAGGTACTTCTGATTCATCATCACGTCACGAATGCAGTCTTATTCGTTAATGTTATTGTTAATTAAATCACATTAGATAATGTACTCGTAATTTAAAAGAAAAACAACTGAATCGGACAGCGAGAAGTTGGTTAAATTTGCCTTGCAAGATTTGTACTGAACAGCCATACTGTATATAAAGTAAAATACTTAAAAGCTTTTAAAAAAAAACCTAGTTGAAGCAAAAACAAAAAACCGAAGTGTCAAGTAAAAAACGAGAATTTCTCACAACTTTACAAGAAGTCGTTGCTAAAATTTATGACAACTCCAGGGATATGTAGGTAAAAGAATATAAACCAAAATAAATGTTGTTAGTACGCTAAAACAGTGCGGGATTGCAAACAAAACAAAATTGTCTACATACCTTTTTTTAGATTAATTTATATTTCCCTTCAGTCTCTGTATTCCATAATAGGTACTCAGGGCTAATCATATGGGCCCGCAAAAGGTAACCTAAGAGTTCACCGGATGTTTATTTCTTGAAATATATTTATACTAGTAGGTATACATAAAAAATAACAATAAAATGCATGACAATTAAAATTTTACTGATAGGAATCACCTATAAGATGGACAAAAGCTACAAAGCATAAAGCATACATTCGAAAATAAACCCTTAGGTAGTTATAAAATCATTATTTTGATCAGTCATATAAATTTGATAAACAAATTTCAGTACTCTTCTTACCACAAAATCCTACTGATATTATAAACGTGAAAGTTTGTGAGTATGTATCGATGTATGGATATTTGTTACTCTTTCACCTAAAAATTACTGGACGGTTTCGGATGAAACTTTACAGTTATATACGTAATACATCAGAATAATACATAGGGTACTTTTTACCACCGGAAAACTTCTCATTCCTACAGGAAACCGACTTCCACGCGAACGGAGTCGCGAGCGGCCACTGGTTCTTTAAATAATGCCAACATCAAACTTCTGAAGCTACCCATAAAACCTGTCACTTTATGACAAGTTTCATATTTACAGCCAAATAAATATCAAATGAGTCGAGAGAAACCTAATTTGGCCAACATGCATGTACCTTTACTAAGCCTCTTGGGTTGGAAGCAATTTACGATACCCAATAAGCTACCTATAATTAAATTGACGTCGAACGTTATGTAGGGAATCATAATCTTTACCTATGAATAGCACCAAGAGAAAAGGGGCTTCCGAATAATTTGGTAGAAGATACAATATTTATTGTGTCTCAAAGAAGGACTGACGTTCAAAGTAGTTTTCTTAGAAAATTTTATGTTTTTGCGAAATCGAAAAAGCTAAGTAGCGCGGTCATAAAATTAGTAGGTAAACCTACATAAAGGAGTGGTACTGTTTTCAAGGAATCCTTCAAGTTTTAAATGTTTACAACAATGTTGCTGAATACTGTCAAAAATAATATACTTAAATCTAATAAATGGTACCTACAATATGCTTCGACGACCTCTGTGGCGCAGCGGTATATAACATCAATAGGTTAGGTTAGTTAGGTTACTTTTTTGATAGCACCCAGAAAAAGGAGTCCGTCGACTCATGATTGAAGCCAGTTTTTATATACATAGGTATATTTTTTTTACAGTTTTCCATATTAAAAACACTTCTAACCGGCTAAAACTAGGTGTAGCCGCACTTCGGGTATTAGCCGTAACATATACTTACACCGGACTGCTAAGCGGATGGTTCCGGGTTCGAACCCCGGGTCGGGACCATTTCGTAAAATCGTTTTTCGATATTGGCTCGTGTCTGGGGTAACAAGGTTCTCCCTTAGTCCATTTTGTGGTACCTATAACACAAGGGCTTAATGCAACTTACTTAAGGGCCACATAATTGGTATTATAGTCTGGAGATTTATTTATTATTTATTTATTTATTTATTACTAATGGCCGCCCGCGACTCCGTTCGCGTGGAAGTCCATTTCCCGTGGGAAGTGAGAAGTTTTCCCGCGGTACAGTTCATTCTTCATACCAAATTTCATCGAAATCGGTTCAGTGGTTTAGGCGTGAAAGCGTAACAGACAGACAGACAGACAGAGTTACTTTCGCATTTATAATATTAGTAGGGATTAAATTTATGTAGGTATGTGGTGATAAAAAAATACTAAGAAATAAAAATGCCATCTTATTTGCTACCCGTCGGTTTTTCCAGACATTCATGCAGCATAATTCTGAGAAATGCAATTAAAACTTAACTTTGTCAAAGTCTACTTCAGAAGAACTAATATTCTTGTCAGAAGTAGTTAATGTACGGGTGTGTAATCAATAGGTATTTGTCAATAGGAATATTTTTAAAGAAGAGGTTGTAAATAATGCTTTAAAGATAAGGATGATTGGAAAAAATACGTAATTTCTGATTTATAAGTAAGTAAATGCTTTTATTAATGTAGAACTACAAGTTTCAGTGTATCTAACTGGTAGGGTAAGGTACGAGTACATGGGGTGTAAAATGAATGCGTTCGAAAGCGAAACGATTTTTTAAAGGGTACCTACTCGTTACGCTTAGAGCAAAATAAATAATTATTTAATTGTATCTTATAATTGTTTACTCTTTTATAAATTATACAGAATTGCTAATAAACAAACAGACTGCGGATTATATGAAATAAAATAGTATTTTAATGAGTTTTTAGGGTATTTGTTAACGAATTTTGTTACTGTATTGGCTCATACCTAACATCGTTTTGGGTTCTCTTCGAAAATGGTCTGTTTACATCCTAAATAGTTTGACGCAAGGCCCCTGTAAGGCGATAGGCAGTAGGATTCTTATTTAAACGTTTATTTACCTATACAGTTTTTAAGGGTTATTTCGTGTAGGAGAAAAAACATCTATCCATACATCGATCCAAACCCACTTGAATGCAGCTGGGTATGTGCCATCGACCATGTGTTTAGACTGGCATTGTATAAAATATCGTTTTTCATTCTATACTAACCATTCTTCTACAACGTGCTCTTATTCTTTAGCTTAATTAAAGAAGAAGCCGAAGATAGCCATTTAATTTTTTAAATAAATTTGTGTGACATTTTATTTTATTTGAGACACTATATACAATAAAATTGGTGATTTATATGGTGAAAAATTAAAAAGCATCTAGTAACATGGTTACGTTAATAACTCCTCATTATTTAATTCCTTTCTTACACAAATGATATCTACCTTAAAACTCTAAAGAAGTCGTGTTTAACAAGCCTACAGACCTTCTGTCTGAATTAAAAGAACTTCGTTCTAGGAGTCCTGTGAGTGAGTATGTAAGACATACACATAGAACGTCCTCCTTTTTTCGAAGTGGGTTAAAAAAGATAAGTAGGTAGGTATCCTCCGGACCTCACAGGTCAACTACCGCAGTTTTTAGGAATCTATTAAATTAAAAGTAAGGCTTATGGCTGTTTTATCGAACGTTCCCTTAATTTTAGAAACAGCAAAATGTAAATGATTTTATCTTAAACTTTACTTGGTATACATGAATAAGTAGATATATAATAAGAACAAAGTACCTATAGCACGCTTAAAAGTGCTTTTATGGGCCCTTAAAACTGGACTCACGTAATTTTTGGGACAGACACCCTGTATCAATATGGTTAGTCCTAATTATCGTCAATATCTTGTTGTATGACTCAATGGTGTTACAAATGGTAGGTATAGCCAGGAAGCGATTATAATTATTTTAAAGGCTAGTAACTAAGTATCTAAATAGGAAAAATACTGGTTATACTTAATGGTTAGGTATACTTAATATCTTTTAAATGCTCATAAACCACTGTTTACCTATAGGCACCGCAGCATATTGAAAGAGTTGATTTTCAAATTCCTCATCAGAATTGATTTATTGCAATATTAAGATTCCTAACTACAAAAGCATTTATCATACGGAAGTGTATTTGTTCCTTCCTTATAGAGTGACGAATAACAGATTTTTTGAGCTCCACGTTAAAAACCTCCGTTGTGGTGCATTATCCAGAGGGGAAGTCCTCACCCTAATGTAAGACTTTTTATAGCCATCCAAGGAAAGTATTGTAAGTAAATACTTACATAACTTTTTAAGGTACATAAATAGACAGGTATTAATATTAGGTTTAAATAAGCTATCGTTTAAAAACGTTGCAGCCATAAAATTAATATGCGTGAGACATTGATGCATATTTTATTTTAAACCGCTTGCCAAACCCGTTGAGATAAAGTGACAAATAAAAAATCACCGTTTGATTATAAAAATACGATATGCTATCTGTACATACACCTAACTGTACTTAAAAACCGGTGTTAAGTCCCGACGAGTTTTTCCTTATTCTTTTTTGAGGTAAACAGCAAAAAACATACACAATGGCAGTCATTCGCTTTTAAACTGGACGCAGGTCGTGTTGCAAAGAAGTTTTAAATCTAGTTAAAATCTCATTTTTTGCGAAGGAACTTAATTTTCTACCTTTTTACCAATTGACTGTGGATTTTAAATGAAAGACATGAAGAAGGTAAGTCAAATTGTATAACTATTAACGTTTTTTTATTAATTTTGTCAGTTGGTTACGTATTATGACAAAGTATTTTGTGATTATTTTGTAAGTCTAATAGTATTGGGCGATTTTAATTATAGGTAGCGTACAATTTTGTGATTTATAGCTTGTGAACGAGATGTTGGCTTCTTTTGAATAAACTTGTGGTGTAGTACCTTTTTCAATGTGCTTAGGTTTTTCAAAAAAAAAACATTTTTTGTTTCATACTGCATTAAAGGAATGCAAACTATTGTACGCTTACATTTATAGGTAAAATACCTACAGAGTGAAAGCAATTTTATTATTGCTTTATTTACTTAACTAAAGCAGAATTAATAGGCAAACAGGTTATTTGTTTGTATTTTGAATCTTATCTTTAATGTTTGAACATTCATATATAAACACATAGGTACCTTCGTACTAACTTAACTACTATGGCGAGCACGTGTTAAACACAACATAATTATATAAAGGTTACATTGTGGTTTTTATAATTTTACTGTTTTTTCAGGCGATACCACTAATTCTGCTGTCACACGCACTTCTTGCGACCTGTCAGCGACCATCCTTCGCCGGCAGTCGACCCATAGGATACCCAGAAATAACCACCACTACCACGGAGGCTGCGATTGTTGATAAGTAATAAACCTCTTTTATGTTGTTTTAAGTTTGAGATTATTCTATAAACCCTTGTAGCAGTAGGTATAAGGTTAATGATGGTTCGTTAGGAATAATCACTGGTTTCCACAGTGTTTCAATCATCGCTAACACATGAAAATAACGGTCATGAGGTAATTTACCAAAATTGATTATAATCCAAGCTTTTTCTTTGTAAATTCTACACAAGCCTCTAGAAAAGGTACTTAGTTATAATAAAAATCTGAGTACAATAGATTTTTCCATCTCATTTTCTTATACAAAGACCTTACGAAGCCGTTGTCTACATATTTTCGAACATGATTTACGACGGAAGACATCCTTATAAAAATAAAATTGAATCCACTTTATTATGCAAGATGATTGAGCGAGAACGTGGAACATCTGGGTCATGCTGATCAAATTCTGATGAAATTTCCACTTGATGTCAAAAAGGTGAATTTTTTATAGGTAAAGTTTATTATCCTTAGGTAGATCCTATAGTTTTTTTTTTATTCGCCGACATGTCAAAATTCAATGACGCGCTAGTCGCGTCACGGGCCCTCCTAAATGATGACGCACCTAACGCGTCGTGGGCCACTGGTGATGTTATTACGCTATTTTAGGCAGTTTCAACTAAAATAATACAAAGTGAGACCTGTTATTATTTCTTATGTTTTCATTTATTAGTTTAGTATATTTAAAAGTGTCGATCTACGTGTTTTATACGAGATAGAAGTTAAGTTATAGATTTCCACCATTGGTTGTCAACCTGTGGCAAGTATTTTATCGCAAATCAAAAATCTTCCGTTTTTACATCTAAACTATTCATTGGTGACCAAAACATAGTGATTATTTTTATAGATTTGCTAAGTTCAAATCCTGGCTTTAATAATAACACTTTTCAATAATTAGTAGGATAAACAGTTACCTTTAGGTAGGCACCCTATGGTTGACAACCACTGGCAATTTAATTTTCCAAAAAAAAATAGTGGCCCTTGATATTGGTGTTCCTAATGAGTTAATTTTTATATAAAATAATATATTTTATTGATTAAATCAAATAAAAATTTGAATTGCAACTATTTTTTAATGACGCATCTCTCGCGTCATGGGCCTCCCTGAAGGTTTCTTCATGACGCGCTAGGCGCGTCACGGGACAGGAGTCGGTTAAGTCACAAGAAAGAGACTTTGTATTGAGCGTTTATATGGGTGCGATGTAATGGGAGTGATTTCACACACTCAGACCGGACCATTAAACATCTATTAGTTTAATAAAAAATTACTTTTGTCCTAGATTTGGCGAAGACTCCACTTCCACCACAACCACACAGCGGCTACCAATCGAAGCTCACGGTGACAAAAATTTAGTAGATCGACTCAGCAAACTGCCCATAGACAAGCAACCTTTTTGGTTCATCAACTGGCAAGCATACGAACAACATAGAGAGAAACCACAAACATTCCCACAAAGACCCAGCCAATTCGCCGAACAATTACCAAGCGCCAACACCGACACCAAATTAAATATCCCACCAGAAACTACTACAGAAAAATCTAAAACAGAAAACCCTCAAACTGGCAACCCTAAATCCACTACTGTCAATGCCAACGTCATTTCAAGTACAGAAACTGCAGTGAAGGACGAAGTTCAAACCGGTAACACGGACAATACCGATAATCGTTTTGGAAACATCGACGTAACTCCTAAAGCTACTTCTGAAAAGCCTGCGATAGATTTTTTGAATTATTTCATACCTGTTAAAACGCCTAACAATAAATTGGAACTGTCGAAGCCTTGTTTGCCTAACACGGAAACGCAGACAACTGAAAATAGTTATTTCAAGCCTGGCAACAAAATTTCACAGAACAAAAATAAGCCGATAAATCCTTTGTTCATTTCGAGTAGCACAAATAAACCAGTTGTTAAAAATACTGAAGCTAAATTGGAAAATGAAAATACAGAATTCGGACACAAAGTAGAGGCGGATAAAAGAAAAGAACGTCCAACATGCATATTTTTTTAGACTTTCAAAGGCCGAAGGGGAAAATTAAAAACTTTTTATAATAAAACTCATTATATTGACTTTTTAAATAAATAAAACTTAAACAACTAAGCGTACTTATTTTAACATACTAGTTACCTTAAAATAACATATAAATTATTATTTAACATGACTTGGATACAATATTCGTTCAAATTAATGTCAAAATTGATCGTGATTATTCCTTAGCTACTGACAATGCAATTTGTTCCGTTTGAATTATATATAGCCAATATTTGGATTTAATTGAATAAGCTTAAAAGTATTTGCAAGCAAAAAGTTGCAAAACAATTGTTTTGAGCACAGCCCTTTACACTTATTTGACACCTCCTGTCATGTCATTATTGAATTAATATTTTTTATTAATTTTTGACTTGGCCACAGCAAAAAGTTTGTCTGATGCTAAAATTTTTACAACCGAATTGGCACAATATAGTGTTTTGTAAGAATTTAATAAAAATAAAAAATACGCAGTGACAGGAAGTATTTACTTAGGTTTAAGATTATTAGGCACACTACACGATTTCTACTTAATTATTTTTGCTGTTTTTAGAAATTACATTCATTGTTTGCGCCTAAAGAAAGTTACTAGTTAAAAAAATATTTTAACAAAATTGTACTCAATATTAGATTGTTTATTTATTTTTTTCCGAAAAACACTCGGTACAAAAATACAATGACGATATAATACAAGGCATTTGAAGGCAATTCTTAAAAACTACTACCTACTAAGTAAATGCAAAAATGGAACTTTTCGTTAATGTCACGGAAATACAGTTAGAATTAAAAGCATTACTGTTTGCAAACATAAAATTGTTTGAGTAAATTTTTTACTTGTGAAAGTTATATAGAATGGCAATACTCTTAAAAAATATACCATTTTTGGTACCTTCTTAGAAAAATATTAATTACATACGTGAACTACAAAAGATTATGAGCAAAAAACTCATAAGTACTTAAAAATCACAAACACCTTTCACTCATAGGAAACAAAATTCAATAAATTTTATAATCATACATTATTCGTTCGTATGTACAACCGTCAAACGACATGCAAAATGGACTGTTATTACCTTTGGCTTAAAGACCATAGTAGCAAAACAAAACCATGTAACTGTACTTATAAAATGTTAATTTTGGCAAAATAATACTACACAAGGGTCAACAACATGGAATTGGATAAAAGAAAACAAAAACAGACTGGCGAGAATTCCGAATTCAAAAAATGCAATCAAATCTGCAAAGTGCAACGTCTGAGAGAACCTATGGACGTGGCACATTTGTCTTAATATCTGATGCAGCTATATTAGTGCCTACACAGAGGATTCACTTAATATTGAGTGAATGGTAAATTTTAGTTCAAACTTTTGCATATTAATTTATTACATCTCAGTACAGACTTTTAATTGTTAAAACGCCCAATTGAGATACAGTAAGTTAAATTGGGCTACAATAGCTGTTGTTCGATTCAGTAAAGTAAGGCAGTTATATTTTAAGTTTTGTCATGTCCATAGGTTTCCTTAGTCATTGGAAAAGTGCAATACTGGCTGGATTTGGACTCGCTATTTTAAAAATCGAAGCATAACTTTTTTATTACCGCGCAATGTTGACCAAAATACATAAAGCCAATATGGCGGACATAGCTTTGTTTGTAGACGCTGAATCTTTCGTGACAGAAAGATTTATACTCTTGTAATTGCAGGATTTCTCCGCAGTTTCGTTGTTTATGATTTCTGTGAAATCCGGGTAGTTTTGTATTTGGATAGGCTGCAACAAAAGAATACTGTTTTAGTATAGTGCGATGAGTTTAAGTTGTCGCGGTTTTTTATTAGTTCTACTTTAGTTAGACACGTTTTTTGTAGTAGGTAGCTATCATTAATCTTTACTATTAAGTCAAAGCAGAAACGCATTTCTTTGGACTTGATTTACAATTATAATAATTTAAGGTTCAAACGGTACAACAAAATAAACGTCTATGTGATCGTCTATACTGAATTTTATATTTGTTACATCATTCTTTCAAAAAAGTTAATTGGTCCAGTAGTTTTAATGTTTATTGAACACAACAAATAAATATGTTTTCTCATTTATATGAGTACCTATAGAAATAAATTGTCGCCTCAATGTATATCTAAATTAGAGTTATTGGGGGGTTAGTTCTCTACTCTCTCTCCCACACAAGGTGCTTTAAACTATATAGAAAGTTAAAAAATATACTTACTCCCCAACTATCATCTCTCTTTTTACAAAACGTCATATGACTGCCTTCGTACAAGCTCTTCTCTATTTGTTCAGTCAGCAGTGTCTCGGTCCACGGCATTTCATTGAGATGCGCTATAAACGTCTTGTTGCGGAACTCCACTGGCTCACGGATTATTAGCTCCTCTGCAAGAATCACATAGTTGTTAATCAAAAAACAACTAGCAAACAGTCAAAAATGTATTAATTTATAAGTAAGTACCTACAGTAAAGAGTTTTTTTGTATACAATCTAGATGGAAATAAAATTATCTTTTTAGACTTTCAATAACTTTGATTACCTATTGATGACTATTAAAAATATAAAAGAATGTACTTAATCGTATTATTAAAAGAATTTCTACAAATTAAATCAGATTTGAATCAGATTTTAGAACTATAAGTAATCAATTTCATATTAGTAACCAAACAATATTTAATAGATAGTGGTGCCGATTCTACATGATATTGCTATCACTTACTCAGCAATAGTATAAGAAAGAGATGGGGAAACATTTTAGTCCTGTCAAACTAAAATTTGCGTGCATTTCGACACGGCGCAAGCAAGCTTAGACTCGTCGTCAGCGCATTTCGTCTAATTTTACAAAAGTGGACTAAATTTAGTGAGACTATTTATACCTGTCTTTATCAGATACTAAGGTTGAGGAAGTGATGGCAATATTTTTAATTTAGTTTAGAGAGTGTACTCAGAATCGGGGCCAATAACTTACTCATAAGCCCCACTCCCTGGTCGTCTCCCTGAACGGTCTGTTCCTCAGATATGTGCTGCTTCATGCTGGACTCAAATATCGGAGGCAGGGACTTCAGATTTCTGAAACAAGGATGCATACACTTTATTGTGTGAAAATTTACCTAGGTGCTAAATAAAAAAAAAAACTGAAAGACCTTTACTCAATAGGCAAGAAAGGTAGATAAATTAATTTACAGCCAAAAAATTCTTTGCTGATTTTTTTAGGATTTTCTGTGTGTCACTTTTTAGAAACAATAAATTATTACTTTTCTTAATGTTAATGCTTTTTGCGATTAGGCTACAAAAAGTGTAGAGTTCTCTTAATATGAAGCTATTTTTGTGAGCAGCGAAATCGAGAGTAATATGTATTGACTAAAATGTTTTAAAAACTTACCCAGAAGAAAAGAATATGTTTTCAAGAGTCATCATAGATAAACTGTAGAACTCTTTTACGCCAAAAGTTTCAAAGAACTCCTTAACCGGCGTCATGGAGTAACAACCCGCCAACTCAGTTCTAGGGTAGTATAGAATAAATGAGAGGCACATTTCCTGAAACAAATTGTTAGGTTAGATCCAATTGAAGCTATTTTTTTTAATAGTAAGATTTATCATTATTTATGAATATTTATTCTTGGTATGAATTAAAGTAGTATAAAATATTTTTAATATGGCCATACTACTGTCAGTATTTTTAAAACCAACGGCTCAGACTAAATGGTTACAGAGATTTAAGCGTATAGATAATACAAAGAGATTGAAATTGCTTCTTTCTTTTAATGTTAGAAGTTGAGATTCAGTGGAAACATTTTAATTCAAAGATTCCAGAACTCTTTAAGTACTTTTATTATTTATTACCCCATCTGAGTAAAGAGTTCTATAGGCAGATAAAAATAAGTTTTATAAAGAAACGAGTCCTTTATAAAATCCCTGGTATTCAATAAACATGAAATAGAATTTAACTTTGAATAAAGAGGTCTTAAACTCATCTTATACAAAGTATCAAAAGACTTTCCTTAGGTTTTTCTATAACCTGTTTATCTGAATAGGAAATCTATCAATATAGAGGCCATCTTGGCATTTTTATTATGGACGACTGACTCAGAATAGGAAACCCAACTCTATTTAATTGGATCTTGTATCTAAAGATGTCAATCTTATTAAGAGATTGATTTTGTTGGGATGCTATCAATCCTACTAATATTATAAATGTGAAAGTTTGTGAGGATGTATGGATGGATGTTTGTTACTCTTTCACGTAAAAACTACTGGATGGATTTTGATGAAACTTTACAGTAATATAGTTTATACACTAGAATAACATATAGGGTACTTTTTACGGCGGGAAAACTTCTCATTCCCACGGTAAAACGACTTCCACGCGAACGGAGTCGCGGGCGGCCACTAGTATTGATATAAAAGGGAAGGTAATTGATTCGCTAACTTACTTGTCTGGCGGAATAGCCGCCTAATATTGGTTTATCTCTAGAAGTACTGTCGTAACTGCATTCTGTAAGTAAAGTGTCCCCTTTCAGGAATTTCCTTCCGCCAGGGACAATTCTCGATTGTTGATAACGAGCATCATAGGAATTTTCCTGAAAAAAAGCGTTAAGTTTATTTTACTGCCATCTATTAAAAGTTATGATAACTTATGTTATAAAATAGGAGGTAAGCGCCATCTGCCGATTTAAACAGGTACTGTTTAGTGTTTGGGTTGTAGAATATTCTTGCCGTAAAGTTGCGCGGTCGATTTGAAAGATGTCGCTTATATTTTCTGTGCAAAAGAAAAAAAATGTTTTGAATTATTTTGCTAAGACTGCTTACCTGTGATATTCTTGGCAGCTCTTGATTCCCTCTGATATGTTTCAAAGATATTTTCCGTGCTGTGCCGTGAGCATGTAAAATTACTGACACAATGTTGATACCTTCCTCGGGCATTGTCTGTCAACAAAAAATAACAATGTTAATCTAATTATGGGTATTCCAAACTTTATTGATATAACTATACGTATAGTCTTTTTAACGTAAATTTTGTAAGCCATGTGCTGTTGACTGATATAGCACAAAGCAAACTCTATTACCCAAAGTTTAGCAACCCGTTGGACACTTTTAACCGGAGATTACATTTAAAGTTTTACGTACTACTTTCTACAACCTTAGCCACGGTTCTCAAAACCTATATCCATAAAAACTTACGCTATTAGTACACTCCGGGCTGCAGATCCCCACAGTCCTATACATTCTCTGCTTGGGTGGAATGACGTGAAGAGCCGACACTCCTATACCAGCGCCGAGCAACGCGGCGTCGTGCGCTCGGAGCGACGGCGTGTAGTGGATGCGGATACCGGAGTTGTCTAACACTGGAGAGAAGATAAAATTACTTTGAGGAGTTTGTAATGCAAAGTTTTGTGGTGTAAGCCGCTTGTTAGGAGATATGAGTTATCCAAAATGAAAACCATTAGCATGTGTAAGAGTTAAAATTTTACTGTTTTTAAGGTATTATCAATGAGTAAGGTCCTATGTCCAACACATTACTTAAATTAGTTAAATGACTTAAACAAGTAAAAAGCTATCTACCATCCCTTAATATCAAGTGAAACCTGATATTAAGGGATGGTAGATACCAGAATGAACTATTTTGACAAAAGTCTGTAGGTGCAAGTACTTTAAATATTAAACAAATAGATTATCAATCGGTATTTGTAACTTACCTTCATGTAAGGCATGGTTGTCATAATGGACTTCAAGCATGTAGTAGGTCACTCCTCCCCTCTCACCAAGAGGGATCCCCACGTTTTCTGGCAGGAACTCTCCTGGAAACCAAAATAAGTATTTTATTACTAAAGTTTTATTATTATTCGCTAATAGAATAAATAGGTACGATACACAAGTTATTATGATCTGTGGGCCACACTTTAAATCAGCACTTTTTAAAAGGAAGCTACTCAAGTGCCTTGAAATCGATTCGTCAGATTTATTTTCGTAAGACAAAAAATACCTTACGTTTAAAAAGTTTTAGTTCATTAAGAACTGCCCAGTAAGTACCTGAGTCATAACTTCAACTTAACATTTAATAAAGCACATTAATTTAGTAAATTACCTTTAGACCCCATAGCCCAAGCCGCTATAGGTGTGACACACGCCGACCATTCACTCGGTCTATTCGGTCCGAAAGACCCTTCGCCCTCTGCCCATTCACTCCACATCCTCTCCTCAGGGTCGTCAGCGCATTCATACAACAGCATATGATGAACTGGTGATAGACTATCCTTCTCAAGAACTGGTCTTCCATTCCTGATAGGACGGCTGTCGATCAAAGGCTGGTAGCCAACTATGTGGTGCTTTCTGGTTAGCTCGGGCGCTTTGAAAATCTTGCACCAAAATAGTGTCGCCATCACGTTGGGGATTGTCAACTGTAAGGGAAACAGGATAAGGTTCAAATTTGTATGTTATATTACTTCGCAATAAGCATAGTTATAAAATCGTCAAACTTTATCGCCTCATTTGCGGGTTTAAAGTTCACGGGTGGTCGTACAAAATAAATCGCAAGGCGACATAAAAAAGCTAATGATTAATAAGCAGTTGTGTTGAATCACCTGCGTCCTCTTTAGCAGGTGATCAATAAGGACACCCGCCTGGGTTACATTAATTGACCTGTTCAGATGTTACCTATGCACTATGCAATTAGCAAAACGAACGTGTTGGACAATAAATACAACTCTTAAATGTGTAAGTCTCAATGTCTCTAATACCTTTACAACTAATCAGAAACTTTGTCATAATATTTTTTAATATTGCTTACATTATTAATTTTGACATCCCAATGTTTGAGCGGAATGGAGTCAGGTTTAGCCACAGGTTGGAGAAGTCTAAGAGGTCTGGAGCCACTGTGGACGTGCCTTGGTAACTGGCCATCACTGCCTTCGGGACCAAGAGCCCAAAGAACTTGCGTTGTGTCTTCCTAAGAAATAACAAGAATACAATTAAAAAAAGTCAAGTTTTGTTTTTGATTTCATAGTCATTTTAGCACAAAAGGAGGACTTACGCCAATAACAAAGTCCTGTCTATCACAGGTATCCAGCAGTCTTCTAAATTCAACGGTAGTGTGGGTGGTATTCTGGTAACCAGATATGAGCTGATAATCCTGCACTTCATCCGACACGGCACGATCTTCAAAAGTAAGGCCATGGCAATCCTATAGACAAAAACAACGATAAATCAATTAAACTGTTATAAAACTGTGGTCGTAAAATACTTATGTTTCCCACAAACTTACACAAATAAAATTAAGATTCAACGAACCGAATCTTCGGAATTGCAAAACAAGAATACTGATCAACTACGGAATGAAATAAAAATATTTATCGTTATTTCGCCGCGGTCGCTGAAATAAGATTTGATTGAACGACTTAAAAAGATAACAAAGGAACGAGGAATATTAAATAAAACCGCAATTTCTTTGCGACTACACTTCCCAAACAAAAGGTCAAATCAATCCGAGGGGGATCTTAGGCATTTTATTTTAAATCACCCAATTTGATCCCTTGAAGCGTCTTGAAAATCTTTTATGAGTCAAGCTACTTTCGCTCCTATCTTGTTTCAACAAGGACGCAAATCGGTTGGCAGTTGGGATAATGGTGTTAGGAAATGGCAGATGATACAGCATTTAAATAGAAAACAGCTGTCTTGCAAGAGGTGCCCGTAAAGGTAAATAATAATAAGAATTTTGTTATTATTTTCTTGTACCCGTTTTTTTGCTAGCAGATGTTGTTTAGCACGTGCCGGGGTGCACCTGGCCTTGTAAGTTACCCCAACCAAATGTCATGTAGGTATACGGTGTACAATAAAACTTCTTTGTTACCTACATCAAACAACCTAATAGTGATACAGTAGCACAAACGTTGGCCAGTATACATTTTTTGCCACGAGGTCAAAAGGACTTCCAGAACATAAGTTAATTTTTTGCATACACAGATCTTGCCTGTTGTTAAAACCGCCGCAACTGTGGAATCGTAATAATAATTTGAAGTTTAGCTATAAAAAATATATGAGGGTTTCACCAAAATCATATTTATGAACTTCATTAGGTGATCTCTTTGGAATCTCCATATTAAAGAGCAAACGGTAATAACGCAAGTGAAAAAAAAGTAACACAGGAAGACTAAACTGGTTCCATTCGGCATTAGCCGCTTTAATTATCAAAAAAATAATTTACAGATGTCTCTAGGCAGTTGATTTTCGAGTTTCGAGTACAGTGTTTAAGACATTTAATTATTTTTGGGGTCTAATGAAATTCACTTATCGCTTAAAGATGAGGATGTGACGTTTACTTTTGGCCCCGTGGGAACATTTACAACGGATATGTTAAAGCATATAATGCGTACACCCATCAACCATTTTTACCTGACAATTGTAAGGAAATGCGAGCTTAAAGTAGTTGTTGTGAGTTGTATAGCATGGATCTCGTCTGGTTCAATCAATGCGTGTAAAATCCAGTTTTTGCAACGAAGTATAACTACTTTAACGACTTTACTGATGCATTGTCAAAGATAGTGCAGTGGAGGAAAATAAACATAAATCTTTTATATACGGTAGGAAGTAGAAGCTTGTTAGAAATATAAGTATGAAATTTGTAATAATGAATGAAATATAATGTAGAATATGAATAAAAAAGAAATAGTCAAGTATGTTTAAATCTAAGTATAATGCAGACGTTTCAAGCAAACACTATAAAAAATATAGTTTTTGGTAACAAAAGCAAGTTCGTTGAGTTTTAACCACTTGTGTTGTTTAACGATAGTGAGTCATTGCAATGTTAACTTAAATGATAAGCTAATAGGCAAAACCATTACAGTTATTTGAATAATCAAACAATTTGCCATAAAAACGTATTATAACTGTGAATAATGCCTTAATTTAAGTAGATAAAATTAAAGAGGCATAAACGACATATGGGCAAAATTACACCGATATTTTCTATTATCTTAAATTGCTAACATTATTGTTAGTTATGTTCTTACACATTTCATATTATCAAAGCCATCTGTTCTCGTGCCATAGCAATAAATGAAATAATGTTTTTATATGACATAGTTATAGATTTCCTGCACTGAATCTAAGCAAGTAGGCTAGAATCTAGAACTCATTGGTTAAAATGCATACCTACACAAACTGAGCTATACTCATAGGTGCCTCAAGCCTTTATAAGAAAAGTCATCCCCAAAACTCTTTTATTTATGTTTCAATATCGATTAAACAAACAGGCAAAAAATAATAATTGTTTAGGATTTACTTGGGATATTATCTCACAGTCGTGGATTTAAATACCTAATTGCTTTCTTCCTTTCTTTTAACACTAAGTTTGTCTTTCCAATTTAATAACATTATCAGCTATAGCAGCTTTAAATAGTAGATAATACTCGTTGGAGACTTAGATTTTAAGCGTAGGTTTATGAGAAAATATCAAGCCGTTTGATGCAACCTCCAATTTAAATAAAACAATGTGGTAGGTCCATTGTTTGTATCCCAAACAGCTTATTATAGTTTTATATTTAAATGCCTGAGATTTAGAATTAACCTAAGACTTTAATAGCATTTGTTTAGAAAACAATATATAAAATAACATAAGATTTTTATACTACGCTAGAAAGGTAGTATAAAAATCTTATGTTATTTTATAGTATAATTATAATAAAATCCACTCCTACGCAGGTACGAACTCGGGCAGATTTCTTTAACCTACGCCGCCCGAAGGAGCTTTAAGCAATGCATTATGCAATTTTAATTCAAGTGCGGAAACGTAGAAATTCTTTTTCACACAAAAGAATAAGTTTGCAGAATTGAGGATCGCGAGGCGCGTACGCATGGGAAGCGAAGTACAATGTGAATGCCATTAAAATTGTATAGCTGTTGTTAGATTCACTACCTGGAAACTATATTTCGTTTTTAAGTGACATAATCTTAATACGAATTCGAGACGAGTTATGTGTTATTCCAGTTTCGAGTTATTTTGGAAATATTTAATAGGGGATTGTTACAAAGGACGCTTTGATTTATTTCTATTTGCCCTATACATTACCGAAATTCCATTCCTACCATTTTTACTATTAGAGAAGACACTTTTAAAATAAGTCTTGCATCGTCTCTGCATTAAAAGCTCACTGAAACAAAAGCACCTAATTTGCTTAATATTTCAAAAGGCAAACTCAATTACAATCGGATTTAAACAATACAAAGTCTTCAACATTAATATGGTAACCGTTCTAATTACTTGATAATTGTATTCAAGCCTACATTGATGTGCAAGCGCAGGTGTGACTCGACAAGTGCCTCTTCCACATGAATTAAACAAAACGAACTTAGCCACAAACAAGCATTGAATGAGCAATAAGAATTCTACCATATCCCATTGCCTCAATGATAATATCATTTGATCGAACTTAAATAACACTTAAAAGATCTTTTCGATAATGTAAACATACTTTGCGATGATTTAAAATTTATCAGATTAAGTTCAGACATTCCTTTTGACTATTTGAATTGATTAAAGAATATTATCGTGTTTTCAATCAAACTATTTGATAAATTTTCTAACTCTTGTAATTTAATGCTCATATGTCTGTTTGAAAGCTCGAACCACATATAGCAAAACAAACCTTTTAATATTTATTGAAAAATGTTTTCGAATATGGAATTCGAATAACGTAATGCCCCTAAACTGATACACAAATAATATGTCTTCCAGTAATACAGTATTCGATTAAAATGCGATGTCACTTAAAGAATTTCAAATGAGACGACCGAATACTACGTGAGCTGTTTCTAAATTCAGCCAATCAGCTTGCAGCTTGCTCACGATTAGCTTATCACTTGTCATTCGAATTTGGAATATTAAAGAGACGAATCCTTCTAGATCTTTATTACTTACCGGAATTATAATTTGAATTGGGAATTCCGGAGTCGTCCCATGGGACATCGCTCTTATCACGATACTACGGAAATTAATTCCAAAGCTTACAGATACGCAAAAAGGTCAAAGATCACGATAAAATGATCAAGTATATAAGATACAGTGTTGCAATTCTCTTAGTCGTTTGTATAATTTTGCTGTCAACTGCATTTCAAAATGAACACTATTGAACAAAGGCAGTCCAACAGGCATGCATTAAACCATTTCGCCTGAGAAAAGTTAAAGTACTGTTGAAATAGGCAACACAATTAAATGTGTTGCCTGAGAATACGTAAGCGTAAACTAAACTATTCAATAGTCGTTATAAAAGCACTCGCAATTTAAAAAAATGCCGCATTCTTTGATATTAGATAATAAATTAACCGACACAGTGACATCTCTAATACTAATAACCAAAGTTAAAATGTTGTCATAGCAACATTAACAAACGATAAAATCTAAATAATAACATCCTGCCTAATTTGAGTTATATATCCAAAACATATAAAATAGGCCGGATTGCAATTTTAAGTGGTTTAATTAAATGCTATCAATAAATAACCAGATTAATATACTTTTTATGAAGCTAAGTGCTTAGAATGCCTTTAGGTTTCCGTGTTTCTATGCCTATCTCTAAATTAAGCATGGAAAACGATCGATTATAAATTGGACCCACTTCCTGTGTCCAATCAATTTACATATTTATAATTTAATTTTTTTATGATCATCTATTGTGAGAACGCTCTTCAGATCCGTGTTAAGAAGAAATTAAAGATTAGGAGTGGAGTGACTCACTGCAAACTACAAGTTATTACTTAAGTACTTACGTAAATTATTTGAAGTAAATGTATGTATTTACATTAGTAATAATACTATATTTGAAAAGACGCTGGTTAAAGCGTCAGTTAGTTTGTAAGGAACGAATACCAATTAGTAAGTTATAGAAACACCAATCATCATCATTGAAATACAATATTATAACGAATTTCATAGAATCATAGTTTTAACGCTACGATAACGAGAATAACGAGTCAGTAAAAATGCAAAAAAAATAAAATATGGTTTCCATCGTTAATTTTTGTTATTCAAGAAAACTATCAAGAAGATCGTATAAGTTTTCCGGGCATTACCTCTTTGTCTTTCAAAACACATAGTGACCAATGTCAGACATTTTGAATTAAACTCTTTTGACTCCTAAATACGTGACAGTACTTTGAACTAATTTACTTGGTTACGAATGTGCTGTGTGTCTGCAGACAGTAATTTAAATGCTGATAAGTATGTGTAACAAGTACTCGTAAATTGAGATTCCTACATACTAAACTTAGTAACAAATGGTAGATGGAAAAGGACATAGAATTTCGTAGAATCAAACGTAGTCGCCATTTGTGTCTGTTTGTGTGTTTATCCATGATTTTTAGAAAAAAAACCAATAGCTTTGTAAGTAAAGTATTCGATTAATATAACAATTAAAATGAAAACATAAAGTCAATTTTACCTTATTGAAATGAAGAATAAAAAAATAATTAAAAATACAAAAATGGCAATCACATCAAAATACGTGGTGGTGCGTGGCTCTTTCTATTAGTTAAGCTATTATTCATGAAATTTGGGGGTTTTACTTTTGGGCCTAGCCTAACATTACTAAGTCACTATTTGCATATTATTCAGCTTTTATATGCAAATGAGACAATCTGGGTTCAATTAGCCCTTGACAAAAATAAGAGGCAAACAACCTTTGAACCGAGAAAACAGTAATAATTAGAGATGGGCCGAGTAACACTTTTGCCGAGTACCGAGTACCGAGTATTACTCGGTTCAATTTTTTTTTTACCGAGTACTCGGCCGAGTAACTCGGTTCTATCAAATTCCCAATTTCGCGCGCGTAAACAAGTACAAACGAACGCAAGTATATTTAGTAGAAAATTTGTTGGCAAACGGTGGACAGGGCACCAAGGCATCATAATTTACATTTATTAAATTTTAAATATTGATTATTTTTAGTACTGTTCCTTTAATTTTGTCTCACTAGTACTCATGCATTAGCATAATTTTGATTCTATTACTTGAGGATGTCAAAGATTTCCTCAATCAGTATGTTTTGATTAACACTGTTGTTTCAATTATATCTACCTTCTTAATATATTGCTTTCTTTAAACAAAGTATATTACTTTTTTGGTACTCGGTACTCGGCATTAGTATACCGAGTTACTCGGCCGAGTACCGAGTACCAAAAAACCTGCCAAAGTACGCCGAGTACCGAGTATAAACCGAGTACTCGGCCCATCTCTAGTAATAATAATGCTTACTTATTTAGAGTAAATAAAAAAAATACAAACTGTTTATTATGTTCTCATTACAACAAAGGAGTCTAATTACTCAACTAATGAAGATTATGGTTAGAATAAAAACAACCAAGTAGGTATACAACTATTGTATTAACATTTTATAGCTTGCTGTTTATTTAACTAGTTTCTCAGTACGTACTTACCTACCTTTGTTTTTTCTTTATTGGTAAGTATTTTAGTAAAAACTGCACCTACCGTTCGAAAGTCTTGTTTTTTGCTCCGTAACTTATTAGTGACCGCGAAATAGAAAAATCATCCACCATAACGAAGCTAATCACGTCCGAAAACCGATTTCCTCCGGTTTTTGTCAAATTATTACCTCGTAAACCGATTCACAAAAAGGTGATTACCTACACCAAATAAGCTTCTAATAAGTGCTTCTTTGGGGACAGTGTAAGCTCGACACGCTAGAGTTACCAGGACGTTGACATACAGTGAAAACCGCAAGCCATTGTCTTTTTGTGAGAAAAAACAACGAAAACACCATAACCCTTATCTTGAGTTAATAAAGTCGAAATTACCTTGAACTTTCGACACCGACCACGGCGCATCAGATTACAAGTGACGTAAAGTGACGTTAACAATCGAATAACTACCTACCTGACTGAAAATGTACGGTCTCTGTACATTTTTGGTGGCCTTGGTATTCAATATTTTTAATTAGGTAACCCACATGGACTTGTACAATTTAAATGGTAATGAAACAAACAGCACCTACTAAACTCCTCCTACCTACTCGTGTACACACGTCTGCTAAAGGTCAGTTTCAAACTTAGAAGCTCTGTTTTATGTTAAGGATAATGTTTAATATTGATCAACGAATTAACCTACAATAACAAATTTATTTGCTTGTCTAAACAAGCACTATTCCCTACGAATTCCAAGCAGGTACGAGTATGTAACTGAAGTAAGCCATGCACTTACCAGAACTTGAGCATTTCCATTCCTGTCGTCAACCCAGGCGACTATCAAATCGGCCCCTCGCATACTCCTCCCAGAATTGAACCCTAAACCGACGTAACCACGGGTTCTCGCTTCTAACCGAAACGTGATACTCGAATCGGAATTCACCCATCGAAGCACCACGTCTCCATTATCGTCGAGGCGTTCCGAATGCGCCCAAATCAAGCCCGACTCGTACGACTTTGAATCGAATAGTTCTCGTCTGTGCCTTGTCCTGTACTGATCGACTATTCGACTAGTTTTCTCACTTTTGTATTCGCTGTCTACAAGCCGGAGTGCTTGTGAGTTCTGCGTTGGGTTCGGTGGTAAGGCATTAGGGTCTGTAAACAGTCTGTTCTTAGGCAGCTTTGCATCACAAACGACAAACGCTGTCAGAGCCAAAACCAGTTGAAGCTGCATCTTTGCGGCTGTTTTTCGTTAACTCATAACTTGTTACCTGAAACAATAGGAAATGTATTGTTATTTACAAGTATAAATAAAAGATAATGTTCCGAGATAGATACGAAATAAATGCAGTGAATGGAGAAAATTCGCATTCGAAACGCATTTTCATCGCATTTCCTGTTTCGATCGTAAGTCACGATTGTATCGCTTCTCATTAGAAAACTTATAGTACTGGTTTATGAGTTGTTATTTTTATCAAATTGCAAATATGTAACTGTATTTAATAATGCTGGTACCTATACTGATTATCAATCACTCACTACCATGTATGGTTACGTTCGCAAAAAACAGACCTCTAACAAATAAAATGTTGTAGAAATATTCCTAAAAAGGAATAGCTTTTAACGAAATAATACATAAAACGAAGATTTACCGTTATCAATCATCCATAACAAATGGTCATTTTTGTAATAAAATTAAAACAACATTAAATAATCGTTATACTATTAAACCGTATGTTAATTTGGCAGAATTGTTTTTCAAAATTGAATTGTTTACGCTGTGGTTCCCACAAAATCAGCAGAGTAATTAAATTTTATCAGAGACTGTACATAAAAACAGGAGCGTGAGAAATTATAAATTTAGCAAAAAATCGGTTGCACCATCTGGTTTCCTCTTGTATTGCAAGACTCCAAGTTTTTGGGCGTATGATTTAATTAACTCAAATTCAAACAAAAAAACTTAACTTTGAAAATCGAACGTTCACTTTATAACTAACCAGTGACACTTCATTCTTGTAACCTTTTTTTTACTGACTCACTGACTCAGATTTGCGTGCTGGCTTGACACAACTGATAGCAACAAAAAAAACAAAACACTTGTAAGTCTGTCACAAAAAAGCTATCGCATTCTCACCAAGCAAATGGAGGCGGGTTACTGTGATTATTGTCCACTTATTGAGAGGAAGTCGAGACCACGTCCGTTCTCGTCATAAAAATAGCTGGTTACAGAAAAAAGTTTTTATTTCGAACTTGAAAAAAAAAGAAACACGCTCGTTGTCTATGATCGCAATGCTTCGCACGTTCGCCCTTCGCAATTGAGTAGTGGATGTTTTCGAGGTACAGCGGAGCTTGTGGTAAACCTCGTTAGTCGCAGTAGCCAAGCGTATGAACTTTTACGTGTCTACCTTTCAATGAATATCTAACTAACCTTTTTCATAAGAAGAAGGCATAGTAAGATTATCGAGATGCTGTTAAAACATAAATAAACTGGATTAAACACTGTTTGCCACAAAACCTCCACTTTTACTACTATTAACTAGCCTCCTTACCTCCTTCTTGAGTGCAAATTACCAAAAAAACCTGTCAACAACTTACATTCAAGTGCTCAACACTCTAAGGGATCTACGCGATGACATATCGCAGAAAAATCTAAACACGGTCCTCTAATGACCGTGTGTGGAACCCATTAAGGCCTGTGTCAGTAAAGTGACAAATTATTTGGCATCTCATTCATCAAATTCTGTCGAGTCATCCATCCGAGGCTTAGGTGTTGAAATAAACATGCATAAATTAGGGCAGCTTACTTGGGATGAAAATAATTTGGTGTCACTTTTGAAAATTATCGATGTTACAATTTTATTATGTTACCTTTAATGTTTACACGCGGGTTAGGAAAATACCCTACTACCTTAGTTACCTCAGTGTTCTTATACGTATAGTAAGATAATATTAAACTCTATCAAAAACTAGGTAGACAATGCAGACCCATTAAAGAGACGTCAGAAATATTTTAAACGAGTGGCCGCTCGTGACTCTGTTCGCATGGAAGTCAGTTTCCCGTGGGAATGAAGTTTTCCCGCGGTAAAAAGTACCCTATGTGTTTTTCTGAAGTATAACCTATATTACTGTAAAGTTTCTTCAAAATCTGTCCAGTAGTTTTTACGTGAAAGAGTAACAAACATTCATAAATGCATGCATACTTACAAACTTCCGCGTTTTTAATATTAGTAGGATTTAATCAACCATATTTTTCCTTATTTGTATTAATTGAACATTATTTATGGTAAGTCATTGACTGTTGATTCATCTTACCAATGATTAAGTTTATAAAGTAGCCAAGCTAGTGCGAAATGTGACCAACACGCACAAACTATATCTAACTAAGTAATTAGTAATGTGCCTATATACTATTTTATGTTAGTGATAGGTAAAACTAATCCTTCAATTGGCTGGAAAATCGCTGATTTGTCAAAGTAATGGCCGCTTTCAACGTCGATTAGGGTCCTTCAGTAAATCCAGGTAAGGATTAACATGAAAACGTGTGATGCATGAAGAGTTAGGTGGTGTATAGTGAGCCATGTAGATGAAAAGATTAAAGCTTGTTAGCTCAATCAATTTTATGGATTGTTTCAGACAAATTAAATTAAAAAAAAACAAATTTTACTTAAGTAAAACATTGTGTAACTTCTCGATAATGTAGTTAAAGTAAACCGTTACCAAACAAAGTTCTCTTTTGTAAATAATTCTAGCGTAGACCAGGATCATACGTATCATCCTATATTTTAGGTGCCTACCTATTGTGCGATCGGATGATTTAACACCGCGATCAAGGCAGTAATTCACGTAAGGTAAGGCTTTTCTCCAACAACTTCACATCGGCCTTTTGTCATTTCATTCATAAAATGATTCAATGAAAACCGAATGAATCGTAGCCATGTCGATCGGGGACTCTAGAAACAGTATTCTTCTTAGTTTTTTATATGTCGTGAGGATAGCTGTGTGTACTTATATTAGATGTAGCAAGTATTATAACCAACAGCGGACCTCTTCTACTAAAGTACACTCATTTAGATACCATAAGTACCTACAGACGTAGGGAAGCAATCAATCAATCAACCAATCAAGAATCAACGATGCTTTTAGTTTATCATTTCCTGTATCTCTAAACTGTGAATAAATGTAACGAACGCTGCGTATCATCATTAACACCTGTCTCATTTGAACTTTGGATTTTAAAATAAGCAACATAAAATTAAATGGAACTTAACTTTTTATATCAAGACGACCGCTTCTGGTAATGCTTTTTGTTATAGGTCTATTAAGATTATCTAGATTGACGCTTAACGTTTTATATTGTTTTAGCAAGATGTAAAATCTGCAACATAATTAAGTGCTCAGTACACTTGCGTGATCATTTTAGAGTTAATTACGAGTGTAGATCGTTTCGCCACGGAACCACTGCGGTCGGTAACGGTTCTATGGGATCTACTGTGCGCGGGCGCCGGTGAAACAATACACGGAAAATTCCTGTTTTCTTAGTAAGTACAGTTGTCTAGAATGAAATTAATAGTACATACTCACAAAGCAAGCAAACGTCGACCATATTTTCCCATTATGAATGAGAACTCCACACGAAATCCATTTAAACCCGTCTTCACTAAGCACACGTATTTAGAAAGGTCAAAATGAAAATATATCCATGTTAACTCATCTCAAAGCGAAACTTTTAACTAGATGGAAACTTTGCTAAAAGGACACGTTAAGCTTTACAGCTGTCTGTTCAGAAGCAGAAACTACCGACATCGGGCCTATTTCATTGAAGAATGTTTACGGTCGAAGGCGCATTTCGTAACACCGCCCGGTGCTCAGTGCAGAATGTTTTTAGTAGACACGCCTTAATGGATTCGTGCCGACCAAGATGCTACGGATTTACTTTTTACACTGACAAATGCCCTAGATTATGGTGGTGCTAATTCGTTTTTGTAACCAAATACGCGTTTAACCCATCGATTGGAAGTAGAGGGGTAACGGGCAGTTGGAAATAAACAAACTTATCAGAATTATCAGATTTTGGACCAGATAAAAGGCTTAACGCAAGACTGTGTTAATGAGTCTTTTAAAGTTTGTCCGGAAAACAAAACGATAGAAAGAGAAAGGAAACATTAATATGCGTTTCTACACATAAATATCGTTATAAATTCACTTTCTGCTACGTAAAACTTGGTTATTAAGCAAAATAAAACGCGAACTTGGCCTAGATGGAAACGGTTCCGGAACTAAATTACTTCTACAGGGTCTGTCGTAATGAATGGATAACCCGTTACCTACAGTTGATCCGGGTGTGAGGCTATAAGAAAATGGTGTCTTCTTGCCAGGGTTGTCAACCATAAGAAAATGGCGTAGACTTTTAAACTTTTTTATAAATTTCGCTATTTTTTTCATTTATTTCGATGCCATTTCTTCAAATTTTGATATATTTGTATATATTTTTTTGTATTATACTCCTGAAGACGTGTATTATGTAATTTTAATACAATTTTAGGTGTTATTCACGTTGAACATTATCAAAATTCTCATTTTAAGAAAAACATATCATAATCAAATAATTATCTTATACATTTTATTAGTTTTCATATCTTTTTATTATGCCCTTAAATGTTTTTTACCAGAATGTTAGAGGTTTAAGAACCAAAGATAAAATATTTTACAGTAATATGTTGAACTCTGAATATGACATCATATGTTTAAGCGAAACTTGGCTTTTACCAGAAATATTTGATGCTGAATTATTTGACTTGCGTTACTCTGTTTATCGAACTGATCGGGATTATGACAATTTAACAGTTAAAAAGGGTGGAGGTACCCTAATTGCGGTTCACCGACGAATTACTGTTAGTACGCTACAATCGCGAGCATTGCCTTACCTGCATAATGCTGATGTGACATGTATTAACATTTTACTAAACCAAACATCAAGTACATCAATGCTAAGATTGTTTTGTTGTTATTTTCCACAGAATTCTCACCAATCTGTCGCGGAACTAGCTTTTTATGAATACATATCAGACCTAAAAATTGAGTATCCCAACGACAAATTTATACTGATTGGTGACTTTAATATAAGAGATGCAAAATGGTGTATTAATCCAGATCCCTCTCTCAAAAGTTTGCAACTTGAAAATCCAAACCAAAATATTTTAACGTCTCAACTGTTTGCGTTTTTGTGCTTTAATGACTGGTCGCAATTTAATCACGTTAACAATATAAACAACAGAAAATTAGATTTGGTTATATCTGATCTCGAGTGTTTAATAAAAAGAGCTGCACCGTTGTCCTTGCCTGAGGATGGACATCATCCATCTCTTCAGGTCGAAATTAACATTAATCACACATCTTCGTTATCTCAATCCACTAGAATTATACGTCGTTTCTATGCAGCTGATTATGAAAAAATTAATAACGAATTATTTCATATTGATTGGAAAAAGCACTTAAATTTAAATGATATTGAACTCGCAGTTGAAAAATTCTATAATATAGTTAATGAATTGATAGATAGGTTCGTACCTCATAAAACTGTTACCAATAACATTAAATATCCAGTCTGGTTTAGTAAGCGTTTAATCAAGCTAATTAATAAGAAGAAAAAACTTCATAGAAAATGGAAAATATTCGGTAGAGAGAGTGATTACAACAACTTCTCGTATGCACGTAAGGAAGTAAAATTAATTGAAGCTCAGTGTTACGAAAAATTCATAAGTCACTCTGAATGTAATATACAAAATAATATTAAGCACTTTTGGTCGTTTATAAAGTATAAACAGGGTAGCGGTGGGGTTCCCGACACTTTGTTTCTCGGTGATACTCACGTATCTGATGGTAACGCAATTGCTGATTTATTTAATTCATATTTCGAATCATCATTTGAACCTTTGTCTAGTGGTAATGCACCACGTGATCTGGTTGGTAACGAATTTGATCCTCCTTCTATTTACATTGATAAGACCATTGTTAAGAAATACCTAAAACAACTTGATGAAAAAAAAGGAATTGGGCCAGACGGTATTCACCCTTTGTTCCTTAAGCGTTGTTATGAGTCGCTCTCAGATCCACTTTCACTGTTGTTCAACATTTCATTGAAGACAGGTGAAATGCCCAAATTGTGGAAACAATCTACAATCGTTCCTGTTTTCAAAAGTGGTGATAAGCATAACATTGCCAATTACCGTGGTATATCCAAGTTGTCGGTAATTCCCAAACTGTTTGAAAAAATTATTTATGACAGCATGTTTTTAAAGTTAAAACCACAAATAATTTCAAACCAACATGGCTTTATTACTGGACGTTCTACGGAATCTAATCTGTGCGAGTTTATAGATTTTACCTTGGAGGCGATGGAAAGAGGGTATCAGGTGGACACCGTGTACACAGATTTTTCAAAAGCATTTGATAAAATTTCTCACGATATATTAATATCTAAACTAGAAAACATCGGTGTACACGGTGACCTCCTGAGATGGTTAACCTCATACTTGCGCGATAGATCCCAAGCCGTGATGATCAAAGGATACACCTCATCTTTTGTTCCTATTACTTCTGGCGTACCCCAAGGCTCTCACCTCGGCCCCCTTCTTTTCAATATATATATAAATGATATAATAAACTGTTTTCATCAATCTAAAGTATTATTATACGCTGATGACACAAAAATTTTCACTGTTGTTAAATCTGTTGAAGATTGTCATCTGTTTCAACACGAACTTAACTTATTCCATGAGTACTGTATAGCAAATAACTTAAAACTAAATATTAATAAATGTCACATTGTAACTTTCAGTCGAAAAAGTCGGCCTATATACTTTAATTATATGATCGATAATGCTCAAATCAAAAGATTAACCGAGGTTAGAGATTTGGGAGTATATCTTGACAGCGAACTAGACTTTACCTCGCATATAAATAATATTACGTCAAAGGCCTACAAAATGATGGGTTTTGTCTTTCGCCAATGTAAAGATTTCAGAAATATTAAAACATATAAAATATTGTACAATTCTCTCGTTAGAAGCCATTTAGAATATGCTTCTACGGTTTGGAATCCGTTCTATGCTACTTATGTGTCACAGATCGAAAGTATTCAAAATAAGTTTTTGAGGAGACTGAAGTATAGATTTAGAAACTCTACCGCTCAGCTTCAAACTTTGGAGTTAAGGCGACAACACAGAGATCAAGTATTTTTGTATAAAATAATTAATAACTGCATTGATTCTCCTTTTCTTGTAAGTCGCATTTTCTTTAGGTGTCCTAGGCCAGGCAGCCGATCAAATATGATATTTTTCGTCCCTAATTGCAGAACTAATTATTCTAAAAATAGATTTCTAGTTAGAGCTTGCAACATTCACAATTGTTTTTACCATAACATTGATTTATTCAACTTAAACTTAAAATGCTTTGTCTCATGTGTTAAGAAAGTTGGCAGCACTGTTTAAACTGTTGAACTACATGTAATATTATTTTATTTTATAAGTAACTCCTATGCATATTTATACGTATATATATATATATATAAATATAAATCTAATTGTTATAAGCTATTATAATTGTACTTGTACCTACTTTTACTCCTTATGTAATACTTAGCGTTGGAAACTTTTTTGGCTAATGTATAATTCTAAATTTACTTATGTCAAATGTAAAATAAAAGCTGTATGTTTCTTTAATAAATAAATAAATAAATAAATAAATAAAACATTTCCAATGTTTTTTCTTTACGTCGACTTTTGATAATCTCCTGTGAAAAAAAAAAGTACGACGTTATAGCTGCCCATGATCTCAATAAATTGTCTAGTATGTGTAGATTCTAAAAAGGTATAACGATGTGTACATTAAAAGTAACATTAAGGTACAGGAGCAAGAACACTAATCAAGGTCGGAATTTTTATTTTTCAAGTTATGTTATAAATGGTTGTAAAACTTCGTCATAATGATTTTATTCTATCAAGATACTTTGCACAAACACTATCGGGCCACTAATAGAATATTCAGAAGAATACCCGGTTGTTTTTGGGAAAAAATATCATTACTCCACGATAATAGTGTACTTTAATGAAAATGTACAAATGAAAATTGTTGTGCTCTAATAGTTACATGCGACAAACATGTTGCGACAAGTGTATTCAAAATTTAAACGGATTTTAAAAATCGAACAAAGACCGCATTACAAAGAAAAGGGTACTCATCACATCAGTCTAATTTTGACCATCGCATGTGCTTTTGTTCTCATGATTTTCGTCAATTTAGTACTGCTTTCTAATATCGGACTTTGATTTTCCTTGTGATTTGGAGTTGATGACGTGGTGATAATGATGACTTTGCTCACATTTACGGACATTGTGTTGTGCTATCGATTGAACTTGTTGTTTTGGAAAAGTTTTTGTGTAGTTTGTGTATTATGCCGCAACAATACACGCTGGCCGAATACGTGAAAATGCATTACATTTACGGTGTATGTAATGGTAGCACCAATAGAGCTGCTAGTGTTTATCGTGAAAGATATCCAAATGTGCGACATCCTGATTACCGTGTGTTCATGTGCACAATGCATTTATGGAAGGACGATGATTTCCTTCCATTTTTTTCCACTTTTCATTGTAATTCGAACTTAGTTCGATTTTTAAAATCCGTTTAAAATTTGAATGAACTTGTCGCAACATGTTTGTCGCATGTAACTATTAGAGCACAACAATTTTCATTTGTACATTTTCATTACATTATTATCGTGGAGTAATGATATTTTTTTCCCAAAAACAACCGGGTTTTCTTCTGAATATTCTATTAGTGGCCCGATAGTGTTTGTGCAAAGTATCTTGATAGAATAAAATCATTATGACGAAGTTTTACAACCATTTATAACATAACTTGAAAAATAAAAATTCCGACCTTGATTAGTGTTCTTGCTCCTGTACCTTAATGTTACTTTTAATGTACACATCGTTATACCTTTTTAGAATCTACACATACTAGACAATTTATTGAGATCATGGGCAGCTATAACGTCGTACTTTTTTTTTTCACAGGAGATTATCAAAAGTCGACGTAAAGAAAAAACATTGGAAATGTTTTTCTTAAAATGAGAATTTTGATAATGTTCAACGTGAATAACACCTAAAATTGTATTAAAATTACATAATACACGTCTTCAGGAGTATAATACAAAAAAATATATACAAATATATCAAAATTTGAAGAAATGGCATCGAAATAAATGAAAAAAATAGCGAAATTTATAAAAAAGTTTAAAAGTCTACGCCATTTTCTTATGGTTGACAACCCTGGCAAGAAGACACCATTTTCTTATAGCCTCACACCCGGATCAACTGTAGGTAACGGGTTATCCATTCATTACGACAGACCCTGTATATAGTGTCTTTTGATCATTAGAAAAAATCTTACTTACATCCCAAATGAAATTATTCAAGTGAACGTACATGATATGGATTTCTCAAAGAATATAGCTGAAAGCTCTCATGACTCGAATGTTAAAATGATCAAAATCGTGAATCAAAAGGACAAATTCGCAACCTTATACAAGCCAGTAATAGAATGTTTTGTGCCAAGAAACACAGGTGCAGGGCCGTTGCTCCTTCAAACGTACATTCGACGACTCAACATTTTAGACACCAATATTATTTCCCAAAGAAACCTTTTAACTGTTCTGAACGCTATAGACTGTACATCACTCGACTTTACCGCCTCTTAATATAATACTCAGATATGCTTTATTAGCATGGAATAAAGACTAGAATTGTGTAAGCAAAGTTTGCAAGTATTTAAACGCTCGTGCCACATTAAATGAGATCTGATTCGGTAGTGAGTGGTGAATTAAGAATGGATCGCTGGACTGGCTGTTCAATGTTTAGTTGTGATTGTAGATAAACAGGTGGATTTATTTTTACTGTTTCAGTTCAGATAATGACGAGCGTCTATTTTTAATGATATTGAGACAATGTCTTTGCAACAAGTGTGTTAGTTTTAAATTAGCAACTAAAATTACAAACGAGAACCGACGATAAGCCTGGAAATAGCTTCGTTGATCTTAAGTAATTAAATAAAGCCTCAGTAACAGATAAATTAGTTGAATGACCATCATTTCAACCCGGCCCAACTGCCAACTTCCCTACTGAATAGCAGATTAGGGTGAATTCTGATTGTGTACCGCACTTTTATATGCCTTATCTAAAATTCTCATCACATCTGGTAGGTTCCCGTAATATCAGGGTCAGCGCTAAGGGACAATGTAACGATAATGTCCTGCACTAACACCTAGAAACACTACAGTACTTACTTTACCTGCAAATAGCGTAGTTTGTACAAGTTGTATGAGCATGGGATCCCAAGGGATTTAGAGTTATACGATGAGTGTTCGCGTGATTCTCTTTGCCAGAACATTCGGAGAATTCCCCTATGGAATTGCTCTAAACCCGGAAAATGTAAATACTCGGTCCGATTCTTTAGAAGGCCGAAACCACAATATCAGACAATACAGGACGATTTTGATCAATAGATGACCAAAACACGACATTTAATCACGAAGTAACTTCTCGCAACACACTGTTTACGTTTCTGATTTTTATTCCAGTCGTCACCGATACGCAGAAGTAGATAGATTGATGTGGTTTTTAGTAAAGTTTTCGTGTTATACCGAGTCCGACTCACCGTTTTGAAAACATGGCGCACTCTATTGCGTTGCGTGGGTAGAATTTCACATAGGTACGGTTTTTACGACATTCAAAGTACCCACATGGATCCCTTTGCGGTTATAAAAGACAAGAGAGAGCCAATTTTTATCCAATCGATTTTAGCCTTCATAAATGACGAGCAAATCTAATAATATCACAAAATTTCTAAATTTCGTGTCAACACGAAAGCACCGTATGCAGTCATTAGTGTAACGAGGTAACATTCAAAATTAGCTTTAAATTAACATTTAAATATGCTATATCTTTACTTTCAACGGCCTTGTAAATTATTTTAAATTAGATAGTTACGTTTCTCGCTATCAAACATTAAGCTTGACTGAAGCAGTTAGTGTTTTACTCTGTTTAATCCAACGTAAAAAGAGTAAAGATATTTCTATTGGAACACCATTCTGTTGTCTGGTAGATCATCGGCCTGTTTGCTATAGAAAAACTGCTCTGATCTTCAATCAGTGTCTATCCGTCTGTACATTCTTAGATTGTTTTTTCTCATTCGTAACAGGTCTGTCGTTATCTTTTTATTTATTGACTGTTTTACTTGACGCATTCTCGATACGATGAATCAGTGGTTTAATTCTCTATTTCTATCTGAGTCTATTATGCGAATCCTATTCCAGTTTGTCAAGCAAATTTAAAAAAAGACATTATTTAGATCATAAAACTAACATTGAAAAATAAAGAAACCATCGAAGTATCATATTGTTATAAATGTCCCGATATGGAATCTAGAAACGTGAGAATAAAAGTTTAATAAGGGAGAGATCAAATAGATTATTCGTGTGAAGAAACGCAAAAAATACTTGACAAAGAGTTGTGACTATGAGATCTATTTTAACTTATTAAGCCAACGTAGCAATAAAATGAGGCACACACACCTAGCAGCGAGATTTACCTTTGTTTACCCGAAACTTAATGAAAGGACAAAGTAACTAATTGGAAGAATAGAGATAAGGACCCTTTTTATAAATCAGCGGCCATTTTGTAACAAAAACCCTCAGATCAAGTTCGGGATAGCAATTTTGTGCATCCCAAAATTAAATTAGTCTCAAATACGCTTAAAATAATCATTTCAGGACCGATACAAGTAAAATTTAACCTTAAAGCCACCACAATTAAGTGCAATTTCATTTCCAGCGCGACTGTAACCGTTGCAACACAACGTAAAGGCAGAGATTCATTCATTGTTACTATGTTACAAAGTTATACGTATTGCGGTAAGCAAAACTAAGCTCCATCGCCTGGGTGATAGGGTGTTAATTCAGAGAGTAATACTGGTCGTTTTACAACAAGTTTCTTTTTCGTTTTGTACGGGAAGGGCTCTAAAAAACGGGGTACGACAGGGACACACCTGTCGGCGGTGTTGCCAGTTTTTGAAGAGGAACCAAACGAGTGAATGACGGCCAGTACAATGCTCCAACGAATTTTGAATTCAGGCGACATTTTTAGCGATTCTTGTTTTGAATTGCTATAGAAAATGAAATTCGTGCCGCGAAACATGATGTGAGTGGCGCTTTGTTTGCGATTGCCAATGCGGCATGTAAATCGTGTGTTTACGAAGTAATGCTTTAGGATGTGGCTAAATCTAATGTTGAAATAACAACAAGCAATAATCTAAACGTTTATTATATTCAAGACTGTCGTCTCGACATTAACAATTCAAGTTGAATGCGTCTACTCAGCCGTATCCTACAATCACTCACATTCATTGTTATTACATCACACAATGCACACCAGTTCATTCACGGATCAGTCAACAGACTCCTGCGCATAACTCCGCCCACGCCAGGTAAAAGATCTGTAGATCTCAGTTTTGTAACGAAATTCCTCTATGACTCAAACGCTTGAATACAAAAATTTTAAGTAGTATGCTCATTTCATTCATTATACCGTTTTATTGGGCTAATGAGTACGATTTTCGAAAGTTCAGATCGATTTTAAATAGAAATGAACAAATGATAATTGTTTAAGTATTAACTTAAAATACCACTAACCATATTAATAATCAAGTAAATAGCAACTTTTAAATTTATGAATAAGGAAAGGTTTACGCACCGTGATTTGATTTGGTATTTCGATTTAAAGATCTTCGATTTCACGTTAACCTCAAGAATAAAATTTCGAAGCACGCAAGGCTCATAAAAAATAGGTAGGTCGGTAATTTTGAACGAATTACTTCGTCTTGCGAGTCCGAAGGTGGTCATTAAACAGAATCTTAGGAATCATCGATCATCATCCGTGATTTGGGCATCTGACCAGAAGGCAAAAGCTCCCGAAGTAGTTATTGAATGCCCGCCGGGTATGTTTAAAAGGTGAATGCTTGCTTCTAATAATAAGGCCTTTGGAAGTAGTCTGGTATGTTGCCGTTAAGTTTAGACGCTGCCTGTACTTTATTACTTTAGACAACATATTTTCGATAATGACTAGCCTTGAGATCGATTTAATCATACGCTTAAGAGTGAAAAAATGAAAAAAGATAACGATAATCTTGGCGTTAACGATACACAAATTTTAATGAAACAAAGACATTCTTTCTTAAGCCGCCTACAAAATAATTGGATGATCACAGTAAAAAGACAAGAACAGTTGAATTTGCAATTATGAAAATACTAAGTAATTTATCTGCAAGGTGTATATTCTTGTTGTTGCGTTTTTCTTGTAATTTTCGGCACGCGAATCACCCTTCAGGCAAAAAACTGGTAAACGGTAGCAGGCGTTTTACAAAACATGTTTAATGGTGTTATTTTTTGTTTTTGTTTCCTCTAAAACACATGTGGAGGATATCCGCTATTGAGCCACAAGGGATCATTATATACAAGGTAATTCATACGTCTTTGCAAGAAGATTCTTTTGAGAAACCCTGTCTAACACCGCTTCCATAAACGGTTTGAATATTGTATGATTCAAATGGCATCCAAAATTAATGCAGAATATTAATTGATAGATATTCCTTATCTTAGTCTAAAATCAGACGGCCATAAAACAAGTTAATAATTACATCCTACATAATCCACTCTAACTATTGATATTTTAATAGAAACACTGCCACATAAATGCCTACCAAGAGAATTTACTTAGTTCTATTTGAATTAAAGTGAATCAGATCGGCCATGTTTTAATGGGCCATTTCCTTTACGAAAGATTAAAACCCGTACTTACTTGGAATATAAAGCTACGACTAATTTAGAACTGGCCACTTGAGCAAGTAACGTTGTGTGGGAAAAAAAGAAAAGTCGAAATATTTCTGCCGGTTGCAGGCTTTCATACCTACGCTCAGTTTTTTCGGTGTTCCTTTTCCAATTATCAATATTTTGACCTTCAACACATATTTTGCTTATTTTATTACGAAACTCTTAAACAAAAATACTGATTCGGGTATTGACCTTAAGTAATATGAGTTGATATAAGCAGATGCCGTTCCACCTATTTCAATTAAAGGTTTATTAGAGAACGGAATTGCGTTTCCTGTTGAAATGCTCTACATCTTCTCGGTTAATCAGTCTAATTATACTAACTCATTTAAAACGGCTCACGAACTTAGCATCCGACTTACAAACAGTTAGATCGTTTCATTTTGTGACATGTAATAACTAGTCACGACATGAACCATGTTTCAATCCACATGTTCGGATTTCATGAATCATTACACACTCTTGTTAAACAAACAGTTTGTTCTTTGCAATTACATTGTAATTTATTTCGTCTTCTTTTATTATTAATTGCTCCATTTAGTCTCGACAAGTTCGTCAATGTCATTTGAATAACAAACCCTTTGAAGTGTTCATTAAAGTACCCTCCAAATTGTAAGGCTTTCGAAATGTTTAAAAAAATCCAATTCTGCCGCCCGCTATAACGCTGGGCAGTGGACAATTCGAGCAATTTTGTCAAGTTTTTTATTTGTAGTTCATTCTTTCTAGCTTTGTCGGGGTCGCGACAAAAGCGAAACGAGTGTTGCTCTTTCCGCCACAAATATTTTTTCTGTGCAATAAATATGCTGAATAACATACGTGTTCAGATGATTTCTTTGAGCTTTTGAAGTTGTTTTAAGGTCGCTTGTTAAAACTCCTTTTTAAACAGTTTGCCTTGTTATCCTTGTTACCATTAGCACCTTTCTTACTCCCACGATATTTTAAACTATCCGGTCTGGGAATATCTCTGTTTGAATTTGGATTGTTTGTATTCCAACGGCGTTCCACAAGGAAGGGTTCCAAAGAGTTCAAATACTTCGAGTTTTATTTATTGAAAACAATTGTTTTTCGAGTTTAAATTAGGAATAGCGTGTTATGAAGCAGTGCGAAATTTTATGAATCCTTGACATAGCAATTAGTTGATCATTGTTATAATATTTCAAGTGCGTACATGCTCAGGCGCAGGTAGCCTACCGTATATTTATTTTAGATTTTGCTCACCAACCTACCTATTACTAATTGTAGGTTTAACAGTGCAAGATAAGGCAACCTACTTTTCATTGATATTATTGTTCTATTTACCTACCTACTTCTTTCATCATTCATAATAAAATTCCTTATTACTAAAATACATATTTCTGGCTTATTTTCTCGACGTTACTAGTTAGCTTGTCTCATCTACTTGGTTAAAAAGCCATTTTCCCACACAAATTAACAAGATTTTGCCATAAAATGTAAAACTGCCTTATAAGTTTGGTGCGGTGACTGCGTCGTGTTTCCCCAAAGCCTTTAACTAGTTAGGAGCCTAACTTCCTACTTAGTTGGTTATGAGTCATGGCATAGTCTGTTTTTAAGTAGTGCCTAGTTAATATGCAATTGGAAACTAAAAATATAGTGACACGCTGTAGGGTCACGGTCGCAGCGAACGTTGACTCGTTTCGCGTTTTGGTGTTTAGGCATTTAGGTATAATATCATCTGTATATTATCTGTAGTTAAATATGTGTCAGTTTCAATTAGCAAGAACACCTTTGAAGATTACAGAAAATTTGCAATAAAAAATAAGACTAGTTCGTAAGTAAGCTTACATACAAAAAAAAAGTATCACCGTCTTTGCCTTAGAAACGTTTTTAGATTTTAGAGGTGTTAATTTGTTAACAGCCAATTTAATTAATTAATTAGGTACATATTTATGTAGATACCTATCTTAGTACTTTATAAACAACAATAGCAGCGAAACTCTTCGTCGCTTTTTCTAACCTTCCGCAAAATCTTTTAAATTTTGGAACAACCTTTAAAGTCGCTAACTGTACCTTTGAGTAGGTACCTATAATGCGTAAATTTATTATACTAATTAAATACGAATTCATCTTACCTACTAAAAATTAAAATTATTATTCACATTTTTATAAATGCCTAAAATTGATAGTTCCTAGGTCTAAGTAAGTCCTAGTACCTAATCTATAAATAAATATTACGAAATATAGGTAGGTAGATTCCGTTAACAATTAGTTTATGGTAAAGAAGAAAATTTTATCTATTAAAAAAATCTAATCAATCTAGGAGGATTAATTACCTACCTACCCTCTAGACTAAAACACTCCAGACTTGAAATTACTGACTACTGAGACTCAGTTATCTAAATCAGCAGTAAAGAAGACAGGGAGATGGGAAGGAAAGGAAGTCTTGTAATTGTAGTACTTAACTAGGAATACCTATTTAAGTAAAACTTATCCTAAATAAAGCCATCGCTCGACCTTTTGCAAGTCTGTGGTCAAAGCATGTAGGTATCAGTTAACGATCGTCAATTTCGTTATTATGACAGTTGCCGTCGTTATTATTCATGCAAATTAACGAAACAATTGTCAGATTAACAATATTAACGATCGACAAAAGTTCCATGCTCGCACCACTGAATCTAAAGACGAGAAAGAAAACTGTCCGACAAACTTTAGACTAAAGTAAACGATAGGTTCAAACGCAATTTAGCAGGAAGTTACCTACGTGTTTGGCTTATCTGGACAAACTAGGAAGGTACCCACCTACCTACCTACCTAAAGAAAATATCTTACGCAGTCAGAAAGCAAACATAGACTTTAAATGTTCGAACTTATAAATAGGTTGTACCAACCTAGCCTAGGTTACCTAGGTAATGGTAATTGCAAGTAATGATGAATGAATAGAAATTTTGAATGTAAATAATTAGTCTGTATTTAAGTATAACGTAGGTATGATGTAAATGCGTTACGAATATACATTTGCTTTTAATCGTTTTTTTAGTAAATATTCGCTTTCTCTGTAGGTAATTTACCGTACTATTTAAGTTATGAATCAGTAGATAACGAACCAAGAAAATTAAAAATCTAAAGGATACCAAAACCACGAAGAATGCCGGTTGCTCAACCATCGGCACGGTTGAAAGAAAAGCATGCAAAAAAGGCAAAAATCCATAGGTTAGGACGGCAGATACTCACTCGAAATGGATGATTCACACACTTATTAAATCGAAGAGTTTTAGTTCATACACTTTCTGTGCTCAAAGAACTGGCACGATATAATATATTTTTCTTTTCACTTGTTTACTTTCGTTCGAATCTGACAGCTCGTCTGTGTACGGTGAACGCGCATGCGTGGTGGCACGTTCGCTCTGCTCGCGACCGGCGAAATAACTGAATGAATGACCGACCGGCTGTCTGTGGCTGGCTGGCTGAGTGAGTGGAATCGTCGGAACGAACAAACTGAACGGAACGAACCGCTATTGCCGCATTTTTACTCCGTGTTTCCATTCATTAATTCATTCGAATGCGCGCGGTGCTTTGTTATTTTGTAAGGTACATTTTCTATTTAGTATCTTCCTTACCTAGTTTAACGTTAGTAGTAAAGTTGAGGTATAACTATTATAAGTATAGGTTGGTATTTAAAAGAAAGTTTAAAATATTATGCCACCTACCTAACCCTGCAGTGTAGGTACGTACCTACTATTAAGCTATTATTAACGTTCTAACCTTGTAGAAGGCTATGAAGCTAACCACGGTTCCCAACTTAGGGGTTTTCCCCCCAAATTTAGGGGGCAAATGAGTGGGATGGGGTTTTTTTAGGGTTTTTATTTGTTTAGGGGTATTTTTGGGGTTGTTTTTCAGAAGAAATTGATATAATTTATAACGTATTAGATAATTTATAAACAGAGAAAGTTAAGAAATTTTACTTTTATATTATATATTTATATTTAATTTTTATGAATTATATTTTTAGGGGAATTTTCAAATTATTGTGGCAATTTTAGGGGGTTTTGACATAGGTTTAGGGATAAATATTTTTGGGAGTTGGTAACACTGAAGCTAACGTACGTAGGTACTACACTACCTACTGATAACTAACACAGTTTTCACCACATAGTATAAAGTCGCTTTCTCCGTTATGCTTAAATCTTTAAAACTACGCAACGGATTTTGATCCCTTCTTTTTGTATAGTAAAATGGTAGTACCTAATTACTAATTTAATTACCTATCTACAATAAGTACCTAGCTACAAAATACCAGAATTACATCTGGTTGGATGTAAAGTTATTTCGGTCGTCTGTAGGTAGGTATTTAAGTAATCCAAGGTGTGGGGTGTTTTTTTTATTTATTTTTAAAACAGGATATCCTGCGCGGACGGGGCGCGCGCACCAGTTTCCGAGCAATAAAAGGACTTGAAAAAAAAACAAAACAAAAACAGACAGCACGTGGTAAAAGACAAGTAGGGTTGTAAAAATAATGGCACTTGAGAATAGATAGTATCCTTGGCACAGAAGGGTTATTGTTTAAATCTAAGCTTTTGTTTGCAGCTTAGCTTTGACAGCTCGTCAATAATTATTTTTCCTTATAAAAAATATTTTTAAGCATAAGTAAAAAGCTAAAAGTAAGTACCAATGTGCCTAAATTATTAATTACTTAAACTGTTCCTGCTGCAATACAGGAGATAAGTAGTGCCTAAATCAACTTTTTATAAAGGCCGGTTTTAATAACCTACGTAGGTTACCTACCTATACCGATGTAAACCTAGATAACTGGTAAACTGAGTTAAGGTTAAATATATTTTGTGAAGTTAATCTATAATTTCTTACTTTTTAAATAAAATCGTACTTAATAACTATGTAACAGTGGGTAATTGATATATCATCTTTGAAATGCAAAACGGTTTCATGGTTGTGCACACAGTTACTTACCTACGTGAATTTCTGAGACCGACCGTAAGTAGTACCTATTACCTTACCTCAATCTCAATCGCACAACAAATTGAAGTCAAGTACCTACCTACCTTGCCTTAATCGCACTACAAATTAAAACAAAAGCCAAGCGAGCGGTGCTACAAATAACAAAAACCTGAACAAATCGGCACTAGAACCAAAAACAAAACACAAGCAACCAATTCAATACAAAACGATTTCCGGCTTGCATCACGCTGAGCTTCAAAATGGCTTCCAACAAGTTGAATGATTGTAGAACTTTTTAATCGTGTTATTTATTGGAAATTGAATCTTATTACAACGGGATAAGAACCAAGCGGGTGGTTAATTGTATAAATACCACGCCAGGAAGGAAGTGTGGCGGCAAGCCGCCAACTAGGTTTTTAATATTAAATTTATCAGATATAAGATATTAAATAAAAATACGTTGTTATCTTTTTTCAGTCAAAAATTCAGTTTTTTTATTTCAAGTTGACACCATAACAAACGTTGTCTTTTTTATCATGCCAATCAATAAAACCTCCACATTACTCCCCTTCCAGTAACGCATGTTACGAAAAATTTGAAAAATACACCTAAAGTTAACTAAAACTAAGAAACTAAAATTCACAATTGACAATCAATTGACAACAACTTAAACTAATAACTTAAAATATTAACTTATTTACCCTGGTAGGGAAATCTTAACTTAACCAGCCTACCTGACCTAGTAGTAACAACTGGGCTTGAAGAGGGAGTATTCTCATAATAAGCAGGTTTTAACCTATCTATGGATACATTAACTTCCTTTCCATTACATTCAATTGTAAAAAACTTATCAAATCTCTTAATAACTAAATAAGGACCTTCATAAGACGGTTCTAAAGGTTTCTTAACTTTATCTACTCTGACGAATACATGTGTACACGAAGCTAAATCTTTATGTACAAAAACATGATCATTTGACAAAGTAACAGTGCGTCTTCTTGGTCTTAAAGTATTCATTGCTGTTTGTAATTTAGAAACAAAAGAATTAGGATCGACTAACGTAGGGGATTTATCGAAAAATTCTCCCGGAATCTTAATATTCGATCCATAAACCATTTGGCTTATAGTATACTTTTTGTCCTCTCTTAGAGCAGTACGCATTCCCAACAAAACTGTAGGTAGGGCGTCTGTCCATTTAACGACATTATGACATTTAATTGCAGCTTTCAGAGTCCTATGTAAACGCTCTATTTTGCCATTACACTGTGGGTGATAGGCAGTGGTATGTTGTAAATTAATTCCACAAATTGTAGATAAATTTCTAAAAAGCTCTGACTTAAATTGTGCTCCTCTATCACATATTACTGTGTGAGGGACTCCAAATCTAGCTATCCAATTTGAATAGAATGCTTTGGCAACAGTTTGAGCTGTAGCATCCGATATAGGAATAACTTCCATCCAGTCAGTAAATCTATCTATACAGGTAAGACAATAAACACTTCCCTCTGATGGAGGTAACGGGCCTATCAAATCAATATGTATAGTATCAAAACGTTCATCTGGTTCATTATAAATATGAATTTGCGCTTTTGTATGCCTAGTGACTTTATTCTTTTGACAATCTAAACAACAACGCGCCCAAATTTTAATATCTTTCTTAATATTTGTCCAAATAAATTTAGATGTTACGTTCCGAATTGTTGTTTTAATTCCATCGTGCGACAAATTATGGATTTTGTCAAAAATTAATTTTCGAAATGAATTTGGAACATAGGGTCTAATGTTGTTTGTAGAAATATCACACTACAGTTTATTTCCCGATGGTAAAACGTAAGGTTTAAATTTTAACGAATTAGAATTCTGTAATGTTTTGAGTTCGCTATCGAGACATTGAGCTTTTGCTATCGCATCGTAATCAATAGAAGTAACAGTTTCAATCCTAGACATTTTATCTGCTACAATATTATCTTTACCATCTATATGTTTAATATTGGTTGTAAACTGTGAAATATACTGAAGGTGTCTTAACTGTCTGGGCGAGGCTTTGTCATTATTCTGTTTAAATGCAAAAATTAACGGTTTATGATCTGTAAATATAGTAAAATCTCGACCTTCTAAATAGTGTCTAAACTGCTTTATAGAAAGGTAAATACTTAACAATTCCCTATCATAGGTGCTATAATTTTTTTGAGCATTATTTAATTTTTTTGAATAAAATGCAATAGGTTGCCAACCTTTACAATCTTTTTGTTGAAGAACAGAGCCTATCGCTACATTTGATGCATCGCAAAACAAAGCTAAAGGACATTCGTACCTAGGAAAGGTCAATAGTGTAACTTTAGCTAAATCCTCTTTGCATTTTTCAAATTGTTTAATTGCCTCGTCAGTCCACTCTACTTTTCTCTTATCATTCTTTTTGGCACCTTTCAAATATTCGTGTAAGATTGCCTGAGTGTCAGCTGCATTTTTAAAATAACGCCTATAAAAATTTAAAAGTCCTAAGAAAGTGCGTAAATCATGAAGCGTTTGTGGTAGTCTATAATCTAAAATGGATTTCACCTTGTCTGGCAAAGGCTTAGTTCCATCTTTAGTTATAAGAAATCCTAAAAACACAACTTGTTGAAGACCAAATTCAGATTTTGAAACATTAATGCGTAAGCCATAGTCGTTAAGCCGTTCAAACAAGATCTTCAAATGTTTTTCGTGCTCTTCAGCCGTAGCTGAGGCTATTAAAATGTCATCTAAATATGCAAATACAAAATTTAAACCCCTACAAACCATATTAATAAATCTCTGAAAAGTTGCGGGTGCATTACGTAAACCAAAACTCATAACATTAAATTCGAAAAGTCCAAAAGGTGTAATAATTGCAGTTTTACATTTATCTTCCTCCGCCATAGGAATTTGGTAATATGCCTTAAATAGGTCTATTTTAGAAAATATAGTTTTGCCTGGTAAAATTGTCAAAAAAATCATCTATCCTGGGAAGAGGATACCTATCAGGTATAGTTACGTCATTAAGTCTACGGTAATCACCACAGGGCCTTAAGGACCCATCTGGCTTAGTAACTACATGTAACGGACTTGCCCACTGTGAACTTGACGGCCTGATGATCCCATTACCCAGCATGTACTCAAACTCAGCCTTAACTATATCCATACGCTTAGGGTCTAGCGGTCTGGCTCTGGAGTACACAGGTTCGCCTTTTGTCTCAATACGGTGTTTTACTTCATGCTTCAAGGTGGTAGGCAAAAGGTTAGGCTTCGTCAACTCAGGATACTGTTTTAGTAGGTCATAGTAGCGGTGGTTTTTGTCCATAGTACTTATGATATCTCCTTGTGTGATTTCTTCGACATTTCCACGGACTGTAAGTTTTGTAATTCCGTCGACCAATCGGCTATTATGTAGGTCTATTAACAGATTGTAATGCTTGATAAAGTCTGCACCCAATATACCTTTTTCTATTTTTGCAACAATAAATGGCCATTGAAATTTTCTTCGTAATCCAAAATCTAAGGTTAGTACTTTTATTCCACAAGTTTGGATTTGTGTGTTATTGGCGGCGTATAATACAACTGAGTCGTCTACTTTATCTTTGGGTGACGCTGGAATTAAAGATACGTCGGCGCCACTATCGACCAAAAATCTGAAGGATGTAGTGTTCTCTTTAACGAATAGCCTGGGTGTGCGGTAGCGTGAGGTAGGGGTAACTGAGTCTACCGCCCGCTCAGTTACTTTTTTTCGTTTTTTCTGTCTTGCCCCCACGAGCACGGCTGTTGGCATTTGCCGTCGTGGCACTTTTTACCAAACCGAAAGTGGTAAAAGCAGAGTTTCCCTTTCGGATTGTAGTAGCGGCGGCGGCTGCTTGACCTGCTCCGTGAAACCGAGCTAGATCGGCTCTTGCCTCTGCTGCGATCCAGCTTCGCCACTTCCTTTACCACTGTGTCCTTTATCAGTCTGGCCAACTCTTCCATGTCTATGCCTGCGGTTGACGTTGTGCTGGCGCTCGTGCAAGCGATTTGTTTGGATGAATGCGCTGTGACATCTGCAACTTTGTCAAGTAGTTCAGCCACATCGTTTAGTTTTGTGTTCGACTGCATAGCTACGATCTCTTGTAAGTGAGTCGGAAGTCTACTTGACCATATGGAGCGCAAAAGGTCGTCAGCGATAACTTCACCGGCTAGGGCCTTTAAGTGTCTTAAAAACTGCGAAGGTTTGCGGTCACCGAGCTGTTCGTGCGTTAGAAGTTGTCGCAATCGTTGTTCATGCGATGTGGAAACGCGCTTGATAAGCTCCTGCTTCAGCTTCTCGTACTTATTTTCCGTAGGAGGGTTTATGATTAAGTCTCTCACCTCTCTAGCCATGTTCTGATCTAACTGTTGCAGCACCGTGAAATACTTGGTGGCGTCATTCACGATGCCCGCTGTAGCAAACTGCGCCTCGACCTGCCCAAACCATATCTCGGGCTCTTCTGGCCAAAAGGGTGGAAGTTTCACTGAAACTTTGTTGATTTTGTCGAGGCAAATTTCAAGTTCACGGATTTTTTCCTCTGACATCTTTCACTTTTTAGAATTTATTTTGTACGCTTTATTTATTTAGTTATTTTGTATATTAAATTAAATTCGGGGTCACCAGAAATGTGGCGGCAAGCCGCCAACTAGGTTTTTAATATTAAATTTATCAGATATAAGATATTAAATAAAAATACGTTGTTATCTTTTTTCAGTCAAAAATTCAGTTTTTTTATTTCAAGTTGACACCATAACAAACGTTGTCTTTTTTATCATGCCAATCAATAAAACCTCCACAGAAGGATGCTATGGATATTGTATGTCAACCCGCTCGGTTGTAAGGGTTTCGGTTACCTTGTGGAAGTAAGCAAATCGATGAAACTATGATTGGTGTTATTAAAAAAAATACAGCATTAATTTGGATAAATGGATGAAGAAATGTTTCATTTTAGGAACCCATTAAAGTTCCGTGGCGAACTGGGTGGCTGGTTACTCACCTATAGAAATATAATCGATGAAAACCATTTTGAGAAAGAAATTAATTTTGAAAATTTAATTAACGTAGCTTATCTTAGAAGTAGATGATAATGCCAAATCTAATGTTATTCATTTTTCTACTTAAAAAAAGAAGTAGGTCAGAAGGTACTTTACTTACCTAATTAAAACTGTCTCTGATCGAAAGCGAAATAATAATTATTTTTTAAAGAAAACCATGTCTTATTGAGTAATGTTTTATTTATTAGGTACTGCTAGGTTACCTAGCCTAGGTACGAGTATGTACAATTTGAATGCCGAATATAGTAAAACGATAGTTTTCGTGAATACCAAGTGTTTCTTCCCATATACGGCATTACGAGACGAAACATTGTATCTACATAATGTAGTTCACATAGACATGCAGTATGTGCTGCACGTTTACCACTACTTCTATAAAGTAACACAAACAAAGTAGGTATACAACGTTGCGCCTTATCAAATTCACGAGCAAAGTCGATTGCGCAGGGACTTGCTATTCAGTGCAAGTTTAAGTAGTAAAAGTTCGTTGGTCAGCCAGTTAAGAGTTTTAAGTTTGATGTGTGGATTTGTATGTATGTGGAATCATAGCTGCTAGGTGGATAAACTGGTAAACGGTAAGTTACCTACGTGATACGAGTATACAGCTTCTTGGTTGGAATTTTGTGGTGAAACCTTAATTTGGCCTGTAATCAAGCTTGTCCTAATGTCCCTGCCAGCCATAACTTAATACTCTGCACAATAAATTATGGAACTTGTTTTAACCTTTTTAATAAGTAAGTAGTTATATTTTACAGTCGGGTTATTATAGTTATTATTGTTTTAAATCCATAATTTTTTTGTAAAAATCATGATAGGTATCATTACAAAATAATACGTTGCATACATACATAGTTTCTCAGTGGGTTCTGGGCGGGCATTTTATTACCTACTCTAGATGTAGTCTACCTACACTTTATACTTAGTTAAAGCATGCAAAGCTGAGCGCTAAAAGACCGCCATATTAATCCTTCTAATATTATAAACTTGAAAATTTGTGAGTATGTATGGATGTTTGTTACTCTTTCACTCTTTACAGTAATATAGGTTATACATCAGTATAACATGAAGGGTACTTTGTACCGCGGGAAAACTTTTCATTCCCACGGGAAACCGACTTCCACGCGAACGGAGTGGCAGGCGGCCACCAGTAATGTATAGAAAAGCGCAAAGACACTTTCCAAGCAGTTCTCTATAAACGTACTTTTGCCAACTTCTCAAGTGTGAGACCGCGGGGTTTCCCGTCCTCTCGATTTCCAGTTGAACGCATGCCGAATGCCAAATTAGTCGTAAGGCGGGTTCTGCACTGTCACTGAAACCATTGAGGGAATGATGCAGGATCAACGAACGAGATGGGTAGGATGAATAGAACACTGTTGTTACGGAAGGGCGAAGGAAAATAAGGATTTTATTCGATTACAGTAAAGTCAAAGTTTTACTAAGTGTAGCGTAATAAATAAAGTAAGGTATACGGTTATAGGTCACCAAAAAAAATGTTTTCATATCGGATATTTACCATATTTTTTAAAACTAATTGGATGGGATTGGATTTGCAGTGCAAATGAGAACTTACTACTAATCACCCCTTAAACAAAAGTCATATTTAAAAATTAACAACACGTCGCCATCCTCTATGAAGCTATAACTACAATACCTAATATCCTAAGTGCCTGTCACTCATGACTGTCACACCTTCGTTTGCTTAAATAAAGTAAGCTTTTACTTTCTTTGATGCTCTTTCATCCTTGATTTGACGCCTGTGCCTAGATAGCAATTTTATACCGACACTTGCTAAAGTCACGGGCATCTAAAGTATGATCTAAAATATATGATTTAATAATATTTTGTACCCAATTACTTTGGTATTTTTAAGTTAATCTGCATCTAGTACTTATTTCATATTTATGATTTAATAGGTTTGCCCAGATAATATGCTTAATTAAAGTAGACTTACTCAATCAAAATTTTGATCTTGGCTAAGTATTTTATGCAAAAAAACTTTCTGCTTTTTACTAAAGTAAAACCAGGGCCTGGTTTCCATCGATAGTAAACACTATTCCATTCAATAGATGCAGAAAAGCTAGTAGACAAGATTCCTGTAGACCACCCCTTATGAAGCCCGTTCAGAAATCAATATCCGTAATGAAATCCTATCAAGGTTTTTTTCCTTTTTCACGACCAGAAGTCCGTGAAAGAAATACAATCACGTTTATTCTAGTTTGCTTGTTTCTAGTAAGTGGTTTGGCTGGAACGAACGAATTCTAAGGAATAACACTTACAAGTATAGGAAGTGTAAAATAGAATGCTGAATTTGGTATGAAAATAATAATGTCATAGTTTGTAAACGTGGTTTTTTAATCATTAAAGTTTATTATAACTTATTTTGGCAGCCTCTTAGTACTTAAATTTATGATAATGGAAATTATCCAAGAAAATAGAATTCAGACCTTTCGACAAATCGATTGTACCAACAAACATATTGATATTATTATTCATTTTGTTAGTACATGTACTGTTTGCGCCTTACTAAATTCATGAGCAAATACACCCAAGGCAAAATTCAATTCATGGCCATCCGAAATTCGAAATATATTTAGTATTATAATAACAGTAACATCTTGAGCCGAACTCTACATCCCAATATATGATGGAAAATTATTTAACAATGTTAGTATTCTCACAATGCTTTCCCTGTCTAAATTCTGTTATCAAAAACAAATTAAGCAATAATGAATTTTAAATGAATCTTTACTTTAGACTACCATACTGAAATTAGACAGTAACAAACATGACGTAATTGCATGCAATCTTACACACTTTCTCACCAGACGCCTTGTGTCCATTAAACTACTTAAGGCTAGCTCACAAAGATGGCGTGTACAAGTAAAACAAAGTCACACGTCAACGTTAGGGTTTAAAAAGAACCCAACTTAATACGCAAACTTTTAACTAGACTGAGCTGACTGAAACAAACTCCTTTGTCGTATCGCATAGCAAACTCAATTCTACTTGCAATGACATTCTGTTTCGGGCGGGCTCAATGAACCGAACTCAGCACAGGACCTAAACTTAGTTATCCTGAGTCTAGTTTGGACAAAAGTTTACCTACGGTGGAGTAAATTTATTTTGTGTGCAATGCAATGACATATCTACTACTACTACTGCTACTGCTGTGTTTAGATACGTATATACTTTTTTAGCTTTATCAATTCTAAGCTATTCCAATTCTTCATTTTGTCAAGTCAAAGTAAGTTTACTTATTAATTTGCATTATGAAAACATAAAAACATACACGGTCACAAACAATGCTTTTAATACAAAACCAGCTTTGATTTTCTTTAGTTTCCATTCTAAGCTATTTTCAGATTCATTTTATCTGATTTATTATTTCGTTAGCATATTGTTTAGCTTAAAAGAGCTTAAGAAAAAAATAAAATGATAAGCAAAAATTTGGATTTTTTTTTTACATACTCTAAAATAAGTTTTTAACGTTAAAATCTATAACGAACTTTTTAAATATAAGAATTCTTGTAAATAAAATTGGAGGTAAAAAATACGTTGCATGAATTCTAACTAAAATAAGTGGAAGTATAGACGTTTGGATGTTTCTTACTAAATCACCCATAAATGGCTTAAAGGATTAGGATAATCAGAAGTTTACGTAAATAATATAATCTTCTATCAGACACAAAGAAGCTTTTTGAACATTGTAAATATCTCATGCCAGGGGCGAGACCGCAGGCTAAAAGCTAGTTTATTTATAAAAACTTAATACAGTAAATTGACTCCTTTCGTGGCTAGACGAAATCTATTTCGTGTTTTGAAATAAATACTAGAGCTAAAGAAACTTTGCCAGTAAAGTTGAAAAATCAACTGCATTTTCAACTTTATTTCTTTTGGAAAACGGTTCAATTTAGGGTTTTGTTCGGTCGTTTGCAAGCCAAAGTTGTTATAAAGTCTGGACTTAAATTGAGTTACTTTGGGGATGATACTTTGTCATTTAATATTTGACATTCAAAAATAAACTTATACCCAAAATATATCGAATGGGACGAAAATCATACATAGTTGAAAAACTTTTTCGTATTAAGGTTTAGTTAAAAGCCAAAAAACTCTTTTTGAATAAATTTTGTCACTGCTCTTTTATTGAATGGTGCAGGTAATTGTGACATTAATGTATATTAATACTAGTGGCCTCCCGCGACTCCGTTCGCGTGGAAATCGGTTTCCCGTGGAAATAAAAAGTTTTCCCGCGGTTAAAAGTACCCTATATATTATTCTAATGTATATCCTATATAACTGTAAAATTTCATCAAAATCCGTCCAGTAGTTTTTACGTGAAAGAGTAACAAACATCCATCCATTTATCCATACATCGATACATCTTTACATCCATACTTACAAACTATCACAATTATAGGTAATATTAGTAACAAGTACCATCGTTGATTGATAGTATTTGTTTTTTCTTTAAAAAAGTTCAGCTCAGAAGAAAACCATATAAAAGTTTTAACTTAGATAGAAAGTTAGGTTTAATAAGTATATGACCTCAATTAACTCTAGGTCAATAAATTATTTTACCACAATCCTTTTTGGAACTTGAATCTTTATCATGAAAAACCTTATTAACAATACTTAATGTTGTTATTAGCTTGTTCTGTCTGAGCCTTACTTTTATTCCCACCATCCCAACCATTCGTCATCGAGCCACTCAATCACAAAATGAAACATCATTTCTCCTTTCGTTTATCCCCAAACCTCAAACCGCGGGACAACAATAAAATACAATTACCACCGTTTTACAGCCCTGGATTTTTTTTCTACATAAGCGTTGCTTTGATTGCCCTTTTTACCCGACTAACTGTAGGGAGGGTAATGTTTTTGACGAATATCCGCTTTGTGTTGGAAACCTAATGGAAATTTCTATACGAAGGGTTTAAAGTTCAAGGTCGGGGGTGACATTTTTTTTCCTTGTTAGGGGTAGGACTTATGAATATTCAATATTGTGCTGAATTAATTAATTGTATTGTGGATTTCGTATTTAGAAATGATAAAAATGACGTAAATACATAAAGCTGGAAACGAAAATAATAAAAAATATTTTAAAAAACATTGCAAGCGCTCACACGCTCAAAATCTATTGTGCATTTTACCAGAAACTATATACTTTTTGGTAACATGAAACTTAAACGAAACACCGAAATTCACAATAGAAACGATTTTTTGAAATTTGGTTTCGTTGAAATACTCATTCCTACAATTTTACTTTACTGTTCCTTTGTCCATCCTTTTATTTTCCAAATACCAAAGAAATGTAAAGAAATACAATTCAAGTAAGTATATTTAAGAACTAATAGCCGGTTTCTTAATTCAGACTTTGAGGCCAACTCAAATTAAAATTAATAATTTGAATTAATATTATAACTTAAATTTTAATAAATTTCGAAAACTCATGCACAAATTGAAAATTTACTGCATGCATAACAAAACAATCAAATAATTGTGGAACATAAAATGTTAGTTATTTCTTTTATTCGGTTTTTTATTCCATAGGTTTTTCATTACTTACATATCACTTGAGGATATCCTTCAAGGTTAAAGTAACCACATTGAACTATCAGTATAATTTTAATAAATTACGAGTATCATTAAGCTTAAAATATTTGATGTCATTCGCGACGCGTCGTATTTTTTTTTCTTCATAAGTTGTAATGGAATACTTTTGATATGACAACGACTTAAATAGTGTTTTTGTTTTATTGGTACTTATTTTTTTCGTTTAGGAATCCGATTGATTGGTAAAGTTTATCAATACAACATTAAAGTTTTTGTTGTTTTTTGTGGTAGGAAAATAGAGAAAATTAAAAAAACACCTCACGTAATTTATAGACTCCCCCAAGTAATAACGCATTAAACGGGTCAACATAAACTGTGCCCTATAGAAAATTTAAAATTTGCTCCACCTCTTTTAAATAACTCTATGTAAGAAGCGACTTATTCTGTGATCGTAAAAACCAAGAGAATGATACAAGATGTGATAAATTAACTGAGAAAAGTCCCAAAACTAGACGAAACTTTATTAATATACTAATAATAACTTATTTTATTTATTACAAGTTTGGGAGTAAAAGGTCAACAATCTAAATCATCGAAACTAACGGCTCAGTGAATGTCAGTTAAACTACTTGGCCGCTAAACTCCTCGCAAAAAGGTTTAGTTCATATATCATTGTAAAGGGGCGAAGACTAATGGTATACGAGGAAAAGAGAATAAACTAGGTATTGTTATATTATTGTAAAAAAGGTTAAAAAGTTGAGTTAGTATTTTTTCAGTACAACAAATGTATACAATGTAGGTACTTTTAACATTGCTTGTGTTATGTAACTGTAGGATAACTAGTTTAAGTGTTCATTGTAAATAATAAATGTTTCTCTTGTGTTCAATTTCTATAGGTAGGTAGTTTATAAGTTAGTATTAGTTTATTTGTTTGTACTTAAGATAATTTAACAATAAATATATTTAGGGACATAGGAAATGAGATATTAAAGTAAGGTGCTCTCTTTACGGTATTGCTCAAAGGAGGACCGTAAAGAAAGCTCTCTTTACGGTATTGCTTCAAGGGGGACAGTAAATCAAAGGGGCTCTCTTTAAGGTAATTCGCGAGGTATTAGAACCAATCTCATTTCCTATGAAGTTTGTCGTATACGTAATCAAGATTCCGGCTTCTTATTTCAACCCATCCACACAACCCGACAGTGGTGACCACCGACTAAGAAAATGGAACAAAGCGCAAATCTGGAGTCAAATGCTAGCAAGAGTGAAAACATCGCTGCCGTCTCAATACACTCCAAAATACTACCATTTTGGCGAGAAAACCCTCGATTGTGGTTTGCACACTTCGAAGCTATCGTCGCGTACCAAAAAGTTGGCGAAGAACAAAAATATAGCTACGTACTCGGAACATTAGAACAACGCGACATTGAACAAATAAGCGACTTGATTATTAACCCACCGGAATCAAATAAGTACATTGCGCTTAAAACACGTCTGCTATCGGTGTATGAAGAATCCGAGTCAAGACAGCTACAAAAATTATTAAGTGGCATTGAACTGGGTGATCAAAAGCCGTCTCAGCTTTTAAGAAGGATGCGTGATTTAGCAGCGTCTCGGTTGCCTGACGAAACACTTCGTATGATGTGGATGGGACATTTACCTACGTACGTTCGCTCCGTGTTGTCGATTTCTAAAGAAGCAAAACTCGACGAATTATCTTCAATGGCCGACCGTATGATGGAACAACACGAACCTATTACGGTTGCTTCAGTATCGAATACCGACACCAGCATCAACACCGATAACAAGTACGACCAACTCATCGCTCAAATCAGCGAATTGAAGTTAGAAGTTGCACAACTCCGTTACAGAAGGCAACCGCAACGATTTCGCTCCAGGTCACGTTCACGATCTCTAAACAGGACACACAAGAACTTCGGTAAACCTCACTGGCTGTGCTATTACCATCATCGTTTCGGAGATAAAGCACAGAAATGCGTAGAACCATGCGCTAAAAGGAAGTCGGAAAACTAGAGAAGACATCTTCAATGGCGGGCGTCGATGTCAACTATAAGAAAAACCGCTTAAGAATAACAGACAAGGCAAGCAACGAACGTTTTCTAGTTGATACAGGAGCAGAGATATCAGTTCTAGCAGTCAAAAGAAAGCAAAGATTGATACCCAATGACTTCAAACTGTATGCAGCAAACGGAACGGTTATACAAACATATGGAGAACGCACTCTACAACTCAACTTAGGCCTTCGTCGGAACTTTACGTGGAAATTCATTATTGCTGACACGAAACAATCAATTCTCGGTGCTGATTTCTTGCAACATTTCAACTTACTTGTTGACTTAAGAAGACGAAGATTGGTAGATGGAACGACAGATCTGACCGTCAAGGCAACGACTACCAACATCGACACACCTACGGTATACATCGTCAACCAAGCTCATCCTTACTACGAGCTCTTGACGAAATACCCAGAAATACAGCGACCTCTATCACTGAAGACACCACCGCAGCATGAAGTTCGACACCATCTAGAAACAACCGGTCCACCTGTTCACTGCAAACCAAGACCACTACCACCAAGCAAATACACAGAAGTCAGGAAAGAATTCCAACGTATGGTTGAAACAGGAATTTGCAGACCGTCAAACAGTCCATGGTCAAGTCCGATACATGTTGTATTGAAAAGCAACGGTCAACTTCGAATTTGTGGCGACTACAGACGTTTAAATGCTGTCACCGTTCCAGATCGCTATCCAATACCAAGAATCCAAGAATTCACTTATCTACTCTACAACAAAAAGATATTTTCGAAAATCGACATTAACCCTTAAATTGATTTTGGTATACACGGAGTACACTGATTTCAAAAAAATCTACAACAATTTTTATTTATAAATTATTATTTTTTTTTATTTGGTATGACATGAAATTTCACTAATTTTGTTAGAAACTAATTTTATCAGTGGTAGCATTTATATTAAACTGTAAAAATCAAAATTTCTGCGAAGCGGCCCGATGTGTCTGCGAACCGGTGACGTATTATTGATATTTTTAAACGATTTTTTAGGTAAATAATATTTATTTGGAATGGAGAATGTTAACAAATTTTGATTATTATCTCTTCATATTCTCTGTCAAAAATAAAAAATACTGGTGAAAGAATTATTTCGATGCGTCAATTAGTTTCCGATTTATAAGTAAAATAAGTTGCTACCGCAGGACGCGGGCTGCCGGTGGCGGTGTGACGTCACACCACAACTCGCTCGGTCTGGCTCACTCAGTACGCTCGCGGTCGCGCACACTTGTCGTCTAAATTAAACCTAAATACTTTTAAAAATGTCTAATCCAACTGCTAGGAAATCATGTGTTGTGCCTAAATATAAAAATACAACTATCAATTGTCCGGAAAAGTTGTTTTTTACAGTTCCAAAGGATACATACATACATCACCAAATCTTTTAACTTGAACATAACCAATACCATTAAACAATTTGTTAGTAAAAATACAAATAAATAAAAAAGGTTTAGTTCATATCATCTACATTTGCAATAAAAAATAAATTAAATTACTTAAATAAAATAGTAAAGGTAAAGTGCATCTGTAACGTTCAACTACATCTAGATCGTATAGGTATCCTACTTCCTAGTAATATTATAAAGCGGAAGATTGTGTGTGTGTTTGTTATCTTTCACACAAAAAGTACTGAACGGATCTGGACGAAGACTTAAATAATCCATAGGCTTCTTTTAACCTGGGAAAATGTACAGTTCCCGAGGGAAACGCGGGCGAAGCTGCTAAATCAATGCATGTATTTATTTAAATTTACTTAGAAGAGCGGTACCTTTGTATACATACTAGTGGCCGCCCGCGACTCCGTTCGCGTAGAAGTCGGTTTGCGTGGGAATGAGAAGTTTTCCCGCGGTAAAAAATACCATGACAGTTTCATACATATTTTTTCTATTCACTCGCTATCGCAAATATCACTTGCCACTTGACTTGGGGGGGAGTAGTTTTTACGTGTAAGAGTAACAAACATTCATACATCCATACTCACAAACTTTGACATTTATAATATTAGAAGGACGTACCTACCTATAGCTACAAAACTATGATACATGATTGGTTGTCTTTAACGTAAAAAAAATAATGATAGGTAGGTAGGTACCTACTTCTACTATTGGACTTGCATTCTTCCGTTAGTATTTTTATTATATTGGTTATTTTGTTTTGATAAAACAGTTTGGAACATATCAAACATTTCGGCGGCAACAAAATCACTATTTCTTGATAAATAATGCGCAGTCATTAATTTATCTATTTTAGATAGATTACACGATTACCTTTTTTCGAATCCTATATCCAATTTATTAATAGAATAATATTAACTATTAACGTATAATAACGAATAATATTTATATTTACTAATACGCGACCGAAAGCACAAAAAAATAATACATTAAATGTTAAATAAATAAAAAAATTAAATAAAATACTGCGCCAGCTATATGCGCCACCGCTGGCGCGTTGTTGTAATACGTCACAAGCGGTCACGTGACTGTTAGCGGGACTCGATATTTTTCGAAACTTTGAATGCCTATAAAATCAAAACTACTGGGTATGTTTGATTACAACAAAAACTAGTGTATTTGTATGCATACAGGCTTTACTGAGACAAAATTTCAAGCGATTTGGCATACCTAGTAACATTCTCCATTACATTGCATGCCAAAGAGATACGTGGGTGCCTACTATAGTTATTTATGATAAAGTTACATAATAATGACTTTATTGGCGCGCAAGATTTTGTGTACTCCGTAAATACCATTGCCAAATAAGCGGTAAATTACACTTAACAGACTTCGGTATTCACGAAGTACATTACCAAGCTCTATACATAAGTTTTTATTTATTTTGTGGTGTTATACCCACATAAGGGGTGTTTTTATTTAATTGTAGAGCATGTTTTTCGATTTATCTACAGTGCTTAATGTTAAGACGCTCGCACAAAATTTTAGCTTTGGTTCCGGCAGACAGGGGTAGTCGACTACCCTCAGTTGGGGCATGCTGATCTCACTATCCAGGACGCCGTTCAAAAGCCGAAATTATATTGTTTTCTTCAATTTTATATAAAATTTGCCCTGCGGTTTCATCCAAATGACTTTTCCCGTGGGAATAAGGCTTATTTCTGCGGGAAAAATATCCTATTTTCTTTTTAGGGTGTCGACCTACCGTTATTCCTAATTCATCAAAATCGGTACAGCCGTTTTTACTTAAAAGCGAAACACACATACAGACAGAAAGACATACACATTCTCACATTTATAAGTAATATTATTAAGGATAATTGTATTATTTTTAATAAATAATGATAAAAATAAATAAATGAATTTTGTCTTATTCTTGGCAACGTACTCCTCCTAGTACATAGATAGTTTACTCAGTAACTGGCAACGTCATTCGTGAAGCACATTCATTTTCGCGAAAACTGAAAATGTAGGATTTTTTTTAGTATTTTTTTTATGCATTTTAGGTTATAACAAATCGAGAAAGTACAAAAAGAAAGTTAAATTTGGACTTAACACATCTTGCCAATTTAAGGGTTAAGAAAGCTTACTACGGAATACCAATGCAAGATGACACCGACATTCAGAAGACAGCCGTTACAACACCATTCGGTCTGTTTGAGTTTACTGCCATGCCGTTTGGACTCAAAAACGCGGCACAGACATTTCAACGGTTCATGCATCAAGTTCTACGTGGATTTGACTTCGCATTTACATACCTCGATGACATATTAGTATTTTCTTCAACTGAAAAAGAACACAAAGAACACCTACAACAAGTTTTTCAACGTCTAACAGAATACGGGTTGAAAATCAACTCCGATAAATGTGAATTTGGAAAAACACATCTCAACTTTCTTGGCTACAAAATCTCACAAGATGGAATACAACCGCTTGAAGACAAGATACAAGCGATCAAGTCATTCCCAAAGCCGAAGACAATCGAAGAACTCCGAAGGTTTCTCGGAATGATTAACTTTTACCGAGACTGTCTTCCTCACCAAGCTGAAAAACAAGAAAAGTTGAACAAATTACTTCACAATACTAAGAAGAAAGATAAAACTCCAATCATATGGACACCAGAATTAGAAAACGCATATGAAGAGTGTCGTTCAAGCATTACACAAGCTGCCATGTTGACTCACCCCAATCCAAACACAAAGTTATGTTTGATGACAGATGCTTCAGATTGTAGCATGGGTGCCGTTTTACAACAACAGGAACGCAACATATGGAAACCTATTGGTTTTTATTCGAAGACATTGAGCGACACCCAACGAAAATACAGCGTGTACGACAGAGAATTACTTGCCATGTACACTGCTGTCAAACACTTTCGCAAGTACATCGAGGGAGTTGAAAATATAACCATCTTTACCGATCACAAACCATTGACGTACGCTCTGCTACAACCATCGAATAAGAACGATACACCGAGAAGACAGAGACAACTTCACTTCATTAGTCAATTCTGTAACAAGATCGAGTACATACAAGGACATGACAACATAGTTGCCGACTCACTATCAAGAATAGAAGAAATCTACCTATCCTCAACAATAGACTTCGAACAACTCTCGATACAACAAGAAAACGACGCAGAACTCAGAGAATTAAGAAAACGACCGAACTTACAATTTGAAGACAAATACCTACCGGATATTCAAAAGCCAATCACCTGCGAAATGTCAACTTCCAGCCCTCGACCCTACCTACCTGCTTCAGTTCGAGTTAACGCTTTCAACGCTATACACGGACTGAACCATCCAGGCATAAGAAGTACAAGAAAACAAGTAACTGAAAAATACTTCTGGCCAAGCATGAACAAAGATGTTACTGTTTGGGCTAAAACCTGCTTAAACTGCCAAAGAAGCAAAGTGCATCGTCATATAAAAACTCCGCTGGGACAGTTCGAGCGCAGCGGAAGGTTCGAGCACATCCACGTCGACATCGTCGGACCATTACCTCCATCAAAAGACTATACGTACATAGTAACAATGATCGATCGTCTTACCAAATGGCCTGAAGCAGTGCCGGTGCAAAACATCACTGCAGAAACAGTTGCACAAGCTATCTACGAAGGATGGATAACACGATTCGGATGTCCGCTTCGACTAACTACGGACCAAGGACGCCAGTTCGAATCATCATTATTTCAATCGCTTATGAAGAAGATGGGTGTCACACGCATACGAACTACCGCGTACCATCCTATCGCAAACGGGCAGATTGAACGATTTCACCGCACTCTCAAAAGCGCACTGATGGCACGAGAAACTAATGTCAACTGGGCGACTGATTTACCGACTGTACTATTCGGTATTCGCGCAGCACTTCATAAGGAAACGAAGCTAAGTCCAGCACAACTTACTCTGGGAACGCAAATACGACTGCCAGCTGATTTCTTTATAGAATCACGTGTCGAAGACAACATCACCGAGTATGTCAAACACCTCTCGAAAACGATGACATCACTAGCTTCAAAAGTTCAACAATCAAGCTACCAGAGAGAAACGTTCTTACACAAAGACATTACTTCTTGTTCACATGTGTTTGTTCGAGTTGACGCCGTACGAAAACCACTTAGTCCACCTTATGAAGGCCCGTTCGAGATCTTAGAACGACACGACAAGTTCTACAAAATACAACTTCCTGGAAAGACTGCAACAGTTTCGTTGGATCGACTGAAACCTGCATTCATCCTGAACTCTGAGGAAGCAGAACCAATGTCTACAACCTACCAAGTTCCTGAGCCTGCACCAGACAAGCCCTACGTCACACGTTATGGGAGAACTGTTAATCGTAAAGTACGCTTTACTTGACGGGGGGTAATGTAGGATAACTAGTTTAAGTGTTCATTGTAAATAATAAATGTTTCTCTTGTGTTCAATTTCTATAGGTAGGTAGTTTATAAGTTAGTATTAGTTTATTTGTTTGTACTTAAGATAATTTAACAATAAATATATTTAGGGACATAGGAAATGAGATATTAAAGTAAGGTGCTCTCTTTACGGTATTGCTCAAAGGAGGACCGTAAAGAAAGCTCTCTTTACGGTATTGCTTCAAGGGGGACAGTAAATCAAAGGGGCTCTCTTTAAGGTAATTCGCGAGGTATTAGAACCAATCTCATTTCCTATGAAGTTTGTCGAACAGACTGAATTCTGTCGTATCCGACAAAGGTCTCCTTCCTGACGAGCAATTCGGTTTCCGAGCTCGTCACTCCTGCCCGCAGCAAGTGCACCGCATCACGGAGTACATGCTGCACAATCTCAATAGGACCCGTCCCTACGGTACAGCCGCTCTCTTCTTCGACGTTGCGAAAGCGTTCGACAAAGTCTGGCACAACGGCTTGGTTTACAAGCTGTTTCACTTCGGTGTGCCAGACAGTCTCGTGCACATCTTGCGAGACTTCCTGTCGAATCGCACCTTTCAATACCGAGTCGAGGGAGCGCTGTCCACTCCCCGCCCCATCAGGGCCGGTGTCCCACAAGGCGCCGTTCTCTCCCCGATTCTGTATACGCTGTTCGCCAGCGATATGCCCCGCCACGCCCCCGCCCAGACAGCGATGTTCGCCGATGACACCGCGATTTTCTACGCCCATCCTAACATGGTCCGTCTTAGGAAGCACCTCCAAAAAGGAGTCACCGCCTTAGGCGAGTGGTTCCGGAAATGGAGGGTCGAGGTCAACCCCGAGAAAAGTGCAGCAGTGTACTTCGATCGGAGCGGACGTCGACGGCTCAGACGGCTTAGCATGATTCGGCCGATAGAGCTGTATGGGCGACGGATTCCGTGGTCCAATTCAGTCAAATACTTAGGTATTACCCTCGATTGTCGCTTGACCTTCAGGCCACATACGAAACGCGTACGCGACAGTGCCGCGATGATTCTCGGTCGCCTACACAATCTCCTATGCAGTCGGAGCAAGATGTCGCTTAGAAATAAGCGCACCATCTATCTGACTTGCATCCGTCCAGTCATGACCTACGGTAGCGTGGTCTTTGCGCATGCAAGCAAATCGCTACTTCGCCAGCTGCAAGTCTTGCAGAATCGGTTCATGCGCAAGGCCGTCAACGCTCCGCCGTTCATGCGCAACATCGACCTACATCGCGACTTCGAGCTACCGACGATAGCTCAGTTCATGAAGAAAGCGTCTAGATGCTTCTTCGACTCTTCCCCCCACCACCCCAACCACCTGGTGGTGGAAGCAGCAGAATACTCTGCCATTCGCGACCCACGCAGAAGGCGACCGAGAAACGTACTTATCGATTCGGACGACGATATCACCGTCGGTAATAATCTACGTCCGCCAGACCGCGACCGCGCACGCCCCCATAGACACGATGGCAGATCCAACCTAACGTCTCCCATGTACATAAACCGCGCCCGCCGGCGGGTGCGGCCTTCACAATCCGATGTCGTACCAGATGGTCGACTATCAGATCCGACCCCCGCTGAGTTTATTGCTGGCTCTTCTCAGAGAGGGGCCCCTTACGAACCAGTGTAGTGTAAATGATCGCGACGCCCTAAGCCGAGGTCCGTACCCAACTGGGTGCCCTTAGGCAGTCGCATCGTAGGTAGGGACAAACTTATCTACTGGCTGAGCGCCTATTGCGCTCGCCCCCAAGCCCGGTGAAGCTGTAAAGGCCGTCAAGGGGCCAACAGCAATCGACAGTCAGAAAAAAAAAAAAAAAAAAAAAAAAAAAAAAAAAAAAAAAAAAAAAAAAAAAAAATATGAAGTTTGTCGTATACGTAATCAAGATTCCGGCTTCTTATTTCAACCCATCCACACAACCCGACATAACTAAATAAGGGCAAAGCCTTGATAAATACACAAAATCACTAATGAGCAAATACTGCTAAAAACCGACGTAATATAAACAAATGAGCATTTAAGAAAAACAAGTTACAGCGAAAAAATATAACGAGAAAAGCGCTTCGCTTTGACACGAGATCTCGGTAATGACTTGCAAATATTATAGCTCAGAAAACATACCGTGTACCGGCCATTGTCACCCGTTCACAGCCACCAAGGGACCCGTTCGCCGACCGAAATTAACGTTGCGAATTTTTAACAGTACACGATTACGTAATTAATTCGCTATTTTTGTTTTTGTACAGGAGAAAGAGCAGATATGGCCCGGGACGGTTGCCATGGCGACGGGGGGCGCTGTCGGCGCGCGCCGCTCTCCGATCGCAGATGTGACCCCGCCATCGTCGCGGCCGCTGCGTCACTCAAAACCGTCCCAAACAACCCACGACTATCTTAACACCCTGTGACCAAATCAACGCCAAAACAAACGCAGAACACCGCGACACGCCGCGTAATTTTAGTGTTTTTTTTGCGAGTGCCAGTGAAAGTGCATTAACTGACGTGCAATGCTGCGGGGAGGCGGGGGGCGGCAGTGACCGGGGCAAGTTGCAGGGGAGGGGCTTTCACGCTTGATCATGCCTTTCGAATTGAGATCAGGTAAGATTTTCTTTTCACAGTTCCATTTTCAAAAGTTCTTTTTTCTTCTTTTATGCCAGTGCCGACGCAGAAGTGCTATGCAAACTTTTTTGATTGACAGCCTTTTATGTTTTGTCATTGGATAAGTTTTAGTGCTAGTTTAGTTTGACCTAAATCTTTTGCTCGGAGCGGTTTAGCGAAAATATTGGCTACATAACAAATGGTGACCCAATTTTACTTTATTTTCGTTGTCCAAATTTAAGCCTTACTTTATTATTTATCCATCACTTCTTAAACTTTTCAACCCCACTTTTGTTAAAGACCGTTTTCTCTTTGAAAAGCCAATGATTAAAAAACTGTATAAAGTTGCAATTATTCCCATATTACAACTATATACTATTTCATAAATATCAATTCATTCCGCAGTTTTATTCAGCGTACAACATTCTTCACGCCTTGCGCGCAGTCTTTGACGTTTCTCTATTAAATTTGAAATCGTGCACCTTCCAGATGGTTCTAACAGATTTTTACATAACACTGAGTCCGTATTTTCAACGTAACAGACGTTTTCTCAGCAGACGTCGTCTACGAAGCGTGAGGGCTGGCGAACCACGAGTGAGGGCTTATGTCGCGGGCAAAGTTGTTATTATGGCGTTTTAGGAAATAACTGGGAGGCCTTTGGTGTAGTTTGATAGGATTCAGGCAGTAGAAAGATGTGTCAGCATTTGTGTATTATCCATGGGTTTTTGGTCGAATGAATTTTTTTGTTATTTGTACGAGTATTGTTTATTTATAACAGTAATCGAAGCTGATTTTTGACCTAAAATGTTGCAGAAAAGCTTCCCAATCTGTCTAATATTGCGATGTTTTAAATACAATACATTTTTGGCTCAAGTAGTGAACTGAAACTAATTTAATCATAATCTATGCTGCTGGCGCTACACATTAATTATTCAAGCTATCTATTTCGTCTGACATCGTTTAACCTTCCAACGATAGATATCTACGTACATCGTTTTATAAAGACGTCTAGTGGTTTTGCAAAGTTCCTAAATTTATAATCTTCCTGCAGCAATCGCGTCTTTCTATTATACTGCGTTTAATTTGGAGGACATGTTTTGACAACAATGTATTTGTTTTTTTACTAATTACAAACGTGTTATTGAAAGTTTTATATTCGGATATACACGCTAGGAAAGGTTTTAAAAATTGAAAACTGCGTAAGACTCGCGGTGCGCAAAATGTAAGCTCAAAGAAACTCAATTTCAAGTACGGGTCTGTGTGCGTCTGGAAAATTTGCAGCAAATTGCGCACCAAGGGAACGCGGCATTTGGTGTTCCACTAAACCAAATTTTCTTATTTTGTTGTATAAATATTTTGATAAAACATCAAAGAACTATTATTATATAATTATTGAATTATATAATTAAAACCACCCGTCTGCAATCACTTTTGTATAAATTTAATTTTTATTTTGTAATATATTTAATGAGTATTCAACCCGTCTACAAGATTTTTATATGATGTAGGTAAACATTTAACATACTGTTTACTAAATAAGTCAATTAAGGTTAAACAGAATCTTAGTCTTAGTGTAGCTTCAAGCAATTTACGTATACGTTCCATACTAGTGGCCGCCCGCGACTCCGTTCGCGATGAAGTTGATTTTCCGTAGGGAATGAGAAGTTTTCCCGCGTTAAAAAGTACCATAAAAATTAATTACTGTAAAGTTTCATAATAATCCATCCACTAGCTGCTTTTTACCAGAGCGAGTAACAAACATCCATACATTAATACAAACTTTCACGTTTATAATATTAGTAGGATTTCATTGTTACAAAGGTGTGTTCATACTAGTGATCTCAATTGTTGTTTTGGTGATAAATTTAACGTTTCAGGCTCAGTAAGCTCAATGTGTTGTATTCTTAATGATAGAATTAAACATGTAAGATGTTAACGTATGTGTAGCTAATGGGAGGAGAATAATTAAACATAGAACTAGGTCAATTGCCTGTTTGTCGACAAATAAATATAAATGTGGGTTTGATATTGAGCTTTGCAATTTTCTGTGGAAAGTATTTACTTGTGGAGATTTATGTTGGGAAGATATAAGTCGTTGCTGGTATTAGAAACGTGTTTTATTTAAAATAATAGAAAAAGGGTCGTTACATAAGTTAAAGGGTTTGCTTTTAGTACTTATTTGTATAAGGTTTTAAATGCAATCGGAACTCATTTTTATTTTGCTCCGGCTATAAAGGCAACTAAATGCATAAAGCAAAAGTAAGTTGAAGTATGTTGTTGTTTAAATATGAAGGATATATAAATATATTTTTTGTAAAACTAAGCTACGTACATAATACAGTCCTTCAATTAAAATATGTTTTAACTTCATTCTTTATTTTAACTATATAACTAACACTTTAAATATCTACACTAACCTACATTACATACGCGCGTTAAACAAACGCCATCGTAAAGAAAGCGTTAATCTTATACTGTCACAAATAGAGAACGCGGCGTTTTATTACACGTAAAATCGGGTCATGCGCAAGCTGTAAAAGCGATACAATGGCATATTATAGTAAGTAAGTGTGATATTTTGAATAACTACATAGATATAATAACTACATAGACATAGATATAAAACAAAATCGCTTTCTCTATCCCTATGTTGTATGCTTAAATCTTTAAGACTTTTTTAATAGATAGAATGATTCAAGAGGAAGGTTTGCATGTATAATAACATAGTACAGAGAAATGAGTTTTCATCTTAATTATTTATTTATATAAAATAAATATAATGCTAATGATGTGATTTTGAATACTAAATAATGCTGTGCTAAGTTATTAAAAATATTTATGTTGCTATTTTTTTTAATAAAATAGGTTGAGGTAAAATACCAATAGATTTTAATTAAAGATCGGACACAAATCCTACTATTATAAATGTAAAGGTTTGTATGTATGGATGTTTGTTACTCTTTCACGGTAAAACTACGGACGGATTTGGATGAAACTTTACAGTAATATAGATTATACCTGTATCAGAAAAACACATAGGGTAATTTTTACCGGAAAATTCTCATTCCCACGGGAAACCGACTTCCACGCGAACGGAGTCGCGGGCGGCCATTAGTAGATAGTATAAAATCTAAATATGATTTTACGCTTTTATCACAGATGGTCAAAATACTACCGTACGCGTCTTTTTTACGTTGTAAACACGCCTTTCCACACCAGGATTTACACAAGCAGATCGCCATGTAATATCAATGCCGAAGTTAGTAATATAGCAAAATCCCATTATGTTTAATTATTGATAACCGAACTGATACAATATTGGGACGGAATATCTAATGCGGTTTGTTGTAATTGCTTACGAAGGGTCTCCGGGGGTATGTGATTGAATAAGCTGTTAAGTTTACTATGTGTTACAGGGGTTGACAAGTATTTTATGTTTTGGTATTCAGTAGTATGAATTTCTATGGTGGGCCTTAATTTTAAACGTTAAAGTAATAAACCTAGAAGATAAACCATCATTATATTTGTTTATTTTACTGTATTGTGTAAAACTCTATAGAAAGTAATTAAATTGACAATTCTAAAATTTCTATATCTCTGGAAGGCAGGAGTGAAAAGCGTACCATACCTAATCGTAGTACATGTAGCAAAGATATCAGCCGCAGTAGCTTGTCAGTTTACTACGAGCGTAGAATTTCGTAGTTGCATACATTTAGTGCTTAATTCTTGCAGCTATAGTTTTGAAAAGTGATAAGCACATTGTCGTGCTTTTGCGAGTATAAAAATGTGAAATGATAATTCATGCAAACTTCGTGTCTCGGTTAAACAAATGACAAATGCGCAATTTAAAAGTACATTAACCCTAATTATAAAAAGGTCTAAAATTTCCATGACATGGTAATAAAGAACGAAAAACCTCGTTTTATTTATAACCTCCATTTACACCATGTACCCTGAACGGGCCAATGCCTTGGCGTAGTCCCTAAAATTGTCTCTTCAAGTAAAAATTAACCTTCCATGCGTCGCTCCAAAAAAATACGTGAGTAGCTGCGTATTTAGACTGACATTTAAAAAGGGTGCAAATACCAAGTCTTGTGTAAATAACAGTTTCGGACCTTTTCTGTTGAGTTGATGTTGGACGTTTTGTAAAGAATGCGAGCGAATTTGAATGAGTTTTAAGGCTTTGTCGTGTTGGACACGGGTTTTATGAATCAAATGATGTTATGTTTTGTGACAAACGTTTCTTGGATTGACACTTAGATGTAATGTTTGATATTATACTTATAGAGTTCAAAATATAGATAAAAGATATAGTGTTTTTAGCTACTGAATGCAGAGGAAGCTTCTTCTTGTTTATTTCTTCTTGGGTGATGGATATATATTTTTAGTGCATACCATCTAGTGATAGATACCATCTAGTCAGGCTTCTTAGGCGGTTTATTTATTTCAAGGTTTAGAAAAAAGAACACAAAAAAGCCTATTCCCTGTCAGACTAGATTCAAATAAGATAACCGTAACTAACTTCTCACATTTTTTTTTTCGAAAACATCGGATTTATATACCTACTTTATGTATATAATATATGGGTGCTTTCAGTTTGACGTCTGAAACGTTGTTGTTACTCAATTGTATTTTTTAGATATTTAACCCCTAAGTTTTAACCTGCAAAAATATTTTTACACTCAAATTAACAACTTTTCAAGAAAACCAATTAAGCAAATCAGCCTTAACAACACGGAAACGCTGCGACAGTTTGATCCAAATAATCCGCCAAACAAACTTGCGTCACACACACCAACAAACAATGCCTTAACAATTACGTATCAGCGCCCCCTACCGTCTGCCCCTGGAAAATAATTCTCTCAGAAGTTGACTTGCAAGTTCCTTCGGGACTTCCCCGAGCTTAGCGGCTCCATTTGCACAAACTTCACTACTGCGCGTCCTTTATAAAGAGGTGTGCACATTACGCTAATGGTAAGGACGTGTTTACACAATTAAAATTAACGGGCACGGGAAACGTGAGTCGAATCTCGCAATAGTGATGTTAAGACACGCATACGTCATTAGCGGTAAGTTTGTTTAGTTTAGGAGGGGTATTCAATTAGAGAAATGGTTCGATCGTTGCTAAAGTACTTAAGATGATAGTATACTCAGTTAAGTATTACGGTATTAGAACGTATAGCAAAAGAGAAGAGTTTATTTAAGGTTTAAAAAAAACTTTTAACGCAGAGCCCTTACCTACTACAAGTCACCAAAAGTCAAAACAGTATTTTTTTATTACGCTCTAGCAACACTGAAAGCTCAATAAAGGTCAATTAATTTTTCATTAATGCACCAATTAATTAGCGTTTAAAATAAATCAAAAGTTGATTGCAACACAAATTTGTGTTGCTCGAAAATCGAAAACAAACGACCGTCGTCGACGTTGATCGATCAGCCTTACAGAATCTGGGTGATAAAGTTTTTACTCTCAGGAATTATGTATGCTAAATAGAATAGTGGTAGCGATTCCGAGTTACGAGCCTCTAAACTAGACTGTAAATATTGTCATCTCTTACTTAGCAATAGTGAAAGACAACCTGAGATTTCGCTTATGTTTCGACACGGTGGCGCAAGCAAATTTAGTTAGACTAGTCCTAAGGCCTTTAGTAAGTCCAATTTTGCAATAATTCGGTTTGATTTTGAATTCGTTCGAGAACATTTAATATTTATTAAATAACCAACACCCCCTTTTACAAACCATTAACTTCTTTGAAATAATTTTCGCGTTGGTTTCCATCACTCGGAAAAACAAAATAAGCTGCGATAGTATTTTCCTTACGTAAAAGATAACATTATAAACACAGTCTTATAACAAAAGGTTCTATTTCATCAAGCCTGATGAGATGAGGAAGGGTGGGGGGTGAGCGGGGGATGATTTGCCATTTCTTTGCCAATTATTCAGATTACATCGAAGACATTCCTCACATAATGATGCTTTTTAAAGAAACAGTGTGATTTTTAAAACAGTTCTAAATCGGAGGTCACCAACGTTTTGATAAATCAGTTAAGAAATATGTTTTTAGCTGTATTTCTTAGTAATAGTCATAAAATATTAATAACTATCTGTTGTAGTTTCAAACTTAGTTTTTTTTTTGCGATAATAAAATATTTCACCTAAAACATACTGCCATGCTCTTTTTATGTGTTAGTCATAAAAAACTTGAACACTAAAAATGTATCCAAAATACCCAATAACCCCATATTTCTCATAAAATACCCCAAAATAGATACCTATGAAGAGAATATTACTGACAAGGGTGGCTTCAATTACCCGGGAGGCATCCAGGTGAAAATTTCTCGACTACCCCACATTCTACGTGCAGTGTCCATAAAATATTAATTAAATTTTCCTGGTCACGACTAGGGGTTTGGTAATCAAGTTACGTAAATTAAACCTTAAGTTATAACACGTTAGCTGATTTTCAGTTTTAGTTTGGAGTAAATTTAATCGGTTTCTAACAATTAATCCATACTTCCATACTATCCATACTAATATTATAAATGCGAAAGTAACTCTGTCTGTCTGTCTGTCTGTCTGTTACGCTTTTACGCCTAAACCACTGAACCGATGAAATTTGGTGTGAAGAAAGAACTGATCTTGGGAAAGGACATAGGGTACTTTTTACCGCGGGAAAACTTCTCATTCCCACGGGAAACCGACTTCCACGCGAACGGAGTCGCGGGCGTCCACTAGTTTATCATATTTATATATACAGGGTGTAAAGAACTGCTTCCGAAATCAAAAACTGGGCATTGCTGGAGGGGTATTGGTAACGTTTTGAGCTAAAAAAATTGTATTTATGACTAACAGAAAAAAAAATCGTAATTGTTCAAAATATCAATCGTACGATCAGATTTTGCGATGATTTCAAATTAAATAGGGTTTAAATTTAATTTGCAATGTAAATAATCGCACCTGAACCAACAGTTGATGTGTGAGCGATGATTTCAAGCGCCGAACATGACTTTTCAATATTCAATAAGTTTTTTAAATTGAGTTTGCTTGGTATAATGTTAGTGAATTTAGTTACTATTGAGGCTCTAGAATACATGGTTTCAGGCTTCGAAAGTGGTATTTTTACACCCGTTATAGTTCAATTTTTATTTTTCTACATATAAAAATTGAACTATAAATTTTATTCGTTTTCAGACCTCAATTTATAAAACAGAAAAAGATTTGTTTATCAATATCGAGTAAAAAACTTATCATTTAAAAGTCAGTTAGTATGTGTAACAATAACAATAAAAAATCTTCTAGAATTTACTATTGCTGTTCAGTTGTTTATTTGATTACCTACATAAAACATGTTACTTTGTCGTACATTTCAATAGAAAGGAGATTCAGTCTCATTTTCTTAATTATTTTAGCCTTCTGAACGGCAACATATTCGTATATTATTACGGCGTTTCAAGGAAGATTTTATGGAGAATTTAGCAAAAAATTAATGATGAATAGGACAAAGGTGTTTTAAAAGTTTCCCTTTAGAAATAATTTTGTTTATCATATAATTAATATATAAAACTCAAGACATACCAGAAAGATATAAAATTCTCCCACCATTTACCAATGTAAGGCAAATTTTAAGTTCATAAGTCCAAAAACACACTTTGACAAAGTTACCTTCCTTTTATAGAAGGTTTAATTCAGAATCCTTCATTTTCATCACAGATTCGTAGGATAAAGGGAATAAATTTCCAAGTCGTTTACTTTTATGCCATTAGGGTGCATTTATTATGGAAATGCTCCATCTTGGATTTAGCTGGAAGGTCAGGCGGCAGGTAACGAAAGGACACTTTCGCTACATAATAATTCTATGTAAGACCAAAAAAAATGGTGTATCACTCTTTAAATAATAAAAAATATATAAAACAAAAATTTTTAAAACTTGTTACATGAAATTTAAGATTTTAATAGCAAAAATAATAATGTAATTAAGTAATTAAGCTGAATCATACATTTACGTAAAGAACATACAAAGATTACCTTTGAATTTCTACTAAGAGCAAAGCAGGCAGTAAAACCAAGTTAAAAAAACATTGATTTTTAACTCATTTAATGATTTTCAAAGTCTTAATTATTGAAGACTTGATTTGATATGAAATAAATTGTATAAAGATGTATCGATATTAATAATTAACAAAACAATAGGCTCTTGGATGGTTTTGTTTCTTAAAAGTATGAACAATGGCAACCAAATTAATTTAATATTTGGTAATGAATTGATAAAATATGGGGTTTGAAACATGACTGAAAATATTATTATCGTGATTATTCAGTGGCTTTTGTTCTAAAAGAACGATATGAGTTCGATATGTTGTATTTAGGTACACGGAAATTAGTTTTTTGTTGTATAAAAATGGCCTTAGTTTTAAGCTAAAGTTAGGTTTTGTGTTTGTCTGGATATTCTTTTAAATATTTAGTGAGATCATTGTTTATTCAAAGCATTTGTAGGTTGTTCAAATTCACAAACTTTCGATCCGATATTGATCTTTAGGACTTTGCTCGGGCTTCGAATACGATCTAAACTTTATTTCATTTGGATCGACCTTTCAACCTTATTTAGGCTTCACTTGAGAAGATTTACTACAAAGGATGTAAAACTCCCTTATTTATTACCTTCACGGCCTCATATAAGGTTTTGGACTTTATTTATACACGTCATTACCTCGATACAATTAAATTCGCACTGACAAAGGGTTAAAGTGAGATGAATGCTACCAAATATATTAAAAAACTGTTGAATAAAAATAATATGAAAAAGATAAAACTATTTAAATATAAATTGTACCTATGTATGAGTCAAGTTGAGAAAATATATAATGTATTTTGAATATGCCATTGATCATATTTTAGGTAGGTATACAAAAACTAAAATGTTTTTTCTAATATAGATATGTTTACTTTGGTTTGACCCGATTGCTTTTTAATGTAAGTGACTCCTCTCTTCTTTGGATTTGACAAAATTATAAGGTCTTTTCACAGAAAATTTAACTTTAAATTGTAGCAGGTAAGAGATCAATTACGATGCCGCTTTAACTTTTTTCAAAGCCAGTTACAATTTTACCTAAACAGGAGTTTAAAACTGAAAGTGTGCTGTAAAAGCATTACGATTTCCACTTAGGAACGAACGGCTTACGTACATATTTAGTTTGTATTTCCTTTTGGGAATAAACGCTGCTGCCAATTTTAACATAGGTATTCGTACACTTGCAAATCGTTGCCAATTTCATATTTATAATAAAAAATACATTAACATATACAACAATTACATAAATTCTCTCACTTATTTATATTAATAATATGAAAATGTGTATGTCTGTATGTAAGTATGTCTGTCTGTATGTTTCGCCTTCACGTCAAAACATTTAAACTGATTTTACAGAATTTTAGAATATGGACATCTTGGAAAGAAAATGGCTGCAATTATATTATACAATTAGTTCACGCCGACGAATTCATAAATCAGCCAACTAGTTTTATTTATTATTAAAACACACACGTGATTGTGTAGTCCTTCACAAATTGCAAAACAGATTTCTAATATTTTTCACATAAAAATACAACACTCGCTAAAAAAAAACAACCTAAAATTCCTCTCATTTTTGCCAATAACTCAACCGCAGAACAAACTGTACAAATTCAGTCGATTTATCACTGGACTCGGGCCTGTCACACCATCGATCACCGGTCTCCAGTTGAACTACAAGAAATACTCATGATTCTTCAAATATTCGAGAGCAAAAAGCTTCGGTACAATTTGTTGTTGTAGGGCGTGAATTTTGAAGGCGTACCCTTTGTGAAGATTTCATTGAATTTTTTTGGTGATTTTCTGAGAATTGCACTTACGGGTAGTCAGGTATTTTTTATTTTGAACCCAAAAGAGAATAGAGACGTGTTTATAAGGTTGACTCTGTGTTTTTTTGGTGAGTTTATTAATAATTAAAAATAATTTTTACTTACGTAATATTGTTAAAAAAACTAATGTACTAAAATTCAAACTATAGTTGTATAGTGCGTAACTCCATCGCCATATTATACTTTAACTATTTATTAATCCATATATTATAAATATCCAAATAAGCTTTTCCTACAGCTTTCTCGAGCACACTCGTCTGAAATAATCGACATTGAAATCAGTTGAATCAATTACTTCACAACTCGAGACATTATCGGCGGAGATGACGTGCCACTTGCAGGGTTGATTATATTGAAGCCTTTGATGGATAGGGATGTTCTTGTTAAGACCTTTGTATCACGTCTCGTTCACAGTTTTAGCAGGACAACCTTTCGTAGACAGAGTGCATGCGTTCAAAGATTATGTTCAAGAATTTGGTTATATTATTTTGGAGAAATGTATATAAATCTGTTCTACACCTAAATGAATGTTGCGAATCTTGATTAATTAAAAATATTAACATTATTAAATAGTGCTTGTTTCTTAAACACCTGTGATAAGAAAGACGAACAAAAAGACACATTACAGAGTTATCGTGGACTGTAAAGTATATTAAAACAATGTATGTGGTCAGTATAAAAATTAAGGTAAAAGCACCTAATTCCGCGGGGTTCTAAAAATGGAACCCAAACCCGCGGTAAATAGAAAAACTAAGTTTTTTTATAGTTTCCGTCATATATTTAGACTTTTAGTTCTTCAGCCTTAAGATAATTTAATTTAAGAACAGATTTGAGTGCTTATATTATTATAAACACGCAAAACATATTAAATAAAAAAGTATTTCGCTGTGGCGAGCGAGGTAAAAGGATGCGCCATACATTTTCACGCCATTTCTCCGTAACGTTCAATTTACAAGAGGAGTGATTATCATTCTAGTTCTAACAGAAAAGGTCGGTTTTTAAATATTAATTCAATAGTCAAACGTTTAATCTTTAAGTTTTTGTTAAAACAATATGCATTACTAGCTTACTTTTTAAGAAATTTTGTGTTGAAAATACATCGGCATTACTGTCCATTTTTTTTAAGCGGTTCCTTATCCCGTGGTATACCTCGGAATAAGGAATTCATGGAGTTTTTTCGCGTGATTCTTATAAGCTCAACTTCGATTAGGCAATCAAATTGAAAAATTGGTTAACATTGGGTTAAAAAATCCGATTCCGTGTTAGTGTTTTGAATATATTTCACATATTAAATAGGAATCAAAATATATGACCAGAATAAAATTCGATGATTTTTTCCAAAACGTAACCAATATTGTAATTGTTTTAATCCTATGTTCTAGTAACAATTTCTTTTCAGAATTATCAATTTTAATTCATTTTTTATATTTAATAAAATAATCACTTTGATTTTTAAATATTAAAAAACATGTATTACTCGGATTTAGAAATATTAATTTTCGAGTAGGACCGTTATTCCGAGGTATATACCACGGAATTAAGTTATATGGGAAATAAATCGTAACGTAATGCCGTGCTACTTTTCCAATGAAATGAGACCAAACATAATGCATAAAATTATCAATATTTTGTTTACTTATGGCTCTTATTTATATGAACTTTAGAGAGTTAAATAAATTTAAAAAATATTGGCTAAAAATTCTATCAATAATAATGATAAATATTATGATTTATAGAATTTTAGTTAATAATTCCGTAGAATCAATAAGCAGAGTAAGTCACGTAAATATTTCATCATAATTTGCATAATTTGCTGCATAAGTACATAACTATTAGAGCGGGCTTTCTCTACAAATCCATACCTCGGAATTAGGTGCCCAACTACCGCGGAGTTAGGATTTTTACCGCGGAATTAGGGTTTTCTGGCCTAGCCTACATTTTGCTTAATTTGAAATATAAACCCATTGATAACTGAAAAAATATTTAAATATTTGTAAAGAATATTAGATCGTCCATCTTATAAAGTTATATTATTACCCTATACCGCGTTTTTTATCCCTAATATCACTGTTCCTTTCTTAATGTTGCAAAAATACCGCGGAGTTAGGTGCTTTTACCTTAGGGATAAAAAACGCGGTTTAGGGTAATAATATAACTTTTTAAGATGTACCTCGGAATAACGGTCCTACTCGAAAATTAATATTTCTAAATCCGAGTAATACATGTTTTTTAATATTTAAAAATCAAAGTGATTATTTTATTAAATATAAAAAATGAATTAAAATTGATAATTCTGAAAAGAAATTGTTACTAGAACATAGGATTAAAACAATTACAATATTGGTTACGTTTTGGAAAAAATCATCGAATTTTACTCTGGTCATATATTTTGATTCCTATTTAATATGTGAAATATATTCAAAACACTAACACGGAATCGGATTTTTTAACCCAATGTTAACCAATTTTTCAATTTGATTGCCTAATCGAAGTTGAGCTTATAAGAATCACGTGAAAAAACTCCATGAATTCCTTATTCCGAGGTATACTACGGGATAAGGAACCGCTTAAAAAAAATGGACAGTAATGCCGATGTATTTTCAACACAAAATTTCTTAAAATGTAAGCTAGTAATGCATATTGTTTTAACAAAAACTTAAAGATTAAACGTTTGACTATTGAATTAATATTTAAAAACCGACCTTTCCTGTTAGAACTAGAATGATAATCACTCCTCTTGTAAATTGAACGTTACGGAGAAATGGCGTGAAAATGTATGGCGCATCCTTTTACCTCGCTCGCTACAGCGAAATACTTTTTTATTTAATATGTTTTGCGTGTTTATAATAATATAAGCACTCAAATTTGTTCTTAAATTAAATTATCTTAAGGCTGAAGAACTAAAAAGTCTAAATATATGACGGAAACTATAAAAAAACTTAGTTTTTCTATTTACCGCGGGTTTGGGTTCCATTTTTAGAACCCCGCGGTATTAGGTGCTTTTACCTTAAGTAAATAACTATATAGTGTAAAAAAGATCATCTTTTATTGGAAGCTCTGTCGAATCGATTTACCAAAGGAATAAAGTATTTTCTAAAGTTTGTCTATTTATCAACATAACTAAGAGTAACCCTTCGAAGGTAGTTACGGGTAACTCAGTTTCGAGTGTATATTGTCTGCGGTGGTTCGGCTCGACGCTGGCTCGAAGCAAACAGTTTTAACGAGTTCAATACAATTATCAACGAAGAAGCGGAGCAGCCACTGATTGGCTGGTGGCGGCTGAGGGGTTACTACTAATGTTTGGCGGTGAAACTTAGAACATGAAATCAGCAATAAAAATGTGAACTAAATTTACAACTTTTTTGTTTGATGTTTTTTAACATAAGTTTAAGTAGATGACGTATGTAGACAACTGTTACTTAAATAAGCTCTGTGGGGCTTCCCTTGGGTATGGAACCCTGAAAAAGTAGGTTTGAACTGCGCTATGCTTGGGAAGAATATATTTTATCATCCGTTCATATTAAAGCCAATATAACTGGTATAAAAGTATGAAAATAATCATATTTCATACTAATATTGAAAGTGAAAGTTTGTGAGTATGGATGTATTGGATGGATGTTTGTTACTCTTTCACGTAAAAACTACTGGACGGATTTTGAAAAAACTTACCAGTAATATAGGTTATACATCAGAATAACATATAGGGTAACTTTTTACTGCGGAAAAACTTCTTATTCCCACGGCAAACCGACTTCCACGCGAACGGAGTCGCGGGCGGCCACTAGTATGAAAATAAAGTTTAATTGTTAAAGTTAAGCGTTCTTTCAATTTAATATAATGTTCACACTATATATTTATTTAAATCAGAAAAAGATATTGCACCTAATTCCTAAATACCGAAAGAGTGACGCAAACAAAAATGATGCTAGCACCACGTCACTGATTGGTTGGCGGGTTGTCAGTAAATAGGGATTGCGGTGGCATTTCAATCAGGATTGAGCACGGATTACAATATGCCCATGTTCGCAGTTATATGCACGAACTATTCGAGTACTAATACTATTCGATACAACAAATAAGATTCGAGAACCAGCTTTATAAAGCTACTAGTGGTCGCCCGCGCCTCCGTTCGCGTGATAGTCGGTTTCCCGTGGGAATGATAAATTTTCCCGCGGTAAAAAGTATCCTATGTGTTATTCTGACTGTATAACCTTTATTACTGTAAAGTTTTATCCAAATCCGTTCAGTAGTTTTTACGTGAAATAGTAACAAACATCCATACATACTTACAAACTTTCACGTTTATAATATTAGTAGGATAAATAAACTTATAAGTTAGGTCGTTAATCATAGAAGAGGGGAAGCAAACTAATCGGAACAATGTCAAGAAACATTTGACAGTCGGGTGACGTCATCTCTAGAGGGTATAAAGCAAAGTTTTCAGGCCAATCTGTTCTTATAAACTAAATAATGTAACTATACATAAGATTTTTTCATAACTATAACTGTATTCAGGAAAACAGGCTTTGAAAATATTTTCATTTGTCAAAAAATTACACAAAATTAGGAGCTCACAGACAATTAGCGACTACTGTATGAAATTTTAGATAAGAATATTTTATTTAATACCAAAAAAAACCTGTTTATGTATACATTTTACCTACAATATAATAGATAAAAGCTGGGCTACACTATTTCTCATATATTCTAAATTAAAATACCTCAGTACTAAAAAAGTAGACAGTATAGAAAAACCTATAGTAAAAGGTCACATACTGCGACCTTCAAAGGTATTTGTCCTTTGAACATAGTAGAAGAATAGTTTTCCCTCCTAAATCCCTTCTTTTACATACAAAGGTGAATTGTGAAGCCCTTGTGCCCTTTATTCCATTTATATTTAGAGGAAAAAGCATGCGAGAATTTTAACACATATTTCTCTTTGGTTGTTGTATTTTTGTTTGGTATCAAAAGAGTTCTAATGAAAACACGTTTGTGTAGAATTTGTATGTGTTTTTGGAAAATATGTTCAATAACAAACATATGTGTATTTCGTTTTTATTGAAAATAACATTTCAGAATAACACAATACTATATAATTTTACCTGTTTTAATTAATAATACGAACTTATAAATGTATACGTAGTTGATTCTGCTAAGTAATATATAATACTAGTGGCCGCCCGCGACTCCGTTCGCGTAGAAGTCGGTTTCCCGTGGGAATGAGAAGTTTTCCCGCGGTAAAAAGTTCCCTATGTCCTTTCCCAAGTTCAGTTCTTTCTTCATACCAAATTTCATCGAAATCGGTTCAGTGGTTTAGGCGTGAAAGCGTAACAGACAGACAGACAGACAGACAGACAGACAGACAGAGTTTCTTTCGCATTTATAATATTAAGTAGGGATCAGTTTTCAATTTGCTACACATTAATGTATGTTTACGTTCATATTTTAATAAAAGCTAGCTTTCTATACTTTATGGCATAAAGTTTATGCAGTTCTGGAACTATGCTATCTATTATTTCAACGAAATTACAAATTTAATAGCAATAGCTGTCCGCTGGCTATTTCCTCACACTGTATTGAGTTTTCGCGTAATGAGGTATTATTCCGCAGTAACATAACGAATGTGTTATTCCAAATCCCAAATGTGTAACCAAAGTATTAACGTATAAACTTGTCCAATAATAATAACAGCTTAAATAAACATGAAGAATATTGACGGCCACATATTTACTCATTTTACACACTTAATAATTAAAATTAGATATGTTTCATTTAATTTAGGTAAAATGTTTTATAAAGTTAAACGATACAACACATATTTTAATTAATAAAATGTCAAGTACTTAAAATGGTTAACATTTTACAAAACCTTTTCATCAATTTCCCACTAAAGTCATAAATTCATCAGGAATATCGGATAACGCCTGAAATAATGTATGTAAATACTAAAAAAGCTCGCAGTCCATTCCATTGTATTCCCGCACGGGTTACGTGATAAAGGGAATTTCACATAGAAATACGCAGTAAATATTCTGCACTGGTCGACTATTTGTAATTTTGCTCTATATCCTAGTAATCAAAGGCTATTTATTTAATACATTCTGTACTGTTGACTGCAAAAACTTGTTGAGGTATATATATAATATAGTGTGCTTCGTGTTAATACTAATGCCAACAATATATGCATGTATTATACCATATCAGAGTAAAAATTAATTGTCCGAAGGAGCAAGATTGTTTATTTCGGCAAGCTAAGTTTGTACGAGTATAGTTCTTTAAAATTTTGGGGTAAAAGTGTCTTTTACCATTCACGCAATTCTGCCAGGGCATTTGTTAAAAATTTTAATCGTAATATTACCAGTTATACGAAAGCATCTCCCAATATTTGTCATCAATATCATTCATGCAAACACACTGTTACCTTGTATCGCGCCAACACACAAATAAACTCGCTAATTGGCGTGAAAACTGCATCCCAAGAAATATCCATATAACCCCGGTTTACTGTATACAAAATTAACGCTCCAGGGCCTTATCCGGAGCGTCGACGTTTTTAAATAGTTACGTCACAGGACGGGTCCAGTTCACGCATCGCTGCGGCAGAGGGCATTGACCTGGAAAATATGACGTCATTAATTTTACAGCTCTCCAGTTTATTGCTCGCTAGTTTTAAAAACAATGGTCAGGTTTAAGATGTGGAAGAGATATGTGTAAGGGATTTGGGCGTTTTGGAACTGTGCAGTGAGTTATGGTGTTTCTAGGGGGTTAGAGTAGACAATGGGGAAGATGGGTCGCTATGGAACTATAGCTACTTAGGTGTCCGATGTGTTCTGTTTATTATATGGGAATGGTTTCGAAATTGTTTTGTTACTAAATGAGTTCTTAAAAAAAAAACCGGTGGTTGACAAAAAGTATATAGTGGTTTTTGTAAAAAAAATGCAAGAATATTGTTCAAGTAAAGATTTTTTGCCTTGTATACCTACTAGCGAATTTACAAATTTTATTTCTTAAAAAATGTACCTAAGTTCATTTTTATATCATATGAGTATGTTCTTTTTGGGTTCAATCGGATCGCGATCATTTTGTATTGAGTTTTTTTTTTCTTTTTCTTATAATTTTAAATCATGCAATCAGTCTTTAGACTATGAGCAGATGTGTTGAGCGGGTTGTATTCATTTAAAGGCTTTTCCCCACTTGGAGGGCCTCATTCTGTGTAGACGTCAGTCTTGTTTTAGTATTTGACGCTTCTTCAAGCGTTGGATTGTGTCAGGTATGGTGAGCTGAACAGCTAATTGGTTTGGGTGGTCCCGCAGCCGTCTTTCATACTTTACACCATATGATGCTATTTCGTCTTTCTCTGTCTTTATGTTAAGGTGATCATGAACCTCGGAGTTTCTTATGAACCAGGTGACGTTAGCAACCTGTTTCAGAATCGAATCTTCAGCTCTTTGGATTATGGCTATATTGGAGTCGCATGCTGAACCCCACAGTTGGATTCCATACGTCCAGATTGGTTTAAGAATTGAACTGTATATTAGGAGTTTGTTGTCGATAGAAAGTTTAGAATTTCTGCCAAGTAGCCAATGGAGAGCCTTGAATCTTAGGTTGAGCTCTTTCCTCTTGGCCTCTATATGTTTCTTCCAAATTAACCTGCGATCTAGGTGCATGCCAAGGTAATTAACCGTCTCTTTGTGGGGTAGTTTTTGGTTGCCAAGAGATACCGGAGGACAGTCCCCCCTTTTCAAGGTAAATGTAATAAGGACTGATTTGGGGCCGCTGGCCTTTATCCTCCACATTCGAAACCATTCGTCAATTTTAATTAGACTGGATTGTAATGCCCGTGACGCTTTGATTGGACACACGTTGACGCTTTTATTGAGATAAATTAATTTTATGAACCTGATTTCCCGACAAAATGACCGCGTGTAAGACCTGAAGTTATCAAAAAATTTAAAATAAAAAGCGCGAGAGTTAAAAAATAAAACGGGTTCAATTTATCAAACGGTTTAATATTATTTTTTATATGTGACATGAAAAATAAATGCCGTGCGAATTGGTCATCCAGCTTTGGTGTGTCTCGTGTCCTTACTATTTGACCTTTGATTGAGGTTTCGTTATATTAACTTCGAGCTTTTCATTTTTTTATATGAATTGTTTTGTTTACAGGTAAGGCGTTGAAATAATCCAAAAAATAAGATAATAATGGAAGACTATAAGGGGCTGAAGAAAACGATGCAATTTATTTTTTGGGTAAGCAACAAACGTATTTTCTAATCATCGAACTATTCTTAATAATTGTTATTTCCTTCAATATGTACATTATTAATCAACTCGGTTCTCAAAATAATTTACGCAAAATTATATTTTTAACATTAAGTAAAACAAACTAAATAAAAAAACGCATATCGCTGTCATATGCGTTTTTTTATTCGAAACAAGGGCAGCAAATCAGCCACTTTAATCAGGTGCTCCTACATCTCGATTAGAGCCTATCTGTGCCACAATCACGAATATTTAGCAAATCGCATCGTTATCGTATCGAGCTCTCGATACTAAAACGTCATCTCCGTACTGCTACAGCTAACTCGTTACGAAAGAAAAATAATGACGTCGCGTTAATACGTTCATAAGCAGGGAAAAGAGAAAAAAACAATGAAATGTAAAAAGAAAAAGTGATCGCTAGATTTTTTTTCTTTTACGTCCGCTAGCATCGCTGTCAAAATTTCATACATTTTTGTTCAATGACGCTACGCTTACCATGCGATAGTTATTCGTGATCACGCCACAACACAGGCCACAGCATCCAAAGGTCTCGCTAACAAACCTGGTTGCCATGGCGACCGTCACTAATTGCCTATCGATTTTCTACTCCGATAGAACATGCTTTTGTTTGAAGGCTTCTTTGTAAAACTTCGCTTTTATCTTAGGCTGCAACTTGGATAAAAGACTGTGGAAAAGTTTATCTCAAACTAGTAGATGTAACTTGTAAGATAGCAGATGTTATTATCGATTGTAATAAAAAGGGTGGTTAAACTTTGACATTTAAACTAGTGGCTCTTGATATCTGTGTGTACTTACTGGGTTTTCATTTGAAACTTCACATGCGTTAGCTTTTTTTATATTTTACAAATTCCCGTAAAGAAATCTACATACAAAAACTGTTTTGTTTTCCTTTGAAATACTTGGTTCCTTATATTTGTAGTTTTGTTGCAAACATACATCATATTTAGCCAAGTTATCAAATAATATTTTATCCTCAAACGAGCACGAACTTTAAAGGGTTTTAATTCTAATCAACAAATCAAGAAATTTTATTCTTCATTCTAAAACATGTCTTTCTTTTTTTTTGAGAGAAGCTAGCTAACGGGCAAGCCGGTCCGTGATGGTAAGTGATCACCCCCGCCCATATACACCCACAATTACATATGCATTGCGAGTGCGTTGCTGGCCTTTGAGAAATTGGGCACCGTATATCGCACTCACCGAACGAGACACAGGAACATCGTCCCTGCTTCACGTCGGGTTTCTGTGCGATGGTGGTATTTCACCGGATGATTCAGCCCAGAAATCGCTGCAGACAGAATCTACCACTTTCGAGTTATCTTGTTTATACTGAGCCATTTAGTTAAAAACCTAAAGAACAAATAAACACCTGACGTTTAGTTTCACCTACGTAACTATTACCTGAGAGGCGTGCCCAACCTTTCTCCTTTTCATCAACATTTTTAAAATCTATCCAATTTATTTCGGCGTTGCCAACCCACAAATTCTGGAATATCGACTTTTGCGGTGACCTAGATTAAATCCAAATGGATAGCGGGCTTCTATCTATTGTAGTAGGATAACCTATATATTATATAGGATGTGTATAGTTTCTGCCTTTTGTGATATACAATACGACGTTGTGGCCGTTAATTTAGCAGAACGCCTGTTTTCTGGGAGTTTAATGAAAACCGTAAGCCAGAAGGAAGAAATTATACGGACTTACGATTTCCTTATTCTGTTTGGTAAGAAAAAGTTTGGGGTGAAGACACATTTAAGAAATGATGTATAATGTTCATGTTTCATTCGGTCCTATTAAAAATTAGTATAATTACAAATACACAAAGGTTCATCGAATTTCATTATAAAGCTTGTTTAAGTGTAGTGAAAATAATTTCATATATGTAAATCATTTCCAAGTAAATTCATATTAAAAACTTAAGCAATTTCATAACCTTTGTACTGAGAATAGCTTATTAATAGCTTAAAATTTTGAACTAAAATTGTTACAAAAAATATTTAATTATTCTTTAATTTGTTTCAACTTAAAGCTCTAACGCCAACCAAAAAAACGTTGAATAATTTAGGAATATATTTGCTAGACTAACAATATAAGAACTTAATTAATAAAAGCTCTTTTCGTGGAAATTTAATTAATTGAAAAGCAAATAAGTAGGTAACTATAAAATAAAATGAATACATAAATTGTTTTAGATTCCAGACAAAGGTTATTCCAGAAAGAACAGGGTAGTTATAGATTATAGGATTAACTATTTTATAAAACGAATTTATTACAAAATAACTTTCTATAAAAAATACTTACAAGGATTTAACTTGTATTTAGACTTTTTAAACCTTAATGTTGAACATTTGAAAAGAAAAATAAATAATAACTAAGAAAAAAAACGTTAACATGATATCTCTGTCTCTTTCTATCCCATTAACACACTCATTCCCTCTCTTTCACACCTTGTAATTAACCATTAAGCCTTGTAATCAAACCGTTTTTCGCTCAGTAACAACTTACTCGTGACATTTCAATTAACCTGTAGTGCGTAGCACGCGTAGCAAATTGCTACGAGCTACGCCATAAGCTACGGTGCTACGGTTGACTGAGCGTCGAATAAAATGTGTCGCTGTCATAGTAAATATCCCGTCAAAACATAAATGTAAAATGAGAGCCAAGTCCAGTATGATGTTCTCAACAAAAGAAGTGAGATATTGAGGGTGCCAATTTCAATGGTCAGTCAACCACTTAATTATAATTTCTTCTTATAACTTAGGATAATAAATTAAAGTTTAAGGTCTGACTTGGCTAGTTTGAGTAAACTAATTATTACCTTCAATAATAAACATGGAACAGCCCTTAGTACGGTGGCTAGTTTCTACCAGCAAGTCGAAGTTACGAAAAATAAAAGTTTACAGCTTGCTAAGGCTGTAACAACGATTACCAAGATTAGATTATGAATGTAATAAATAGAGTTCTTACATATTGTATTGTATTTCATTTGTTAGTGTGATAGAAAATGTGATACTAAGTTGCGTGAGTTAAATTCATGGACAGAATTAAAATTTGATTATAGACTATACGAGCAATGAGATCTCTTTTTAAATAGCTATTTAAAAAATTAAAATGGGTATTTTATTTTATTTAAGATCTTATTTTAAACAATTTTAAATAATATTATTCTAAGTTCGTTTTAAGTTTACTTACAAACACGTATCTGCCTTCGTTAAAAGGTTGAAATATGCTCATATAACCAAGTTTCTTTTAACTTCATAGATAATACATGACGCAATATGTAATAAGTCGTAATATCGCGTGATATATGCCGCGATGTTAGCCCATAAAGTACTCGGTAACCGGGACCCAGCGAGGAAAGTGCGTCGAAACGGAAAACTGTATTTTACGATCGCATTTATACTTGACTTGCAGTACTTGGAGTTTCATGTTTTATGGATGGAGAGAGAAAAAAATGAAGAGACATATTATTGTTTAAAAAAACTCAATGGATAATGTTACTAGGTATGCCAAATCGCTTGAAATTTTGTCCCAGTAAAGCCTGTATGCATACAAATACACTAGTTTTTGTTGTAATCAAAAATACCCAGTAGTTTTGATTTTATAGGCATTCAAAGTTTCAAAAAATATAGAGTCCCGCTAACAGTCACGTGACCGCTTGTGACGTCATACAATAACGCGCCAGCGGTGGCGCATATAGCTGGCGCAGTATTTTATTTTATTTTTTTATTTATTTAACATTTAATGTATTATTTTTTTGTGTTTTCGGCCGCGTATTAGTAAATATAAATATTATTCGTTATTATACGTTAATAGTAAATATTATTCTATTAATAAATTGGATATAGGATTCGAAAAAAGGTAATGGTGTAATCTATCTAAAATAGATGAATTAATGGCTGCGCATTATTTATCAAGAAATGGTGATTTTGTTGCCGCCGAAATGTTTGAAATATTCTAAACTGTTTTATCAAAATAAAATAACCAATATAATAAAAATACTAATGGAAGAATGCAAGTCCAATAGTAGAAGTAGGTACTTACCTACCTATCATTATTTTTTTACGTTAAAGACAACAAATCCTGTATCATAGTTTTGTAGCTATAGGTAGGTACGTCCTTCTAATATTATAAATGTGAAAGTTTGTGAGTATGGATGTATGAATGTTTGTTACTCTTACACGTAAAAACTACTGCCCCCCAAGTCAAGTAGCAAGTGATATTTGCGATAGCAAGTGAATAGAATAAATTTGTATGAAACTGTCATTTTTGACAAGCTTGCAATTTGAGGGGCTGGACGGATTTGGATGAAACTTTGCAGTAGGTTACACATCAGAATAACACATAGGGTACTTTTTACCGCGGGAAAACTTCTCATTCCCACGGAAACCGACTTCTACGCGAACGGAGTCGCGGGCGGCCATGTATACAAAGATACCGCTCTTCTAAGTAAATTTAAATAAATACATGCATTGATTTAGTACTAACTAGCTTTAGTTAGCAGCTTCGCCCGCGTTTCCCTCGGGAACTGTACATTTTCCCAGTATTAAAAGAAGCCTATGGATTATTTCAGTCTTCGTCCAGATCCGTTCAGTACTTTTTGTGTGAAAGATAACAAACACAAACACAATCTTCCGCGTTTATTATATTACTTGGAAGTAGGATACCTATACGATGTAGATGTAGGTAGTTGAACGTTACAGATGCACTTTACCTTTACTATTTTATTTAAGTAATCTAATTTATTTTTTATTGCAAATGTAGATGATATGAACTAAACCTCTTTTATTTATTTGTATTTTTACTAACAAATTGTTCAATGGTATTGGTTATGTTCAAGTTAAAAGATTTGGTGATGTATGTATGTATCCTTTGGAACTGTAAAAAACAACTTTTCCGGCGAATTGATAGTTGTATTTTTACATTTAGGCACAACACATGATTTCCTAGTAGTTGGATTAGACATTTTTAAAAGTATTTAGGTTTAATTTAGACGACAAGTGCGCGCGAATGCGAGCGTACTGAGTGAGCCAGACCGAGCGAGTTGTGGTGTGACGTCACACCGCCACCGGCAGCCCGCGTCGTGCGGTAGCAACTTATTTTACTTATAAATCGGAAACTAATTGACGCATCGAAATAATTCTTTCACCAGTATTTTTTATTTTTGACACTCTCCATTGAAAAAGGGTTTATAAAACTAAAACTAACTAAATAGAAATGTGATGTAAATCTTAATATTAAGGTTCCGTGCCTCAAAATTATTTATCGTCCGTACGTCTGCTTGTCATCACCCTTTATTCAGCTTTGAGGTACAATAAAAAATACTCAAGACTGTTATCCCTTGATTCTGAAAATAAAACGACATTGATATCTTCTATTTCATACAACCGTAACTATGGAAATAGTCGTATCAACCATCCTACTATAATATTATAAACGTGAAAGTTTGTGAATATGTATCGATGGATGGATGTTTGTTACTCTTTCACGTAAAAACTACTGGACGGATTAGGGTACTTTTCACCCATAGGGTACTTTTCACCGCGGGAAAACATCTCATTCCCACGGGAAACCGATTTCCACGCGAAAAAAGTCGCGGGCGGCCGCTAGTAGTTTATATTTTAATGGACAACAATAAAATGTTTTTAAAATCCAGATACTTTTTGATGGAGTTTTTATGACTAAAATCATTTTTTTATTTTATAAAAGCAGAATATAATCCATCTTTTTATAGTTTTGTTGACAAAACAGTTTTTCTTTAGGAGCAAAAAAGTACTTATGTGCTTTTATGTTACAACGACATGATTGAAATGTGTTATTTTATAAAGAAGTAAGTAACTATATTCAAAATGTTTATTATTGTAATCTATATTTTATGGATCCATGGACAAATAAAGGTTATATCTTAAGGGAAACAAACATCCAAACTGTCCGCACAAACTCTCACAAAAATATTACTCAAAAGAAGATACAAAAAACAAACTCACTTTAATCATAATATATTTAAGCTTCTTCAGATTATAAGCTAATGAACTTAGAAAAGCCCTCAAAGTGTGTATTACATCGACGAACTAAATCGTTAATTAGCCAAATACCTTCCATGTTTAATTATCTGCCTGTTTAGGATTTCAAAGTCAACTGTGTTGTAATCTGATAAATATATTAACTAAGTAATATGATATTTGATATAGTTACATTACAGGATAATGGTAGTATATACTTGAGGTATTTAAATTAGTTTATGTATAAACTTACAGTTGATTAACAAAATATATACAATAACAAAGCTACATTTTAAAAACACAAGAAAAAACAGAATAGATTAAGCTGTACCAACACTCTTTCTTCATTTTAATCATAAACAATATTAATATAAACTCAAAATTGCTTTTGTAAAATAAACAATACCAAACCTTCACCCCGAATAAGAATAATAATTTTAAACCAAAGATCGGTTTCCAACGCGATTGAGAAATGTTTACTTTACATCTCAAACCGCGCCACAATAATTTGGCGACGTCGGATCCTTAAATCAATAACAAAGAAAGCCTTTCTCGAAACTGAGTCTTCATTTTTGTATCCAAACTTCTACCGAAATTCCCCCCAAGATGATTATCCACAGAAAAAAATAAATGCTTAAACAAACAAAATGCTGTACACGCGATTCTGCGATTTGGTTCCATTTTGTCTTGGGATTTTCTACAAATCCATCTTCATTTCTCCCCTATAGCCTGTTTAGGGAAGGAGATTTTCTATAAAGAATTTTCACTTTATCAGCCATTTTGTTTATACATATAGCAATATGAAGGAGAATATAGAGCGGCGTATGAAATATTTTTAGGTAAGTAAGAAAAATATTTAAAAGAGCCTTTTGCAATTTCAAACATGTTTACAAAACCAAAAACTGCCAAATTCCTGTAAATTAGCTATCGGTCTCATACCTTTCCAGTCGAAAGCCACTACAGAACACGCTGTATATTTTTATAAGCTATTACAGCTTTAACAATATTTTAACGCTAAGAGTAACCAATGTTTTTATATCGCGAGACAATAAAACAAGAGTCTAAAATAATTAGGCTTTTTATTGTAAATTTTACGACAAATATAAATTGAGTCATTAAATTTGTAAGTGGGTCACAGAAGGTCATTATTTACATTTACTGAATAATAAACTTTTATCAGGCTGTAAACTTTTGGTTAATAGTAAATTAGGTATTCCATGTCCCCTTGAACTCTGTGAGTGATTTTTTATCTAAACGTTTGTGCAGCTATGTCTATCGTGTCTTAACTTACTTGAATTGGTTAAATGTAAAAATGTGTTAATCCTTAAATGTTTTATTCTGAATCAATTTTCATTTCAGTTTGTAATTTTTTTTTTCTTTAACTTACGAGTATCTTACACAAAGTTTAAATAAACGTACTACACCTCACACTTTTTCCTAAAATGTATTTTATTTTTATTGCAAATTGTACTTTTACTTATTTAAAGCTCATTTTAGTATAAACAAAAGAAACATCCTAAAAACAAATACATTGTTTAAGATTATCACGTTAAGTACTCATTTTAAGTAATTACATTCACTGTAACTTCGCTGCGTCCATTAAAGTTTTAAGTAAAATGCAGGAACACAGTTTCAGGCTTTTAAGTTTTTATCCACAGCTCTTTAAAGGTGATGGTACCTCTAACAAATATAAAATAATGTATTATATAGTTTACGGCCGCACCTTGGTTGGTCACCGCATTAACTAAACAATTTGCATATAGTTAAACATGAGTTAAATTTACGACTTGTTGTTAAATTAGATGACCCATTACCGCAGCACTTTACTTATGCCCACCATTAGCTAAATGCATGTGTAATTAAATGTTTTCTCGTTTACTCATATGCAAGGAATAACTAAGTGCAGAATTTTAAAAAACAAAGATGTCGTCTTTTTTGTTTACTTGCTCTCTTATGTTTGTCATTTAGCCAATGGACGACATCCAGCAGAGTGATTCTGTAACTGTAGAGTGACATAAACTTTTATCAAATACAAGCGTGTTGAAAACATTTTGACGTTTATTCTCAAAGAAGTTAGGACAATTTGAGTTACCGAATCGCTCGGCAGTGCTAGATAAATACTTTTTCAGTTTGTCTTTTCACCTTACAATAAGGTATAATTTAAACCAACTAGAAAAAATATTTATCACATTTTAAACCAAGTTCTGTCCTAACATAAAATTTGGTTCGTACAAAACGTTCCTACTATAACTACGTTAGAACTTTTATTTTACGACTCTGTGAAATTGGCGGCTGATTTTTCGCGCCGTCACCGTTTCCATCCATTTCTTTTATGCGTAGAGGAGAAAAAAGGGAAAAAGCCGCTTTAAAAGTCATAAAAGAAAGTTTTTTGCTTACAAGAACACACCGATTGTTCTAGACGGATTTATTTCGCGGATCCCAACTTGTACAATGTTCGACATGGTAACTTTTGAACACTGAAATGCTCGTGTTCTGGTTTTGAGGGAAAAATTATGGTTTGAATTTCAGTTTCAAAAAGTTTAGGGAATGAGTATTTTGTAATCATACTAATTCTACTAATATTATAAACGTGACAGTTTGTGAGCATGTATGGATGTATCGATGTTTGTTACTCTTTCACGTACTCTTTAACGTAAAAACGACTGGATGGATTTTGATGAAACTTTACAGTAATATAGTTTATACATCAGAATAGCATATAGGGTACTTTGTACAGTGGAAAAACATTTCATTCCCTAGGAAACCGACTTGCAAGCGAACGGAGTCGCGGGCGGCTACAATTAAAATATATTCTGAAGATAAACGTTAATTTAACAGCGGCTCCTCGTTTTTAACAGGTTCGATTGACCTAACATTTTCTTATACATATGATATCTTATTAGTACATTTTTCGAAAATTTAAGTTTGAAAAATAATAAAGGTAAGCACTATAGAATAAAAAAGTTTCGTGATATTTGGTTTCATAATCAAATTAAGTTGGCAAACATTTTGCAAGAATGAAAAGCTTAGATATTTAAAAAGTTCGGTGGCTACCTCCCATCAACCTTTAATTTTTATTTATAAGAGCCATTTAAGGCTTCTGCAAACATTTGTACAGGATAAACATCTTTATGGTGCCTCGCCCACAGTTTATTTGTGTACCCGGTCACTCAATTTCAATGTAATTTCCAGGGCATCTGTCCTTTAAGAAGATGTTTTTGTAAATCTCGAAATAAAATGTGGAAGTAGCTTTGAGATTGAATGAAAATTTATGGAAACTGATACAATATCTTGTACTCTATTTTTTATGTTATAAAGCTCACATTGGAATAATCAGTTTAAAAATATTTCTTTTGGTATCTTTTCACTAACTTGTGCTTCTATCAAAATAACATGATTTTCTTAAAAACACTATTGCTATAGCCACTAGAATTATACGTTAAGTTTATGGCTGTGTAGATCCATTTAATTGCTCCCAAGTCCCGCTTAATATGATGAAAGCAAAGTTTTAAAGCAGCTGGTCCTGTCGCAGATAGTGCTATAACGTGTTTGGACTTTGCTTTGAGAAGTTAAGAACAAGCGGCCGCCCGCAACTCCGTTCGCGTGGAAGTCGGTTTCCCGTGGGAATGAGAAGTTTTCCCGCGATAAAATGTACCCTATACGTTATTCTGGTGTATAAACTATATTACTGTAAAGTTTTATAAAGTTTTATTTCTGAATTTCGCAAGCAATTCTAAAGTTCGTCTGTTTACAAACGGGTTGTTTCAGATTTAACATACCTACTTACTTGCGGTGGCGGTAGAATTCCGTGTAAACAGTTTTACCGTGTTTCGAATTGAAGAGCGCGATTCGCAAACTAATTGCTGCTGACAAAGTTTCTACCACGCTCCTGCATCTTAATTTCGAAGTAATCTATAGACGGTAGCTATCTACCTTCAAGTTTTTCAATTGTTTGATTGTTGATTTATGAGGAAAAGGGCAGATTTTTCTATTGGCAGATAAATTCTATTTACTGATAAGTAGCAGTTTTCGTTTTCGTTTTCCGTTGTAGTTTTCATTGTTTTAATTTATTTTATTTTATTTTATTTTTATTTTATTTTATTTTACTTGGAAAACATACAGTTTTATATAACTAATTAGATAATAAAACTTAGAAAACTAGTAACCAATTACACGTTGTAGATAGTTAACTATTTTGTAAGTAAAATTATATAAATAAATTTATTATATCAAACTACAAAACTACAAAATTGGAGAACGAGCTGCAAACCAGTATCTACTGTTACTACATACATGTATACGTCAAATGTTTTTATTCGACATGCCACGAGAACATTACTTATCTTTTGAATAGAATTTATTTGTCATTTGAAAAATCAGCCCTAAAATAACTTTTTGCATCAAAGTCGCAACCCAAAGTTACTTGCGACAATTTAATTGACAAGTTGACTCACTAATAGTGTTGCAAGGAGAACTAAGCCTTAATTAATGGTTAATTACGTAAATTGTGTATACACAAATCACAGCTTCATTTTAGTCTACGAACAATTATTTAAGTCTTTATCTGTTTACAGCGTTAGTTAGAAATTAACAAATTCCTTGTTTATGCGCTAGAGTAGAGAAATACATTAACTAGTCCAGATGAGGTATTTACATGCACGTAGACCAGTTTAAGCTGAATAACTATATATTAGGAATAACGGGGAAACTGCATTGTTTTTGTTAATGTTAGAACGAATACTGGGAATTGGTTAGTATACTGGTTTTAAGGTATTTTCGTGGAATTGCGAAGCTCATGTAATAATGTTTACTACGACCTGAAGCGATGGACGGGCATTTTAGTTAAACGCTTCATGAGGTATTTTGGAATAAGAATTTGTGCCATCCTTTAAACTGTAAATTTGGTATAGTATGGGTCATAAAATCAATTTTTAAAATGTTAGAGGAAAATAAATAACGGGTGTAAAAAGACCACTTCCGAAGCCTGAAACCATGTATTCTTGAGCCTCAATAGTAACTTAATTCACTAACAGTATACCCAGAAATCTCAATTTAAAAAAGTTATTAACGATTGAAAATATATTCGCCGCTTGAAATCATCGCTCACACATGAACTGTCGGTTCAGGTGCGATTATTTACATTGCAAATTAAATTAAAACGCTATTTAATTTGAAATCATCGCAAAATCTGATAGTATTAATGCAATTTTAGAAAATCTGGTAGTAAAATTTTTTTTTGCTCAAAGCGTAACCAGTACCCCTCCAGCAATGCCCAGTTTTTGTTTTCGGAAGCAGTTCTTTTACACCCAGTATAATTTAATTATTATTCAATTCCTATAAAATACATTTACAATATTTCAGGGTATTAAACTGTAAACACAAGCTTATAAAACGTCACCTTTGAACGGAACACGTTTTCCTGTTCCGAATTACAAAACAGAAACCAATTTAAGGAATCAGGGGAATTTGCTAACGTGGAAGACATTTCCATAACGCGACGACGCAATTCTTGTTGTTTAGACGAAATGAGGGGAGAAACGAAAGTTGGCAGATTCTTGACGGATAGAGTTAAGGTGGATTCACTTGTTTCTTGTTTCTATGAAGAACTTTTTGGTGTACGTTTTTGCGTCTGTTAGTAACCCTCTTTGGTAAATTATGCAGTTTAAACTAAATGATGCATTAAGAACGAAGAAGGATTATAGTTTTTTATTACCTTTTTTTCTACGTTACTTTTGTTTGGTACGTGCTAGCATCATTTCACTTGTTCCTCAATTCTATTGTAGTTACCTCAAGTTTATTGTTTGAACCTTAACAGTTGAATAATAATTGGCATTAGAAAACTGCACTAAGAAACACAGCTTCCAAGTTACTATTTTTCTTCTCTGCACTCGCTTAGGTATAAATGTTAGGTACATCACAAAGGAAACTTTTCTAAGTAGATTACGGAAGGTATTAGAAACGTATTATTTCCAACAACATCGTGAACTTCCCTTTATGAATGGGGAAGGAAATGTTGCCAAAGCTGATTAGCTACAAGCATCTTATTGCAATATATCAAGGACCATCAATACAATGTGTTTTGGGAGGATCAAACTTCAGGTCATCGTTGAAATTGATGGTTTAAATAAAGAGGTTTAATCTCAAACAGGAAATACGGTCTCAAACAAAAAAATGAGTATTTCCATTATGCCATCCATGGTCAAAACAAAATTTCTTAAAAAAAAATCTTTCTTTCTTTATTTTATTAAGTGTGGTTCAAAAAATGTTAATCAGCTTCTAAATTCTAGATTCTTAAAAAAAACATTTGGCGAAACTACATTCAGAATCATCCTGTATAAATTAAATATTTTTATAGGGACCACTGTCAATAACAATAACCATAGGATATATCATTAGCTGAAGCAAAAAACAAACTAAGAAATAGGGGTTATGGATTTTTAGTCCCGATAATACAAACGAACAATCTATAATGCTTTAAACGTTTAGTTACATATAGGTACTTAACCAAAGGCTTGAACTCATTTGAAACGTGTATTTCTTACTCTTTCCTTATTTTCATTTACTTATTCGTATTTCACTTGGCAATTCCATATTTTTATTACCAGCAAACTTTAATTTACAAAGTTGGTCCACAAATCTTTCTAAACTTCTTAGATGTCCAACGTTGATAGACCGATTTCAGAAAACTTTATAAGCCACTTTAGAAAGGAAAAGATTGAATTAATAGCGAGATTGGAAAGCAAAATGTATTTTATTAGGGTTGGCTAAGTAATAACTTATTTATTGATAAATGCATTTGAAACCTGTCTTGGACAAGTATGTTTATCACATATCATTAGCAGAAACATAAAAAATAACTTAAATGTGATTTTAAGTAACATACGTTTTTATCATACTAGTCCAACTCATATTATATTTATGTATAGAACGGTTTATGAGGATGTACGGACGTTGTATGCTTGTAATTCTCCCAATAAGAACAGAACGGCTTTACGGTTAATACTACATTATATACTTAACTTAGAATAACACATCGGGTACTATGTACTGTGGGCAATCAGACATTCTCACGGGAAAACTTACTATATACTGCGAATGAAACTGCAGTGCGAGAAGTGAAGTACCTAGTGATAAATAAAAAATTTCACTATAAACATATTCTGAAAGGTTGTAGTAACATTTTTTTATATTCACTAACTGCCGAGTTTGTAGTCCCTTTATTGTCTAAGGGTAGGGTCATTACGAAAGTTTTATATAAGTAGTGCGCACTTACCTCCAGCAGTTGTCTGTCTGGCATTATTGACGGAATTTGTGTGGAAGTTTCATATTATATGTATATTTGAAAATGAAGGGCTGATTTTTAAAGAATGCTTCCATTGTATCTATAAACATATGTCAAGTATATACACATACTAAAAGTTTTTATTTATTACCGGTTTGAACTATGTATTTGAGCACTCATCATTTTCATTTCGTACAGTACCTGCATTTGATTTAAAAATATGTGTTTTACATTCTTCTTCTAACATAGAAAAGCCTGGTATTACTTTTACAGGATTTATTTAACATTTTTCTTCACTTTCTTTACCAAAATTTATTGCCTCAACTTATCAATGAAATAAATCGTTCCAGCGCCTCAATGACGATTTACCCAATGATTTGATTGTGAGTTCCAGTGAATATCACTTTAGTATTCCAACTGTGGACCTATTGATTATCTATTCCCTTGAAGGTATCGAGAAGGTGTGATTCAGACAAGGGTCTTATTGAATTTTCTTTTTAAAGTTAAATTTCACGGAATAGATTTCTACGTAACAGGTTTTACGGGTTTTTGACAATAATGATATACTTAGTTACAATAATGATATACACATTGTTAGAGTTCTGTGATTGATATTACAGCATATACATTTAGTCGGTAGTTAAGTTTAAGCACAAAAATATTATTTTTTCGAAAGTGTACTAGCGATTTATGTTGCTTTAGAATCTTGTAGTAAGTAACTATTAAGCAGTAACTATTGTTTTAATAAATAACAGACAGAGTTTCCCAACCGACATGTACTTGAAAGTACTCGTATTTCCAGATAATTCTCTAAGCATCGATATTGAATCTGAATTTCTCAGAACCGAATAACTCAATTTATCCCGAGTTTATTAGATATCTTTGTAAGTATCGAAACCTATAGTTACTAAGTTCTTTACATAGTTTCTGTGATGTAATTTCACGAAGTTGAATTATGGAGAAGAGATTGCCACCCACGTGAGGGATGGTTACTTTTACTCTCTTTATATTACATTTGTGTACTTTAGGGCAAGAATAAAAAAAAGGATGTCTAGTTTTAGTACGTGCACATATTTAATTGCATGCTTATGGGCTAACAGCTATTCAGTCTGATTCATTCGTGGCTATCGCCCATTTGCTAGTATACTCATAGCAATACGTAAAAACTTATTTTTAATAATAAAAGTGAGAACAACAATTTTATTTTGCAAAAATACGAACTTTTTATTGTTATTCAGTATCATATTTGTTCAAATACTTATTATTTTTATCTGTTATATAACTTTACAATCTTAAAATCATGCATAAGAACGTTGGACTCTTACCTTTAGGACAGGAAACCGCTAAAAAATCACAATATATAAAGTACCTAATTCCTACTACATTCGAGCTAACTGGTGCAAAGAGAAGTTAAACTTTATGCTGTTGACATTCCACTGTTTCACGTACGAAGCACTTTGAAGCATAATTCCTAATGCTTACTGAAGGCAATTTCCTGCGTTTGTATTTGATAATAGTTGTCTCCCGCGACTCTGTTCGTGGAAGACGGTTTCCCTTGGGAATGAGAAGTTTTCCCGCGGTAAAAAGTACCCTTTGTGTTATTCTGATGTATAACCTATATTATTGTGTTTCTGTTGGTGTTTATATACCAATATGGATGACTGAGAGCGTTATAAACTTAAGAGTAGACAAATATAATCAGGCCGGAGTTACACGTGTTATTGTGAGTCAACCATAAAAGATAGACATATGCTGCTGTGGGATATTTTTTATATAATTTTAAAGATAACGTTTCCGTCATACATGATTTCTGTGTAGCTTTAACAATTAAGGTGTGCAACGCGACGGAAGCTTAAAAAATGGAGTAACTTCTCTCGTTTCCTCCTATTGATTGTAATGTGATGAAAAGTATACTATAACCAGCTCAGGAGTAGGTGTGAAAAATAATTGTACCAAGTTTCGTTAAAATCCGTCGAGTAGTTTTTATTTCTATAACGGTTATACAGAGACAAACATTTTACTGATTGCATTTTTGGCATCAGTATCGATCCCTAATTAACCCCTGATAGTTATTTTGGAAATATATTTAATGTACAGAATTGACCTTTCTACAGATTTATTATAAGTATAGGTAACTTCGCAATTTAAGACTAGAGTAATAAGAATTAATTAAATCGGCGAATAGTATCGTAGATAGCGTCACCGTTTCCACCAAGCAAGGTTGCAGCCTAACAAATCTCATTTTTGCTTTTCTAAGTAGTTAAAGAACAGTTAAATAAAGAAAAAGTTGGTAACGTCGCGTCGGCATGCCTACAAGTCTAACAATTAAACTTTGACTCCATTATTATGTACCTACATTTACAAATAAATATTATCACAATTTGGCACAATTATTACGTATGTATCTAACTACTCGCCAATAAATGATTTGTGTCCGTATCCGTATCCGTATCGTTATCCATATTCGTTTACCCAATCCCGTTCCCATTCCCATTAAGTTTGATGTTAGCAAGGTAAAACATACTATGTACACGGGGTGCGCGGTTTTGCGCACGATTGGACTGCAAGTGGCAGCCGCAACAAAGGCCACGCCGCACGCCGCTGCCGTCATCCAAATTAAATACACTCTAACTCTATACTACTCTTATTATATTAGCAAGATTTTACCAGTCCTGTCAGCAATGCATAAAAACTTGCAGTGGTTTCGCACGTCTCCTCTCTTGTCGACCATTTTTGAGCTTAATAAATTATAGGGTTTCAACGACTCATTCAAGTCACATTGATAAGGTTTACGTTTACGTTTAAAGATTATTTATTTCTCATAAGAATTTTACATAAATTCACTTACTGAGAAAAACATTTTTTCACTTATTTGTACTTAAATCTAACATACAGAGCAGAATCATTAATCTAAAACATGAAATTAACAAAATTTCAACGCACTACTTCGTTTTAGTTTTGAGGGTAAAAACAAAAATGTCGGGTATCAATCCAAACAGTTTGTTTTTGTTGTCGCCTCAATGGCGATAAGTCCAAACAAAGGCCGTGGAGTATGATTCAATGGAGGTGGCATCGAAGATGGTAATTTTTTTTTTTTTGTTTTTTGTTTTAAGTTTTATTTTTTATTATTTTACGAGGTACGTTATTTAGTATTATAATTTTATTTAATAAGAATGTGATAGCTAATAAAATCTGTATAAGCTAGTTTTACGTGTATATTTTATTTATACATATTTTGACAAGGACTTAGAATAGATTTAGTTTTGGTAGGTAATTACCTATACATGCATCACACATACAAACACACACATACATATACATACATATTCATACACACACATATATATATGGCATATATACGTTATATGACACATGCATACATTCACATACACATACATATTTTAGATTTTTACTTTTTTGTTAATTTTTTTTTGTTTTTTTTTTTTTTTTTTGTTTTGTTAGAGTAATTGTTACATAGAACGATAAATTTATTTTTATAATGCCTTTTTATATTTAGATTACATTGATCTTATTTATTACGTAAGTTTTGAGTAACTTTTTAAAGCTTGATACATTAGAAGTTTCTTTGACATCATTAGGAAGTTTATTGTAAAGTTGGGTCCCCTCAAACATTATATTTTTTAAACCATAGTTGGTCCTTGGTTTTCTTAGTACCAGCGTATTAGCGTTTCTCAATAGCCGTTTATGTACTTGAATTCTTTTTGTAAAAGATATCTGGCTACGAATGTCTTTATTAAGGATTTTCCTAATTAGTAGGCAGGTGTGGTAAACGTAGGTATGTTTGATTAACGCTCATTAGATGAAGGTCTTTAAATAATTTGGCTGTGGGCGTAAGAAAGTTAAATCCAAATAACGTTTTAATGAGTCGATTTAAAGCCCTTTGAACAGACATTAAATTAGTTTTTCCTGCTGATCCCCAGACTTCTATTAAATATTCAAGACATGGTTTTACTAATGAGTTAAATATACAATAACTTCTTCGAAAATCCAAACAAAACCTCTTTAACGACTTAGTAAAACTTTAAACAGAGCATTGTTTAATATTATAAATTTTCATATATTCATTATAACTGCAGAAATCACAAAACAATATTAAATGTAAACTTTCGTTTATTATTTTAACAATGAACCAAGTTTTATTTGAAAGCAAGTAAATTTGAAATCTTATGAAGTAATTCATTAAGCCAAACTTTTAGGCTTGTTCTAATCGGACGCCTTAGGGTAAGGTCTTTTTAATAAGTAAATTAATGTACAATATGTATTATATTTACTTAAAAGTTAATGAGGTTTATTTATGTTAAGAGAAAATTGGGTCAAATTTACCTTTAAAGATTATACCCCGAATTCGCATCTTTTACATTTCAATGTAAAATAACAAAAACAAAAAAGTCAAGTCAAAAGAATATCATTCATAGAAATACATATTTTAAGAAATTCGTATAAAGCTTAGTTACTTACCTCGTACGACTATAAAAGCCTTTTTAAAAGCCTACTACTTATTCAAAACCTCCCAGGAACAAATTCACCTCCTTATAACCCAAAACATGAAAACATTTCTTATCTCATTCGAATAGTAACTCCTTGTCCCGGCCTATTCCGAGTCGAATAACTTTTTCGAATGTTACCATTGCATATTGAATGACCCATGGGAGCCTGAAACCTACAAATAAACAGGGCTGTCCGTACCAGCTCACTTGGTGACCAACTTCTATGTATTTTTAGAGGGCATTTTAAAGGTTAAAGCGTTGAATTTTGTTTTAAATTCAGAATTTGAATATTGGTATTTTAAGATTAAAAGTGATAAAACAAAATTAATGGAACAGTGTTTAAACGTTGAACAACTGTTGAAAAATAACCTATAAAGAAGGTTGGAAATTTCCCAAAAATCAAATGGTTGGTTTTATTCTAGGGAAGTACCTCTTATTTTTTTATTAACCATTTCTGTCATTTAATTTTATTGTAGAGTTAGAGTATATATATTTTTGTAAACGAAAATAGAATAAAAATTAATCTCAGAAATTACTCTTTATTCACTACTTTATTTAGTCAAAGTACCTAAAAGTTTTTAATACAAAATTCATATTGTATTAATCAAGTTCTCAAACTCATACTTTGTTTACGGCTATGTCGCATTATATTTTGTATTTCCTTCTTTACAAGTTTTTATTTAATATTTGAAATTTCCTTTCCAGTCCCAACTTTCACACTCCCCAGTGATACGCCAACAATTTGGAGTTTTCAAACAATCGAATTCTTTAAAACTTAGTCAAATTACTGACACTTTTCAAGCTCTCACTTCATTTGTATAGTTAGCTTGATGTTAACTCATTTAGGTCTAAATGCATCATCTCCTGTTTGATGTGGGATAAAAATAAATTTTAACAAAAAATGATTGTAATGAAGATCAATTTTTATTATTGTTTTATTATTTATTAATAAACTTACTAACTTTCAGGGTTCAAGATTTTCCTCAGTTACAGCATACTTTACTTTTTCAGGTTAAGTGCAAATAATTACAATAAATAATAACAATTTCTACGTCTATTTTTTTTCCATTTCCATGATTAAATGAATCCCGCAGTAAGAATATAGATATAACATTTTGCAAATTCCAGGTATTACTTAGTATTCGGTATTTCGGAACGGGTCCCGATTTCAATTTGCTTTATTGCACTCCTTATCATAATTTATTCTTCAATTTCAGCGCCTCCGTTTTAAATTCTGAAGAGTAAAGACCTAAGATTTGAAATTACTTATTTCCTAGGAAACTTTAGTAAGAGCTGTTGGAAAGTTGTTTGGAAATTAATAAGTGTGATTTTTCAAATAATTCAAATCTATTATACTTTGCGCTGTTGAAGTACGGTAAATAGAAAAAAAGCGTAGGTATAGTAATAACTCAGTGGCTAGAGAGTGGTTAACCATTGTAAAGGTTCTGCGATTAAGCCTCACTTGAATTATAATAATCCTACTAATATTATAAGCGTGAAAGTTTGTGAGTATGTATGGATGTATGAATGGATGTTTGTTACTCTTTCACGTAAAAACTACTGGACGGATTTTGATGCAACTTTGCAGTAATATAGGTTATACATCAGAATAACATACCAATCAACTAAGCAAGAGAGGTGTATTATTTATAAAACATCCAAAACACAAACTTTCTCATTTATAACTTTACCTTAAAATAAGACTGTCTCAAATCTAAGCCTTACGCGTTCCTACTTCTACAAATTAATTTGTCCGACTCCGGTTATTTAAACTTCGCAATCGGGTATCGCGTCGTAACAAAGTCAGAACTTCATCTAGTGTTAAAACCCAGCTTTAAGACATTTGAATTCCACCAATTTGTGGGCCCTAACTTCGGGGAATAAGGCTGGAGTGTGATTATAAGTTTTAAGGAGGCAGATACTAGAACAAACTTAGCGAAGTGTCGCTATCTTCTTTGTGTTAACGTAAAACCACAAGCTGGAAATTAGAAAAGCCCACAAATATGACATAAAAGTTTAAAAAAAAAAAAAAAAAAAATTCCAAAATAGACCGTTACAATCTTTTTAATCGATTAAAAAAATATATTATGCTTTTAGTAACAATATATGCATATTTTTGGTAACAGTCTAGATATGAAAAGAAAAAAAACTTGCCAGGGAATGGTCGCTCAATCGAAAAGGGAGTAAAACAATAAATTTCAAGAAAATGAGACAAATAACAAAAGTTTTCTTCAAAATAAAAACTCCACATATAAAGCGTGTGTTGTTCCTATCCTGAATATTTATCCCCGAGTGATTTATTCTCTTTTGTGGGTAGTCTACAATTCACCTGCTTCCACATTCACAATGGTCACAGTGAATTTTATACGAGACCCTTTTCTGAGATTTGTGTTACAATTGCGTAAGTAGGCACGTATTTTATTTGGGTATTTTAGTGAATTTATGCGAATTGAAGGCTGTGGAGTCGGGTTCGCGACTGTCATCCACACGCAGTCATTTGACATTTTTCGGGGTTTTTTGTGACATTCATAAGACATATTTACTGGTGGTAGAGTGGAAACATGAAGGAATAAAGGAAAGCTATAGGATTGGTGCAAAAATATGAATGCAAGTTTTTTTTAATATTCACATTTTTTCGTGCAGAGGGAATGTAACTGAGTTTAGTGTTACGTTAGGAATGACCTCAAGCACAACAAAACTGCTTTTTTTATTTCTTCTAAGTTTTTGAAAGTGATATAGGTTACTTTTTACCTAGGATAATTTATTTTTACTTCAGTCAAAACCGCGGGCTCAGGCTTGTGTAGTGTTTTTTAGTTTTTTTTTCTATCTCGAAGGTATATAAGTATAAAACAAATACATAACTAAACGATTATAAAATTAAGAGGCAGAATATACTCTACTTAGGTATTCTCTATTAGTTATAATTTTCTTCATTTGCTTAATTTTTCAACAATCAAATACTATGCTTTATATAATTGAAATAAAACATATTCCAAACCGCAAGCATCTTAATTAAACATTTTTTTCGGTTAAGAAATTTCATCAGCAAAAGTAAGCAATTGTCCGTTCTTAAGACATTTTCATTTTCGTATTTTTTCGTCAAACGTAATTATGAACCGTGAAATTGTTGCAAAAAATTATTAATTCAAAGTAAATGAAAAAGTTAAACGAGTTTTAAAACTTTCTGGAAACTTGTAAGTGGTGCGTGTTAAACCGTGAAATTTGGAAATTTCATTTATTTTCCAGGTTATAATTTAGAAGTCGAAGTTATGGATTCATTTATTTGATTAACCTGTGCTTTTAAAGTTCAAACATTTCTGAGATCTTGTGGAAAATCCAACTCTTAACAATTAAGGGAGATTTGTATGCTTATACTTGAATTGTAGACTTAAAAACAAAGTCATTTTCTAGTTATATTCAGCGTTGGAGATCACCGTTAATTTAATTCTGTTGTTAGGATGTAAGAGTGCATTATACATAATTTTCGTTCGGATATACTTGACCCATACACAAAATAGGTAAAATACATCAAACTAAAGCTTCAAAAACCAAATATAAGATTTAAAATGAATAAAATACCCAACTTTTATAAGACGAATAAGTTGTAAGTTTCCATTTTCGCTTCTTGTGCACATCTCAAGTTTGCCAAACTGTCACGTGTACCAAACCAAAACATCCTACTAATATTATAAAGTGAAAGTTTGTGAGTATGTATGGATGTATGGATGGATGTTTGTTACTCTTTCACGTAAAAACTACTGGACAGATTTGGATGAAACTTTGCAGTTATATAGGTTATACATCAGAATAACACATAGGGTACCTTTTACCGTGGGAAAACATCTCATTCCCACGGGAAACCGACTTCTACGCGAACGGAGTCGCGGGCGGCCCTAGTATCTGCTACATATTTTTTATATCTACGAGTATATAATGGGCTCTTTTGCCCCAGGATCGATCAGGGGTGGCCTTTTCGACTGATCCTGATTTTTATGAGTGTGTATATGTGTGTATTTTTATTTTTTAATTTCTCTATTTATTGATTATTTCTATTATTGGCATTGTTATTGACCGATTTTTGTGATTTTGACATTTTAAAATAAATCTTTACCTAAATAATAATGAAATTCATAGCCACCGACATACTGGGTGTAAAAGAACTGCTTCCGAAAACGAAAACTGGGTATTGCTGAGGGGGTACCAGTTACGATTAGAGCAAAAAAAAAACCAATTTCGGACATGATATTTCAATTTTTTTTTTTATTGTTTCATACTCAGAATCACGTAAACAACCAAATTATGTGATTATTTCAAATCAAATAACGTTTTGGTGTTATTTTTATTAAAACATCAATCTAATTCTAACACCGCAATCAGCTGATTGGAAAAGCAAATGACCTCGAGCGGCGAGACGAGACGCTGAGCGGGGCGGGGCGGGTGACAACAAGCGGCCGCGGGTGGCAACAAGCGCCGAACGATTTCCCGCCAAAACCGATCTCGCGTCCGCCCGCCGTTATTTCCAACTTAACTAGTCCGCCAGCCAATTATCCTACGTTAAACATTTGTTTCTTACAATAGCCATGTTAAAAATTATAAATTTTACCAAAATAAAAATAAAATGCCACTTGCCACAGTAAAGGACTCAGATACGCATACCTATTAAATTTTCTACAGACCTTTCTTTCTTATGTCTATTTGTTCTGAGATTGACACAGCAACAATTGAAAGTAAAACTTCATAGCTAAAATACCTACAGGCAACAGCTTTATAAATCACAAAATAATTTGACCATAGGTAGGTAACTTAACTGCTTAAATTTCATCCACCCTTCTTCCACTATCAATTAGGCCTTTGCTTGATTTGTTGCAAACCCTAACTACAACTTAAAGAATTACGACGTTTTGTTGTAAAGCATAGCTTCCGATTACATAAGTTTACAGTTTTGAAACTAAGTACCAGACAATAAGGTACCTAATAACCTCCCAACCTACAATCTATTAGTATACTGCTCTATTGTAAGTAAGTAAATACCTCCAGTATTTTCTAAAAAATAGATTTCTAGCGACGTAAAATTCCTTCTTAAACTATTAACATAATAAGCTACCTACCTAAACTAACAAAACTATTAGGAAACTACCTTAAAAAGTCAGGACGCACTAGTAGATTCATAATATCAATCATAACCATACTGAAACCAATACTATTAAATTTTCTAGGTAGGTTATTTCAATCCAATCAATAGTTTATAAAGGTTTTAGGTACATACCTACTTATGTTGACAGTCAATACGAAGCATTTAAGCCAGCAGAATCGGAGCCTCTACACACTACCCACATGAGGTAGGAATATCATTAAAGACGAGAACTAGGTACTTTAGTACCTATTCGGTGACACATTAACTGCACTTCCACACTATCATTGATTGAACACTATTTCCTAAATGTATCAAACAGGTAGGTTCTAACTATGATATTAAACACAACTTAAACTTCACTTTATCACTTAAACTAAAAAGTAAGCGTAGGTAACTAAAACCAGGCAAGTCAAGTGTGCCGCGTAACGTACCAAAAAGAACTAAATGAAAGATTTCCGCACCTGTGGTCGGTGTCTAGATCAAAGCAAGCCGCCGCGCTGCCTCAAAATCATCGAATTGATTGATTTAATTATGGGTAGGTAGTCGATAAAAATTAGTCGATAACAATAAAAAAATGATATTTTTTCAATTGGTATCAAAACATTTTATTTTGAGGTTTCTGTGTTTTTGTGGTATTTACCTCAAACAATTAATTGTTTTATTAGTAAATTTTATGGGTTTAATTTTATCTGGGGTGTTTAACAATCTTGTAAAACTCTCTCGTATTGCGCTGTGCTCACGTGACTTTTGACACTTAGATTTAATTGGTAGCTTTTCTTCTTCATGTGTATTTCTTTGTTTCTAAAATTACGTAAAATTAGCCTTCTGCCGGAAAAAAAACATATCGATACCACACCTACCTTTATGAATGCATCTCTAACTGTGTTTTAAGAATACTGCAAATTGTTTGTAAACAAATAAAGTCTAAATCTGTTTGTCGTTTTCGACGAAGGCGGCGCCTTTGATGTCGGAAGATGTTTTTATTTTGTCGCAATGTCGCTTCCTTCAAAGGAAATTACTACAAACTGTAAATTCAACCCTATCCCGACAAAATAGAGTCTAGATCGGTTTGTCATTGCACGACGACGGCGGCGTCTTTATCGGTGCACTGTCTTAGGGTGCGTCCGCACAGAGATTTTTCACCGCGAGGTTTTGTTCACGCGTTTAAGATTCCGAATTACACCTAGTACGTACTGCGGATAATAATCCTACGATTTTTAACGGATATTACATGTCTCTGGTGAAAGGCACGACTGAAATGGACCACCGAACTAAAAGGTTTGTTTATCTAATACTAAAGCGACTTAATAGACGTATCAAAAGATACTTTATACTTTGATATTACACAAAACATTTGCAGAAAAAAATTACATCGCATTGCGCTCAAATTGTAGTTGCAACAGTTTTTTTACCCGCGTGCGTTTTTTAACGCCTGTGCGGATACATGCATAACATTAGATGTGTTTCAGAATAGCGAAAAAAAAACCTCGTTGTGAAAAACATCGGTGCGGACGCGCCCTTATCCCCACGCGCCGCTCTACCGCGGCAAGGTTACCAACATAAAATTTTTCCCCTAAATGTAAGGAGTAAAACGGCAATGGTGGGTTTTCAGGGCTTAATTCTTTTAGGGTATTGTAAGTGTTTAAAAAAAGCTGAAAAAAAAACAAACTTACTACTCCTTGTAAACAAACATTTCAGTGCACCTGTGTCCGTGACCAAGGTATTAAGTTAATTAAAAATAAAATAAAACAAAATTTCTGTTAAATTCAATCAAAATAGTAAAAAATAAATCGTGTTAACTTTCGTTACATTTTACATTTTAAATTTTAATGGTATAAATTAAAAAAATGTTTGGGGGATTTTGTCTTAAGCATTAGGGACAAACGTTTTTGAGAGTTGGTAACACTGCCTCGCAGGCGCCGGGCTGTCTAGTCTCTTCTCTCTTTCTTTAGCTTTAGTTTAATTCGGCGCGTGATCATCATTGTTGTTTTTTGTGAAATTCGTAGCTAGTTTAATTAATTAGTCATGTCATGTCAATCAATAGTGAAATTCAACGGTGAGCGTCTTTACTTCACTGGTGTGTTTAGTGTATGTGCGGGAATAAGTATTTTTGTTAAGTAAGGAAAAAAAGTTAAGCGTGTCATACGAACATAAATCTGCCTTAGTTTAGAATTAAATAAGTCTAATTAATAAATAAACTCTACTAAATACCGTAACGGAGACGGCAGTTTAATAAAAAGGTGTGAATATTTTTTATTAAAAAAGGAACTTTATTTGTGCTACAATGTGAGGCTATTTGGTGGCTTTATTAGAATAGCTGATCGCTCATTAAAGGTACGTGTAAACATGTGTAAAAAAGTGATTATTAATACGACTACACTAAGGCCCTTGATGAAATTTGTGTCACCTCAATGATTAAGCTCGAGTTCGATATTAGCGTTGAGAGTGATTTATAAATGCAGGCCTAAGAGACTGGCTGTCACTCGCCAGTCATTTGAGGGGGCTGGATTGCGGCGCGGGTGAGGGTGCTATGACAACCATGTCGCCGCCTGGTTACTAGTTGGTGCGCGCGCACTGAATCACACGCTAGATTTTCATATCCTGTGATAAATTGATAATGCCTTTTCAGCATCTCTGTCTTAAATAGAAATTTGATATACCAACCGGTACTAGGATATCTGCTAGGAAGATAGTTGCAAACAATTGCCATCGGCGTATTGGTAGGTAGGTAGGATTAGCCGATATCTTAAAATCACTCAATTAACGTAAACACAGTTTTAAAATGTATGCTTCATGTTGCGCTGATGTCACGAGGGGCGCGGGGGGCGCACGGGGCGGGCGCGGGGAGCGGGGGGGGCTAAACACACAAACAGCGATCAGCTGTTCTCGCGTGAAAGGTCGTTGCTCCCGCTGATATACATTGCTTTAATGTATGTTTAATTTTTTTTTAAATTGAGGTTCTGGGGCATTTTGATGGTGGCTTTAGTTAGTGTTTAGGTTCAATAATACATGGTTTCTGGCTTCGGACATGGTCTTCTTACACGCTGTATAAAACTTTTGCAGCTTTGTGTAAAGTCAACTTCTGTTCCTTATAAAAATAGCTTATTCAACGAGTGAATAATTTATTGAACTTGAAACATCGTAACGAAAATAGGTAATATTTATGTTTCTCTGCTGGTTTAGTCTGGGTTGGATGCAGACTTTGAGCTTTCAAAAGTTATGCAAATTTATACACTTGTTAAGGAAACATTGTGTGGGTATTTAAAATAATTTTAACTTTTAATTTCATAAAGAGTGGATGGCAGTATTTACACTGTTTTGCTTTATTCTTCAGATGTCTTTTACCACGTAATTCTTTCAACACACAAGACATCTTCGCAAGACGAAAGCTTGATTGATTACAATGTAGATTAAGAAACAAAGGAAAAAAAAAAAAAAAATATATTATGGCCGTTTTTGTCCTCAACGACGACTTCTTCACGTATAGGCTTAAACTGTGTTTTAACTAATTATTTAAATTTTAAGAGACGTAAAATTTATTTTTATAATACGTGTGATTTTGTTTATCAGTAGTAATTTCATTTTACTGCGAACTAGTCATATTACTTATGTTTCATATAACCATACAGTCTTCGTGTTAATTAAAATTAAGTTAGTTAAACAATATTTAGTCTATGTTCACATAATTAGCTTGAAGTTGAGACCTAGTTAGCATTCAAATAATACGATCGCGTTGCTGAGAAAATGTATGCACGCTCTGATTTTACTGTATTTGGCCTAGGTTCAAACTAAGTTAGGAGCAAAGTTGCTTCAATTTAACTCAGCCTTCAGTTTCGAATATTGGTTTGCTTTATATAACTGTTTTCAATGGTTATATAAAATGTTTTCAAACGTATTGGAATATTGTATGCATTTAAGAAACTTTTTAATAGGTACTTCGACGTCATAGTATGTTACGTGGTTCTTTTGAATTTACAAAACCAATTTTTTATTTACTTTTAAATATGGTGTTTTTTTGTATAAACATAATCTGTATAAGTTTATGTTTTTTTTCTTCTACTGTGCATCTTGTACTATCTTTCTTTCGTGATGCAGGCTTTTAAATTCTGTAGTAGCATATTTTTATCGTAAGAATTATTAAATCTTCAGATACATATCTATATTTATATAGTATTTTCTAAGATCAAAACAATCCTGTTCTCTTTCTCTCTTTCCTTCTTTCTCTAATTTTGATTAAAACTCTCCGCACTTTAATCTAACACTGAGATCCTAATTTCCCCGACCTTTTTAATCGAGGCAAATAAAATAGACCGTATCCAACTTTAGTTCTAATTAAAGTTTCTAACCATTCAAAGGTTTTTGCGGTTAAAGCTTGGAGAGAGGACAAAAGATGTGTTTCAATTAAGGCGACAAATCTCAATTGAAGCCTTTTTTAATGATTCATCTTCTTTAGCTTTGGCCTAGAATGTTTTACATAATAAATTTATTAATTGGTTGGTGGACCTTTGTGGTTGAGAACTGTTTAAATAATCTTAATTAATTTGCATGACATAAAAAGTATCGTATGGTTAAAATTATCTTAAAACATGTTTTTAATTTATGGGGTTTTTCATAAAGAAGTAATATAAGTCTTGACTTTGGTTAAATGATGTTTTTGACTATTAATTTGACACACACACAAGTAACCTAATATTAACGAATATAGGTTTAAAGTAAAACGTCGGTGAACATGGTCTTCTTTATCATTACATAGTATAAATCCTAGTAGCTAATTATGTCTGTTTGTATGTTTATCCGCTATCTCCTCCTAAACTACGTAACGTATTTAGATGCAGTTTTTGCCATATCTTAGGGAATTTATACATTTAAATATGTAAGTATAGAGCATTCGAAAAAAGTTTCTTTAAGTTAGCCAAATATTAATGTTTCATGATCAAGTTGGCCAAAAATGCACCATTGCGAAGCGTGGGCGGGTCGCTAGTTGGAATATAAAAGTCAGGAGTTTTATAAAATCAGAGTTCGGTGTAATCATATTGCTTAATAATTATTTGTAAGCCAACGTAAACTTTAGAAAACCATAAAATCACTTTGGTGGTTTAATAGTCTCACAGACTAAGCTGGGTTTAAAGTTAATCTTTAAGTATCTTGATCAAACGGATTACTGTATCCCTTCATTAATTAGGATCAGTTTCTTGGTTTTAAACTAAGTTTAACAAAGTAAACACATTAAGTACTTAGTGTATGTGATAGAGATACGGGTAAAATGCGAGTAGTAACTACCAATTGCTTAAAACGTTATAGTAAAAGAACCACACTTTAATGTTGACATTTTTACTTGTGAATCTTTTGGTCAGCAAAATATTTAAATATGATATCTATTATTTCTATATATCAAACGTGTAGCGTTTGATATAAAAAAAGAAATATCTTAAACGCAAATCCATACAAAAATAATGCCTTATGTCGAAGACTGGACTTATAAGGTTCTATAGTTATACCTTAGCTGGAATCTTATAATGCAGCTTAGTTAGTATAAGTAAGTAGCTTTCAATCCAAAATGAATAGGCTTTTTTGTAATTTAATCTTATATTCTTGATTTTTTCAGCCGTAACAAATTGATTTGTAAGAAAAACATCGAACCTTCAACCGATATTTTTCCAATAATTCGAATTTTCTATTATTTTGACTTAAACATTTATTCGTAGTGGCTTCTTATTTCAGCACATTTTTTACCAAGCTTACCCGTTTTACAGTAGTATACAAACGCAGATTGATAATGTAAGTCTCCAAAATTATTAAAAAAACGTAACGTATAATTTTTAGACCTAATATTTTCTACCAAATGGACCTACTGCCTGTTCTGCCATCTTGTAAAAGACCAAAAGTCCCATTTGACTCAATTTACGAAAACTTCGTGATTAAATTCTTAATTTTTCATAACTTCTACCCTCGACGGTTCTACAGGAAGCCCACAATATAAAACTTTGTTATTTATATATCTTAAACAAAAAATATACTTGGTATCCCTTAAATTTTTACTTGTTACATTTAATGGAAAATGGAAACCTTACAGAGTTGGCCTCGCGGGAGAGCTAGCTATTTAAAGAAAAACGTGAAAAAGAAAATTGCTTACAGACATTTTGTTGGATGTGGCAAGAGTGAAATCCCTTGAAATATGTTGTGGTGATGTTGCGAAAAAATGTGACTTAAATTTTCTTTACAATTACAGCTAAGTAGGTACATGAGTTTGTTGACGTAGAATAAAAACAGCTTTTGGACTGTTACGTAAATATAAAATAATTTATTTTATTAAGAAATAAAATAAGTTACTATTTATTGCAAAACTTAAATTTGCACAAGATCAACCTTTAATCAAAACTATAGGTACTATGTATGTACGTACTAGTTTATCCATTCTCAAGTATATACAGAAGACACATTCCAATTGCTAACTATCAGCTATTAATACTAAGTAAGGCACAAACCCACATCGAAATGTGAGTCATTAGGTTTATTGGACTTTAGAAAATCGTTCTTGTTTGCAGAGGCTCTTTCGATCTGAACTGAATTTCGTAACAACAAAGGTTCGCGCAAAATCTCTATGTATACGAAGATAAGAGTAGGTTTAAACGATACCCAAAACTCTGATTTTGGTAAACCTAATAGACTTTTCCAAATTATGTTCATGTTACCACGCACTAAATGTCAAAGAAAATAACCTATAATTCATATGGTGGAATGAATTTGTCTCAGGTGGGCCATCCACCCACCACCAACCCACACTGAGCCAGCGTGGTGGATTGCGGCTCCACGCCCTCGCTTTAAGAGAAGGTCAAATACAAAGTAGCAAGAATATTTATAAAGGCTATTATTTCGTTAGAAATTGGGAAATATATATTATTGTTCGATTGAAATGGGTTATACTTACGATTGTGTTTTGCGGCTCGTGTAGGGTCAAATAAATGAGGCTTAAGGGCGCTTCTAAAGGTTTTATTGTTACCGAACTATTGCGACATAGTTACTATATTTTCAGTTCATGAAACTGGAAATGTTAGTGTGTGTGGTAAATAGTTGAGCAAGGTGACTTTGTTAATGAGTAGAAATATGTGAAAGCTCTTATACAGGGTGCATCATACAGTTTAGTTCACCGTTATTCTAATCCCGAAGAAAAAAAAGTATTTTGTTGTTCGAAATCTATTTTCATTGTAAAAGTGTTCGAAATCTATTTTCATTTGAAATTGGCATGTTGTAATTTATTCCTGTACATTTCTTAAATAGGCTCAAAAAATGCAATTATTATAGCATATAACCTATGTGCTTCTAGCCCTAATGCATGGGCGTTGACCCAAACCAAGCCAGTCTGGTGGATTTGGCCCAATCCATCTAGCTTTCTGAGAGGCCTATGCTAAGCTAATGGAACGTCTAGCAGATTTTACTGTTATTATTATAGATGCGTGATCAGTGTGTATGTTTGTTTATTTTCTAATCTTTAAAAAAACCTTTCGTCAATCTGTCGTGGATTTTTTTGTGTTAGTTTGTTAGTTTCAGTATTAAACATATCTTGTGATAATTTATATAAAACTTTATACCTAGTGACTTATGTATCTTTATACCAGTAAAGACCTAGTTACCTAGCTGTTACAACTAATATATTGTACGAGGAGATAACCTTATTTGAAGGAAGTCTTAAACAGGTCATTAGGCTTTTAGTTGTGCTCAGCCCAGTGATCCTATATCCTTGTAGTTACTAAACCTGACGGGTTAAAGTAGTTACTAACTTTAGTTTTCTCTACAAATTTAGAGGAACTTCCGATATATTTTGTACACCTATATTTCTTACTAAAAAAATCTACAGTAATATTTTGATGCTATGAACTGTCTCAATATACATTTAATAGATAATAGAAAAACTGCGCTGTAATCCACCACGATTGTTTTTCACATTGTGGATATATATCTAACCATGTGAGTTTTCATGAGATATTTTGCATTATGGAAAGGCAAAAGATGTGAACTTAATAAAAGGTCTTAAAGCATAAGGACAATTTTGTCACTAGCTAGAACTTTAGCCAGGTTAACCGATCGGTGGGGCAGCCCCCACAGTGTCTTTTCGAGTACGTCCCCGTCGTCTGCCCTGGACTCTCCCTACTTGGTGCGCGGTAACGCAGTGGCCAGTAGCGGTAGAAGACTAAATCTCAAAGACCAAACTGTGCAGGAAGAGACTGAAATCGCAATGGATTTGAGTTTGAGAGCGGATCCCGCAACCCCCGGGAATCCCCCAAAAGGCCCTTCTCAGGGCCAGCCTGTAGAGGTGCAGGCTCTAGCGAGGTCGGCGAAGACGCCACCAGTAGCCCAGACGTCCTCGGACCTGTTCGTCAGGCCGAGTGATATGTCGGATGGGTGTTTGTCTGACGCATCGGTGGCGAGCGATGCGTCGGATAAGTGGACGCGCAAGCGATTGCGGTCGCGCACGCGCGCATCCGAAGGGTCCTCAGGGACCTCTTCTGTAAAGGCCGTAAAGGCCAAGCGGGGCCGCAGTGTACGCGGCAGAGGTCGCACTCCGCGGGGTACTCCGAGGGCGGAGCCCCCGTCGGAGAGCGACAAAGAGGTGGCGCCAAGCGAGGCAACCCGAGCAAGGTACCTGGCGGCAAGAAATACTCCTGCCGCCCAGAAGGATATGGGGAAGCTGGCGTGCCTCCTCAAAAAGCAGGCGGAGGAGGAGGTAGAAGCCATCTTGGTGGCCGCCAACTCCTCCAAATTAAACAAGACGGCTCAGGCGGCCCTCAGGGCCTCGGCGGCATCACTCAGTGAGATCGTCACTGAGGCGATGAGTAGGGTGGCCTCGGAAGAGACCAAGCGACTGGAGGCAATGGTAGAGGGCCAGAGCCTCGAGATCGCAGCGCTCCGTAAAGAGCTGGAGGGTCTCCGCCGTAAGGGGGGGTCGGTTGCTCCTGCTTCCGGCACCGGGGGTCCCTTGTCCCCTGAAATGGTCGAGGCCATTAGAGGGGTCATGCAGGAGGAGCGTGCCTTCGTGCGCTCCTGCCTGGCCGGCGTCGAGGACCGCCTCTTACCGGCGAAGGTGGTCCGGCCGCCATTGGCGGCGAGCAAGGGTCGCCCGGGGGTGGTGGCCCCGGCGGCGGGCCCGGCGCCGGTTTCAATCCCGGCGTCGGCGCCCAAGAAGAAGGCGGCCAAAAAGGCGGCGGCTACGGCCGCACCAGCCCCAGTCCCGGCGGCCCCGGTCGCGGGCCCGTCCGGAACACAGTCAGCGGCGGTGGTGTCCTCGCAGGAGGACACAATGCTGCCCTCGGCCACAGAGGCCAACGAGGGGTGGGCCATAGTGGCCGAAAGAAGAAGAAGGCGCCTCAGCCTCCTTCCTCCGCAACGCAGAGGGGGCCTGCCAAAAAGGCGGCCCCTACTCCGGCTCCCAAAAAGAGCCGGAAGAAGAAGAGTGCCGCCTCCAAATCGGCAGCGGTGGTTATCACCCTCTCACCGGAGGCCGTCTCGAAGGGCGAGACCTATGAGTCGGCTTTCATCAGAGCCCGACAGACGGTCCGCCCTTCAGAGATGGGCATTGAGAGGGTGACGTGCCGACGGACCCAAACGGGGGCTCGAATTTTCGAGTTCCCGGGGGCCGACCGGCACCAGAAGGCCGACGCCTTTGCCGCCAAGATGGCGGAGGCCATCGCCGATGTGGCCAAGGTGGCGCGGCCTGTCAAGACCTCGTCCCTGATAGTGTCGGAGTTGGACGACTCCGTCACTAAGGGCGAGGTAGCCGCTGCCGTGGCGGCGGCCGGGGGGGTGCGACGTCGAGGTCGTGAAGGCCGGGGAAATCCGGCAGGGCAGCGGGGGCATGGGCCGCATTCGGCTTCAGTGCCCCGCCGTCGCCGCTGAGGCCGTCCTTAAAAAAGGACGGCTTCTGATCGGTTTTAGTTCGGCAGTGGTCCGGGCGCTGGAGGAGCAGCCAATGCGCTGCTACCGGTGCCTCGCGCTCGGACACGCCCGGCCGTATTGTCCCTCACCGGTGGACAGGTCGGCTCTGTGCTTCCGGTGTGGCCAGGCCGGCCATCGGCAGGCCACCTGCACCGGGAGTCCCCACTGCGCTGTATGCGCAGCGAGTGGGAGGCCGACGGGCCACGTAATGGGAGGGGCTAAATGCAGCCCCCCCACCAAGAGGGGCAAAGAGCAGGCCACCATCCGGCCAGCAAATGCGGGTTCCCGGGTCCTCCCAGGTTCCACTGACGGTGCGATGTCCGAATAATGCCCAGTTTCGGACATCGCACAATTATGCAGGTGAACCTGAACCACTGCCAGGCGGCACAGGACCTAATGGTCCAGGTGCTAGCCGAGTGGTCAGGGGATCTCGCCGTGGTCGCCGAATCCTTCTCGTTCCCAGCCTCCTGGCTGCGGGACACGGATGGAACGGTGGCCATCGCGCCGCGGCCTTCCACGGACTCCCCGCCCCTCTCGCTCATAGAGAGGGGCCATGGATACGTGGCCGCCGCGTGGGGGGATATCGCCCTGGTGGGCGTGTACTTCCCCCCAAAGCGTCCGGTCGTAGAGCTGGAGAATTATCTCCAGACTCTCTCGGCGGCGCTTGCGCGTTTAGGAAGGAGCAAGGTCGCGGTCTGCGGCGACCTAAACGCCAGGTCCACGGCCTGGGGAGACCATGTCGATAGCCCCCTGGGCCGCTGTCTAGCGGCCTGGGCGGCGTCGACGGGTCTGGTGCTCCTCAACAGGGGGGCAGTGCGCACGTGCGTGCGCCACAACGGGAGCTCGGTGCCGGACGTCTCGTTCGGCACTGCAGCCCTGGCCGCGCTCGTGCGCCGGTGGGAGGTGGACCTGAGGGAGAATCTATCCGATCATAGGTACATTCGGATAGAGTTCTCCACTCAGTGTCCACCGGTGGTGGGGGGGGAGCGGGAAGGAAGAAGGTCCTTCCCGCGGTGGTCCCTGATGCGGCTGGACCGCATCGCGGCCACGGAGGCGGCCTTCGTCCAGGACTGGTTCGCTCCGTCGGACAGTCCGGACGTCGACGAGGCCGCCCTCCAACTGAGGGAGGCAATGACCGAGGTGTGCGACTCCAGCATGCCTCGGTCGCGACGGCCCCCGCCCAGGCGCGCGGTCTATTGGTGGTCGGCGGAGCTCGCCGGCCTCCGGGACGACTGCGGCGCCGCGAGGAGGGCCTTCCAGCGGGCCCGCCGCCGCGCCAACCGCGATGCCGCCAACGAGGACCGCCTCTATGCCTCCTACGTGGAGGCCCGGCGCGTCCTCAAGGTGGCAATCCGGGAGGCCAAAAGGCGGCGCGGCTGGAAATGCTGGAGGGGTTGGATGCCGACCCCTGGGGGAGGCCGTATCGGGCGGCGCGTAATAAGCTGCGCCCGATCGGCCCCCCCGTCGTTGAGGCCCTTCAGCCGGCGCTGCTGGAGGAGGTGGTCCGGGGTCTCTTCCCGGACCGCTCGCCGGATTTCGTGCCTCCCCGGATGGCCCCGCTCCCGCGAATGGGTCCTCCGGCCGACGCCGGGATTCCCCCGGTGTCGGAGGTAGAGTTTGCCTCGGAGGCGAAACGCCGGCGGCGCCGGGGCCAGATGGTGTGCCGGCACGGGTGGTGGCGATAGCCACCACTCAAATGGAGGGACGATTTCGGGACCTCTTCGACCGCTGCTTCGCGTCGGGGAGGTTCCCGAAGGTGTGGAAGGAGGGGGCGCTGTGCCTCCTCCGAAAAGCGGGTCGGCCGGAGGATTCGCCCTCCGGCTATCGGCCGATCGTCCTCCTGGACGACGCGGCCAAGCTCCTTGAGAGCGTGATCGCGGCACGCCTCAAGGAGCACCTGGGGGGGACCGGCCCCGACTTGTCCGAGGCCCAGTACGGGTTTCGGGCGGGCCGGTCCACGGTGGATGCGCTCCTCGAGCTGAGGCGCATCACCCGGGAGGGGGCGAGAGCGGGGGGAGGGGTGTTGGCGGTGTCGTTCGACATCGCCAATGCGTTCAACTCCATCCCCCACGCCACAATATTGGAGGCGCTCCGGTATCACGGAGTGCCTCCATACCTGAGGGCCCTGCTGACGGACTACCTCCAAGGCCGGGAGGTACTGTTCGTCGGCAGGGACGGCCGCATGAGGCGGCGGCCGGTGGAGTCGGGTGTCCCGCAGGGGTCGGTCCTAGGACCACTCCTGTGGGATATCGGCTACGACTGGCTCCTCCGGGGCGCCCTCCCCGACGGCGTGGGTGTCATCTGTTATGCGGATGACACCCTCGTCACAGCGCGGGGGCGCAACTTCGGGGAGGCGGCCGACCGGGCGTCGGAGGGGGGAACCCTGGTCGCCCGTCGTATCGGGCGGCTGGGACTGAAGGTGGCGCTCCATAAAACCGAGGCCATATATTTTCATGGGCCTCGGGGGGAGCCGCCGCCTGACGCCCACGTCGTGGTGGCGGGGAGCAGGGTGGAGGTGCGGGCCCAGATAAAATATCTGGGCCTCACAATATCGAGCAGGTGGAAGTTTTCGGAGCACTTCCCCTGCTCCAAGAGCGCCTCGTGAAGGCGGCGAGGGGCCTTAGCTGGCTCCTCCCGAACATCGGGGGTCCTGCGGTGGCATGCCGGCGTCTCTATGCCGGCGTGCTGCGCAGTATGGCCCTCTACGGTGCGCCCGTGTGGGCGCACGACCTGGGGGAGTTCAACCGTGCCCTGCTCCGTAAGCCCCAACGCGCCATCGCACAGCGAATGGCGCGGGCTTACGGCACGGTTGGACACGGGGCGGCATGTGCCATGGCGGGCACTCCGCCATGGTACTTCGAGGCCAAGGTGCTGGCCGCCGTCTACCACTGGACGGCGGACAAGCGGGCTCAGGGGGAGCCCGCAGCACCTGAGGAGAGGGTCGCCGTCTGGCGAAGGGCCCGCGAGGTCATGCTCCGCCGGTGGTCGGCGGAGATGGCCAACGCGGACGACGGGCGGTGGACCCTGGACGCCGTCGGTCCAGTCATTGAGGGATGGATCGACCGGAGGCATGGGTTCCTCACCTACCGTCTGGTGCAGGTCTTGTCCGGGCATGGCAGCTTCGGACATTTCCTGTGCCGGATTCAAAGGGAGGAATCCACGGCGTGCCACCACTGTGGCGCGCCGGACGACACAGCGTGGCACACCCTGGCCGAATGTCCGGCCTGGGATGTGCCACGTCGTCGCCTCCAGGCGTCCGCTGGCCCGGACCTCTCGCTGCCCGGCTTGGTGTACGCCATGCTGGGCTCCGAGGCGGTCTGGGTCGCGGTGGCCTCTTTCTGCGAGGACGTCATGTCGCAGAAGGAGGCTGCGGAGCGGGTGCGTGAGAACGATCCTCTCGCGCCCCCGCACCGCAGACGTCGAAGGGGCCGGACAAGGCGCGATCGCGCCCAAGTCCAGCCTGGTGGTTTCCAGTGGGCGGGGGACGTGGGAATCCACCTGCCCGCATTGCACGGTCCACCACCGTCGACGGGTGGGAACGATCGGGCGCTCCCGGTCGTTCCCACAGGCCCCCCTTCACCGCAGGGGGGTCAAAATGGGCCCGTCGTGCAGTAGACGGGCCCATCGCCGGTGAAGTCGTGGCGTAGGGCCGCTGGTCCGGGCCCCACGGCTTCACCACCAAGGCGAAGACGGAGCGCCGCGGTGTTTTAGTGGGTAGTCCCCTGGGCGACGTGTCAGTTGCTCAGGCGGGAGTCCCACACACGCCCCCCGCCACCCCGGTGGGGGGTACGGTGCCTAAATGCATTTCACCGCGAGAACAAAAAAAAAAAAAAAAAAAAAGGTTAACCGATCGGTGATTGGGTACTATCACAGACAAATTAAGCAAGAATTAAAACCAATATTATCTACTGACCCTAAAAGTAAAAATGTATGAAAATAGCACTGATACTCATATCAGTCAGGAAATCCTATAAAGCTTTAATTTAACAGAAGGTTCATAATACCCTTAAAAATCTTAATGTTTTTATCATAATAAGCAACCAAAAAAAATTTTCCCTTGTTATCCCTACACCGTTTTCGTAGCTTCATATAAATATAATGTGTGTTTTTGTAAGCAAAAAGTAGGCATATACGCAGCGCATTCTACCGTGTTTAATCTCACAGGCTTTCAGATCTCATTGTGTTTTGTATGAGGAAATAACGAGTACTGTCGACTTGTAAAGTTGATTATGTTTATTTAAAAATAATTATTTTTTATAGATGAAATGAAAGTAAAAACACTTCCTGAGTTTATGAAGAATTCATATCATAAAACTTTTTATGTCCTTATAATAGGTAAACGTTATTTGTATCCTACCTTCGAAATACATGTATCGAATTAAAAATATAATTTTCTTTTATATCACATATTCTGTTAACGTCATGTAAATGTGTTGTCTGTGAAAATGTTTCTATTATTTAATTATTAAAATAAATATAAAACAACATTTTAAAATTAAAATAAACAGTTTTTTATATATCTATCATTCTGTCTGTACCTACACACGACTGTTTACACCCAAAAATATTTAACAACTGGAATACATGAATACATAATTATTTCAAAACTGATTTTCGTTTAAAAACTTTATGACAGGTACGTTTTTTGAGTTTTTATTATAACTTGCTTGTAGGGGCAATTAAATTTTTCATGTTGGTTTTTAATTAGGGTTGTTTTTTTCTGTTGGGAACATCCCTACAGAATACATATGTAATGGAAAGACTTCGGCAAGAGTACAAAGTTTAGGATAATTAAAACAAATCTGGAAGTGAGTTCATAATTGAATATATTATTACTAGAAAAATAATTAATTTATATATAGAGTTGTTCTATTTGGATTCTTACTAAATTATTAAGTCGCCACGAATTCCAATGAGTGCTAAGTGAACAGACTTATTATACTAAATTGATATTAAATAAATATAAATATTAAAAAATCATATCCTTGATAAAATATATGAAGAACTCAATAAAAATAAATATGTACATGTCATTTGTCGCAGGCACTAAGTCGGTTTACATTTATGTAATTTTATTTTACGTAAACGCTTACATTTTCTTACTAAACATCATGTTACAGCCAATTTGATTCCATTACTGCCGAAATTCGATTGACCTGAATATGTCACCCTCAACTTTTTCAGGTAGATATATAATCTGGATAAAGGTTTAACAAAGATAGTTCCAAATTTACAATGTCACCTCTATTTCTATCACTTGCCAATTTAACCGTAAACCTTTGAACAATTACATTGACAATTTATGTAAATGAAGAAGGATTGAAATAGATTTGACGCGGGTAAAGTCAGGCTTAGTTAACCTCATCGGTAGTCAACCAACACACACACTGATGAACCATTGTTAATAACTAAACAGTGTCAATTCATAGTTTAACAAGGGGCCATAAGCTAAAAGCTAGGGTAAAAGCCGGATAGTTGCCCCACTTTTCGAAAAAGCTTAATTTTTTAAAAATATGAACTTGCTCAAAATTATTAAGTATGTATCTCAAAACATAGGCCTTTTATCTTCTATAATAGCCTATTTTTGTGTACATAACTAACAATGGTTTTGAATAAATATTGTTTTATTTCACCTCTCAGAAAAGGGATAGTTGCCTACTATGGCGGATAGTAGCCTAGCGCGGAAAATGCTTCGAGGGATACTTGCCTCATGCGGGGATAGTAGTAGTAGTAGGTCATAAGCTAATTGACAAATTACAATTCTGTCAGGAGGAAGTGACAAAAAATATAATTGGGTCAGCTAAGAAAGTATGTAGATAGAATTTTGTATTTATACTGCAGGGCATACACCTTTAAATCAAAAATATACCTTGAGTTAGTAGTTGCTGGTTACTTGTTTCGTAGCGTCTTCTTAAGGTCCGAGAGGATATTCCGTATGTTCGAGAAATTTCATTGATTCCTTTATTTTTTTTCTCAATTCTTCCAAGGTAAGTTTAAAGCTATCTTCCGTCCAGTTGATGATGAGTGGCACCATGCCTGGTATTCGCAAAAAAATGAAATTCGTCTTTACTTGTTAAAAAATGTTTAGTTTCTCTAGGGGCAACTATCCGTGAAAGTAAGTAGGGCGACTATACTTTTTGATGCGGATACTTGCCCTTTACATTTTCTAAATAAATGAAAATTATTTTGCAATAAAACATAACAAACAATGTAATTTAAACTCTAATGCATGCGAACAAACAAAAAGTTGACTGAAACCACGATCAGTATTAAAAATATTCAATAAAAATTACTTACCAATATAACTATAACGCCCGTCAAAGTTTCGCCGCGGAAGATATTTGCTCACACGGACAAAACACGTAAGCCTATTCTGATGGCTTACACGGCACTGAGGCCCTATGGGGGGTCACTACTTATTGTAGTAAAGCGTTAACACAACTTATATTCCTAACATAATGTATTCAAAACCGGGGCATGTATCCGTCCGAGGCAACTATACGGCTTTTACCCTATCAATATTGTGAGTAGTAGTAATTAACGTTTGAAAACTTATCTAAATATTGAACGAAAATATTCAATTACTACTTATGCATTTTTTATTACGTTTATAACATTGCTTTTTGTAAGTTTAACATTACTTAATTTATTACTATGAATTACCTACCTATTACTAAATCATTTCCATTATAAACGTGGAAGTTTGTAAGTATGTATGGATGGATGTTTGTTACTTTTCACGTAAAAACTACTGGACGGATTTTGATGAAACCTTACAGTAATATAGTTATACATCAGAATAATATTTAGGGCACTTTTTATCCCGGGAAAACTTCTCATTCCCACGGGAAACCGACTTCCTCGCGAACGGAGTCGTGGGTGGCCACTAGTATTTTATAAAGTAGTTTAGTTTATAGTTACAGCACGATGATAAAACTTAGTCCCCAATACTAGGGACATTCCAAGCTTGACCCAATCCGAAAGTGCCTCTCGGGCTTGTGGCGTAACACTGAATTGTAACCGCAGCCGTTGGCCAGGGATATACCAGGATTGTAAATAAATATTAGTTTTAGTATATCATAAAATTTAAAACAACAGCGAAGTTGTATGCTTAGAAAAACATAGAGGTATAGTAGATAAGTAATGAAAGTATTTTTAAGTGAACTAGTTAGGCCTTTTAAAACCACGTAGGGTTCATTTTTGTAATTATTTTATTGACATATTTTTATTTAAAACTGGACTATTTGCGTCATATAGACGAAAACTTTCTTGATTAACATTATTTAGTTACAAACACATCACTGATTTATTAACAGTAAAAAAAAACAGATTTTTAAGTTACCTTCTTTTTAATTCTTTTTTTCCAACTCACTCTACCTTATAACCCCATATGATTAATTCAACAGTTTCCCGACAAGCCCGTCTGACCCCTACAAAAAGTAACCTCTCGTGTGCTAACGTGCATTAAATCGGGAAAAGGCTTTCATTGTTGAGATGCATTCACAAATGTTCGTACTATGTTTGTGCAACGAACCGGGCTATGCCTCGCGACCGAAGGCTTTACTTTACCTCAGTCAGGCTCGGAACGCTGTAGCGGCCTACCGCGTCCTAAGAGCTCAGGCCATATTGAACTCTGATTGTATAGATATAAAGTTTAAATTAGTTTAGTGACAATAAGTAAGTAGTAATAAGTGATTTCTTTAGAAGTTTAGTGGTAATTTTAAAGTAAGTTAGATATTGGTGTTAGAGATTTGTTTATGAAAAGATAAACTATGGATTTGTGTGTCAAGTGTTTATTGTTTAAGGAGCTATAAAAATAACAGGTATGTCTTAAGTTATGACAATTTTGCTGATTTATTTCCGTTTACATAATTTTTTTTTGTAACTGAAAAGTGATTAAAATAAGGGTAGAGATATTTTTACATTATTTATAAATGTAGTTTGAAATCCATATTTAAGCTTTGTTAAATCGAATTGATTTATTTCTTGAAAAATAATGATTTTTTAAATATGGAGGGTTATCATTGATCAAGTTTTCAACGAATTTTGTTACAGTTTAACGTTTATGTATTTGATAATTAAATTAATTTGTTTCCTGGAAAATATAATTTAAAACAGTAAATAATATGAAGGGGTTGTAATTTATGCAGAAAGTAGGTACTAACGATTATGTATTTTATGTTTCATGGAAGTTGGTTAATGTAATAAAAATAAAAAAAATCTCTCAGAAGATAATCCAAAAATGTTATCTTACGACAGAAAAAATCTTATTAAAAAAAAACCTAACTAAAAATAATGATAACAAAAAGTAGTAAACTACTAAGTACGTATGTACATGTTTTTTTAATAACTCACGAACTATTCATTGATCTAAAAAAAATAATTATGCAAAGCTCTGCCGCCGTTCAAAATAATTTCCAAACTCAATTTCAGGCGCAAAAAGGATCGACCAATCGCAAATCGCTTCCGCTGATGACAACAGGAAGTGTCTGTCAAACTCTTGACAGTTTAATCTATTTTGTTTGCCATTTTATTTACGGAACGACGGCAAAGGGTTAAAATATGTATCCTTGCTACGTTTTAAAAATGATTTTGTTATGGCTCTCAAAAAATAATAAATTATTTTGAAAGAAATATTATGTTTATTAATCTTTTTTTCTTAGTTTTTATTAGAAATGTATTGTTATTAGCTATCATGGGTTAAGTACTTAATTGACCCAATAAATATAATGTGGTAAAGTCTAAGTGCCTGTAAATTATTTTTTTATCTCGGCTTTTTAACACAGAAAATCTTGTAACAAAAAAGAGGTAACACGATGGTATTAACAGACAGACTTAGTTCTATACTTTACTACCAGTGATTTATATGTCATGAGGTGGCAATGAAGTCTTAAGGTTCACTTGACGTTAACCAACACATATAGATTCCTGTGGAGGTATTCTGTAATTGCTAAAAACGTCAAAATGCTAGTTTCGCCATACAAATACTGTAATTTTGTCGTTTTTTTATTTGGCTTACATTTTTTGATCTTGGATCATGGGATCTTGGTTTCAGAAAACCTCCGCTGAGGCATTATGGAACACAGGAGGTAGCTCAAAGTGACTTCAAATGCTCATTCTATATGTGTGCAATTAGGTGTTGGCCTTTTGACCGCAAATAATTACCTACATGGTTGAAAAACGCAAAACGGTAACAGGACAGCTCAAAATTCCTGCGTAATGAAGTACCTACTAATGTTATATGAATATCAATCGACATTTGAATACAAAATTCGGGCTATAGCATGAATGTCATAAAGTTTCGCTAAGCTTCTGGCTTTTTTTAATTAACCACAGATAAACGTTAAGTGTTTTATGGTGATTCTTCATTATAAATACTTAATATTTTTACTTTAGAAACTATGGGTTACTATTACCTACGACTTTTTATTTTATCAAAAATACTGGTTTACTAATGAGTATATTATTTGTTGCAGGTAAATGACTTCAGGGTATTAACCAACTAGAAGTAAACTGTAAGTAATTAATACTTTTTTTATTATTTTATTTCATAAAAAAAACTTCATAATTTTACAAAAGTAACGTACAGTTACGAAGAAGAAAATGTCCAAAAATACTTCAACTTATGTCTACAATATACCGGGTGGCTCATTCAAAGCGGTCAGTATGGGAAAGTCTGAAACTATAAGACATACGAAGATTTGTTCTTAGGAACCATGTCACCGATTTTGATAAAAAGAAAAACTGCATTCATACATTTGAAAAAAAAGCTGTACCCATCTAGGGACTCGAACCCAGTCGTGTTGAACTTTGTATTGGAAAAATGGTGGTCACTTCGAACATCTACTAAAATAAATTATTTTTTTGTGAAAACAATGCATTTTATTCATTTAAGACATCATGTTTCATAGAGCCATTTACAGCTTAAGACCTACACAATCGATATTTAAATAGAAAAGTGCAAGTTTATAAAAAAAAATATTTTATTAAAAACAACCGGGTTCGATTCCCTAGCTGGGTACAGCTTTTTTTTCAAATGTATGAATGCAGTTTTTCTTTTTATCAAAATCGGTGACATGGTTCCTAAGAACAAATCTTCGTATGTCTTATAGTTTCAGACTTTCCCATACTGACCGCTTTGAATGAGCCACCCTGTATTGCGATAAAATATTTTGTTACTTTATCAAACTTTAATGAAACTCTTTTTTAATTAAAATAATGAGATACCGATTGTAAATATGTAATTATGGATGTTTAAAACAGAGAGCATTGTTGTTCCAATTAAAATACCAATTTAACACTAAGTACATAAATCATGTTTTCGTGGAAATTTTAATCTCATTAGCCTTTCATATTGATTTTAATGTTACCTGCGCCATTGTTTGAAATTTAACGGTAGGTTTATTTGATAATGATTGTTTAAAATCAATACAAAATATTCTATGTTTACTTTGAAATATATGAGAAGTTAACCCCAAAATATGAATAGAATGCATAAAACTTCTCTGTTTTCCACTTTCATTTATTTCCTTCACAAATGTGCATAATTATGAAAATAACAATACCGTGAATCCCACGAGTGTTTGTTTTCCAAAACGGCGTATCTAATTTGCCACTACATGACCGAGAGATAGCAAATTCTCCACTAAACGGCTTTATTAGAGTACCGTTACCACACCAATATTTCGTTTAGATTTCCCCTGAGCCATTCTGTATTTTGTCTCTGACGGTACTTCGAGCGAAATCATTATAGTACAAGTCAGCACGAAAGTGAAAATGCTGAAGTTGTGAATAAAAAATATGAAAGTTAGGTGTACAAACACTATTGTGATTTGTTGGGGTAAAATTATATTGTGAACTTTAAGAGATATTTTATTGAGCAATATATCTGAGGAAAGTTTTATTAATAAAATAGTTTACGATATTTTTATTTTTCTTATTTAAAAACTATAAACATGTTATAGGTGCTATAATAAATTAATTCTGAAGTGTTATATATAAATTATGGAGGCAATAAAAAACTCGCAAAAAGCAGAACACTAGAATGTTTTATATTATTTAACTTATACAGCCCCATTCCGGCGAGCTCTGCCTACGACCTAGTTATTTGTTTTAGCTATATAGTTTTTTTAGCCCTGAAATTCAAGAATTTTAAGTTATGATATAAATATAAATTATGTAAAAATTTTTTTTTCTAATTTGTGCTCAATTAGCTTACCAAACTCTAAAACAAAAAGTCTTTTCGAAGACTGATTATGTGTACAATCAATGTGTTTTTGTGAAACCTAAAGACGTAATAATAGTAAAAGATTATTGCTGAATTCGCTAAAACTGCTTCCTAAATCAAATGAACGCAATATCTAGACAAAAAAGATCATGACAGATCCCTCCCTACCCTATTGATTGAACGTAACAAAGAACGGCAAAAACCTACATCAGTAAAGATTTATTCGACCGGTCAAAAGAATGAATGAATGATTCGCAGAGTGCAGTGATTGCCGAAAAATAAGGCAGGTGTGTATTTTTGCGGAAAAGGCGAATGTTTGTTTTGTAAATTTAATTGGTTCACGGTTTTATTCTTTACTTCGACGATTAATTAATGAAAAGCATTAAAGCGCGTGCAAACAAAATAATATTTTAAAATGACATTAAATTAATATTGAGACATGTTTCATGAGGGTAGATAGCAAAAGAAGTCATAAAACTTTGACATTTCAATTTAAAATGAGAAATCCTTTATGATATTACTAGTGTAACTCTTTACTAACCAGAGTTTGGCTTGGGGTGATTTTGATAACACTACTGCAAAATACTGGATTTTACTTGTCCGTGAAGGACGTAAGAAGTCCTAAGAAGAAAGATAAGATTTATAAAAAACATAACAACTTTCAGTACAGTGTCCAAAATGACATCTGTGTAAGTTATTCACAACTCCATGCAGTTTTTTTAATGTCAACAGAAAATGACAACAAATATTTCCCCCCCGTATGAGTGTAACTTATTTCCATAATAAATTGAATTTGCGTAAATTGGACGTGATTGAATCGAAACTCAATCATTTGCGACGGCGGCGTTTACTTTGCTCATCGCGGTAAAAAAAACATAAATGCCTGATTTTAAATAACTTTTATACGTTTATTTATAAAGGATAGTTTAAGTGAGTAACCTATTAAACTAGCTTTCTGCCCTGCTATTTCACCCACAGCTAAATTGCTATTCCCGTGGGAATATCAAAAAAAAATTCTTAGTGCTTTTTACGTAATTAAAGTAACCCCTGTACCAAATTTGTGTCCTAGCTTTAATAGTTTACGCTCGTAAGTTGGTCAGTCAGAACTTGTTATTTTACAAAAATAGATAGTTATAATAATAATGTATTAATTTATAGCTAAGAAGTACATATCTTAAGATAAACATAACTAACACTTCAATGTGCCGTGCGTAATCAAAACAGTTTACATGGGTGAACCTATGTCGCGAGATAACTAATTGGATTATATCGTAGCATACTCGTAACTAATATAAATTAATGGTAAGTAAGGCTCTATTGCATAAATTTACAATCAAACATGGTGTATAAAGTTCAATCAATTTCAGTTTGTTACCATAAGATTATTTTTTTCGTTTTGAACAGATTTTCTTATTATTTTAATTAATTTTACGTAAATATTATAAAAAAAATTTACGGCAATATATACGTCGCAGATGGGAAAAATCGTACAACATAATAGTTTGTTTAATAAAAAAGAGCCAGAGTTCTTGCTTTTCAAAAATAGCGTACATGACACGTTTAGATTATTCTCTTCTACAGCGCATTTCGTCCAATTTTGTAATGATTTGAACCAAGTTTAGTGTTTTTTCAATAGTTTGGTTGTTTTTACAGAAGCGGGACTAGTGTACAAAATGTCAATCCAAACAATTCACAGAAATACAGTTCATAGAATAAAAAGTAATAGGCAAACATTTTAACTTGATGTTTTGCCGTATAACATAAGTAGTAGGTACTTTTGCACGTTAAATTAAATGAATGTTTTTTATTATTCCAAGAATACGCACATCGCCACCCTAAGCATATTATTATGTCAATATTTCGCTTTCAATATCGCAATATATCTAAACAGATTTCCGCTAGACTGAGATATTTCTTCGTATATTTTGCTGTCACTGTGACCGATTCCACAATACTCCAATAATGGAAAGTTGATATACTGGAATCTAGGTCATATTTCTCTGATAATAAAGTTGAAATTGCGCCGTATCAGTTTCTGTGATTGACGAGAGTGGCGTTTTCTGCCGCGATACGAAATTGAACTGGAACGTTTGACTTCTCGGAAGCTTAGACTTTTCTATTGGGAAATAAGTTTAAAGTCGAAAAGGCATAATAAGTATAACACAGAAGATGCACACATTATTATTCATTTCTTAAGATTTTGTAACTTTAAATGATAACTTAAATCTCTGTTGATTTTTTAACGTTATTAGGCGATTAACCAATAGTTGGGCTACTTAACGATAATTCATTCTTCATCGTCTTCTGCGTTAAGATATCTACAGAAGCGCCATCAACATTTAGGTAACTCTTTAAATGTCTGCTCAATGATAGTAATTGCTTTTCCTATTCTTCCCTTTTAATTAGCCACTACAGCTGCTAGAAACATAAAACGTACCTCAAAACTACCATAATTTTCCAGCTCACCATCTCTTTACAGCTAGAAACTTCCAAAGACTCGCCCCATACCTCATCAGCTGTCCAGACGCATAAATGATGAGTTTGTTTACTTTTAAAAGTTTCCACTCCAAGATGGATTGCACAGCTAGTTCACCACCTGAATACCTTCTTGTAGAATTTATAACGTCAAGTTTCGACATATTTGTTGGGGCAGGAATTCCAATTGAAACTTGGACGTTCGTATTCGAATTTCGAATGTTGTTGAGGAATAAATATTAATGATAGATTTACAGTTGAACTGTATACATTACTAAGGAGGCGAGTTTGTAAACTTAATGTAATAATACATTTTTTTTAATTTGATTTATTTTTATAACGTTTATATTATTACCCTTAGGAGTACAGCTCACTGCATGTCACTTCCTGAAAACGAAGCCTTCTACTGGGTGTAGTATCTGTGTCGTAATATTATAAATAAGTTCTAAAGATCAACCATCTAAACTGTCGAACGTTACCTCTTTATTTTGTTAGCATTGATAATGCATTTCTTAATAATAATTAATATTTTATCGTTAGGAATAAGTTAAAATTATACAACTTTATGATATAATATAATAACCTTAAGTGTTATCTCATATCCACACATAGGTTTTAGCCACTGTCTAAGTTTATTGTGTATATTCCTGAAGTTAAGATAAAATTTGGTAGGTATACGGTTAGATCTATAACCGAGAATTAAACAACGGGTAGTTTTTTATACATGAAAAATACCAAAATCTCACAAAAAAACATCATTTTTTCGCGTGTAGAACCGCAAGACGGTATGCCAGTTGTAAAATACAGTAAAAAATTTAAACACTGTTCACAGAAGTTAATAGAACTTCGACCAAGTTTTAATAACTTTGCATAATTACAGCAAAGAGTTCATTTTACTTCGAGTTAATGGATTTTTAATTTCACAATAAAATAGCTATATTAAATAATGCTGCACAACTGTGAGAGTTACAAAAACAAATGCTGTATCAAAACAAAACAATAACTTCGTAGCGTTAATGTGGTTATTCCCTTATATTGGATGTCATATCTCACTTTGGCTAATAACTTGCGATAATAATTTAAGGGGAATTGCCAAGCTGTTGTTTGTTTATGGTTTAGAAATATGAATCTACTAGATTTTCAGCTTGCGGTTTCACGCGAGGGTAAATGAGGTTTCCCGAGGGATTGGGGTATGTAATTGAAATTAAGAGTACACCTTGTTTTAATCCGTCTAACCGCCGAAACCAATAACCTACTAACCTTTGACGCCTTGTCATTTCTGTAACTATTAGTAACATTACCTATGATTTTGCGTCCCAATAAACTCTGGTAAAGGGCGATTACTAACCATTTGCTTGATCTACCAATGAGTTTACCATAGTTTGTCAAATGCATAGAAAAAAATATTTGAGCGTATCAATAAATAACTATTTGTTTTCTTTATCTATTTTCTGTAACTATTTGTTATGACATTGCTATCTTTCAAAATTGGGCGATAAAGTAATGGTAAAAGAGCTAATATAACCTTAAAATAAAAATGTAAACAGAATAGTTTATTGAAGAAAGTGATAAAAAACAGTTTGAACGACTATATATTTTATATAGTCGAACAAGTTATTTAAGTATATTTTGAATCGGACTTTGAATTAATATCCCGATTATGATTAAAAAAACATGTACCAAATAAATCCTAATGAAAATATCACCATCTCTGAAGGTGTTATCCTCCCGGTAAGCAACATTAATTAGCTTAATTCGTAACTAAGTACTTGGTTCCTTTTGAATAAAGATTCTGTTAAAAAAATGTTGAAAAGTTTATGTTTTTATAAATATACTGATATGTAAAAAACATTCAAGGAACCACTTCACCAATTGATGCTCACTCTGCGATTTTATGCATTGGGCACAATGCTGGTATCTGTGGCTACTACACTACTACTACTACGGCTAGAGCCAGCAGAATTGTGGCTGATGTGTCCCGAGAAATAGCTGGCTTGTATCGGGACGACGTCAACGAACAGGACAAAGCCCAGCAAGGATTCTACAGCATGGTACGTTTTCCTAAAGTTCTCGCTGTAATTGACTGCCCACACGTGCCAATGACTGTAAGTTGGGTTATATGGTTGATATATTTGCCTGCCAATCTCTTTAAAACTGTTATTGTATTAACTACGTACTGACTGTGAATCATCAATAAAGGTTTATTTAATTTTCAGATTAACAAGACAATAGAGCAATAAGAGGCAGAAGATACTATCCCTATACTTGTCGAAGATATGGGTAACCAACATCATGCAGCTAGACAAAATTCGATACATAATTATTTAAAGCTCATAGGGACATAAAGGTTTATGAAATGTTATTATGATTATTGTTAAACAATTTTTTTTCAGATAATCTTCGTTTAAAATATTGCTAAGTACTAAAACTAAGACCTGCAAATAAAAAAAATTCTGAATATTTGTTTTATTATTAAAGTATCCAACCATTATCTGAAATCTTTTCGAAAGATAACATAGGTAGGTATTGGTAAAAATTAAAATCAAAATATCATATTTTAAAATATTTATTACACATTTTTATACAGTATTGGAGCCATTATTAAAATATCTTTATCTTTTACCACACCTTGACATGTGTGGGGCAACAGATGATTTCACTATCTCTGATATGTCTTGGCTTTCACCACCATAGTGCGTAGTCAACCCAGTAGGTACATGTAGTACCTAACTGGTCAAGGGAGTTAAGGCAACACCACCTTCAGTCTGCAAATAAAAACATCTAGCTTATACCTGCAAAAAGCTTCATTTTGTCTTCAAAAACTTTTTTTTTTAATGCAGCAGTCTAAACAAGTGCTTTCATTAAAATTGGTTCAGTCGTTCTGGCGTGAAAACGTAACAGACATGCACACAAACACACAGTGTTTCTTTCGCATTTTACATTTTATTAATGTGGGTTTATACTCGTTACTTTATAACCTAGAAGCTGAGGTCATATGGAGAAATATAAAATAGAATTACAAACCTTTAAACTGTTTTGCCTTATTAAAGCACTGCACTTCCTTGCCGTCTTTTTTAAATTACCCCATCTAAGACGTAGTTGATCAGAACGATGATTTTTAACTTTAACGGCACTGAATTTCTGCGAAAGTGATTTCCAAGCATCTTCCTCTTTTAATTTATTACGAATGGCATTTGTTGATTTACATGTTAAGACTTCATGTTTAGATATTAATTCCATCAGGAAAACAGTATTTCAGATATTTTGTGGCAGTAAAATGTGTTTTTAAAGATACATATTTTTGATTTATTTACATAAACAAATTGGAACCTGACAAATGTCAAAACTACGTAAGTACCTACGTAGAAACTACGTTACATTGATAATGGAAAATTCAAATTGTTTTAACGGCCGAAACCAATATCTTACCATAGATTTTGGAAACTGGTTACTATTAGTTATTCAGTGACGTTTGATGTAACTGTTACTGCCGTCCCAATATTAACTTTTGCTCCATGAAACCATTAGTTTGTGATTACCGATGTTTGCATATTGTACCCTTAAAACTAAACGCTTTTGAAAAATATATACATTGTACCCCTAATTATTACTTAGAAATACTAATTTGACTTCACAGTCCTTAAACTAATGTAGTTAAATTTGATAGAATATTCTATTTTTAATGTATATTATCTTTAAATAGATTTTGCAAACATTGCCGATACGGAGTAACAAAACGTATTTTTTACATGTGTCAGCCTACATCTCTGTCTACAGAGTACTTCATGTATATGATATCATATAACTGTAATGAGCTAACTGCTTAAAAAAACGCCCTCTATACTTTTTTATCTTTAATGTAATTGTTTATTCAAAAGGCAGGTTCCAAGTTAAGGTAGGTTCAAGTCGTAAACGTACAAAACCTATGAGCTAATGCTTATAAGTAAGCGCTTACTCTTAATATTTGTAAAAAAAAGCATCCAAATGCTAGAAGAGACTAACATAATGATAAAATACAATTGATTAAAGCGACCTCTTCGAAAGTTGTTTGTACCCTTGAAACAATTTGAATTTTCCATTATCAATATAACGTAGTTTCTACGTAGGTACTTACGTAGTTTTGACATTTGTCAGGTTCCAATTTGTTTATGTAAATAAATCTATACTAATATTATAAAGCTGAAGAGTTTGTTTGTTTGTTTGTTTGTTTGTTTGTTTGAACGCTCTAATCTCAGGAACTACTGGTTTGATTTTAAAAATTCTTTTTGTGTTGAATAGACCATTTATCGAGGCAGGCTTTAGGCTATATAACATCACGTTGCAACTATAAAGAGGGAAGAAATAATGGAAAATGTGAAAAAAACGGGGAAAATTATTCATCCTTGAGAGCTTCCGTTGCGTGCGCTGCCAAAAACGGTTCTAGATACCAAAAATATATGTATGAAAGAATTAAGGGAATTTTTTACCGCGGGAAAACTTCGCATTCCCACGGGAAACCGACTTCTACGCGAACGGAGTCGCGCGCGGCCCCTAGTCAAAAATATGTATCTTTAAAAACACATTTTACTGCCACAAAATATCTGAAATACTGTTTTCCTGATGGAATTAATATCTAAACATGAAGTCTTAACATGTAAATCAACAAATGCCACTCGTAATAAATTAAAAGAGGAAGATGCTTGGAAATCACTTTCGCAGAAATTCAGTGCCGTTAAAGTTAAAAATCATCGTTCTGATCAACTACGTCTTAGATGGGGTAATTTAAAAAAGGCGGCAAGGAAGTGCAGTGCTTTGATAAGGCAAAACGGTTTAAAGGTTTGTAATTCTATTGTATATTTCTCCATATGACCTGAGCTTCTAGGTTATAAAGTAACGAGTATAAACCCACAATAGTAAAATGTAAAATGCGCAAGAAACACTGTGTGTTTGTGTGCCTGTCTGTTACGTTTTCACGCCAGAACGACTGATCCAATTTTAATGAAAGCACTTGTTTAGAATGCTGCATTAAAAAAAAAAGTTTTTGAAGTCAAAATGCAGCTTTTTACAGGTATAAGCTAGATGTTTTTATTTGCAGACTGAGGTGGTGTTGCCTTAATTCCCTTGACCAGTTAGGTACTACATGTACCTACTGGGTTGACTACACACTATGGTGGTGATAGCCAAGACATATCAGAGATAGTGAAATCATCTGTTGCCCCACACATGTCAAGGTGTGGTAAAAGATAAAGATATTTTAATAATGGCTCCAATACTGTATAAAAATGTATAATAAATATTTTAAAATATGATTTTTTGATTTTAATTTTTACCAATACCTACCTAACTATGTTATCTTTCGAAAAGGTTTCAGATAATAGTTGGATACAATAGACTTTATAATTAAAACAAATATTCAGAATATTTTTTTATTTGCAGGTCTTAGTTTTAGTAGCAATATTTTAAACGAAGATTATCTGAAAAAAAATGTTTAACAAAAATCATAATAACATTTCATAAACCTTTATGTATGAGCTTAAATAATTATGTATCGAATTTTGTCTAGCTGCATGATGTTGGTTACCCATATCTTCGGCAAGTATAGGGATAGTATCTTCTGCGTCTTATTGCTCTATTGTCTTGTTAATCTGAAAATTAAATAAACCTTTATTGATGATTCACAGTCAGTACGTAGTTAATACAATAACAGTTTTAAAGAGATTGGCAGGCAAATATATCACCCATATAACCCAACTTACAGTCATTGGCACGTGTGGGCAGTCAATTACACCGAGAACTTTAGAAAAACGTACCATGCTGTAGAATCCTTGCTGGGCTTTGTCCTGTTCGTTGACGTCGTCCCGATACAAGCCAGCTATTGCTCGGGACACATCAGCCACAATCCTGCTGGCTGTAGCCGTAGTAGTAGTAGTGTAGTAGCCACAGATACCAGCATTGTGCCCAATGCATAAAATCGCAGACTGAGCATCAATTGGTGAAGTGGTTCCTTGAATGTTTTGTACAATCAGTATATTTATAAAAACATAAACCTTTCAACATTTTTTTAACAGAATCTTTATTCAAAAGGAACCAAGTACTTAGTTACGAATTAAGCTAATTAATGTTGCTTACCGGGAGGATAACACCTTCAGAGATGGTGATATTTTCATTAGGATTTCTTTGGTACATGTTTTTTTTAATCATAATCGGGATATTAATTCAAAGTCCGATTCAAAATATACTTAAATACTTGTTCGACTACATATTTTGCGTTCAAACTGTTTTTTATCACTTTTTTCAATAAACTATTCTCTTTACATTTTCATTTTAAGGTTATATTAGCTCTTTTACCATTACTTTATCGCCCAATTTTGAAAGATAGCAATGTCATAACAAATAGTTACAGAAAATAGATAAAGAAAACTAATAGTTATTTATTGATACGCTCAAATATTTTTTTCTATGCATTTGACAAACTATGGTAAACTCATTGGTAGACCAAGCAAATGGTTAGTAATCGCCCTTTACCAGAGTTTATTGGGACGCAAAATCATAGGTAATGTTACTAATAGTTACAGAAATGACAAGGCGTCAAAGGTTAGTAGGTTATTGGTTTCGGCGGTAAGGGTACAAACAACTTTCGAAGAGGTCGCTTTAATCAATTGTATTTTATCATTATGTTAGTCTCTTCTAGAATTTGGATGCTTTTTTTTACAAATATTAAGAGTAAGCGCTTACTTATAAGCATTAGCTCATAGGTTTTGTACGTTTACGACTTGAACCTACCTTAACTTGGAACCTGCCTTTTGAATAAACAATTACATTAAAGATAAAAAAGTATAGAGGGCGTTTTTTTAAGCAGTTAGCTCATTACAGTTATATGATATCATATACATGAAGTACTCTGTAGACAGAGATGTAGGCTGACACATGTAAAAATACGTTTCGTTACTCCGTATCGGCAATGTTTTCAAAATCTATTTAAAGAGAATATACATTAAAAATAGAATATTATATCAAATTTAACTACATTAGTTTAAGGACTGTGAAGTCAAATTAGTATATCTAAGTAATAAATAGGGGTACAATGTATATATTTTTCAAAAGCGTTTAGTTTTAAGAGTACAATATGCAAACATCGGTAATCACAAACTAATGGTTACATGGAGCAAAAGTTAATATTGGGACGGCAGTAACAGTTACATCAAACGTCACTGAATAACTAATAGTAACCAGTTTCCAAAATCTATGGTAAGATATTGGTTTCGGCAGTAAAAGATTAAGCATGTAACAAATGCCATATTAATAGATTGTTTAACATTAAAGTGTAAATACACCATCTACTTAAAAGAGTTTTTTTTACAGTTTTTGAGACGACATAGAATCAATACTGAATTGAATTTTATGCACTGAAGTGGAAAAGTTGCACGTGTAAAGAACAAATATAAGTTTCCCGAACGTGCACAAAAAGTTTTTTATAAATTGTGATAAAAACGTAGTCAGTGAATACAGTATCTACTTAATTCATTTGCTATTTTGTTGAATCAAATAAAACGACAAAGCAAATAAATTAAAAAACTATAATAACAACACAAACACTAAAACTTCATCTTCACTTCTAGAAATACAAAAAAAAACAAAAATAAAATTGTTCAAATTACAACGAACGACTTTTCCTTTAACAAACACTATTCAATCGCGATCTTCATTTAAAATCGAGCGTTATTTTATTAAGTGCAGAGTCCAATTTGCTGTGTTATAGTTTAAGTGGTTTTGTCGCGAGTGGTCTAGGTTGGAAGTTGGTGTGATAAGGCATAACTGCAGCGTTAGAGTGCTGGTAAGTGTTCGGTAAACAAGAAAGTGGACTTAGCTTGATAGATACATTATAGAAACAGGACCAATGTAGGTCAGTGTAGGAAATTGGTTGTATAGTCAATATAAATTTGCGATGCTTTTCAAACACAAAAGTTTTGCTTTTTTGCTTAAGTAAAACAAAATTAAAATTGTTTTATAACTTAGTCATGCACAAACAAGAAAATATTTATAAACTTTTTCATCACACTCATATTGATCTGGTGTTTAAAATAAGAAATAAAAAAATATTTATTATTCACTTCATACTACAAACATATACATATTAAACGATAAAAAAATACCTTATTTAAAATCACCACACGTTCTTTTTTTAATTAGCTGCCCAAATCACTTACTCTTCACATAAGTACGAAATGTTGGTGCCTCGCTGAAGTACCTTTGCCCATTTAGAACCCGCATTTACCCCCACCAAGTCGATTTCCGCTTACAGGCCACTTCGCAGGACCGTTATAACCGTCCGTGAAAAAGTCTCGAAACTTTTTCTATTTGCTTCGAGAACTTTCGAGAGTTTCTCGAATGTTCCCTCCCGTGTCCGAGCTATTGGCTCGCTTTTCAACAAACAACTTTACAACTGGAAATAAAGTAAGACCAATTGAGTCACACGTTTTGTTGATGTAATGGACGTTTGAAGGATTTTATGCGGGACGGGAGAAATAATGATTGTTTTGGAGAAACTGAGGATTTTACGATGTTGACAATGTCAAAGAATATATTCAGCATTGTGTAAAATTAATTTAAGAGAGAAAATAGTAATTTAGTGATTTGTCTGTTAGCAGGAAAAAACGTAACATAATATATTGATAACATTACTATTAGAATATTGTTGCAGGGAAGTAAAAAAAAAAACACACGTGAAATCATACGTGAAATAAAAGTACTTTGCATAGTTTTTCTAAAAGAACGAACTAATAAAACAGACTTAACCCTTTGCAACCCAATATCCCTACCGCTGAAAGGTTGTCAAATATCTCCATATAGGTTATTAATCAATCAAAAGATACGTGAGCGAATGATTGATCACCCAATAAAAATGAGCGATGGGAGACTAAAACTTTGGAAATAGATATTAAGCTACAGATATTATTTTATTTGAAAATATAAAACAGCTATAAAGTTTTTCTAGATATGAAGCAGTAAAAAAAATACTTCAAGCAATAAAACTTCTAAGAAGAATGAATACAATTTGCGCTTTTTTTCGTAATTTGTTCATATTTTTGTTGTAATGAAAGTAAAACAAAAGGAACGTTTAACACCTTACCTCACGCAAACAATTAACTTTTTCACTCACTCTGGTTTCCAATCCTTTAAATAAACCAGAAACAATAAGGTTTTCAATATGTTCGTTGGAAAACGTATTTATTCTGCGAAGTTGCGGTATAACGTGTTCCTGAGGTTTTGCTATTGGCACTGTGCAAATTGATTTTGCCTCGGGCAACGTAACTTTATTATCAGTTTCGGGAAACTAGAGCTCACGCGAAGGGTTAAGGATTTTTAATTTTAGTGTTTTGGCATTTTGTGTGTTCTACGAAATGTAGTGAAGGAAACAATCAAGATTTTTATGAAATAAAAAATAGTATCTTTGCTAGAGTAGGTATATATTAAAAGAAAAAAAGAGAGATTTTGACCCGTCCCAAATTATATTTTACGTAGCTACACAGAGCGAAAAATCATTTTTTTGACATATTATTTTAACGTTGCTTCAGCGAGTATTTTTAAGTGTAAAAATTATTTTTCCAAGGTGAATTTTAATCAAACCAAAATACAATAAGAACTTCAGAATTTTGTTTTTATTTTAATAATTCATTGAAGTGTCCTTTGTCCAAAATAAGCAGTGAAACGGATTTATTGAAATGCGCCTAATCAGCATGAAATTAATTCGTGTCTTCATCTTAGCATAATTAAATAACTTCAAGTTTTGAAATTGAACAATTATTCGTAATCGCTTAGAAGAAGGTTTTAAGTGTTTTATTAACAGAACTTAATTTATTAATTTTACGACTCTTGAATTACGGTTGTATTTCGGTAAATACTTTAGAAGTTGTGTCACTATTTGGAGATACCCGACGAGTGATTCTGTAACTCAAACTGTCCTAAACTCAATATTCTACTAACCTTTGACGCCTAGTTATTTGTGTAACTATAGTAACCATTAGCCTTGTTTTTGCGTCTCAATGAACTATGGTAGATAGCTGTTGACACATGAGTAAAGAAACTGAACAGAGACAAAGCTACATACGAATGCGCTGTGACAGGTACATCACTACAAGTGCAACGCGTGTGTGTGCGTGACCACTGGCCGCTTGTCACGTATGAGCCGAAACCGCTTCAAACTAGATCAGCCAGTGGTCAATCTCAGGGCGTGCAGGCGTGACGCGACGCTCGAACGTTGTGCGTGTTTTGTTTTTGTTTTCGAGTTTCTCACATAATACGTAGTAATACTTTTGTTTTAGTATTTAAAAAGTTATTATATTTTGATCTTCATATTAAAAACTAGTGGCTGCTCGCGACTCCGTTCGCGTAGAAATCGGTTTCCCGTGGGAATGCAAAGTTTTCCCGCGGTAAAAAGTTCCCTTAATTCTTGTGTTTACATATATTTTTGGTATCTAGATCCATTTACGCAGCGCACGCAAGGGAAGCCCTCAAGAATGAATAATTTTCCCCGTTTTTTTCACATTTTCCATTATTTCTTCGCTCTTAATAGTTGCAGCGTGATGTTATATAGCCTTAAGCCTGCCTCGATAAATGGTCTATTCAACACAAAAATAATTTTTGAATTTGAACCAGTAGTTCCTGAGATTAGAGCGTTCAAACAAACAAACAAACAAACTCTTCAGCTTTATTATATTAGTATAGATGTTAATATTGGTAATGACATATTAGCACGTTTGCAAGATTGTACATTTCATATGCCATGTGAGTGTTTCCCATTGGTTTATTTGAAAAAACTTTATATTAGATTTAGAATTTATCATTCGATTAAAAGACACAACAAATTATTAAAAACCAAAAGTAATAAAAAAAAAATATTTAGAGTATGTAATTTGTAAAAACAAACCTATTTTAATAAAGAATTTGAAAAAAAAGTACATTTATATTTTTAATTTATTCAATTGTGCCAACCCTACCAAAATAGGTATAAATTTTGCTAGCTCTTTAGAAGCTTTGTCTCTGTTCAGTTTCTTTACTCATGTGCTGTTGATATGGAAATGACAGAAACAAGTCACAAAAAACAAAACTAAGAATTTCCAATTACCAAAGTTTTAACTTTAGTAGAATATTGAGATGTACATTGGGGCAAATAAATAATAGAATTATAACGTTTTTTAATAGCAGTTTATGTCATATACCGAGTCTGCTGGTAGTTTTTGTCATTTTGTAAGGTGCATAAGCACGCTAGATAGGAAACTTATTGCTTAAATACTGGCAGGTATTAATTTATATTATTTAAATAGAATTTGAAGAGGAAACAATAGCATGTTGACGGCTTCCTTCCAGTCTCTTTCACATTTTGGTGCTCGCAGTATGAGCACATAACATTAAACTCAATTTTATGCTTTTAATATAAAGCTATTTTAAACGCAAGTGTTTTAATTCTCTTTCACGTTTCCCCCAAACGTTAGTAATTTTAAGGCTTTTCTTGTTTATACTGAAAATTACAGTCTGTCCAAATACTTTAACATTTAAATAATAATTTTATCAGTCTAAACACTTACACCCTACTAGTACGCTGATATCAATTTTCATATATGTATATCTAGACAAGTAAGGTAATTATTACCGTTTAGTCGACCAGTAACTTAGTAAGCTTCCATTAATCATCATTAAAGTCCACTTTAGTTGCAGTAGCAATATAAAAGCCCGTTAATTATAAATTAGAATTTAATGACCAGTAAAGCGTCATGACTGTTTGAATGTCCAAATGGTCGGGATGAGCTTAGTTTTAGTGCAACTAATGTACCGAAGCTTACATCAATGTGGTAACTAAACAAAGAAGACAGGTACAGAAGGAACTAAATTTGAAAAATAACTTTTTTCTTTTGGGTTTGAAGGTTTCCATTGCAACGTTAATATTTACTTTTAATTAATTATTTTTTCTATTTTGTGATGCCTTGTTGTTTTCCAGGCAATGTATATAATGATCATTATATTTTAATAAAAATAAGCACTACTTTTGCGCTTAAGAAGTCACGTAACTACTGGAAACGATTACTACGAAATAAAAAAAAAACACAGGTTTAAAACACCAGAAGAAAAAACAAAAGGTTAACAAGGATCAGTGGAGATATATTGTAATAATTATTACCAAGTAACATTACCGAATCACTACATAGTATAAAACAAAGTCGCTTTCTCTATCCTTATGTCACTAATGTATGCTTAAATCTTTAAAACTACGCAACGGATTTTAATGCGGTTAGAGATGTGATTCAAGAAGAAGGTTTACATGTATAATAACATAGTACAGGGAAAGGAGTTTTACTCCAAACTTAATGCGTGCGAAGTCGCGCTGGTAAAAGATAGTAAATTATAAACATAAATCTCCAGACTGCTTTTAAAAAACGTCAAAATGACATTTGTGAGGAGGATGTATTCTGCGTCCGGAGGTCAAACAGTGGTCCTGAGACCTTTGCAAATCAATTGATATATGCCACACACGTGTGTCGGATATGACATTCGACACACGTAAACTGGGGAGAGCCTGAACGTAAACTAATCAAGACCCAATCAGTGCCTATTGTGCTAACTTCGAAATTGTGCATGTAAATGCTGATGATGTCGAAAATAGTTTCTTGCTGAACTTTTTGCAGACCTATTATATAATACTAGTGGCCGTTCGCGACTCCGTTCGCGTAGAAGTCGGTTTCCCGTGGGAATGCGAAGTTTTCCCGCGGTAAAAAGTTCCCTTAATTCTTTCATACATATATTTTTGGTTTCTAGAACCGTTATCGCAGCGCACGCAACGGAAGCCCTCAAGGATGAATAATTTTCCCCGTTTTTTTCCCGTTTTCCATTATTTCTTCGCTCCTAATAGTTGCAGCGTGATGTTATATAGCCTAAAGCCTGCCTCGATAAATGGTCTATCCAACACAAAAATATTTTTTTAATTCGAACCAGTAGCTCCTGAGATTAGCGCGTTCAAACAAACAAACAAACAATCTCTTCAGCTTTATAATATTAGTATAGACACACACTTTAGTCTCTCAGCGTACAAAATACTTAAATGGAAACAGAAATTCTGAAAATAAAACTTCAACTGAATGTTAAGTTTTGACTTCGGCTTCGGCAAAACTTGTGGAGGATAAAATCTTGGAAAGGCTATAGGCAATCGCTCTCATTATTCGAGAAGGAAGCTTATTCTCAACATGTTTGACGTGTGAAAGCTGTTACTTTTTCATCCTCCTTTATAAAGGAGAAAGATTTGTTATTGAATCAAGAAAAATCAATGGTAGAAAACTTATTTCTTTGCAAGTAAAGCTACAGGCTGCAAAATAAATTACTAAACGCGTTATCTGTTGTCTCAAGAAAAAACAATCCGAGAAAACTCTTTCTCTGCCAGTGAAACTGCAGAGTACAAAATTAATCCTACTAATATTATAAACGTGAAAGTTTGTGAGTAGGTATAAATGTATGGATGGATGTATGGATGTTTGTTACTCTTTCACGTAAAAACTACTGGACGGATTTTGATGAAACTTTACAGTAATATAGGTTATACATAATAACATATAGAGTACTTTTTACCGCGGGAAAACTTATCATTCCCACGGGAACCCGACTTCCACGCGAACGGAGTCGCGGGCGGCCACTAGTTAATAAATACGTTGTAATCCGTTAAAAGTGAGTTTCATTACAAGAAACAAAGATTTGCTTCTGCGTCGATATTCTGCTACCACGTCTGCCTGTAATTTGGCTCAGGCCCAACCCCTCAAGCGCTCCGTGGCGATATGCGGAATCACGAGCACAAGTGTCTTTTTATTTTACTGTCTTGGCATAATTAATGTGTGCCCCTGTCTTCAGGGAATACTAAAAAGTGTACCGCCTTTGAGATAAGTGAAGCGGGGTAATGAGGTTGGGAATTGGGTATAGGTAGAGATTTTACGAAGTTAAACTTAAAGGTTTTGTTAAACCTTGATGTCTGCTAACCAAAAAAGATTTAAATGAAACTGTAAAGTCTTTCTAAGCACTCAAATACTTTTATATCCGAAACATTTGTCCAACACGAGTCTAACGGGTGTTCCAATTTAAAACCAATGTCCCATAAAACACAGATGTAAGTACTACAAAACAAAAGGAACCAATCTTTAAGAGACTACGGACGATTGCTACGACACAAAAGTGGGCGGGGCTCGTAGCAACTCGTAGCAAAGGATCCTACGTCAACCGCTACGGGCTACATGTCAGATACAGGAGGCAGTAAGGTTTGGATATGGCGTGAAATGGCTACTCTAAAGATGTTGTACATTGTTTACAAAATATTAAGCATTGTAGTTTAAAAAGTGCTTGTATGTAGATAAACGTATAACAGTTCTATTTTACACATAAATCTTTAAGTGTAATGTTACTTATTATTTGAGTGTTTTGAAGTGTTTCAAAATAGTTTCACCTAGAAAGTGCAACACAAAATGATAATAAAAAAAAACATTATTTTATACCAGTCTGTTTTATTCCTCAGCGTCAAAAGTGTATAAACTGGATAAAGTCTCGTAAGAGCCGAAACTAGGTGACTCGTAACTTTCTGAAAACTTTTATAAAACCCTCTCCAAAGTTTCTTTACCCCGCGGCAGTGAGTATATGGGGCTCCATTGGAATGAGAGTTGCACCCTTTGAACAAGAAAGTGGCGACTGCAACTGAATAGTTTCAAAGAAGAACTCGGGCTTTTGCCAGCTGCAGCGAAATACTTGGAGTACCTTGTATTAGTCTGTATCACATTTGAGGAGAAAAAAGCGAAAAATTAAAATCATTTTTTTTTTGAAACAAAAAAATTGTTTTTATAAGCAGCTGCTAAAATGTACTTTTCTTTTAAAATATTATTGAGACTTTTACCCATAAGCGAATTGAAATTAACTTGGGGTACGTCTAATATTAACGCAAAAAACATATTTAACGTACAGCTGCATAAAATATAAATGCTTATACCGTAGGGTTTTGAATAAGCTTTGATTGCAAATGCAAATTTACTGTATAGATAATTATACTAGTAAAATTAGTGCTATTAGCGAACCTAACGCGACTGCTTTCCACTAATTCCCAAAGCTATTATTGTGTAATTCGAAATTCAAAGCCTAATCTGCCACCGGATATTCTGCTTATTATATTTATTATTTATAATTAAATTATAATATGTTAATAAATCTCATTGGTGGTTGGTGGATACACCTAATGATGAATTAATAAATAAATTAATGACTGACTTCCTCACGATGTTCCCCTTATCGTATGTGCGAGAAAAACATGTATTTTATTCGAAAAATACCACCCCAATAGCGATCGAACTGGAATGACGTGTAGTAGAACATCGGTTTGGCAATACACATAATATTATATAATTAGATAGATTAAAATTGCTCCGCAGTTATAGTAGCTTAGTTAGTTATCACGTTTCATTTTTAAGTGTTACGCTTCCATCCCTACTTAATATTATAAATGCGAAAGTAACTCTGTCTGTCTGTCTGTCTGTCTGTCTGTTACGCTTTCACGCCTAAACCACTGAACCGATTTTGATGAAATTTGGTATGAAGAAAGAACTGAACTTGGGAAAGGACATAGGGTACTTTTTACCGCGGGAAAACTTCGCATTCCCACGGGAAACCGACTTCCACGCGAACGGGGTCGCGGGCAGCCACTAGTCTGTTTTATATGTTTAAGCTATGGTTAAGATGTTAACCAAAAGCTAAGCTAATTACAGCTTAACTTAAACTTGGTTAGCTGACGTTATGTAAGTTGCTAAGTCGTGGTAAAACCTTCGCTTCAAGTTAAGGTTTATTATTTACTTAGATGCGGTTTAGCTTATTAAGTTATTTACTTGGGACGCGCGAGTTATTTTGAATACGTAATTGAATAATTTAAATAATAACAAACACACTCAGTTGTAAAAAAAGGTTTTATAGTAAAGTGAATTGTATTTTTCATTTTATTTAAGTAATAACAAAGGACATTTTTTGTTTTATTTTTTAATTTTTATCAGAGCTTACAGCTTGTCTTCTGTACAATCTAGGACCTTTATCTTATCTACCAAAAACGTATCACCTATAAAAAGACCTTATCAAAATATTTGGAGGTATTCATCCTAAAACTGTTTACACCTACGACATAAATCACCTTTTCTTGCTTAGTCGAAGTCAGAAAGACGTATTGCTGAAAATGTCGGAAACGTTTGTTATTTCGGAAATGCCTTATCTTTGTAAGAATTAGTTATCTCAGAATGATTTATTTTAATGTCAGAGTGTTAGTTGATTCGAAAGAAGATTTCGAAGAGAAAATATGCAATATAACAAAGAAAGCAGTATTTACTTTGGAAAATTCGCTTTATAAGGTTAATTTAATGTAACGTTTATTAATCCTGTCTACGCTGATTTAAGAATGTCAAAAGATTAACGTTGTAAATTGAACTGTGTGACTATAAAACACCATTTTTTGAGTGGTAGAGTCTAGCTGTAGGCTCTGTCTGCAGCGATTGCTGGGCTGACTCGACCGGTGAAATACTACCGTCGCACAGGAAACCGACGTGAAGTAGGGACGATGTTCCTGCGTTTCGTTCGGTGAGTGCGGTATCCGGTGCCCAATTTTATTTATTTATTTATATATATATATATATATTTTTTTTTTTTTTTTTTTTTTTTTTTTATTTAATATAGGTAGCAAACGAGCATGCGGGTCACCTGATGGTAAGTGATCAATGAAAATTTTCTTAAAGGTCAGCAACACACCCCCAACACCTACAGTGTTGAGGGTAGTCATGGGCGGCGGTGATCACTTACCATCAGGTGACCCGCATGCTCGTTTGCTACCTATATTACATAAAAAAAAAAAAAACCATAAGAAAAATTTGAATATTGTATTAATAAGAGTTCATTAATTTTATGAAATATATAATGTTAGTCTAAATAAGTAAATGCAAATCTTGTCTCTACTGATAATAAAAAACAAAAGAAAATAAAAAAGTATCTCACGAGCAACAAACAATTTGGTCGACAAAATGAACCCCTAGGATCTACTTATTCCACAGCTAGACTACTTTAACTTTCAACAACTCTGTCCTTACGTTTGGGGGCTAATAAAACGAAACCCGCCCTAAATTATTAATGAAAATCGCCACCCCCAATCCGAACAAAAGGTTGCAAAGGAAGTTCTTCAAAAAAACTTTGAACCTACAATTTTCTGGGTCGAAATGAAAGAAAATAACTGGCTTTTCGCTGGTCTTGTCTGAATAACACGGCTGTTGAGTGTTATTAAAGAACACGGGAATTTTAATTAACTTGGTACGGGGGAAATTACCCGAGCACGGCGAAAAATGTGGGTTACTTATTCATTTGGGGCGAAACTTTGCTGATGCGAGGCACGGGCTTAGCAAATGTCGGTTTTGTGAGTGAAAATTAAAATAATTAATGCTAAGCAGCTATAATTAAAGCTGGATATATATTTTTTAATATATCCAACGAAAAATGTGGTTCGATAATATGAAAAAGGTAGTTGTAGATTTTAATTTGTTACCGTTCCATAACAAAATGAATGAAAACTGTGTGTATGTGTGATTTAAGGAAAGGTAAATACAATGGTACATAAACCAATGAAATAAACTATATGAAAACGTTGTACATTTTTAAAAGCTTTTATATTTATTATCCGCGAGTGATTGACAAAAGTTTGTGTTGGGATTCGATTTGTAACCAACTAAACTCTTATTTTGCAGTTTGCAATTCAAACTAACGAACTACTACGTGTTGATAGTAACGTAATAAATATAAAGTAGATCTTTTTTGACAAATTGAGTTCATAAACGCAATTTAAAGTAATTATTCAAAATATGTTTAGATCCTGTAAACCATACGTAAAACAAATGAAAATCTTATCATCAGCTTTCGACACAAATAAGTATTATATAAAGAAAATTAAACTATTATTTATTTATTTCTATAAACTTAAATATAAATTCACGAAGCAATTTATCTGATATAAATCATACGTCATTAGTTGCTACAATTGTCGTCATAAATATGTCAAGTTAGCGACTAATTAATTCGTGCAAATACCTGCAGATCGTCTAGTCTATGATTTATGTTAGATAGAGGAAGGGGGGTGAAAGGGGGTGGAAAGGGGTAGAATGGGGATGGGGAAGAGCGGCGTGTGTAAAGGGATTTCAATGTAACGTTGTCATTTACATGTCATGGTCTGACGTCGTAACCTAATACTGACCTTATTACAGAAAGTTATTGGCATTGAAGTATGCTGTGTTTCATTGTTTTTGAAATACAGATAAAAAATGACGAAGATTTACGGTTGATTTTTAGAATTGTAATGTAAATTATTTTCGACTGTCAAATGTTTATATTCAACGCACAACAAGAACATACTACAAACCTTTTTGTCGGATAGAACTGTAAACTGAAACCTGCCCTTAAACAATCAGACAAACGCCGCACACTGCTAGACGAAAGTATAAATTTGTTGCATTTTATTTTAATGCAGTTGATTGTAGAAAATTATCATGTTGCTTAGTGACTCAAAAAAATAGAAGGCACTCACTTTATTAGTGAGTGACTTCTAACAACAATCCAGAAAACTAAATTTCCTTCATTTACTGACAGACGCATGCAAAATTTTAAGCTAAGGCTTAAAAATAAAAGTTTAATTTTTCAATTGCATTTCATCCGGCAGATAAGTGGTTTGTTTTTGTTGATCGCTGAAAAACAAGTGGCATTCGCATTGAAATATTCCATTTGCTCACTGAATAAACTTCATATAAAGTATAAACTCTAGCTTTCAACATGATTTTATACCAACGGTTCAGTGAGGATTCCCGTTGAAATAATAAGTATATTTATATTCACGCGGATAAAGTACCTTACGAAAAAACCAAGTCTTATATATTTGAAATTAAACTCGTTTTAACGAGTTTTACGTGTTTATATAGAGTATAGTAAAAAACTATTTTCGAATTCACCGCCATCTGTTTCGTAATTTTCTCGCATAATTGGCCGGGTTCATATGCGCTGACGGTGTCTTGATTTTTCTGCTTTATATCTGCTGGTTGTTCTTTTTTATTTTACTAAGTATTGGATCCCACGTTGGTGACAGTTTCCAATCATCTTCTCTATTGAAGTTAGGATGTTTTTTAATTTCAATAGTTTCTCTTACCAGCCTAGGAATAAAATGTTTCTCTTTTGCTAGGATTTTAACGGTATCAAATCTTAGATAATGGTTGGGCTTATCAATGGAATGTTTACAGACTGCAGATTTTGCATAGCGACGGTTTTTGACATCAGCGATATGTTATTTTATACGAGTAGACACTTTCCGTTTCGTTTGACCGATGTATGGGAGCCAACAGTCACAGTCAATTTTATAAACGCCTGGGTCTTTTAAAGGGATGCTGCTTTTAACTGGACGAAGATGGTGGCTAATCTCGCTGTGTGGCTTGAATTTGGTTTTTATTGATGCCCACTTTAGAATACCCCCAATTTTGTCAGTAACACCTTTTATGTAAGGCATGTAAGCCGGTCTACGTTCAACTGTGAGTGGTTTGACGCGGTTTCTGCGACGACGACGTGGTGGTTTCAAGTCGTTGTCCCGAAGCACTTGTTTCAGGTGGTTGAGTTCTTTTTCAACGTGCTGGGCGTCGCAGATTCCACGTGCTCTCTGAAACAAAGAGGGGCCTATGGCAGATAATTGGCTCGGGTGGTGGTTTTTTACAATACTCTATGGAGACGTCAAACATCTCAGTCTACCCGTAACCACGGCGTTTAAATGCCGAAACGTCGGATAAATAAAAATAATTTAATAAACGCTTAAAACCCATTCAAATGAGTTTAATTTCAAATAATAATGATCGCATAAATCTAAGAAGTTACAAATCTTGTATAATTTGTCATTATATACAAATATAATTTATCTCTATCATTATATCTGAACATCAAAACAAACAAGCCTTCGTTTTTATCAATTTATATAGTGTAATTGAAAATAAGTGGTTTCATTTATCGTTCATCGTAATAAAAATTCAATTATAAAGTAATGAGTACTCAATGAAATTTGTTTACTTAATTAAATTTTGGGTAAATATATTTCGGGTAAAAATTTTCATCAACTAGTAAAATGACATAAAATAAGTGTTGTGTATATTTATCGTAAGCAAACCCTCATTTATTTAACGAAACTTTATACATAAAAATCTATATAATCCACACATATAAGCTAGAACGTAAAGTGTAAGAACATTATTCATCTTATGCTAAATGTTTATCTGAAGCAAACTTGAATCAATCATATTATCATATGACAGTTTTAGTTTGTCATCCCGATTTGCACTGGAGTTTGAAATCTATTAGTTTTAAAGTAATTACTCTAACTTCGAGCTTGCTGTATGAAAGTTAGATGTTTGATGTAAATATGATGATGGGGTTCTACCAGTTCCATATTCTGTATTTAAATTTCACGACAGAAGTAGATGGTGCACACTGAAGGGTTCAATGACCTATGATTATGTAAAATTTTGTTCTAATACTGTAATGCATCGGTGTGCTATATGCATGGAAATTGTAAATAAAAAATAATAAATAATTTAACTTTATATACAAAAATCATACACAATTGCGATACATACGAAACATAGAACCTATATTTAAGCCGTTTGGTAAGAAAAATACTGTTTTTAAATAAAGATAACAAAAGGCTTCTTGATTACATTTCCAATGCTAAGAAATACACTCAACACTCACTAAAATATTTCACATGCAATTTTAGTATTAAAAAACATGAGGTCAAAAGCGGATCCAGCACGCTCTTTGAAATGGGCCAGCATAAACATATTTTTCTGTGTCACCCGACCCATTTGCCACCCCATCGCAAAGTATGTGAGTATCTTTTTTGTTTCTTATTCACTTGTTACAATTTCATAATATTTTTCGGGTCACTGTCCGCAATATTGACTGGAGCGTGGTCGTCTCTAGAAGTAGATATTTTTTCTTATTCTTTAGCCGCCTTCTCATGACTAAACTATTATTCTTCATTGTTATCAGTAATTTTATATTCTGTGAATAATAGAGGACGTGTATTGATGGAGTAAAAGTAAATGGATACTGGTCGCCTTTGTTAAGCGTTGAGTGTTAAATATATCGGGATAAAAGTAATACAATTTATTTCTAAGTAAAAAAAAGTGTAAGTGATAAATTCAATATTAAATTAATAACTTTATATGAAGTAAAAGTTTCTTCAGGCAAAACGAAATTTAATACTTTTACTCGGACATTAACCAATTATATATGGCTTGATTTTAACTAAATCAAGTACAGAAGGTAATCTCAAAACGAGTCAAAAATAACAAGGTATGTTTAGACTAGGAATACACATCTTCTAATTCGTTCGCCCTAATCACCCAATAACATTACTTAACTTTGAATTACTAGTTTCTACGCATTTGCACCTTTTTTCACATGAAATTAAGTATAGATGGCGTTGCATGTATTTTAAATCGCGATTACGTCTGCACAGATAGCAGAAACAAATGCCTTCTCTTTTTATATTTAGAAATTCATGGCTTACTATAAAGTTTAAATATGTTTCTATCAATCAAATTGAAAACCTTAAACATGTGGAGAACGATGGAAAACGATACCAATTAACTAACACATATTTACATCAACTAATTTCCGATAAAGCTTAGAAACACACAGTAACCGTATTTACACATCAAGAACGTAATTATTTCGTAACAGTCCCTCATTTCCATAAAACGATTCATGCTTGTTGCTTAAAGCAATTAAAGCCATAATGGCGACAGAAAAAGGGGGAAACGGGGGTTGAGAGGAGAGTAGGGGGGTGGTAAGTATTGTTTCTTCGTAGCTTTTTTAATTTCTGTTCGACGGCTAGGTGGAAAAAAAGTTAAACTATTTTCTTTAGAGTGGCCACTTTGGTACCTTTTAATTGTAATGTTGAGATTCTTAGTTGTTACAGTTTGTAAAATAATTATTAAACTGACTCTTCTGTAATAAAAAAAAATGTTTTATTAATTCCGAACGACAGAGACATTTAACAAGTTCAATGGTTGATACAGTCTTTCTTATTCCATAATGCCTTTAAAAGAAAATGTTTAGCAAGAACTTTTGAATGAAGCAACTTATGAATGTGAGAAAATGCATTAAATTATGTAAAAATATTTTTGTTTGTTTCATAAAATGGCCAAACGTAACGTTAACCGATAGAGCTGCATTCAATCTCAGTATCGGAAATAGCTCGTGGCCTGTATTGCGGGATAACGATTTATAGCACCGGCCAAACCGGTTACATCCAGTATTGTCAGTTTTAATTTGTAGGAGAAGATACAGCTATTTTAGAGGTAGCCGAGTGAAATCTCGAATTTCTGTTACCCGAATCTTAAAACCCCGAAAACGGTTGGTAGAACTTCTAAAAGCCAGATGTTATAAATGATAACTTTTTAAAATTCCTTTTTTATGATTCCAGATGAATCAATTTCCAGATACACTAAAACCAAATTTTCAAAAAGTATTTTTATGTTTCTCATATTTTCATAAGCCAGATATATCAGATTCTCGGAATACTTTTTTTTGTTTCCCATCGTACCATTTTCCAAATAAACTATTACCAAATTTTCATAATCATTATTTGTTCCCAATCAATCATATTCCTGATAAAATATTGCCATATTTTCATAGTATTTTTATTTGGTTCCCATTACTTCCCATACAATAATCAGGTTCAAATCATCAAAAAGTATAACACTCATGTCGCATAATTTTTCCTTCGCATAACTTTTAAGCGACAGCATTGTTTGATGAAAATAGTGTCCACAAAACCTCAGCACTATTTCAACTTGAAACTAAGTTTTAATTTTCAATTACAAAGTTTGCTCGCGTCAAAAACCGTACCACCGGATCGCAGCAATTTGCGATGCGGACAATAATAGCCGGCTTTCGCTTTACATTGAGCGTTTGCTTCGGAAGCCGGTTGCCGACGGTCTAACTAACTAAGCCTTCGTTAACGAACTAAATCATTGGAAGCCTATTATTGCACCATCGTCGGGTGCAAAGATTACATCGCCTGGATGTAGTTTGATGATTTAATAGGAAATTTTCACAGTCTGTAATTCTGGTAAAACTTATAATCATTCTATGAAAATATTGACTGTAACTTTTTAATATTTTGACAAAAAAATTGAAGGTTTCTGTACACATGTACACGTCGGCATTAAAATAAATATGTGGGATTATGTTGACGTGTTCGTAAATTTCAAATATCAAGCAAAGCTTACAATCTTTTCTGTAGCAATTTTCAAATTTCCGCGTGCCGTGAAAACGTAACTGTTTACGTAAGCAAATTAGCCGACAAGGTAATTGAATTCTGTTCCCGCTGAAAATATAAAAGAACCAAATAAAATTACCGACGCGACGTATCAGCGGGTGGATCTAACAATAAATAATTGTTTTCATGGTTGCGAAAAAATAACTGTTAACTGCTTTAATAAACAAAAAAACGGAGTCGAAATGTGTAAGCATTTTCTTTGATTGTGTAAGCGAAAACAAAGTCGAAGAATTCGTTTCTTTCGTTAAGTTAATTATGAGTTTATTAAGGAACATTGTTTATTTGTACATCTTGAAATACTTCTTCCATTCGAATATTCTTCTTTTTTTGGTAAAGAATCTTGATTAACAATAATTCGTCATATCTTCTTACATAACTTTTTTCGTTTGTCACAGATCTCGAACAGGCGTAGGGAATCTGATTTATATCCTCAAGTTTTAATGAAATGGCTTCTTATCTCACAGTAAATCATTATACCTACATGCGATGTGGGCGCGTCGTAGTTAGATAAATCGATGGTTCGCAGCTTAATGTACCAACTAGCTTTCGTTCGCGTTTTCACCCGCAGTTAATTGTCTTGTCCCGTGGGAAATTGGTATTAATTCGCAGTAAAAAGTATACTATTATGCTATTTTAGCTTACAGTCTATCTGATCATCTGAGTATGTTTTGTAGTTTTTAGGTAAAAGCTTAATAAATATATATGAATACAAAACAATTATATAGTAGTAATATTTTTAACGTAAAGTGCATGTAAAATAATCATACCTAAAAAAGCTTAGTGATTAAAACTTACTTAAATTTTAAGTAACTTTTTCTCCCTTTTTATCAAGTACTTTTTAATTTCGTATTTCGTTTCAATAGTTACACCAACAAAGCATATTTTTTCTTTCATTAACAAAAAGTACACCTAAAATACATACCTTTCAACATCAACTAATTAGACAATGAACCTTTCATTAAAATAATAATCAAGGCTTTACAAACCCTTTTAGTCTGTAAAAACTTTTGTAACATTAAGCTCAAAGCTCGATCTGAAAGCCCCGCGGACTTTCTATTAAGTATTGTATACAATTTGTAAGAAAATAAAGAAAATCAAATAAGAAACATTTGCCCAAGACATCGCGAACGTAATTGAAGCATTGTGGAAGAAAGAATTGAAATTATACAGGACGTAATTTAGACAATACATTTTAAATTGAAGACGGTAATTTTATTTGAAAGGATTCACATTTTTATTTTGGTCACGACACAATTTTAACAAGTTAAAGTTAATGACGACCTCTGTGGTGCAGCGGTATATATACCGGACTGCTAAGCAGATGGTTCCGGGTTCGATCCCCGGGTCGGGCCAATTTCGTAAAAAATGTTTTTTCGATATTGGCTCGTGTCTGGGTGTAACTAGGTTCTCCCCTAGTCCATTGTGTGCTTTGCTTAGTTTAGGGCCACACAGTTGGTGTGTCAGTCTGGAGATTTATTATTATTATTATTATTAATTAAAACCTACCAATGAAATACAGTTTAAAACTCAAGTTATATTAAAAACTATAGGTTAGGTATTCAAACAATCCCGGGATACTAAAATAATATTATTCTTAAGAGTGTTATATATAAAATACCTATAAAAATCGCTTTGGAACAAGATCTCTTCATAATACTTAAAACAAACCGATATTCTTTCGATCATATTAATTCTTATTTATTAGATACTAGCTATCCGCCCTGCGGTTTCACCCGCAACTAAATGGCTTTTCCCGTGGGAATGAGGCTTTTTCCCGCAGTAAAATTATCGTATTTTCTTCTTCCCTAACTATCTCTATTCCAAAATCAAGACCATCGGTTTAGCCGTTTTTACGTGAAGCGAACATACAGACAGACATACACATTTTTTTTTATTATAGTAAGGATAGACCTACAAAAACCTATATATATCTTAAGTGAAAGCCATGTTAGCCCATACTGCAGTAGCTATTTATATGCCTGTGATAAAGGCGCTGCAGTGCTTTACAATATTATTACGTTGTTATAAAGGGTTTCCACGCGAACGAAGTTGCGGACGGCCTCTAGTTTCACCATAACTTCAAAACCAAACGTCCAATTTTAATCATTCAAAGACCAAATATTATCTACATAAACTGTACTTAGTGATGAAATAATTTATTTTGATAAGGATCAATAGCATGAGTAAAATAAACGCGTTTAATTGTAGTCCAAAAAAAATCAAGATTTTTAAATAAAAAAATGGTTGTTGTGCCTCATTCGACATAGATAAGTATAGTGTGTCGCGGACTTTTTTTAGCTGATAAATAAGAACATTTTATGGTTATATCTTTTATAGTTAAGGCACCGTGCGCAAAATAAGTAACTTTTCTGGTTGAATTTTTACACCTTGTGTCCGAAAAACCCAAATATCTTACGGAAGCCTATTTTTTTCCAAAATTAAATAGAGCCTATGTTACTCGTGGATAATGTAGGTTTTGAATAGTAAAAGAATTTTTAAAATCGGTCCAGTAGTTTTTGAGCCTATTCGACACAACCAAACAAACAAAGTTTTCCTCTTTATAATATTAGTATAGGTATATAGATGGCGTGGTGGTTAAATTAAATCGCGCTTACACTATTAATAGTGAAAGGTATTACTGCCTATTATTATATCTATTTATTAATAAAAAGCCTTTATTCCCCTCGAAAAAGGGTATTTTTGACGAATCTTCTTCTAAATTGAGGAAGAGGATTCACATATAAACTAAACTGTCATACTTTGTGTATTTTTTGGAATAACGCGATTATAATTTGAAACCAAGTTCCTTTTATTTGATGTTCCGTCATTTCGGCAATTTAATAATGCCGCGGTGACGGGTAGACCGATATGTTTGACGTCTACATAGTGTGAAAAACTTCCTACACATTGTTAAATCGAATTATAAGTACCCCATTAGAATAAAATCTCCAACTGACATTAAAACTCCACTAAAGTCTGATTTTTCAATTGTCAGATAAATGCTATCAGACTGAAAATATATATGTTTTCATTGCCACTTCACACATTTTATATTAAATATTTATGTGAAATATTTATATTCAACGCGCAACGAAAACATACTTCTGTCAGATAGGATTTTTCTGACTATTACAAAACCAGCCGTTAGATAAATTTGCATCTCGCGTCAATCACGCCTAATTCCCCAAACTTAGCTCGGTTGTTTAGTTATGCACAGTATTGTCAAAATAAGTACAATTTTATCCTTCCTCGCACCGTCATTTTGAAGTATAAGGTCCATTACTTACGGCAATACAGCAGGAAATTTATCGGCTCTTACCCACAGCAGTTGAGGAACTTTTATCTTATTTAGTACTTAATATAATTTGTTTTGGAGAAAAGATGTCGTGAGGCATTACACCTGTCAGGCTTTGGATGGCTTACGCGGGTTTTTAAAATGGCTTTGGCGTTTGGAATTGAGGCAGAGAATTTTGTTTGAAGTTAGAGAATTCGACATTGACGTTTTTTAAGCGGGCGTGCTTTGCAAGCGTTGATAGCGGAGGTCTAAAATCTTAGAAATGTATTTAACTTTAATCATTAAAATAAACGATTTTAATGTAATAATTAAATGATTTGCCTAACAAGACATTTTCAGGGCTATTTAGATTTTTAAGGATTATCAAATACTTGATTAATTGATTCAAATTAGCTTCTGTGATACGGGACTGGCATATTTTTTATTAAATCAGGAAGTTACTGATTAACAAAATTTTAAGTACACGTCACAATTCAAGTAACAAACAAGTAAAAACTTAATTAAATAAGCTAACTTGTCGACCCCGTCTAGGCTGTCTAGCCCAATAAAAACAATCAATTTAGCAGAACTATAATGAAGTTTCTAGAATATAATATCTAAATTGAATTTGAGACTATAACTAATTTAGCATTAGCATAAATTGATTGTCAGACAAAAGACCCTTGACACAATTTAACAATTCAATTGTGACTATGTAGATTTACTAATAGACTAGTTATAGAACAAAGGAATATTGAAATTTAATTTATTCCAAAATCTTTTGGAACCTTCTGCAAATAGTTGAAGTGATGATGAAAAGCATTCTGAAATCTCTTGCGTGGTTTAGAGAAAAAATGAAAATATCCTAGTAAATAAAAACAAACGTAAATATCATTTTTATACTTTTCACTGGACCCGCTCTTTTGTTATTTTAGCCGACTTGCTCTCGAAATATTGAATTTAGGCTAACAAAAATAAACTTTATCTGAATATACTTTACTCCCGAATCTATTAGCACTATTTGTGTTATCATTATCTTTATTGCAAATTTTATTATAATTCGTTGAGCCAATACCGTTAGTAAAAATTCGAATTAATAAAATGCATTAGCTTTGTCCTATCCTTAACTTTGGCAACCATTTTGTTCTGTTTTCCAAAAACAATCAATGGATCGATCAACTTTTGGACTTCAATCAATCGAATCCACAAAGAGACGTCGAAACCAAACACTGTAAACTATTTGTTGGCTTAACAACAGTAATTAAACGTCACTCACATACGACTAGCTGTCAAATTTCATAGTACCTATGCATTCTGTGTAGGGATCGTGAAACCTGAAAAGTATGTTATGAGTACGAAACTCAGAATTCACGAGGTAATTTTAGTTTTGTAGGTAGGTACTTTTCGTTAAATTTACATATATTTTTTTAAGAGATTTTTACTCTTTGTAAAGATATTTTGCTAAAAAATATTTAATAAAAAAAACACAAAAAAACGTCACTAATGAATCACCCTGTAGAGTATAATGTTTAGTCTCCTTACAAGATAATAATTGTGCAAAGGGCTCAACAAAATATTTTTCTCACACAAGTTTTCTCGAGTTCCAAGACTAAACTAGACTAAGTGTTTTATAGCCCTAATTGTCACATCGACTACTTTAGTTCGTTGGAAAACCTATTAAATGAGCTGTGTCCTTCGTACGATCATGTGATAATCATGGGTGATTTCAACACTTGCCTATTGAAACAAGATTTACGTTCACGTAAACTACTGTCCCTCCTTTCCTGTCTTAACCTTGATATCCTGCCCTTGTCTCCTACGCATAATTTCCCGAACTCTTTACCATCCCTTATCGATCACATGATTGTTTCTTCTCCTAAAAACGTTTCCTTCCACAGCCAACTTACGGCCTCCTTCTCCTATCATGATTTCATTTTCCTCTCGTATCGTATCCGCCCTCCTAAACGCACTCCTAAATCCATCCTGTCTCGTAGCTACAGGAGCATTGACTTGGAGGCTCTTCAACGTGATGTTTGCTGTATTGATTGGTCATCGGTATTTGATGCCAGCACCATAGACGACAAGGTCAAACATTTTACAAAAGCACTGCTTAGTATTTTTAACTATCATGCACCACTTAAGCGCATTAAACTGAAGCGCAATCCTGCTCCTTGGATTACTGATGTGTTAAAAAATGCTATGGCTGCTCGAGACACAGCTAAACGTCGTTATAAGCGTTTCCCTACAGAATCTAATCTCAATCTTTTTAAAATGTTACGCAACAACTGTAATCGCCTATGCCGTGATGCTAAACGCCGTTACTTTTACTCTTCGTTACACAATCGCAGTCCCGCAGAAGTTTGGAATTTCCTAAAATCCCATGGTATTGGCAAATGCTCTACAATTTCAGTCAATGACTTTGACTTAGGGTCTTTAAATAATCATTTCTCCTCACCCCCTGTTGTTTTGGATCCTAATGTCAAGTCTGAGACATTGAACTGCCTTGCCAATACTCCTTGCCTTCACCCTCCTTTCTTTTTCTCCACCTTGTCAGAGGAAGACGTCAGGAAAGCAGTTTTGTCTATCAGTTCCGCTGCTGCTGGACACGATGGGTTATGCGCTAAAATGGTTACTCCTATCCTTCCCTTACTATTACCTGTCCTAACTCATATCTTTAATTGCTCCATTTTCTCTTCTACTTTTCCTTCATCCTGGAAACATGCCCATCTTATACCCTTACCGAAGGTATCCAATCCTACTACCTTATCTGATTTCCACCCTATCTCAATCCTGCCATTCCTATCCAAGGTCCTTGAACATTTAGTTCACGGCCAACTATCCAATTTCCTATCTCATCACAATCTCATAAATCCTTACCAATCCGGGTTCCGTCCTGGCCACAGCACAGTCTCAGCACTTATCAATGTCACCGATGACATCCGCTGGGCCATGGAAAATAAGTCCCTAACCATCCTTATCCTACTTGATTTTAGCAGCGCCTTCAATTCTGTGGACTTTGACGTTCTCCTCGGTATCCTTAAATCATTAAACATTTCCTCTCCTGCCTTATCATGGTTTGACTCCTACCTCCGTGGTCGCTCGCAACGTGTTCGCCTCGATGAGTCTTTTTCTGATTGGTCGAACCTCAGCGCGGGTGTACCTCAGGGGGGTGTCCTATCTCCTTTACTTTTCTCCATTTTCATCAACACCGTAACCCAAGTAATATCCTCCAAATTCCATCTTTATGCGGATGACTTGCAAATTTATCGTCATTGTTCTCTTTCTAGCATCAATTCTGCGATTAATTTAATAAACCTTGATTTGGACAGAATTAGTGGTTGGGCTAGGTCCTTTGGTCTGGTCATTAATCCTAAAAAAACCCAGGCATTGATTATAGGAAGTAGAACGATGCGTAGTCGGCTCGATTTGACATCGTTGCCACCCATTATACTGGATGCTGTCCCGATTGGCATTTCAGACTCCGCTAAAAACTTAGGTGTAACATTCGATTCTTTTCTAAATTGGAGTTTAAATGTTAACGAGATTAGTCGTAAAGTGCACTACTCATTTCATTCGTTGAAGAGTCTTCAAACCTATTTGCCACTACCTACTAAAATTTCACTTGCTCGGTCCCTAATCCAACCTATCATTGACTATGCGGATGCGTGTTACCCTGATGCCAATGAGGAGCTCTTAAATAAACTGGAACGCTTGCAAAATCTATGCATTAGATTTGTTTTTAACCTTAAAAAAATCGACCATGTATCTCACTTTCGCAAGCAACTCCAGTGGCTCCCAATTCGATTTCACAGAAACGTTCGTATTCTTTGTCTACTCCATAATGTCCTCCATAATCCCAACTATCCTTCATATCTCCGAGATCGCTTTTCATTCAATCATCCTGAGGACGCTACTTGTAGGCCTCTCAAGATGTACTTTCTCACCGTACCCACCCATTCCACTGATTTTTCCTCCTACTCCTTCACAGTGTACGCAGTCAGACTTTGGAACTCACTTCCGGTTGAAATTCGCAGTATCAAAACTATCTCCTTATTTAAGAAAAGAGTCAGATCGCACTTTTTATCCCTCTCTTACGATTAGTATATTATTATTAAGCTTTCTTATCTAATTATGCAATCTATCTATTTGGTATTTATATAACGGTATTTAAAATAAGTATTTTATTTATATGTATTTATTATATTGTTGTATTTATGTATAGTTTAAGTATCTTATTATCTGCTGATATACTTATATTTTGTATTGTATATGTATGTATTATATTATATATACTTGAAATTAATAATTTAAATTATGCAACACACAATAATTGCATTCCTTACTATCTCTCCAACAACAGGTCTGCTGGAAGAGATTTCATATTGAATAAGCAGCACCTTTGTATTTACTCATGTTTGTCTGTTTTTTTTGTGTTTTATTATTTTCTCATCATTGTGTAAATGCATAAATTATAAATAAATAAATAAAAAATAAATAAATAAATAAACTACAGAAGTTACTATCAGCATCAAAAGTTGTGTTCTTATCGAGTTTACTACCCATAATTAACTGGAAACTTTAAAAACAATGAGATCTGAAGCAACTTCGTTTAAGTTCAGCTTTGTTCTACAGAATTTGTAATTTTGTACATGACAAGAGCGCTCATAGTCTTTAATAGTATTATGAAATAAGCAAGTTGTTCTGTCTTTCACTTTTACACACAGTATAAAATAATTTTTTATGTAGTACTCGTATATTCGGCGGTTCTTTTAACCAAACCGCTTATTTTTCTTTTTTTTGTAAGACTATACATTACAAATTTGCTTTTTGAAGATAATGGTGCAATTACTCGTATTTTTTTTATTCAATACAAGTCGATATTCAAAGTAACGATAAGTTCCACTGTTGTTACTGCAGACAGACAGGTACAAAAACCATTTTCAATTATACAATGCTCAGGGGGAATATCTTTTTTTAGGAGTCCTAAAGCTTCGATTGGTGAGTTAAGTAACTTTTCCGTTACTTTTGGGTGTGGGTAGTTCAGTTACTGGGATACCTTAGAGAGATCTCATTCCAATACCAAAAGTTTATTTAAGTTGTCTCATTATTTGACTCTTATTACCTTACCAGTCATGCCGCACACTAGATAAGCTTTTTTTACTTTATACATTAAGGTAAAGCTTTGAGACATTTGAAGACACACTTTACAAAAATTGCATTGAGTTATTCTGTTCTTTTTTTCTTTTAGCCTACTTTTCATTGGTGTAACTCTGTTCAAGCTAAGTAGGTATTGACATAATCAAAAATATAATATCATGGTAAAAATATTATGTAAGACATATACGAAATTAAATTCAGTTTATATTTTTAAAATACGAACATTTTTACATTGCACCATCTCTCGCTAAGTTCTTTTCTAAGTCTACAATGTAGTCTGTTCGTGCAGTTGGTTCTAAACTAAATCTATCAGCTCGAGAATTGCTACTTTGGAAACGATCATAAAACATGGAGAGCACAGTTATTGCTTCTTTCCTAAACTAGCAGTCTTAGCAAAACGTAACGTTAATCTAAAACTAGGAGTAGGTAAATAAAATTGAGTTTTCGCTCCAAGGAGAAACAGAAGTCTCTTCTTCAGAATATTGAATTCATTTTAAATCTCTACCATTTGGCATTGTGTTCGTCTCTTAGTTTATAATGGTCAAGCTTATAAAGTTTGACGGAAAAGATTATTTACTAACCAATTCGTTCGATTTCACCATTAAAACATAAGCTTATTAAGTTTTTTTTCTTTTTTTGACTTGAGAATCAGAATGTATTTTCTAATAAAAACAAACTACTTGTCATATCTGATGATTCTTTTTATTTTCCACCTTTTTTCATTGTTACTTTCTTCGTGAATAAATTCCAATAACTACTTCTTTCGTAAAATTATTATATCTATAATTAGTTGCTATATGCCATATGAAACTAAATCTATATACGATTTGCTCAACGTAGGTAATTTGTCATCAATTATTACGTATTAATGGCTCTAATGAGGCATTAAATAGTAGCTAGTAATTACAACACCTGACTAAACGATTTATTATGAATATTTTATTTATTAACAATGTAACATATTATTTGGTTTGATTATTTATTAGTATTTCGTATTTATATTAGAAGATAAAAATATTTTTATTTTTTCCTTGATTAAAGATTTTGACGAGAATTTAATTCTTTTACTGTAGAGATAGGACGCAGGAGCGATGTCGACATTGAAAACTTTAGATGTTTAATTTAGAACTAGAAATGAACTACACAGTGTTATTGATTACCAGTTGAAAAAAGCAGGACAGTATTACCAAAAAGTTTGGTTTTGAATGAACTTAACTACCAGTTCAAAATGTGCTTGCATTCTTCATATCAATGTGTTTTTAACGCGAAGATTAACTACAAGCTACGACACTGCGATGTAATGTAGCGTTCAGTACCAAATTTATTACCCTACCCGCTTTTAAAACGAGCCTTCCTCATATGAACGACATAAAAAAGTATTTCTTAAAGGATTCTTCAAAGAGAAACTCATTACACACAATATCCGAAAAGAAAACACTTGAGGAACTCCCACAAAAACCTCAAAAGGAAACTGCTATCAAATATTAATATTCGCCATTATCGAACGTTTATCACCTCGTATATATTTATAAGCCTTCTTGCGGGTAGTTGATTAAATCTGCTGTGTGAGCGCGGGAGGGAATTTCTTTCTCTTATCCCTTTAAAGGTATTATGGTGGTTTCGCCCACCCTTTATATGAGATTGTCGGCATGATATGAGCAGTCGTGAAGCGATTTCGGCTGCCATTGTCTTAGGGTGCTTCTACATTGTCGGATTAATGATGTAAATTTTAAAGTTACGTAACTAAACTAGATTATTTAGATACACACAAATACAAAAGTTGAGGGCGAAATTTTTTAATACAGAGATACTGCTTGTTCCTAAATAAATTTTCTAAAGATGCAGATGTTAAAAAGAAATGGTAATGCAACTATAAAGAGCATTTTGTTAATTTGTACCTAAAAAAAATTTGTTTACTAATTAAAATCTAACGTTTAGTTTAGGACATATAAATCAGATCACATAAGACCAACAAACAATTTAATTACAGCGAAATAACAGAAATAGAAAATATATTTTACCAATTTCAGTAGATCCAGCCTTATTTTCTACGAAGTTGGAGCTATAAAATTTTGTGTATGCGGGCGTTCCGTTCCGTGGTGCGGAAAAATCAGCTTCGGCGTTTGAGAATGCGGGTACGTGACGCAAAGCTACGTTCCGAGGTGTGCCGGCTGGTGCGAAAAGTGTAATAAGTTCTCATTAAAAGTAACAAGGGTTTGAAGTTGTGACGTCATTTTTAAATCGGCACGTTTAGTGAAATGAAGATTTGGATGTTTGTTAGGAAGTATTTTAAGGAAGATATATAAAATTATAAACTTTAAGTTACCAAAAATATGCACAATTTGATCAACAAAAAACCATTAAAAATTTATACTGTAAAAATCCTGAACAATTCTTACAAAATACATTTAACTGGTGTCCAAATCCCACTGCATGAAAAGCAAGTATAAATGTATACAATCCTTAAAAATGATTTCGAACATACTCGTATATATTTTTTTACTTTGAAGCTTCCACTGATAAGAGAAAAATCCTTCATATTTTCGGGTATAGTCGCAAATAGGGGCTTTAATGAACGGTTTTCCCATTTGCTCGCAATTCGTCATAAAAACTTTTGAACTGTAAAGAGATATGATACAAGTATACGCGCTTTTATGTGCACAGCTTTTTGGGTATAAACTAATACATTAATGTATCCTAAAAGTTTTGTGATAAATAACAATTAAATGCAAAATTTGTGAGCTGGTTACCAAGTGATCTTTAAGTTTAGTGCCTGAATGTCAGTCGATCCAAATACAACTTATAAATTTAGCTGACTTGAAAAATATTATTTTTTAAATATGTACGTAACTATAGACTTAATATAAGGTAATTAACTACAAAAAAAAAACAAAAATAATGAGAAATACTCTATTAACTTACGGTTTCAAATGATTTTCCAATTCACGGACATCTTTATTTTCTTTAAAGATTTTTGCTAACCGTACTGAAAATCAGAAAGCATTTCACACTATTTCTAACATTCCTACATCGAAGTTGTCAAATTATTCCAATCTTCAATATCCTTTAATATCCTGTCTGGAACTTAGTGCATCGCTGAGTTCAGGTACTCAAGTAACGACTCAAGTTCACTTAACAGGAAATAGTCGTGCTTCCTATAGAGATGGGGGTTCAGAAATCTTGCGAAGGAAATTGTAGATATGTCTGAATTTATTAGATACTTTAGAGAATATTGCGATGTCAACTTGTTAAGGTTTCTGTTTGAAAACTTTTTAAAATATATAGAAAGAAACGTTTTCGGTGGAATCACTAAAAATCTCCAGACTTTTACAGCTTTCTTATAATTCTGAAATAGAGAATCCAAAGTATATTTCTGTTTGCAAAAAAACTGTGAAACAAAATGAAATACGATTGTTTGTATTTAGAAACATAAATAAGATTTGAGTTAAGCTAATAAAAAAAACTAACACGATGTTTTTTATTACGAAACTTTAAATGGGAAATAAAAAAAGCTTATTTAAAACATAATCTAGCGTGTTTCTCCTCGATTCAGTCAAGCTTTTATTTCTCCACAATACTAGCTTAGCTCTTGTGCAGTAAACCTTTATAGCTAAGAATAAAACTAGGTATACTAAAGAATATAGAGAAAGCCACATGACGGGGTTTATAGTCGGCCATCTTGGAAAGCAATAAACAGCTTAGGAGAACACTAGCTGTTTACAGTGTTGGTGAAACTAGGATTAAAAATAATATTTACTTTTATCCATATAAAAGTGAAAGGTACCATACCAGGAAAAAAACGTTGTCGTTTTGTAAAACTCAGCAGTGATTTTTTTTATTTATACTGGAATATTAATTGGCAATCATTGGCTTACAGATTCCTCTTCTAATAAAATGATCTTATTACCTTTTAATTTTGGAGAATGATTAAAAAATAGTCTTTAAATACAACAAAAACAGTATTTTAGCCAAACCCGCCTCAAAAAATCGGATGTGCATAATAACAATTTTATAATATTTTTATATAAAACTGAAATCTTAGCCACGCTTTTCACTATCACATCCAAAGCTATAGTAATCACTATTTATTGTCCCACTTAATAACATTTTTTAAAATGTCTTCCTATTCTACTTCATAACTCAATAACAACAGGACAAAGCAAACACGTTCATCTGTGCGAAGGAAATGAAGTTTATTTGAAGGCTCTATCAACGAAATGAGTTCTAACCCCGGATAATAACTAAAAGTAAGTTGTAAGGCCTTTCAAACCTTAAATACAAGAACACATTTTGTTCAAAATAATTTGTAGTCCCATGAATTTGTTTCATACTAAATTGAGAAAAGGAAAGTTTCTTGATTTTCCTGTCATGATAGATCGGATATTTGGACAACGAAGTGATACTGTTTGGGTCATCGTTTTTTCCTTTTCATAAAAAGAACTTAAATTTGAATTTGAAAATAACTGTTCCGACTAATCATTATTTTATCATCCCATTATTCCATCCCTAACTGAAAGCATACAGAAAATTTGCGATTCGCCATCAAAATGTAAAATTTGTAGATTTATGTCGTTGCAATAATTGTTCGGTAATCATTTAAAAAAGCTGACTTAAGTAAGAACTTAGAAATTACACAGTTTTACATATTAAACTAAATTATTTCGCCCGCAAGCTTTTTTTTTGGGTGTTTCGTCGTTTCGCCCCGGTCTCGAAAGCACCGCGGTGCGAAACGCACAACGACGCTTATTGAATTGGCCGATTCGCCCCGCGGTGCTAGTTAATAATAACAACGGTGTGTCAAACGGGAATAACATTTTTCGACTTCGTCAGTTGGCACCACCATCAAAAATATTATTTTTGATTTTTGTACAGTTGAGTACACAAGTTAGTTGTAGAATTAATAGGTAGGTAGGGTTTATTTAAATATTCTCTAATTATTCGTACATGTAACTCAATTTAGTCGTAGTTACATATTGTGTAAGTAATAAATACATTTTTGATTAAACATAGAAATGCAAAGTATTCGGAGTTATCAAATGGTGATATTCATAATATACGTTTTGTAATGTAATTACGTATGGGTACTACCCTAAAAATGCATATTGTAACAAAAAATATTACATACAAATGTATTTACTTACCAAAATATAGCGAATTAGCGGAAGACACCCTGTGCACGACGACCATATTTAGGCTTAGATTTAAGTTTATTGTTATTAATGTTCACATTATATAGTGTATAGATTTAAGTTTATTTCAACAGCTATATAAATATCTATCATATTATGTTTAAATTTTATTACTAAAGATTCGTGGCGCTGAGAGATAGATAAAAATACGATTTTCGACGATTAGGATAGTGAAAATGATAGTCAAAATAATTCGCTAAAACAGTGCTCTCTTTAAGGTATTGCTCGGTTTAGAATATGAACAGCCCGAAGAGAGCGCCGATGTCTCAGTCGGAATCAAGCCTCTAAATAGAAAAAACTAAAGAAAACTTATATCATCGGAAACACCCTTTTCGGTACAGTCTTGCAATAATATTATTGTATAAGAAAAATGGTGTGAGCAAGATGGACTTAGCCCTCCCTCCCGCTCACACAAATGATTCACTTTTGTCTTTAACTGTACATAATCATTGGTTTATAAAATAGCGGTGTCAAACGACGAAGTCGAAAAAAGTTGTTCACCGATTGACACCGCGGGGCGAATCGGCCAATTCAAAAAGCGTCGTTGTGCGTTTCGCACCGCGGTGCTTTCAGGACCGGGGCGAAACGACGAAACACCCTTTTTTTTATCTACCCTCACTTTGGCGGAGCGTAGGAAGCCTTATTTTCCCTTGAATAGACTTAAAGCTTTGGTAGACATAAATCCTACTTAAAACATTAATGTTTAAATTCGGCTTAATGTTAAATATACCGTTCACGTATGAAGACAATACGTAAGTATAAATTTTGTTAAAGATCTGAAAGTTACATCGTTATTTCAATATCGATTTGTTTTTTTAATTTTATTTAAGTAATAACAAATAAAAAAATATGCTATAGTAATTACACAATAAATAAAACATTTTTTTAGCAATATCCATTGTCCTTATCGTTTTATAAGTTTGAGTAAAGAAGCAAAAAAACACAATTTAAAGAATTTAGTTGAATAATGTCCATTGCATAGTTATAATAAACATCGAAATTATCACTCAAATGCGTATTATTGAGCAAAACGTATTAACCACCCAATCAATTTTCAATAACACTGTGCATTGTATTCGAAATGGCCATTTCAGCTTCAATGAACAAAATCATGATAACGGGGATTGTGTGGTTTTCTGGGAAAAAACGATAGGTCCTTTGGAAATTACCGGATTTGGATGCTAATGTTTATATTGTATAGGTTTTTGATTAATTTCTTTGTTATTCGAGATGTCTGCATTATTATAAATATAATTAACTATTTTCTGCTTAACAGTGTCAGCAGCTTATAGTTTGCTGTTTCTCTATTGTGAAAATGTCGTACTATGACGTTTTCGTAACTAAATTTTCTTTTAGTAAAAATGAATGTTTTTTTTGTTTGAAGTTTTGCAATTTATATTTTTTTACGAAATAATCTTCTAGCTGTAGGTACTGTACATAGACCGGGGGATAACCTAGTTATCTACACGAGTCCATTAGGAAATAACATAAATTTAATTGCTACGCTACGAAGATAGCCAGGAGTTACTCGACAAGTATTAGCAGGGACTGTATGTACCTACCGGTGTTATACTACTTTTCGTCCGCAATAAAATATATGTACTTACACGACGGTTCCTTTAATATTTTATATCAAAATTTTCCTTTCTTTTAACAGTAACAAAACAAATGCCACAACAATATGCAGTAATATCAATATGATAGACGGATAAAAAGACTTCGTTTCATCGTTTCTCTTACACATTTAATGCGTATATCTATAATCTGCAAATCCTGTTTTCCTGTGACAATCGGCTGAGCCATTGTTACCAAACTATACCCGAGCCCTAAACCCGTCCATTCGTATCATACGAGATATTTTCTAAATCCGGCTCTAGCCGGTTTTGCCGGGCTCAAACTGATCTAGGGATGTGACATTGGGTAAATGTTTGATTAAATGATAATCGATTTGTGTCAGCCTAAATAAAGTTGATTATAAGAATAAATAGTTTTTTGTAGTTTTTCTTTGGGTTTCTTTAAAAAAATAACTATTATTGTTTATATTACTTGCCTTTTTACAGAGTTATTATAAGGGAGATAGGATTAAATAAATAAGTATATTCAATTATTGGTATAAAATAAAACATAAACACTTCCAGTTTCAAACTAAAATGTATATTCCAAAATAGATTTTAACAATAAGGTCACTTAATAATATACAGGCTTATTTTTAACACAAAAACAAAAAACAAAACCTATGTATGTTTTTTTTTAAAATATTAATTTTCATTAGTCGTTGGGTTAATGTTGTTGGGATGGATGTAGAAAAGCTGCCTTCAAGAGGTGATGCGCTAATTAAAATTAACCCTGCATATGCCACAATTTTCCATTTCGAATAAAAAAACTTCACTATAAACGACAACGAATGAAAGATAAAAACAATCGATAAAAAACCTATAATGTTTACCATCTCTCGTTCGTTAAGCTTGTGTTATTGACGTAATGTCCTGGGTTCTTAGTTACCTATACGGAATCCCGACCTATATTCTCGGGTAAGGATAATCCACAACCCAGTTATGGGGTCAATCGGCGGGCAGTTGTAGGCAGGGTCGGATAGTTGTGTTTTTGTTTTTGTGAAGATATGAAGGGTTTTTGGGAGGATATCAGTTTTATTTTTGAATAAGAAAATAAAGTGAGATAATCTTTGATGTTATTCAGTAAATACAGTAATGTACGAATGACGTCATCCGTTTCAGTGAGCATAGCGAGCATAGCACAGCGTAATTTAATTGCAATAAGATGAAGTTGGTATGTATTGATAATTGGTTTATTAGCATTTATTTATTGAACTATGTGTAACGGAATTAAATGACAAGTTAGTCTTAATAAAAATCAACAAAATGTATTTGAATTATAAATTTTTTCGTCGCCCAAAATTTTGAAAACGATCACCATAGCTGCTACCTTAATTGTTACCACATAAAAAAGGATAACAAGGAAAGAAAACATTATTTTTGTTTTACATAGTGTATTACACTTACGATATACCTAAATGACACCATCTGTGACCAAGTATCATCATAACTAGAGGACCGCCTACGACTATTGCATGTCATTATATCTATAACACTCGGATGTTGTGGGTGTTTGTTTGTATGCCGGAACCTCCCACGATATATCACTATCAAATGTATTGTCTTTTCATGTCGACATGAATAAGAATAACTTTATTATTGTTTAAGGTTTTGTCGATAGTTTTTCATAAAGTTGAATAAACAGATAACATAGTTAAAAGTGTACCGTTTTTTTACATACGAGTTTAATCTCATAGTCTCATTCATTCTCAGTACGTTAATTAAAAGTTTTATTTTAATTCATACGAGCGGATTTGCTTTGAGAATAACGAAAATATTTAATTACTAGTGGACGCCCGCGACTCCGTTCGCGTGGAAGTCGGTTTCCCGTGGGAATGAGAAGTTTTCCCGCTGTAAAAAGTACCCTATGTCCTTTCCCAAGTTCAGTTCCTTCTTCATACCGAATTTCATCAAATTCGGTTCTATGGTTTAGGCGTGAAAGCGTAACAGACACACAGACAGACAGACAGACAGACAGACCGACAGACAGACAGAGTTACTTTCGCATTTATAATATTAGTAGGGAAGTAGGGAAGTAGGGAAGTAGGGATTAAGTAGAGATTATGAGTAATGCCCTCCTTTTGGAAGTAAATCAGCAATAATGCTTAATATGGAAACTGTAACAGAAATAAATAATACATGAGTTTATTTTAACAATAGTTCCTTTCTAGCCCCACTATGTAGTCGTAATTAATTAATTTTCTAGCTAGTTCCTAACTACTTTTTCGCATTAACTCGTATATATTTAATATCTATATTATACAGGGTGATTGGTAATGCAATACATTCCTTCTAAGAGGTTAAAGTAGAGCTTATTTGCAGTCAATTAAGGCATAATATCCTTTGTCCGAAAATTGATAATTTCTGAGATATGCAACATTTAAGATTTTTTATAAAAAACCCCATTTTCGAAGTTCAAATGAAACCTTTTAGTGAAAAATTCAAAATTAAGTTTAATGTTTTGTTGTTTTATGGTAGCTTGATAACTAAAATGGTATTTCAGATTCAAATTTGCTAAAAATAATCGTCCTTATTTTAGAAAAAGTCAAGAAACCAAGAACAACTTTTTAAAAACGTTAAGTTTTATGGCAATAAAAAAGCGATTTTCTAAAAATAGGCTAAATAATGTTGCGTACAAATTACACAAAAAACTTTCCCACTTCATTAGCTATTCAAAAAGGTACATTTGTCATACTAAAACTAAATATTTGATTGACAACTCTACTAATAAAAGAAGTAACCTCTCTCTTAGAACGCCTCTACTTTGTGGTTACAGCGCACTTTGCAGTGTTTTCTTTGGTTGATGTCGCCGTCTTGCACAGGGATAATGCAATAACATTAAAGTCTGCCGTTAAATAAATAAATTTTGTAAAAAGCCAAAGCTTCAAGTGTGCAGCCTTTGCAGTCAAATAGAAAAAAATGTGTTAAGCGCGAAAAAAGTTACCTCTATTAAAAGAAAACTAACTGCATATTTTCATTAAGAACTCTTGAAATGGTATCGTTTAAGATCCTTGCCTTCGAAGACTTTTTGTAGCGATGCTGTCGCGCGTTAAGTAAACGCATGTTAGTCGAATTTGCAACGCGCTACATTATCGCAACTGTATCGATGTAAAGACAATACTAACGCATCGCGACTGAATCGTGGCTTCATAGCAGTGGCACACAGTCAGCGACTGCTAGTCTACGATATCGATGCGAACGCACCACAGCATCGCTACAAAAAGTTGCTGTGGGCGAGAGCCTTTTGTGATGAAGAATACTCAGACATTTTTCTTATTTACGTATTATGTAACGGCAACGCTGTTACAGCAAAAAAAAGTACTTGTTGCGTTTCCGTAATCAACGTGTGTCAAACGTTTGAGTAATTTTGGGGACGTTTCGAAATCTCAGAAAAATAAAGCTTGTATCCGCCCGAACAAGTGAATCTAGTAGACCTCGAATTTGGCGAAGTAGAAGAAGAAATGATTTATTTATTTATTTATTAAACAAGAAACAACAGCACTTTAACAAAATTAAATTAATCTGAACTTATAAGCTAAGCTTAGGCTAATAACAGTTTCACACTTTGTAAACAACTTTTTTAATATGTGGGTGAATTACAACCAACTAAAACAAAAATAAAATGTTAAAGAATAGATAGATGTTTTTCGCAGAAATCTAGCAACCACCACAAGAGTTGGCGATATCGACCAAAGAAAAAACAACAAGTGATGTGTAGTGATTAATGAAAAAGATGTAGTTAGCTTTCTTTCTTTTAATAGAAGTAACTTTTTCCGCACCCAGCATACTCTTTTTTTCTAAATAACCGCAAAAGCTACACACTTGAAAGTTTGGCTTTTCAAAAAAAATATTTATTTCACGCCAGATCTTAAATGTTATTGCATTATCCCTGTGCAAGACGGCGACATCAACCAAAGAAAATACTGCAAAAGTGCGCGGTAACCACAGTGTAGAAGCGTTCTAAGAGAGAGGTTACTTCTTTAATAAGTAGAGTCGTCAATCAAATACTTAGTTTTAGTATGACAAATGTACCTTTTTGAATAGCTAATGAAGTGGGAAAGTTTTTTATGTAATTTGTACGCAACATTATTTAGCCTTTTTTTAGAAAATCGCTTTTTTATTGCCATAAAACTTAACGTTTTTGTTCTTGGTTTCTTGACTTTTTCTAAAATAAGGACGATTATTTTTAGCAAATTTGAATCTGAAATATCATTTTAGTTATCAAGCTACCATAAAACAACAAAACATTAAACTAAATTTTGAATTTTTTACTAAAAGGATTCATTTGAACTTCGAAAATGGGGTTTTTTATAAAAAATCTTAAATGTTGCATATCTCAGAAATTATCAATTTTCGGACAAAGGATATTATGCCTTAATTGACTGCAATTAAGCTCTACTTTAACCTCTTAGAAGGAATGTATCGCATTACCAATCACCCTGTATACACTCGCATACATGTATAATTTCATCCGAAGCGCTGCGATACCGCGATTTCATTAAGCCCTAATTTATGTTCATAAACCTATCTACTTTCATGAAACTACCAGTTTCAGGGAAATAGTAAATTTTGCTCTCCGCTTTCCCCTACACGTATCAAAAACTCTATCAAAATGTAATTTCACGTATTTCATGAAGATGACACTCAATAAGGGTCACTTTTAATTAAAAGCGCCATTGAACAAAATGCTTGACTGTGGATTCAGTATCACGATACTAATAATAACGGGAACGGGGACAAAAGAGAATCGCGAAACGAGGACAGCCAATTAAGGGTTGATATTATTTTAGATAAAGATTTAATGTTTTTTTAAGGGGTGGTGAATGTATTTTAATATTTTTTTTACATGTATAATCGATTTTTAATAAAGTAAAGATTTCTAAAGAACATCCATTTACTGTTATTCGTAGGTACTTTTCATTGGGTTATTCTTTCTATGAGTTCGTAAAGAGAAGACAGCCCCGCCCTGGTCACACTACCATGTACCGTTCAAGTTATACTTTTCATACATAAGTAAATAGACTTTTGAATGAGACGTAATATTATTAAATAAATAGTAAAAGGTATCTCTATACGTAGTAATAACAGCTCAATGGTACTTACTTAAGAATTGAGGTCGAGAAATATACGAACAGTCAGTTTTCGTATAAAAATAATGTATTCTGATCTATTATTTTCCTTGCCAATGTTATTTTAAATGCCATAAAAGCAGTACAACGTAAATGCTTGTTATCTTTGTAAATTACCAATGAAATTCTTATTTGGTTAGCCTTTAGCCCGACGAGCTAATTATCAATTCGGTAAAGTAAACTATGACCGCTTTTGGCGAAATGTTAATGAGAGGTAAAGTGAGGGTAGTCGGTAATCTAGATTCGAAAGAGTAAAGAGCATCAATAATGAAGTTTGCTTTTGACCAATTCGAAGTTTAGTTAACAAGTGACCACTGTTAAAGTTACTAACTACCTATATGAAAAAGTGTATTGAATTTTCAATGCATGAGTTGTGTATTTTTTTCATACGTTACCTACTAACGTCAAAACTTCTCTTTGGTTGTTGTTATCGTTTTTGCATTTGGTTTGGCAGTATACTACATACTGTTTCAAACTTGTTTTTATTTTATTAAAATGACACAACTCTATTTATTTTTTTAATAAAAAAATACAAAGTATACCACAGGTAAGAAAGTTTTATCAAAAAAAACGAACAGTGGTTAAATTGATAAAATTCCTAAAGTATTAGGTAAAAGATTTCCTCAATCTAATTCGACGTAAATAATATCGTATAAGTGTCACCGCAGCCACTTTACCTTAGGCTGATATTAACGACTTGTCACTCGGCTTAAGAGAAGTATCTCGTGACTGAAAATACTTATCATGACAGTAACAAGACAAACACATTAACTTACATTAGTGGCATAATGCTGAAATACAGCTGGCTGAGGTAGAATTGAGTCAGAATATGGGAGGATGTTTTACGGACACTTTTTTCGCGTTTTGGTGTGAGATCATAACTATCTAGTTATGAAAGTCACAATCTTGATATAGGCGTTCCTCAGGCAGGTTGCTTTTCAAATCTATATGGATCATTCTGCATGTACTTAAAATCGACAAGATATTTTAAGGCTAATTAAAAAAATTGTCACTTACTACGCACATCAATATTATTCTAAAACATTATATAACATATGTATTGTAATTAAGGTGAAATTTTAATTTTCACCTAAGTAAAACATATGTCTTTTACAAAACTGAAATACCGTCTAGTTTCAGCATGATTAAAACTCCCCTGTATGCTCATACTGGCTTCAGTAAGGCAACACTGCCCTAAATAACCAAATGAACTAAGCAGGGCAAACACAAAGTGAATTCAAAAATAAATGACAGTAGCTTGACGTTTTATATTCCTGTCATTTGTTTTAATGTCATACAGGTTTCATTTGTGATGCTGGCGGGAAGCCCACAATTCACAGATTTTATAGGGCTCGTACATCAAGTTTTTTACTCGGTAAAATTTGCGTATTTATCACTTTTACTTTTTTACGATTAACTTTGTAATTTACCGTAAGAACTCCCTATACCATATCCATGTTGTGAAACTTATCCATGTTGTTTATTTTCATGGGTAAGGTTAACAATGGACTAAGCAAACACCAGTAAAAACATCTTGTAGTATTATCAAATAATCAAAAAATTCGTAAATACATCTTCAACAAAATATAAAAATGCCAATGAACTAAGTTAAGTTTTTTTATCAAGTGCTAATAACAATTTTTTTAAAAACATTACACATTACAAAGCTCTACAGATTTAAAACGTTTGTGATTACTTGTATTAGGTTGATTAAATTCCCAACTATTAAACAGTCTATCTAGTTTGACATAAAATGAAATTGTGTTACTAACAATGAAACCTAAGTTACTTAGTAACCTAGTTAAAGTCTTGTGGGGAAGTTAGTTAACTTCAGTCATTAGGTTTAATCCGCTGACGTAGTTAATTTTACGACAGAAAAGAGATAGATTACTAACTAAAACTATATAACCAATAGCATACTAACTTAATGCAATCAACTAGAAACTGATGTACAAATTGTGACGTTTTGACATATTCAAAATATCATTCTTCAAAATATCAACTAACTATGGTTCTAAAAAGGTATTTCTTGTAATAAAAGTATTTGTTGCCATTGTATATAAAAAGCCCATTTTGCCGTTTTTGTATCGAGTACGTTCTCGTATATTAAACAGTCAATAATAAATATATGTACTTAATTACCTTATTTTCTTTCCAGGCGCTGGTGCGGGGGGGTCAGGCGTGTCGGTTTCAACACAGGTTAGTTATTTTTACTGTTATATATATATAGTTGAACCCTTCCCTTTGCGGTTATAATCCCAATAGAGTAAAAAAACGGAAACGGTGTCGGGAAAACTCGAGTAAGTTACAAAAATAGCCGATTTATAAAGTGTGTGTAAGTTAATATTGTTAAATTTGTTAATGATAATTAATAAAAAAACTATTGGTCAGGTATTGCCTACGTCGGCTATTTTTTTTTATGTATGGTACTTTTTTCCCCCTACTTTCAACGGAGTTAAAAAAATATGTAAACTTTATCCCTGGTTTTATTTTTTTGAAAATAAGTAAAAATATTTTCAGATTACATAAAAAAATAATTGTTGTTTTACGAAATATATTCATATTGTAAAAAACAAGATTATCTGAACTCATATAATATTTTAAACTGCTTGAAGTGAAAGACTCTTATAAAATTTTACTTTTTTTTTGATAATTTAGGCAAATGCCTAACACTTATCCGCCTCTCCAGGGAAAGGAGACGGGTTATGTCGGGCTTACAATGACTAAAAACCTGAAGTAGTCCTTCAGGCTATCGTATTGGCGGGACGCGGGATGGCCTAGAAGGCAAATATTTTATACCTAAATCTCCTGGTCCAAATTAGATTTACGAACTTGGGGACTAGTTGTTTTTGTGTGTTGAAATTAAGCATATTGTTGTGTACTAAACATCTGTGCTTATTTCATTTTCAAACTCCGCGTCAGTTTAAAATAATTTCTCCAACCCAGTTGCTGAAACAACATTTCACACCCAAAACAATGTATTGTGAGTATTTCATCTAAACTTGTGCAGTGATGAAACTTTGTTTCAAATGCATCTTGTTTGTGAACTGCACTCAAAATGCGCGACGTCCTTAGATTATATTGTTTAAGTTGGTAAAGTGACACTTTCGCCAAATGTGAAGTGTGAAATTGTAGTGATATTATGGTGCCATTAAGATTAGAACTTTAATCAAGCTTTTAGTTTTTTTTTGTTAATCGTACGTTTACTTGGTTTACAAAGTGATTTCCCGATAACCAAATTTGAAACTACCCTTTTTTCTGGTTCTCTTAAAAAGCTTAAGAGAATGTTTTTTTTTCTATGGAAAATTTTCAAATTTTATTTCATCAAAATTTGGTCCCTGGTCACCTGTGCAATACTAAAAATAAATACTTTTCTATACAACAAACATAAATAGCTCAAAGTGAAAATAAAGTAAAAGAATCTTTGCGAACCATTGCTGAAGACAGTTGGCAGTTGCAAAACTTTCAGTTGCAACTATTGCCCGCAATCTGAAAGAAGCCCTTGATTTAATTTAAAAAACTAAAGTTCTTACTTTACAACAGAGCGAGATAGAACATCTTCATTCTCTTTCCCACTGGATGGAGTTCGCCTCAAAGTTTTCGAGGAAAAGTTTTAATATAAATAAGTAAGATCTGAAGAGAGATAATTAATAGGAATTATTTTTCTTGGAATCCTTGTTATATTAAGAGATAAGTTAAGTTACTTGGGGGATGTAATGATCTAGTTTTATTTTTTATTTTGCTACCACAATTTTAAGTAGTTAGTGACGTTAAGAAGGAATGTAGGATAAAAATTGACTATTTTGACAATTTATGTAGCAATATCAATTTTATTTCAAACCTATTTTGACTAAGTATTTACGGGCAGATAACACTAATTTTGTATCTGAAAGCCTTATTACCGACGTGACGGTTTCAAAATTGAGGATTCAAAGTTAATTCATACTTAAGTTCTTAGGTTAAGGTTTGTGGGCTCTTGTTTCAAGTTTGGTTTGTGCGTGGTTTGCCGACTAAGAGTTTAGCCAGCGTAACTCCGTCCAGAAGCGCAGAAGTCTCCTGGGACGTTCGCAGGTTTCGCGGAGTGACCTCGAAAAGTACTTAAGTACATATTAAAAAAACTATCTGGACTATTTATTTAAGCAAAGCACTTAAATGTTATCTTACTTAAAAATATGTATATAGAAACCGATGGATTAGTAACTCAAACCAACCTTTTGTGGTTAGAGTAGTTAAAAATCTTTTCTGTCCTGCTTGTTCAACAAGTCCAACGCATTTTCAAACCAACATCCTACATTGTACCTATTTCAAAAACCTTTATCCTAACAAAGTCTCAAACTCGGCGTGCAACTAAATAGATATTATCCTTTGGAACCAAATCATTATGACGTATGCAAATGAAGACAAACAAATGAAGGTCGAAACTTTTAGCTCTGAGGCCATCTCAATATCTTTGTCTGATAGAATAAGGTGGCGAAGTTTTAAGCTTGCAATCACTGTTGCAACTTTGACTGCTCGCAGCTTATCTGTTTGCATTGTCTGTGAATAAAGTATTCTCGTTATTGGCACCTTCGGAAACAAAAGAGTATCTGGCAACTTTAAAATGCACTTGGAAGTCTTTCAACGGTAAGTAGCCGAAAGTCTTCAACTCTGTTGTAGGAAGTTTGAAAGTCTCGATATTTTGAATATATAATTTACACAGTGAGGTAGGTAGATAGATGAAAAGCATATAATGTTTTTTTTTAAGTCAAACTTTACATTTGTTTTATAATAATTGGGATTTTCCGGGAATCCTCAAACATCGAAATCTAAAAAAAAATCAATATTTTTTTAGGTAAATTTAAAAAAAAAAACAAGAATATTATCGAAACAAAATAAACTATTTTAATTTATTAATTTAATTATATTTTGTATATGGGTTTCTTGCCTGAAATAAAGAATTTATTATTATTATTATTATTATTATGTCACAAGCAGTAAAGTTCAAAGTTGTTTTTACTTTGCTACAATGTTGTTTCAAAGTTAGTACCTATGTAGGAGTTGCAAATTAATTATTCTTAGTATTGAACATGCTCAATATTCACGTAGTAGCTGTTCCACGTTTTATCTTTAATATAATTATGTGTCTTTGACTTACTACATTTAGTCTAAGGCTGTAAAATACATATGAATAAATTTTTTGCTCCTTTGAAAAAGTATGTGTTGTGTAAAAACGTAGAGGGTGTCATTGACAATGAAAAAAGTTGACTTTTATGTTTTCGAACTATATGTGCCTTTGAGAAACACATCGTGAATAGGTAAATGAACGAAGTTAGTCACAAACAAAAATTTGCCTTCAAAAACACGCTGATTCGCCAGGCAGCTTCGGTTGAAAATTCGAAACATTTCTATGTAAATCCTAGAAATAATCTGCGTTGGGCTTGCGTCCAAATCCGGGCTAGTGGCGCGGAAGCCTACGGTGTAATAACTATTATTTATCTAGCTGAGCCCAGCTGCTGGTCGAATACAAATAAAATACCGCGTCGGATATTTAAGAAACAAATTGCAAATGGCGAAAGGAATAACTGTTTTACGATCTGGCTGGTTACATTTTGTGCGTTCTTTTTTTAATTCCTGCCAGAGAAACTCGTGCTTAGGCCTTATTACCAAGACAAGACAATACTCGTATAAAGTGATTTTAAAAATGGAACGAGTGAAAAAGTTCTGTGCTAAGCTTTCCGACCGTTTAAAAGTGTCACTGTGTTCCATTTCAAGGAGCAAGATAGGCATAGCACCCAGTAATTACTGGCACTGGCACGGAGCCCAGGCATCTGATGTCTCTAGAATTGCTAACGTTTCTGTATCTACTCGTAAATGCTACAGAAGTATATACACGTTGGTTTCCATTTGGCTTCAAAAAGACCTACTGCTTGGTTGTCGCCTCATTATTTTATAATACACTACTAGTACTTCGCGTAAAAGTAGTGTAAAATTTTGCTTATTACCAATTCAGGGCTGGTTTTTCAATTGATTTTTTGGGCCATATAAATCATATTTTCAAACAATAAATATCCAAATCCAGCCATCCGTTTTTGTGTGATTGAGTACCTCCTATCATCAAATATCTAATCGTTTAGATTTATAATTTAAATAGCAATAACTAGATGTCAATTTTTTTTAACTGTAGGGACGTGAAAGTCGTCTTAGCTAAGACATTGGTCATTTCCGTAAAAGGGTAAAAAATAAAATAAAAATAATAGTTACTAATAAAATTCGTTTAAATACGCTTTATATATTTTTTTAACATGACAATAATTAATTTAAGTATCTGCTTTTTAAAAAAAATATTTATTCCAAAACGTAACAGAATACTTACAAGAATCAGCGTTTTCCTCTCAGTTGTCAACAGTTTTCGGGCGACCCTTTGAAGGACCCTTGCCTTCTTTGTTCGCTGTAATTATTTTACAGTACCCACTAAAATAATACTTAAATACAAAACGTTTTAATAACAAAGTATTTTAATAAGAAACATTAAGATTTGATGAGTTGGCTATATTCAAAGCTAATAAATTTGGCTAACATTGTACAACGCATTTTCATCATTGTTCGATAAACAGACCTATTTAAGGTATATGTTGTGACCTTTATATTCTTAGTTACATCCAAATATTGTCAGAAGTTATGCGTAAAAGACATCCATCCTCATAATCTGTAAATATAAAGCATTAGTGGTGGGATCAACACTTATCTCGTGTGATAACTAAATCCTTAAAACCTCGGTTTTGTTACGCTTTTCACACTTAGTCATTGTAATACAATTCGATATTTTAATAGGATTACAGAATAAACTTTAACTCAAGATAGAGATTAATAAAATGTTATCAAGAAAATACGTTAAAAAATCCATTTCTGCATTTCTTGGGTGTGTAACCAGCAAAAGTTTTTAGTTTCCTGTGAATATAAAATATAAATTATATGATAGTATCGTTGGAAATAGCCGTTCAAATCGAAGCGTCGTGCGCGCCGCTGCAAATACCTTTGACACACAATCGTCTTGTAAGCCTGTTACATTCGAGGCATTCATTTCCGACTGCACAGCTTCGAAATACAGAACCAGCTTCAATTTTCTTATTTCGACACTGAGCTCGAACCTTACTATGGAATTCTGTGTATGAAATAATCCTGCCTTTGATGCGAATAAATGAAATGATATGAAATGAAATTACTTTATTGTATGTAGGGGTAAAAACTAATCTCTTATACATTGTCAAAAGAATAAAATCAAAATTAAAAAAAAAAATGTCACGGGCCATACATCAGCAATGGCCTTAGTAGGCCGAGAGAAAAAGCTGACGGAAAAAACTCTCGGCACTCTTTTCGAATAGTTTCTGTATATGGTATAAATAGGGTAAAAAAATTACTGGTGCTTATAAATATTACTTACAAGTATAATAGTACAGTAGTGAGCAAGAGTCCTTAGAAAGCTAAGGGTATTCAAATTAAAACTTCAGTTTAAGATGCACATGCGATATAGACACCTTGTTCACTTCAGTCCAAAAAACATCAAATTTGTGATATTTGAAAAAGTATTTTTCGGAAATTTTATTTCCTTTACCTAACGTATTCAGCCGTATTGTAAAAAAATTCACGCAATTTACTACTAAGTTCGACTATTAAAATATACTTAATATAATTATTAATATAAAAAATATAACTAATAATATAAGTCGAAAACATTTTTCCTTTTCAAAATTGAATACTTAACTAAAACACTATCAACTGACTGAGTTTTGTAATACCATTTTTTTTTCATAATATGAGCACATTGAGCATACAATAGACTAAGTTAGAACTTAGTTACATTCACTAGAAAGAGTATTTTTCTGATAGACAAAACTTGAGAATGAAACTCCCGGAGAAGCTCCTAGAGGATTTTAATTTTTTATAGGATGTAAATAGTCGTTAACTTAACTTTTTTGGTCACCAGGCAGACATAGTCCACTCAGCGAAAGGATACGAGTCGGAGGATGAGAACGCGGGCAGGAAACGACAGCGGGCCACCGACGACCGCCCACCTAGCAAGACTAACATGTACTCCAAGCAGGTAATACCTCTTCCCTTCTTGTTCGTGTGAAGCTAAGTCATAAGGATGATGCTAATATATTCTTCTTAAGATCAAAGTGAATGTAAAACGTACATCCACCTAGCAAGACTAACATGTACGCCAAGCAGGTAATACCTCTTCCCTTCTAGTTCTGATGTAGAAGTTGTATATGAAGTTGTTGGTGATGTTTCTAATTCTGATGTCCACCTAGCAAGACTAACATGTACTCCAAGCAGGTAATGTATCTCCCCTTCTAGTTTAGTTGTAGAAGTTGTATATTAAGTTGTTGATGATGTTTCTAATTCTGATGACCACCCACCTAGCAAGACTAATTGTACTCTGAGCAGGTAATGCTTTATTCCTTCTAGTCCTGTTCTTTTTGAGATAAAAGTGAATATAGATCGTATATCCACCCAACAAGACTAACATGTACTCCAAGCAGGTAATTCCTCATCCCGGCTAGTTGCGTTCTAGAAGGTGTTTATCTCGATATTAAAGAAAATAAAGATCATGGGTAGCTTGGTCATACGGATGATGCTTTTGATTCTATTCTTCGGGAGATAAAACTGAATGTATATCGCATATCCTTCTTACAACACTAACATGTACTCCAACCAGGTAAATACCTCATCTCTGCAAGTTCTTCTTGAGATAAAAAAAATGGAGGTCGAGTGTAGCTTGATCACAGGGATGATGCTTCTGACTCTGTTCATCTTACGATGAAAGTGAATAAAGGACGTATCTTTTAATAGCTTGTACATAAGTGTGAACTTCAACTGAAAGCTTTGCTGATCGATTAGTTTGGTTGATTCTTCTTAAAAGCTGGTATTTCTTAGTTAGGTTGACTTAGAATATATTTTTCATTAACATTGCTCGAAGATATTTTTTTAACTTTACCATGATTAAAATAAATTTGTGCTTAATTATAATAATAAATATAACTTCTTGAGTCGTTTCCACGGTGACAATGATGTGCAAATTCGTATCAGAAGGTCTAGCAGATATAAAAAAAATCGCTTAGAAACTACTAGCTGACCATTTCTCATCATTGATTTTATTCTAGGAATTCCGAGAGCAATACTGCATCAACAACAAACAGCTGGACCTGCTGGAGCTGGAGAAGTCCAAGAAGGACAGATTCCTCGGATGCCTGTCGCAATACCATATCGAGAGCCCCTGCTCCCGAGCGAATAGGTGAGCAATGAGCAACTCAGAAATTACCAAAAAATATATCTTTATTAAAAAAAAAAACTGATTGACTTACACCTAGTTACCTACTCAAACAATTTTGAATATAGAATTTCTTTGTAAAACCAGGCTAAAATCAACCAAGTCTTATAGCTAAGAAGCTTAATGGTCTAATCCACTAAGCTATGGTATTGTCAACTTTGAACTCACCTTTATTTTATGAATACCGAAAGAATGGGGATCAAAACAGTGGCCTATTTTTCGGAAAGCTCTTCGTACACGTCAAACCGAATCAGCCTCTCTGTCGATTGGGTGGCTTAAAACTAATAGCAGTTGGGTCGAAATTTCCATAGAGGAATAACGTTGGAGTCTGTTTTCAGTGCGTTGTTGGTAAACCATGGAGTTACAAAAACGTATTTTACACTGTAGTATTACAATGGAGTTAACTATTAAGAAATTATGATTTACAGACAAAAGAAAACATTGTATTTTTTCATGAATTAAGTATGTAGAAGAGTAACAATATCCAAGCCATTTACAACACTTTTTTCATATAATATAAAGGAAACTGTTTCCTTTCAACCCTGAATAATTATTATACAAAAGAAGTGAAAGTAGAATCCGGTTCCTATACTGTTTATCTACTTATTGGCAACAAATTCGGACAATACAATGTTTCGTGAAGGAAGATTTTTGATGAACTTTTCCAAAGGATAAACGAAGTTCTGCTAAACTTATCTACTAACGTTTCACCAAATAAATAACCTCATATATATAGATTAATTCGATATCCGCCTTTGAAATTTTCCACAAATACTGCGGTCTATTGTAGAATCTCGGAAACATAATAATTTACTCGAATATCGGGTTAACGGTGAACCTCAGACAGAAATGCTGATATATTTCAACTCCTTTGATTATTTTTCATTCTGTCAAGATAAAGCCCTCGCATTTCACTGAAAGCTGTTGGGGGAATTCAAAAATTGGAATTTCAACGGATTCTTTTAATATAAAATGCAACTGAGCGAACCAGAAGTTGCTTTCGATAAATTGCTTTTGACTTACGATATTTAAATTTGTTGATGGATATCTAAATTGAAAAGGGTAGTATTTAAACGAGTGACTGTAAATAAAAATTTTAAGTGTCAAAAATAATTAATTTAGGTTATAGTATTACTAAGTGAGCGACTGACTGTGAGTGACGTTAAATCAACAAAACAGCAACTTACAAACATTATTTTGAGTCACTTAAAATACAAAATGGAAGCTTTATATTAGCTTAATAAGCGCTTCACCGGGTGCTGCCGCACCACGCTCGCTACGCTCGCTCGGTTCGCTCATGTGGGGCAAAAGTCAACCTAACACGCTCGTCGCTGCGCTCCTCGCTAACCTATCCTAGCTATTGCATAATAGTAGAAAAGACGGTTATGTTGAGAAAATATAGGAAAACAAATAAAATAAAAATAAAATAAATAAAATAAAATAGCCTTTTATTCAGAACTACAAGAAAAAGTAATACAAATATTTTGTTTTTTCTAAATATTATAAAATGTCTCGCAGTTCCGCGTGCCTCATGGCATAGGCCTCCTCTAAACTTTTCCACTGTTCTCTGTCTCTTGCTACTCTTCTCCAGTGATGTCCCGCCGTAAGTTTTATATCGTCTTCCCATCTTGTTTGTTGGCGACCTCTGTTGCGTTTGCCGTCTCTTGGGTACCAGTCGGAAACAGTTTTGCTCCATTTTTCTAGTGGATCTCGCATCATGTGACCGGTCCATCTCCACTTCTGTTGGTCTATTCGAGTCAGTATATCAGTCACCTTGGTTTTTTCTCTTATTTTTCTACTATTGACTTTGTCTTTAAGTTTTACTCCGACCATACTTCTCTCCATAGCTCTCTGGCAACGTTCTAGCTTTTCTCTATGGTGTTTGGTGAGTGACCATGTTTCACATCCGTAGGTGATGACTGGAAGAATACAGGTATCATAGACTTTCTTTTTTATTTTCATTTTTATGTCCTTAGATTTCATGACTTCTTTTAGAGACCAGTATTTCTTCCATCCGTTAGCTGTTCTTCTGGTTATTTCCTTAGTTGTTTGATCTTTATGTGATATAATCTGTCCCAGATAACAGTACTCTTGCACGTATTCTAATGGCTGGTTGTCAATTCTTATTTCCGTTGGTTTCGAGTTAGTCATTACTTTAGTTTTTTCTTTGTTCATAGATAAACCCACTTTCCTACTCTCCTCATTTAGTGACTTAATCATTTTTTGAAGTTGTCTTGGATTTTCTTCGAACAGAACTATGTCGTCCGCGAATCTTAGATGGTTTAGTTTTATGCCGTCTATATTGAGGCCGAGGTTATTCCAATTAAGATTACGAAAGACACTTTCCAGTAAGGCTGAAAATAATTTCGGTGATAGAGGATCTCCTTGTTTCACACCCCTCTTAATCTCAAACCTTTTTCCCAGAGTTTCGAGTTGGATTCTCGCTTCGCTCTGGGAGTAGATGCTTTTGATGATTTCGATGTAGCTTAAGGGTATATCTTGGGTTTGAAGACTGTCCCACATAGCTTTATGACTGATACTATCGAAGGCTTTAGAATAATCAATGAATGCCATATACAAAGGTTTATTGTATTCTCTATATTTTTCAATAATTTGTTTAACTGTGTGTATATGGTCAAGTGTAGAAAATTTTTGCCTGAAGCCAGCTTGTTCTCGTGGTTGGTTTTCATCTAGTTTTTTACTTATTCTTTCCAAGATAACTTTTGAGAATACCTTATATATATTCGACATTAGACTTATGGGTCTGTAGTTTCCTATGTCGTCTTTGTCACCTTTTTTAAATATAAGTATAATGTGAGATGTCTTCCACTGTGTAGGGATTTTTCCAGTAATTAATATATCATTGAATATGGCCGTCAGTATAGGTAGTAACTCTTCAAGAGTTCCTTTGAGGAGTTCGTTTGTAATTTTGTCAGGTCCTGGGGCTTTTTCCATCTTTTGACTTTTTATTGCTTTTTCAACTTCAATCGGAAGTATTGTTGGTGTTGATCTTAGCATTTCTTTTTGTCGTTTGGGTGAGTATACGTTTGGTTGTTGAGCGTGTTTTATGTCAGAGTTTGAATATAGGTCCTTGTAATATTGAGTTGCAACTTCGTTGATGTCTTTTCTGTTTGTTACAGTTTTCTTCCTTTTATTGAGTTTTGGTATCCATTCTTTATGTATTTCCCTAAGTTCCTTTAACGCTCTTTTTATTCCACCCGTTTTCTGTATGTAATTTTCTAAAGTTTGGAGTCTCTTCGTTTTTCTGTCTTTTCTGATGTTTTCTTTGATTTTTTTACTTATTTCAGTAACTAATTTAATATTTTCTTTTCTTGGGCGGTTTGAAAGCAGCTTTTTTCTATTTTCTATAAGTTTTAATGTTGAGTCAGATAGTTGATATTTTTTTTTATCTCTTGTGGTCCCTGATTTAGCTTGAGTTAGTTCTTTTTCTAGCAAATCATAATTTCTAAGGACATTTGTGTCTTTGTTTTCTATTATTACTTTCAGGGACATAGAAATTTTCTTTATAGTTTCTCGGTTTTGAATTTCTATTTTAGGAGGAGTTGTATGTTTCCTAGATGCTTTTGGTTGTTCTGTTTTTAAGGAGCTTCTTACGATGCGATGGTTTGTATTGAAGTTAAATTTAGTTACTACTGATGTATCTGTAAATGCTTTCGGGTAACTTGTTGCAATGTAATCAATTTCATTTTTATATCTTCCGTCTGGGGAAATCCATGTCCACTTATTATGTTTATTTTTCTTATATAAGCTGTTGAGGAGCGTCAAGTTATGTTCTAGAAGAAATTCTACAAGTAGTTCCCCGTTTGGGCTTCTTCTTCCATGGCCGAAGTTTCCTAAGATGTATTCATTTATGCTTTGTTTTTCCCCCACTTGAGCATTGAAATCACCCATCAGTATGATGTGATTATGTGAGTTTTTTGCTACCGTTTGTGAAAGTTCTTCATAAAAAAGTTCGATATCTTTTTTAGGAGCTTGCTCTGTCGGTGCATATATTTGGATAATTGACCATAACTTTCTGTATCCTGGTATGGCAATGTTAAGTACTGCTATTCGGTCAGAAATCCCCATAATATCTATAATATGTTTCTTCAACGGCTGTTTTATAAGGAATCCAACACCTCTTTGTCCAGGTATTTCCCCTTTGTGAAATAATATGTACTCTGAGCGTTCTTCTATTTTTTCTTCTATTCTGCGCAGCTCGCTTATGCCTAGTATATCCCATTTAATATCTTCAAGAGCTTTTTCTAACTCCTGTAAGCTTTCATCTGTTCTCAGGGTTCTCGTGTTTAAAGTTGCAATTTTAATAGTCTTGTTCCTTTTTGTTAGAGGGTGATGGTCTTCATCTCCCGCGGGGACCGGCCGTAGTGGGAGACGTTTTGTTGGTTGGTTTTGTTTTAGGTTATTTGTTGGTGCAGTTTGATTCCGTAGTTCCGTAGCAGTAGTTAGTTTTTTGGAGTTTTAGTTTTTGGGTCGGATCCTGTTTTTTCTACATAGTTCAGTATGTTAGGTCTAAGATATTCTTTATTATGAGTTTTGGTTGCCGATTGTGAAGAATTACTCAGGATTTTATTTGTATGAATTTTTTTCTGTGATGATTTGGGTGAGTCTGAAGTTTCCCTTTTTCTCTTCTCTCTCGTATTATCGTTGATTTTTTTAACTATTAATTTATCGTACTTAAGGTAAGCCACATTGCCTTTCTTCCTTTCTTCTTCTAATTGTGGTTGCAGTTGTTTACGCTTCTCTAAGATTTCTTTGGAGTAGTCTTCTTTAATATTTATACCTGGCGGGAGATTTGGCCTGTTCTTAAGGATAAGATGTTTTTTCCATTGGCATGTAATGGAGACTACAACTGGGCGGTTTTTGCTTGCAATTTTCTGCCCTATTCTGTAAATATTGCTGATTTCCTGGCTGTCCATATGTACTCCCAAGTCTACAATAATTTCTTTAATGTAGTCTACTAATTCCGTTTCAGATTTGTCCTTTTCGTCGACTCCGAAGAAAACCAGATTATTTTTCCGTTTCTCTCTTTCTACCAATCTTAGTTTTTGTTCGAGTGATAGAACCTTATTTTTTAAAATATTATTTTCCTCTATGATTATTTTCATTTTTTCATCTATGGCTTCCATTACGTTCTTTGTAATTGTGTGCGTTATTTGTTCTGTTTGTATTTCGAGTTTTTCGTTTATTTTTAAAAGAAGGAGTTCCATATTTTTGTCCATGGTATGAAAATCAAATTGTGGTGTAAATTGGTTAAAGTTCGGTATCACTCGGAACTGTCGCAAAGTGACAATTGACAGCGTCAATTTTTTTCACAATATCAGCTTAATGACGGTGGTTCGATATTTTGTTTTTATTTGAGGTTATGGTGCCAAAACTAGATTACAGTTTTTGCGGTATTAAGCACGTCACTGAGTCCACTTTTTTACTTGTTATTGTTAGTTGTCTTTAAAACTTTATTGTTGTTTGTTTCCCAGTTCGGAAATAGCACTTTTAGCACAATATTTTGATTTTTTTCTGAAGAGACAGTTGACGTACGTGTTTACAGTGTAAAAAATTCCGACCTAATATCTGAAATGGATTAATCAAAACCCTTTTTTGTAAGCTCGTTCTGGATATTTTTATCAATCAATATTCATCGTTAGTTTAGTAAATTTATCGTTTACTCAAATTCATACCGCTCAAGTTATTAAAACAGTATGACATCATCAGTCGTTATTTTATTTTTTATTCGCTCGTTTTATAATTCCCCAATTGAAAATAAACAAGTACATTTTTTTTCATTTTCATGGAATAGGAACCCAAATATTACAGCTTTCAGCCTTAAAAGCATTTTGCGCTACCTCGTAAGAATGTTTGTTATTTTTTCCGCCCCTTGAGTTATTATGACAAATGCGCGTCAGAATTTTGGCTTACGGTTATAAATGATAAGGTTAGAATAGGGTAAAAATTAATTATGGCCGTTATTTTCGTTATAAATATCTTTCGCTTATAGAGGTATTTTTCGTGAAGCCATACTTTTCTATATGTTACAGATTGATAGAAGAACATATAAATTGTCTAAAACCAACAATAGCAATTTTAATTCTGCATAAGTTTAAGAGCGATAGTAAGCACCTACCGTCAAGACCCGACTACTTAGATCCCGATTCTGACATTTTTGATCAAAGCTACTGCTGTATGTATTGAGCAACAGTGGGCTGTTCTTGCAATGTTCGCAAATTTCTTTTCCTAACTTCTTTTCTTTTCTTTCAAAACTATTATAAAACTTATTATTTTGTCCTTTACCTTTTCAAATTTGTTTAGACATCTTGTTTCGATCAGAAGTTAACCTTTGTTGATATAAACCGCACTATTTCAGAAGCGACCCTATTTCAAGATCAGGTATTATTTACGATTTCATATTTCTTACAGTCCCATTGGGGGTTCATTTTGGACCAAATCCTTTTGGAAAAGATATAAATATTTAATATGTGAAAGATGTTATTGTTCTTTCATTTTAGTAAGCAAATATCTTTAAGAGCAGTAAGATTTATTTATATACTGGAATACAAAATAACAATCAAAAAAAAATTTGAGCCAAAAAATATGTTTTTTTTATAAATGCCAGCTTCAATCATCAGCCTTACAAAGCAGCTTCTTGCCTAAGTATTATATTAAACTAGCGACCCACCCACGCTTCGCAATGGTGTAATTTTGCACGACTTGTTCACGATACGTTGAATTTTGGCTAACTTAAAAAAACTATTTCCGATTATTCTTTATTTACAAATTTAAATTAATAAATTCTCTAAAAGATGGCGAAAACCGCATTAAAATCCGTTGTTTGGTTGAGAAGGAGATAGCGGACAAACATACAAACAGACACAAATAGCAACTTGGATTTAAACTATGATACTATGTAATGATTACAAAAATGAAAGAACTATAAAAAGATTTTGTTTTTTTTTTAAGATTATCGCCTAGTTAACTATAGATGTATAGATTTTTATTCCTTATAGCTCTTAATCCCATACTTTCCTCCAAATTGATTTACGTTGGTAATTCGACCAAATTGGATAGCACTTAATTAAGTCTACGTTATAAATTGAGCATTTTATTCCCTTAGTCAATACAATTAAGAGTAATTTTATTGGAAGCAAAAAAGAGCAGAGAGAAAATGTCTGACACGATTTATCTTTCTAATCGTGATAAATATGTTTATCAATTTCTTCAAAGAAAAGTGTATCGAATAATTCGAAAAAAGTTTAAAATATATAAATAACTATAGTTTAACGGTTTTTACAACTTACTGTACTGTAATTTAGGATTTATTTTCTTACACTACATACTCATGTCCTACATCTTATAAGCGTTTTCGAACAACTTGGAGTTGAAGAAAAAACAGATTGGAATTTTGAAAAAAATGCTAGTGTTTGAACGCAGAGAGCAATTTCTTGATTTCTTAAATTTTGTTATAATAATCTAAATACTATATTTTATTTAACTGCTGTTGCGCAGTTTCTACGCATCGGTTTACCCCGTTATACCACCTCATTTCTGTGCTGATTTTTAATAAAAATCAATATTTAATTAAACATTGGCAGATCATCATTTCTATCCGTGTGCGTCCGGCGGCGTGTGCCCTCCGATGAGAATCTCAACACCGACTATGCACCGATTCAGCGCTATCCCAGGTAATGTAGCACTCATTTAATACTACTAACTAACTAATATTATAATGATCCCAGAACCCTTGCAAGTGAAAATTTTTCAACGAAATAATAATAAAATATTAAAATTTTCCTCGAAAAACTACCAGAATGCTAGTGAACATCGTTTTTAAAATCGTTTAAAGGGTTAAAAAGGGAATGCAGGTTTTCGCATGCAAACGCAGACGGCAATAATTAAGAAATTAGTAAAGATTTTGCTAAAATTAGGTAGAAAAGTTTTTCTATGGCCTTTAATAGTACTTCATTTTATACAATTGGAATGGGAAAATGAATCCAAATCACCTAGGGACCTACGGGAAAAAAGTTGCTGTAAAGTACGAACGATACTACGAAAAATATAAAACTACATCAGCATGATCCACAATCGTTCGCAGTTTGATTAATACTTATCGCATTTTTTAAAGATTGCATTGTCATATTTTTCTACCTTCTTAAAGTTCTACTCTTCTAATACATATTGTGTTTGAATTCAATATCTTTGAATATCACAATTTGCTGTAATCTACTAGAAGAAATAGATAACCCTAGCCAGAAATACGGTACATACTCTAACCTCAAATATACCACACCATCTTACGAGTAGGTCGTCAAGCCAGCATACCTGATTCTAGCATTTAGCTGTAAACGCTGTGCTACACGAGTTAGTGTTTCAATTCATGCATGTACAACATTATGCCCGTCTTCACACGTATACGGAACGTGCCGATTTCCTTACGAGCACGGTTATGAATTTAACTTGCAACAGCAGGTCTTTAAGGTCTCTTTTGGCTTGCGATAAGCGTGTTGAAAGATTAATTTTGAACCTTACTGGTAAATTAATTATTTTAGGTCATTTACTAACTAACAACAAAAGTTGCAGCCTCACACAGAAAGTTTTTTTTAAATATAAAATAGAGAGTAAACGAGCGTGTGAAAGGTGTTCAAAGATTTATGCCAAAAACAGTGAACACAGATAAATGTTGAAAGTTGATGTTTGATTATTATATGTACAAAAAATTAGGCTTCGTGAAAGCTAAGCTTACGCAAAAAAATTAATCCTTCTAATATTATAACCGTGAAAGTTTGTGAGTATGTATGGATGTATGGATGTTTTGTTACTCTTTCAAGTAAAAACTACTGTAATATATATTATATATCAGAATAACACATAGGGTACTTTATACCGCGGGAAAATTTCTCATTCTTACGGGAAACTGACTTCCACGCAAACGGAGTCGCGGGCGGCCACTAGTATCTTTATAATCGTTCATCTCTACTCAAGTGCTTTGCACAGCAAATTACTCCTATAAAGTGATTTCTAATCAGGTAGGTACTTCAAAAATATATTTTTGTTTATCATTTGATTATACCACTTAAATGTCATTATTTTATTTATGTTCATTTTAACTAAAAGCTTTTTCTGTTGGACAAAGATTAATTCAATCGCCTTTATTGGGGCGCTTTTCCTTAACTTGTTGTTAATCATTTAAATTAAGAACAGGATCCAGTGAATGAACGAAGGATTGAATGAAAGCTTTACAATGTAATTTAAGGGAGACATTTAACTAAATAATTACAGCTATTAGAGAGATCTTTGCTACATTGTTTTAGATTGCCGTTCTTGATAGATAGCTTTATAAATGCGTTCAATGTTAGCGTTCAGTGTACTGCGAAGTAAATCATCTCGACGAGAGTGTTTGTAAATAAACCTTGTTTGGATAAGTATATGCACTGAAATGACGAAGTAGTGTTTTGTATTTGCGCAACGTAATGAATTAGTATAATTGAGATATCAAAGTGTAAATGAATACTGGTTGCACTTAGTTATTCAAGCAGTATTAGTAGAATCTTCATGTAATAAATTGTCAATTTATTATATTACTAGTGGCCGCCCGCGACTCCGTTCGCGAGGATGTCGGTTTCCCGAGGGAATGAGAAGTTTTCCCGCGATAAAAAGTACCCTTTATACATTGGTGTCTCTATACCGATTTTTATGATTATTTTTTATGGAATAGATAGACATATGCTGTCGAGGGATATTTTTATATTTATAAGGAGAACATTTCCGTCATACATGATTTCTGTGTAGCTTTAACCACTAAGGTGTGCAACGCGACGGAAGCTAAAAAAATAGAGTCACTTTTCCCGTTTTCCGAACATTTCCCTTCACTGCTGCATCAGTATCGATCCCTAATCACCCCCTGATAGTTATTTTGGACATATATTTCATATACAGAATTGACCTCTCTACAGATTTATTATAAGTATAGAATAAATTAGTTTTTTTAGAAAAAAAAACAATCTTGTACGTAATCAGTCTATGTCGTATGATAAGTTTGCTTCCTTAAAGATACCAAATTGGTAAATACCGAATTAAAAAAAAAACTTTAATTTCACCTACACACAAAATAATCAATGTAACTGTAACCTTCCTGTAAAAATAAGAGCGTTTTTCGCTTGCACAAAGGCATAAAGGCATAAATTGCAGGCGCACTAAAGACTCTCAAGGCAGACACTGTGTCTGTTTATTGTCCTGGATATTGCATTTCTCATTTCTTCTTGTTGGAGAGAGAAGGCACTGTTTAAGTATTAGACATTAAATAGGAATGAATGTGACTGGATGTGGAGGTTACAGCAGATAAAATGATTCAGTGTGAATTTAATTTATCTTTATTTATGACTTATTTTTTCCAATTTTGCATATAATCACGGAAAATTGAAAGTAGCCTAACTTTAAAAAATCTCCTGAAATATTTACTTGGAACCTTCAAAGTTTAGTAAGGTTGTGATAAAAGTAATCATCTTTGTAGAATTATATGAGATTATAGTTTTATGAATAAAATAATAAAACAGAACAAATTACCAGTTTCAGTTTTAATTATAATTTCTTGATAATTTGAATAAACATTTACCTTTGTGTTATTCTTAATTCTTGAAATTTCTGTTTTAACTTTTGTACGTAGACGTAATTTGGTGAATATGATTTCATTAAAAGTTAATTAATATTGTTAAAATATTAAGTCAAGATAAAATTTGAGAGAATTAATTTTAAAATTTTATTTTGTAAAGTAGCATTGTTTTTTAGTTCCACCAGGAGTTTATACTTATTTTTAAGTTTGTTTTTATACAATTATACTTGTTTTATAAGGTTTCCATAACTATTTTGTTGTTTAATATGACTTTTTATACTTTACATTTTATTAGCAGGAAGTTTTGAAATTTGAATAATCAAAGTGTTTTTTCGTACCTATAATAATATAGGTTTTCAATTGTCAATTTAGTCAGTTTAACCACTTTCCTATATGTTCTTATTTATGCAGCAGCGAACAACGACACTAATAAAGCAATAGTTTTTTCCCTATATCTAATATCTAAAAACCTCTTTAATATAATTTCCATTTTTATAAACGTACAAAATGACTCGGCAGACTAAATAAGCACCTCGTATAGATTTCCATTTTATTATATGCCACCGTTTTATACGCACGAATAACCAATATCGACAAATTTTTACGGGTAACAAAAACATAACTACTACTAATCACTGGAATTGAAAAAATCAGTATAGCTGCTTTTGAGTTTAAACGAAACAAAGGGGTCGACGATATTTCGGACACAAAAAACTCGGACACCTTGGCCAATGTATGGATTTTCAATTTTAATATTATTTTTTACCAAGGTTTCCGAGTTTTTCGTGTCCGAAATGTCGTCGACCCAAACAAAGACGACCCGATTCTCATTCTACCCAGATATCGATGACCAATTTTGTAGTTCTAAAAAATCCATAGGTTCGGCGTACCCAGTCCAGCTCCTCCCGAGCTTTGCGCCTATGACGCCGACCTGGAGTGCTCGTACTTCAGGCGTAGACCGCGGTCCGTTTGCAGCCAGCCTGACCCCAAACGCTACACCTGGATGCCAGAGGATGAAGACTTCACCCGCATGGAATGGCCACAGTGAGTTGAGGCATTTGTTAATGGAAGGGACAAGAGGTTTTGGGTGGTTTGCGATTATGACAACTTGGAAATTTGGGTATTTAGCGAAAAATGAGTCATAACAAATTTGCAATTGCAATTATTTACATCTACTCCGGTTATTGGTCAACGAAATAATAAGGTATTTAGTAGTGAAATAATTAGGTAGTTCAAACTTATATAAGTTAGTCCATGCTTATATCAGTTTTCTATTTTTTTATTGTTCAGTGTTATTACCAAAAGTTTTATCGTTAAATTCATTTTCGACTGATTATTATTTTTGTTACTTGTATTTAAAATCATCACTGCTGCCTTACTTCTATTATTTAGAGATCCGTAAAAATAGACATCAATCTAAATGCCCTTGATATTATTTTCTTTGAATCGAATACATTAAGAACTTTGAATGCCAATATTGTACCTCAGAATAACATTACCATTACGTTCATTAATCTACCTCCGTAACATCCAACATTTTGATAACGAAGCTCTTTGTATACTAATAGAAATTTGTATAATATAATCTCCACGGATTTCCTTTTGCAACAAACAATACCTTGAATTTAGCAGCCGTAATGAGATATCATTCCGGGAAACTGAATCATTTCGGAAGAACTTGACGCAAACATAAATCAAAAGCGTAACAAACTCCACCATTTTGTAATCTCCTATAAATTTACCTTTGTATTTGTAGACTATATTATAATTAAGCATCGGACTGTTGAACTCATTTTCGTATGTAAATTATTGTAGCATGTTCACGCGTTTGGGTGTCGGCACATTTAGGAAAATTGTTTCTTACGGCTGAATTTGCATAAGCCTTCAGAACCTCCCGACCTTCATATTTATGGATAGGATCGCGTAATTGACCTTCTGGTGGGTCTTCAAGCGGAATTTTATATTAGGGAGACGACTGCTCATTAAATCATAACGAAGAGCGTGACAAATTGTGCAAGGTATGAGGAGGAATATCTCACAGTAAATAGAACCTCTGTCGGATTTTAGACGCTACCTAAAAATATATTACATTGAGCCTATATTCATTATACTTCCGAGTTTTCATCAGCATAATTATTAAGTTACATGATAGTGTTCATGTACCTCCTTTAACACTAGTATTTTAGTAGCCATAATTATTAAGTAACATGATAGTGTCCATCCTATCTCTTTTAACACTAGTATTTTAGTTGCCTTAAATTTAATAAAAAATCACAGTTGTTTTTATCCCCAAAAAGATCTATTTAAATTTAATTTATGCATATATTACTGTGTCCGAACAATGATTACAAACATCGTAAATCATTGTAACGTTGTTACAGATCGGTAATAGAAGATAACGCGGGTTGGCCCCAGAATTATAATGTGGACCAAATCGCGTCAGTCACTAGAGGGGGCTCACTCCCAAGGCCTCCATCTATAATTCCGTGAGTATACAAAATGAACCCAATAAAAAGGAACCATCATTTTTTAGGACCTCCCCATTCATTTTCTTTTAGAGTTATTCCGTTATTTTTATGGTGTTCATTTATTTGGGGGTACCTCAAGGAGCCGTTTTGCGTCCACTTTTTTTAATGATTGTTATTTGTAACTGAATTTGTAATATAGGAAAGGAAATAAAAAAGGATTTTTAAAAATATTAATCTTACCGTGAATTATATTACTTCATAGCCTTGTGAATTTTTGTCAAAGCTTAAAAATTTTTTTTGACTTTTACTTAAAAATAACATTTTAACTCTTGTTTTCACATCCCTGTTTAGTTTCCATTGAAATGAAAAAAAAAAGAATCTAAAAGCTCTTCCATTAGAGCAACATAAATAAACGGGAACGGTCCATGAAAGGAGCAAAATAAGCTATCAGTGTTAAAAGGAAAAAATAAGTTACGTCAGGCGAGTTCATAATGATGGAAAACATTTTTTTTCTCCAGTAAAAAATGGGACTGGAAATTGAAAGTTGCACACAAAAATACGTTTCTATTCTAACATAGTCACGGGAAATGAACTTATAAAAACATTTTTCCGATGAATTATTATAGGATTGACAAAGTTATTTTTAAAACACGTGCGAACGTAAAAGAATTTTATTTAGGATATAGGTACGAGGGGAGAAAACGTTATGTGTGCTGAATAATGCACGGTATTATGAGTGAACGATGTTTATTTATATTCCGAAGAAAAAGTAAGTATTTTAAGAAAAATATGAGAAGTAATTCCCTTTACATATTCAAGGCTAGATATTGTTTCTCTCAAATAAAGTTTATACGTTCTTTTCTTTCGAGTTTATCAAGGTACCGCTTCAAAAAATATGATATATTTTGGCATTTCTGTTTTCGAGATAGTGCTAAGTGAATTTTCACATCAGCGGCTTATCTAATATCTATTTCTAACTACGCTTAAAGGCTTTGGTATTCTTAATCTTTAGAAAACTCCAATATCTAAAAAAAAAAAGGTTTTAGCTTCAAGTTTCCACAATTCCTAGACTGTGTAAATGTTATTTGCAGCGATCCTTCTCACGTCAATTACCGTATGTGTCTATGTTTCCAGCTGTCCTGCTCACCCGCCAATCCCCCCTCCACCGCCGCCCCCGCCCCTGCCACCCCATAGGTATGGATATTGTTATTTTAGCCTACCACGTAAGTTGAACCACAGAAAGCAAGAACCTCAATACCACTTAGGGTTCACCAATCCAAATATAACATTGGCACATTAGCACTTCACACTCAAATACCACCTTGATTGGATATTGGAAATTAAGATGGATAACTAACATATTGTTAAGCTAAGGTAGCAAACATAAGCAGATACAAGCAAGATAAGCTGATTGTACAGGCAAAAACAGTATGGCACACTGAATTCACAATCAATATCTGTATTGATATGTTTACATGAGAACGATAAATTGCTGTATGTTTATTACGAGTAAATTTGATATTCCATGGATGCTATATTCCGGGCTTTATTAAATGACTCTAATTTGTAAGTGATCAGAAACTAACACTTTTCGTTTTAGAATTCGAACATTAAAATGTAACGATGCCATTAACTGTCCAGAGCCAAAATAAAATTAAGAGCTTTTATCTACAGTGATTGAATAAAAATACAGTCCATCTAATAAACCGTAGGAAATCACAACCAATTTTAGACAAATGATCACAGAATTCGAAAAAATATTCTTACATTTACTAACGCCAAAATTTTCAAATAATCTATTAATTTTTTACACGACCCTTAAATTAACCCAATATCGAAATATAACGTATTCCTATCTCATTTCCAGAACTAAGCACGTATCGTTTGCTCGCTCGCACACTTTGACCACGTTTGACGACTCTGTCATGCCGGCTGCCGTCTCCGGGCCTCGGTTCAGAAGGGACTGCGAGAGGCTGATCGATGGCAGAGTTATTAAGGTAAACTAGTTTATTAAGCTTGTATACAAAGTATCATAGTAACTAGTCCAATGAAATAGCCAGCGACTATGTTTAAAAAAAGGTATTATTTTTTTGGACTCCAAAACCAGTTTTCAGAAAAAGATCCCTGTCAGAAACTACATTGTCCATGAATATGCTTAATAAAATTAACTGAATCCAATGTTGCACAAATATCATGCATCTTTTAATTTCCATAAGCCAACAAAATTTATAAAATACCGGCATAACCCTAATAATTTTAATAAATCAAACCTAAACCATAAACAAGACAACTTAACAGACACTCCAGATTATTGATACCCGTTTGTTTCAGGCCGAAATGAAGCCGTACGCGACACTGCCAATGATGTTCCAGCCGTTCCCGCCCTACCCTCAGTATATCACGGGACAGAACGTGCCGGCACCTATACATTACCCGCCGCCTATAACTCAGGTCCCAACGAGCAATGTTGTCAGGCCAATGCCCAGCGAACCGCCGAAGGTCGTCGTTTTGGGTAAGTATTTTATAGAAACTGAAATAAGTAAGGAGTTATAAATAAGGAGTTTGAAGAGTTCTCATGGTAAAGACACTAATAATCTTTTACAAATATATGTAATGTTTAAATCAATTAAAACCTTTTGTAACTTATATTACAGATTCAATAAAGAAAGGCGTGATGAGAACTCAGGCAACGCAAACAGAAGCGTGTATAGGAAGAAAGCCGCACCCTCCTAATTACCTATCTCTTAGTCCGCGAACTATCAAAAGGGTACGTAGTTGAACTAGTTTTATAATAATTGTTAATCTTCACAAAGTCGCGAGTCAAATTCAAATCTTCTTCTTCTTCTTCGTGTGGTGAGTATGCACTTTGCAGCACAAATTAGACCTATACAAATAAGTTTCTACATAATTTTGAAAGGGATGAACTTTGTTGTTGGTGATTTACGACTGACACTATTAGAAGATTACTATTTCCAGCAGTCAAAGGGAGATATTAATATTCAAAACAATTGTTTTTACTTAGTCAAATGATTTACATAAAGTTTAATAAATACATTTTTACAGCTAAGTTTGCTTATAACAGTTTTTTTAATCATGTAATTTCTTGGCAGGTCAAAATGGTAGCTGCTGGAGTCCAAACTAATGGTTATACAGGTTCAAGGAGATTGACAAAGTCTTTCTCTGAAGTGGGAGGAGATAGACTTACTGGGCGTGATCCACAATGCGACGATATTGTAATTGATGAAAGGTATTTTTTTAAATCAATTCTATCATTCATATTTTGTGGTTTTAATTACTTTAAAAAAATTTGAAGGTAAAATAAAAAGAGGTATATTTGTACTTATTAAATGATTTACAATTTTAGTTTTGTGGATCACGAAAAATTACACAGAACCCAGTCGGAAGAGCCACCACGGTCACCTCGATCACCACCTTCTACTGTCCCGTTGTCTCCACAATTTCAAAGAGGCGATTCTGATGATGTCACTTCTTGCTCAATCAAATCTGTTGCCTCTTCCCAAGTAGATAAAATGTCAGAACTAAGCGCTTTACAAAAACACGCCCAAGAATACTTCCAACAGAACTTCCAATTTATCCATGAAAGCGACAGAGATGACACTTTCGACGATGATATAGAAACCTTAGAAAAAAGCATGGCATTGAATAAGAAAAACCTAGAATTCCTTCAACAAGAAATAGCGAAACAATCCAAAGACAAGTTACCAAAATCTATACTTACAAAAAGCACAAGCGATGCATCGCAAAAGACTACTTCGCATCCGCTTTCTAAAACGCCAACGTTTCAATCCGAACCATCTACAGAAACATCAGCAACTACTACTGATGACAGTGAAAAGAATGAAAAAGAAATTATCATTGATTTTGAGCCAAGGCCAGACGAAGAAGCCATACCCTTCACAACTATGCGAAGAAAAACAAGGCGGTTACAGAAAACTTTATCAGAAGGAGAAATACTTCTAGATGCGTAAGTGTAACTTATTATATATTATTATTTTAGGTATAAATTTAATCTCTTAATTATGAATGTATTATTAGGAGGAAATCTGAACTACATTTGGGACCCGATGGTATAAAAGATGCTCCAATAATAATGTCTACTAGTCAAGAAAATATGACCCGTGAAGATCGAGAGCGTGAAGCAATATACAAACAGTACATTTCACAAAACTATAATCAAACACCTATCAAAGATGAAGGCATATTTGGATTTGAGCCTGATGGGTCCTTCAGGTAAGAATGTAATGTTAAGATAAATAAGATTTATACAATAGATTTGACTTGCACTGTAGCTCATTGCAAAACTATCACAAGGCCTACTTCAAAGTAAACATTACATAATAAATAGCTTTCTATGCTAGTTCTATGTATTTATTGCAAACAATCAATCTTTTGCCATGTGTTGTTTTCATTCGCATTTTCTTCTTAGTTCTTCAGACGGCAATTTACCATATGAAGATTTTCACGAAAGATACATTAGTTACAAGCATGAATCTCTTAGTATTCGAAGCGTTAGTTTTGAAGAGCAATCAGAAATTATTATTAACAAGGACGAATTCACAAAACTGAGGTACGTTGTTAACATTGAATATAACTGCTTGCCATGTAGGTAATTCATTATTATAATAGTTGTAAATATGTAATAAACCCTCCCTATTTTCTAACTTAATTAAAATATTTAAATATTGCAGCACGGCTAAATCAAGTCCGGCATCACCAGACCTTACAGTTCGGGATGTAGAAAGGGACCACAGAGCTAAACGAACTGTCACTTCTAATACAGTCACGACTATATTGGCTCCGTTACAAAAGTCTTCGCCTAGCGCATCTAATGAATCTTTGACTGTTGATCACAGCAGGTAACTTTGTTTTTTTTTTGTTTGGTTTGTATTTCTTAGTTATTTTTTTATTACATATATGCCTATTTTCAACAGAGACCATTCAGACGGCCTGTGGAATGAATCACAAACAACCGTTTTACAAATTGACTCTGGAACTGAAAATGGTACAGTCATAAGGTAAGTTTTATTTATATCAATGGATTTTAATATTCCATTATTTATGGTTGTTATATAAAAATATTTTTCTATCCAGTTCGTCAGATATAAGTTCTTTAGCAGCTTCGCCTGGTGCATTAGCACTTTTGACACCAACTTCGCGGAGAAAACAACTTTTACTATTACAGCACCAGCAAAGATCATCATTAGATACCGATGCTTTAGATGATGAATTTGATGCTTCTCAGGTATAAAATAAATAATAGTAAATATTTTATACTTTTCATCAGTCTCTGATAAAGATTTTTATTTTTCAGAGTCAATCTCCAACATCACCAAGAAATAAATTAGATACATCGAGCTCAAGTTCAGCACACAGAGTTTCATTATCACCGCCAGCAGTAGTACCAAATATAACTTTACCAATAACGAAACAACCAAGTCTTTCTAAAAACGTCTCTACATTACCTAAGAAAATATCACCTGCTCCTCAAATAGCTATAACTCATCCCAGTTTAGACTTAGCGGACGTGCCTTTTAAAAGAACACCGAGTTTCATAAATAAAAAACGAGAAAGAGCTCTTAGTCCTTCAAGAAGAAGAGAACTACAGAAGAAATCAGTTCAAAGGGAACCAAATGGATCAATACCTAGTCAAATTGTTGAATCTCCTTCAGAACCTTCCTTGACAAAAGGGGCCAGCAGTGAAACGAGTTTAGCTAGAACAGATTCTGGGAAATTTAATACAACTGATATATCAGAAAGTACTACAACAACTGAAGATTATGTTACAGCTAATTCTGATAGTTCCAAGAAAAGCATTTGTAGAAATAACAACAATCAAAGTGAGTAGAGTTTTAAAATTTCTTACCTCATCATTTTTATACATTATTTTAAATCATCTATGTTATTTTGAAAATCATTTCACTATCGTAGGTGCCGAAAACAATAAAACGCAAGAAGGTTCATCATTTGAGAGTGCATCAAGTATTTATTCATCTACAAAAACCGACAACATTGCAGATGATTTGGTTGTACCAAGTTTTTCACCGCCATTGCAAATCAGTGACGACTTTATTGTACCTGATATATCATCGCCACCGCTGCCTTTACATCAAAGCTTAGGAAAATCATTGGAAAGGTTTGAAGTCAAAGCAGAAATTAATTCTATGACGGAACAATTTAGGAGAGAAAAGACTGAAACAAGTAAAGCTAAGGAAGAAACTGTAAAAAAGCCGGTAAGTGTTTTTAAGTTTATTAAACCATTAAAAGCTTTTGAAATGTGTTGTAATATTTATTTTAACTTTAACTCTATGATTAACAGTTACGAGATATCAAAAGTGGTAAGAGCAGCTCCAGTGGAAGTTATAGTATAGGCGGTTCAAATCCAAATATAACAGAAGAAGATGGTAATAAAACTCCAACCGAAATCATACAAGAACTGCCAGAGAAAAAGGAAGTGAGAAAAGTTGAAACGAGATCTACACAATCTTTGCCAGTAAAAGAACACAAAGCATCAAAAATGATCGTAAGACTTAGTATTTTTTTTAATTCTGCATGAATAATCACTTAGTTTAACTGCTATTTATTCAAAACCTAATAGAAGACAAAGTTTTTTTTTTTATCAAATCTGTTTTGCAGGGATCGCTATCGGATGACGAGAGGAGTGTTCATTATTCATCATCTGGCTATTATGAAAGTCCAGTTGAAGATGATGACGACGGAGGGCTAAGTAAGTTTATTTTACATAAATATATGTATGGTTTCATTATGAACAACTTCTAACTATGACTGATTTTTCCTAACAGCTTATAAGCATTCTCAGAAGTACAGATCAGGTAGACATAAATCATGGTTACTAGAAGAAAAACGCAGAAAAAAGAAAGCTTTTACCTTAGAATTTTCAAAATCGTATGACGATTCTGTATCGACATCGCAGGATGATTGGAGCAAAAAACCAAAAGACCCTGACACACTCAGTCAAAAGTCAGAATACAGTTCGCAGAGGGCATCTGCTATGAAATCTCCTTCGGAGGAAAAAACACAAGAGACTAGAAAAAAGAAAACACATTTTGCTGATAAAGTCAAAAGCGTGCAATCATCACCACGGGAACCATTAGATATTGAAAAGTCTATCAAAGACAAAGAAGGTGATTCAAAACGTCCATTCGAAAGAGAAAGATATGTAAAAAGAACAAAATCGAAGGCTAAAAGTCCAACTACGCAGAGTAAAACCGTTGACTCAAATCATTCGCATAGATCACATTACGAAAGAAGAGACAGCACAGGTTCAAATATGAAGCTCCATTTAAATATTCCGACTTCAGATGATTCGAGTGAACAATACAAACGTAACGGTAAGAATGTACATTTAAAATATAATCAAATCATACGTCTAAGGATATTTTTATTTTAAATACTTAATTACACATTTCTTTTTAGGGACAAGTAATGGAAATGTATCGCCAAGAAAACATAGACGATTGCGAGATAGTCCAAGAAGAAAGACCGGGAATAATAATTCAAATAACGCAAAATCACCTACGTCTGCTAACAATCACTCATCATACAGGTAGGTACAATATGTATTTTTTTTTGTATGTCGTTAAAATTGTAATTTTAGTAAGATTTCACCAACGGATTTCTTACAGGTGTAGAAGAAAAAGTGGTTCCAACGAAAGCATATCCCTTCCCGGTAGTTTGCCAAGAAGAAAACAATCAATTCCCGTATTACCAACTATGAGTTCTCTCGAAGCGGAAGACATTGAAACAACTAGAACCTTGACCAATGCAGGATCCAGGTTAACGCCGCTACGATACATCAAGAGTCCTACTAATTCTCCCAGACACCAAAAAAAAGTAGATAAAGGTAAATATAAAACTTCAAAACTAGTTGACTAACTACAATAATGTAAGAATGCAATTCCATAATAAAAAGCATACAATACTGCTTAAGAACTTCTTTTCTTATAAATAAAACTCAGCAGTTAAATCTATACTTACTTCTAAAATTGCAGATGGAAAATTTGCTAAAGCTGCATCAGCAGAATCTTTGCGTTCAGTTTCACCTGGGTCTGACTCCGTTTTCTACTCAGAACAAACGGAACAGAGCTTGACGGCCGAATGCGAGGCTAAAGCTCATTGCTTGCACTGCGGGAAAGAAGTCCATATCGTCACTGCTACTCACGACCATGATAGTGTTGCTTCAAGGACGTCGCATACTGATGTAAGAAATCACATAGGCTTTACTCAAAAATCAATTGTCCCCATGATACTGCCTACAACTTAAAAAATGGTTATAGGAATCGTATGCAGATGCAATTCCGGATATAGTTCCAGCCCCAGCGGGGTTTGCTGACTCTCCATCATGCTCCTCGTTGAAAAAAGCAAATGGAACGCGACTTTACAAGAAACTTGATAAACGATATCGCTCTGAAGACAAATCAAGACACCACTATAAGTACAGGCAGGATGTTCGTGCTAAGGTTAGTTAGATTGATTACAAGTTGACATACAACGTTTATGGTTCATATCAAACTTGTATCCCCATTTAAACATTCTTCAGTTAAATGATGATTAATATCAAAATTTGTGTCCCCATCACACACAATTCTTCAACATTTAAACAGTTACACAGAATTTTGTTTTTCAAGGCATACATTTTTATCAACGCACATTCTAAATTGAGATTTCCAAATAAATCTGGTCTCCGCTTTTTTAAATCAGAATTACCAAAAAGTGATTGTGAAAATAATCAAATAAATTTTGTTCCAGTCGGAAGAGCGAGGTAAAGAAGAGTATGCATCTCAGGAGAAACCACAAGACAATCGTATAGCGCGTTCTGCTGGCAACAGTCTTGATAAACTGGGAGGTTCCAGTGCTAGTGTAGATCCAGATGGTAATAACACATGATTAAGAATATCAGATATCTAATTAATAATTAACTGCCGCCATTCGAAAAAAGAATAATATGATTTACAAAAACAAGAATGTAAACACGCCTATAGCATAGTAGTTGTCTACATTCAAGACAAGGGACATGTTTCGTTTTGATTTCATTCTAGAACAAGAAGAATGTTCTGGAAGTTCAGAGGGCGCGGAAGGGCGGGACGAGCGGGGGGTGTACGCGGCTCCGTGGTGGTGCGGGAACTGGATCATGCTGTCAGAGAACGATGACAGCTGGGCTAGAATACCTCCAGGTAAATATACCATGAGAGTCTAAAATTTCAGTCATTTATAACTGATTTAAATTCGTATAATATGAATGTGGTATAACCTAGGTAAGAGCAAAGGAAGAATATTAATTATGTTTGGTACCTACTAATTTCACAAAAATGTTTTTTCATTTAATATTATTTTATTACTAAGTTAATTTAACATTTATTTTTGCTTGTCGAACTGTTTTACAAAACTTGAATAACAAGCAATAGGTTTTTTTACAAATTAAATCACTTTGTCAGTTTTGCCCCGAACTACTCTTATACGTAATACGCTTAATAAAAGTTTTCAATTCACTTACTATCCTGCACATGTTCTAGATGTCTTAGGATCGGGAAAGGGGGAAGAGGACCCGACGGATTCAGAAGTGGAGTTCAACAAACGATACGTTGCGCTGACGCACCGACTCGTACACCGGAGGGCCTGCATAGAACTGAATAGAAGACAATCCGACGAATCTTTTGGTAATTATGATATACTAGCTTTTGCACGCGGATTTACACGTGTAAAATTTGGAATAAAACTCTTTCCCTATATATGTTAGTATACGCATAAACCTTCCTCTTGAATCACTTGATCTATTTAAAAAAACCGCATCAAAATCCGTTGCGTAGTTTTAAAGGTTTAAGCATACATAGGGACAGAGAAAGCGACTTTATTTTATACTATGTAGTGAGTAGTGATAAACTTTTATAACTAGGCAAACGTGTGCTTGAATAGAAATCTAAGAATAAATTTCCGAAAAAGGCGCAAAATGTCCTCAGATATATATTAGTTTATTCGATTTTGAAATATTAATGGATTGCTATTTAACAAAAAAAACTTCTGTAAAAAATGTGATTTTTTTCACAGAGCAAATAACAAGCGCTAGATTAATCAGTTACTTATTTATTTCTTTGGCTTTATGAATCGATGACGTTCCTTTTAGATTTTTATCTATGTATATGTTTTATGAGTTTTATTCGCTATAACATTGATTATAATTAAAATATATAGCGAAATTAAACTATAACCACAGAACTAATAATTTTATATTTTATTTAATTTATTGACTAAACAGATAATACCAAATGGAAGCGTATTTAAACCTCCGTTCTTATAATTGGGTAGTCGTTAGTAAAACATTTCAATTTGACGTCTTCTGTCATTTACCTGCTTAAATAACTAGCGTACAAATCTACGCACCGGGCGTAGCTAGATTGCGTCACGCATTCTTTTTATTGCTCTAATTCCAACTGTGACGAGTCTAGCTATTTCAAGCCCCTCACACACTTCTAAAAGCGTCGCCTGCTATTTGTGGAGGATCCTTACAATTAGCATTATCTCCAACAACAATAAAATCAACATTATTTTTTGTATCTACGTCAGCATTAATATCATTATTCTTTTGTTTATCTGGAGAGAATAATCGACCTAAATCTTCGACCTTGGTTGCAAATGAAAAGTCTTCAAAAACAGATTTGAGGTCTTATCTATTATTTATGGTAACTACAATTTTCAAGAGCTACTAAATTTAATTTCGGTTAGTTCTGCACGTGAATTCTCAGTTGTGAAGTTCAGGAGTGAGCGTGTGGTCGTTATTTTTACTTCTTCAGTCGAGACCGAATGGTTTATTGATTTCGTGTATTATGTTCAGTGACGTAAGCTCTGTGTTGTATTTTTCGTATTCTCTGTGCAAGTGACATATCTGTGTCAGTGGTGTGCTGAAGTTCAAGTTCGGGCTTTTAAGACAAAATGACGCTTTCATGTAAGTTCTCTTGGGGAATCCTTATTCAATGGTCATAAAGTTGATATTGGGATGAATTCTTGATGTTTGGTGTTTTAGTTAAGGAATTATGGATGAGTCCGAAGGGTAGTCTGCGACAGAAGTTGGAAGAGGTATTCAAATTGATGCTGGTGTTGTGGTGTCGACAATGTGAGGCTGTGAAGTTAGTTGCTGCAGAACCCAGTGGTATGGATTGGTGATATTGACTAACACGTGGTTACTGAGATAATCTCAACTATAGACAAGATGCTGCTTTACAAGATATTGAACAGTTTAACGCTACAATACAGCTTTATTTCTTAATAAGTACAATTAATTATAATAACATAAGTGATATTTTTTACTAATTTAACCAAAGTGATAAAATAAAACCAAAAATGATGAATACCCAAACACATGTAATAAAGGTATAGTATTAGTATCTGTAATAACAACTATATTAACTCAAAATATAAACATTAGATTACAATATTTTTTACGACAAACAAATTTGACATGTGTTAACTATCTTTTAACAAAGTAACCCTTTTCATGAATGGATATACATATTTTGGCGATCTTCCAATTGAAAGTAAGTGCTGAATTCCATTAGGGAACAGTATAAGATTTTCCAGACGGAATATTCGCATGGTTTAAGTAAGTCAAGGTGAAGGCAGGCGTCCCTGAATTTTACGATAGTCGTGAAGCACGGTGGTTATGGGAAAATAGCTCTTACGGGGTAGTAAAAGCAAAGATGGTATTCTGTTGATAATGACAACATGCTACTGTGCGTGCTTTTGTTACGTACTTACAGGATTATAAAGATGTTGGTATGTGATAAAGAGGTTATATCTACTTAATTCTAGCAATGTCAAAGTAAATATAGTTTATGGGTTTAATAATAATAGGGTTGCTTATTACACAAATAAGTAATTCTTTGTTTCCTTTTTTGTGTAACGTATCAACATTGACCATTATCAATTGGGCACAAAAACTAATAATTTTAATTCATTTTATCTTTTTATTTAAAAAAGCGATTGCAAACCCTCACACGAGTAATAGCCCATCAAGAAAAGTTTGGCCATTCTGAGCCAGCGTGAAAGATTACTACCAGTTTGTAAAACTTTTGTGTTTTTACTCAGTTTTTTCTTTCTCCGTATTTCAGAAAGCGACAAAACCGTAGTGGTGAGGAAGGGCAATGAGGAGTTTGGCTTCAGGATCCATGGCAGCAAGCCGGTGGTGGTGTCCGCCATCGAACCTGACACCCCAGCTGAAACATCAGGCCTTGAGGTTGGGGACATCGTTATATCGGTCAATGGTGAGGGAATTATAAACTTACTCTTCTTAGGGCAGATTTTTCAATTGTAAGATAATTTCTTTTCAAAGAAGAAGGTAAGTTTCCTTTGAATCTTTATACATGTTGCAATGTATATGTTTATATTTGTCATGCAACAACAACATATTTATTTATCGAATAAAATCTATTATAAATTCAGCTACTAGGGTTAAATATAGAACGAATGGAATGTTTGTTAGACACTTCGTTTTACGTCAGGAAGAAAATCAAATTACGTTGTTTATAATAAGTATTAGATACAACTAAATAAAAAAAACTATCATTTTATTATTCCAGGTATTAACGTGTTAGACAAGACGCACTCTGAGGTAGTGAAAATAGCACATTCGGGATCTGAAATTCTGGAGCTTGAGGTAAGTAACGTGTGCGTCAGTCAGTTCGCATTGCCCAAATACTTACTAGAAGAAACCCAAGGCAAAATTTTAACCACATTAAAATCACTCGCGGCATAGAATGACAAACTGTAGTCAAATTTCGTTGCCGACAATGTATTTTTAATGCCAAGTTTAATCATATATCAAATAAATTTCCTAAAAAAAAAACATTATGGTTAACTTGTAAACCATGCGCTTTATATAAGTATTTAAGTATTCACTTAATTAAAAAGGTTATAAAAGAAACCCAATTTTTACAATTGTGTTATGACCTCAAACTCCCCACTAAAGTGTACCCTATCATAATATTCCCCACAAAGATCTTCATATGTTTTCCAGGTGGCCCGAACCTGCGACATAGTGGCCTCTCTAGCCCACGAGACTGGGCCAGCGGCTTTATACTCCGGGTATCTTTGGAAGGCGACGAGCAAGCCACACCAGCCACCGAAGTGGACGAGACGGTGGTTCGTGCTAAAGAGGGATAACTGCTTGTATTACTATAAGACGGATTCGGTGAGTTCTGGTGTGGAATGTTGTTGGGGAATTAGGTAGAGTTTTAAAGAAGTGTGATTGTGAATTTTTGGCAGTAGGTGTTTGTTAACAAGGGAAAGAAAAGTAAATCGATATAAAAAATGCCACGATTGTAAAGTCTAGATAAGTATTTTAATTATTTAAAAAAAAACTATTTTTTTTTGTTTTGTTGAATAATATGAAAATAAGAGGAATGAAAATATATTTTTGTAACTAAAAAAAAAGAAAATTCATGTTTAAACTGAATCTTATTAGAAAAACCTTAGTTCAATATAAATTGATTCCGTTTGATTTGTATAAATTCCACTCTATGTGTGTGGATTTTGATACGACAAACAAACCTGAAGACACTACTCTACGAAGAAATCTTAGGCAGTTAATAACATTCCTCATAACCTTTACACCTACGCTTCATGTTTACCAACTCCCTACCTCCATCACGGGGCATTATATTTATTTTGAAAAATTTTAAGATGAAAATTTTCCCTCCGAATATGCTCGATTTAATTTGTTTGGTGTTCAAGTAGCAAAAGCTATCTAAATAACACAATTCTAAGTTAAAATTAATAATTTCTTAAGATGTCGCCTTGTACTTCGGTATTTCGGTATTTCACACGGAGCGCTCATACGACATCTACAGAATGCCTGACGAAGTAAAAATGTAAAGGATGAAATGAATAGTTTAGCGTGGCCGTTTTCTTTGTATGGGATGAGGTATCTGTACGTTAAGTATTATTATATCTGTTCCTCCACAGAGTATCCACCCAGTAGGCGCCCTCATGCTCATCAACTACCAACTAACGGAGGACGAGCTGCGCGCGCACGCGTTCTCGCTGCAGCGCGGGGGGGGGCACGCAGCTGCGGCTGGCGGGCGACAGTGCCGAGGCCGCCGCTAGATGGCGCGCTGTGCTGGCGCATGCTATTGATGCTAGTAATCAGGTAGAAATAATACTAGCTTGGGTGAAAACATATTGTTTTTTACTTGAAATTAAATCTAAGAAGTTACATATGGTTTTTTGTTTTGATTTTTTAAATAAACTTAGATGAATAGACAGTTAAGGGTAGGAACCATTTAGAATGTTTTTGTATTTGGTGAAATAAGACAAACACGTAGGTTGTTGTACAACGAAGCATGATCATAATTTTCAAAGCAATAGGTATTAATACTTACTGTACTTGCAAACGAGTGCATGATTTTCATATCTCTAGTTATAAACTATTCGAAAATCACACCCAAAGCGCTTAACATTTGAAAACGTATTTGCCACGAACTAAGTAGCGTCACAACATCCATCTTGTAACGACACGTGTTACTTCGGCAGTTGGCGTATAGATGGCGCTGTTTGCATTTCCTTACCTAAAATTTTATATTTTTTTTTTAGCGCGATGGTTGGTTGGAAGTGACAATGAGGAACATGAAACTGCCGCCTTCTTCGATCCCCCGCCCGGACTGTTTTGGCTATTTGATGAAACTGGGTTCAAAGTGGAAGTCGTGGTCAAAGCGGTATTGTGTTTTGAAAGATGCCTGTCTCTACTTTTACAATGATGGAACGAGCAAGAGCGCGTTTGGTAAGTCTTATTACATTTATACATATATTACTTTTTTTAATAGATTGAATTATTAACATAGAGAACTATTCTCGGGCGAGGTGAAATAAATAATTGAAATAAGTTTTAACCCTCTTTCAATCTTAGACTTTTGTAAGCGATAGAGACAAAGCAAATTTTAGAGTTGTAGATTTATAATTTAAAATAAAATAAAAATATATAAACGTTCTTAGGACGATGATAGAAAAATAAGTCTCTGATCTAAAATAACAAGGGAATTTGTTATTCTCATTGCTAGATCAAGTTAATGAATGAAGTAAGGATATTATCCTGATAATTTTCTATGTATCTTCTAGGAATGGCATGCCTCCACGGCTACAGAGTACAGACCTGTGCTCCCGGAGGCAAGAAATTTGCATTTGAAGTGATGCCCACGGAACCTAAACAGAGGCACTTCTACTTCCACACTGAATCTGAAATGGACCGCAAAAGGTACGTTCTTTCATGAAGGTATGACTTCAGAGGTTACAATAATATTTAGAAGTATATAAAAGAAGTAGGCATTGAACATTTTTTTTGGACTAGCTTTTTATAATTAAGTTGACTTGCATATACAGCAGTATATTATTAATGCAATTTTTTTTATTCCTATTTTAATTATTTTCCAAAAAAATATTTTTTAGAATATTTTTTTTTTTGAATCCTACTAATCCTACTAATATTATAAATGTGAAAGTTTGTGAAAATTTATGGATGTATGGATAGCTGTAATGATGTATGGATGTTTGTTACTCTTTCATGTAAAAACTACTACATGGATTTTGATGAAACTTTACAGTAATATAGATTATACATCAGAATAACATATAGGGTACTTTTTACCGCGGGAATACTTCTCATTCCCACGGGAAACCGAGTTCCACACGAACGGAGTCGCGGGCAGCCATTAGTAATATATATTTTAAAGTATTTATAACGTGTTTTTGTCGTAAGTTTAAAGTGAAACGTAGGTACGTAGAGAATTAGTAAAAAGGCACACAATATTATTATAAATACCGAAACTAGGACTATATTAATAGTACTTAGTTTTATCAATAATCTTATAATACTGATAAAACTAACTTATCTTCAAAATATGTTCCCTAAACTTGCAACGATACTTCTAATGCGAAATTTATTTGCAGCTGTTGCAAACCAGACTATAAAAGTAGCTAGCTTTTGCCCGCGGCTTCTTACGCGTAAAATTCAGAGTAAAGCCCCTTTCTTTATACTGTTTACATTACATTTAAACCTTCCTCTTGAATCCTTATATAATAAAATAATTGCATCAAAATCTGCTGCGTGATTTTAAAGATCTAAGCATACAGACACAAAGACGGCAGAAAGCGACTTTGTTTTATACTATGTGGTGAAGCTATATATTATATTATATATTATATTATAACATTTGTCCTCAGGTGGATGGCGGCTCTCGAATATTCCATAGACAGGTGGATGAAAGCTGGTTGACGAAGACTTATACCCTCGGAGGATTCCTTCGAATTTTTATAAATGTTAATTTAATTTTACGTTATTAGACCCTTTTAATTTTATTTCGCCTTTTTATTGCTTTTTACCTGTTTCTTGCGAGTGCATAAAAACCATTCTGCGACTCGTTATCTGCTGACCTTGTTTTAGGAGCGTTTTTAAGGTTTGATATCAAAAAAGGTTTTATAAATGTAGATATTAAAATAACGGTTTGCTACTAAAGTGATTTTATAAGCAATTATAAGTTATGTTTATTGATTGGTGCATCCTTATTTCTTATAGTAGTGACGAAAAATAAATGTTTACAAAATCACTTTTTTATTGTAGCCGAAAATGCTTTTTACATTGCAACGTTATATCCCGTCCTGAATACAAATCATATTGCAATAATATTTTGTTTGTAAGTTTTTTCATTATCATACGAGGGTAGATAGAACTTGGGGCATAAGAGAGTTTATTAATTCATTAGTATAAACATTTTTGGAGACAAATTATAACTGTTTATCATAGAATTAGAAAATTTATAAATATTATATAGCTGGACTTAAAACTGTATTGATAAATAAAAATATCTGAAATGACAAAATTGCTACCATGCAAACACTTTCTCAACTGCCTATATTTAAAGCTTATATTAGCAAATTGAGTTTATAAAGAAAAGAGTACAGAAGTAAACTTAAAAATGGTCAAATGCTTTTTAAAGGATTTTACTGGATTTATTTGGAGTGAAATTAAGTAAAAAAGTTGACAGAGGATACTAGTTAACATGAAAAGAAACAGTAAAAACGTATGAAAAAACATAAAGAAAACTTTACTTTACACGTCTAAAGAAACTATTGGGAGGAAAAATGATTTAAAAAGGATAAATCAACGACGCATCGAAAAACAATTTGTAAACGTGTGTAATTATATTCATTTAACTTTAAGCTAAATATATCTCATACGCATAATTTACACGTAAATATGCATTATTGATGTTAGGATTTTGAGTAATTTATTAGAAGTGACTGATACCTGTATTGGTAAACAGGACGTTTACAATATACGCGGATTTACGCATTTTCACGAAAATATGAATGACCAAATAACAATGTAAGGACTTCATATATTTCGAGGTATTTAGAATAAAAATGAGAATTTAAAATGTTCTTTTACAATGTTTGGCTTTAGTACTCTAATAAAAACATAAATAAAAAACATTTTCTCTATAAAACATGCCAGATAAATGATATTCCTATTTGTAGAACTAAATGTGGAGGATAGATATAAAATATAAGTATATGTGTAGTTAGAAGCGTATATTAAAAAAATATTTGACTTAAAATTGATATTGATGTGCCAAAATTTGGGCGTTTAGATAATTGTAGAAAACATATTCTATATAATAATTATTATAAATATCGTTTTTAATAATATTTGTTTATAATCTTAAAGTATTGTCAGTGTTGTGAATTTTAATCTTAAATTAAACAATTAATTTAAAATATAAAATTAAAATCATTTAGATATTAAAAATGTTAAGTATTCATATGTTGTTCAACTTCATTTTAAATACGTAAAGATAAATGTAACCCTTTAGAATGTGGTCCATACACTTAGGTGACTTAAATTGTGCATTAAATTAAATGGATAATCATAAAGACCCACAATATAAAAATGTATATAATTATGCTCAATATATATAAAGTATAAAATGATAAATAAATAAAATAAAAGACTTGATAATGAAAATATAAATTGTTTAATGCTTTTAGAAGTAGCCTTGTAAACTAGTGAGTGTTAAAAAATAAATTGTTTTGAAGTATTCGAAGTTTATAATGCACGTTATCAGTTTAAATAAATATAAAAATAAATAGATTTTGTGAAAAAAACGATATAATCATGTGTTCAGTATCTAAGAAGCTTAGAAATGGATTTATCAATTTTTTTTTATGTAGTGAATTGGAATATTTTATGAAAAATAGATATTATTGTCATGAAAATGTTCACTTTTCGTTGCATATCAAAAGCCTCTAAATGTTATTATAAGTGGGTAACGATGTTTTATTTGTATTATTATTATTTTCTTTTTTCTATTTTAATTAAAAATTAAAATCCAAGCATAATTATTTGTTGTACCTTAAATGAAATTGGAAATATAGATAATGTAGGTCTTTTTAAATTTAAGTGACTGTAATAATAGATTTATTGTAATAAAGTACTAATGGCAAAGATAAAAAAACTTTTTTTTGTAGCTAGTACGATTCAAATATGTAAGTACAAAGAAATTTAAAAAACTTGCGTAAACATATAAGTCAATAGTCAGTTAAAGTGACTTTAGGTTGCATTTAAAAAGATAAGTTATATTGTTGTTGAGAGTAGGTAAATATAAATGGACGCCTTCTTATTTACTACTTAATCTGCTAAAGTGATAAGAATTATTAATCGGTCAAAAAACAATTTTAATTTAGTTAATCAACTAACTAGACAGGCAAGAACAGTATACCATACCAAAGAGCAACATTGAGCCCAAAATTCAGCAATAGCTGTCGGCACTGCTACAGTGGCAGGCTATGCAATCAGAAATACGTTACATCTTAGATTTAACATGCAACTATTTATTTATTTATCCAGAAAGCAGTGGTGAAAGATTATCTCCCTGTACGACGCCTATACGCCTGGCTATTTGGTGTGTTTTTTGGCACTTTGCTTAAGAAAAAAGAAGTTGAATTTAATTAGTAGGTATAATCTAGGAAACTTAGTCGAATGCTTTTTCATAGTCCATGCGATGCCCACTACTATTTTTACTTTTAGCTTTCTGAGTATGTACCTAGAGTTTAATTTAACAATAACCATTAAAGTAAGTTGTTGTTGTAAGAAAGGAAGTAGGTATCTTAGCTTGACGATCTAAGATGAGCCTTCAACAAATTGATGGCATCTCGACTCTATGCTTTAAGAGTAGGTACCTACATATACTTGGAGATTAAAAAGCTTAAGTAAGTCCATCAGCATAAGAGTGCCAGCAGTTTTTAGGAGCTATGCTGTAATTTCAACATCAAATCTTACTTGAAACTTTACGATTCAAAATGCTTTTTAGTCAATACATATAAAATTACCTTATATTGAATGTATAAGTACCTTGTCTATGTGTAAAATGATTCCTCTCCTGACCAGCTTAAAAAAATCTCGAGATAAAAGTATTTTCTAACACCAAGCTACAAATTTGATTAACATCCACGCACGAAATTCACGGTCTCCAAACTAACATCGGAGAGCGTTAATTTACTCGACTTATATGCTACTAACACAAAAAATAAACAATAATAGTGATATCCTCTTTTTTATTGTAAAGAAAAAGGCTTGGGAGGTAGCGGGGCAGGCGCGGGGAGCGGGGCGGCACGGGAGCTCTACTGCCTCCGACCGCGGTAGTACGCGCATTCTACTCCCACCAGTCGCGAGCCGCACGCGCAGCCTTACCGCGCACAACGACGCCATATTGAAAAAAAAAAACAAACTCAACCTACCAGTGAACACAAAACGTGGATTACAGTGACCAAACTCATGTGAATATGTGATTTATACTAAGTGACAGTTTAAATTCAAAAACTAACGATCTCGTCCGTAACGTGACTGCTAACTGTTTTATGGTACAGTGCTATTGTTGTGTACGACTGTAATAATCTCCTATTCACCTGCAAGCCACTGTTGTGCGGTTGGACTGTGAAATGTGACAAAAAATTGCAATGGACTATTGTGGATTTGTGGGCGATCCGTTGGCAAACTAAGGGTTAACTACCTGACTACTGGAGGGTTGGATCTGTCCGTCAACTGATCGGGCGACTTGTCGACTTGTGAGTTCTGGCGTTAAGTTTTTTCTATGTAATTTTAGACAGGATGTGGAATAAATTGGGTAGGCAGGGTGCGCTTGCGATCATGCTACCTGTTTTATTATGTACAGCATGTGTTTGATGTGTGTTATTTGCATTGTTTATTGTTGTTTTCACGGCAGATGCAGATGTGTTAATTAATTCGTAGAATAACGGTTCTGTGGGTTTAAAGCTATTGTTTCTTTTCAATTAGCTTCCGGCGTATGCTACTGGTTGGTAGCTTTAATTAGTGGTAGAAGTAGTATCTTTGTTCTAGTTTTCCATTTCGTCTTTGCTTATCTAATCTGTGTACTGTCTGTCGATGTTTAGTTAGAAGGCTGAGGTTTCTACTAAGTAGCATTAAACAACCTTTTAAAATAACACTATAAGTTTAACCCCAACCTTTTTACTATCCTTGACTTATTTGACACTACTTATTTGCTCTATGTTAGCTACTCATCTTAACTACTTACACAAAATCTATAGGAAGTAACTGAAGGATGTTCTAACCTTACTGTTTCATGTTCACATAATAGAAATAGTTTTGCTCTATCCGTTATTTGAAAGTCGCTATGGGTACAGTCAGCATAGGAATTAGCTCTAAACATAAGAAGTTGCTGAATTAATACTATACTTTTCTGCACTAGTCACAAAAATATACTTTCCAGGATTTAGTTCAAAGGGTTTAATTCAAAATAGTTTTCTTCATATTAAATTATTCTACAAGGTACTGGCATCATCAAAAGTTATTCTTTCTCTCGCTCTCTCACACACAAAATGAGCAAGATAAGACTATACAAGTTGTTGTTTCTAATCCATAGTAGAGATAGTCTAGTAGATCACACTATGTTTAATCCCACTGTAAAGAGTAGTTATTCTCCACTGGTGTATGATAAGTGACCGTAATATTTGATTTGTAATCTTATCTAATTAGTATCATTACTGAAATACGGAATGCGGCACAACAAAGGAAAAGCGATAGATATCACGTGATATTAGATTATGCGAATTATCATTATGATTAAGAGCTTTGAAAAATTACGGATAGTTTAATACATATCATCACTTACTTGAACAGGCTTGCGTCTTGGTAAATTGTTTAAAATACGAATCGTGCTTCACTTGAGTAGGTATATGTTACGGCTAATACCCGTAGTGCGGCTACACCTAGTTTTAGCCGGTTAGAAGTGTTTTATATGGAAAACTGTAAAAAAAAAATTAATCCTATGCATATAAAAACTGGCTTCAATCATGAGTCGACGGAGTCCCGCTATGCGGGACTCCTTTTTCTGGGTGGTATCAAAAAAGTAACCTAACTAACCTAACCTATTGATCTAACCGGCTAAAACTAGGTGTAGCCGCACTTCGGGTATTAGCCGTAACATATATACTAAAGTTTATTAATTCGAACCAAAGCCTGAATAATGACTCGTTCATGTGGTTCAATATGGGTTCAATAGTAGGGAAGAATCCATAAGATTGCGTTTAGTATGTCTTTTTCTTGTCTATTTAATTTAAATGGTCTAATGGATATTTATTTACCTACTTACTTTTTTTTAATAACACAAAGGTACAAGTTACAGATGTGTTTAGGTTTTGGCGTTTACTAACACCACAAGACACGTCAATTTTAGGTATCATAAACTCATCATCTAGGTAAACTACGGTTTCAATTAAAATTTGTCTTCCACTGTTTGTGTACTTTAAAAAAATATGATAATTAAAGTTAACGAACACTAGAATATTTCCAACCATCGGTACATTAACCTCACTTGTTATTTAGGATTTACATAATTTGCAAATATTTTGTTACTAGTAAGTTATTTTATATTTTTTCTGAATTAAACCAAGTTTGTGCTTAAACAAGCTAAGCTCACGTTTTGTGTGGTGCACAGTCAGGATTCACTATGAATTAAGTAATTTAACCAATGGGGAGTAAATAACTACATCGCCTTGATTTTGCTCTTAAATGAATTTGTCACATTTAGTGCTGGCAAAAGGTAAAACCGCCACCTGTTATTGGTCGGCAAATTTACAAACGGCATACTCGTATATGATTGGCTAGCACCATTCTGAGAGTGCGCGACACGTGCTTTCAGTATCTTTGGCCCAAACTGCCATAAAATAAAGCATGAATTGTTACCTATGGTAGCCTAGACAAATCCCATGTTCTTCCCATTAGTTTTAGTTCTCCAAGAGTTTCACCAACTAATAAAGCTATAGCTGACATTTGGCATCTTAAATACAGGCCTGTGTGACTAATTGACACATCTCATACGTATAATTTAACACCGCTCTGCTAACAATGTCTAAGTCATGTGCACACGCATAGCTTTTTGATCTATTACCGAAAGATCATTAGAACCTCTGTATGCAGTGTAAATGAAGTTCATCCAATTTCATAATATTGGGATCGCAATGAATGATGCAGTGTGATGTGACAAGTGTTTGACAATATCACAAGACATAAATGCATTAATTAATCAAATAACAGATAATAACTTAAGTATTCCTTATTCCGTGTTTTAAAACCTAAGATAAATATGAGATTACAACGTTTAAATATACGGAGCTTTGAGATATTTCTTTAAAAGGTTTAGCTTATTCAAATGGCCAGTATTACATTCGAGAGTCCATTACTTACTGCACTGCTTGCATACATATTCATATCTTAAAATTCTCCAAAGAAAAGAGATAAAAGTTGCTTATATGCAGCAGTGGAAGAAAGATAGTAAAAACTCGCTCAGCCGCAGATAGAGCGAGAGAAAGCAATACAAACCACAAATGCCGATGAAAGAGATAAAAAATCAGAAGGCTTTTACGGTAGAACGGCTGACGCAGAGACAGCAAACGTAAGCGTGCTAAACAATTTTGAATCTTATTACGTAGGGAACAAAACTGAATGTCCGTAAAACTTTCGGTTGTTTGGTAAAATGTGGAACCGGAGCGGGCACCTTTTTCGATCTCGCCTAAATAAATTGATTCTAAGATTAATCTCTCGAGCGTTTTTTTTCTACAACTGACAACACTGATAGGATTCGACGTTTTATTATTTATGTCTGATATTGGTTGATTTGATTACTAATGTATAGGTTTTTTACAGAAATTAAACATCATATAATTTCAAATTGAGGCTGAATAAATAAGCTTCCAAATGACGGAAGTTTTATGAAAACATACTAACAGTTTTACAGTGGTAATATAATGTCTATTCCTCAGTTTTATTGTCCTCTGTCAGAAACTAATTTCAGTTCAGCGGGAAATAGTCGAACCAGTCGTAAATCTTGCAACAGAGATCAGTCTTGGCTTTAATTTCTGACTTAGTAAATTTTTAAAGCAACAACTTATTTGCAGTTACTAATTTTTTTTATAAGACACTGATTTTCACAGGCAATTCATAAATATGTGATCGTCTATAAATGTTTCTGATGACTATTTATAGCTTTAATGTAATTTTGAAGCGGTATATTTAAATGAAACTTAAATTAATATGTCTCCAATAAATTAGTAATATAACAGCAGATATAGCATCTAAACATGAAACCGCTCACAGTAATAATGATGTAAATGCAGCCAACACGCATAATTGTCTTGAATCTATTGACACCTGGTTAAGATCTAATTAATTATGCATGTTTCTCGATCCATAAATTATGTAACGTAGCACGTTAGATTAACCTATATGGAGTTCTCATAGATATGTTTTAATTGCAGATGATCGTCGAACCGTGATGTCGGAAAACGGGGGAACTATAGTCACGCGGGCGTCGACACCTCACACTGTGCCGGATACTCCTGTCACTGCTCCTCTGAGATCCAGACATGACCAGTTCCTCGCCAGCACAGCCGAACGAGCACAACAAAGGCCAGCATCAACTGGTCGAAATGCAAACGGCAACTTTGACTCCCCACCATTACCCTACCATCGCCAGATAACAACTGGCTCCCTTCTCACAGCGACACATCGAGAATCATCAGCCTTTGTTCCTGTGGTTCCAACAAGAGCAATACACCCGTCTGTTATGTACCCAAATGACATGCATTCAGGTTTAATCCCTTCTGAAATCATAGAAAGAGAGAGAATGATGGACAGAGATAGAACAGAGCCGGCCAAAGGCTCTCCAGATCGAGCTTCTGGTTCTTACTCAAAGAGGAACTCTTTTGACTTAATGGCTATAATGGTAGAAAAACGAAAAGAAGTTGCGCTTCGTGAAGCTGCTGCAGCTATGCTTATGCCGCATCATCGGACATCTTCTATAGAAGGACTTATGTCCGATGGTTCATCACAACCGCCTATATATGGTCCACCAGGAGCGTTTCTCGGAGCTCCAGGACCCTCACCAACTGCAGCAAACAGTTTCACATTCCCCGGGGCAGGTTTATTTCCACCGGGTGCTGGTCCTCATCAGATGCACCCACATTTAGACCGTCGATTACTCCGAGCGCCTGGTAGAGCTTCGAGACCAAAGAAGCAATTCATTTGTAAATTCTGTAACCGGCAGTTCACTAAATCCTACAACTTGTTGATTCACGAACGGACACACACTGATGAACGACCCTATTCTTGTGATATTTGTGGAAAAGCCTTCAGAAGACAGGACCATCTTCGTGACCACCGGTAAGTTAATTTCAATTGCATTATTCATGTGATGCAAAAACTCTTTGCATGGGTAATTAACTATAAGATTCATAAAAAAATACATGAATGCGAACAGACATTAAACGTGTTTAATAAATTCTAGAAATGAGCATCAATATCAAGTAATAATTAAATGTGGTTGAAGCCGTTAATTTTAGTTTGCATACGCTTTCTTGCGCATTTTAATTTTCTAGAAGAGTGATCACATTTATAATAACGTCTTTATCTTTACTACTGGCTAGTGTAAGCCGGGTTGCAGCTGTGAACCCGACTGTGGCTGCATCCGTTTCTCTACTCAGAATTAGATTATTTATAACCTTTCATGATTGTTAATACACTGGCTTCTCGGAAATTGGTGTATTCTCTTTAATTAGAAGTAAAAGGTGGATTACTTTCAAACGCACGTAACGTTGGGAACCTGTTTTTCCATCAACTTTTAAAGCACTTAAAAGATAATTCTGCAGGGTCCGAGCGTTTACAGAGAAATGGCTGTCAGTCGTATATTTTGATCGTAGATAAGGAATAAACGATTGCAGTAACACTCCAAGTAGATTTGTTCGAGACTTTATTTCAAATACTTAAACGATAAAAAATTGATTCGGATTTAAATTAAAAATCTTGATGCCAATTAATATCAATTAAGAATTCTAGTCTAGATTTTAATCATTCGATGTAATATGAACCTGTTGTACATGTATCTAGCACAGGTCAATGTCTTCTGAAGCCATTCCAACATTTTATAGTAGCCATAAAAATTGGATTGATTGGAGTGTTAGACCCAATTTAAATTTGGAAAGTAAAATATTAATGATATCGAATTAATTTTGATACTAAATGCATAAAACACTCTACTGAAGAAGTTGAATTATAGGTGTTATTTAACTAATGAAAAATGATGCTACAGTAAAGTAAATCAATAAATAGGAATTCGTATAACAGTGCTAATAACTACAATAGACTTATCCGGTTATTGTTACAGTCACACGGTTTCATTCACAATTCCTAAAAATCATTGAAGATAATAGAGGAAATCCCACAAATCCATTAATATGAAATAGTATTTTTAACTCGCATGTAGTGATGTTTAAATTGACCATGAAAGCATTACGAGCCAAGCAATTTGAGTTGATTCTATACATCTAAAACTTAGGTACATCTTTTTTTCTCCATTAAGTGATTAGTTTTAATTTCGATGACTCATTGATTTCTATTAGTTCAAAGCCACGAGAAACAGGATTCGATCTGAGATACGAATGGTTAAGGCACGAATAAGCTTCTCATTAATATAGGCTTAACTACGTCTGAGCCTAGACTTTATTCATATCAGTATTAATTTACGATTTCCTGGAACTATTTAAAACAGCACTTTAGATTATTACTTAAGCTTATACGTTATTCATACTATTTTATACTTTATATTTTGTAACGTAATTATTTCGAGCTTAAATTATTTTTAAATTAGCATCCGACCAAATTCATCATAATCATTCATTTATAATAGTATTTTTTGTTGTGATTTAGTTGAGAAGATTAAATTTATAATCGAGACGATATGCAAGACCAACGCAGTACCGTGTTATTATGGCCGTCATATAATTAATAACCACAAAAGGCACTGCACAAAATTCTTTGACTAAAATACTCTGAAAAGTAATTCTTCGCAATTTTGGCCAACACAAACAAAAAGTACTGCATATTTTATGAAAACCACTAAGTGGACTTGCGTAAATAAAGTATTTAACTTTCCATACAGAAGAGCTTATCTGCGATTGATCGAAAAAATGTTAATGTGATCAAAATTCTTGTACATGTTCAAGTTTCAAAATAAGCAAAAAGTTAACCAATAATGGCTCCTTCTTTTACCACGATAATGAATTCAAAATCTTTATGGACTTCTTAAAATGCATTGATTTTATCAGCGGAGGACACTTTAAAGTTAAAATAATAATTAACTCAGCTTATTTCGCTAAAGTAGATAAGTACTGAACAAGTCTAAATGTGGAGAATATTTGCTCTCTTTATCTTTATTAAAATGTCGCTAAGCAAGAAACTGAGGGTACAAATTACCTTTGCATTCAACATCATTTTATCTTGGGGCTCATATATGCAATTATGATTCGTCCGACGACCAGATATAATGGGGTCTGGGCAGACCTCTGCGCGCGCAGATCGCTCAAGGGGCACCACAGCAAAAAGGGATATCAAATTAATACTCAATCCATAATAAATCAAAAGGGGCAGGTGGACTCGATAGCAAGCATAATTTGCCTACGGATACCTGGTGAAATTATTATCTTTCGACCATTCGGATGGCTTAGAAACAGCGACTTTGGCTTCGGATTTCCGAAAATTTGGCATTCATCGATTTCAAATGTGATTTCTCCGCAGGCTGTCACACGACAAACATGACACGCGATTGTCCAATTACGATTCCAAATCAAGATGGATTCAGCATTTCTTATTTGAATTATGCATTTTTGAAATTCGCCAAACATCGGAATTTGAATAGGTAGTTGAGGATAAGATTTGCATAAAAAATCAAAACGCTTTTAAATTTATATTTTTTGACTTCGAAGATAGTAAATAGGAATGAGATTCACTTCTTGGACACCAATACTGTTATTTTTTTTTATATTTCTAAATATCATTATCAATATTGTAGTACCTATACCAGTGGAGTATGAAACTAAATAACTATAAATATCAGATAAAAGAAAATTCAAAATAATATAATTTATTTGGTGATGAGTTCTCAACAAAATGGCTGACCAACCACGGCACTAGTTTTAACCAGTTAAATTCATTTGCAATAGTCGTGACTGCGGTTACAGAATAATTAGCCAAAACTCCATACGTGTCTGCTAGTCGCCCGATTGCAGAACATGATAATTTGCTTTGAAAGTTCTTTCAAACTTCGGACAGAAAACATTGCGCAATGGTTCACTCGGGAACTTCATTTTAATATTTGTATCCTGTACACCTGCGGCAGTGAATAAACCCCATTTGTTTATTTACAATGAAATAAGTCAAAGCGAAGCTCCGGGCGGTTATGACTGGAAAAAATCTTAAATGTAGCAATTTATTAATGTTATCGCATATTTACAAGTGATACAAAAAGATAATCATTTTTTATTTATCGCCGTATTCTATATTTATTCATTGGTTCAGCTGCCAAAATATAATAGGTGTCTTTAGGTGCTATTATTTCTAAATCGATATACGAAGACAAAGGGTATCATTATTTAAAGGTTCGCATGATAGATTGCAAATCACTTTTTTGTCGTCTGCTAAACCGAATTTAGGATTTGCGTGATCGTCGTTCTTATGTGTTGGCGATTTCAAAGAAGCAGAGTAGCTTCTTTTATTTTAGAATTTAAATTTATCTTAAATGTATGACACTTTTACCCAAGCTTAGTAACACTTAAATGGTATAAAAGAAGATTATCTACAAAGGCAAGAAAGCCTACATATAATAATAAATGTTACCAAGACTTAGTATCTTGGTAAGCTTAAAGTTATATAAATAAACATAAGCGTGGGTTGATTCTTATCGCTTTTTTTGCATTTCTCAGCTACTTAATCCAGTTTTTTAGTTTGAGGTAGCTTAGCATGAATTTACATCAGTTGAACTACTTCACACTTAAGATAAGATCTTAAATTTTTCGTCTACGGTAAGATTTTATCAAATGCTTTAAAATTTGGTGTACAAAAATGCTTTATTCAGACGCCATTTTTTAAAACCGTTACGTGTCTTTTGAAAAGACTAAAATACTTGGTTTGGAATATTCATATTCTTGCTCAAGAACACTTTATTTGAGATATTTGAGAGTAGTCTCGAGGAGACCAAGAGCAAACAGTGACCGGTCGGTTGTCTAAACAAACATTACGAATGTACCGGTGTTATGCACATAAAAGCCTACCGAAGCATTATGAAATTTATTGCTGATGTCATAAGAGTTAAGTTTCCCTGCATCTAAAGCTTGAGTTCTTCAGTGAGGACCTCAAAACCTGAGCCCACATATCTTGACAAGAATATTTCTATTGACGTAGCATCTACCTATATTTGTTCATTAATAAATAACATGTTAGTCTGAAGTATTAATTGTCATTTGCTTACTTATCAATATTCCAGAAATAGGCATAGAGAGTAATTTTAACTACAGAGTTACGATATGATGGAATCTATTTGTAAAATGTCAACTCTTACAAACAGAGTACAGGTATCTGAAGCTGTTTCTTTTTTAGTTTTTTCTTTTAACTTTGTAAAGGACTCGGCCACCATGGACCATTAATCATATGACGAAGCCAGTTCCATAAAATCCATAGATACACACACCAACAAACACAGTGTTGCGCCTCACGCACACAATGACAATAATCCTACTATATTGCCTTGAGATTTAATCTTATTATTTTCGGAAACGTTGTTGGCTCTGTCACGGAACACAAATCTTAACCCTAATCCACCTGAGAATAAGTAAATTGTTTGGGAGATTTCCATTTTAATGAGGATTAAGAAAAATAAACCTACGTACGAAATATCCTAAAAAATCTAGAAAACTAGGCTTATGCCGCTAGTATGGTGTTTTAAAGGTGAATATAAAAAAACCAACGTAGCAAGAAAGTAAAAGATGGTAAGTCGTAAAAATGTTGATACAATCTTTAGGGCATATACGGGGTTTAAGAACCATAAGCTTGTACGACTGGTTAGCCTTGGTGGTTGATACTCTCCCCACCATGCAGCGACTTTTCTGACCAAAAGAAAAATACAAAGACTTTTGAATTCCGAAAGATATTCTGAATTCAGCAATTGAAAACATATATTCGACTTAAAACGTGGAGAAGTAATAAAAGACGAAACAATTTCAGAAACACTTTAGCCAGCTCCCAGGCTAACGGACCTTTAAATCCCCGGAGTAATCTGTAGCCAGTTTTGTAAAGGAAATAATCGTGTTATTTATTACTTGGAGGCTGAGAAAAAATATATTTTAATCTCTTCTAAATACGTATAGACGCATTTTATGAGAGATTAAGTCTTTCGGACGAATTTAAAAAGAGTTCTTCGATATCAATAAATATTTATTGCTCAGTGTTATAATTGATACTAAAGCAGAGCTTAGCTCCGGTTTGAAGCTTTCCAACCTTTTCGGTGTCTTTTATAACTCCTGATTAATACTCAGGATTAATAAACGAAATTACAAAATTGAATGGGAAACACTTTATTGAGTATCTATAATTAAAAACACCACGTTTCACTTCTAAGAACATCATTCTTCGCGAAATCGATCCGTTAATATTTAGCTGTCGATATTTAATCTTATTTAAACAAGAAACGAGTCTTCGTTAGAATTGAACCTGTTTCTCTCTTCGACATGAAAAATTCCAACATGCGGCTATTACACAGATTACAGTCAATTACATCGAGCCACTAAAACTGGATTTACGATGAAACCAAAATTAACACTACCTCTTGGCCTAAATTGTATATCTTCTTGTAATAAATCATAGTCGGAGAGTCGAGGCAACAAAATTGAAGCAAGGATTCCGAGTCTAATTGGATCTGTACATAGATGACCTATCAATACGTTTGATTAATAGTATATGAGGTCTCCGATGTATAATTGGTGTCTGAGACAGCAATGAATCAACCAGTCTCAGCGTACATCAGATAACTAAACTTGTTTCAGAGTACTTTTAAATGATATTACTTCCTCAGAGTCCGTGGGATAGTTTTCTTATATTCCAGTTTTGTTCTATTTTTTAAATCGACGTCTATAGATTGTACAGATAAAACTCCTTGATAATTTATTACCACTTCTTGAAAAATAAATTTGGTGTCTTTAATAGCATTTATTATATTAGGAAATCAAGGTTAATTTAAAATGATGTTCATCAATAAAATATAAGTATGTTCACTCACTCGTTTCGAGTTTGATTGGATCAAATATCCTTTTTTTTCTAAAATCGTGAGGCGCCATGTTTTTTCGATTGTAAAATATCGAATTACACGAAACATAGTTAATAGGTTGCTAAAACACTTAAAGTCAATTCAAGCTATAGTTATTACAATTTAGTCGTATGACATCATACTATATAAATAAAGGACAAATGAGCATTTTCCATTAAAAACATACATTTAATTCGTCTCGACATTATTTGATTTTATCACCTCCTAATAACCTGATTTTAATTAATTTAATTAAGATAAAAAACGCTTCCATAAAACTTATGAGTATTATTTAGAATTCAAAGTTTCTAGTCATAAAAATTATACAAGGGTAAATAAAATATCGTATATACTAAACAGATATTAATTAAGCCAAGGCGGTTGATTTTGAAGATATTGTAGCTAACAAACAGTTTGGAGCACCTGATGTCTCTACAGCATGGGACAGTGAAGCGAAGTACATTACAATGGATGTTTGTGTCAGTCAGAAGTGAAATTGAGTGTGAAGCGGCAGCGGCCAGCCGTCGCTCCCATTACGTCTGTGAGGCTGCGCCCGCGCCACAAAACCGGCTCCGAACGCACCGCTGTATGATACTGCTTCACTACGACGATGTTGGAATAAAAACTCCTCATAAATTTAATTGAATAATCTACTATTATTCAGCATACGATGAAAAAGACGACGTTCATCAAAAAATGCCAATGAACGACTATGATCAAGCAAAAGAAACAATGTTAATAGCTACAGGTAGCAATAAAATCGTTGCATAACACTAATTGAAAATCAAATTTAGTCTAAAAGCGTGTCTGGCTTTTACGACTTTCGCAAAGATAAACTATCAGAGTTGTTTCGTAGATAGATAAATGCTAACATAAACATACCACAAGGCTTCCCCGTCCAACCTCTTCGCCTTGCTCCATTAGTATTTTCCATTTATTTTTTGTCCAAGTTGGTACCTGTTCGAGTTTTGGGTATTTGAGTTTTATAAAGCAACGTGCGCGACGCAACGGAATACAAATTTCTTTGGATAATAAATGATGCTGCGTGGAGCTATGCAACTTTTTAACTGTTCACTTCATTATTTTTCGATTAGGTTTCTGCGACAAAAAATAAATTTGACATTGTGAAATTGATTGAATCCTATTTATAACGTCAATGATCAAACTTTTAAAGACGTCCTACTTTAAAAAGAATAAGTTTATTATATTTTGAGTTCATTTATCTGTACTGTCCGATGTTTTATGTTTATTTTTAAAGAACCGTATGTTGTTAACGACACCTTTGACCGTCTGCTAGAATAATCTTAAGTAAGTAGATAATGTCCAATACATAAAACATTAAGTAGAGTCTAATGACAAGACCCACCGTCTAGCGTCGGTAATGAATCATTGTGCTTCACTTGCAATTGAAAGCCTATACACCTACGTGCAGGCTATTGAATGTAAAGAAGTGTATTTAAAAGAGATTGAAGAGATCACACAAGGTGGGAACTTAATTAGTGAAATATTTGCTTAAAACTTTTACGAAATGTGAATAAATACGATAGAGGCTGAGTAATAAAAAAAACGTATATAGGAAATTTGATAAAAACAAAATATACCAACAAACGATGTTATGTTAAAATTAAATAATATTGAAACAGATATAAAAATAAATAGCGTTGAACGATTCATTCATTCATAAAATCCGCGATGTTATAACTTGTATAAAGTGACCACATTGAAAATATATTTGAATAAAATAATAATAAAACTTTTAGCGTATATTGACACCTGCCACATTTGGTTACCATCGGTGGACAAACCAAGCACCTACCTACCAAATTATAATAAAGTTTAAACTTAATGACGCTGCCTTCAATATTTATATCGAAACATAACTTGATTTGCATACTGTCATAATATGCATGTGTACTAGCTACTGCTAAACCCACGTAATGTTAATTCAAATAGCTTCTGCGTTTTACATTTATATTGCTTTACAACAAAAAGCCATAAAGAACTATAGCCAAAGGCGAATAACGGTAGACAATTCAGTAAAAGTGTTAGATATAAAAATAGCATTAAAGCTGATTAGCTTGAACGGACTGACAATGCGTAGGCGTCGTTTTCTACTGATGGTGAGGTATTAGTAGCGTAACAATAAATCGAGTTAAAGGGAACTGGCTTAGTGGCCCGAGATAAAACGGCGCGTAGGCAGAACCTACTGCCGAGACTACTCGGGCACAGTTGCTTAAGCACTCCGTTTATGTACACCGAATGCGGCCAAGTTTTTAAGCTTTTAAAAGGATTAAGTGAGAACCAAAAACAAGGGCATTAACGTCAACACTTTTTACCTCCTCCAGGCATTTGCATACTTTCTAAATCATGTTTATTAATTGCCACATGCTTTTAGCGCTAATACAAATTTCATTGCCATTAATGTTCAAAGAAAATGTTAATAAAATTATGTTTTGCTGCATTTTGCCTGAAAACGAAGTGATTTTGAATAGCGAAATCAGCCACTTCATTATACAAATCGATGAATTATGTAAATATTGTCAATTTGTAAGCAGCTTTGATTTAAGTTTGGTACCAACTGTGGCTGTAACCATTTCTGAGAATAATATTATTTATGAACTGTCGCTACCGTTTCCACTTTGTTAAATTCACGAATATCACTAAGAAAATTAAGTCGGTCGTTAACATAGCCATTGTCTGTATCAATGTTTTTAATTTTAATTGCTTTTGTTGGCACGTTGTTTATTTTTTATCTTTGAAATCTGGGATTGCGATTTTGTGTTATTTTGAAGTTACCTGCGCGGTTAATGAGCAAAAGTTTCGGTCCGATTTAATCTAGACGATAGCTTAGATTGTACGGGCAAGTGCGGGGGGAGATGCGCGGGCGCAGGGGGGATCGGACAGTGACCTACGATGCGGCATTCCGACGTGCTTATAAGATGGACCAGAACACTTTGCGTTCCAAGGAAAAACATTGAAAACTAAGCCGTTAATTCAAAACTTGTTGGTTTGCTTGCAGTAAAATAGGATATAAAGGACTACAGAATTTTAATAAATTCTTTTGTAATGTTAACTACAACAATTTTAAGCGAAATAACAGTATAACAAACTTGATATTTATTCAATTATATAGAGGATAATAAAAACTATTTAAAGATATAACTACGTTTTGACCGTTTGACATGAGTAATGATACTTCTGAAATCGTTTTGTTGCTCTAGGCCAATCCAAATTCTTCGCGATCTACTTTTTAATCAAGCGTCGACTCTCTGCTCGATTGGTAATCTCTGACAGGCGTACAATTCGTTAGTAAAAAAACGAACGAAGCCTTGTAAAGGTATCGATAGCCAACTTATTATTTTCATAAAAAAACCCATCTCGATTGAAGGTAATGTGTTTTACGATTAAAACAACGACGACTATAAAAAAATCAATGCGCAACTGCTAAATAAAAATCAACTTATAAAGTATCAAATTTTACTGAAATGTCTTTTAAATTTCCCATAAAATTTTATGTCCTTTTGTATCTGCCTATGAAAGGCTAACTGTGATGGTGCCACTTTAAAAGTACATTACCTTTTTAAATTGGGTTGTTTTGTAACCCATTTTCATTTCTGGTGGCGCCACACTAAGTTCGAATAGTATAGTGACCGGTAATGGAAAATATTTCTAATGTAAGTCATTAGTGAGGGTCTCGCTCCTCTCTACAATTTCGTGGTACATTTTTTCATCTCCGCTCACCTTGATGGGATTCTGAGTGTCCGTTTTGATCTTATCTTTATACGTAATAAGAAGAGACAGACGTAAGATACACATTTTATTCAACGTCAAAAACTGATCGAAAAGCTCTGATAACGTTGTTTTGGAGGACTTGTTTTCTAAATTAATTACTACTATTATTAATATCACATTTTCTTAAATGTTAACTTCTCTATGGCGTTCATGGGAAAGATTGACAGTATGAGTATGGTTATTTAAAGATTTTCGAACCTTTATGAGAAGTAGTAAGTCGGGAACGTAGTTAAGTTTTGAAGCAACTTCGTTATTGCCCTGTTAATTATGCGGCTCGTTTGATGTCCCTGTTCAGTTGTCCGACGGTCGTTTCCAATGTTTAACTAAACTAACGCCTGTTTTTACACACTCTACATCTCGGCCTGTTCTCAATTCATCTCGAATTAAACCCCGTCTCTTTTTAATTAGACGATATTAATTTATTGCAATTGATTTGATATTCGATACAAAACTAGTTTAGTCGAGGTGAAAAGTATCATTCGTTGTGTTATGTTTCTCATTTATATCTTTGATACTGGTTTTAAATTCGGTCTTAGGATCTTTTGAATTTTACTAATTAGCGTGTTTTAGCAGACCTAAATGTCAATATAAATAGGTATTATTTGTTATAGTCGTTACAAAACTATTTGTTATAAGAAAAACATAGATCCAAGTAATTGCTAATCATGTATTTAAGGTCAGAGATCAAAAATTTCCATGCAGATGTTGCCAAGTTCACTTCAAAATCCCTAAAACTGTACTTTAATGCTTTTATTAATAACGACATGCTAAAGACCCATCTAGGTATTTATAAACTTATTAACGCATCCTACTTAGGTCATAAATAACTTTCGTAAAACAGATATTAAATTTCATATTTTTCTATCTCTTAAATCTTTTAAATTCCTGAGTTTTTTAATGTCCATTTGAGATGTTGGTAATGATATGTTATTTACGTTGTGCATTCCTTTTTTCTGAGACCCACAGGAATTTGAGAGTCATCATCATACCATAGGTTTTGAAAAAAAAACGAAACCAACCAGAGAAGAGTTCTATTTTTCACTTATTTATGTTAATATAATCTGGAGTCTGTATGTATTTCATTCTACATACTGTCACTTAATATGTTTTTAAAAAAGCATTCAACAAATGCAGACATAAAAATCAAGTCTTCAAAAATTTAAATTGTAATTAAAAACGGGCCATACGCCGATGGTTGTTAGTAACTTGAGATAGGCGTTTTTAATAATATGAATCGCAGTTATTGGCCACAAAATGCTTTTAACGTAATTCGATTCGGCTCGATCTGGAATGAACCTCTGAGACACTGGGCCAGTATAATCTGGCCTGTATACTTTATGACTTGATATGAAAAGGTGGTCAGCTAAATTTGTAACTTGAGTTCTATTTATAATGGTTCAACTGATGCTAAGGCATGTACCGATGCTGGTTTTGCCTTGAGACTAGCGGCTCGGGTTTCTCAGATCACGTTCAAGGTACTTACTGTATAAAATGTAAGAATATTTATTTAAAATATAATAAAAGGTAAATCTTGCTTTAAACAGCTATATGAAGAAACTAAAACTAAGTAGTATAAAATAAAAAACGAAATTTTAACGCCGAAAAGTAATCACTATTATAATACTATCTTATAAACGAGACTATATCAAAATAGTATATTAAATAGGCTGAGATTTTATATCAGAATGAATTGCACTCCACCCACTCTCGAGTATTTAATTAAAGTACACAATGTTGCAGTGCAAGTTTGTGTTCCTACCCTTTACCTGCCTTATCAAGATGAATAAATAATTTAATCAATTATTTCATTGTTTCAGGTACATACATTCCAAGGAGAAGCCTTTTAAGTGCACAGAATGTGGAAAAGGTTTTTGCCAGTCAAGGACTCTTGCAGTTCACAAGATTCTGCATATGGAAGAGTCTCCACATAAATGTCCAGTTTGTAGCCGAAGCTTTAATCAACGGTCTAACCTTAAAACTCACTTACTAACACACACAGACCACAAACCGTATGAATGCAACTCTTGTGGTAAAGTTTTTAGGCGAAACTGCGATCTAAGGCGCCATGCTTTAACCCACGCAGTTGGTGATGTTCCACCAGGTGATGTTTTAGATGTTGGTGAAGAGGATATGGGTAGACCTGGCTCACCAATAGAACCAGGTTTTGACGATGAAGACCCAGACTTATCGTCACCAGAGCATTCGCCAGTAAGACGAGCGCGATCATCGTCTATTGAAAGCATTGGTAAAGAAAGAGAACAAAGTGAAGAAAGGCCCCGAGCTAATTCACCTTCCATGATTGAACGAACACATTGCCATCACAACGAGCCACGAGACCGAGCCAGCCCGTACACAATGCGTCCGCAATACGGTGAAAAGTATCGTACATCATCAACATCCTCAGACATGTATGAAAAACGACGATACACTTCAGACGAAATAATAGAAAAAGAAATGCGTTACACTGAAATTCCGGAACCTCAAATTCGGCATCCACAACTTCAAATAAGAAGAGATTTGCATCATGTTCCGCCTCCTGACCCCTCTAAGATCAACCCACTTCAAGGTCCGCCGAATGACCCAGGGCCTTCTGGTATGTACTTGGGTCCATTTAGAAAAAGAAGTCATCCGCCAGATGGACCTGATGGTATGCGGTCATGTGCTCCGGTTTACCGTGTTCGTTCACCAGAGCCGACTAATCTGAGTTTACCCCGTTTGCCTGTTGGTGGTCAAGAAATGGTTGGTTTGCCATCAACTATAATGGGTATGCAGGCGTATCATAAGTTTGGTTTGCCGATGCCTCCACCGCATCCTGCGATCCCATACGGCCCGATGTCGCATACATTGCTAGGTCCACAGCAGACGGTTGCCCAAGATTTGATAGTAAAGAACGCTGTACCTAAAGACACGGCTCCAAGCGTGCCAACTAACGTTGTTCATTCGAAAGATAATCTACAGAATATAAAGGAAGCTGAAGAGTCGAATTCAAGCGTAATAGCTAATGGGATTAAGAATATTGTGGGAATTACTCCGCCTTCAAACCCTAAGCCAGGAACGAGCCAAGCCAGTGCTCCGAAAAAAGGATTTAGCATAGAAGATATAATGAGACGCTGATAAGTACATGTAAGTAGGTTAGTTTGTTTTAAGATTAATGATATATCTAGACGTACGGAAAGTATTACTAGACGGAATAATTATTGTAGAAGACTAGGAGGGTGTGTGTAGTTTTGCAATATGGATTTGGTTTTCGTAAAGATCTCATAAGGATTGTTTTGTGCAGTGTTTTGTTTACCTCAAAATTTTAAGAAATTAGCATTGTATCAAAATTAAGAAATACATTTATGATTTACTTGTTATAAGGATTGTTCGTATATTTTATGTTTTGACGCCGAGTGTGCATTTAATGTATATTGTGTAAGTGATAATTTGTGAAATAAAATAGATAATTATAATTAAATAAGCTATAATTAAGATTTGACTGGTATTGCAACTTAATGTATGTTAGGAATGTTATTTATTTTATAGTTAACTTGTTTATGGAAAGCAAGTTTAATATCGCAATATTATAAGGTTTCTCTGTAGCATTACATTGAATGACAAGTTAAATAAATTTTAAGTTGTAAATATACGTTTGAGTATAATAATGTATTAATGCATATTAAGATGTATATGTGGTACGATAAATAGTTTAACTGCTGATAATATGATTTTGTTTGATAAATATTTTGACTGTATACGCATATCGAAATGTTTTAGGTATGTAGTGGAATAGAAATTTCCAATATGTAAGTTCAAATTAAATATGATTTTACGTAGCAGAAAAAAAGAATATGTTCAGCAAATTTTCATCGTCAGATGCAGTGCAGTGTAAGACATGTATAACACTATGGATCAAAGTTTAAGAATAAATAAATAAATAAAGTTTTTTAAAGTAATGTTTACTTTCTTCATTCACTTTAAATTTTCATATCGAATAACTCTTTTTTAAACACACAATTTACTCGTATCTGACAGAAACTGAGCTACTGAATAAAAAATCAGTTTTTTATTTTACATAAATATTGCATTAAAAAAATCACTTTAAATATATATTACTTAAATAAAATTTACCTTTAATGTCACAATAATTTCAGATCTCGTGTTTCTTAAATACCCTGTTGATTTATTAAATAGTAATATTGCTCAGTTCACACAGTATGTACCTACTTATAAGTAAATCATAAGATAATTTTAATTTACATTTAAATAAATTATGTAATAAAAATTATATTTTGTTATCATTTCTATCTTTATGAAACTTATAATAATAAAAGACTCTATTTTATTAAATTATTATAATAATAAATTAAAAAATACTTTAATAAAAGTAGGTAGCACTTATTGAATGCGAAATGTTCCTCAAGCCAAATTTTCATAACATAAATAACAATATAGTAACAAACAGTAAAAGCATTTTGGAACCGAATATTATTTATTATATATTATATAGGTACCTAATTTGTATACGCTTGAAACAATACAAAGGGTTAAAAAAGATGCAATCGTTTCAGATTTGGATGAATAAAATAGAAAATACGAAGGTAAGAATTGGTATGAAAGAAATATAGGTTTATTATCCCTATTAATTTTATTAAGCTAGCTTTATAGAATCCTACTATAATAATAGGTATAAACGTCAAGTTTGTAAGTATGGATGCATGGATGGATGTTTGTTACTCTTTCACGTAAGATTAATGGATGGATTTGAATGAAACTTTACAGTAGATAATATGGGTTATAGATCACATGAACACATAGAGTACTTTTTACCGCGGAAAAACTTCTCATTCCCACGGGAAACCGACTTCCACGCAAACCGAGTCGTAGGCGGACACTAAATTAGTTAGACAGCGTTATTTATCTTTACATAAAATTTAAAATGTTGATCATGAAAAGCCCAGTGTCGTCTTTGCAATAAGTGCAAAACACGCAACGGCGAGGCCTCATAAGCCAAAAGACATAACTTTTACGATTTACATTTACGATCCGAGTTTCACACAATCCGCCCTGAGACTCGGCTACTTATTGCTAAATGCAAATGAGTGTGGGCAAAAAAGCTGCACGTGTGAATTGGTATTGTAAACTTGTACGCGGTTGCTGGTTTTTTTTACAAAAAATAGGTAGTAATTGATTTTGTGATTAGGGTTTTCTACTAATCGTTTTTAAGTAGCTCTTTGTTTAATTTGATTGTCAACTAGGTACCTACTCGAATGAATTTTGGAAGCTTTATTACAAAATATTAGAGATGGGCCGAGTACTCGGTTTATACTCGGTACTCGGCGTACTCGGCAGGTTTTTTGGTACTCGGTACTCGGCCGAGTAACTCGGTATACTAATGCCGAGTACCGAGTACCAAAAAAGTAATATACTTTGTTTAAAGAAAGCAATATAAACAACAGTGTTAATCAAAACGTACTGATTGAGGAAATCTTTGACATCCTCAAGTAATAGAATCAAAATTATGCTAATGCATGAGTACTAGTGAGACAAAATTAAAGGAACAGTAATAAAAATAATCAATATTAAAAAATTTAATAAATATAAATTATGATGCCTTGTTTGGTGCCCTGTCCACCATTTGCCAAGAAATCTTCTTCTAAATATACTTGCGTTCGTTTGTACTGGTTTACGCGCGCGAAATTGGGAATTTGATAGAACCGAGTTACTCGGCCGAGTACTCGGTAAAAAAAAATTTGAACCGAGTAATACTCGGTACTCGGTACTCGGCAAAAGTGTTACTCGGCCCATCCCTACAAAATATCAACCTAACTTTTGCAGTGCATGCCAATACACATTTTGAAAAAGTAAACTCTATTTGAGATTTAACTTTTTTAGTTTTGCATTTAAAATGCTAATTTTTATTAATTTTGAAGTTATAGATACCAGTCGCGCAATGCTCGGAGACCCGCGTTCCTTTTTCCAGTATCTATAACTTCAAAATTAAACTTTCTTTTTTCAATAAAGGAAAATGAAATATACACATGCTAATATTTTACCAATAATGTACCAAATTAAATGTGTATTTCTTACCAATAATTCTGTTCACAAAAACCTCTGTAGAATTTTGTATTTAAATATAAATTCATTAATTTATAAAATGATTATAATAATCTGACAGCTTAAAAATATTAGGGATCAGAAAAAAAAAGTTTTTTTCACTTCTACAAAATAAAATTAACTGCATTTGCGTTATTTCGGAACGGAACTCCAATAAATAAAACTGTTCATTATTTTTATCATCATTCAAATCCGGTATTTTGGTGAAAGCTCCAGACTTGACGCAGTAGCTATCAATTAAATGCTCGCGAATTTCTGCTACCTTAGTAGAAGATATTTTATTGAATTTATGCATGCATAGCTTTATGTATGAGTCAACGGTGGTTACATGTAATTATGTAGATTCATGAACATAATGCAGTGTCGGAATATGACCCTAGTATAGTCGTGCTGGAGCTTTTAATAAAGTAAGTACCTACCTGTATTTCTATTTTTCTTATCGAGCAACTAGTCGTTATGTTTACAGAAATGTTCCTTATGTAGGTTATTAATTGATGGCTTTCTTGTGTAAAGGTCCAAAGCCTTAGTCTCTCTATGACCGTATTTGTAATATGACAAAACTTCGGTATTGTATTAAATTTTCAATACCAACCCTACAACCCCTTATCGCATTTATATTTTAGCTAAATTATATTTGTCTCTGCCAACCCTAAATGACATCATCCATTGCTGATAAAACATATTTTAATTCACATAGATTTAAATACGTTTATGAACATTGCCGTAAGTACTTACTTTTTTAACAAAAGAACAGTTAGTAAACAGTAAAACAGGTCCTTTTTCCACCTGGGTGACTTCATACACACATGTTTTCTATTTAAATTGATTGTTTGGTAACCCGTCACCCGGATCTGAAGCTACCAGGTAATCATACATCTACAACGTGTTTCGTTTTATAATAAGCCTGAGACTTGAACTATACAAAGGCACAATATGGAAAAACCTGGTAATATAAACCACTGTATTGTACGTGACATGGAAATACAAGCTTTCAAATGAATAGTGTTGCGTAAAAGTTAAGAATCCTTTTTCCAACTACAATTTTATATGGTGGCGGTGATTCTGAAGTAAATGGTGCGACAAAGCTTTATCCCACTACCTATTCAATTTATTGTGGTATGAGTGTAAATAAAATGTATGTTTGTATCGTCGATATTGTACTACTAAAGGGATAAAGAAAATGAGTGTACAATTTAAAAAAGCAGCAGAATAGTGCTTAAAGACATTTACACAAAATCATTAATTGCAAAAATATCGGATGTTTAAAAACGACGCTGTCTGTATGGATACAACCATTGTTTTTTTACGATCAAAAGATATGCGAGTTGAAAAATAGGAATATTTAGATTGCTCCTTCGGTGTGTTAAAAAGGTTTATAGCCTTTGAAAGTATTGGCTAAAGTGCCTTTAAATGGTAATAGTTAGGTAGGTAGGTACTCAATATGCATTAACTGCACCGCACCGGTTTTAGATTGCTTTGCGAAAGTTAGGGCTGGCAAAATTGAACACTAAACATAGAAATAAATGAAATCATTATTTGTACTTTAAATAGTTTTATTTAGTAGTTGTAAAAGTGTCTCAAAATTTGAAAATAGTATCATTACTAACATAAATCGCATTTCAAATATATGAATAAATAATGTCCAGACAACTTCGCTGTACTGTGACTGTAGATTAATTTCTACGTTGTTCATAATAATTTTCGACCTCGAAATGAACCCAGAACTGCCACTTTTGAACCCCCAATAAATAATTCAGGGATATCTTCTAATGTTTGCATTTATCTACTATGAAATATCTGCCATTCAAAAAACCCACATAACAAGACGAAAAACCCCAAACCTCATTCACCATCCAATATACCTTCATCTTCTTTATCGCTTTGAAAAGTTGCCAACAATCGACAGCCCTAGCGATATCAGGGTCCAGATATGTCCAGCTTCCTAATTAAAACGGTGTAGGGACCATTTTATCCGTTTCAAAGATACGGTTACCAACACGACACGCGAGACCAATGTCCATTTGATTTGGTTCGACGCCATATCTGGATGTATGGAAAAAACGGGGAAAGTAACTAAGGTTGCGTTTTTATATAAATAACGAGGTTTATCAGAGTATCTACTGGAGTTTACTAGATGATTTTAGTAGAAGGTATAAAAAGACAGAATATTGTTAGCTTTACTTTTTAAACAACAAACCATCTTTTAGTCGGATATAAAACTGTTCTAAAAAAGAAGACTATATTACTCTCTAATATCGTAGCTCTTTGCAGGTGAAAGATTTGTATACAGGGTGTCCCAAAACTCGACGTCAACCCGAAACCGGGTGACAAGGCAAGTCATGCTGGTTATCAGAAAAATGTTTAAAAAAATCTAAGTCACGTGTTCTCAAAATTATTGGCATTTTAAAAAAACACGCAAAATTTCACACCCTGTGACAGTGTTTTTGCTGCTGTTGCCACAAATGTTCACTTTTGGAAACTTTTTTTTTTGATATGTAACCCTGAATAATGCTTCTCTAAACTGTTATCAACATTTCAAATCTAGCTCCTCGAGATTGCATAAAAATAGGACTTATTTCCAAGAAAAAAATTAAAAATTAAAAAAGGCCTAGTTTTAACTGTCTGCATTGAAAAAAAATTGTACTACGCGAGTTTGGCAAGTTGTGACAAAAGTTGGCGCATTTAGTAAGGATTCCAAAATGGTATGACACTTGGCAAATTGTAGCTGCTATCATGAACAAAAAAAAATATTTCCATGAAAACCCATTTTTAACTTTTTTTCTTACTTGGTTAAAATTGCAAAGCTTATCGTTGGTTACATTGGAGCCGCTTCCAATTTACACACTGATTAAATTTAACTGAATTGTACATTGTACTGATGTACTCGTCTATCTTTATTGAATGAACAGATTGTTCACTTTTAATTTATTTTTTTTAGTGTGTGCATTGGAATAAGCATTTATTGTTAAAGGTTTCAATTTTAAATAAAACAAAATTTTAATACCAATGTTTATTAATAAAATTTACAATAATTCTTAAAATGTTATAATAAGTGTTCGAAATGCCTTCCTTCGGCGGCAATACAAGCGCGACATCTTTTTAAAAAAGATCGAGCTATCTTTCTAGCGTATCGTCCATTATTTACAAATTGAGCTGCTTCAGCTATTCTCTGCCGTAATTCATGTTCACTCCCAATGGGCTTCTCGTAAACTTTTTCTTTAACAGCTCCCCAGTAAAAAAAGTCTAAAGGATTCAAGTCCGGTGAACGGGCCGGCCACGAGATTGGTCCAGCCCGCCCGATCCATCTCCCAGGAAGCTCTTCATCGAGGTACTCTCTTACGGGGCGAGCAAAGTGCGCTGGGCACCCATCTTGTTGGAACCACATTTCTCTGTAAATGCTTAGCGGCACGTCTTCTAATAAATTTGGAAGATGGTTTAGAAGAAAGTCTAAGTAAACCTCGCCAGTTAATGCATCAGGCAACTCAAAAGGACCAATTATTTTGCCATTCAAAATTCCGGTCCACATGTTAACTTTGAATCGGTACTGGGACCGATCCTGTCTCGTTAAATGAGGGTTTTCAACACGCCATTCATGCAGGTTGTGCATGTTCACGTAGCCGTCCTTTTTAAAAGTTGATTCGTCCGACCATAAAATTTTTGTTAGAAAAAGTGGGTCATCTCTGTACCTCTCCAATATCGTCCGGCAAAAATTCACCCTATTTTGGTAGTCACCGGGTAATAATGTCTGTACTCGCTGTACGTGGTATGGGTGTAGGTCATTTCTTTTTAAAATACGGTGGGCTGAACTTTTGGGCACTCCGGTGTTCGTTTCAATAGCTCTTACTGAAGTACTTGGATCTTCTTCGACAGCCTGTAGAACTTCTTCTTCCATAGGGTTGGTGGGTCTGCCTCCACCATGCGTTTGATTTGGGAGGCGGCCTTCTGAGAAGAGCAACCGATGCACATTCGTAAACACCCGATAATCGGGGTAACGAGCAGCGTTTGGGTACCTTTCGCGGTAAAGTCTGGCAGCAGCACTGGCATTACACCTGCACTCACCATAAATAAGGTGCATATTAGCGTATTCGCGAGTGGTATACGAAGACATCTCGGCACTTGTCACACACTCACACAATAGTCAAGAGGAAAGCAAAGGTCGTCGTTAAGAGAAAACAAACAGTCCGAATCTAAATCGCAAGCAATCACAAGTCCATAAACATAGCCAAAAGTAAACAGTACGAAATCAACACAAACGAATACGAAAACAAGCGCAGTAAACGAAGGAACGTAACGTACTGACTGGTTTGTAATGTGTATCTACAATAGCGAATACCTGGCGTCACTCTCTGTCTCTCTCGCACTTGGTAAAATGACTCTCTCCATCTCAGTCACTTTAGCGTCCATACCTGTCTCACTCGCACTTGAGAAGGTGACTCTCTCCGTCTCACTCAATCACTTTAGCACAAATACTATCTCGCTTACACTTCCTAGAAAGACTCCTTTGTCACTACTTACAATTTACGACTCTTTGGAAAACCTTGGGCCCATTAGAATATTTTTTAACCAGGTAAGAAAAAATTGTTGAACACTGGATTTTTACGAATTTTTTTTTTTGTTCATGATAGCAACTACAATTTACCACGTGTCATACCATTTTGGGATCCTTACTAAATGCGCCAACTTTTGACACAACTTGCCAAACTCGCGTAATACAATTTTTTTTCAATGCAGACAGTTAAAACTAGGCCTTTTTTAATTTTTATTTTTTTTCTTGGAAATAAGTCCTATTTTTATGCAATCTCGAGGAGCTAGATTTGAAATGTTGATAACAGTTTAGAGAAGCATTATTCAGGGTTACATATCAAAAAAAAAAGTTTCCAAAAGTGAACATTTGTGGCAACAGCAGCAAAAACACTGTCACAGGGTGTGAAATTTTGCGTGTTTTTTTAAAATGCCAATAATTTTGAGAACCCGTGACTTAGATTTTTTTAAACATTTTTCTGATAACCAGCATGACTTGCCATGTCACCCGGTTTCGGGTTGACGTCGAGTTTTGGGACACCCTGTATATCGGCTTAGTTAAAAGTTCCAGAGTTCACCCCGAACAATCGAACTCACAGAATATACCTCATTGAAGATTATCAAGAATCAGGTAATGGAAAAATAAATATATATATTTGGTAAGAAAGTGTTTTTAAACTACTCAAGGACATAAACCTTTGAGTTTTTTAAATACTTCCTTATTTGTATAAACAAAGTACATTTGTACTAAAACCTTGCCACTTAAAAAACTGCATTTAAATACTCTAATAACGTAACTTTAATTGCGTTTACAACTTTTGAAATTTTAATAAAGTTTTATGATTTCTACAGAATACGCCCAATAATTGATATAGTCAAGTCGATGGATATTAGCTGTGCTGCCTTCACTCTTACATTTTGTTCGGAGCAATTTATTGTTTAAGTTTTTTAACTAGACTACCACATAGTACATATCTGACCCTATAGTAAGCGCAGTAAGCGTTTGATTTCTTTGTACCTTACAAGAAACTAGAAGAGAATCAGCATGGAAGTACTTATTTCGAAGGCTTTTCAACGTCACAAATAAAAATAAGCTGAAAAATAAGCTGCTAAAATTATCTGAAAGGACTGCATTACCCTTCCCCCTCCACAAATTTGTTCGAATAAGCGTCACGGTTGTATCATCCACCTCCCGAAGTTTTTTTTCTTACAAAAACAATACTATAATTGAATAACTGTAGGTATTTATTCTCCTAATCATTACTATTCAACTCTCGCTACAGCCTATGTGCTAAAACCCATGTTATTGTATGCTTAGTGTCAATAAATTTCGTGTAGACTATATCTAGTTACAGCCTGCTCTCGGCGGCCCGTATCAGGTTTGGAACCAGTTCTGTTCCTTTATAGAGTAGACCGCCGGCGCTGCAGCTTGGGTCGGGTGGCCATCGGTAATAATGTGTATGAGATATTTAGGAATCATATTAATTTATACCTAGGTAACGATTAAATGTTCAGTATTAATTTATTTGTCGAAAAATCATAAGTTAATGAATTCATCGCCACTGTCACGAAGAACATTTGAAAAATGTACCTATATAGTGATTAAAAAAAACGCTTTTGATCATTTGCGTACTTTGGAAGAAGTACATTAATTGTTTTAACTCTATCCGGAATTTTTTAAGCAAAAAGGCAACAGTCCGCCCGCGACCACGATAGGTGTAACCCTGTCGAAACGTCTGGCAAAGAGGTACGTTATCTTTTTGCTTAAAAATTACCGCGCGAAAAATCCCGGATAGAGTTAAAACAATCTGTTCAACGCGCGTTAGCTTAAAATAAGTACTTAATATTCTTAAATGTAGACTTGAATTTCAATTTCGCTATTCACTATTTAGAAGAGTAAAGAAAATAAGTATTATTTTACTTATCTTATAAACAATATGTTGACGGTATTAATAAATTAGTACAGTATTTTGAGGTGACGGGAAAGATAGTCGCACATATTGTATGTACTACTTACTAGTGGCTGCCCGCGACTCTGTTCGCGTGGAAGTCGGTTTCCCGTGGGGATGAAATGTTTTCCCGCGGTAAAATGAACCCTAAAAGTTATTCTGATGACCTATAAAACTAAAGTTTCATCCAAATCTGTGCAGTGGTTTTTACGTGAAAGAGTAACAAACGACGATACATTCGTACAAACTGTCACGTTTATAATATTAGTGGAATTCTACACGGATAACTTCAAAAGATTAATTAAAACAGGATTACCTTGCCTTATTCTAAAAAGTAGCCGCCAAACTAGCGGGACCTATAAACGCTGTTTTTATAATTATAAACGAGGAGATTTGACTTTAATTATTTTTTGGATGGGCAGTACATAGCACCAGTAAAGACATTTTATTCTAGGTACTTATTCTCAACTTTCTTACAATGACTGTAAAAAAGCTTCGCAGTCTCGTAATCTATGGTAATTCCTTAGAATAATTTACAAATCCTATTAGTATTCAGAAGGAACTGTATGAGTCGGCAACGTCCATGTAACTGTTGCGGTTTTTCTGCTAAATGATGGTCACCCTAACCGTATTATACACATATGGTGTACAGGGAATATAAACAGGGCATTTCTCTAGCTAGACTCATAGATTATCTATACTAAACCTACTAGTTATCTGAAAACATTTTGCGTGCAATTTTTATAATTAGAGTTTAAAATTAACTGGTAACTTAATTCGCTTCATGAGAAAGTTAATTGCAATTAAAATGATAGTTTTATCTGTTATTTCTACTTTTATTTATGTCTGTAGTAAAGGAGCGAAAGATTAAAAATGAGACACAAAACTATTTGAAGATTATTTTTTGTCTAAGAACATTTTAGACACAAAACGATACAAGAGTGAACGTGCGCAATTTTCGATACTTCAAGTTTAATTGACTAGTTTTGTGATTTTGTATTAAGCAATAAGGAGTTTATAGATACATGCATATTCAAGAGACAAATGGCGACTTTTACTTATACTGTCTAGAGATTATAGAAGACTAGTGGCCGCCCGCGACTCCGTTCGCGTGGAAGTCGGTTTGAGAAATTTTCCCGCGGTAAAAAGTACCCTATGTCCTTTCCCAAGTTCAGTTCTTTCTTCATACCAAATTTCAACAAAATCGGTTCAGTGGTTTAGGCGTGAAAGCGTAACAGACAGACAGACAGACAGACAGACCGACAGACAGACAGAGTTACTTTCGCATTTATAATATTAGTAGGGAAGTAGGGATAAGGTCACCTATCATCGTTAGTTGCCATAAAGACCAACTAAATAAATTAATAATTCTTTTTTTTTTTTATTAAAAAAGAAAAACCGACAACAATTTTTTCTAAGGTCAATATTCAAATATGTTGTTATTATTAATATATTTCCTAAATAATGGTAGGAACTTTCCTTCTCCATATTTTTTTTGGCTCTATCGCGTTACTCCATCTCAACCCGACCCGACTACATATATCTTTTTCTACAAACAATGCACAGTATTATCGTATGACAAAAAGAACAAAACGAAAAAGGGATGTCCTATAAATTGTTGATTTATCGATATCGATAAATTAAAAAAGTGACAGCTTTTTCGTGAAGCAAATAAGGTACTTTGAAACTTTAATGTACAATTGAATTACTCATAAGTAAACCTTTCGTGTTAAGCTACCTCTATTTTACGAGAATTGGCATTATTTTTCTGCCTTTATAGTTATCAACAGCACAGTTGTTCTTTCTCATTTAAACAAAACTCTTGCATCGCATTCTCAAACTGAAAATCACAACCTTATTCTACCGTCAAATTTTCACCGTCCAAAATAATGACGATTCATTACCCCATCACTTGTCACGCTACTGCCACAAAAAATCCATCGTGCCCGGCACAGCCTAAAAAAACAAACGGTAAGCCACCAGCGACCGGCGAGAAAGCCTTTTTTGTCACCGAGGCTCTCGTGCGGCTCGGACGGACAACGATTTGTTAGACTGTGGCTCACAACCTTTTTTGTGTGTGCTATTTTTTATTTCTTTGGGGTGCTTTCTTGGGGCATGAGTTGAAGGTCAAGTTTTTTTAAATCGGTAATATTGTGACAGCAAAGGTGTGATGATTGGAAAGCGAAGACTGACCAACTTACGTTTCGCTGATGATATTGTATTGTTCTCCTCATCACCTACAGAACTTAGCGCAATGCTAACTGAACTAAAGTTCGCAAGCCTAGAGGTTGGTCTTGCCATGAACATGTCAAAGACCAAAGTTATGACGAACAGCGCCAAACGACCGATTAAAGTCGATGGGGAAGAAGTAACACATGTCCAAAAATACGTCTATTTGGGCCAAGTAGTTTCCTTCCAGGGCAGACAAGATATCGAAGTCGAAAGACGAATCGAAAATGCCTGGAGAAGCTTTTGGTCCCTTTTTTTTTTTTTTTTTTTATGTAATATAGGTAGCAAACGAGCATGCGGGTCACCTGATGGTAAGTGATCACCGCCGCCCATGACTACCCTCAACACTGTAGGTGTTGGGGGTGTGTTGCTGACCTTTAAGAAAATATATAAATAAATAAATAAAATTGGGCACCGGATACCGCACTCACCGAACGAAACGCAGGAACATCGTTCCTACTTCACGTCGGTTTCCTGTGCGACGGTGGTATTTCACCGGTCGAGTCAGCCCAGCAATCGCTGCAGACAGAGCCTACAGCTAGACTCTACCACTCAAAAAAACACTCCCTACGAGTTTTCTTAAAAGGGGACTTACCTCTTAAACACAAAAAGAAATTGATGGACATGTGCATTCTCCCCATTTTAACATATGGTGCCCAAACTTGGTCTTTGACTGCAAACCAAAAGACCAAACTCAAGGTTTGCCAGAGAGCAATGGAACGCAGTATACTTGGAGTAAAGCTGATTGATCGTGTCAGAAACTCCACACTGCGCTCCAAAACCAATATCATCGATGTTGCCCAAAAGGCTGCTAAGCTTAAATGGCAATGGGCAGGTCATGTGAACCGAATGACAGAAGGTTTTTGGGCCAAAACTACCACCAGCTGGCACCCTGACACAAAAAGACGACGTGGACGCCCACGACGCCGGTGGCGGGACGATCTCGATGCCTTCGATCCAGACTGGCCAACTTTGACCGATAACAGGAGCACATGGAAAGCACGGGGAGAGGCCTTTGCCCAATTTTGGGACAATAATGGCTTGCAAAAAAAAATAAAAAAATATTATGGTTTTAAATAACGACTTATGAGTTTTTCTTTGTTAATATTACCGTGGTTTATCTCTTAGTCCCGCTATCCTAGAAGAAATCTGTGCACATCTAGTGGGGCGTATTTTTTTAAAATTAATTATAGGGACAAGAGGATGTTATTTTAAGCTTTATAATGGTCACAAAATTATATAGCTAACAGAGCTGAATGAGTAGAGCAAACAAGTTTAAAACTTAAATAATTACGAATTTATACAAATAAGTTATATTTAAACGTGCCTTTCTTCCTTGTGTTTTTATAATTTTAAGTTGGAAGGTTTGAGAGCCGCTTGCCGACTAAAACCTCTAAACGCTGCATTAAAGAGTTAATCATTAAAATAATCTAACAATAAATAACACTTTAAACTTTGTTTATGGAGTTGTGACAATTTTGACTCTTACTTTTGAGAGAAGTTCATTTTATATTTTCAGTAAGGTCAAACTTATAATGATATAAAAGAAATTATACTATTTACTGTGCCTTGGAATCAGTGCACACATTATTTATGACCACAAAAAGTAGTAATATATCGAAGACCATGAAGTTAGAACTCAAAAGTTTACCTGATATACTAGATACTTTATATTACGAATGCTATTCAAATGTTAAGATATATCCTCTATATTCACGTTAAAAAACACTATGTTAAATGTAAATGAATAGCATTCGTAACTTAATCTAGCAACAGTTTTATATCGAAATAACCATCCGTGTTTTTTTTGTTTTTTTATTGTAGCATCTGACTTAATCCAGTGAAAATGAAATTTTAAAGAAATTCAAAAATAAAATATACCCAGAAAAATATTTTTCAACTGCGACCTTACTGAATTTAAAAAGATGCAAAACATTATAATTTTTAAAAATTCTTCTTCTTTCTATAATCTCAGGCTCCAGACAGGTTAACCCACAGCCATTTTTACCCTGTCCATCATTTAACCTTACATAACTCGTCAATATTTTTTCATCCCACCCACCCCAGGGTTGAAGATCAAAGAGCATGCGCGAACCACCCCCCACTGCGAGCCACGCCCTCCCACCCCATGGGGGGTGAAAATTAAGAAGGGGTGAATTTATAGTCACTAACTGTTTTATTTTAGTAATCATTTATGTCGCATCTATTAACTTTGATAATCAAATATTTATTGTTATGATCAGGGTTTTGTTTGGAAAATTAAATTAAATGGATTCGTTTGGTTATTTTATTGTTGCCGTAATATACTTTTAATGTAGGTTGAGTCAGAAAAGTTACAAACATATAAAAATAATTGTTCTATTTATTTTTAGAATACTTTGTGAGAATACTTAATAACAGGTACTTAATATAAAGTATAGAGATTAATAACAAAACGTAAAAAAATGATGATTTTTATGTGAAATAGATTGCTGTACACACTCGTAGCAAAATAAATACAGAGCAAATTTAAGTAATGAAAAATTCTAGAATAGATACGTTTTATATTAAAAAGTTTTGCTCCTTGTTTAGTAAATAAAAACAAGTATGCAATATATTACAATAGGTATCAGAAATTATAACCTCAGTTTAAAATTGTTGATAAATTCTCTCACAGCCTTGCCTTACATTAGATCATGAGATCATTGCTTTAGACCTCAATGAAAATGGTAAAAGTTACAATAAATAAATAATAACTAATAATCTACTATACGCCAGTTTACAATATCACACATTACACAAACGATAATCATGCTCACACATGACAGACCACGTACAGTGCCCGGCAAAATTACTGGGCCACGTCAAATATATCACCAATCTCTGCTAAATTGCTAGCAAACAGATTAATTCGTTTGTCGGCTAACAAGGCTCGCACAATAATGAATCTGATTAAGTAGCCTCACCCAGATAAATTGGACTGTGTGTTTAGATAGGTGTAACAGTTGATTAGTTTTGGCGCGGTCTATTTTAGAGGGAAACCGTAGGATCAAATAGATAGCATAATGAAGGCTTATTATTTCAGTTGATCAAGTCAAATGAGCTTGCATGCGTGTAACATTTTGTGTAATTATCGATGCAGATAAATATTAAATAAGTATAATATTAGTGTAAGTACTTATTTTCTCTCGTATCTCTTTTAATCAGTTTGACTTTAAAGCTATAGTACTTTTTCTAATGAAATATTCAGACGTCAAAAAACATTCTAAATTTGTGGCTTTAGATATAAATGTAACACTCATAAAGCTATCCAGTCTCTAATTACTATATCTACCAAAAATTTTTACATCAACATTTTTACGACGTTTCGTTCTAGCATGGATGAAGGAGTAAAAGGATAGACAATAGCCATACAAAGTAGCGTATATCAAAAAAAGTAGTATAAATCTAGATGGCGCTATACATTTCAATTTATAAGGTTAGATGGCGCTAGCAATTTATCATTAAAATAGGTCAATTTAGTTTTGTAGAAAAAATATATCTAAATTAACTAGATGGCGCTAATACAATAAACATTTTCATACGAAATTCCAGTGATGCCATTAAAAAAAACAATCAGCTGCACAAAGTTGATAGGTGACGTTTATATATAAATTAGCTTTTGTCGAGTGCTTTTTAATCTTTATCGCCGCATCTACATCTATACGTATATGCTATAGTCCATTATAGAGTGTTAGGTCTACAAATTACACACACATTGACAATAAATGTATAATTTGTAACAACTTTTTACTTTTGTCAACCTTAACATTTTTAAATACATTAGTTGAAATGCGAGTTAACTATGAAAACATGTTGAACATTGAGTGTAAAACGAAAATAACCAAATCCTACAATGATTGAATCTTTTGTTTCATACTTTGTGGTGGTCGCCTATGTTGAGATTGATAAAGCTGATTTCTAAGTTTTAACATAAGTATGCAAGCTGATGTAAGTATGCAGGACAGAATGCGTATTATCGGAATGCATATAATCATTACAATAGTAGTTATAAATAAATCCAATTTTGTCTGTTGTAAGTATGTTTGTCCGCTAAGGAGATAGCGTGGTAAGTGGATAAACCACGTAATGGACTTTAATGCGGTTTTTGCCATCTTTTAGGTATTTTTTTCATGTCTATCCTTACTAAATAAAATATTTTAAATGTGAAAATGTGTTTGTCTGTCTGTTGGCATGTTCGCTTCACGTAAAAACGGCGCAACCGATTGTCTTGATTTTGGAATAGAGATAGTTCGACACTCAGGGAAGAAAATAGGATAATTTTACTTCGGGAAATAGCCTCATTCCCACGGGAAAAGCTATTTAGTTTACCGTGAAACCGCAGGGTGGAAAGCTATATATCAATACTAGTGACTCAATAGGTACATGATATTACTCAAACTCCTTACGAGACTCGATTTACTGTAAGTAGGTAAGTATGAAATATTTGAAAACAACATTTTGTGATAAATGTCAAACATTATCTAAATATATTTGTAAACAAGTGTAAAATAAGCTTCTTCATTACATAGTATAAATCCAAGTCGCTAATTCTGTCTGTTTGTATATTTGTCCGCTATCTCCTTCTAAACCAGTTGACAGATTTTAATGCGGTTTTCGCTATTTTTTAGTTTTTTTTTTTTCATTTAAATTTGTAAATAAAGAACATGCAGAAAAAGTTTTTTTAAATTAGCCAAAATTCCGGGTTTCGGGAACAAGTCGTTACACCATGGCAAAGCGTGGACGGGTCGCTAGTATTTTATATAAATAAACTTTCTTGGATACTAAATTACTGTTTTTATCAAAGTCTTACTTTTAATTAACCTTATATATTTATTGACCATCATTTAGTTATTAATTCTTTCTTTACGACTTAAAAAGCAAAATGAATGAAACTCATAATAAAAATACAATATGGTTAAGATTTTAACTAGGGTAACATGATCCTAGGACGAAATAATAACTCTGAGACCATTAGATTGTTTTAGCGATCGTATAGATGAATAGAAGAAATAAAACAACAACCACAATATTTTATAGAATAGTGCTGAACCTTAAGCCTCTCAAATTAAGGTTGAGAATGGTGTCGGTTAGAGTGTAGGAGATCCGAAAAAAACCTCTTCGTTTTTAAGAAAATGTTGTAACAACCACAGAAAAATATAAAAATATATTGAGCTTTAAAACTGTCGAGTTAAGGTTGATATTAAGAAGTAATAAAATAGTAGTTTATTAACGTTAGTGTGTGTGAATATGACCACTGGATGCAATAATGTTTGTCAACTATGTGGACTATATTATGGACTCTTGCAGCTTTCCGTACCTACTTTTGTGTAGAAATATTTATATATCAATTTAAATATCAATTTTGTTATAGATAACGTTTCTATTCATAAAAAAATGAACATTCACTGTATGTTTAGCATACTATGTGTTAAATGGTCACATTTAGATTATCCTGGCTAAGTTTTATGGGAATTGTAATAGACCGCCCTCAAAAAAAAGATGTCTGGTATTGTTTTTAGCTTAGCCTTCCCCAATTTTAATAATTATACTTATTATGATACACCTAGTAAGTATATAACCATTCATTCTATTATCATTGTCTACTAAAAATCTATGGGTATTTAAAGTATACAAAAACCTATTACACGTTTATAAATTTGTATTCGTTCAGAAAACGTATGGCTGGCCGGCCGGGCGGCCCAGTGTTCACAACCGTAGGTACTATTATTTTTATACCATTATTTTTTATTTGGAACGATATCAAATAAGTATTAAACGCAGATAGAATGAATATTTTTGACTAATTTGGGAGACTTTTTCATACTTAAATTTTCGACCCTATTTTAGTGGATAAGATAATTTTGATAAATTTAGCGAAAATACATAACAGAATCATTTTACAGATTTTGTACGTAAACGGCCTCACTATAGGTTGGGAACACTGCGGGCCGTAGGCATTTGCAAAAGTAGACTGAAATTTGTCAGTTTCACTTTTATCAAGTTCTGTTCATGCCAGTAAAAAAAATCGACTCAAATCATAAATTTTGTATTTATACTTTTTGGTTTAAATCGACATTTATTGGTCTTAAATAAACAATTGATTTAATATTTTAATGTGTAAAGCAAAAATAGTTTTACTACAACGCCATCTAGCGGGTGTATTATAACTAAAATTAGTTAAAATATGCAAATTTGTGTTTTGAGACTAGTAATGTCATCTATCGAAAGTTTGAGAACTAAAAAAAAGTATACGCTATTTTGTATGGCTATTGTCTATCCTTTCACTTCTTCATCCATGGTTCTAGGCAGTCAATTCGCCCCCTTCTCGGGCATGTAAACACATAAATAACCGTGTCAGTGCGATTGGCCCAATAACTTGCGCGACACTGTAACGATGTGTTTGACGTACAGTAATTAAGTGTGGACGGTAAAATATCCTTTAGTAGAGGGGCTACTACGAGCGAAATTGTCGCTGACGGTTATAGAAACTCAGGGTAAGTTAATGTATAGACTGATATAATAGATTGGTGTTAAAAATATGCATCGTAAAAAATATCATGACAAGCATTAAATTAGGTACCTATAATGTAGCTAAAGGCAGATGTTAAGGTAGATATCTATTAATAACATAAATAAAGCTTATAATACTATTTTACGCGCGTTCGGATTAGATTTGCTGAAATATAATCTAGAGCAGCACATCTTCTAAAACTTGATAATATATGAATAACAGATAGAATAAGTATCTCTTAGTTTTTTCTAACATATAATACTTAAACAAATATTTAGAGATTTTAATAGTAATATTTTTGATTGTAATCGAGGGGCTTCAGTTTTATAGCCTGCAAGTCCTCTATATCTTATGTGGAATTAAGGTTATCATAAAAAAATGTTTTAGGTATTTAACACATTATTTACAAAGGAATAAAAAAAAAAAACGTTTCAACTAAAACGCCATCTAGAGTAGCTTGGTTTAAACTTTAACTAACGTCATCTGGTATTTACTATGAAGGTTTTATGAATAAGTCAATAAAGATCCGTGAAACGATATCGTTTCAAGCTTCTACTGATTTAGTTCCATGCGTTTACGTTAGATGGCGCTAAGATATTTTTATTTATTTATTTAAGATAAAGGGAGTAATGAAAGAAAATTGAATGAAAAGGTTTCTTTATTAGGATATTAGAAATATAGATTACCATATAACATACTAGCTTTTACCCGCGCGGCTTCGCACGCCTTAAATTTGGAGTAAAACTGCTTTACCTGTACTATGTTATTATACATATAAACCTCTCTCTTGAATCACTCTATCTATTATATTATAAAAAACCGCTTCAAAATCCGTTGCGTAGTTTTAAAGATTTAAGCATACAAAGGGACATAGGGACATAGGGACAGAAAAAGCGACTTTGTTTTATACTATGTAGTGATTTTCTCAAAAACATAGGAGTAAAAATATAAAATCTTTTCTATCTACTCAACCCACATCTAAAATAGAAATCTCTCCCTCTTCCATAAGCAAATTGTCAATTTCAGCCCGACCAACCTCAGATTTGCATGCAGAAGCGCAACTTCAAAAGCAACTGTTGGTAACTACCTCCATTTTCATGTTGATTACTTCGATATGCCTGTTCCGCAAATATCAACTCTATTTACAAATTCTTAAAGTTGAAAATTGTTTGGAAAGCGTGGCTCAACTTCCCAGGCTCGGACTTGTAAAAAGTTTTTAAGAAACAGTCGTATTGCTCTTGAAATAAGGTTGAGATTTGGATGTAGTGTACGGAAAATATGAAAACTGATAGGTTTATCTCTAAAGCGGGGTTCTGTAGAGTTGTTTAACTCAATTTTATACCGGTGAATGAGTTTTGGTAGCCGCCAGCCATGTTGCTCTCTGCTTTAAATAGGGAACAGACATTTGCATGGTAAAAGCCATTTTGGACAATCTCAAGTATTTTCTTAGAATATTGAATAAGGTACTGGAGAGTTATGAAGTCCAGTAGGCTTTGAGTGCTCAGTGTTTGAAATAATAAGTTTTCTCAAAATCTTAAACAGATAAAACTTTTATTCTAAAAATGTTAAAAAGGGGGAGTAATTTAAAAACGGGAAGAAATTAAATAAGTTAACCTTTTTATATATTAAATTTGGTACCTACCCTTAATACGATTTTTACAAAAACGAAGTTCTCGTAAGACATAAGTATTTAAATCTAATAAATAAAAGTTTGGTTATTTACGACTTCGTAAATCGATCAGAAGAATTCAGACTACTTTAATAGATAAAATCTCAAATATTAAATTCCATAAAACAACTTGTTCATTCAGCAATTACATTTAACCTCCATAGTTAAGTAAAGATCTATCATTTTATTTCTTCTATTAAGAACCTTTTTGTCCACTTTCTTCTTCAAACAACATTAGACTATCATTTTAAAATATGGCCGCCATCACGCCAGCTTTTACCATCACAAGTATGCATTATTTTTTATCAGATATGATGATTGGCGATTATAACCACGGGTGGCAGAACTGATTATTTATAATAGTCACACGGATTAGTGTAGTATCAGGGAGATAAGGCCCTTTGATAGCCTCTGTCGGCGAGTCAAGGGCTTATTACCGAGGCATACATTATGGTAGTTTTAGATTAAAACCTAGGTTGTTAGCGGCTAGCTGTTAAAATAGGTTAAAATAATATAATAATTGACATATTTTAAATGAAGTAGGCATAACTGTGTTACGCGTTGATGTCTTTTGCTTAGAAGAACTTGAGTTATCGATTTTATATTTTAGAAATTGAAGACAATAAATAAAGAGTTTTATTTAAATACTTAAAATCATAGAAAAAATAAACGAAAATATTTAGTAAGTCGGCTTAGCCGTTGCCAAATAATGTGTTTAAAAAGAAAGAAAGAAAAACACAAATAAAGAAGCAGAAAATAATTCATCAATATGAACAGAACGTGCATGTTTTTATACGCCTGACAAAATTCATGAGCAATGACGAACATATTTTTATTTGATATGAATTTCAAGGACATAGAACATACTAATCGCGATAATTGATAGAATATAACGACATGCAATGACGTAATGTGTATTTATTGAAACACAATTATAGTAGTAGACTAGTGACCCGCCCACGCTTCGCAATGACGTAATTTTGGGCGACTTGTTCCCGAAACATTGAATTTTAGTTACCTTAAAAAAACTTTTTCTGAATGTTCTTTATTTACAAATTTAAGTGAAAAAATTACCTAAAGGACGGTGAAAATCGCGCTAAAATCCCTCAACTGGTTTAGGAGGAGTTAGCGGCCAAACATACAAACAGACAGAATGGAGAGAGAAATTACTAGGTATGCCAAATCGCTTGAAATTTTGTCTCAGTAAAGCCTGTATGCATACAAATACACTAGTTTTTGTTGTAATCAAAAATACCCAGTAGTTTTGATTTTATAGGCATTCAAAGTTTCGAAAAATATCGAGTCCCGCTAACAGTCACGTGACCGCTTGTGACGTATTACAACAACGCGCCAGCGGTGGCGCATATAGCTGGCGCAGTATTTTATTTATTTTTTATTTATTTAACATTTAATGTATTATTTTTTTGTGTTTTATTAGTAAATATAAATATTATTCGTTATTATACGTTAATAGTTAATATTATTCTATTAATAAATTGGATATAGGATTCGAAAAAAGGTAATCGTGTAATCTATCTTAAATAATAATAATAATAATAGCCTTTATATGTCCCATAGTTGAGCACAGGCCTCCTTCTCTGATAGCGAGAGGGTTTGAGCCGTAATCTATCTTAAATAGATAAATTAATAACTGCGCATTATTTATCAAGAAATAGTGATTTTGTTGCCGCCGAAATGTTTGATATGTTCCAAACTGTTTTATCAAAACAAAATAACCAATATAATAAAAATACTAATGGGAGAATGCAAGTCCAATAGTAGAAGTAGGTACCTACCTACCTATCATTATTTTTTTACGTTAAAGACAACAAATCATGTATCATAGTTTTGTAGCTATAGGTAGGTACGTCCTTCTAATATTATAAATGTGAAAGTTTGTGAGTATGGATGTATGAATGTTTGTTACTCTTACACGTAAAAACTACTGCCCCCAAGTCAAGTGGCAAGTGATATTTGCGATAGCGAGTGAATAGAAAAAATATGTATGAAACTGTCATGGTATTTTTTACCGCGGGAAAACTTCTCATTCCCTCGGAAACTGACTTCTACGCGAACGGAGTCGCGGGTGGCCACTAGTATGTATACAAAGATACCGCTCTTCTAAGTAAATTTAAATAAATACATACTTACATTGATTTAGTACTAACTAACTTTAGTTAGCAGCTTCGCCCGCGTTTCCCTCGGGAACTGTACATTTTCCCAGGATTAAAAGAAGCCTATGGATTATTTCAGTCTTCGTCCAGATCCGTTCAGTACTTTTTGTGTGAAAGATAACAAACACAAACACAATCTTCCGCGTTTATTATATTACTAGGAAGTAGGATACCTATACGATCTAGATGTAGTTGAACGTTACAGATGCACTTTACCTTTACTATTTTATTTAAGTAATTTAATTTATTTTTTATTGCAAATGTAGATGATATGAACTAAACCTTTTTTATTTATTTGTATTTTTACTAACAAATTGTTTAATGGTATTGGTTATATTCAAGTTAAAAGATTTGGTGATGTATGTATGTATCCTTTGGAACTGTAAAAAACAACTTTTCCGGCGAATTGATAGTTGCATTTTTACATTTAGGCACAACACATGATTTCCTAGTAGTTGGATTAGATATTTTTAAAAGTATTTAGGTTTAATTTAGACGACAAGTGCGCGCGACCGCGAGCGTACTGAGTGAGCCAGACCGAGCCAGTTGTGGTGTGACGTCACACCGCCACCGGCAGCCCGCGTCGTGCGGTAGCAACTTATTTTACTTATAAATCGAAAACTAATTGACGCATCGAAATAATTCTTTCACCAGTATTTTTTATTTTTGACAGAGAATATGAAGAGATAATAATCAAAATTTGTTAACATTCTCCATTAGCGACTTGTATCTATACTATGAAATGATAGGTAAAAATGCTTCTACAAAGCAATGAAAATCTAATAGGCTGCTATTAATAAAATTCACGATCGAGAGAAAACGAATTTCTTTTCCAATCCATGTAACTTGAAAAAAGTATGTTCTAAAATACAAGTGTGTATCTATTTCAATTTTGAACGGCGTCAACCAAAAAACAACTTTACTTAGGCAAAGCACTTATATTAATTTGTACATTGTCACAAGTTTTTAATTTTTTTCTTACAGTTTTGTATTATACAATCATTAATTATAAATAAGCGCTATATTCCAAATATGGTACATTAAAGTCTTTCTTTTACAAAAAAGTCCCTAAAAAGCGAAAGTGAAGTACTTATCTCGCCGAATACTTACGTTCCAATGATAAGAACTCTAAGTTATTGGGTTTTTTACTTTTTATCTTTCAAGTAGTTGAACTGTCAAGTTTGACAGTTGATAGAGCAAATCGCTACTTTCCCACACTAGTTGTGAATGTAGTGCAAGTAAACAGATAGACGCTTGAATAAGAAAATGTTTATTTGGTCCAATTTTACAGTTAGTTTAAAGATTTTAAATGGTTTGAGTAGAAGTACTTAGAAGGTAAGATTTTGCTTGGGATGAAAGGCAAAAAATTATGAAATAATTTGACAGTCTTGAAATATCTAAAGCTTGGTTTAGCACCTGAAAGTTTTTTTTTATTACTCCTACTGCTAGCAAAAGGTCTTGTTTGACTGTATTTTTGAAGGATATGATAGTATAGTATACATAAAAGTTTTATTAAGTTATACAAATAAATGTTTTAATATGTCTGAGTATTAGGAATAAAATAATATTTTAACAATTCCAAACGTAATGAGGAAAATATATTTTATTTATTACAAATAAAGTAATCTATCATTTAGTATTAAATAAGTCATCGTAATATGAAGTATCCGAATACATGTTGTCATTTAAAGATAATAAAGATATCGAATCGGAAGTGAATAAGTTTTAAAGGAAAATCGAATTATGAACGAACCTGTCATAATGTTATGATTATTTTACTTTAATATTAATTTAAAAATTGGTGGAATTATTAATGTGGTTTGTAACTTCTCGGAAATTAAGTGTTATTAGATTTGTGGTGGTGAACAAATAATGATGAAGCTTTGACAATATTTCGTGAACCTTGCTTTTTTATGTAAAATCTATAGGGCTAAGGTCTCCCATTTGTCAAACCAAAAATAAATGCACTTAAGAAAATTCGCAGCAGTTTTAAAGTAAAAGAAAATAACGAGCATTAATAATAATAAAAGTTGCGTCAATTAGGCAACTTTAAAACAAAATAATGACACTTTATTGAAATCCAAAAAGAAAAAGATATGAAGATTTATCAAAAAAATACATAATTTTGTCAACATTCGCAAAACTACTTTCCCACGGTGCGGTACTCCGGCGCCTGAAGAAATATTCACTTGACTGATAACTACTTTTTCCCAGAGTTTAACTCCAAAATGTAGGTGAAGTTAATCAATAGATAAATGAGATATAAAATGTAAAAATAGTCTTCTTATAGGTTACCTTAAAAGGGAAAATTTTCTTCTCACAAAAGATAAAACAAATTGTTAACCCAGTTAGGGTTATGCATATATGTATAAATATGTTCATATATATAGGCACAGTCGTAGAAGTGTAACAGAAAATATTCGATTTTTAGCAATTTATGATTTATTTACATACTTAAATAATATAATATAATATATAATAAAGAATAAACTGAAATTCCCACATTCTGTCACAAGACACACAGAGTTAAACAAATAAATAAATTTATATTATCAGTAGCCGGCAAAAGATTATATTTACTACTGTAGTATTATAATTCATATATGGCCTTGTTATTTTTATATTATAAAAAAATTTTGATTACAACTATTAAGAAGTTCAGCACCTTTCTAATCTTAACTTAAACAAATAACTTAGCAAATATATGTATATAGAGATATTTAAATTAGGAATGTAAATAAAAATATGGCACCAAATCGCTGTAATAATCTTATCTAGTAAAAAGAAGTGACAATCTTTAAACCAGGAGACGAACCATATACAAATTTACTTTTTAATTATCATTTATTAAGATTTTATATGGTATTGCAGATAACTCTCGATATGGCTTCTAAAGGTATTTTCCTAAATAAAAAACCCCAGAAAATAATGACTCGGCAAATTCCAAAAGTTTGTATGCATATTATGATAAATATAAATGTTGAATAGTGTTTTTAAGTGTATTTAGATCTTTTATTAAAGACCTCTTCTATTATCCCTCGATCACTCGCGCGATTTTCAGCCTCGAGAGCACTCGCGGGGTGTTGTGACCACCCCACGTATTCAAAGTATATTTCTAAACGTATTATATTACTTAATGGAAATATACCAGCATTTTATTACTTTGTATTACATGATGTATGAAAATAAAAAACGTAGATTTTATAATCGGCTTTATTTGTATTCTACGAAACATTACAAAAATCTGGAGTTTTATTCGTAAAATTGAGATCAGTTCACAAAGAAACAAAAAAATATTTATTTCTTAATTCTTTACATAAACTTTCTTGTTGAAAAACATCAACATAAGGATTTATTAACACAATGAAATAAAAATTCAAACAAAAAATTTTTTTTCATACAAAAATACTCCTACGAAAAAGTATATCGTGACCACCCCACGCAAACTTTTAAAGATCCTTACACTGCAAGTGGTTGCGTCACACTGCCCCTCTCATCCCGTGTCGACGCGTTTAAAGGTTACTTGAAGGTACTCAGAAGCGCAAATTCGTAACTAAAGAAATTACTATTCATTTTTACGTTCAAAACTGCGTGGGGTGCTGTCACCACCCCGCGCGAGTGATCGAGGGTTAAGGAAAACAAATATCTAGTTTAAACGATTTCATAGTGACATAATTTTGTACATAATAAGTTACTAAGTGATTGATGTCTTAAAATAAAAACTTGCCTATTTTCTTAGTTATAAATCTTACAGTTTTTATAAAGGAAGCAAACTTCATTATTCGGGGTACCGTTCCCAAAACAATTACTAATACAAACGACAAAAATCATAATAACAGCTTTAATAAATACCCTGACAATGCTAACAATTACATTTTTTAATTGAGAAAAAACCTAAACAAAAACGGCCTTAACTCTGTCAAATTAAGGTTCATTTTTCCTTAAAAAAGTTTTTAAAATTAGGCGTGCTCCGACCCACGCGCCAAAGCTGTAAAACAATAATAAAACAAGACAAGTACAAAATATTGTAGGCATTCTTTATTAATTGTGATGGACAAAAATTTTCGGAAGGTCCAAGAATATTTTTTTATAACAAATGACACAGATTTTTTCGCTCGAGCGTTAGACGATTCACCGACGGAATGGTTTCCGAAAACTGAAATTATAAAGTTTAGTTAGTAACAAAAAGTCAAAGTAAATGTCTTTTGATTTGAAGTTATTATTTAACAAGTTAAACACTTATAGTTAAAAGTATTAAATTGTAATGAATCATAACATAATTACGGTTTTAAACCATCTTCATAATACATAGGTATCAAATAAATAGGTAAGTGAACCAAAAAAAACCTTTAACTCAATTGTTGCTATGTTGGACTTTCTTTTAACGTTGCTCAACGAACAACAACAATAAATAACAATTTTACAGGTCTTACAGGTACTAAAAATTTAATATAATGACTCAATTTTCTGCCATTTTCCGCACTAACCAATTGCACGTGGCATAATGTTCAGTATTCTGAAAAATATATATTTTATTGCGGCAGAACGTTTGTCCAATCTTTAAAAAAACTTGCGCGCAATCCTACTAATATTATAAACGTGAAAGTTTGTGAGTATGTATGGATGTACTACAAGACGGATTTGGATGAAACTTTGCAGTAAGTAATAATATACATCAGAATGACACGTAGGGTTCTTCTTACCGCGGGAAAACATAATTCCCACGCAAAACCGATTTCCACGCGAACGGAGTCACGGGCGGACACTAGTAGTTCCATATGTTTATATAAACATAATCACAATGTTCCACGTTTATAAACAATCAAAAATTCAACATAAAATTCAAGTTTTTCCAAATTTACAAGCCAACGCCTCTATCTACGAAACTGTGTATGCCGTTACCATATTGTCCCTTCTCCACCGACGATCTAAATTCACCATCACGTATATTTATGCCACCATAATCACCATCGATACCCAAAGCAGCAGGGAGTACATCGTCCAAAAATCTCAAAAATACCGACCCATACCTTAACCCTATTAAATACCGTCTCTAACTTTTGTCAAAAACAACTGAACGAGACAAACAACATTACCTACTACAATGGAAACAAAAGAAACGCGTGTCTAAACTATTGTTTCAAAGGTTATAACCATTAAACGTTATTGGCCAATGTACAGAAACAGTGTAGTTTTTTGGCCAGCACAGAAACATGACGAGTTTTTTGACTACGTAGGTGCATACTAGGAATTGGACTGTGATGTGACAAGAGATCTTTTACGGGTAATTATTGATTTTTGTGTCGCTATTGTGTGTTTTGATGGGGAATTAGTTAGGTAACATTTGAAGGTATAATTTGCTAAAATATTTATTTAATATTTAAGTAAGGTGTGACTTACCGAGGTGGGAATTTTATTTAAACGCGTGATGTATATTTTTTATTTATTGACGAAGTTCAAAATATGTCTGTGAAGCAACAAAATAACCAATGTAACTTTAAAATGAATGAAATATTTGTCAACTTCAAGTATTGCTCTTATTCTCACTACCTTATTTTATTTATTTAATAATTTATGTACATTTTCACACTATACAACAAAAATAAAATAAAACATTATATCGAGAACAAACGTACAATGCCACAGCTTATTTCAAAATGAAATTTCTTCCAGCTAGCCTGGAAGTTCGTTAACTTACTAGAGAGTATGATTTGAAAAGAAAAATATAAAGTATGAAGATAAATACATATAAAAGTAAGAATATTCACTAAATACAAATATCTAAGACTAACATTCTAAATAATATATATACCTACACAAATTACGATCATAAGAAAATGTATAAACATTAATAAATAAAATAAAATACAACTATTATTTGTAAAACAAAATATAACCTACCTACGTTAAAAAAACTATCAAAACACACAAAATCACGTAAGAAGCATCTGTCACATGTTTTTGTCGTATAATTAACAAAGTGTGTAATAAAACAGGCTGCAAAGGGTTAAAAGGACGGAAACTTGTATTCTGCGAATTGACACTGTTGTAAATTTTGTCACTATAAAACTAGTTACTATAAGAAGATAAAATTGACCAGCTTCTAACATATAAAAAACACGCAGTAATGCTACCCACTATAAAGTTTACGTTATTTGATTTTGTATTCTTAGGGCTGATTTTTCCATAGTCAGATAAATGCTACCCGACTGATAAGAGGTATGTTTTTATTGTCACTTCATACATATGTCAAGTATTTATGTTCGACGTGCAACGAAAAAATACTGATTTTCTGTCAGATAACATTTATCTGACTATTGAAAAACCGGCCCTTAATAAGATGTTAGGAAACCCCGGATAAAGTATTCTTGAACATCAAAAATGGCCTGTGTCATGATGCTTAAGTGAAATTTAAAATAAGCATTTTCTTATATTTTAAATCTTCTCGTTCTGTTCTTAGCTCTACATAGCTAAGGAATGCACGTGGCAAGTCCTCTTACTACAATTGGCAAGTGACTTTTATACCATATGGGTTTATGTCAACTGGTGATATTTACCTACGCCATGGCCTGTTGTAAGACAGCCAAGAAAATTTCGTTTGACATTAAGAATGATGCTAGTATTTTATATGAAACTGATTGATTTAAGGTATACAAAACAAAATATAATGAAAAAAAATAATAGAAGCTTTAATCCATTTAGAAAAATCGAAAATTCCTCATACAGGGTCTGTCGTAATGAATGGATAACCCGTTACCTACAGTTGATCCGGATGTGAGGCTATAAGAAAATGGTGTCTTCTTGCCAGGGTTGTTAACCATATGAAAATGGCGTAGACTTTTAAACTTTTTTATAAATTTCGCTATTTTTTTCATTTATTCCGCTGCCATTTCTTCAAATTTTGATGTATTTGTATAATTCTTTTAGTATTATACTGCTGAGGACGTGTATTATGTAATTTAAATACAATTTTAGGTGTTATTCACGTTGAACATTATCAAAATACTCATTTTAAGAAAAATATTTCCAATTTTTTTTCTTTATGTCAACTTTTGATCATCTCCTGTGGAAAAAAAAAGTATGACGTTATAGCTGCCCATGATCTCAATAAATTGTCTAGTATGTGTAGATTCTAAAAAGGTATAACGATGTGTACTTTACAAGCAACATTAAGTTACAGGAGCGAGAACACTAATCAAGGTCGGAATTTTTATATTTCATGTTATGTTATAAATGGTTGTAAAACTTCGTCATAATGATTTTATTCTATCAAGATACTTTGCACAAACACTATCGGGCCACTAATAGGATATTCAGAAGAAAACCCGGTTGTTTTTGGGAAAAAAATAACATTACTTCACGATAATAATGTAATGAAAATGTACAAATGAAAATTGTTGTGCTCTAATAGTTACATGCGACAAACATGTTGCGACAAGTTTATTCGAAATTAAAACGAATTTTAAAAATCGAACAAGACCACATTACAAAGAAAAGGGTACTCATCACATCAGTGTGATTTTGACCATCGCATGTCCTTTTGTTCACATTGGCCCCGATACTGAAAACACTCTCTAAACTAAACTAAAACTATCGCTGTCACTTACACATCAATAAGACAGAGACAGGTTATCATTTTAGTCCTGTCAAACTAAAATGTACGTGCAATATGATACGGCGAAGGCAATTTTAGGCTAGTCCTCAGCGCATTTCGTTCAATTTCACAATGATGTGGACTAAATTTAGTGAGACCAATGTACCTGTCTTGTTCTAATACGAAGCATGAGAAAGTGACAGCAATATTTTTAATTTAGTTTTAGAGAGTGTTTTCAGAATCGGGGCCACTATTTTCGTCAATTTGTTACTGCTTTCTAATATTTGACTATGATTTTCGTTGTGATTTGGACTTGATAATGTGGTGATACTGATGACTTTGCTCACTGCTATCGATTGAACTTGTTGTTTTGGAAAAGTTTTTGTGTAGTTTGTGTATCATGCCGCAACAGTATACGCCGGCCGAATACGCGAACATGCATTACATTTACGGTGTATGTAATGGCAGCACCAATAGAGCTTCTAGTGTTTATCGTGTAAGATATCCAAATGTGCGACATCCTGATTACCGTGTGTTCATTAAAGTGCACAATGCATTTATGGAAGGACGATTTCCTTCTAATTTTTTCCACTTTTCTTTGTAATGCGGTCTTTGTTCGATTTTTTAAATCCGTTTCAATTTCGAATAAACTTGTCGCAACATGTTTGTCGCATGTAACTATTAGAGCACAACAATTTTCATTTGTACATTTTCATTACATTATTATCGTGAAGTAATGTTATTTTTTTCCCAAAAACAACCGGGTTTTCTTCTGAATATCCTATTAGTGGCCCGATAGTGTTTGTGCAAAGTATCTAGATAGAATAAAATCATTATGACGAAGTTTTACAACCATTTATAACATAACATGAAATATAAAAATTCCGACCTTGATTAGTGTTCTTGCTCCTGTAACTTAATGTTGCTTGTAAAGTACACATCGTTATACCTTTTTAGAATCTACACATACTAGACAATTTATTGAGATCATGGGCAGCTATAACGTCATACTTTTTTTTTCCACAGGAGATGATCAAAAGTTGACATAAAGAAAAAAAATTGGAAATATTTTTCTTAAAATGAGTATTTTGATAATGTTCAACGTGAATAACACCTAAAATTGTATTTAAATTACATAATACACGTCCTCAGCAGTATAATACTAAAAGAATTATACAAATACATCAAAATTTGAAGAAATGGCAGCGGAATAAATGAAAAAAATAGCGAAATTTATAAAAAAGTTTAAAAGTCTACGCCATTTTCTTATGGTTAACAACCCTGGCAAGAAGACACCATTTTCTTATAGCCTCACATCCGGATCAACTGTAGGTAACGGGTTATCCATTCATTACGACAGACCCTGTATATTGTAAAAAAATCAAAGGAAGCTCGCCCCCTTATTTAGTAGGGAAGTAAATAATTTTGTAGACCGAATTCTGAAATTTGTAGTATAATATGTCTAAAGTTATGTAACTGTGAATGTGGCTCCTCAATCCAAACATCTGAATTGAGGAGCCACCTGAAACACGGAAAGTATTTCATGTATATTTTTGAAAATTTTGTATCATTTAGTAGCAATTGTGTATAGTGTCTACTAAAAATTTGAGCCCAGTACTGTTTATATTCAAGAATATACAATACTTTTAATGTGGCTCCTCGATCTATACACAAGAGCATGAATTGCCATGAAAGTTATTGGTCAATTTATATTCCACTCTAAAGACATTTAGTAGTAAGTGTGTTCGAATTTGTAGTATATGGACAAAGTAGTAGACTGAGCGAATTTAATAAATAAATGCATTTCATTTGGCTCCTCAATCGTGACGTCTGCATAATAAATAATTGACTGTACCTACCTGAGATCAAAACGGAATAAAATACCAGAGACACTAACATTTAGTATAAACGGTCTACTAAATACATATGCACAGATCAACATTGTATATGTTCGGTATCTGAAAAACAAATCACTTCTGAATATTCCTTACGAATTCGCTATTTAGGGTGACCATGTTATATGAATTAAACTAGGATGATTCATTTTTGAAATTTAATTTTTCGACAATATTCGGTACAAAGATTATTCCTAAGTTAATCCAATTTAATTTATTTATCTCATTTGAGGGTAACTGAAAATTATTGTCGAAAGTATCTACCCTCATATTTATTTAGTAATCTGACATTCATTAACGACGGAGCTCACTTGTTTGCGCACATATTTAAGTTTAATTTCTGTTCCTAAACTATATTAATATTCATCACGTCATAATTGTTGACTTGTGAGGATACTATTTGCTGCTGCAATAGTGCATAATAAGTGACTGATAACTTCACTTTGATTTCCTGTTGGGAATGTAAGTACCTATATTGTATCAATTATTATTAGTTAACTTTATAAAGAATACTATAAGTTATGTTAGGAATATCATTGTTTCAGAACTATTATGCCGAAAGGTCGTAAATCAAAGGTAGATCTTGAAGATCAAAAACAAGTTTTTACTAAATATGCTGAGATACTACAAAATACCAACATTAAAAGTAGTGATCGAATTTTCTTAACCATCTCTAAAGAACTTAATTTTAAAATGTCCCCATTAGCTTTGTTTATATCATTGAAACGCAACCGTCACATTTTTTTTCAAAATCACGATTCACTTCTTGTGAAACAGACAACTGGTGAAAGCCATACTATTGAAAGTGCTAGTAATAGCAGTTGTCTAACAAACGCATCATTTGAAGATAACGATTTTGATTTAGAGAACAGTAAACAAAAAGAAACAAAAACATTTTCATATGAAATGGACTTGTATGACTGGAAAAAAATTCAGCCTCTATATGCATACCAGAGAAGAACAGGCACTAACACCTATAAGAAATACAGGACAATGCCAAAGTTCAAATGGAGTAATTTGTTGAAGGAAAACATTTATAAATATACAAAGTTACCTTGCACTTGGACCTTAAAGCGCGAAAAGGTTGTTAAAAATAGAATCTTTGTGAAAGGTAATTGTTCCCAGTGTACGGCATGCGTTCAGATAAAAAGTTATGCAACTACAGACAAAATACACACAATTTTCTGTAAAATTACCAATATAGATAAAAATATCAAACATAACCCAAAAAAGAAATTTAAATTAACGCCGTATAAAAGACAACAATTAGCAAAAATATTAAAGTACAAATCTGCAATAGTAGTTCATAATGAGTTAGCCTCAACGATCATAGGCGATAAAAAAGATGAAAATGAGGTTTCAAGTACACCAGCGTTGCCTTCTCTTGCTGCTTTACGTCAAATAAAATCTGAGGTCCGGAAAGGACAGTGGTTTGATTCTAATCCGATTATATCTTTATTGGCTATGGCGAAAAGTACACATAAAAATATAATACGCAGTCTTAGCGTACACCCTGACTTCTTTGTTTATTATTGGAGCGAAGAACAAATTGATTATTATAATCAATATCTACGGAAATTTGAAAGAGTTACTCTTACAATCGACGCTACTGGCTCATTTTTTCAAACTATGCGCCTCGCTGATGGAACAAAGATCACCAAAAGACTATTTCTGTATGCAGGTCTTATAACAGGAAATCTTAAATTAAAATCTGTGCCCGTATTACAAATGGTCACCGATGCACACGGCAAGCAATCTATATTATATTGGCTAAATCAATGGAAACGTTCAATTCATAGAACACCTCACGAAATTATTTCTGACGATTCTTCTGCCCTGGTTGCCGCTAGTACTGAAGCTTTTACGGTGTTTAGCAGTACAAAAGAGTATATAAAGAACCTATTTTCAATTTTAGAAGGAGAGACTTCAGACGTCCCCTCTACTTTTATCAGACTGGACTCTAGTCATTTCATAAAAACTTTGCACAACCTAAAATGTTTTAATGATGTAGATCCACGCATAAAATATTTTTATATTCGCTGCATTATGTTTTTAAAAAAATGTGAAGATTTTGAAATCGCAAAAGAAGTCATCTTGGATATGATTAGGGTTTGCCTTTGTCAATACGATGATGATTTGACTACCAGTACAAGTTCCGATTGTCAAACCTCCTTAAGCAGGCTTATGACGCGATTGAAAAATATTGACTTAGATCATACGGTGAAACTCAGCTGTATGGATGACGACCAATTAATTTACAAAACTGAAGAATATCATACTGCGGATATTGATTTTTTTGTTTGGTTGGATGATAAAATAGCTCAGTTGCGACAAAAATCAATGAAAATTAAAGAAATCAATAAAAATGTATATTTTTATCCACCATTTATACCTGAATTTAGAAGAATTCTTGGGAAACTTCCATTGTGGTCTAATCTGTTATGTCCATTTTTCAAAATTGATAATACTGCTCCATCATCGTCAGGAATTGAGAGCTACTTCAAAACTTTGAAACAATTGCTTTTCAAAACAAAATTACTAAAGTACCGAATTGATGAATTTGTAAAAATACATTCTAATTACTTGAATACAGAAATTGCACTTGCTACAAGTGATCTTGTTAATGATACACAGAATAAAGATACTAAACGCCCTCGAAAAAGGAAGCATTCACTTACAAAATCTCAAACGGAGGTGAAAAAAAGAAAAATATCAAAGTCTTTGAGATCAAAGAAAATTAATCGGTCATTTACTACTGAATCAATATTTTCTGATCGTCCTTCCTTCGTCGAAAATTGGAGAGGTGAAGCAGAAACTAATGTGATATCAACAAAATTAAAAATAAAATTTGTAAAAAATGGCAATTTATGCGATGCTGTAACTATCGGCAAAAGTTCCACTAAAGTGGGTTTGCAAAACACGTGTTGCTTTGATTCAGTCATGCATTTTTTAGGTGTGGCATATATTCAAAGTAGAAATTTTCAAGCAATAATAAACACATATTCTGACGATTTAATTCCTCAATATATTAAACTTTTATCAGATCCTGGTTCTAGTGACTGTGATATATACAGAATGAGATCGGAAATTGGCGTGCTGTATTTTGATAGAAGAGACAGCCGCTGTGAATTTGCTTGCAATGTGTCCTTCATTTTTGAACATATAGCTTTGAAGTATTGTTTTAGTGCAATTTGGAATAAGAAGTGTACTAATGATTCATGCGAATTTACCCCAATATCTAGACAGATCGCTTTTTTGCCTTTAAATCTGAATATAATTTCTGTTTTTGGAATCCAAAGTTTAGAAGATGCAATTTGTATTGTAGAAGAAAATAACGTTTGCACATCTTGTAACCACCAAACAGTGTGTAAATATACTGTATCAAAAACAGTGTCATTTGAACTAAATGATTCTACGAGGTTTAGAGTAAACGAGGTACCAGAAACTATAATGATTTCAAGTAGCTTATATACTTTAATAGGCGTTATAGAATTTATCCCTGCGATTAGCGAAGCTGGAATGGGTCACTATAAATGTCACTACCCAGCGAATGATGAGATGTTTTGTTATGACGACTATGATTCTCACTGTAAAATTCATAAAAGCACCGACCAACCAATATTAATTCATTCTTTAACTTATGTCGAAATTGACTAGATACTAAATATCCTAAAACTATGAAGAATCTTTGTACCGAATATTGTCGAAAAATTAAATTTCAAAAATGAATCATCCTAGTTTAATTCATATAACATGGTCACCCTAAATAGCGAATTCGTAAGGAATATTCAGAAGTGATTTGTTTTTCAGATACCGAACATATACAATGTTGATCTGTGCATATGTATTTAGTAGACCGTTTATACTAAATGTTAGTGTCTCTGGTATTTTATTCCGTTTTGATCTCAGGTAGGTACAGTCAATTATTTATTATGCAGACGTCACGATTGAGGAGCCAAATGAAATGCATTTATTTATTAAATTCGCTCAGTCTACTACTTTGTCCATATACTACAAATTCGAACACACTTACTACTAAATGTCTTTAGAGTGGAATATAAATTGACCAATAACTTTCATGGCAATTCATGCTCTTGTGTATAGATCGAGGAGCCACATTAAAAGTATTGTATATTCTTGAATATAAACAGTACTGGGCTCAAATTTTTAGTAGACACTATACACAATTGCTACTAAATGATACAAAATTTTCAAAAATATACATGAAATACTTTCCGTGTTTCAGGTGGCTCCTCAATTCAGATGTTTGGATTGAGGAGCCACATTCACAGTTACATAACTTTAGACATATTATACTACAAATTTCAGAATTCGGTCTACAAAATTATTTACTTCCCTACTAAATAAGGGGGCGAGCTTCCTTTTTAAATCGAAAGTGGCTCCTCAATCCATACGGACATAAAATTTCAATGCTTGTAAATCGTCCAAACTTCACTGTGGTCTCAAAACTAAAATAAGTTCCAAAATTTTTGGAATGTAATATTTTTGCTTATTCTCAACTCTACTCGCTTCAAATAAGGTCTGACTCTCAATAGACACTTACTCTTTAGTCTAAATTTTAGAGTAGATTTAGTAAAAAATTACGTTTCACAGTGTTTTGTAGGAAGGAGCCAAAATGGATTTATTTACGATGGTGAGCTGAAAAGGTGGCAGTAGGTTGTAAAACTAGGAGTTTGGATACGAGTGCCAATAAATTAAAGTTCCTTTTAAGAGCAACTTGAAGATTTATCACAAACCATCATAGGTGTAATTTAAAGGCTGCGCTGATATTAAGAAAAAAAGGGTTTCGATTATTATGCAAGATTCTTTAATACAAGTGTTGCTATAGCACTTTAAATATTATGGTTTTACATATCATGTCTTTATATAGAAGTTTAACTCTTGAAGAATATTTGCTGATTCGGCACTGTTGCATTTTTTTTAATAAAAGCATTAAACAGTTAAGTAACTTAGATGGAGAAGCAATTTAGTTCACAATGACACCTAAATACTTACCTACTTGATTAAGTGCAAAAACTCAATACGAATAAGAATAATATTTAGTTTTCCATAAAATTATTATAAATTCTCAAGCGTCGAATTTTTAAGTAGCCTACAACATACACCATGTCTTTTTTAAGAGCTACTTAAAATTCTACACCAATGTGAAACATATGATGAGTTGAAGAGAGTCATTATAGGCTGTTATCTAAACGTCACTTATCATCGGAGATAGATACATCACAAGTGTGGATGTACTGAGCTTTGTAAATGTGATATAAGTGTTAATCGTTAAAATGGAATGTAAATTACACTAGCTAGTTACTGATAGAGATATTTTAAATGTATAGATATTTAGCAATACGAGAGGTTCCAATGAAAACAAAGTTTGAGGTTAGGATTTGAAAAATAACTTTTTTATACTTAAATATCTTGTAAAGTAGTGTTTTTTAAACTCAATTTAGATAAAGAAAGGGTTATTATTATGATATTTTTTGTATAATGAACAGATAGGTATAGGTAGGTAATTACATATCTGGAAAAGAAATGAACGATTTACTATGACAAATTCAACTATAACAAACATATATTTTTGAACACAGAAAGCCTATTTAGATTAACTGAATGTAATTATAATATAACGAATATCGATCAAGTACTATACAAAAAGTATTATCAGCCTTGCTAACAAACTCATACTTCTAACACCAGACACTCAGAATTTTGATAAAACCGTGAAAAATTTCTCAGAAAATGTGTTCAGTTTTAACATGATAAGAACCCACACTTAAAGCTCTCGCTATATTTAGCTGGCACTTAAACTTCAAGATTTTTGCTGATAATATTATTACACTTTTTAAAACATTGACAATATACGTGTTGAGTAAATTTTGGATAAGGTAAGCTTTAAGATTTGGCGACACATATTATATGGTACCTTATGTTCTATTTTTGCAAATTGCAAGAGTTTTGGGAATGGGCCCCGTAACGTTTTGCCATAATAAATGTGTTGGATTCATTACGAAGTGACTTTTTTTGTCTTTGCATACATCGCTCTTAAATTATAATTATTTTATTTTATTATTCATGAAAAAATAAACAACCATTTGCCAAATTTAAGAGTTTTATCCACTAAATACAGGCACACCTCTAAAATTAAGAGTAAACTATTTTTAATTTAATTTTGTTGCGTTTGTGTTATATAAACAATATCGTATACTGACTACATCATAGTTGTAAACTTATCATATCAAATAATTCGTGTGATCGTACGTGATTCAGCCCAGTTCCATTAAAATGAGTAGTCCGAACAGAGCACCACCGTTTGATACCCACTGTTGATAACAGCGCCATGTGGCGATATATACGCCCACAGATACTGTTACTAGACTTACAAAAAATATAGTAACAAAAATCGATATGGATCATATGTGAATACTCTCGAACAGAATGAGAAAAAAGATTCTATATATTTTTTTTATATTTTAAAAATATCTGTAATAAATCTTTGTAAAATGAGTTATAATCAAAATATGTATATTCATAATTGATTTTAATAATATTTTATAAAAATTAGCAGAAAAAAAATTTGAAACAAAGTTTTTGGAATGGGCAAAAAATGTCTCAAAAACAGCCGCATCATCAAATTAGTCAAAATCAAGGCATACAAGCTACCAATTTCACGAGCTATTTACCTTCGGAACACTCCCACGCATTTGATTCTGTGAATTTAGCAAAACTTCAGATGACATACTGTCTACGGGCTTCAGAAGTGGCATGTGTCAAGTTACAAATCTACCTTTTAAAATACTTTCAAACATGTGGCCATTTTTTGCACTAGCAACGAACGAGCGCGTGCAATTTTTAAGAAATCCTTTTTTTAGTAATTGCATGTTTTTGCAGCTACCGAGATACACTCTTAGTATTAATAGTTGCCATGTGTGAAAACTGTGGCGATGTTTTTGCTGTTTTGAGATTAAAGTCGAATAGAATCGCGTGTAATTCGAAGTTTTTGCAACTTCGGTCGACGCGCCAAGACAATAGTCAAAAGTGATTTTTACGCTTGAGTATGTTTTTACTTTTAAAACCGATGAAGCTTTGTACAGTTAATGCTTTTGTTGTGTCTGTGTGCATTAATTTGTTTTCAAAACTGAATGCCCATAATTCTAAGACTAACAGGTTTACGGTTCTTAATTCTATGCTTTTCGTCCGGTACCCCGCCAGGCTACAGTTACGGGGCCAATCGGCCCAATCATTGCATTTGGTGAGCTTTTTTCTAATTGTCTAACTTCGAAGGCACGCTTACGATTTACTTATTATTATGACAATTGTGTGTAGGGCTTCACGGCGTGTTCGGCACCACAGTTTGTCAAAATTTCGGTTTCCTTTTCTGGGAACGTGGCCCTTTGAAATTTGACATGACTAATTTTGTGCCCGTTATACAAGAACTTGCTCCCAGCGCTTGTTGACAGTTAAGAGTTTTTTCTACGTTTATGAGAACTCATAAATTACAGAAATAGGCCACTTTATTAGAGCAGACTTCCATGGTAGTTCAATAACTGTTCTTACTTTCAATATTTGTGTCTTTTGTTATTAAATATGATGTCGTAAGCCTGTTTTGTTTCTGTAAGGAATAAATATTTTCGTTTTCATAGGTCGTTCTTTATTCTTTTTTTGGACAGTTTTTTGCTGTTTTGTTTTATTGTTCCCAGTACATTTTTACATTACGCAATATTTAGAACACCAAATCTTTATATTTGGCTAAACTCATTTTCAATACATAACATTCTCGAACAAATATAACCATTATTGATAATAACTTACTTAAAATCAAAACTAACCAAGAGACAATACCCAAAGTGAAAGTAGCCAGGACTCTTTCCTATTTAACCCTTAACGAGGCGTTGCAATCCTGCAAATGCAAAACTAAACGGGATTTCACTTTTACGTCTTAATTACCCTTTCTTCAAAACTCTACTCTTTCTCCGATGACAATACGGATATTTATGGTCGCACCGTTTCGCGCAAGGACATTGTAAGCAATCATAAACAATACAATAATAGATCTGAATACATGCAACTCTTTCTGTCTTTGAAACGACTAGCGGTGCCTTTGCACCGTTGTTCCAAACAATCAGTGGAAATAAACGGACCTAGTACGGTAATGTAAAGGGTAAATAAATGTTCGCAATTCTGTAATGGTGACTCAATAGACGAAATACAAGTTTCAGAGGAAATTGAACCCTAGATACGTGTATTTGTATTGATTTTTTTAACAATTGGCACATAGGTTAGCGCCAAAATACTTTGCACATTTTAGGTGGAGATTTTTGTTGTAGCGCGATTTCTATTTTTTATTTTTATTTTTTGTATTTTATTGGCAACCCTTTGAAATAAAAGAGTAACCCGTTAGATTTTACCTAAATTACGGTTTGGCATACAAAACTTAGAAAAGAAATTGTTAAAAAATAAAATAGGGGAGCGAGGGGCTTGTTGTAACAGGGGTAAGTAGTAACAGGCTCTTTTCACCAGGATCTTTTAAACACTATTAGCGTAGATCTATGACTCGATTTAACCCATAAACCGCACCGCATCATATTGCCATAGCCAGTGTTACGAAGGTTGGCACAGTGAGCGAAAATGTGCATGCGCTTCATTTCTGCCAGGTAATATAAAATTGTACTGTCGTAAAATTTCGGTTGGCGTTTTTAATATCGCCTAATTTCAAATTTACTATATCTTATTTCCATTCAAATTTCTCTATCTCTGATAATGTGTAACAGTTTTTATGATTGCTAAATTGTTTAAATAGTTATCTTGAAAAATGTTAAAAATCATACCATTGGGTTAGTTGTAACAAAATCCCAGGGCTTGTTGTAACATGTTACAACATGCATTGTCTGGTATGTGGTGAAGCTTACACAGAAACAAAGAAAGAAGATGGATGGAGTGTATTAGAAATGAATAATTTAATAACTTACTGTAATTTAAAAGTGCCATTATGATTATAAGTAGTGTTTAACTAAATAAAACTCTTAATTACTTAATTTTTTAGTGTTGATTACAAAAAAGTGTATTTGAGTTGATTTTTTATAAGAATTACATAATACCACAGATCACCCCCTAATAGATTCCGCATGTTCGTACATTTGCGTTGCATCAGGGTCATCAAAAGTTGAAGTGCGGGGGAGGAAGTAATGACATTCTGATTGGCTAGTTCAAAAACGTTCTAAGATGCACCCGTCAAATAGTGATGAAATAGTGATTTAAGTATTCGATAAAAGTATCGATAAATTATAAATATCGTTTAATAAAAATATCGACAGATTTACATTTACCTGGTTGATTGGCCTTCAATTTTTTGTATTATAATAAATGAGACTATTAATGTTGAGCCCAAATTAGAAAAGTACCGACCAACAAAAAATTTTTTGCACTACTAATTTTTGGCTCAAGTTTGCGTGGGTTTCCTTTCTTATTTATAAATGTTAGATTCAAAGTAAATATGTTTTACCTAATTAGAGGGTGCTACACGATATCTAGTTTAAAATTTGGTGAAAAAGTTAAGCAACCTCTTTTTACGAAAAATATCGATATATCGACAGCGTTGATGTATAACTTTCAAACTCTAATATTACTCGGGTAAATTCGTGCGTCTTTAAGAAAATGAGATGACCGTATACACATTTGTACTGACAGAAAGAGATATCCTTTGTTTGTTTACAATAAATAAACCAACGCAAGTTGAACTCCAAAAAAACTAATTTTCGATGCACAAATACGCAGTGACACGGATGCGTACGTGTCTGACGGTTGGTCATGACTAAATCAAAAAATGTAGGCGTGGCTTGCACTATGATTTAAATCGCATAGTGGCGAAACATAGGTCGTCGCCTCTAATGCGGAATCTATTAGGGGGTGATCTGTGCATAATACTTACTTTGGAAAGATGTCAATTTTGTTAAAAATAAATAAAGAATAAATGATTAGAGGTATTAATGTCGTTTTTTATTGTCGTTACTTCTTGCCCCGGTAGACGTTACAACTTGCCCCAAGCACGAGGTAAGTTGTAACACCGCACTTCTTCTAGAAAATAATTGATTGTTAAATAATGACCAATAGTTATGATATTATTTTTACTTGATTTGGTAGAGGAAGAGTTACAGTATCCATCAATCTTTATTTAGTAGAAATTGAATCAATAGATCTCAAGATATACTTGTTTTAATGAAAACTGTTACAACAAGCCCCTCGCTCCCCTACTTTTGGCAAAGAGTTGCAAAAGCCTTGCCTAATTGTAATTGATGTTTTAGACACTTTTTGCAGTCATTAAAGTTTCTTTTCAAATTAACACATAACAAATCTTTGTAAAAACTTCCCTTGGGGGAACTACTCTGGCTAATTTGATGAAAAATAAGAATTGTTTCGTTAATGAAACCTATGAATATAATACATTTTTATTCGCTTTATGTAAATAAGGCATTTATTTAAACAAATCTAAAAAAAATTATATTATTTTAGTTTTAATTTTGCCTACAAAGATCAACAGTTAATTCTTCTAAACTCATATAGTAAATTTGTGGTGAAATTCATTCCTCTGAAAATGTATGTTCACTCTTGCAGTATTAAGTCTTATTTCTTTTAAAATTATAAGAGATGGTGGTTTATATCCTGTGGGGGTGTCCTCTTACTCGAATATCAATACCTTTGAAAGGTATCGGTGTTGGGACTCTTGAACGAAATCGGTTTTCGAGTCGCAATCGCGTAAAATTTTGAATGAAATTGCTGAATGATGTTGCTGCCTTTATTCTCGCGTATATTCGAGTTACGCGACACCCCCACAGAACTTTCTACGTTAAATAAATATTTTTCATACATAAAAAAACATTAATATTGATCTAAATGTCCTTTTTGGGTACGTGGCATAAGTTTTAACACTCTAATTGTATCTTCATTACATAGTATAAATACAAGTCGCTAATTCTGTTTGTTTGAATGTTTGTCCACTATCTCCTCCTAAACCACTAAACGGATTTTAATGCGGTTTTCGCTATCTTTAAGATATTTTTTTCATTTCAATTTGTAAAAAAAGTAAATTCAGAAAAAGTTATTTTAAGTTAGCAAGATTTCAATGTATCGGGAGCAAGTCACGCAAAATTACACCACTGCGGAGCGTGGGCGGGTCGCTAGTGCATTATAAAGGACTGTATACAAGTATGGTATTTTAAACCAATTCTTAAGAAAGCCTCTTCCCATTTAAAACTTGACCTAACTTTCTTACAGTTATCCGATGACGTATTATGTAAACTGTTTACCCTTAACTACTTTATTAGTGTAACAGTTACATTGTCGGCTACTCATAAAGCTACTAAAATAACGGAAAGAAAGTAGCCGGTTACTCTATTGGATCATAAAGACCCTTTTACATTTACCGTTCAAAGGCACCGTACTTTCATACAGATGGAAGTTGAAATAATAAAATTAACTAAAACGTTATAAAATTGCATTTCTTTTCGGCAAATAACGGTGATGGCTTTTGTTTTAATTTTCCGAATTGTTATTATTAGGGAACCCTCGCATTTCAATAATTAAAGATGCAAACACGATAATAGAATTTTTAAAATCAAATATTCAAATATTTTTTCAACATTTCTTTAACTTCTATTAAATTTCATTCTAGATACAATTCATTCTATATAAACATCAGATATATTAATGAAGCTACACATTTTTGCAAAAATAAGTACACATGCAAAAATATGGAGCTTTGAAATTCAGTTCTCGTATACATTTCACTACACGTATGATACATTACATACTTTGGTTGAATGACAAAGTTAAGTTAATTTAAGTTATAACAAAATGCCAAATGCAAAGAGCGTGAAAAGTTTAACTTGCCTGCCCGTGCATTGTGTTACTGTTGGTAGGGTAAAGGTCTCTAGGACGGTAAATAAAGTAATAAGAATTCTTGTCTTACGCGTTATAGTTTCTTCTAAAAAGTAATAGAAATTTAGCTTGATGTTTGCCAAATTTTATAGGTAGATGTGCCAACTCAAGTAGGTCAATTTTAAAAACAAATTTCAAAAGAGGCAAATTATCAAATCTTTACAATTAATTAAATTAGAGTAGATATTCACTGTGTTATCCTTTATTTATTGTTTGTTGTTTAGTCACATTAACATTAGAACTAGTCATTCTAATAGTTTTTACGTAAGTGATTCCTTCACGAAACGGTAACGGCTAATAGCTCTACATAGTTTTATGAGTTCATTTCTTTCTATTTCGCAACTTTCTATTAACGGTTCGGCAAAACGGCAATAATGGTAAAACAGTATTCTTGTTAATCACAATTTCTTCCCTTGTGCAAGAACGATCCGTAATAAAAATTAAAAACAGAGAAATGTTCATACCTTTTTTTCATTTTTTTGCTTAGCAATTTTTGGGTTTGCGCAAGCGAAATTTTTGGACAGGCTAAAAATGTTCAAACCTTTGTAGTTGCCGCTAATGTGTTTATGAAACAAAACTTTTCAATTCGGAAGTTCTACAAGCTCCGAAACAGTAGGAAAGAATCACTTTATTGTGCAGCTGAATAGAGGTTTATTACAGGGTCCATTGTTTCTATGTGCACAGGCAATCGACTTCGTTTTAAAGATGCCGAAAGCTTCTTTGTTTTGTCTTGGATATATTTGTAAGGGAAAATGTTATGCGAAAATATAGTTACATAAATATTCCTATGTGTAGCAAAATAAATGCTGTTTATTTTAGTGTGATTAACAATGTTCGTATGTTCATATTGATATGTACTTAATATCATGACATTAAGGTCGATTTTTATTTAGCTTCGTATAAAGTTAAATTATCATGCTTTGGATTTGTCACGTACTACCTTTTGTTCAAGTTATTATTGTTAATGTAAGTAATTAAATTGCAAAAGCACGTGATAAAAGGTCTAATATTTTGGATTAACATGAATGCAATTCCTGAATTAATTTGTTGAGCAAACATTTGATAGTTTAGAGACGAAATGAATTCGGATTAGTAGGGACGTTTTTAATGCTGACTTTAATTATTATAAGATAATAAGCAATTAAAAGTTACTTAGTTACTTAAACTTAAAAGTCTTTAACTTTTTATTAAGTGGCTACATGGTAAAACTTTTGTTAATGCAATAGCTTTTCATAAAACGTCTCAAAAATTATATCTATAGCACAATTTGGAATTAATTTGAAATAAAACTACAATGAACCTACGAAAAAAATCAATCGATTTTCAAAATTTTCACGCAAACTCGAACATCTGATTGACGTTCCATCGATTTTGAATTTCGATCACAACTGTCATTGCCTCTTTATTTTTTTTAACCGTGTGTGCGGTCTACGTATGTTGGTAGGCAGGATTAACTTTTTTTTAAAAGCAAGGTTAAAAATGCATGAAATTGCGTCACATTCGTGGTAAATAGGCTGTATTGTAAGTTTTAAGTAGTGTGTTCAAGTGATGGGTATAAAGAGGGGGTATTTAGGTGTAGTGTCGCTACACTTCTTAGGGTAATCAAGTGTGAAATGCGGTGATATGTGAAGTGAACAGCTGATATCTATAGAACATTCTCGTAGTTTTATAAGTTTGATTTGAAAATGGAATGACGTTTTCACATATGATATTTTGTTACAACAATTATTTTAGATTGTCTTTTTCAGTTTTGTTAGTTATAAATACCTATATTGTTTTGATATTTGTAAAAAACTTATTAACGATGCATAAATAGAATTATTGTGGTAGGTAAGAAGAAGATCAGTCATGAGAAATATATGGTGTTATTTTAATAACAAGTAAAAGTTTTAAAAAATACTTAGTTTCACACACGTAAAGTGAAAAGTACCTACACAGTTTTTTTTCGGTGACTTAACAAAATAAATGCTCACTTTGCAAACTGACACCATGCAAAAAATTATGTGTATAGCCCAAGGGACGTAGAAAGGGATATTTTCACAAACGTCCAGTCCAAATAAAGTGTAAACTAATCTATAATGTGCCAAAATCTCAACTTGGGTGGTCCTAATAGTGGCGTCAACCATGCTCTTTTTATTTGTGTACTTTACCCAAACTTTAAAATTCTCTCAATTAAATTTAAACCTTAAAACCTGTCTCTTAAAGTCGATAACGCTTTGTATAGGTTGTGTCTTTTTCTGAAACTGGTATTCAAATATTTACAATATCTTTATGAATGGGTGAGGCGCGTGAGTGAAATGGTGCAAATGCCTTCGACTAAATAAATGCGTGAATGAGTTGTTGGTATCGAGGATTATTGCGTGTACGATTGTCATTTATTCAAATAATATATGTTAAATTGTTCTGAAAACTAATATTCATTTTGTAAAAAATTGAATAATAAGCTAGTTTAGTACGCCCTTAAGTTTTCTTTTAGGATGTCTTCGAAACATTTAAGCAAAGTATGTTACTTATTATTTCTATTATAGTCATAGTTTGTAAAGCTGTATTCAGTGAGTGAGAAAAAGAACAAGTTTTCTAGTAAACACACAATATTGGCATCAGTATGGACATTTAAGTTTTACTAAATTTAAACATGTTTTAGTTACACTTATTTTTAACAGGATATTCTCTTGATCAAAACGGAAAGTGTATCTGCCATTTCTAGTAGGTACACCTAACAATGATGCGTCAAACTCATACAAGTATGTTACATCATTCTGTTACAATTACGTTGATAACCTGTTTTTTTTTAAATCTAATAACGATTTTACAGAGGAGGATATTTTTCGGTTTAAAGAAAATGATAGGAGGAAATTGAATAGACCCGAATCTAATTGTCAATTATTACATGCTCAGCCAAAAACTTAAATCATGGAGAGAAACTTTTTTAAAACAAGTTTATAGCAATATTTTTTTTTACGATTTGAATTTATTTTTACATTTAAACTAAGAGCAATCACTGTTTATTCTTTAATATATTGCAAAATAAGTTATCTAGTTCCTCGATGCACGAAACTGCAAACTATATAGCAATCGGTGTTTAAAATAGGGTTTCGTTTATCTACTAAAATTCAAAGTTATTACAAATTGAGTTCCGTCGAAACCTCGCACCCGAAAACTCACATTTCGCCTTACGTATATCTACAATAAACAATTAAACGGTAACTTACTTTTCCCATGACGTACAAAGTAAATAGCTAAATCCAGTAATAGAGGTTAGTCTGATAAAAATCATGCCACACTAAACGTCATTTTACTCTAGTATATTACTCGTACATATGATAACAACGATTATCTAGCCACATTAGATAGAAGGCTGGAAAGATTTGGCAATTAAATGATATTTTTCATTTTATCTATGACTACTTACTTTTAAAAATATCTCTGACTGATGTTTTATTAGTGCGAGTTTAACCTTAGTGGCTTTTTTTGTAAGCAACCAAATGTTTTAGGTAAACAAAGAAAATATTTTTTTTTCTTTTTTAGTGGTTAATAACTTTTATTCATTTAAATATATAATTGGTAAGCCAACCAATTATAGTATAAAACACAGTATAAGTAGCAGTAGTATATATCTCAGTTAGTTTAAGTAAGTTTGTTTGTTGAAAGGAAGAACTTTTCAATTTCACGTGAACACATTAAGCATTAAATAAAACCCTTTTTTATACTGTGCTTTTGCAGTATTGGAGACTAATATAAAAATCATGTTGTCCGTTATTCAACCCTTTATTTACTTTACAAAATTTCGCGTCACTTTACTATTCGGTAACATCAAAGTAGCGCAATGACACATTTCTTTATATCTGCTACCGTAACATATGGCGGTCGCTTTGATCCTCTGTTATCAAAAAGCCGGCACCCTTTGATAAACTTATCAAATACTTTGAAACCATATCTGTGACTACCTGTACGTTGATAAGTAAACAAAGAATCAATGACTTATTGTAAGTAGAGAGCGCTTGTATAAATATATTCGGTTTATTTATTGTTAGTTTCATATTTCTCAATCAAAGTTTGTTTACAGATGGTTAATGAAGAGGATAAGTCTCGTCTTCAATTTAAAATAAAACAAATATTAAACAACAATGAAAATCAAGTTCAGGATAAAGGTTTCTGAAAGTACCTATATGCTAAGTTATCTACACGCAGAAAAGCCATCGACTTCATTCATTTACCTTTACAATCATTGGGAAGCAATTTTGATATTTAATGTAATATTACAAAACTCGTATGTCATATTCGCGTGAAAGTCGATTTCCCCAGGGAATGACAAGTTTTTCCGCGGTAAAAAGTACCCTATGTGTTATTCTGATGTATTACCTATATTACTGTAAAGTTTCATCGAAATCCGTCCAGTAGTTTTTACGTGAATGAGTAACAAACATTCATAATACTCACAAACTTTCACGTTTATAATATAAGTTGGATAGTAGGATAAATCTTTGGCCAGTCGCGGACGATTTGGCAGATAATTTTTATTTTCGGAGTCAGTGGGTATTGTAACATTTTATTGGATGATAATTGGTGTACAGACCTTCTATGTTGGAAGTAAGTGGTAATTTTGTGAACAAGAGCTAACGTGGTAAAAAATTTAATAGGAAGGTATTTTATACAGGATTATAATCTAATAAATAAAATTAAAGTTATTATTGAAGACCTAGAACGAGGTAGCGAAACGACAGATACCACAAGGACTGGACTCAGTATACTCAAGACCGACAACAGTGGAGAAGTTTGTGATAGGCCTTTACCTAACAATAGGATCCGAATGGCTAATAATAATAAAAATATATATTGTCGAATAGCAACTAAGCATATAACCTTAAGAAGGCTAATGTTTATTGTTTTATCTATATCTCCATTTCCTCCTTTTTAAATCTACGTTAAGATATCACACGTCTGCCGAGATATAGCCACAAGGCTAAAATCAACATAGACGCATACTACAAAAACTATTCTAAAACAGGTACAATTGCTTATCGTAGGTATCAATTGCTCTAACTTCCTCTTGTTTTAAAGCTCGGCATCGGATCTGAGTCTCAAAGGGCCGTCTCAGTAAACATGCTATACTTGTTACAATAGAAAAATAATGGTATTACGGCGCCTAAGGTGCCACTGTTCCCTTTGAAGTGGCCGCCTTACCTGGAAATGTTGGTGTTATCAATGGCAGACGCGCAGGGCTTTGAAATTTTGCACCTTTGACTTTGGCAGCTTTTTAACTAAACCTAGGTAGAGTTTGACCTTTCGCAGAAGTAGAAGTTCAATTGTTATTCGCTTATGTGAGTATTGAATATGTGTTTTTGTTCGTGTGAGGTTAATTCTAAGGAGTGGTAATTGTTTATGAGTAAAAATAGTAAGCGCATTGTATTCTCGACATACGTTTTTAAGTTTGACTCTTTGTTTTGATTTTAAAAGGAAATTACTATATTCAACTAAAAAAGAAATGCTTTTTGATTATAAATACATGTGTTTCTAGTAATTGACAACTTGCTTTATGCTGCGTACACATAAAATATAAGATCCTACAAACTACACTTTCAGTAACCTAGTACATAATATTCCAGTCCAAATTATCTATCAGCATCTTAACAATACAAGTATCCCCATTATCATAACGTAGATTGAATTCCGACATCTTTCTTAACACTCCATTTTGCTCACCTCGCCTAACAAAGATGTTACTAGCTAAATACTAGACTTAACAAGGTGTCTACTGACTGACCTTCCTAACCCCCAGCTCCAAAAAGCCCTAACTACCATTACCTCCAGCTAAAACTCGCCTATAACCCATACGTATAAAGCTCAAAGTTCACTCGTCAAAATTGTTCGTATGTCGTTTCACGCGTGCGTTTGATATTTGCGTCGGCGTGCGTTTGAAGTTGATCAAAGGGTGCCGCGCCGTGTCGTGTGTCCAGTCGCCCACCTGACCGAGGCCGGTCGCATTACAATGTGACGGGACATGTTATGATTTTGTACACATAACATGCGTTCAAATGAATGAGCTTTTGTGTGGTTCATGGGAAATGGCATCTCGCTTCTTAGCGCTTTTGAGTCGAAGGTCAGATGGCTAGTTTTAGGGTTATTAGGTATTAACACTCGCATTCTCTTTGGTACAGCACCTTATCCGCATAGTTTTGCTACTACCTATATACTTAGTTTTAAAAGTTTACTATTTTGTTGCTATACAAGTTGTTTTGAGGCAAAGGGTGTGGAAACTTACAAATTACGTCATCAAGCCTACAGTTGGTAAAGTAAGATATACAAAGCCTTTTTGGGTGTTCTAGATAAGTAAACGGAACGGAAATGGTTATGGTGTCAGTAAACCTGTAACTTAATTATCAATAGCAAATAGAAAAGTGTTTAAAACTTGCTTGTCGATAGCTTCATCGCCTTTTTGCACAATAACTATAAGGCTCCGCATTACATTTTGTCTTTTGCTGTATATTTAAAACAACACAAGAACTTATTTAATAAGTTTTCTTTACATCACAGCCCCGATAGAATTTACATAGAAGTTTTCCTGGTAAAGTCTGTATAAATAAACATATCACAAGCATGCATTACACGATGTTAGTATACCTAACCAAAACACTAGAACCAAGAAATACCAACTAGCTTTTGTGAAAGTAGGTAATTAGCTTTTCTTGTTAAAATTACGTTTTTTAAATATATTACCTTAACATTCTAATTAATTAATGATTAGTCAATAAGCTCTTAGAAATTAAACCATTAATTTATTTATACCAATTAAGCTTACGTAAGTACCTAACTACTTAGTAGTTAAATCTTTCTTTTAACGATAATGGCTATACATTGTACAATAGCAAGAATTTGCTACTTTCTAAAAAGATTAAAAGCAAATCTTTGGTTAATGTTTAACTGACTCAAAACATTTTCAGTCTCTACTTAAAGGCATCCATAGAATTAATGAAATAAGTTGGTTGAAATACAACATTTAAAAATAATCTCTTAATTCAACGATTACACTACTAATCCAATTACAAGTAAAGTGAAATAGATTCAGATATCAATGTGGAAATCTTGCATCACTCTGAATTCGACTAAACACAAAGAGAGGCCGACCGAACAAAGGCATATAAAACGACTATTACAAAGACATGCCTACAAAACTCAATTATCTAGTCGAGGGCAAACCACTCTACTAATAGGGACGCTATGTCACCAAAAATTTGCATCAAACCATCCATACAAAACTCCCGGTCAAAACATGCTTACTTCGACAGGGTTCTAACTCAAGGAGAAAGTTGCCAAAAATGGGACTTTTTTATTGTAAACGGTGAGGGCTCGCATGTCGCAGTTGATCGATTCTGAAGGCAGAACAACACAGGCCCCGCCAGGTGGGCGGAGCCTGGCTGCTTCGGGAGCCGACACAGGCGCTCCAACCGAGCGGCGCCTTTGATCTCCCCCCACCACCCCGCCCGCCACGCGCAGGCGCAAGGCCCCGATAACGAACGCACACAAACTCATAACGCTTCGCGCTCTCTCGCAAGCCGGTTGTCTACCTACCTAGAACCGGTTAGTAGACACACGACAAGCCCACAGTGATACCAGTGTACACAGTGCCTTAGTGTTTAGTTACGAATGGATTGTTTACTCGAAATGGAAGATAAACCCTACAGTGTTGACAGTTCCGACGATATCAACATTGAAGAGGATATTGAGGAAGAAGAAGAGCATATTGAAGATAATCACAGTGAGTATTTATCATTATTAACGCTTCTCCACATTAACTGTATTGCCGGTATAATTCTTAAGATTAAAAATAAATTGCGAACAGATTTTTTACTCTAGTTCTTTTAGTCAACCTGTTTTCAGTTTCAATGTTACATTTCAGTTAATCTTTCATTTAAAATTGTAACTTTAAAGTTTTTAATATTAAATTTTGATTATCTAACAGTTATTTACTTTTTTCTTAGGTTATCCGCCCGACTTTCCGATCGAGGCTTTAGTTAAGCTCGAAAGGCCGTCGCCCCCCTTGCCGACACCGCCTCACACCCCGACGGACGACACTCCGCCGGCGGTCGTGGTCTCTCGCCTCCAGCCAGCCTGGACCCCTCCAGCCGCTCAGCCCTACCCGTATCAGAGACCAGCCATGCAAACCCCGTATCCGTACGAAAAGGCACCGGTTCCGAACTACGCCCACCCGATGTCCGCCTACGTGCAAGCGCAGGTCGCCAACATACCGCCCTCGGCGCCGTACCACGCCATGCTGGTCAACCAGTGGATCAGAAACGCCGCGTTGTACCACCAGTCGCTTCGGTACCCGAACATGATGCCGCAGAGAATGGGCAGGAACCCCCCGCCGATGCGCGCGCCCGGCGTCCCTGGGGCGCGACCAAAGAAGCAGTTTATTTGCAAATACTGCAACCGCCAGTTCACCAAATCGTACAATTTGCTAATCCACGAAAGAACACATACCGACGAGCGGCCGTACTCCTGTGACATCTGCGGCAAAGCCTTCCGCAGGCAGGACCATCTCAGAGACCATAGGTAAGCTCTAATGAACTTTTATTTATTACTCTCTTATTTTCGACTTGTGAGTTTATAATAAATTAAATGTTAACCTTTCCGTGAGGTCATATAATGGCGTCGGCGAGCGCACGCGCCCTTCCAAACCGGTTCCTTTCTTTACGATCACTATATTATCCATTTTAGAGAATCATCAAGCAAATAAAACGTTATGTTTTGAAACGGCTCTCAACTCATCAAATAACTTGATGTGTTTAACACAATACAAGTACCTTTTTATAATGCTGTGACAATGTATCTAATAGTGTTTTCTTTGTTTTCAGATATATTCACTCGAAAGAAAAGCCTTTCAAGTGTACCGAGTGCGGTAAAGGTTTCTGTCAATCCCGGACTTTGGCAGTCCACAAAATCCTGCATATGGAGGAGTCGCCGCATAAGTGTCCCGTGTGCAACAAGAGTTTCAACCAAAGATCGAATCTGAAGACCCATTTGCTGACTCACAGTGAGGCCAACAAGCAGCACTTAGAGCACCTTGAGGGTTGTCAGGAGGTGTCATCAACGAGCCAGGTTGCTGAGAGTCCTCTACTGGATCTCTCGCAGAAGCCGACGCCTCCACCGCAGCCGCAGCAGCCCTACCAACCTCAACCTGATGCTGCACAGCAATCACCGATCGACGGGCCTAAAAGACAACTAGGCTTTTCAATAGAAGACATCATGAAACGCTAATTTAGTCTTTAATCAAATAGATCGTTATAGTATTACAATCAAAGTTAGTTGCACCACCGATTTCAGTAGCATATTTTTATTGTCAGTTTGCCAAAGATTCCTTTGACTGAAAATGTTTTAATCTTCACTTTTAATCACTTGCTTAATTTCCTAATTCTATTATCATTTCGTCGGATTTAATTTGCGGTATTGATCTTCTCTTAATTTTTAAAAAGACTGAATATTGTTTTGTAAGTTTGTTATGTTTTTAAAGGTTTATTTATTGTGATATCATTTAATTTAGTTTTTAAGTTATTGTTACCTAAAGTTACCGACAAGTATTATTAGTACCTTTGCTTATATCGTTTCCAAATTAAGCGGCTATGACCTTTAAAAGTACCTTGAATATTTTAGTGAATTTCACTATTGTAGGTAAAATCAGTATTTAGAAAAATCTGGTAGTATTAGTTATAAGAATTCTGTAAATATGTAAATTAATTTTAATTATAGAGTATAATGAGGCTATAAGAAATAAAAGAGAATTATTTCACGAAATACATTTCAAATCTTACCTATATGATACATTTTATTTAAACCCATCATATCCTTGTATCTTTGTAAGATCACCCTACAATTAAAAAACAGGTAAAAGGCCATAAAGCAAGGTGTTTTTCTAAATATGGTCTGTCAAAAATATTAAATCCTTCGTTTTCAAAGTAGAGACATAATTACAAAGTAGGTAATATGAGTTAATAACTATCTTAGTACGAACGTACATTTGAAAAATCTGTAGTTGTTATACGTGGGTAAGTACCAAATGCAGTACCTAATCAGAGATCACAATTACTCGACTCATAATAAACAAAATAGCTCAAATTATCCGAATAAACGTTTCTATTGCGCCTAGGGGTCCTATTATTATTACTGCGTGCGATATCACCGACGTGACCATTAACAAAATAACTGTAGCACTCGTTAGGTAAGCTAAAAAACATAATTTTCGCCTACGGTGAATTATTGTAATGTTGACCCTAATTATTGTTATTTTGACGTCGAAACCCATTTGCATTAACCTCACGAAGCGCATAAAAAGTAGGAATACCATTACGAAACAAACGAAATAAATATGTACTAGTAGAAAAGTTAAGATTATGAAGAGATTTGATTGCATTGTCCAAAAGTGTCCACTTAAGCAACTAGCGCCATCTAGTTACGCATCAGCGAACTAGAAGATGTCGCGTGTACTAAAACGATGTCGCTACTTGTATTAATTGGCAATCAATATTGTGAAAACTTATTTGCTGTTGTGGTTGTTGGTTTCTCTTAAACATTTATCGGTGGTACCTACCTTTATATACACGTTAGACAAAATCCAAGAAATATAGAGTTAAAAGTGTTTTGTATTTTTTGGTTTCCAAATAACAGTTTGATAGATAGATCTTTCTACCTAAAGGTTTATACCGATTGACGATGATTGGGATTTGTGCAATTTAGCAATCAGTGAAATTGCGAAAACCCGCTCTAAATTCACTCTAATTCCGATTTCGAATTTGTTCCCATGACTATTCCGAATTTGAAACGATCACAAAATAATCGGCCAGTGTTTTTTTTCTTTTTTTACCAATTAAAAGCAATCTGGCAGGGATTAAATTCGAATTTAGAACTGTTGGTAATAATTCAAGTGATTTTAACTGTCAGTGGCCAGACACTGCGCTTTGACTGACTGATTTGATTTATGGATCGAATTAACTGATTTATCGATTAGAGCGATTAGGACTAATCCATCTTTTATTTATGAGATTACAGTAGCTGACTAGGATTAGTTATAATATTGTTAATAAATCTATTCTTCTTCAAATCTTAAGGCTTATGAATTTTGTAGGCAACGCGTTGATGTCTTTTCAGTGCACTAATCCTGTAGCTAAATAAATAAAAGTGGATTATTAGTACTTAAGTGATTATGTATATTTGAAATTATAGACTGGTATTTGTTTCTTGAGAATAGAAAATCCATAATAAATATAAAAGATATTTAATAAACCTTCCGTGAACTTACTGAAGTGTTTTTTATGGGACTACATAGAGTCGCGCAAAACCTACTATTTTAGTGAATGAGCAGCTAAAATAAACATCTCAGAAATATTAAATCTAGTAACTGAATTATTCCATCGTGAGTTTTTTTAACGAATAATTTTTAATTAATACATAAAACATAAGTAATTTAATATAAGTCAAAAATTATCTACAAAAATCAAAACTTTCTCATTTATATTTTTGATGCATTTGATTTAATGAAGATGATTTTAACCCCTCAAGTGACGTTACAACCATCTGAAGTAGCAAACTCAAACTTACAGAAAATTACATCAAGATTTATAACTAAAGATGATGTAATTGTGTGTTTTTTGCTATATTTTAAAGTAGATTTATGTTATAGCTCCGAGCTGTTTTAGTTTTGGAAAAAGAACATTTCGGGTAGAATTATGATTTACGAGCCAAGGTGTTTTTATATGGACGTTTGCATCTGGATTGATACCCGTTTAATGGATTCTTAATGAATATACCTTTCTAATAACATGATAGAGAACGAAACTAAGAAAACAGTAAAAGAATAAAATATTTCATAAATATAATGACATAGAGTTCTACTTAAACACATGCATCTATGGCGAATGACTATAAAAACTGAGGCATAAAAATTCATATATGATGAAAAACCATTACATTAAATCGTTTCAATAAGATATTTTTCAAAACCACATTAAGTTTTATTAGTAAAACTATGTTAAAACTCTACAAAAGCGTGAAAATACCACAAAATTATTATTTCACCCAGTCATGGCTACATTTAAGCGGTATTCCATTTTCGAATGCCACAAAGCGCACGCGCCATCTGGCGGCTCTATCACGCAACGCTGATTGACAGCTGTCAATCAAAGTAAACATTGATATAATAGGTTTCTTTTTCCACAAATTAGAGTTGAGCATGACTGGCAGTGTTGAAAACCAAAGTAAATTGTACAATAGCCAATAAAACACCTAATGCAGTGTTATTGAAATATTATTATTATTGACTTTTTTATTTATATACTGAGGGTTCATAAAGGAGAGATATTAAATTATGTTAGTATGTGTGCGCTTTGAAATTTTCGTTGTTTAGTCATACAATTAGGAAAATGGCAATTTAAATAAAAATTTTTAAGAAAATATGGTTATCTTTTCAATCAGCTTGCACTGATATAGCTCGGTGAATTATAAAAAAGTCTGTAATTAACTAGTGCAATGTAAGTGGACTTCAAAAGTACGTTTACTTAAATATTTTAGCATTTTTTTTCATAACTAACAAAATCACATTGTTTTTCGATGACTTTGAAGTAGGTAGACACACCTTAAAAATCAAGATAGCAAACATAACTTTTTATGGTCAGAAATGAGCTCAGCTTTGCGTGTCGATAATAACCTTAATATGAAATAATTATCCACCTTGATAGATAACAATTAACTTAACGAAATCTGTCGAAAGAACTAAATTAAAAGTATTTAATTGGATGAAAACCGCTGTGTCTAATTTTGAAATACATATTTCTTAGTAACACAGGTAACTCAGATTGGAAAATAAATATACAGCAACTGTAATTATATTAAAATACAATTGTCAGATTTCACATAAAAGTATTTTTTTTTCTTTTTTTAATAAATAAAATCTCCAGACTAACACACCAATTATGTGGCCCTAAATTAAGTTGCATTAAGCACTTGTGTTATACGTACTACATAATGGACTAGGGGAGAACCTAGTTACACCCAGACACGAGCCAATATCGAAAAACCATTTTACGAAATTGGCCCGACCGGGAATTGAACCCGGAACCTTCTGCTTAGCAGTCCGGTATATATACCGCTGCACCACAAAGGTCGTCGTCGTGATTTTTATGTTTTACTACAGCTAAAGTGTATTTTAAAACATTAAGCTTAAATTAAGTCCCAAAGATTACAATTTAATTTCAAAAACTCTACTCATCTTTAAAAAACAAAGTATATAATCCTTATTAAAACCATCTCATAGTCAATAGTTCAAATTATATTAATCCGCATTAATTCCGAAAACTAGAAAACCGACTGTAGGAATTCAGACATATAATTATAAAAGATCAAACTGCCCAATGTCTAAGTAGCGACCTATGATTAAATTTAGGGTAAATGCGGTTATAATGGCCCCCAATGATACAAATCACTAGAACCTAGCAATTTTGTTGCGCTTCTATACAAAATGTGCAATTTTGCGGTTTCTGAATGGCTTCTACACACGTGACTTCCGTTTGTCTTAGATTTGTCACTGTCATTTGGAAATGACATTTTTATTTGGCTAATGATGGGTTAACGATCATTTTGCTTCCTAATGCTAGGAGCAGGTATGACAGATTGCAAGTAATTCAAAGCTATTAATAGATACAAGATTGCATGTTTTAGGTCGTTATTGATGCTGAAACATTTTTAAACTTTTTTGTTTAAAACCAAAAGTTAAACCACAACTACTCTTTCATAATTATCAAAATTTTTCACCAAAAATTTACCAAAAGTATATGTTTCTAGCACTTTTTAAAAGTCTATCGAATATTTTTAGATGAGTCATGCGTCTTACAGTGGCGCCAGATTATTCGGAATCCCCGACGTAACCACAAAACTAATTCGATAGGAAACACTGAACCCAGTAATTTAATGTCTATGGGGATAATAAGAACTGCTCAGATTTATCCCTTTCAATTTAAGTAGCAATTTAATTTTGATGTATTTTAAGCTAACCTTATTGAAAACGATTCTTGTTTTAAGTTTAATACCTTCTTTTTCAGTTTTTGGTACTTATTTAAACGTAGAAAAGAGTTAATGTTTCCAAAAAAAACATTCTTAACACGATTTTCTAATTTATTTGACATTACGTCTTATCGGGGCAATAATGTGATGCTACCCCTTGAATTTGTTGGATAAATTGTTTAACTGTGACCGATTAACTGCCGTGATACGTGGCTGTGTGTACTTTTAGTCGTGTATGGAGGCACGTGGCAGATCACATCATATTAACATTACACACGTATAATTCAGATGATGTCCAGTGCCTTTGAAACATATTTTGTATATAGGTATAAAATAATATTTAAAAAAAAAGTGCAACTGTGCCTGCCTTCCCTAGCTTAAAAATACTAAAACAAACAGAACATCAAGCATCACTGATATTGAAATCACAACCAAAAATGGTAGTTTAGTATTGCAATTTTTTTTTTGAAATTCTTTGCCTAAAAATGGAATAAACCCATTTAAGCAAACTTGGTACTTACCCGAATCGCCGCACAGATTCAAACTCGAAAACAAAACACACTCATCCCCACTAAACATTCTACCAACCTTCTTTTGTTTTCCCGCCAAAAAAAAAACCCCGTCTGTCCTAGATTACCTTCCCGACCTCAAAACGACCAGCCAGCCCCACCTGCATCAGTTTCAACCCAGCAACATTAACCCGATCGCCGAGCACGACTTTGCCTTAAGCCAAGATGCTTATTAAGGATGTACCCTGCACCTGTGTGAATATTTCCATAATCCCCCTAATTAAAGGTTTGCAGATCTTCCCAAGCATTTGGGCAGTGGCTTTGGAGGCAATAAATATGTCGACATTTGACCTCTTTGGAGTTTTGGGGGAATTCGCCGCGGGCGGACCGAGTGGAAGTAAGTGTACGGCGAATAGATACGAAGGTGGGTTACAGTCACTGTGTAAGTTAGATGATGTGACCTACTAGAGATTTAACTAAAAAAAAAAATTAACGTCTTTTTAAAGAAAAATCTTTATATTTTTTTCCACTTCCAATTAAGGGTTTTTATTTCGTTAGTCGTCTATATTTTTAATATGTTTTCTTCTAGCTTATTCTCGAGCCTATTTCACTGCGTACAAAACGGTGAATTTCCACATCAAGCAATCAATTGAAATCTCGGTATCGGCCATCAAAAACAATTTTCGCTTCAAACACCCCGCCATAAATCTCTCCGTTCTGCGCTTGGACCGACTAATGTAAGGTAATATTTATCGAGGCAATCGTCAACCGCAGATAGCCTAAGGCCTTTGGATTTACTCCTTTCCCACGTGATACCAATGACCGTATTGCGTGCGACCTTTCACACACATCGTTCTTCATTATACCATATGCCCGCGCGCTCTTATTATCTGTCGCTTCCAAATCTCCAGTGCGACCACTTTTACGATCAGAGGTTTTTTACACTGTGGCCGGAATGTTATCTTTGAAAGAAGTATCGCTTGCGGTCGTTGTTGCTGCTTCAGAGGTTTGTCCTCCTGTTCGCTTCGGGCTAGGTTTTGGTTCTCACTACTTCTCACCTACGAAACCAAGCGTGGGAACTTTAAGTTAATGTTTAGGTAGATTTTATTAATGATAACTGATTTTTAGATACCAGCCCATTTGTGAGGCTGCGATGAATTTGTCGTGAGCTGAACACTGTAATTAAGTCAGGGTTTGGACGAGCGTAAATGGTAGTCTAAAGATTTGGTTTTTCAAGCAAAAAACTTGCACATTTCGTAATTTACTATCGTTCTTTAACTTGGTCAATTTTGTAGTGAAATTATTTAACTATAACGCTACAAATTATTAAATTAAAATAACTATTTTTGAGCAAAAATAAAAACAAATAAACTTTCTACCAAAAATAAAAAGCTTTCCATTTTCCAGGATTCCAAATCCAATTTAACGGATTGCAACATAATTTCGGGTTGAGTAATCGCTGCGTTCAGGATAATAACAATACTAGTAACACGGGTGATTACAAGCGTTTACCAAATGATGCCGTAATCGATCGAACGCATCCATAATGTTGGGAATATCGGTGAGTAATTGGGAACACCGTCGGGATATGCAAGGAATGTTATAAGAACGCCAGGACAAGGCCTTTTGAGTAATAACCATGGAAAAATCGAGGGGAAGTAACTATAGTTATTGTAAAGTTATGTTAATGCTGACACTAAAATTCCTAAGCGTAAGTAAGTAACGATTTTGTAATAAGTAGGTCAGTTATTGTTCGATTAAGAATTTATATCTACTTATTTAATGAAATGAAACGTAGTGAAAAATATTATTGGCAGTGCTTGGTTTTTTGCGCAAAACACCTAGGTATACTTTTGTTACAATTCCAATCCTGCAATCTTTTTAGCTGGGTTAAGAAAGGGACAGGATAATTAGTAAATCTGACCAAACATCTACGTATATATTGTTTAGATTTGAAATGGCTAATGCCTACTGCTCGTTTGTCTACAAGACTAACAAAGAGTTTCCAAATCTATGTAAAGTTCCGTCTTGTAAAAAATAGTACACCAAACATAAACAACTGATATGAAGACTGAAATTATTATTTATGTTACCACAAACTTGAAAGCTAACATCTCCCAAACTAGGGCAACAATATTTGAGCTATAATCAAATATAAATGATACCTAGGTATTATTTAAAATCTAATTTAGTTCACCTGTCTTCTAGAAATTTCAAAGAACCATCAAACCAAACGGTTTACCCTCGGTACCACCCCCGAGCTTCGCGTCCCGATTAACTTGATTAGTTCCAGCCTACCGCCAATTAGGGCCGATTTTCGGCTAGTACAAAAGGCCCGTGTTGTCCTAAATATCATCGGTAGGTAATTAAAACAAATAGGGTCAAAAAATGGCCGCTCGAGGCGCCATAGGGCGGAACCCTGCGCGCGACCCGCCGTCGCCGAGAGCCAAACTAACCCCTCATTTTAAAGTTAATCTAATTATTGAATTCGTACAATGTTGTGTTTACATTTTTTATAATTTGCCCCACTATACTTAAGAATGAATGCGTAAGCGCTAAATGGCACGTTTAAGGTAATATATCATGAGGTAAGCGTCACTGCAGCGCCGGCCAGCGATTCTCACGACGTTTTTTCGGGACATTTTGAGGGTCTGTTTTATTTCGTGTTAGGGCGGTATCATCAAAGGTTATTATAAAGCTTACTGGTCTGCATCTAGATGATTGAACGGCATTCTGAAGAGGCAATTGTTTGGGTTTACTTAGACTATAATGACAGTTGGGGAAAAAACTCGGCGAAATTATAGGGTTGGGGGAATTAAATAAGTAAGGATTTAAGTCGAGGATGAGTCATAGAGACTTTAAAAACGATTGATTATTATAAGATTATAGATCACCCTTTTCCTAAAACTTTTTAAGAGACTAGGTAGCTTGTTAATCATATTTTAAAAACTAATTAAGCGAAACTCTTTTAAGCGAAAATGAGCAACAAAAAATTCGCAAGGTTTCACTTTCTTTTGGTTTAAATAAGTGCTGTTTAAGAGGTTACGCTCATCCATCATAAACAATAACAATAAAATACAAAACCTGTGACAGATGCAGCGGAACTATAAGGAGTTGCTTTAATTAAATAGTCAGTAATACAAAAATTATAAATATTAATTTAAATTAGTCAAATATTAATAGAAATGAATTTTTGTTTAGCCTTGTTAGTTTAAAGTTTTTGTAATACACATTTTATTAGTATTTTATTGAATTTAAGCCTTATTGACATAGACAAATAAGTGGTAGTTAAACCACTTATTTGTCTATGTCAATGCAGGCCTGCAAAAGTTTGCTCTGGAAATCTAGTGGGGAGGCCTATGTTCAACAGTGGACGTCTTACAGCTTCTGATTATTCATTTTATAGAAAGACTCTGGAGGATAAAGAAATGTTTATTAAAAGTTTTTCTTATTATTTCTGATTAATAATATAAATAAAGTAAAAGAACCAACTATGGACGTTATAAGGATTATTTTTTCGTATCTGTTCTATAATTTATACGTTTTACTACACACGTTTCTAGAATTTTGGACGTTAATAAATATTGTCTTTTGAAATAAGATTTAGATTTTTTAAATTGGATTACTTATTACTAGTTTCATTAAAATAATCATAATTAAATATACCCTCTGTCAAACCCCAGTTATGGACATCTGATATCGGACACCTAAATATACACAAAATATTCACAATTGGACAGACGCTTTCGCTGCTCATTTAAAAACGAGTATTTCATGAGTATTCAAGTACAAGATGAATAATATAAATATTTCAAAAATACACTGATTGAACGTAAGTTCATAATTGGATCCAGGCATATAACCAAATCCAATTATCAATTTAGAAACAATTTAAGTATAAAATTCCATTGGGGTTTTAGGTTAGACCGTATAATTAATCTTTTGTTATCAATGGTTCCACCAATAATTACAAAAATTAACAACATAGTTACTCCTGTCATTTAAAAAGCCTATAAATGTACCTACTTGCGGCGCGATCCTTATAAGAAATTCTAAATTTTTCAAATGAAAATACCTACGTCTTGAAAAAGGAGTATTGTCGAAAAAGAAATTGCGGATAGCCCTGAAATTTGATTCCATAGCACTTTGAATACTGGCATGATTAGTTAGAGTTGCAATTTCAATAAAATAATTTACCAGACTATTTATATCTGAAGAAATGTCAATAAAAAACCATAATTGGTCCGGAGCCACAATTGGTGCTCTCACCTTAATATGTTTGGGTGGTATACTGAACTCTTTATACTTCCAACACTATTAACAGTATCCATAAATATTTACAAGGATCATTATTTACTGTTCGCCTCGAAGGCAAATTCAGTTTGAAGTTCTAATGGTTTAAAGAAGCAAAACTGCACAAAAAACATTTTCTTTATCCTACTGACTGTTTCCAGCAAGAAATTTGTTGTTTCCAGAAGAAACATCTAATGAGTTTTCTATTTAAAAAGTTCTCATGCCCAAAATAACCTTATAATTTAATTGTGTCAGAAAACGTAAACAGCAAAGAAGTATCATCGTCCAAAAAGTTCCATTGCAAAAAAAGTTAAACACCAATTCAAAATTCGAATCGCATTCCTGAAATTCAAAAAGCATAAATATTTCAAATGAAGAATGAAGATGCGTCGCGGAGTGAGCTCATTATTGCGCATTTAAAAAGTTATTTACCGACCAATTTGCGTTATGGTAGACCTTATTTATAATCGTTTGCGCATCCTGATATATTGCTATTTGGCATCGGGTTGTTAGTGTCAATTTGACACTTTATTTCAAACGCAAATGATAATCAGTTGAGGTCGGACTTCATATAATATTTCACGATGTTTAGAAATTATGAACAAGGTTTTGTTTCCCATTTTTGGTAATAACGTTGATATTTAAGAAATTAATATATTAAAGGAAAAACCATATAATACGTGTATATATTTAACATACTTATAAAATTTCGAATATACTTTTACAATATGCTACTTTCCTTGTACATGATATTTTTAATTTCTCGACTTACAAGCGTGGGTTATTGACTCTATTCAGAAAATACTAAACTTGGTGTAATTCCATCTTAAAAGTTTTGAAAATTGTCTCTACAGTTTGTGTGCAGTTTTTTTCCCTACTGTGCCTACCCATTGCTTAAATTGATCTATTTATTTATGAACAACAGTGATGACCATTCATGGTAGTAGTTAAGAGGGAAAACTTTAACAACTTAAAATAAGTAAACTAAAAATATGTTTTGGTGTAATCCAACTAATCTTTCGTAATCAAAATGTATTACCCATTTACGAATTTAAATATTTTTTTCTGACATTTAATTTTTTTCAAATACTGTGGTCACTGCTGTGACATTTACAAACCATGGTCTCTATTAAACTTAGGGTAACCAGTATAAAAACTTAAAGCCTAAAGAATCTCTAAAACATCTATATACCGAGAAATGCATGTGTAACTACTTTCCCCTTAGATTACATAACCACGCAGACCCCGTTTCTAGTTACTAGGCGGAAACACGCCACATTTTACCCGACGGCCCACGCCCCTTACATACCATCAAGATAGTCATATGTTTCGCACGAAGACTAATTGTGAAGGAGCTGCTTAAAATGCAAAGTACAGGGAGAATTAATTACCGCCTGGTTGCAAGTGGGGTCTAAGTTACGACTGCTCTGGGAAATATAGTGGTAGGCTTCCATTTTGTAGAACTAAATTTTCTTGTTTCTAGTATAAAGAGTACGAAGGTGAATGTTTTTGCTTTTGTATTTCAAGTTTAAAGAAAAACTAAACATTATTTACTACTTAGAAGTTGGTGCAAAAAATTTGGTTAGGTAAGAATGTAAAAAACATAGGCACGTAGCCAAAATACGCCTTAAAAACATAACCAAACACTTCATTGAATATATTATTGTACTAGCTTTCGCCCTGCGGTTTCACCCGCAACTAAATGGTTTTTCCCGTGGCAATATCTTACGAAACCCTATTTTTCCAAAAAAATAATCCAAAAATATTTAATATAATCTATGTTACTCGTGGATAATGTAGCTTTCGAATGGTGTAAGATTTTCTTAAATCCGTCCAGTAGTTTCGGGGCCTATTCATTTCAAACAAACAAACAAAAAATCAAATATTTCCTCTTTTTAATATTATAGCATAAAAGATAGTATAGATAATGTTTTTATAAAATTACTGCAATGAGTGTAATAAAAGGCTACTTTAGATGTCATGGGAACGGTTACCGAAGGGACATCACCACTTCGTCACGTATGCGGCGTCTGAATAGAAATTATAGAGTCTGTGGTAATAGTGTGACATACACATCTCGAATGTTCACAGTAAGTTTTATATTTTTTATTATAGAAAAAGGTTTAAACATAATTTAAAATAATTGTGTATTTGTTTAAATAAAGATCGTTCAAAATTTATCAAAAACATAAATCCTGAAGATATCGGATGTCATATTACCCTTATTATAATGCAATGACAAAATGGAGGTTTGCTTTTACAAAAACTTTTTTTAACTTAGTAGCTTTAGTATTAAACTAAATTTTTCCTTCCTATTTCTTAAATTATCTTACTAATGTGCCAAAGTTTGTGAGAATGATTACGTGTGTGTTAATTATTTTTTGAAAAAAAAACCTACTGTTTTTATTTGGACAACATTTTGTACCTACATAGTTATGTTATACCAGCGGACAGAAAATTAAATTATGCTTTTTCGAAAAGTTAGTCTCAATTTTGATAACCTACGATAACTTGTTTAGTAATTTTGATTACCTACGGTAATTTACAAATTTAATCCAAACTTACCGTCTATATACCTATTTTACCTTCTGTAAAACCTACCACAGGTACTACCGAGTACATAACAGATAGAAGGCGGTTGTATTTAAATCTGGAATCAGTTAAGCTAGCCTAGTTAATTTGAATACAGAACACCTAACGTTATCTACTGGAACAAGGTAACGGCTATCTGAACACTTACTGCAAATATCTTACATCAGGTAACGTACTGGCAGCATTAAAATAAAACATATGCGTAAGTAAGGCACTTTTTTTCATAGGTAAGATGGGTAACACAATATATTTTTTGAGGAAACTCGTTGTCAGTAACTCTGTATTTTTATTATTATTCTGCACTTTTGGAAATTCAAATAATCGTTAAAAATCCTTTGGTAAGATTATTAAAAAAAAATTACTATGTGAATTTACTGACCTACACTGAGATGTGATGTGGATTATGGCCCAACAACTTTTATTATCGCTAATCCTACTCCCAAACTAGAGTACATCTAACAACTGATCAAAAGGATTTTCAAATAATTATAAAAGAAGATGTTTTATGTAAAAACCGCCAATAACTAGTCTGAACATAAGTTTTTAATAACAGAAAAATAAAATAATAAGTTTTTCCGCCAACAGTACACCCTATAACTAAAAGTACAGTCACCTCGGAAAATCAGCTCTATATACACTTCAATCAGATACCGCTCCTACCACGGGGCGTGACCGTTAGAGGCGGGCGTTCTAAATTTAAATCACTAGTTACGAATCACGCAACCGACAATCAAGGTTATGATGCTAGCGAGGTTTATTATTGTTTGTGTATATTGATTTTAATGTTATGCCAATTATTTTTAGTGGATAAGTCTATTAGAATGTAACTTTGTTTGTGTGTGTACACCAAAAAATGGTCAAATTTATTATTTTTTATCGGCAAACGCTTAAGAAATTGCTACTTCCCACTTAATTAATCAAATTAATTATGTATATAAATATAAAAAACGAGACAAATTTTTCATCTTACCTGAATACCTTCTTATGGTGTTACATTTTTCGAAATAAGTTCAAAGTTCACTAGAATTTCACTTAAATAAACGAATCCTATTATAATCCCATATATTTTATAATATTAGTGCAAATTCACATAAACATGTCATTATTTTTTTAGAAAACCTATGTTTAGTAATGTTTATATCAACCACTCTTGCACTCAGAGACAAATTTAGACGGACCTTAAAAATAACCCACATTTATTTAACCCCCAAATTAATAACACACAATCTTTATTTGCTTACAACCTGTTAAACAAATTAAATTAGCCAATATTAACCTTTCAGGCGAGATCGCGTGTTTGTCGCCATTTAATTATCGCTACCTTTTGAAGCCTTAAGGATATCTCAATTGGTGCAGTCAATTGATTGCCATAATATACCCCATTAGTCATGTACAGTGTTTATACTTTATACAAAGAATTTCTCGTAGTATATTTATACGGCGATTGGACAAACGTTTTTGTTGTCGTGTGTACGTGCGTGTTAGGGAGCTACTTGTGTTGAGGCACACGCAACATTTTTTTTCATAATTTTATTATGTAGGATTCCCCCGAGGTGATTTTTGAGCACATTATAAAACAATTCCGGACACGTTAAGTCGATGTGAGTTACCGTGCTGTGTGGTTAATTCTGTTTGTTATGAAATGAAATTATATTCAATTAATAATAAATTAGTAAAATATACTGCCATCAAAATTGTAATATTTGACTTCGTTAATTTGTAACGTCACAGACTGCTCATTTCCATCTTTTTATAATCGATCCCCAACTTTTTAATGCAGCTAGTACTATAAATAAAAAGTTAAATATCAACAATACTTAATTACGGTACATATTACCTACTTAATATTTTCTTCTCACCGGTCGCTCTGAAAACATATGAAAGATACAGCGGTGAAAACATATGAACAAAACTGAACATAATATGATCAAAACGTAAAACTTCATTAATACTTATATGACGATGAGATTTATTTATTTATTTTTAACTCCCCAAACTACTCACCGACCGTAATCCTAAACGGTACCTATACTTTTAAATTTAGAATCCACGACGTGATCAATATTTCAATCAATGCTTGACCATGGGAACCTCAATCAGGGGAGCTATGATAATAGTCCGCCGATTACTGCCGAATGCAATCGATATATTTTTCCCACTGTTGTAGTTACCCATCATTAGTTGTTTGATTTACTGTTTCAATTGAATTGTTTTGTTTTAATGATGGTTCAGCCTAATGCTTTGGAGATGTGGTAGAGAAAGATAAAAAATGGTTAGGATTGTCTTCAGTTTTATGCCTTGATATTCTGAAATCTAAAGATTCTAAATAAATGGATCAGTTTAAGAATGTTAATTTTTTAATTACACTACATTAATACGTAGGATTACTAAAATTAACATAATCACACTCGTTACAGAGTGCCACTTTGGAGATACGATATAATTCTTAATTTTTGATTTGATTTTAAAATTAAATTAAAAATTATTTATTGCATAATTTTGAGTGTCGAACTGGAAACGACAACTTAAACTTTTAGAGAATTATTTCAGTGAATTTCTTCTTCCTTTCTTAAGCTTCTTCAGTTAAAGATAGTTGAGAGCTTTGAGCTAGTTTGATTGGAATTATTGCAAAAAATATTACTATTGCTGTACGCTATTATAATTTAACTAAAATAGTTCAAGATACTCTACGTAGCCAACCCTGAAGTTTGATCTAGATTTTTAAGTTAACGTCAGTCGCAGTGATTCCTAGGTGACCACTGCAGGATGAACCAATAGTTCTTTTCTTTGGAAATTACGTTGGTCAAACTGTCTGTGTTGCTAATACACTGAATAATACAAGTAAAACAAAATCAAGTGTTGCTTGTGTTGAAAATTCACTATCAATAGGATATATTCTCACAAGAACAACATCAGAAATTTCCATATGTTGAAACTAGATAAGAAGGTATATTTTCAACACGCAGAGAAGTCTGGCCTTTGGTTACATCTAGATTTAATTACTTTAAGTTCATTTAACCTAGATCATCGTGATGCTAAGGTATAAGTTTTTATGATGTTTTAGTTATCATTTACATTAGCTCATATTATAGCTCTACTGTTACTTGTTATTGGCAAACATTTGAAACGGTAGAGCATTGGATCAGAGAGAGTAAACCTCAAAGTCAAATTTAATCCAATGCTTTTTCATACTACATTACTAACCACGCCTTGTCACCTTTTAGTTATCGATTTAAGTCTATTCAATAGTTTATTTTTATATCGTGAAAAGAGTAATTATAGTTTCAGTCAGACAATTGTCAAAACATCAAAAACTAATGTTAAATTGGTTAAAGACTTTCTGGAGTCCTAAATAAGACACTAACCAAACCTTCTTGTTGGTTAACGTTTAATTATACAAATCAGTCGTTATATTTGTATAATTCCAAATATAATTACACACAGCTTATTACTTTTAAAATAGCGCATAATCGAAGCTCACTCACTGACGTAGCATTGTCTCATTCTCTTGCAAAGTTTCATGACGCGCCCGCGGCAATCCTTGCTTTCCCACGTTAGTAAATAATACTCAAAAAATACCTAACATCCTATAAAACCGACAACCGAAAACGAACCTTACCACACACGTTTAAAAGTCAATTTTAAAAACGTTACAAATGCACTTACGACTTTTTAGCTTGGTATTGTGACGTACATTCTTTGAAGACACAAATCGTTTAAAGAATTCGAAAGTGTATCACGGAATTATAGGCTTTATTGCGAGCGATTTAAAGGCGTTGCAAGGGTAAGTAATGAAGATATTAAAACAATTTGAAGTTAGGTTGTAAAGGCATTCCTCTAGGTTTGTCTTGTAGCACGCGTCAAAGAAACCAGTATTAACTGGAAATAATTATGACGTAGTTATTTTAAAAGTCTATGGTAGGTAATTAAACATTTTTATTTGAATACTTTTGTACAAAATGATAAAATAGGAAATGTATCCAAGAAAAAAAAATATTTTTTAATTATTATGATGAATTTTAATGTTTTTAAAATAATTGAGCGCTATCAGTGGTTTTAAGACGGAAACACTATTTACTTAGTGCCCATAACATGTAGATAGTTTTTTGTTTGATACACTTCTCAACTATTGTAATTATTACTATTTTACTACTTGATTCAATAAAAATAACATATTAGGTTGTTAATTAAATTCAAATATAGTAATTAGATTGGGAATCAAGTGCCGATTCTCAATTACTCGTAAAACGCTCTAAACAAAAAATACGTTTTCACTTACTCATCAGAAAGACAATAATTCTAGTCTGGACAACCTAAAATTTAGTCAAACATGTCTCGGCGCAGGCAAGTTAATTAAGAATATTTGTATATCTTCTTAGAAACTTACTAATTCTGGAATAAAAGCGAAATGTTTTTAATTCTTTGTACTTTATCTTAAGGCTATTCAAAACTACATGAAACTTCTAACAAAACGGCGCCACCTAGTTTATTTAAATGGAAACATCACAAACGACCATTTCAACAGAAGAAATTTCACAGTATATTACAATAAAACTAATATCACGAGTTAAAATTATGATCTCTCATAACATTTAACCAATTAACCTCAAACAACACTCAATTTAAACTCTAATAAGGCATTATTCCTGAAAACTCAAATAACAGCTACGAGTATAACCACGAAGCATCTTTCAGAAAGCACTTAATTACGAGCATTTAGCACCTCGGAGTTAATCGTGAATGCCTCGGTTATTGTCAAAATACAATAAATACCGAGATGTCGGGGAGGCTGTGTGTAGTTATAGAGCACATAAGTCAGAGGTCGCAGTCAAGCGTTCGACAAACTGCGCCATTGTAAAACATTTTGACGGTCGACAGAGAGAAGGAGGGAAGTGAGTTAAAGAGTTATTTTTTTATTTTTTATTTATGTTGTTAATTTTTTTAAGAGGTAAGAAATGATCATATTCTTGTTTTCTAACTTTTGTTAAGTTTGAAGACGTGTAAAGGGACGAATAGTAAAAACGAATATGCTAAGACAAACGCGATTATTACTTTAAAGCACAGTCGAAAAGTTAAATATAAATGAGTACGCGTAATAATCCCATTTTTCGGATTATAGTAGTTAGTTTTATTTCATGTATTATACGTTTAAATAGCAATATCTCGGCCATGAATAGTATCATATGATAAACAGGATCTTTTCATCTTGTATATGTACTGATTTTAAGCATATAATATCAATAAAATATATCCTTCTCGTATTTTTGCAATAAGCTGTTTAATTACTTAAAATTATCCATTTGACAGACAATTCAATTCAATAAATCTTTTAGACTTTAGGGGTTGACCTGTCATAAAAAACTAAAAAAAAGTCGCTTCTCAAAAATTGCTCTTAAAAAATGGCCACTCACCTCCTTATCCCCCTGGACCGTGGCAACATTCGTTGAGAGTGTTGACAGCTCATTGCGTTTGCCCGCGAGCGGCGCGTTTGAACACCCATCTAAATACTGCTCTACTTGCGCCGCGCGAACTATAAAAATACTGCTCTACTTGTAGAGCGCAAACTATAAAATACTATAGTGCCAAAGGTTGAAGCTGAGCTTTGCATCAGTGTGGATGTATAAGGTAGAGGTATGACGTCAGGCCTCAAGTGTGACGCGTTCTTTTCTTGGTTTAAACCGGTTTATCCTTACTTTTTGACTACCTAATAGATAAGGCTATAGACTATTATAATCTCAAATTAGAATAAAAATCTTATTTTTTTACTTTTATTATTTCTGGACAAATTGCTTTTGTGCCTACCCGCTCTTCTTTTAAAGAACACTCACACTAATGCAATATTTAGCTTAGGCCATCTTACCTAAACTATACTAGAATCGCGCATACTATAAAATGCTCTACTTACAACTCGCAATCTATAAAACACTGCTCTACTTGTGTATCGCGAACTATAAAATACTGCTCTACTACGATCTTAGCGTTTAATGAGATATGTTTAATAGCGCGAGTTAATGGAGCTTGCCATATTAGGTTTATGAGTTGTACGGTTAGAAGTTAGGACGGACTTGTCACGAGATCTAACGATAGTTACAATGATATTGTTATAGATTATTTTATTTATGTAGGTACTTACATATAATTATTAAATAGTTCATTATAATTTGTAATGCTAACCAAAATTTAAATATATCGGTCGTCTTTTTTATTTAAGTCTAGATGCTGCAAACGAATCGTTTTTGAACCTACCTTTAATAGACATCAACGCGATGTCTTATCAAAAATGTAAAAGTATCCTTAAAATCAAAATTCACGGTATAAATATCGAAAACAAAGTACCTACGTAGTTTACTATAGGTAACTGAAACATAATACAGAAACGAATAAAACTAAAATTTTCATGTACTGTATAAAATTAAGTCATCATTTACTCTAACAAATGAAAATCGACTCTTATCATTCGAACTTAATAAACAATCCGTAATTCGATTATGCAAATTTCCAAGATAATCGATACACGCCTTATTTCCTTCGCCACATTTACATACTTACATACGAGCATGTCCATCTGCCACACGATTGAATCGACTTTCAATCGAGATTCAATTGTTTTTTAGGGTTCCGTATTACTAGGATGAAAGGAACCCTTATAGATTTAAGATCGCTGTCTGTTTGACTGAAATTTTATCAACTTGGTATTTCCCGTGGACCTAAAAATGTTATTTGGTAACACCTACCTATGGTATATCCTATCCTTGATTTATGTTTTAGAGAACTTGATAAAAACATTGAGTGATGCCTGATTAAAAATATACATTAGTATGGTACCAATTAGAAACTTTCCTAGCACCAAACATGTTACTACATGATTGTAACAAATTCATGGTTAAATAGAGACTAAACAGTGTTAATAAAAACATGCACTGACAATTTTTCCATCACTTTTTTTACCAAAACAAACTTTGACCGGATCCTTCAAATCGAAACTCCGACTCACAGTTGACCGTTTATTTTTATTATTTTGAAGCCCATTCATGAGCCATTGAAAGTTAAAACTGTTAATACAACGTGTGGTCTGAATCAATTGTTAATAAAGATAGGTCAAAGGTGCTCTGTCTGGGTGCCCAGACAAGGTGTGTGATGTAAAAACCTTTCAAAATCACTTTTGTTTAAATTCATGTAATAGTTGATGAATTTTAGACGTTGGACGGCTAGAAAGAAATATTTAAAATTGGCAATTTAAAAAAAAACTACTGCTTTATCTAAAATATGAAAATCATACATATTAAGTTTTATTTGCCACTGGGCATAGGCATCGCATTAGAGATAGAGTTTAAGCGTTATTTATTACTAGTAGACGCCCGCGACTCCGTAAGCGTGGAAGTCGGTTTCCCGTGGGAATGAGATGTTTTCCCGCGGTAAAAAGTACCCTATGTGTTATTCTGATGTATAACCTAATATTACTGTAAAGTTTCATCCAAATCCGTCCAGTAGTTTTTACGTGATAGAGTAACAAACATCCATACATCCATACTCACAAACTTTCACGTTTATAATATTAGTAGGATTAGTAGGATCATGCGTAAAATAGGTATTTTTACCTTGTGTAAAAAAATATTTCATAAATATCTTTTGGCTGCCCAAAAACGCGGTGGTTATTTTAATGAACCGACTGAATAGAGCGATGGTTTACCTAAAAACGTACATTTGACCAATGTTACTAAATAGCGTTGTGATAATATAATAAAAAATCAAACTCGTTAATAACTATTTGGGTATATTTTAAATACGAATGCAACTGATAATCTTTAACCTCCGTACCGAACTAATGTTCTGCATGACTATTACGGAAGTTGGAAACAAAAACCCTATATTTTGCACTAAACCAACTAACTTATTGTTTTTATTATTTAAAAACGCTTACAAAATTTCAATTTTGCTTTAAAAATTTCAAATTTCAGTTTCCAATTGAAAACTTTGTAACACAACACTGGTAGGTACGCGATATATCTTATACATATTATTATGTAGCAATAAAAAATCATAGTATAACATTCACCAAACTCCTACTTACCTATTTCAAAACATTATGAGCTGCGTGCGCGTCGCATGCATGTTCTGAATTAAAAACACATTTCGCGATGATGAAATAGAACGTTCATCGCGACTAGTGATGTGCCTACGATGTGCTTTTCTATTGGAATAAATATAGATTTTTAATTTAGGGGTACTGTAAGCCTACTTCGAAGTAAGTAAACACTAAATATTGGCTTACTTATAAAAATACGTAAAATTGTAAAATACTATTTAGGCACATTATTGAAAGCATATGCCAAAACTGAGTAGGTAGGGTAAGGTGGGTCAATTAATTTTTGCTACCTTTTATTTTATCTACGTGATGAAAAATTAAGTTTTGCTTGTACTTATTAAACAAGAAATCAAAATATTATGTTTATTTAATTCTAACTATTTCTATTTAATTCTAATTTCTGTTAATTTAAGTCTAACAACTAGCATTGACCACAAAAAATATCGACATTGCGGCATCCCTATTCCTCGCCGCCTCGCGTGACCTCTGCCCTGCTGCGCCTGCGCATCCCCCCCCCGCGCCCCGCCCCCCCTGCCCCTCAGTCGCGGCACACATGCTTCGCCCGAGGCCATCCCGCCCCACACCTTATTGGTATCGATAAAAAACATCGATCTTTCCACTCACTAGTCGTTTTGTGGTTTCTGAGTTTATACAAAACTTTTTGTGTGTTTATATTACAAGTTGAGACTTGTAAGCATTGGTTTGCTAAAATTATACTTATTTATTTTATAATACCTTTGATCTATAATAACATATTAAAGGCAGATACTACAATGATCAGATCAAATCTTATAACGTGTTAAGAAAAAAAATAAAAAAAATAAAGTTTTTATTCGACAAATGCAGCAACCACAATACAAAACGTCTATAAAAATCTCGGCTCATTAAATCGAACTATTTATCTATAGTACCACATGCAATCCCTCTTTTATCTACAACAAAAACCTATCAAACCTTAAAAAAAACAAAAAAAAACCCTCCCACGTGCTCATCATTAAGCGTCCAAAGAAATACCTCAAATTCCACACATTATTACAAGTCATCCACAAAAGCCTTTGACTCAATTAAAACTTAATTCGTACAAAGACAGAATTAATGAAATTAAGACCACATTTACCCCGACCACTGAACACTACAATAGCCCTAAATAGTCACAATGAAAGCCCTCAACAAAGGGACTAACTAACTCAACTTGCAGTGACTATTAAAATTTAATGACATGATTTATTCCGATACAAAAAACCATCGAGAAAGGGTACAATGTGTGTCCATTTTTCATACATCGCGGTTGGTAGCAAATGGTGGTATAAAAAATGTTGTACGGCTGGAGGCTTTATGAAAAACTTCGTGGATGTATGAAGGGCCTTTGTCATCGGTAAAGATATTTATTTGGAGTTACCTGTGAACCCCCGGCTGTGAATAAAACATAAAGAATATTTCGTTTTCTGGATGACCGTTGCGTAAGGTGCACGGGGCGGCAGAAGTGTGGATGTTATTAATATCAAGTGTTTTTTAAAGCTTTGAGAAAATACTACGTTTTATGCCTGACTGTGTAAGTGTTTTTCAGGTTTAGTTTTGAATTTGAGGGTTTTTATTAATTTAAAAACATACTAAAAATTACTTTTTAACGAAAAAAAAATGAGTGCAACCAAACAAGGTACTTATGGAATTCAAAGGTCTCTTATGATTCACACATATTCCACTTTTCATTTCCTGGAAACTCTAAACAACTTTTTGAATAGCTACATTACAATTGCGAAAAGTTGTTTAAAATTAAGAACACATAAAAAAGTTTAATTGTTTAAAAACATATGTCTAAAAATGTTGTCCACACTTTCTTAGCTCCCGCTGGATCAATTCCAATATTTGGTCATTTTCTTAGTGGTAGCCGTCTCATTTATAATATTTTGTAGAAATCAACAATATAGAATCGAGAACATTAACATCCCATTTAAATACACAAACTTACGCTTTGAATGTTTCTGTTCGTATTCTGTTGATGTTTTGTAATATTTTTGTTTAAACGTTTTTAATAATGGTAGTAAGTGTATAGATTTTACTCGACAACAGACATAAGTGGTAACTAAGAATAAAAATATTACTTAATTACTTAGGGCACCTTTTAACGTGTATAGGTAAATTTATTTCTTAACTTAACTTAATCAAATTATAAAATAAAATAAAATTCTACGTTCAAAAGTACATAAAAACAATTATTATCCATTTATCACTTAAATAATTTACATCACCTTTGTCATTGTAAGCTTGTAGGTCGTTTTGACAAAAAATATCGCAAAAAATCTAAGGTTTTTTTATCGTTGTGAATCCAATATAGTATTGGCAGACGTTAGGTCTCCGACAAGTGAGTAAAATATGACTTGCTTTTAATTAAACGTTGTGTATGGGTTGCAAGCACAAAAAATATAATTAAACGATATTTAGTGTGTAAATATTCCACCTTTGAGTCTTGAAAAATTATGTCGTACTAGTGGCCGCCCGCGACTCCGTTCGCGTGGAAGTCGGTTTCCCGTGGGAATGAGATGTTTTCCCGCAGTAAAAAAGCATGTAAAGTTTCAAAGCTGTAAAGTTTAATCCAAATCCGTCCAGAAGTTTTTACGTGAAAGAGTAACAAACATCTATACATACTCACAAAGTTTCACATTTATAATATTAGTAGGATGTAACTAGGTTTGGTTAGATAGAATCTTGCAACTCGATTTTGAAGATGGTTTTTGTTTTTTTAATAGGAGTTTCCTGATGTAGGTTCCTAACTTTTTTTTCCCAATAAGAAAAAAGCTGGTTAGTTTAAATAAGCAATAATAAGTAGTGTGAAGATAAACTGTCCTTACAGACATAGGCCTAATATGTTTGGAGAATACTGAAAAACTGCTCAACTGAAAAAGACACCATAAAGTGCTGCGAGTTTTCCTCCGCCGGCTTTTTTCTCTCGGTCTACGGTTAGGTAAAATCGAAGTTCGTAACATTGACGTTCATTAAGTATATGTTACATATCTATGATGAATAAAATAATTTTTATTTTAATTTTAAAAATGACAACGTTAAAAAAACCGACTTTAAAAACTAAAAAGTAAAAAAAATAAAGATTTAGTATTCATTGAATATTACCTATTATTTATATGTGCTACATACTAATAAGTTTACAGTCGACGCCTCCTCCTTTTATCGAAGTCGGTTAAAAAATAGTAATGATTACTATAATCACTGACTTATTGTCATAACTAATATCCGTTTCCTGAAAGACTATTTTACTTAGATTGTATAAAAATATAATTAACAGAACTGGAAGATTACTTAGAAAAACAATAACCTTAGCAATTTAGAATTAAGTCAACCAGAACATCAATATATGAACCTTTACAGCCTATACAGTTTTTCAGAATTTAAGTGTAGGCAGCTATGGCGTGATATTTATATGCGACGTAAACCTTTTTTTACGTTAACCTTCTGAATACACAATTTGAAGTGGCGTCCGAAGTTACCCAAAACTGCTTCAGTTCATAACAATTTATAATATTTCATAGTTCATTGTCATTCCGAAATCTGCATTATAACCGACCCTCAAAACCTTCTTCTCCTGTCAACGAATATTACACACTATCACAGAAATGGTAGCAAATTTGACATTGACAAAGGGTGTTGGGATACACTTCATTATGAATAAAAAAAACCAATTCTGTCCCACAAAAAGATGAGATGTGGAAATTTGTAAAAATGTTGAACACACCTGTCCCTAATTGCCACCTTTGGTCGGTTCACTTTTGTGATGTCAAAGAAGCATAGTTTTATGTGTGTTTTTTTAAAGAATGCACGCAGCGATCAAAAAATATTAAAATAATACTGCCACCAGGGGTTTTGGAGGTTGATCTTGTGTTTTTGTTCTTAACCGATTTTGTGTCAAAAAAGCTAAATTGTTCATCATTGACAGCCTATTAGCCTCCCACTGGTTGTGTACGATGTAAAAATGCTGCCTTTGAGTTACCGTCCTGGGTGTTTGATATCCACATTGACCGGTTATTAAATTATTTCTAATATTTTGGTAATTGGCTATTCCAAACATTATCGAATATACATTAAACTACATTGATAGCTACCATACCTAGCTAGACATATAATTAATAATAAATGTAAATTAAATATAATAAAAAATATATCAAAATCCCATAAAAACGAATATTCAATATTATATAGTTATCGCTTTTTTATACATGCAAACATAACCAAGTAAAAGCGCATGCGAGTACAAAAAAAGGTTGCACTACATCGTGTGACAATTAACAATCACACGTGCACTCAAAACAGCAAAAAGATCTTGCAAATTGAGAATACACTCCAAGGCAATCTACAAACACAAAAAAGTTGAAAATCACGCGCAGTTAACCCTAGATTAGGTCTCACAGTCCCGCGCTAATTACCGGCGAGTTAACCCCTCGTGGGCCACGACTTATCGCCGAACATCGCCGATTGCATTCTACTCCGCATTGTTTGAACATTGGACATGTCACGCTACTTGCGCGCGGTACCGTCGACATGTAAACTAGAGCAGTTTTATAAAAGAAATAGAAAAGTCGAGTTGCTTAACTTTGCTGAACGTATTGTTCCACAAAAAATGTACAGTCACAACATCTTCACATTGTTTTTAAACCAACGTAACATATTTACCTATTTGATATACTGAAAAAGAAAACTACTATAATAACAACCTATAAACGTCCTTCTAGTTGAGCTATTAATGTCTACTTCTCAAATAGCAAGAAAGAGGATAAAATAAATATAGTTTTTTAACGTTTCTCTCTGACTCTACCTAAGCACATTAGATACACATTAGTTTCACATATTCCCAAGCTTGTTCACTGCAAATTCTTTAACTTTTACAATACAAATAATTGAGTAAATTTCTAGCTTCCATGCCTTCTCATTAGAAAACTGCTTACAATATATTCGCTATAAAAAATCTTAAGCTTAAAATTTCTTAACAACAAATAAAATTCAACCACACCTTCTCGTCAATGAATTCAAAACATTTCCCATTGACAAGACTGACTGTTGAACTGTTGTGACTTATGCCAGAACATGGCCTCACTATGTTTTCTTTAGACAAAAAAAAACAAAAAATCTACACCACATGTTAGTACAGTTCATAGGTTAACATCTGCCGTTCAAAACATGACATTAAACGCAGCATATCTATATTATTCAATCAAACTTACACTGCATATTCGAATTTCGAATCAATCACCAATTTGAATAAATTCAACCGGATCTCACTGGTTTACATTGGTACTAGCAGATAATGATAGTTCAATGATTTTCAAGTTCTGTGTATTATAAATAAAATAGGTATATGTGGCATATAAGTAAGTCGTCATTTGTATTTGTTTAGCTGTTTGTGTGCATATTTGCTAATTCCTTTGTTTTAGATTTAGATTATTTTAGACGGTGCAAAATTTGGTCGTTTCGCTAGTATACCAAATTATATTTTTTTTTGTCTCGACTGCAACGAATAATGATCAAAACTGGTGCGTTCATAAATCTATAATTTGGCTTCATATTGTTATTAGACGCTATTATTTATATTGTTTTCGTAATTTAAAGCTTATAAGAAATAATAGGATTGAGTATTTTATTCTATACTTGTATATAATTTAGACAGAACTCTGCATATTAAGTCAGGTAGTCTAACATTACAATACAAATGACCTCGCTGTTTCACATACAGATCAGCCCTTGATTTAAAGTTTATTTTAGCTACTTGTTAATACATATTACGTACATCAGTGTTTTAAGTAAACGCAATTTTTTTCATAATTAACTATGCTAGGTAAAGACCTGCTTAGAAAACGATATTTACAACCGATTCAGTACCCCAACAAATCCATATCAACCTTGGTTTGCACTAAAAACCTAATTTCCACCCGCCACGCTGCCGTAGGAATAACATATTGCGCTCCCAATTAAGGACCTACCCCCTGTTGCGATACCATCTACTGGTAAGAACCTATAAATGACCAACACACGACTTGACCTTCTCCAATTTTGTAAACACTCACAACTTTCAACCTTATTACGTGAGTAATAAGAGTCAAGAGTTCGAGTGGTGGTAGGATGAACCATTTCAGTAAGTTTCAACTACTCGTTGAAAGTGAAGATTAATTGTCGACGATACTTTTTAGTGATTCCTGGGATGTTTGACAAATGGCTCGTTGAAGATAATAAGAGCTAGCAACTAGTGTGAATGCATGGGAAAACTGACTAAAAATTGCTTTTTTATTAAAATCTATCTTAAAATATAATAAAGAGACATTAAGCTTAAAGAATTTTGAATTTTGCAGTTCCTTATAAAAATCATTAAACATAGTGGCCGCCCGCGACTCCGTTCGCGTGGAAGTCGGTTTCCCGTGGGAATGAGAAGTTTTCCCGCGGTAAAAATTACCCTATATGTTATTCTGATGTAACCTATATTACTATAAAGTTTCATCAAAATCCGACCAGTAGTTTTTACGTGAAAGAGTAACAAACATCCATACACCCATAAATACTCACAAACTTTTCCGTTTATAATATTAGCCAGATTACAACAATAACAAACATATTCTTGTTCTAAATAGGTACGCAAATTTGTCTGTAAAATGTATGTTTTATTTCTGAAGGATTTATACACCTTCATACTTATTGGTGTAAATCATTTTTATTATTTCGTGGCATTTAGTTGTATGTTTGAATATTTTGGTGCTATATTTCATATTTTCTCAAATAATTCTAACTTTAATTTATTCGTATCATCAAACTTCCATATAGGTCGCCGATGATGCAAAACAACGTAAATCATTTCCCACGCTCCAAAACTAGAACAACGAAACTGTCAATTTGTCTAACATGAAACTTGACATCGCCATAGTTTGGACACTTTAACGGATGATCGTCAACTAATTAAAGACAAACATTATAATTGATTGTTTATTGTCTGGTAAATACAAATTTTACATGATGTTTTACAAACTTTGAACATTGAAACAATGAGTTTTAGAAAAATCAAACGTAAGAGCTATTTTTTTAGTTATTATATGTATATTATTTTACAATTTTTAGCGACTTTTAAACAAAACATATTTAAAGCAAACTGATTTTTCAGTCTACTCACATAACACTAGGTACCTATACACTGTTTATTCAAGCCAAAATAAACACAAACAGAAAATGACTTTAAGCTGTGGTATAACATAATAAAACATAAAAGAGCAATTATTTACGGCTTTAGTCATAACTTGTTAAACATACTGTATTTAGTATATTAGCTGACAATCACAGGAGTCACGCTTGAAGTTTGTAGCCTGAAGCTAGCGTTGATCGATGGCAGCCAACGTCAGAGTGGCAGCCGTGTTCGACTTTTAATCATTGTTCACGTGATTGACGAATCATTCCAATTTTGAAATGTAAATAAGATACAAATGGAATTAACTGGAACGTCCGTTGAGAAAACAAAAGGTTTGAATATTGTACCTACAATTGATTAAATTGTGTTTTGTCTCTAAGAATTTATTATTTTTACCAATAAGCATTTTTTTGTTTTTTTATAAAAACTGTAAAAAATAAGATATGATGTTGATATAAAGGGTTTCATAACAACTGAAATACAAATCTCAAAACAAAATGCAATATATTTAAGCTTGAGTCAAATAAAAGCCATGTCGGGAATTTACGCGCAAAATACCATAAAAGAGAATAATTACTATTGGTTTAGTCCAAACAACCGCGATCCGTCCCAAGCAAATATTTACGATAATGTTTAATTAACATTTCTTTATTTACTTGATGGAATAATGAGAGTTTTAATGTTCTCCCAGAAAACCGGGATGAAATCATATTTTTCAATCTTATACAACTCATTAAAAACGCTGTAAACCACGAACATGCGAATGACAAAGGAAACCTGATGATTTAGAGGGATACCCTCGTGTCATAGCAGTAAGTAAATCACATGAGATCATTACGAAACCTCGTGATTTATTTGAAGCAATTAAAACTGTGTTGTTAAAGCCACATCACGTTCGCGTAAGTGATCGCGAAATCAATAAAAATGATCCGGGACAAAGGGACAATGCCGAAATTGGACGACGCATATTTTACGCACCCTGTATACAACCAAAGAACTGTCAACATGAAATATGTTTGACCAATTTTTCCCGGTCAGTACGGGGTTAAGTCATTAAAGTAAAATTACTTTACCGCAAACAAATGCAGCTTTCAGCACACGAAAAAACGATGTCGTTCAAACTAATTGGTTTTCTTTTTTTTCTGTTACAAACACAATGACCATAAAAATTCATTAATTAATTCAGCCAGGCAGAGGCGTTTTATCAAAAACTAATTGTTTACATTTGCCGCATACAGAAGCACAAATATCAAATTAAAAAAACAGCATCATTAACCCCCACAAATAATTATATTTTATAACATCTCCGCCTATTTTTGGCTACCAAAACCACTCCCGTTCGGAATTCTATTAAAACTTAATTAACTTTTTGGTCTGTTATAAATTTTAAATAAGCTTTTAGACCGAAAAAGGACTGTCGATTTGTTTTGCTACTTCAAAACGTCACTTGTTCGTATGATAAATGTATTCTTTTCATCCGAGAATTGCATTTTATTTGGTCAGATGCCGACAGGGCGATCGTCACGCTTTTCGGAATCGGTTCTTTCAAGTCGTTTACTAAATTAAATATAAAACCATTTAAAATTAAGCGAACTGTTTATCTGTTAATTACAACGTTTCAAATAACCTAACTTCATTATTCTATATCTACTAGTATTACAAAAAATGTGCGAAAATGACTTTTTTTTACTTTTTTACATGAAAATAATAATGTTGATTTGGTATACAGAGCAGGAATGTCAGTAATGCAGGACGTAGCCTAAGGTGATCAGCGATCAAGGAGCACACCGCACCATATTTCACGAGAGTGGCCCCATGGTTTTCGGAACTCCCGCTGTGCTTCTGAATTAACTAAAAGCCTTGAAGCCCTTGTTTCTTGATACCTCTAGCTGTTGGTAAGGCACCGTTTATATTGTGGACTTTGGATAAAGAGCCTTTGTTAGGTGACCTTTGGTCTATATTGTTTGTGGTTTTTTTTCGACGAAATCTGGCAGAGTTTTCAATTAACTACTAACAACTGAGTTTAAGCTCAATCGGTATTTTTAAAGACGTGGGATAAAGTTTCGGTCGCTGCAAAGCAAGTAGACTTCTAGACAAATTCATAGACAGAATTACTTTTTGCATTACGTCCGCCTAATTTCTGTTTTTCATGTTAGTAAGTACTAAAACTCGATTAACTTACACCAATCCATATACACCTTAACCCTCCTTAATAGATGTCTCGGCCCAATTTACCATTTGACATATTTTTAATTTAGCATCTATGCCCGCGGCTGCAGTGTCGATTGGGCACCTAAATAATGCACATAATTTACCGAAATCATACCAAGCCGCTCATTACCGTATCTCATTTAAATATTTACCCGGTACTTATGCAGTAGGACGTGTGTCCTTTATTTGTGACAAGAGCGTTTTGGGGTTATGTTTTTAAATTGAGTTTTAATGAGTTTGGTTTGAGATACCTTCTGAGTACTTGGTGTGTTTCCCTTGTTAACTGGTTTTATGACAGAAGGCACTAAGGTTGTTGATTTTTAGTATTGTGATGTTTAAAGAGAGTTATTAATGAAGAAAAGCTATAAGTATTATAAATAGAATTACTTTTAGGGAATACGGATCTGAAATCTTTTTACTTGTTTAGAATATATCAGAGTGTATTTAATGTGTCGGTTCTTTGCCAGTAACTATTGAATTCTCAATCAAGAGACATTTGATTGGTATACTAATAAATAACAACCTAATTCAAACGAATTTTGATAAAACTTTACACTAATATAGGTTATACATCAGAATACATAGGGTATTTTTTACCGCGGGAAAACTTCTCATTCCCACAGGAAATCTACTTCCACGCGAACGGAGTCGCAGGCGGCCACTAATTAAAACTATATGTATTTATTTTTTAACTAAAAACTAAAAAAGTTCAGATTAAGCGTTTCTTAATTATACATTATTATTTTAGAATACATCTAGGTTATACAAGTTTAAGACATATATGTTTTACGTACTTTTGCGTACCTTTCTAGTGCATCATAACTTCCGATGTCTCTTTTTCCTTTTTAAATTCTAATCTTAACAATATTATAATGTATTTATTTATTCAAGACAGTATATAAACTTAATAAAAAATATAATAAACATATCAATTTGGGAAATAATTTGTCACAGTCTACAATCGAAATGTTTGACCACTAAAGGCATAGTAAGCTGTCCGAACATAATTGAATGTCAGTCGTAAATAAGGATAATCCGACGCAAAACTGCTGTTCACAATAAATTATAGGTAGACAAAATCTAATTTCAATAAAAAATACCTTTTAAAAAATAAACTTTAATGTAAAAATGTCATTCGAACAAAAAAACTTTCGGCGTCTTGTTTTTGCGAACATCGATATAATTTTCGTTCATTTACTCGATGTTTTTCAAATAAATTATGTCGGTTTCAAAATGCAAAGGAACTGTTCAAATTATTAGGTCCTGTGCAAACGTAAAAACAAAAGACAACAATGTCATCGACTTCTTCAAACATATTTTAAATTCCACGTTCGTTGTCGAACATGCGAGAAAAATAAACAAAAAAAGTGTGACGTTCCATTTTTAAAAAATTAAGAAAAAATGCAATAGTATTACTTTTTTTATATTTATCGCCAGGCTTTTAAGTTGGAATCGTCCAATATATTTTGGTGTCTGTGCCTAAAACAAACAATTTGTATTCTTGAATTATGCGGCGCTGAATGCATACATTTAAAAGATATAAATCTACAAAGTTAGGGATGTGTTTATCTGGCGACACTTTTGCTGTCGATAATATTTTGGTGAATAATAGTTTTGATTAAAATTTTGAGTCACTTTCGTTGAATGACAAGTTCTTATTTTATTTTATCTGTTATTTTCCAGTCTTTAGCCAAATATCACTAACAACAACTTTATCAAGTAAATTTTAAAAGTCAAGATACTCGTAATGCTTTTATTTTGCTTTCGATAGCCTTTGTATTGTAAATTAATAGTTTTTATTTGTTTTTTTTATAAATATAAAAGCACCTGAACTTTATATTTTTTAACAATTTTATCGACAATTCCATCCCTGCTATTAAGTCATCGACTGGAACAAATAAAAGTATCGACACGTCGCCGCGCCCCCGTCTGCGCCGGCGCACCGTGACTATTTGTCACCTGTACTCGACTCCTGTACTGAACTTGCAAACATGCTGATTCTCATCTCCACCCGTTTCTCAAAACGACTTCCAACTCCTCAGCCCCAAATTCAAACTTCAACTCTATTCACTAATCATTAAGATTCAAATTGAAACGAGTGAGTTAGCGATGTTGTTATCTTTATCGACTGGTGGCGTTTTATTTTCGTATTCATCGCATTCGGAGACAATGTCGTCGTAACAGTGTAACGATTAATTTACAGACATTCTTCAGATTTTATTTTCAATACCTTTCCATAAGTTAGGTTTATTACTGTGTGCCTGACGGCTACTAAAGTTAAGAGGAAGAATCTTTTAAAAAATGAAATAGTTTGTTTAAAACTTCTTTTTGACACTATCCTGTTATATTAATTTACCCGGCGTACTTAGACGTTCCCATTCGTTATAAACATTAGTGTTATAAGGCTATCTTGTAATTCTTCTGCCAACGTTAAAAACTTTTCATTTACTGAAAGGTTAAGACATAACTTCTTTCCATGAACATAAATTATAAATGAAACGCATTTTACCGAAATCGGCGCTATTTGATTTGCATTTTATTTTTCGGCTTGTTTAAATGCAAGCAAGAATTTCATTCATAGGTAGAGTATTTTAAAATTTCAGATTTAAGATCTACTTTTGGGTTCTGTTGCACCATACAGATATATATAAATAAATATTTATCTATATATAGGTATAAAAAATGTAAAGTTAAAAAACTTAGAGTCTAACTCATTTCACTCTCGCAATTCGTTAGGATGGTTTATGCCTAACTAGCGGGACGTGTATTATGGCCATTATTATGATTATTATTATGACATATAAATGTAAATCATACCTCTTTATCAATCATATCTTCAAAAGTCGCTTCTAAAACTTTTTTGATAAACGTGTGCTTACCGAAATAAGTTCTTTGACACTTTACTATGCATGTGAAAGTCTAACAACTTGTAATGTGCATAAGCACTATGTAGGAAACTTATGTAGGCTGGAATACTGGCAGCTATTGTTTTATATTATTTAAATAGATTCTAAAGAAGAAACAATGAGATATTGACAGCATCCTTCCAGACTCAGTCATATTTTCGTGCTCGGACTGTGGGCACATAACATTAAAATCACTTTTATGCTTTAAATATAAAGCTTTTAAAACGTTTCAACTATTTTATTTCTTTTTCACGTTTCCCCCAAACGTTAGTCAACTTTTCTCAGTACGTTGTTTTAAGCAAAGGTTTTATCTACCCACTTACTATCTAACCTACACGGCAAGTTTCATCAAATAACCCAAAAACTAACGGTTAAACTATAATACAGTTTTAATGGCCAATAAAATATAAACAAGGTAGGTGTATACTAAAAACAAATAATGACTTAAAGTATAAATAAAGAATATAATGAATGAAATCGTAATATTTGTGTGTTAGACCAATTAATAAACATTTTTATATGGTATCAAGTTGTGATCCAATTCTACTTTAATTTTAATTTATAGAGTCATTTGAATAAATAATATCAAACTATGGCTAGATTTAAAGGTCAGGATACACAAATTTACATATCCTTATAAAACTGCCTATATTTATATAAACCACTTGTCCCTTTTTAAAAGAATAACATAATAATAATAATTTTAAAAAGGCTTTTATAAGAAAATATCAGAACTACTCGTACATTTGAAAATCTTTCACTCCTGTCACTCTTGTCAATCAAGGTTAAAACCTTTTTCCAAATTATGTAAACATAGATGAGGCAAAAAATCGAATTTAATATGAATCGTTATTTCAAATAATGTCAATTACAAAAATCATTTACAATTTAACTAAACAATTAGGACGCCATGATGAATTTTAAATTTCACAAAAAATATGTCACTTTTAATTCTAGATAAGATGTGTTCTATTTGATTCAGTATGCCAAAAACCAGTTCAAATCAGACAAGACGGTGTAATCAGAATAAATTGTGATATGTGTAGGCGTCTACAGGTCATCGTATCTTAGAATAGATATATACTATAAGTATTATATAGCTATGTCGTGTCGGATGGGTGTAGATCAAATAATAGTTTTGTTATTTAAAACCTGTTGGATTAATTACTAGTTTTTAATTTAATTTAACTTATGTATCGTGCTGTTAGTATACATCTGGCAATGGTTATGGGTATAGTAATTGTAGGCAATCTAAAAGTGATTTATAAAAAATATTTTATGTAAAGTTCAAAATTTTTTAGAATTCTTAGTTAATAAGGTTAATGATGTTTGATTTCCTTATATTACAAAGTAGGTAACCTTTACAAAAAACTCATCAAACCTACCATACGTAATAGTATTTAATAAAAACATTATCATACCACACATCATCATCTTAATAGCCGGTACACGTCGTCGAAGACATGATTTCCTATTCATATTTATTACATCTTAATTCAATAAGCCTTTAATTACGACTATCATATTAAATGGTAGTCATCCATCAATATTACCACGAGAATGCACCATCTTGACCATAAATTACACATTTTGATAGTTGTATTAAGTAAGTGTACCGCTACACAATCATTTTTCATAAGCGACCGGTCGTTTGACCGAAAAATACGGACTACCGAAATAATGGACATCAATCAACCGCCAAAGCCGTATAAAGGGGGATCAATCATTGCATTGTCTATAACGAATTAGATTTTATGCAAATAAGAATATTAAAAGTTGACGCGGATGTGGTACCTACCGTGCAATGTTCGGGAAAAGGCATTAGTCATTATGTGATTTAGTTTAACGTTTGGCTGCGACTCCTGCGGGGAGCCGGCAGGGGTCTCACGAGCTCGCCCTTGGTAGGGCCCGAAGGACTTGGGCAAACCGAAAGAGTTACCGACGCGGTTCTACCGCTTTTTGTTTTACCTAAAAAGGCAAATGTGTCTACGGTATATAAGTAGAGTATTTATGTAATAACTACCAATTATTTACAGATTATGTACTAGATACAAATGAACATTGATAAGAAAAATCGAAACTAATTTCGTTACTTATATGGAATTTAAGTTTAAAATTCTCGCAAAAACAATTAATGGTAATAGCATTTTGATTTAAGAGCATACATATTTATAATCCATTTAAAATTGTCAGCATCTCACAAGTTGCATTAATTTAACTGTACAGAAGTAATGAACACTCGGGGGGGTTAATTATGAATAAGCAACACTCGTTCTCACTACAAATAATAAAAAACTCGACTTAACATAATTTACAGGCTTTACATGCTCATTTGTGATTAGCTGGCGCGAAAGGGCAAATCCTATATTAAGATAGGTAATGAGGTTAAATTCATCACCCAGAAGATAAACGATGTAACTTTCAATAAGCAACACTGCAATTAAAGTTCTAGCACACAGTCTTAAAGATTCACTTCCTAAACGCAATGAATAAACTGCTGACGATAATGCGGTAGAAAACTAAGTACAAAAAGATACCGTATTTAAAGGAGAAATTGGCAATATCGACTCTAAATTAAAGGATAATAAAGTTGATATTAAAAGCGAGGTCGATAATGAAAGACAGAAAGAAGTTAACGATGGATTGTGTGGTAAGTCGGCACCCTGCCGTCGCGGCCCCCGACAGCGCCTATCACTGACAAGACATCGATTAGTGATCGACTGAATTCAATTGCTTGGTGAGACATGACTCGATACCGTCGACGAATCGACATGCCCTGATCGAGATTTGTATTGTTCAGTTTTCGAGAAATTTGCATTTTAACATCTCCCGCGTCAGCGACAATGCTGAGTCACATGACGGATGAAAATAACGATGGCTGCCCAGATAGCACACGCGTTGACCGTAAGCCTGATCTTATCGTGGATATTATTGTAATATGATTACTGTCATCCACCAAGTGTCTGATTTAAAATGGAATAAACATCACCGGTTTTTTTATTCACCTTTGAAAAAATGACAGCACTTACAAGTTACATAGTCAGCGGTGAAAAAAGTAAATCGATTTTTTATTTCGATTCGGAATAACAGGATTTGTAGAGATGTTCTGAATCTTTATTGATTTTAGTAACATTCAAATCTATTTACTGGAATCTATTACATCACCTTAGTCAGGCTTGCGTGTTATTTTCTAATAATCAAGTATTCGACGCACGATTTTGATATTTTTCATATTTATTGGTTATGATCATGAGATCACTGTATGTGGTGGAAGCAGTGACGCCAACATTTTAATATAAAAAATTAAGGCCATATTTTGACTACACGAATACGTTTATCATGTTGGTGTAAATGTAATAATATTGTTTATTGATATTGGTAGCGGCGATGGAAATTATTGGCTTTCGTGCGTAATTCAATTAACATTATTGAATTTATAATGGCCGTTAGGTTCAAGTAGTTGATAGGTAGAAAATTAAATTATATGCATAAAAATATATGATCACGACATGTGATAACTTCAGAAATATGTTTTTATGGTATTCGGATATGCAAATTGAGTGATTTGGTTAATTGTTTATTACTTAATGAATTAATGAATAGATCTTGTTTTAGTCAATATTTTTAGAATCAGTGCAAGAAATAGAAAAGTTTTAATTTGAAATCTTATTTAAACTGTACTTAGAGTAAATGATCAATATCTACGTAAAAAAGCAAGTTATTTAAATATATTGTGCGATGTCTACATGCATGACGCTATTTATTATCATACTATTTATTATTAACTACTATTATTAAATAGTATTAAAAACGGGACTGCTTATATTTTACGTTTAAATATTTTATTTGGTTTTACTTGAAGCAGATGTACCTACAGCAGATTTTTAATTTGTACAAAATTATGTCCAATAGGTGTCGTTCGATTAGAGGTATATAAGTATACGTATATAAGAGGCATGTGTCTATTATTATATGCAAGTATCTAAAATGACTGCATTAATATGAAAATATGGCCCAAGTCATCATATTATTAGTCATATTTCAGCATGCCAAATCGGAAACCACAAATTTAACTGAATATAACTAGATCATTAAATACAGAGCATAACATAACATCAAAGAAAATGACAACATAACAATATAAAAACAATAACTAAACGCGAGTTGAACGCAGCAAATAATCTTAATGATATCGTATGATATACGAACAGCGAGACTACTCGCAAAGTTATTAATGACATTATTTAAATTCCTTTATTAGATTAACGGTAGGAGCTCTACCGGGGTTCCAGAATGCTTTTAAGTTTATTTAAAAGAATTTGATTCTTGAGCGAAAGGAATAAATTTTTGTTTGTGTGTATCTATTGTCTTAATCGCGTCGATACTGTCATAAAAAAGTTTATATAAAGCAAGAGGCCATTCCAAAGGATGTGATGAAGACTTCTGAATAAAATTTGTGAAAAAAAAAAGGTAGAGCAAGTGGGCCTTTGTGCGTAGCGCGATTCCATTTATATCACTTATTTGCTTTTTTTTCTTTAGTTATGGTACCAAATATATACCGGGTGTCCAGGAAACAATGGATAAGCTCTGAAGGGCTAATAGTAGAACTAAAGGCAAGCCTTAAAAAATAATTGATAAAAAGTATAACCCTTACACTGCTAGAAATATGGCGCTTTAAAAAAAAACTTCATATTTTTTTGACTGTGTTCATATTTTTACTCGTAACGAGGTCAAATCACTTAATAACATCATTATTTCTGTGCTAAAATAATTAATATTAACCGCATCAGTGAATAACTATCAAATAAAATAGCTAACTAAAGTATTTTTCTCAAAAAATAATGTTAAACTTTTGATTTGTGTAAAATTTCTGAAGAAATATTTTTGATGCGCAACTTTGAACAGCTCTGGTGTAAAAAAATTATATGAAAGTAACAGTGACCAATGATTTCAAAATATTCCTGGTTTAATAACGTTTTTAAAAAGATGTAATATGTCGTTATTGTAATGAAAAAAGATTGAACTAATGGTATTAGTGTGTAAAATGGGATAATTATTTAGATCTAGCAAAATTAAAAAAATACAATAAAACTAAAGAAATATGATTTTCAATTGACATTAATTGCAAACCCATTGGAATAATTGAGAGTAACTGTTCAAATTGTCTGTCCCCATCCTGATGCAGACCCTGCATCTACGAATAAAGGATCTTCAAAGAAATCAACTTAACAGGAGAAAGTGATCCAAATTTTCTTCATAATGACTTACCCAATTTATTGATAGACGTGTCCGAAGAGCTTCGCGACACATATTGGCTTCAAAATGAAGGCTGTCTAGCACACTATGCTGTTGCATTATGTGCATACTTGACGAAACCTACCCTAACAGGTAGGTAGGCCGCCTAAACCTAAACGCTTTAGACTTTTTACTGGGGGTATTTTAAGGAAGAGTTTTACCGGCAACCAGTAACTTCATTAGAAGATCTACGAGCTCGTGTTCAGGCCGCTGCAATCAATGATCGACGACACGCGCGATTTTTTTGAAGATCCTTTATTCGTAGTTGTAGGGCCTGCATCAGGATGGGGACAGATAATTTGAACAGTTGCTCTCAATTATTCTAATGTTTTTGCAATTAATATCAGTTGAAAATCATATTTCTTTAGTTTTATTGTATTTTTATAATTTTGCTAGAACTAAATAATTATCCCATTTTACACACTAATACCATTAGTTCAATCTTTTTTCATTACAATAACAACATATTACATCTTTTTAAAAACGTTATTAAACCAGGAATATTTTGAAATCATTGGTCACTGTTAGTTACTTTCATATAATTTTTTTACACCAGAGCTGTTCAAAGTTGCGCATCAAAAATATTTCTTCAGAAATTTTACTCAAATCAAAAGTTTAACATTATTTTTTGAGAAAAATACTTTAGTTAGCTATTTTATTAGGTAGTTATTCACCGATGCGGTTAATGTTAATTATTTTAGCACAGAAATAATGTTGTTATTAAGTGATTTGACCTCGTTACGAGTAAAAATATGAACACAGTCAAAAAAATATGAAGTTTTTTTTTAAAGCGCCATATTTCTAGCAGTGTAAGGGTTATACTTTTTATCAATTATTTTTTAGGCTTGCCTTTAGTTCTACTATTAGCCCTTCAGAGCTTATCCATTGTTTCCTGGACACCCTGTATAGTCATAGTTGAATTTTAGGCTCTAGAAGAGTATGGGCATTTGTTGAAAAAATTTTGGTAAACCAAACACCCCATCCATTAAACATGTGTTCATTCTTTCCACAATTGGTATACCCTACATTTCACAAAATATCAAAATTTTACAAACGTTTTTTTTATATATAATATGGCAAAGCAAACGAGCATGCGGGTCACCTGATGGTAAGTGATCACTGCCGCCCATGACTACCCGCAACACTGTGGGTGTTGGGGGTGTGTTGCTGAGCCTTTGACAAAATTGGGCACCGGATATCGCACTCACCGAACGAAACGCAGGAACATCGTCCCTACTTCACGTCGGTTTTCTGTGCGACGGTGGTATTTCACCAGTCGAGTCAGCCAAACAGAGCCTACAGCTAGATTCTACCACTCCAAAAATATCAGCAAGAATCCTCAATACATGATGCATATTTCTTAAGCTTCACACCCTCTCTTACCACAAAATCTAATCTATAATTAGACAAACCCCAAACACAGTCCTTACACAATTAAACAGCTAATCCAAAGAGCCGACCATTGGCTATCCAGTCCAGACACGCGTGTTAATCGCGTTAATTGCCACGTCATTGGCGTAGATCATCGACGGGTTTGTTAATGAAGACGCACGCGCATGTTAGGCACGGTGGTTTGTTGTAAATCTATGGTTGCAGGTGCTTTTAAAGTAAAGAAAAGTTTGAGCTGATATTGTTCTAGGAAAGTCCTTAATTTTAGGCGACAATAATGCATAAAATGTGAGATGGATATTAGAAATTAAACTGTCGACACTAGAGGTTTTAAAGCTAAACCTTCATTGATTAATAATAATCAAGAACTGATATTACGAATTCAAAAACGTAATTGACGGATTGCAAACTGGGTTTAAATGCAATTTTAGTAGAAGAAATCATACTTTCGCGATCCGATACTTTCGAGTATCGATTTCGTAATAGCATAGCAGCTCTTCAAAACGGAACACTGTGAAACTGTATAGCGATATACTAAATTAAATAATATAAACGTTTTGGGCTAAATAAACTGACTTTCGAAAAATGTCTTCAAGTCATTTTTTCTGTCTCCCTTTTTTACCTCTGTCACTAAAATACTAAAATTAATCTTTAAATAACAACGTACAAAAATTTATTAAAAAATACATGAACCTACAGTAAATAAATCGCTTCAATATCCTAGATTTCTGTTTGCACACGAAACATTCCCTTTTTGTTCTGACAACAAAAACAGGAAAGTAAGACATTGTGTTAAATAATTAGATTAGCTCAGCACGATCACTGATTGTTCCGAATGCAGCCCTTAATTATGATCAACCAGTGGCCGCCCGCGACTCCGTTCGCGTGGGAGTCGGTTTCCCGTGGGAATGAGAAGTTTTCCCGCGGTAAAAAGTACCCTATGTGTTATTCTGATATTTACTGCAAAGTTTCATCTAGATCCGTCCAATAGTTATTACGTAAAAGAGTAAAAAACATCCATACATCCATACATCCTCACATACTCACAAACTTTCACATTTATAATATTAGTAGGATTTAAAACAAACATTAGGCTTATGATAGTTTGTTGTCATTAACAAGTAAAGATGAAAATTTTAATTAATAGTAATTATTAATTTGATACGTAAAGACTATGCTGTTTGTTTTTTGATCATATCTGATTACGGAGATCAAAATAAAAAGGAATGGCCATGAATTATAAAATCATTATAAAACAAAGCTTTAATGTGATAGATTTTCCTTTTGCAAAAATTAAGTACACAGATACAGAGGTCACTTTAACTAAATATTAGTATCAGTGACAAATTAGTTGCATACATATAACCACTAAGTAATATATTCATTATACGCTTTTTGAAAAATATCATAAGAAACCGTACTAAAAAATATTTTAAACAACTTTATAAAATGAGAACAAATTCAAGAAACAGTCATTATACGCTTTTTGAAAAATATCATAAGTGACCCGTACTAGATAATATTTTAAACAACTGAAAACAAATACAAGGCGTAGGTTCAGAATCACCTCGAAGCTCCAATTCAACAACTATTCCGTAAAAGGATTCATGTAGAGTTGTTTATCCGTTATCATTTGTTAACTGTTTACAGCAGAAAAGAAACCGATAATTGCGATGTTGAAACAAATTAAACACAGGCTACGTCGATAAATCTACATTCAACAAATTCGATTACTTTTAAACACAAGAAAGTTAATGTATTGTTTTTTTTTTCGCACGTTGTTTAGTGTTACGTGCCCAAAAGGTAACAACGGGACCCTTTTAGTAAGTTTCCGCTATCCGTCCGTCTGTCCATCTGTCACCTGGCAGTATCTCACGAACCGTGATAACAAGATACTTAAAAATTTTACTAAAAACAAAACGAAAGAAAATACTTGTTTAAGGTAAAGTAGATACAACAATTTATTTTTTTGCCCGAGTCCAGTTTGCACTAAGTCAATCTTATTTGTCTATTTTTAGTAATAATAGTTAAAATCGTCATTTTTGTTTATAGTTATATCATGTCCATAGGTTTCCTAGGTCATTGCAATAAATATAGTAATATATTGACAGAATACGTTAGTGACTGTATTATACGAGTCGATATATCGATGGCATATCTATCGAATAACGCACGTGCTTCTGTCAAATTTACGGTCCATCGTGTTTATGGGCGATTCGAAAAGAATTATTGTGATGCTGACATTATACTGTTGTCGATGAATGATAAATAGTGATGGGAAACATTTTAGTACATACGACAACTTTATTTAAATATTTTATTAAATTCAAGGTTTTTTTGTTTCATTTATTTATTTCCATCACACTGTAAAAAAACTATTTACAGAAAAAAAAATTATGAAAACCGATGATATAAAAATGTGTGTGCATAAATAATACTGTAGAAAAAAAGCATAACGCAACAGGTGCAGCCGTGAAGGCTGTATATGCCCTACTCCTATCCCATTTTCTATTTTTTAATAAATGCCTACCTAAAGAGTATTATAAAAAAATATATACAAAAGTCACTTATCGACAAACTTTTTTCTCCCGTCTCCTCTCTACCACCAAACTTGTGTGGTAAAAAACGAATCAAACGTTACTCAGCATTTATTTACCTAAATGTGGTTATAAAATACAAAAGCCTCCAAATTTTGATTGCCGTACAGTAATTAAACGTGGCAGGCATAAACCACTGGCAAGGCAGTAAAACATTATAGCAGGGACTCTGTCGAAGTAACATCCTACTAATATTATAAACGTGAAAGTCGGTGGGTATGTATGGATGTTTGTTACTCTTCCACGTAAAAACTAATGGACGGATTTGGATGAAACTTTACAATAATATAGTTTATACATCAAAATAACACATAGGTTACTTTTTACCGCGGGGAAACTTCTCATTTCCACGGGAAACCGACTTCCACGGGAACGGAGTCGCGGGCGGCCACTAGTAAGGCATAAACTTAGAATTTCAGAGGTGCATTAGGGTTAAAAGAGTGCTAAATTGTGAGGTTTTTAAATAAATGTGTTGGAATCGGTGTGGCTAAATTTTTGCAATGTTCGACTACCCACAAGAATGTATTTTTTTATATGGCCAACTATGTAATAACGTAAATGCTCCTATTACCGCCCCTTTAAGCTGTCTTGGAAATAACTTTGAGTAAATAGATAGATACTGATAGGTTAGTTAAGGTGGACGGGATGAAACTTAACAGTAATATAGGTTATACATTAGAATAACACGTAGGATACTTTTTTCCGCGGGAAAACTTCTCATTCCCACAGGAAACCGACTTCCACGCCAACGAAGTCGCGGGCGGCGACTAGTCGTACATAATATAATTCCTTGCTGCCCTTTCGGACGAAAACCTGTTTTTCTTTGGGACATAAAAAGAATCCCGTCTCATAGCAATTAAAAATCGGCTTGTAGGCTAATTCAATTCGCCTACACAAGCCGATTCAACACCATCATTGAAAGGATAAGAGCGCTCCAAATTTTGCAACTGTTTCTAACAGTTGGTCTTTTGTTACAGGAAAACCTGATTTTCCGACATAGAAAATCCATTCTCAAAGTCTTTTTTCTTCGTCCTTCGTTGAACAATATTGTTTTCCACAATGTTCATTTGTGTATTTATTATTTGTCTTGTCACGGTAGTTTTTCTCGGTATGCCATAGGTCTTCAAGCTTGGTATATCCTGCTTCCTTCATTTACAGCTATCAGCTAAGCTTTTAGTTGAGCAGAGGTATACCTACTGCGGGTCGATTACCGTAATTGTATGCAGTGCTGCTTAGTTGCGTTTACCTCTTAACCTGCAAATCCGTATTACCGTAATAACACGAAAACCAAAGGATTCGCAAAGTTTTTAACGCTTAAACTTGACGTGTAGGTTTTCCTGTCATTACGAAATACGGATTAAGAGGTTAAGACGTAAACGCAATTAAGCAGCACTGCATAAAATACGGTAATTGACCCGCTGCTTGCGCCTATGCAAGCAGTATACCTCTGGTTACATGTTTCTATAAAAATGGTTCTTGTTGTTTCTTTTCAGCTGTGAGTCGGTAATAGAATCACATATGAAAATTACAAACTTCTAATAACGCCATGGATCGTTAATAGAGTCAAGTTATGAAATTTGGATCCTATTACCGCCCTTAATTAAGATATGATTTTATGCCATAAAAACCAATAAAAATGATTAAATTTAATGTAACTTCGAAAACGAATATATGTATTATCGTTGTTATGTGATAGCAAGCAGATAAATCAACTTTAAGTTTGTTGTTTACCTTAAGTAATATTTCGGTGTGCTTACGAGGCTGGAGACGCGTCACTATGGAAAGTGCGTCGGTATCGAGCGGCACTCACTCAATAACAAACTATTGCTAAAACTGGCTATTTAGAAAAGACAAATTTACTTTGTTTGTTGACTAACTAATCTACCTATCTAATTTTTAAGTTATTTTTTTTATAGAATCTATATTAAGTCTAATATGACTGATTGAAAAAATAGATCGTTAATAGAGTACAAATTTTAGTAGGTCGTTAATAGGAGCATTTACGTTACATCGACATTTGGACATGCCTACTAAATAATCAAAAGCTGGAAATGATTTTTCAACCTTGACTTAGGTTTAATTTGTACCTTTACCTTTGCAAAGAGGCTCAATTAAAAGCAAAAAGTCAAACACATTAAGCTTTGGGTTATAAAATTATCATTGCAACTTAGTAACATGAATTGTATGAATCATTTGAGCACTAAAACATTTATTGATCTTGCAACTACCTCGACTTGTGAAATTTGAATCCTCGTAAAATACTTTTTAAACATTTAAAGGTTCCTACTTATGCTAGCTTTTATGGATTTTGTAATTAAATTGTATATGTTTTGAATCTTAAGATCAACTTACGCGCGTTTCGATTGTTTTTTTTGGAAGGGTCTACTTATTTTGGTTCAGGGGTCGACCAATGTCAGGGGTCAGGAAAGGTCATGCCAAATCAGACCGGTTGCTTTACCTTAAGTTTAGTGAAAGTATTTCAAGTTTCACTAAACCTTATTATAGGTTATTCTTACTTAAAATGACGTAATCGGGCGACGATTTTAGTGTGTATATTAAAATACCGGATAAATAAATAATCGCACATCCTGTTAAAACGTTTAGAATTATTGTATTACGGGTTTCCGCTTTTGCTGTCATCGGCGTTAAAAACGCAAACTTTTGTGTCGTGTATAATCTAAGCTTCCAATATTAATATGGAGATATTTTGGGTATATTTTTTTAAAATATACAAAACTGAAACTTATTTACATAAACGTAAGGTTTATTTCGTCCTCTTTTTTTAAAAAGACAGTTTTGATTTTTAAACGCTCTAAAACAAATGACGTACGAACCGATTTGCTCCACCAACGTGCAATATGGTGTTACCCCGAACATTTGTCAAAATCAGCACCAAGATAGTACCAACACTAGCATAGATGCCAAAGCGTGTGTAATTTGAATGTGTGGGCGTTTAACTTTAGTGGATGTAAACAATTTGGGATGCTTTCATGACGTATGATTGGTTGTAGGCTTTATAGCTGTAAATTACTAACAACTTGATGGAGAAACACTTCCTCTTTTGGACTCAAACGCGAAATGGGAGGTCGCAGAAGTTTAAAATGTGAAGTTTTTGATGTATGAGATTCTCTAGAAGATGATTCTTGAGTTATTTATAGTTGATGTTAAAAATAATGAGGGTTGGTAAAAATGCTTATAGAAGAGAGAATGGTAATTTAACTAAATAAGTGCGTTTTGTGCAGTATCAAGTTTATCATTACTACCTTCTGTTCACTTTTCAGTCTGTTATTCAGGTCAAGCAATTCATTAAGATTAGGTAATAAGATAATAATACCCAGCCATTGGCTTAATTTATGGGCACAACAATAGATACACGAGAAATCTATTTTGTCTCAATAATAGAAAATTTAAGCTGCTAATTCCATATTACACTATTCGTAGACGATAACATTTCACACCATAATACTTTAAGCTCCAATTTCAACAACGAATTTTCAAATAAAATAATTTCTCAATGATCAAGAAAAAATGACCATCCAAATGTAATCTTTAACACCTTGGAACAGGTTTCTCTGGTATCGATAACAGTTAGTTAAGAAGTTGTTATTTCAACGTGTTAAATCACGTTTAAGTCATAGACAAACTGCTTTTAAAGCACATTATCATGCATCAACACCTACGATGCAAGATACTATTTCATGGTGTAAGTGTCTTGGTCTATGATGTTACGAATTGAGCAATTAACTTGCAATCGCGATTGTAATTACAATTAGAGTTATAGATGAAACGTCAAATGTCATTTTACAGAACTATGTTTGGCTTTTTTCTCTCGGCTAGGTAAAGTCGAAGTTTGTAACAATGACGTTCATTAAGTAGGTATATGTTACATATCTATGATGAATAAAAGTTTTTTTTTATTGTCTTTTTGTATTTAAAAACAAAAGTGAACGAAACAGAAAAAAAATGCTGAAACTCAATTGCCTGTAGGTAATCTTTTTCCTCTATATAACATAACATAATATTCAGAAACCCCCAAACGTGATGTCACTTACCCAAACCCAGCTATCACGGCCTACCTTTTCTATGCGCGCAATAGTTATAGATAAAATTAATTTCAGTCTAAAGTCGTGCGCGTGCGATGCCCGCGGGCTGCCGCCGCGTGAGAACGTGCCGGGACCACGACTGTGCTGTATGGTTCACTAACTGTACGATGGGGAATAAAGAATGGAAACAAATGAAACTCTCGAAAATAAATGAAATTCTGGATATAAAGCTAAGTTTTGAAAATAGAATTTTAAATGTTGAAGAAGATACTAGCATATGTTGTATAGCATTAGTATGCTTTTTGACAACCTCTGTGGTGCAGCGGTACATAGGCCAAAATGTTAAAATTACGGGTTCGATTCCCATCGATATATGTATTTTCAAAATTGGCCCGTGTCTTGGAGTTACTGAGTTTTCCAAAAGTTCAATTTGCGGTACAGGCTTTCTCCTTTAGGGTCACATAATAGGTGTAATATTCTGAAAAATTAGGGCTGATTTAAGAATTTTAAGCTTATTTACCAACCAACCTTGACACTCAATACTAAATTTCTCAGCTTTGTTTATATAGTCAAACACCTAACCTAACTCTCTATTATCAGTTCACTGTCCCACCGGTCAATTTAATACATTACACATACAAATAAAATAACTACGGCAATACTAGAATTTGCAGATTCTCATGTCAATTACAGCAATTTACGCTCTATCGAAGCGCAAGCGCATCTTTTGTTTTTACCCAACGCCCGTGACGGAGAGGTGCAATTGCTCAAATCGTTGCCACTATTGTAGCAATGTACACAAAACAATGTACCTATGAAAAGTCATGTGCTGTAATTGGAATTTGGAAATAATTTATTGTAATACTCTATTTGTAGTTGAAAAATCATTAAAGCTGAATGATGTATTTGAAGCTAAAAACTATAATAAATCTACAAAATGTGAACTATTAGTTAAGATTTGAATTTGGAAAAGTTGTTATAATTTAAACTTTAAATAAAATTATTTTAAAATAGATAGGTACTTACTTACCTGAAAAATTGACTTCTATCATCAATCAAACTTTAACTAAGTTAGGTAGTAAGATAAATAAACCTTATAACATGACTATAACTACTGACAGAAATGTCATGAATTCAACCATAAGTATAAATCAATAACATTAAAAATCATACGCCGTTTAATGACTACATAAAGATAAGTAATTTGATCTCCAACAAGCTTTAAAAGCTTCCTAATTTGTAAATGTCCAATTAAAAGTCTAACATCGACTTTATAGCCGGACCACACCGTATTATTATTACCTTTAACTGACATTCCGTGATCACTGAAGAAATGGCAATGAAATCTTTTGGAACTCAATTTAGACCAGCTAAAAACCGTATTATCAAAAAAACTTTCCCATACGCTCACAATACTGTTTAATTTTATTCAAGCCGCCTGATTATGTCAGAATAAGTGCCCATGTGACGTGACCCACTGACAAACCAAGTCGATCACATATTGTTTTCCCACAAGTAAAACCGATGCTTCAGAATCTCATTACATTTGAAAAGGGTAGTACAAATCCGGCGCAGTGTACATCATTCACATGGACGTGTCTGTCGTTAGGACCGCGTGAGGTGACCATTAAATGTACAAAGAGTTGCCTAAAATAGAGAGCTTTTGTGAGGCGGGCGGCGCGGGGCGAGGCGGGGGCGGGGCGGCGCGCGCGCGGAGACTCAGTCGCGCCGCGTCACGCTCCCGGCTCGCACGCCACCGACGCCCACACGACGCACGCGAATATCACCCCTCCGCACTACAACATAACACGTGTTATCCCACCGCGAACAAACCCTTCTCATGACAGACTGACCACCATGCAAGAGCAAAGCTCCTCGCGGTCCAACAAGTCAACGTTGAACTCACTGGAAAGCGCTATCATCAAGCTGAAAAACAATCTACAAATACAAGACTCGAAAAGTTCTACCGAAATGAACGCAGTGTTGCCGGCAGACAGCCCTCCGCATACGGATACCAAATTGCATACAAGTAAGGCATCTAGTTCAGCTACTACTACAAACTTCAATATATCTATCGCATCCGCTGCATTGATACAGGAAAACATGTTGCAAAGATCTCTGCAGGGCGTAGTGATTTCATTACAAAACGCCATGATGAGTTCATTACAACAGGCTGCACTATTACCTTCGAACTCAGCGGCCGCAGCTGCACTAAATCTTCAAGCGCTAGAATCTTATTTGACTTTGCAACGCCTTACAAGTGTATCATCTGTCAATAACACAAGCACAACTAACATCTCGGAAACTGCGACAAGCACAAAACAAGATATACTTAAGATAGCGACGGCTAGTGCGAAAATAAACGAAATCGACGCCTCGGATACTAGTTCGAAGGAGTTTTCGCCCAGAACACCTGACGAATACAGATTGTCAGATGCATTAGCGGCCGAGGATGTAGATTTGTCCGAAGAAGTCGAAGAAGACCTCGCCTTATTGGATAATGAAGACGAATTTACTCTAGAACAACATTTAGAATCTACTTCCAAGGGGTACGGTTACAGTTCATCCCAGAACGTAGATAATGGATATCCTAGTCTGTTGATGAATGCGATGTATCAACAACAAATGAATGGGAGTACATCGCAGGCTCCGTTATCGCCGCAAGCTGCCAACTCTTCGAAGTCAGCGAACAGTTCTGCCTCATCGACCGCTAGCAGTATATCAAATAAACAAAAGACCCCTAACAACGGTTCCAGGACGAAGAAGCAATTCATTTGTAAATTCTGCAATAGACAATTCACGAAGTCGTACAACCTACTCATACACGAGAGGACACACACAGACGAGCGGCCTTATTCTTGTGATATTTGCGGAAAAGCATTCCGACGGCAAGACCATCTTAGAGACCACAGGTAAATTGCTCGACCTTTTTAGTAATTACAGCCTCTTTGGTTGTACAGCTGAGCTGTTGACTCATACAGTTCCGGGTTCAAATCCTATTAAACTATGATAATTATTATAGTTAGATTAACCTTGTATATTTAACCTTGTTGAAAAATATTTACATATACTTACTTTATCTTTAAAACTTACAAACACCTCTAAGATATTTTACTTGTTGGATCTCCTAGCATAGATACTTTACATTTAATCTTGTTATCACTATAATCTAAAGAGCTAGTTCCTCTACAATTCCTAGCTAACCTCCGCCATTAGTAGTTTTGTTTTATTTTTATTAATACGCTCAAAATAGCCCAAGGAATACCTGCATATCTCTAAAGCTATCTGAATGACTGTGTATTTCATTTTACATTTATCAGTATAAAACTAAAATTAATGCGCAACATTGTGAAAAGGTTTTTGAATAATGGCGGTATAGGAAAAAATATTTTAAAACAAAAAGGATTTAAGTACGGACCGTGCAGATGTTATCGACCAGTCGTTCGTCACGCTCGTAAATTATTTTACAAAACCCGCGCTAATCCCACAACATTCGATGTTTTAATTTTGCCTCTTCATTTTGTACGATTTGAATGCTTCGAATTCCAAATCCGTTCACATACATTTTAATCTCCAAATATTTATCTTTCGGACCCTATTCTCAACTTTACTTAAATAAGATGTCGACGATCGAATACCGAGCGTGTCACAATCTTTAAAATAGTGTTACATTTGGGTTTGTTAATCTATTTATTCACTTATCTGTATCGAAAGAGAGGTGTTTTTTAACACCTGTCCTTCGGCAATTTCCTTCGGTGGAGCATATCTTTGTGGCAATAAAATAAATTTGGTTTCGACGCCGGAGGGGACGCCCGGGCTGAGTTGCGTCTGTCGATCGCTGTTCGTTGACACGATACATTATAAGGGTCTGTGGTTCGACAGGTTTTAACAAAGCACGTGGTAATTCTGACGTGGGGATTAATACGGACCACAAAAAAGGTACAAGTCGGAGCGTGCATCGAGAATGAGGCATTATTGGAGATGTTTATCTGTTCGCTATTCGTAATGCAAATAGGTTTAGAAGCGTGTGAGTAGATAGCGTCATTGCGGGTCAGTGTGTGTTGTGGGTTTAATGAGTCGGTGGTCCGGTGTTGGGTCGAGTTAGGCCTATCGCCGCTCGCGTCGGCTGTCACGACACGGCTGGCTGCGCGCGCACACCGCTCCACTCGTAATCACCGTCATCATCTCCTGTTTTAATATTGAAATTATTGTTTCATTCATCATCTTGTAACGACTTTTTATCGCCGTTGATCCAACTAATCTCGTGTATTTGATTTGAACGCGTCATGGTTTTATATTTTGTTTATTTAATTACTGTAGTTTAATCAACGGACTGATAATCGATTATTTCGGGTTTTATGGTTGGGTAATTATTGATTACACGATTGTCTGAATACACTTGGTTTAGAATCAGTCATATCACGGTTTTTAAGTTTCATACGGTTTTGTTTTAATTAACGTTATTTACTTAACTATAGATCGATTATTTAACGCTTTATTAACAATTTTAGCGTTAATTCAAAGCCTGATTAATTGTTCCGTTTTTTGTTGTTTTCTACCGTTTTATTTATTTATTTATTTCATTACAAATACCCAAATTTGGCTGTTAATAGTAATGAAGTGTAAATTAGTAAAACAGCTATAAACTTGGCTGCACCTCAAATTTATGACTAATATCCTGGGGGCGCGGGTTCGCTTCCCGGCTGTTCTTTACAAGGTGCTCGTAAGTACAACACCCGGTATGGTGCCTCCAGGATGTACTTTATGGATGCGTATGCGCAGTTTATTTGCAATTAGTTCCTGTCTTTCTCATACTTTGCATTCGGAATTCTCAATTAGTATTGACACTTTTAAACGCCTTCCACTCAAAGACCGTTAGCATTTCACGTTTATTCAAAAATCAACTTTATTGAGCTCAAGTTAAACAGCATTTTCGTCTATTCCAGATACATCCATTCGAAAGAGAAGCCTTTCAAGTGCCTCGAGTGCGGCAAGGGTTTCTGTCAGTCCCGGACGCTAGCGGTCCACAAGATACTACACATGGAAGAGTCCCCACACAAGTGCCCAGTCTGTTCCCGAAGCTTCAACCAAAGGTCCAACCTAAAGACGCATTTACTAACACACACAGACATCAAACCCTACAACTGCTCGTCCTGCGGTAAGGTGTTTAGACGAAACTGTGACCTGCGACGTCACAGCCTAACCCATAACCTGACGGGACCGTCCGTCGAGACGTCACCTAGCGGAAGCAACGGGAAAAGCCCGGTTCTAAATCCAAACTTTCCCATAGACAACCTAGATAGAGACGACGAATAGGGCTTAGTGATTTAAATAGGGTACAAGACTGACTTATCAAAAGAATATGGTCCTTGTGATATGTGTAATAAGAATCAAAATCCTGCCGATATATTTTGCTTCGTAGTTTAGATTTAGTTAAGAGAATTGCAATAAGATTTGTATTATTAAATAAACTATGTTTTGGTGTAGTAATAACTTTTGTGTATAGTGTTTCCCTGTTTGTATATGATCTCATTTATAATTGTAAATAAAATATCCGTCCATATTGAAAATAAAGAGTGAAATCTAATTTTAGAATATAATTATAAAATGGAAGTCTTCCTATGTATGTACAACTTTTAGAAAAATATTGTAAATGCATGAAAATTGTACTAGTTTACTTTGATAAGTAAATGATTTAAAATTTTATTCAATTTTCATTTAAACCCCTGAAAAGTCCCTAGTATTTAAAGTTCTCATATTATTTAAACATAAAATCCGTATTGTCAAAAGGCAGTTTAAAGTTGGTTTTTATTAATAAAAATGTAAATCTTACAAACAGCAGTTGAATTACTAATTTGTTTTAGTCACTATATTTCAATTCCTTCTCTTCTCAAATTATAATATATCGCTTACGTTGATCTATCACATAACTGCACGTACCTCTAAATTTCCGTACTGAAGAAATGTAACACTAAAGAAAAGACAAAAATAGTTTATAAGATATAAAAAATATGACAGTTAAAATTGAAATCATGCTGTTAAATATCACTTAACTAAATTAGTTAGAACAGTCACTGTTTGTTCATTCCATCTTAATAAGTACCCATATTTTTATAAAAGATTGATTATAAATCCACTAATTAAGTTAACACTTATAAAAAAACTGCAGATCATGCTGATATATAACTAAATATTCAAATCAAGTAAGACTAATCAATAAAAATAAAAACAAATCATTGGCCTAATAATTCCGGTCGAACTAAAATTATGTTATTAAAATCAAGATCAACTATTTTGATATCTAATTAATTTATATCATTAACAAATTATTAATTTAAAATACTATTTGGTTTTAGTCACTCAATTTCGAGTTGACTGCACGTTAACCAATTATTAGTAAAACTTGATGTTAATTGAAATCCAGAAATTCATATTAAGTGAAAAAGTTATTTAACTGTAAATAACGTGGAAGTAAGTTCTTGCTATCTAAAAAGTTACAAATTCAACTGTGGTTAAATCGGTTTATTTTTAGGTATAAAATTCTTGACTATATAGATAAAAATAAACCTATAGGTAACTTAAGTAAATACTAATAAATAAAACTAAGCTAGTCTAATTGAGAATATACAAATTAAAAACAAATATCCACACACAACCATCGGCGCAAACTTTTGCATTTTTAGTAGAAAACTATTAGCTAAAACGTCGTATGCATTGTTTATCAATATTAATAATCATTTAAAAATAATAGTGACTAGTGCATACTAACTAACATTCAAGGTACTCGTTAATGACGTTGGTTTGCATTTAAATCAAATTTACACATAAAGTGAAACAAAAAAAATGTTATTTTTGAATTTGGAAACCATTGAGGTTAAGACATATTATTTTTATTTTATTTCTTGCTTTCCAGAGAGATTACCAACTAAACTAGAAAGCTTTTCATACCTCTAAAATTTTGTGAGTGTTATAATTGTAAATGACACTATTACAAATTATATTTCTGAAGTAGTAAAATTATATAGAGTTTAGCCTAAAATATAGTCTAAGTAATGCTACAAAGCTAAAAATATAATTAGTTTTTCTAGTAGGTAACATCAGATTCAACTACTTTATAAGTACGCAGCAAGTGTAATTATAATAAGTTTTTTTAAAATCAAGTTATATTTATAAAATAACTACAAAATAATTTAACCACATTTAGCTTGCCAGAGTATAATCTTTGGACATTAAGTACGTAGATAAAATCAAAATGTTATCTGCAATTAGTCGCCAATGATAAAATACTTTATATTTCCGAAAAGAAATCTAAACGAAATAGTAATAGATTATTTAATCTCAGGCTACACTTGATATTTGTATTTTAACATGAAGGTGTCTTTTTCTCAATTTTTTTTGTTAAAACACTAATCCGCGTGGAATATATCCCAGATTTTGTTTAAAAATCTTTTAGTAAATCAAAAAAATCTTCTAGTAAATCAAAAAAATCTTTAAGTAAATCAAAAAAATACTTTAGTAAATCAAAAATATTTATTTTTTGCAGCTTTAAAAAACTAAACCCTTGTAACAGGTGGGAAATCGTTCATTTGATTTGAAATTCCCAATTTCTCGGCAAATTTTTCAATCTCCCACAACGAGATCAGTTCTCACAACAGATGTTAACACAATACATCGGATTAATAGACGTGTAAGTGATAATTTAGTGCCTCAAATACAGAATGAGTCGAGAGTCCACCATTAGTTAACAAAAGACGACTACCGAGCTTGAAAAATCGATCCCATTCAACACGAAATCAAAGCAAAGGAACATCGAATTCCCACTCAGGAATAAAAAGTTCCTATTGTTGAGTCAATCGAACACAAAGAGGCTTAGGACTGTATCAAAATGACATAAAAGTGCCCCGACACAAAACAAGTTTAGAATCAACCACATGACAGCGTTCACGGTTTTTGTCACTCGGAATGAGATGATGTGTTAAAAAGTAAAAGAATCGAATCATGGAAAACAGTTGTGTTCTGCTGATTTGCAAAGCTTGAAGCCATTCGATACGCAGTCAACAGGTTTTGTGTTTTTTAGATTTTATGTGAATCAATCATATGGGTTACCTCAAATTTCACGCATATGCCTTTGCCATCCTACTAATATTATAAACGTGAAAGTTTGTGAGTATGTATGGATGTTTATAACTCTTTCATGTAAAAACTACCGGACGGATTTGGATAAAACTTTACAGTAATATAGATTATTATACATCAGAAAAATACATAGGGTACTTTTTACCGCGGGAAAACTTCTCATTCCCACGGTAATCCGATTTCCACGCGAGTGGTGTCGCGGGCGGCCACTAGTGTTAGATATAAAAAAACGGTCCTTGGAATCAATTTAAAAGTTGAAGGATTTTAATTTAATGCGGCAACATTTAGTTACATGTACCCAGTCATTAACCATTGTGACAATATAATAATGGTGTAGCAGTCTCCCTAAATGGTTTTTATAGTGGCGAATTATTCACAAATTACATAGTAATCACCCCAATCTGGGTCCCCGCTGAGTTAAACAAAGTGCGGCTTTTACTTTTTTTATAATGGCAAGCGCAGTATTGTCATCGACACCGAAATTACCCGTGATTGTCACAAAGTATTATTTACTCTCGAAGGTGTTTGAAAAATATTTGCTTTTTCTGTTTGGAGTGTTCGTTATTTGAATTTAGTGGTTTCGAGTTTTTATTCGCGACCACACACGGCACTTTTTTTTGTTTTTTTTTTTGTGCGTTTGTGGAATTGTAAACGTTGTTTTGACAAAGCCTTCGGGACGTGTGCGCGCGCTGTTTTTGATGTTAACCACGGTTGTGGGCCTTTTACTTTAATTTCGATGGGGGAATCTGAGTTAAAAGTAGGTCTCCACCGTATATTCTAATGATAAAGCTTTGCTTTCTGTCTGCATTATTTTCTAGACAAAGAAAACCTTAGATTACGAGGTATGCGTAATCTATAAGTAGTGATCTTTTACATCTCTACAACCGCATGGCTAGTAATCCAAATGTGTTTGTATTGTAACCGGTTGGAACCAGTATATGTTGTTATCAAAAGTCCGCGAATTAACGGTGACAATTCTGTGATTACAGTACCCGTTTGCATATAAGTTTAGTCTTTACTAAGTGCTTGTTTCAACCAAAGAATAAAATGTGTAGATACAACTCATGTGACATTTTTATAAATATTACCAAAGAAAGTATACAATGATTAGTGTGCTAGTCAAAAAGTGACGTTAAGTGCACAACAGTTAAATTGCTTATAAGAATAACTTGGCGAAACGATTCTTTGACGGCTTATTTCGTTTTTTTTGGCCGATGTAGCATTGTAAGGAAAAAAAATTTTTGTTTGCTTATTTTAGGGTACAAGCAAAAAAAAATATTTAAAACTAGTTAAATATCTCATAAGTAGTTAAGCAAAATGAAATCTCACCAACTTATTATTTTGAAAAAAAACTACACAAAACTTTACTGATCAATAGCTATACCAACACAACTCAATAATCTCAACATATTCCTCAAACGTAATTTCCCTTACACAACCCATTTTAACCTAAACAGCGTCGAGTCGCATCTGCAAGCTCGCCGCTCCCTGCCAATGCCCACGCGCAGCCATCGTGTCGCGTCTGACAGTTACGGCGTCTTCGTGATAGTCGTCTTGATACAGGCCGCACACGACGCGTGCGCCGACCAGTTCCGACGGACTGCCCGGTGACAGAAGGTTTTACTTTCCAGTGACATATCTAAATTTATGGTAGGTAGGCACTATTTTATACCTCAATTGGACTCCCAGGTTTTGAAAGTTAAGTTAGGGTAAAACAGTGTACGTAATGAACGAAATACTTACCTATGAGGTGGTTTACTTAACTACAAGGTTTGATAAAATAAACTTTTTTTATAATACTTAAAGAAGTAAATTATATGTAGGTATAGTTAGTGAAAGAAAGAAATAAAGCTAACTAGATAACTCCCTGTTTTAGCTAACCACTTGTTCAACATTACCTAATTAAAGAATACAATTTGACTTTTAACTAGGTATTGACAACTAGTCAAGACCAATAAAAACACGTATAACAAAATTTACACACTTCTGTAGCATCATTATAGAACTCTATATTTTAATAAACTGTATGTAAAAAAACTATGTTTCCAATTTCAGGAAAAAATATTGTTTCCAACTTTTCTGTTCTTATAAAATATGCTTGGTTAAACATGATATTTGTAAATAATTTGGTGTACATAGCGTACAACAAATTAAAATACCTACTGTAAAAGTTGTAACAAAGTTACTATTTAGCTAAACTAGGCAACTATTTATTTTATACTACATTCTAACAGAAGTTTTATGTAAATTACTACACCTTTAAAGTTAAGCTCAACTCAGTGTACTTGACTCTCGTCAGTGATAGAAAAAGGCATTAAAGTCCACGATTAGAATGTCTTAAAACAAAATGACTAAGCAAAGTGATCAAGCCAACTGAACTCGACAATCGACAGCTCTAGTTAAGAACTGTGTTGGGGCGGTGGGCGGCGCTTCGATCGGCCACGCCCCCTTTTTCATTCTACGCCGTGATTGGCTGGACCCGATGCGTCTGCGCACACAATACTCGTCACTTGAAGAATGCAATTGAATTGATCGCACTGAATATAGCCTTTTATGTGAACGTAGCCTAATCGTTTCATTTTAACCAGACGGTCCACTAAAAAGCGTTTCTCTTTTGTTCAAATTGCAATTGTAATTGCTCTTTATCTACGATCCCTTATGAAATAGTTGTTACTTTGAACAACTTTTAGTAACAACTGATAAATTATTTACTAGTTTGGGGAATCATAGAAAAGGGTTAAGCAATGATAAAATAAAATAGAAATTGTTTTGTAAAGATTATAGATTTGGGGCAAAATAAAAACGAATCAGTTTTATTTCTTTAATAAAACTAGTGAAACTACGTTCTTGTGAACAAATATATGAGAAATTAATCAGTCTTGTTTCGGGAAATTAAAATAACTTTCGTTTTGTTTAAAAAGTCAGTATCAAAAAGGCTTGGGTTCTAAAATATTTTTAAATAAAGTTGATTTAATATTTGAAAGGGATTCCTAAATAAAGATGTTGGCTTAATTTTGAAGTAATATTCCTTTTTCCAGTATCTTTAACTTCAAAAATTAATAAATTAGCATTTATAATGCAAAATTAAAAGTAAAATCTCAAAGTTGACTTAAATGGATATCTTTCAGTTACCTACTGATTTAAACTATTTTAACAGAACGTTATTTTGTTTTTGCTTCAAGCCAATTACGTTACTTAAATTAAACCATTTTAACGGATAATAATGCGATTATAAATATATATTCTATTCACACAAGTTGCTTTGAAATAACGAGCATTAAAATGATTGGTATTTAAAAACGTTGTATAACTGTGCAATGAAGATAAGAAGCAATCGTAATTATAAACAATTATACCTACTTATCCTGTACATAAATAATTTAAAAAAACACTTCTAGACTTAAACTTGGCTTATAGGTTGTGCTAATTGATTTTAACTTGATGGTGGAACATTAATTTTTGATTATCTGTTTCTACTAACTAGGCTCGCAGCCAAAACAGGTATTTTCGGGCAATGCCAATAAAAAACATCACTAGTATATTCATTTGGATTAACTTAGGATATAAAAAATACCCCACCTGCAAACAACGATGCCCTATACTTTATTTAACGCCACGACACTGCAAATCAAAAACAAATTCTGTTTCATATATAGAAAAGCCAATTTATTAATAAGAAACTCGACTTCATAACTCAGGTCCTACTAAGTTAGAACTTAAGCAATTCACTACTACTTAATGTCGTCTAATAATTCACCATTACAATGACCTAATACGACTCCGCTTACTTCAATGCAGTAAATACAATGTTGAACAACTTGTTTAACTTAATTTATTACAACAATCAGTTATTTAGTACGCAGATACTAGAATAGATATGCTTAGTGTATTACTATTTCAATCAGATTATTATTATTCCTTAACTACTAACGTAGGTAAATGTAAAAATATTACAAATTGTCTTTATATCTTTCAACTTGTGCGTCAATTGATACCTACAGTTAAAAGTGGTGGCAAAGATAGGTAATGTAAAATATTTGGTGTTGGTAAAACAAAATTTAAAATTGATCCAAAAGATAAGTTAAATTAAGTTTAATCTATCGATGTGACAAAAAAGCCTAACAGATTGTAAAATACTTACTTCATTATTTCAAACCATTTCCATATATTTTCTTTATTATTTAAATAAGTGAATTTATAAGTGAATGTATAAGCATAACAAACGTTTCGCACAAAACTATCCTAGACAATAACTCATTCCTATAAATCTATTTCTCTTTCCCGCTCAAGCACATCCTACAAGCATACAGACACAAGCGCCTGTCACAAACACAAAATACTGTTTGTACTCAACAAACAAAATGATAAGATAACCTTTACCAGCGCCGACGCCTATGTCATGTGTCGTTTGAGCAAATATTTGAATGGCTTTTAAGAGACGCGTGCGCAGCGTACGCGTTTGTTAGGCCGACACCTAATGGGGGGAAATGGGCTTTGTTGGTAAAACAGTTCTGTGGTGTCAAGTAATTGGTTGGTTAGGTATTGATTAGGTAAATGGTGAGTTTTCAGATGCAGATGTGAGGAAAATTTGTTGGTTACTGCGGTTTTTTGTGTGAAAATCCTACTAATTTTATAAACGTGAAAGTTTGTGAGTATGTATACTTGTTACTCTTTCACGTATTGATGAAACTTTACAGATATAAATATACATCAGAATAACACATAGGGTACTTTTTCCCGCGGCAAAACTTTTCATTCCTACGGGAAACTGACTTCCACGCGAACGGAGTCGCGGGCGGCCACATAAAGACAATTAAAAAGAAGTTCTTAAAATGTATATGTTTTGTTCCGAAACCGTTCCTTTGTAATAGGTATACAATAGGTATAATTTTGAGAATGGTAGAGTCTAGCTGTAGGCTCTGCTGCAGCAATTACTGGGCTGACTCGACCGGTGAAATACCACCGTCGCACAGAAAACCGACGTGAAGTAGGGACGATGTTCCTGCGTTTCGTTCGGTGAGTGCGGTATTCGGTGCCCAATTTTCTCAAAGGCTCAGCAACACACCCCCAACACCCACAGTGTTGCGGGTAGTCATGGGCGGCGGTAATCACTTACCATCCGGTGACCCGCATGCAAAGCAGTCTTAACACAAAATAATTAAATTAAATCATCAATATGTTAAACCATGATCAGCCTTAACCTTTAAACCAAATAATTTTATTGGTTCTTAATTGAAAATCTATTTAAATTGATCCTTTGTAATATATTTAAAGGAAGAAGTAGGGAGTTAAATTATTGGTTTATAACGGCAATAGCAACTGAAGAATCTCCTTAATTAACAGCTTTATTTATAAAGAATTAGACCACTGAGTTTTACGGTTAGGGTTGTTACCAGTTGAGATAATAATAATGGGTTAATTTGAGCTGTTATTTGGTAAACTTAAGGAAGTAAAGTTTATAAATACTTTAAGATATTTGCTCAAAATTATTTAATTCTTTATGATTATTTATAATAGCAATCCGAGAAGGAGGCCTGTGCTCAGCTATTGGGACATATATAGGCTATTATTATTATTATATTTTTATTATGATTGTTTGTAAAACTAAAAATAAAACATATCATTTAGGTAAGTGATAAAAACTTTGCTAAGTGCACGCGTTGATGTCTTTTCCAAGTAACAAATTCTTACCTACAAATAAACCTGTGTTTTAATTTATTTATATTTTAGTCCATTCTATTATTATTTACAAAATGATAAGCACCCAGTTCGAGGGGCAATAATTACCGCCATATACAGTACATCGACAAAATAGGGGCACATAATTAAAATGTCTTAATTTTATTGAAGTCCCTTCGTCAGATCCTGTTTATTGGCCCTTAAGTAGGGTCTAATAAAGATAGGACCTCATTGGTCCGAATTACTTCATTAATGATTATGACGCGCAATATAAGGCGCAATTCGCAGATGTCATAAACCTTTTTTTGGAATCTGGGGCAAACAACTTTTTGGAAACTCTTTTTCACGTGCCAAGTGTTGTTAATGTACATTATTTTTGGCATCCTCGGTATTTATAAAAAAGGTATTTCCAATATATGCCGTGATAATAATACGTATAAAATTTTACCTTTTATATGATATTGTATTAGTATTCCATTTAGAAAAAAAGTGTCTTTGCCATTTCTTTACATAGGGACGTAGTCATAAATAAAACATAACATCAATACACTCAAATCCTATTAAAAAGTTTAAAATAACATTAACTCCTCCAAAAAGAGTATGAACACATATCAATAATATATTATTCATTATCTAAACTTTACGACGTTTCTCCGAGGGTAGGCTTTGACCAGTTTTTTCGAACCCTCATTAGCTTACTATGATATCGTCATAACACAGCCTATTTTAAAAGAGGCTTCCTCAACAGCTGCATGTCATAAAACTTTGATTGAAATTGGGGTGCAGTTATCAAATTTAAACACGTTTGGTCTAATTTACGATTTCGTTTCAGGTTATATGTAATTATGTAAATTGAGTCCATATTTTGGAGTTTGTTTGTTTTTTGTTAATGTGTAATTTTTAAATGTATTTAATTTATGTGATTTTTTTGTTTTGTATACCTATTGTAAAAAAATAATTTCAGACATAAATTATTTCTGTGCGTCAAAAATGCACAAGTGCAAAAAATACGTAGTAACTGTTATAAAAATTTTAAGGAAATGAAATAAATACAACAATATTAGAAATATTTTTAATAATTCCTATTATAGGGTTTTTTTTAATAAATATACCTTACTGTATTTCAAATACTTATATTCTGTCTATTTCTATAAAAGATTATTTAAAACTGTTATCGTATCTTTGACACGACACATTTCCGCAAGAGTATTAGTATTCCCAAGTGTTTAAAACTCACATCAGTGTAGTCATAACGACTGCATAAAAACCGAATGCCGATTCGCGCTCGTAACTAAATAATTCGTAACACTTTATTGAAAATCAACTTATCGGCCTAGCGGGTGGTGGATTCGACGCAAGAGGCTGCAAACTGTCTTAAACACAACCTTATTTTTAAAAAGATAGCGACGTTCAAACGCCGAATCTTTTGATCTTGTTACACCTATGTTAATAAGTAATTGATTGAGCTTAAATAGCGTTTATGCGTATGAGTTTAATACTAATAAATGTTTGTTTGTACATCTGTAAAGGAGATGTTAGCGTTTATACGAGTGCAGTAATAAAACGGTTGCCGGTGATTAAGTTTCTGTAATTACGACGCTGTTGTATTTTTTATTTAATCGACCGAAGATAATTAACATTTGTCAATTATTTGGGGATTGTTTTCGAATTTATTGCAGATTTTTCGGCTGTCACGTTATAAGTATAATTTGTATGCAAATCAATAATTAAAATTACAATTATTTTTTATTTACACCACGTGATAATTATTATTACACGTTCGTAGGAACGAATGTAGAACATTGCTAATATTTTTCCATTCTCATATTTTCTAATCTTCTTCTTCTTCTTCTTCGTGTGATGAGTATGCACTTTGCACTTTCTAATATTAAACCTTTAATGTTAACCCGTTCCTAACTATTTTTTTAATGATGCTATGGATTTACCATAGCTGTGTGTAACTTAAATAAGTAACTATTTTTGATCACTTAACACACTTTACAAAAATGGAACTTTTATTTTTAATGTCATGTCGATATTGCTTAATCTAACTCTATTGTTACATTATTAGACTCCACAATTACAGACAACCTCTTATACGTCATTGGTCTCGCATTTGGTTTCGGTGGTGAAATAAAAAAAAATGTGTAACCACACTTCATCACACTATTAAATTCCACAAAGAAAGGATATCGGTGCTCAACCATAATGGTCCCTATTGTTACCATTCGGCTCACAATACTTAAAGCCCGTTTAGTAAAAAAAGAAATGGCTAATACCTCGAGACATACGGTCGAGAAGTGCAGTGAGCAGGATCGGAAATATAATAAGTTCTGTCGTGTTAGAAATAAATCGTTAATAGAGTAATAAACGATGTAACCTTTACACGCTAGGTTTAAAAAATGATTTTTTAGTGTTTTATAAAGTAATTTTGACGGTCATTTGTTAAACGTAGGAAAGAAAGAAAGAAAGAAAGAGAAAGAAAGAAAAATTTATTGTATGTAGGATTAAAAACTAATCTCTTATACATTGTCAAAAGCGTAAAATAAAAATAAAAAAAGATGTCACGGGACACCCCTACATTCATCAGCAATGGCCGTAGTAGACCGAGAGAAAAAGCTGGCGGAAAAAACTCTCGGCACTCTTTTCAAAATTATACAATAATAATTTATATTCATTAAAAATTTGTACAAACAGTGAACATATAAATTATTTTCTCGTACCTCCCCGCTCAACATCATTAAAGTTAAAAAATATTAAAAAATATTAAAATGCTAGTAAACTAATTGAGGAAACTTCCCGCGCCACAATTCGGAACCAGAGCAGACCGTTTCCCGAAGGCGGCACCTGATCACAAGTATGACGTGTGCTCCAGCCATCGTCCTACTCAACCATATTAGAGGGAGTTGGGCGACCCGTTGACACAACGCCACCGCCCCAGTAACTTCCGAGGCGAGCATGACTACTCTGGGCCAAACAAGGCACTAAGGAACCTCACAAAACAGCTAATTTATTGGAAACAATAAGTTAAAACAGAGAGAGGAGGAACGAGAAAACAGTACAGAAAAAAGTAAAATGAATAAATAAAAACAAAAATAAAAACAATAAAAGTACATACTTAAAGTTAAGTATCGTCAAGGTACATAAGGTAAAAAAAAAAAAAATATGATGCACGTACAATTACGTCAACCAATATCTTTATACAAAGTATAAATAGTCTAATACATAATACCTACCTACAAGAAACCTGCAAGAGTTTTAATCCCAAGCTTTCTTATCATTTAAAAAGTCTTGGATGCTATAAGTTCCTGTTATAGGTTCCTGTTAATGCAACTTATTGTCTTAATAAAGAATATACCCATAGAAATCACGGCTTTGCAATTGTAAGACCTAAACCCAAAATGTGAATAATTAAGAATCCTTTTAAACAATCCTTGTATTTATAACATACTAAACATGTGATTGCTGCCATGCGGTGCGCTGTTTTTTTGTACGTCTCTTTCATTTCCCGCCCTCTTCAGCGATAGTTGCTCCTGACCATTTAATTCCTATTTAAAATTACGCTCATTACAGTTTATCATGTGGATTTTGTAAATAAATAAAAAAAAACTGTTTTTATCTGATACAATAATAAATAAAGCAGACTTTATCAGAGCTTGACAAAACTGAATTATTCAAATAAATTAAGCTTTTCTGAGTGTGAATATCAGAAATAAATTTAATCAGAATAATATAGATAAATATACTTTCTATTGCAGCTGGCATTAATAATTTATCCTATATTATATTTCACTTCAAATTATATCGAGTTTTTGTATTTGACTTAATTAATGTTAGCTTTAGTAATGATTTATGCAATAACTTATTAAAACAAATAAACCTACTTTCGGCACTATATTCTTATTTACACAGACAAATAAGTTGCGCACACGCACCGTCAGTGTGTCTTGCAAGTTATTTCGGACCATAACAAATTCTTCAGATCAATGCGGCGCGCTTGACGGCCAGTTATGAATCCCAACCGTATGAATGTTATGATGCTTGCTCATTGTTAAATATCTTTAATTTTTCCAACAACACTCTTTAATGAATTTTCTAGAAATGCCGTTTCAAAATACACTATGTTTTTCTCCTTTAAACTCCAAACGAGAATTGTCAACAGGGCATAAATCATTTTAATTTTAATTCGCGATTGCGTATGGCACTGCGCATGTCGCCAGTACGACGTTAGCCGCCGCGCACATAAATATCTGCGCAGTGCCATAAACTATTCTGTACCGGGAATACGTATAGAGTATCGTTCATTGAGATACTTATTTATTTTAAATACAATCATCAGGGACCCCCTAGAGGGCCGCTCCCTCCCGCGGGGCTGTCGCATGCCCCCGACCAAGAAAATATTTCGGTACCCTTTAATCAACTGTCACTGTGACCTTTGACAAAAATACACGCAACTATAATCGACTTTATTGTGTAGAGAATAGAGATGGTTATGCAGTGGCAGAAGAAAGTTCAGAGAACAGTAAAGACCAATACATTGTGGATGTATATTGAACCTTGATTGCAGTGTTGTATTAGATCTGGAGCAAGATAATATTCCAATTCGACGGTAGAAATATTTTTATTGCCTCTATTTTTTGTATAACATGTTTGTTTTTAATCAACACCCGGGAATAATATTTGTATTTGTTATTCAAATTTCGTCGTTCAAATATTTGTTTCTGTCATAAAAGTTTCTTTATTACAAATGAGATCAAAAACAGAAGGGGTTTATCTTTTTTATTCTTTCTCATTTTAAAATAGGGATATACAGCCTATTTATTAAAATCACAGGGCTGTTAAGCTGAGTTTAATGTAATTGTCATGTTACAGCCCTTTTAAAAACTTACCCCTAATTTTAGATTTAAACCCCTGGCAGTAATAAAATGGGCGTAACTAACCACTGAGAATGGCCCCCTATCACAATAACTAGTTAACCCTAAATGTAAATGACATAAGAAGTTCAATTTTATTTTAGTGTTCTGCACATTTTTACTACAATATTTGTTGATAAAAAAATAGGTGTTAACTAGATATGTTTCATGTTTTTGCAATTATGTTTGCCTATGTACCGCAATCAATAATTGATTCTGAAACTGAACTATGTGGTCTCACGAAATAAATTACATGGAATGCCCATTCCGAGTTACAAACTTAATAAATACACACGTAAAACCTAGATTAGCGGTCCCATTTATAATATTACTAGCTGGCACCCGTGACTTCGTCTGCGTAAACTTTGTTCCTGTTAAGGTTTCGAACTATCTCCATTCTAACTTTTATTGAAATCGGTCCAGCAATTTTGACATGAACGAGGAACATGCAGAGAGACTGACAAAACATACACACATTTATATTATAATTTAAAATAGGTTAGGGTAAAATTAGTTAGGATTTTTACAGAACCCTAAAACCAGTGTCCATTGTTAAAGAAATCCAGTCATAATCACCGTTTAGCCACACATTTCGTCGAGGGGCAATTTCCAAGGGTTGAATATAAGGGTAGATGCATTTTTAATGGTTTTATAATTCAACCATTTACATTAAAGTATGTCCTGTTATCAAAAGATTATTTATTTTTAAACTTTTTAAAGGTTTTTTCAGTTGCTGTGTTCATTTTGTTGGGAGTTGTAATGAATTGTGTATTGAAATAATTATAGGTGTCACGCAGTTGATAATAGGTTTCTGTAGAGCTTGTTTAACTATTTTAATTTTCAATATATATAGATGAGTTACAAGGGTTTAAAGTTGTATATTTTTTCTAATGTATATTTTTTAAGTCTATTAGAAAATGAATGTTAAACAACTTGTAAAAACTTAAGTAACATTAGTTGCAGATGAGGTGCCCAATTTAGAGGCTTCATGTTAGGTTTCAAAGTCTCAAATAACTCTGTCTACACTATGATTTTAGGGGGTTTGACCCAAAAGAAAAAAAATATAACACTACTCATTTAAAAGGGATAGAATTGCTCTATTGCTGCTATCACCAACTGAAAATTGCCAAAATTGCTATCTACTAAACATGTGCAATCAAATTTTATATTTGGTATTATTTTTGCGGATTACGAACTTATTGGTACGCCTAAGAATTCACAAGGTTTAGATTAAGTAGTTTACATTATTAAAACAGTTCGGTTAACTAAAACAACTTAATTTTTAACTAGAAACCAAAATATTTGGAAGGTGCACATTTCACAGCTTGAACCAGCTTCTAATTCATCCAGTAAATACTCTTATCACTCAAAGTTAACATAAATAAGGCTCTACACACATTAATATATTGAAACAGACGATACTTCAGTGAATCATAAATTTTACAACCCCCTTCACGGAACCTGCGCGCGCGCCACTAAGTAGAAACTTGTGTTTGTTTATTTTCTGATAGGGCTTTTTCTTGTTATTTTTCTTCTTTTTTGGAAGGTGCGTTAGTATGCGGTCAATAAATGTGGTGTTTTGTGTGACACAAGAGTTACGGTTTGATTTCATCAAATTTCAATATTGTCTACCTGAATTTGATATTACCTGCTTCGTTATTGTTATTAAAAATCACCATAAAATTGATAACAGTTTTTATAAATACGTATTGGGATTATAGACTCTGCTTAGCATCAAGGCTTTAGATTCATTGCCAAGTTAAGCACGTAAGACGAAATCTATATTTTATTAACAGAATAACAAACATATATGGACTAATTATATACCGGACTGCTAAGCGGAAGGTTCCGGGTTCAATTCCCGGTCGGGCCAATTTCGTAAAATGGTTTTTCGATATTGGCTCGTGTCTGGGTGTAACTAGGTTCTCCCCTAGTCCATTGTGTGGTACCTATAGTACAAGCTTTGCTTAGTTTAGGGCCACACGGTTGGTGTGTCAGTCTGGAGATTTATTATTATTATAATTTTATATTTTTAGCTATTGCTTTAAAATTAAATTAAATGATTTTAGTGGGCAATCAGAATAGTGGTAGGTAAATTATAACACTTTGCTTAGAGCATTTTCTTCAGGGATAGTCCAGGAAAAAACGTCGCCTTCATCTATAGTGTCTTTTACCACAGGTCAGTAGTTTCCCACACTATTACGAACCCTATTAAGACAGTTATTGAAACGTCAATATACTTAAGTACAGATCATCTTAATTCTCTTTGTCGGTAAGAAACAATGGCCACAATTGTCCGCAGCTCGAAACCAACGATTACCATCAAAAACCTACGATTGGACAAATCAAAACAAATTCACCGAATAGAGGTGATTCATCGAATAAAATCGATATAATCCCCACTCGGTCCCATGACATTCCCAGCTACCCGTACTATGTTATCTCGATTCGATCTCGATCACAACTCGATTCTAAGGCGGTCATTGTTAACACCTTAACACGGATCTACAATACAGATATCAGATGGTTAATGTATAATTTGGATGTTTTTATGTGAATAAATGATGTAGGAATGTTGTGTTGCTTTATTTATGGTAGGTCGGAGATTTATTAGTGAATTATTTACCAACATGAAGTAAAGGAAAGAAAATGAATTTATTTACATGCAAATGAGGTTTCTGGGTCCCAAATTGATTTTTTGGGTACAAACAATCCTGACCTGAGTATAACTTTTTATGTTTTTAGGTGGAGTTATAATAAAATTCACATAACATTCAAATGTAATCATTTGAACTTATCATTTAAAAATGCACGCATATGTTTTACCAATTGCTGTCATTCAAAATTGATCTAAACTATGTAGGTATATAACTTCAAACCTAAATTCTAACTCAAACATATTTATTTCAATAATATCATTTGTAGAAACTTAAAAAAAATCAAATTCTATTTGTTATGCTTATAATAGCTGCGTAATTATAAAATCTCATTAAATTCTCCACACTATTTTTCTTCTCATACATTTAAATCGTTTATTAAACCTTTTCATTTACCAATACATAAAAGCAGGGATTATTTTCACGACCCTAAAATTCTACCGCCTACGCTTTGAAATTCAACCCATTGAATGGCGCACAATTTTTATTTCACCACACAATAACGTACACACAGCACATTTAACTTTTATTGAGAGAATAACATATATCATAGTTTTTAAGTTAGTAATAGTTTGAGTAATGAACAAGCCGTATATTATGTTACCAGGCAAAATTTTCTCGACTCGATTAAAATATCTACTGCAAAATGAAATTCAATGGTGGTATTATTGATGGGATTAAATTACTTAATAGCCAAAATATAATTTCCGAAGTAAGTTGACTGGGTAGTTTATCAATATGCAATTGTGTACAATGGAGATTGTATACATGGCCGGGAACGGACAAACTTTTGCCCATTTAATATTTAGATTTTCAGCGAAAACGTTATTAACTGATAACTTGTGTCTCATTTACTTACGCACCTATTTACTCCTATTGTATTTAATATAGATTATTAACTAAAACTGTTCTATTCTATTGCTCTCCAACATCAAGTCAGACTTTTTCTTTACAACTTTTCTCTATAATTTCTTAAATCATCATTTAATTTTAAACAGTCAATGAAAGCGTAGGCCACACAGCCGGCGAGTGTACCGGCGAATGTTGCACGGCCATGGGCGGAGTCGCGCGACCTGGGATTATAGTTGCTTTTTTATTATTTGCACCGTAGATACCTTTTACATCGCCGTTCAATTACTGAAGCGCGAGTGTGGTGACCGAGAGATTAGTGTGGATAGGACACGGAGTAATTTAATTATTGCAAATATCTGTTTAGTTACAAAGATCTAGGGAAGTTCTGTCAATTTTTGTTTTATGTATTATTTATTTTCAGTTTTTTAAGAGAGACTATTTTAGAAATTCTGTATAAGTAAGATGCTCTTATAAAAAAATACTTTAAAACTTACTTGAATATGTCTGTAATTTACTTATGTCGATAATAAACATACTTTTTTACATTATAAAATAAAACATATATCACATAAAACTTCAATACAATAAAATATCTAAAAAGTGCGGAAGTTTACTTTAAGTTCATAAAAAAAACATTACAAATAAATGTGTCAGTCATATCCCCACTAGTCCCGCCATGCCCACGCGCACTGATTGCACTCTCCTTGACATTAGTTCGACTGTCGCGCCTGCGCGCCTCGAACCGTGGACGCGTGTCATGAATTCCTCCAGTGTGTACCTGCCTTTATGTGCGGCGATCAATTCCTTTTATACATGTACCGAATGTTTGGGTACCTACCTACTTTTTAAAAACTGTTTTTAACTTGCGTGGGATTCGAATAAATATGTTTTGTTAAAAAAATATATAAATAAGTGCAAAGTGGATTATATAAGTAGGTAGATAGAATATGTGTATATAGCCTGGACCAACACACAGTCACAAAAAACAACACTAAAGTAACAGCTTATCACAAGAACAACGAAACCGCACACCAAGTTTCAAAAATCTCAAAATCAATAGACGATAAGATAAGAAAACATCTAATATTGACCAATCACTAAGAGCCGTGATTTCAAATAGTTCAACTTGTTTGCACAGGTCGTAATAAAGTGGTTAAAGAGTGGAACGACATCCCACTAATTAGAAAATGTAGTGACCGTCACCGCACATTAGGTCTTCGTTTCATCAGGGTGTATTTTCTGCATGAAAGGTCATGTCCGGCGCCCGAATGTACAGCCTACACAAATATCCCACCACCAAACACTTACAAGAACATATAAATTATCTACAACTTTATTTGTAGAGGGTACAAACCTCTCGGCGCCTTTTAAGAGGCAGGGTTATCGATCGCTTTCATATCAAATTACAAACAACCAGACCATCTTGATTCAACTATGTATTGTCCACAAAAGTCTTTTTATGACGTCAGGGATCTGAAAATATTGTGTTTATATTTAGACGGTTTTAAGTTTAATGGTATGTGAATCATCTGAAACAGAAAATTAAAAGTAGGTTATTAATGTTATTAAGAAAAATATTAACATTGAATAAAATTTATGTCCCGAAAGGAAACACCCTTGTTTGTAATAGAATAATTCCAAAATTCTTTCAAATGGCATATTTTACCCTCCATTATCTGCTTAAAAGATTATGGCAAAATTAAAGATTCAATGTTATCCCAACTACGATAAAACATAAACAGTATTAAAAGACAGTAGCCACCTTTCATTCCGTTTCATTTTCGGAGCCATAAATCATTCCCATGATGTACTTATCACTAATCCAAGCTCAGACAAAAATGACCGTAATGTATATTACATTGAAATTCATTTTTGTATTGTAAGTTTCAATAACGTATAAATAAAAAGAAATGTCTCATAGCATCGTAAATCCATCAACAGTAAACATTGATCCTTTGTTGATTATTTAGAAATCTCGGCGATCGTTCCCTCGCCAAATGGGTGGGATTATTCCAAGACAATAAATTTACATAGAAAATCCGATTAACTTTCGTTTCGTGGTCGAAATCGATAATCTTCACGGGCTGGATAGACAAAACGCCTGTCGTTTGTTTAAAGATTATGTCCCTTTTTATGTATTCGAATATTTGATGAAAAAAACTATAATCACAGTTTGTTTTCGGATGCCACGCTTCGAAAACCCAGAAAGCGGATTGTCCTGTAAACTGTCATCCCGGAGTTAACGAAGGTGGCTTAAGTAATGAGATTAGTATTTAATATTTGTTCTTTGCATTTTTTGCAACTTGGATGATCCTAAGATCCTGTAGAGTCGGTCAGTCTGGCGTGAACGAAACCAGATTTCCTTTTAAATAGGATCTTATGGACTGTTGACATAAAATAAAGTAATGGTCACCGGCTCAATGTCTTGTTGTAATCATATATATTTGTGGACTTCATTATTATGGCTATCGTCCGTCGGGTCCCTTCACCGTTCACAAATTATAGCTCAATTTACAAAAGGAATAAATTTGTAACAAAAACGACCGTTTCCTGAGATACCATCAATGTAAGCCGCGTTGGTGTCAACGTTATAAATTGAAATACTGAGCTCACCAATCTCCAACGAGGAATAAAAAATGTGGTGCTTAACCTACCGCTGATGACTAAGTAGTTATTAATGTTGTTATGTGGTGAAATATCTAAATCATTAATACCGAATGCGATTTTCCTATCACAAGAGATTTACAACATCTGGCAGGAAAGTAAACTTGAAATGAGCTGAACCATTGTTGTTTAGCAGGCAAAATTGCAAGGTGCCTTTTGTTTAGTATATTTTGGTGAAACCGGAAACAATCGTCAAATGGGCTCGACCACGATGGTGGTCTGTTATCTATATATGTCCTACGTCGCTTCCACTTGAGGCATTTCACCTTTTTTATTACAGCCTCTTCGCGACTTCACAATTACTTCGCCAGTTTCATTTACCGTATGTCTATGTCATCTTCGTCTCTATTGCTACAGCGATACGGTCGATATTGGTTTGTTTTTAAATGCGAGGGTTGAAGTTTATGGGTTGTTACAGGTATAGTTTTATCTTTGTCTACTTTCTCACCTTTTTACGACGTTTCGTGTGAGTGGAAGTGTCGTAGATACGATTATCGATTAGGTATAGTTATCGATCCGATCTAAAGTCTTCCGGTAGACTTTTGTTGATTTAGGTTCGGTTTTTCGGTAATTTAGTGGCGCTACAGCCTCGGGTTTGTTTGTTTCCTGTTACATTTGACATTCATATTGTTTTTCAACAAAAAAACATGCGAATCGTTACGCTGCATCGTTCGAATGTCCGCTCGTTGTTTTTGGTTGAATAAAAGTCGAAGATAAATCACGTTTGCCAAAAAGTTACATTTAATTAGTGTAATAATAATGATCGAATACAAATTTTGCGATGTAGATGTTAATCTTGATAGAATTATTGCACAGAAATTATACTTCCTACCTGAGATGTTCGGATAGGCACTGTCATGTGGTTTTAATTTGAATTTATTAATTGTATGTAATTATCAGGACGAGCCAATCTTAAAATGGAAGCTTCGGATTTTGCTTCGCGATAATGTTGTACATGTCGCCTTAATATATTATTTTGGTATTTTCAATAAATATTTAACATATTTATTTAACACTTATTTAAAATTTAATACCTGATGCTACTTCAGTATGAAAGTGAGAATCGCATTAAATAAAGACGGCATGTATCAAATAGCATAAAAATATGCATAAATATGCGCATGTTATGTCTTTCATGCATACGATAAAGATGTCAAGGTACAGTGAGCAGCGAAATAGTTTCATCGTATGTGGTCCTAGGCTGAAACAAAGTCAGAAATTTTGTTTCTTCTATATTAAATCAAACATATATTGTAGATAGTTTAATGCTGTCCGTTCAACACGTTGTAATTAGAAATATATTTTATTTCATATTTTGTGTGTTAAAATTATAAAAAAAGAATAAGTTCACAAGTTTAATTGCCTTTATCAACATTTGATATGACACTCTTTATTCATATCAAAATTGAAATAGGTAGTTTAATCTAAAAATATTAAATTTGTTCACTCTCACTTGATCATACATTTTAACAACGTAAGTCAATTTACTTCTGATTAAGTAGTACTTTTACCAGTCAACAAAAAAAAACATTGTTCACATTAAAATTGCTGTAGGTATTGTCCAAAATATAACAATCAGCAAAAAAAATATATTGTTTTATCGTATATTTTTGCTGTCCATACCATCATAGCGCAACCTGTGATGGAGTGACGTCACCTCGGTAACATTACCCGGCATAATGTACCACAACTACAAGATTAATGAACTCTTTGTGATCAAATTATGACATTGACGCATATATGAATGTTAATATCATATGATATTGATCATGATTATGCCTATATCTTTGTAATCTGTAGAGCTAAACAGCTTTAAATACGTACAAGATAGTCTGATAAACTTTATTTTTATATAAATAGGATTTATACAGGGTACCTATAAGCAAATATTATTTTCATAGTCAGGTAGGCATAATTGCAAACACTGTGGCCAATGAAACATCATATTCAGTGAATGTAAACCAGTGCTACCAAGTTGCGAAATCATTAAAAGCCAAAATACCATCAAATTAAATAGGTAATAAAATACCCTGTCAGAGGTAATCACAACACCTACACCTAACGACAAATTGACGCGACGACTAGACAGAAGCGGCAAAAAATTCGCCCCCAGTGAACGCTGGCCGAAAAAAAAACAAATTGAGGCGGAAAAAAGTTTTTATTGGACATTACGAGCCAACCCTGATGTTATCTGGAGTATTACTTTCATCTTTAATATGTCGATGGTTAGGGACTGATTGTTTATACTGGGTTACACGATGACGAACATAGTTATTTTGTTATGATTTAAAATTTTGTATTTTTTTTGTTTTTTATTGAAATAATTAATTTGCTGATTTTTTATGATTAATGTGCTATTTTTCGTGCTGATAACCAAACTTTGTAGTTTCAATTAAGATAACATAAAGAGTACAATTTATTTCTAAACAAAATGGTTGTTAATATAAAAAAAATACAAAATATTTTAAAACGCGCCGTGTAAACCCAGCATTATTTCCACAGGGTTGCCGATAATCATGTCACACATTTTTTCATCAAAACCACACGGACAGAGTGTTACCATCAGATTATCATAGACCTGTGGTCGGATTGTTCACTTTTAGAGATCCTTGCTCTCATTTAATAGTTGGAAGTTATTATTATTGTAAGAGGAAGCAAAAGCAAGAGGGCTAAGGAAGCAATGGGTTGCGTTTTTCTGTGATTCCTTTTTAAATTATGACCTGGGATTGGACATTATATTATGTCATTGAATAAAATAACCTTGTTTTACTGTCTGAAAAAAAACCTTAGCTATTATAAGTTAAAAACTAGTACTTAATTAATGTCTAGGCGCAATACTTTATAATTTATAGGTATAATTTTACGAAGATTTTGCCTTTTTCAAAATTAATCACTTATTTATAAAAAAACAAATTGTTAGATGTTTCATGTAGTTTTAATATCACTAGTTGGATATAGCATATTCTTTCAAGAAAATGTGACATTATTTTTTGCTCATGGTTGCTGCATTGCTGCTTAAAATAAATGTGAATTGTAAATTAAACTTCAAAATTAAAATTCGAGAGCAGCTCGTTACATGATAATATTGAAACGAAACTGTTAATGGCGATAGTAATTAATTTGAACCTTGTTACTAATACGACTCTTACTTAACCGCTTTTTTGTTCCCCTACCTGTCCAAAAAGGCTAGTTCCTACCCCTGTTCCCTAAACACATGGCCCATCCAGTATAATTTGGCCTTAATCTATGAACAATTTCTGGTTCATAAGGGGTCAATCATAATTGGTCTACTTTAATGAAACGTCCAGTATACTTTGGCCTTAATCTTCGACATATTTCTGCTCGAAATGGGTCAATTAGAATTGGTCTACTTTAAGAATTATTAAGTAAGCAAGCTTCTTAAGATGAAAGCGTATTGTTTATTATACTTATTAGAGATTTGTAAATTCTTTTAGATTAATTTATAAGCTAAACATATGAGTGACTGTGGAGTATTTGGCTTCCATTCAAATGTTTGAACCAACAATTTGACAGTTTTTTTCTTATGTTAAGATAGTTAACTGATAACGATGTTTTCATTGTAGTTTAACACTTACTTTTGAGAATTAATAAAAAACCGGATTCTCGAAAATAATAACTCACTTTTATACTTTTTTGTGATATACAAATATACCAATAGATGGAGATCAAGTTTTTCTTCACTATTATTAAACATTGATCCTTTAGATATTTATCATAAGATACTTTTTAAGAGATCAAATTAAAGAGCTTAATTGAAATATCTGTATTATCTTACTAAGAGTTAATTCCAAACTGTGCTCTGGCGCACCTTTATGCACCTTACAACCAATCATCTTATTTACTTACCAATTAAGCAAAATTTACAATTAATTTAAAAAAATACATTACAACGTCAATGTCGAAAAAATGATTTTACTCCACAAGCAATTTAACCCCAACCCGGGAATCGAACCCAAAACCTTTCGCTTAACAGCAAAATATGCTGTATATTATACCGAATACACTACTGTTACATAGTTGACGAAAACTGATCATGCAATTCCCTTTTTAGTTTTATATGACCATTGACATTTTCAGTTTATGCCCGCCAATAACACATAACCGAATGATTATTAAGTTAAGTAGGTAGTACCCACTTACCATAAATATCACAGAGATAATCTTTATCTAAAATAGTCGAATATTGCAACTTTGCCACCTTAACGTTATGACCGCTAATAATTCTGAGGTGAGACCACTTTATTTATTAACATAATAAACCTGACCACACACGAATTTAAATATTTAAAAAGTTTTTAAATTGACAACATTTTTTACCTAACCTGTGTGTTTTTACATGATTATCTTGTTAAATACACAAAAATATAACAAAAACTAAATATAACAACAGTCATGTAATTCTTTTTTAGAACGTTATTTGAAAAGAAAGCGCAAACCGCAACGGAACACCTTTTTGACATACGTCAAAACACCCGCGTTTTTTTCCGCGCGTCAATTTCGCCGCCATGCTCGTAAAAGGCAGGCGCGTAAAACTTCAATAAAATTCAATTGACACCGGCTTTAACTGATAATACTCGTGAACGCTCATTTTAGTGTTTTAACATAACTACACTACTTCCAAGGCGAGTTAGATAAAGATTTATAGTGCAGGTTTTAAACTAGGTAAGTGTAGGTCACATGTAATATTGGTTGCGCCTTGAAATTATCTTGTCAGGGGTGTTTCTGTTGTTCATGTTCGCCGCCGATTCTTTATGTATGACTTGAACAGCTATCTGTCAGGAATCATAAACATTTTTCACTTTACTCTGACTTTAGCCGGCATTTTTTACAGAACTTACAGAGTATTACTTACAGCCGAAACCAAAATTCAACTATAGTTAAAACCTTGGTAATTGGAAACTGCTAGTTTTGTTTTTTGTGACGTGTTTCTGTCATTTCTATATAAACAGCTATCTACCATAGTTTATTGAGACGCAAAAACATGGATAATAGTTACCATAGTTACACAAATAACAAGGCGTCAAAGGTTAGTAGAATATTGGTTTCGGCCGTTAAAGTACCAGCATGTTACTTTTTAACTAACTAGGATTAATCTTTAATCTTGGATTTTTGGTAGAAAGAGATGGAAATATCCTAGCAGATTTATTTCTACTATTTTTCCATAAAAACAAAAGGGAAAATATCCATTTATTTTGTATTACATCATCACTTTTTACCTAACCCAAAGTGTGACTGTGAAATAATGAATCAGACAAAATAAAACAAAGCACGAAGGTCGCGTGTGTTTCATTCTATTATACTTGGGTGTGGTTTTTGTGGTTAATTTTGTATTCATTGATATATTTATTGCATGCAATTTGCAAGTTGTTAACTCCTTTTTTGTTTTTCTGTTAAAGGCCAGTATCATATTACTGTCTACGTGCTATTCCATACCAACCAATCCTTAAATGAATATAAGTAATGTCTCAATTAAAAATCAAAATTAAAATTTCGAATCGCGAACTTAAGCGTAAATCGACTTATACAGTCGTACCGCGACCTTAGCACCTAATCGCGGCAATAAAAAAAAATTAAAAAGAGACAAAAGAAATCTGATCCTTAAGGTTTAAAGCAACTGCTTCAATCTTGAATGGAGTGCGTTATTTATACGTGTAGATTATCACAACAAATCACCAGTTGATCGGCGTTGTAACCCGAGACACCCTGTATATTCGATGATTGGCCAAATAAATATATTTCCCATATCCTGTTTATCGGGTCTCGGGCGTTAATAAAAATGTAGGCGGGGAGACTGAGCCCGGGCGAGCCGATGCGCAAATAAATAACTTTTAGAAGAGAATACTTTTTGGCAAGGGTTTACATGCGATATTAAATTTTAAAATGTAATGGTTTTCTAAGATAAAGTATCGTAAATTACTTTACTTCTATGCTTTAAAATTCAATAAGTCTACAAAATAAAAAAAAACCTAAATTTATATTTTTTAAAACACCTTAAAAATCGACAACCTACATATTGGGATTAATTTTGTTGCTGGTTTTAAATCAAGTCAAAAAAAAAAAGTTTTATTTTTTTCATGCCCTTTTTAACACCACTTAAAAACGCTTTAGCTCTGTGTTGAACAACAACCAAAGCTACATTTGTAACATGTTCCAGGTGAAAATATTTAATAATATCTCATTCCAGTAATGGTTCTCTTCAGGAAGGACTGCCATTCATAATACATAAATAAATTCACTCATTTATCATCTTTTCATCAAATCTTTTCTTTTCCTTCCACCTAGTTACCGTACCACTTCAGCCCAGTTTCCCCTACGTGGGGTGGCCGCGTTGCTCCTCGTATCGTATTCAATAAATTACCTGAACCACGACTACCATACTCTCCCCTGATTCTGATGATTTAAGTTTTTAGACTTAGTGAGCACACTATTAGGACATTAAACATTATAAAAAATATTTTTGGTATAGTTGGAAGAAATAAAAGTTTGAAACCTAGTGTAAATCAATCCTACTAATATTATAAACGTGAAAGTTAGTGAGTATGTATGGATGTTTGTTACTCTTTCACGTATAAACTACTGGACAGATGTTAATGAAACTTTACAGTAATATAGGTTATACTTCAGAATAACATATACTTAGGGTACTTTTAACCGCGGGAAAACTTCTCATTCCCACAGGAAACCAACTTCCACGCGAACGGAGTCGCGGGTGGCCACTAGTACGGAATAAAATAAGTACTACTTTTACCCTCGGATCGTAGCGGTGTGTACCGGACACCATTGTGCTGGTAACCAAAAAGTCACAAGTTTGTATCCCGGTCTAAAATCTTTCTTAAGTCGTTTATTAGTATGTTTGTCAGCATCCCTCCTTTCAAAATAATCTGCAACTGAAAACATCGTGCACGTTTTGTTAACCATTAAAACACTCAATTATTTTAATAAACAAAACAACATTTTAACAAGATTGAAAAAAAAACAAAAGTAGGCAACTTATAACAAATTAACCGAATTAACTCCAAAATAATTTTATGATGTTTCAAATTATAGAGGCGCTAACTAAAGTTACACAAACCTTAAATTTGCCGAGTTGTTAATAAGAGGTTATGCACAGTGTTGCAGAACTCAGTTAAATTGGATTTTATTAATGGCATCTTAAATCGGGAGCCGCGTGTGTGAGAACTAAGAAGCTTTATGTGAAACTTTTTAACTTATACATCGTAAATTTAAGTTATAATTAAGTTTTAAGTATAAATTGGTTATTGTTTGTCATTTAATTATACACTCGTTACAAATATACAATATACCTACAGCAACAGACGTAGTTAAATTCAAATATTCTTAAAAATATTTTATCCATAATATTAAATAAAATGTAGCCTCCACATTGGGGTGGCTATTATTTTTAGAATAAAAACAAGATGTAATAAACACTGAGACAGTTTGAGACAGTTAAATGATTGCATAGTTAACCTGAGTATTATATTAAACCAATATTTATAACAGGCTTTTATTTAGACAAACCAACAAGTTTATTCAAAGGTATCTTCCTTATTCATTTATTTTTTAATTTCACCACGGCCACAACCGAAAAAAAAGGAACAAACATTGAACATTGCTCACGCTATTAAAACTGTTAATTGCCAGTGCCTTTGTGGTGTCAAAACATTATAGAACTCCATTATTGGCCGTCGTTGTCTATAATTATATGGACCGACTACTTACTACGGTATTGACGGGGCATCAATCAATATTGATGATGAATATTGAAGATTGAGTACGTACAGTTACGTAGTGCAAGTGTTGATAGGAATATCTTGGTGTCTTGAATTTTTGAAGATTTATTAAATTTAAATTTGGAAGTTATATTTTAGTAAAATTGACTGCTTTTCTACTATTCCACATTTGAGTTAAGAAGTAGTATTTTATTGAAATAGGTCTACAATTTTACTTAATCATAATAATAATATTGCAAATTCTTTTGTTCACCGTAATTTGCTTTTTCTTTTTTCTTTTAAAATATGGCTGGTACCTACATATTTCAAGCTATTTCTTATATGGTTCTATTCATTTTGCTTGACTGATACCATCACATACCGAGTAGTCTCTGACCAACCAGCCTGACCTTTCCCTAATGTGTTGTCTATTTGATAGCCTAAACTAGTAATTACCCGAACTACACTACAAGTCTCACGCTCTTCTTAGAAGATGCTTTTTCTTAAAAGGTTTAAGATGAGATAATTATAAGTTTTGGGGTAGAGTGACGTCAGGGATTCAATCGATTGTATCTCACCATTATGTGGTAGCGGAGTGATCCGTATCGATGTGCTGATGAGCGATTTCGCTGTCAAATACTAGATAGGGATGGGAGTAAAATTAGTGAAGTATTGGTATGTGAAATATTGGTATTGCTATTGCAATGTTATATTCATATCAGACTTTTAATTTTTTTCGAAGTAAGTATGTATGTAGACATTTTCAAATTAGAGATACTTACTTAGTTAGGCTAGACAAAATACCTAAAATTGAGAGTAACAAAAGTTTGGAATATATTTATGAGTGAGTTGTTGTGAATACTTTTTTTACCTTGGCGCATTATATTCGAGAATAAAAGCTAAATTTTATATTGAAAGTAGGTGGTGCTTTCTTGCTTTCTCCCTTTCTTGCTAACTCGCTTTCTTGCTAATTACACTAATCTTGTATCTTAATACTTATAGGTACCTTGGTATTACCATTCCAGCCACTCATCAGAAAACCCATCTATCTATCACCCCAAACCACAAGATAAACCCAGCTTATTACTAAGATAAATTAGCAATTATCCCCACTTTTTTACTCATTTTGCAGCAAGTTAGATGGATACCTACTAATTGAAGTTAGGGTGCAGTCATTAAGTTGAGACCATTAGCGAATGCTTCTGTTACACTTTTTTGTACCGAGCAAGTCGTACTATGGGTGAGTGAAAAAGTTGTGATATACATCTTTGAGCAGGATTAACTTGCAGTTTTATACAGGATGTTGTAAGTGCGTTATGCTATGTCAGGTTGTTTTGTAGTTTTGATTATTTTCTAAAATCTACTACTACCAACAAACATAGGTATATGTATTTCATCCCTTTTTTGTAAGGTTACCTTAACCTAACTTTCCATATTACGATCAATCAACATACGGATCTTCATGAACTCTCAATAACATTTTAAAATTCGCTGAATACTGTAAAACACAGACGCATCAGTAATAAACGTTAAACTTATATAGGACCAATGTCTTAAGAAATTAAATTAAATAAATATATCGATATTATAACTACACCCTGTATCATAACTCACTGCTTGCTTACCATCGACTTACAATATGTCAGAAAGACGTAGTGGTTCCGTCAATCAAAGCAAAGGAGACGCACAAAAAAACGAGCTATCGCCAATTACTTGTGCATAATGGCTTTAACGTGTATTAAGATTGTGAAACGTTAAAAATGGCTGAAACCAACTTTTTGCAATGTAATTTGCTACCACGGAAAGTTATCGCAAAATTAACTTAGTGGTAAGTGATACTTTTTTGAGATATAGTGATGGCGATAAACTAATAAATACTTCATTTTTTGTAAAGATTACGTTATGGCCTTATCATTAGTTAATATTGAATTTTAGTTGTATTGCAGGTAAAAACAAGTAGAACAAATTAAGTGAAAACCTAAAGTCATAAAATCTTTTTTAAAAAAGGTTTGCACAATATAAAAAATATAAATATGCCACGTATGTTTAATAAATAATTTCTTTTCATTTTCTCGTTATATTTTTTATATTATTGTATTGTATAATAATATGCCAATGAATATTATAAATTTTTGGTCAAACATTTTTTTCTTCAGAATTAGAGTCACGGTTCAAATCTTTGGACTACATACCAGTAAACGATTAACTAAAATCCAATGAAATAATTAAATCCCCATTTTAATGACAAACTACTATTAAGGAACCACTTATTTAAATTTTCAGATAACAGTCTGTCAGAAGTCGGCCGAATATGACGTTTTGATTGCCAGAATAAAAATTAATTGCTACCTTACATCCATATGCTACACAATAAGCGAAACTTCAAAAAACAATGCTCTCCTAGCCTAGTAATAATACGGTGTAATTTTGTAAGTGATCCAGATTATAATCACTGGAACGGCGTTTCAAAACATCTGGTTGTCAAAAGTGACAGTGACAGAAACAACCAATAATTAAAAGTTCAGGAAACTCTACATAGTTCTAGGAGTATTGTTTTTTATTTTAAGTTATCAGAACTTAACTTACGTGGGTGATTTAAAGCAGAAAACCTATACTTTTTCATTAACTAATAAATAAATAAAAATTATGCATTTTTAACGCATTGATGTCACTGCATCTTTAAATTATAATAATTAATTACTTATATTTATTCTTATAATATGCGTCTGTTGCAAAGTCAAAAAACTCCTTCACCTACGTCTATTTACCTATTTGATATAAGTGGGAAAGTTATATATTGTATTTAACCGACTATATTTAACTGCCTTGTAATACAAAGGCGCCATGCTTTAAAAGAGGCCGCCTATCATAATAATATTAAGTGAATCATGCATGAACTTTTCAAGCAATCATTTGGCGGTAAAAGTGCTATTAATAATTTTATTTTATCCTTTAAACGCCGGTGGAACAAATGCTACCTTTTTTTCTCTTCCGGTTATTTTGTTACATATTAATTGTGAAAACAGGATTTATAAAATTTTATTTAACTTTTTACTTTCAGCTTAATAATATTAAACGTAAGACTTTAATTTCAGTTGATTTTAAATTCGCAGAAAATTATATATTATGGTAACAGTATTTTTTGTTAAATTGTACATTTCCTATCTAATAAGTACTTTATAATTGCCAATTAACGTGTAATCATTTCCTTGAACACTCCATCAAAAATTATACAATCAATGACGATTCCTCACCATTTTTGTCTTCATTCTCTTAGCGTTAAACATAGGCGTTGATAATTGTTTTGGCAATTAAAAAAACAATAATCTTTTGTTTTTTCTATAATTCTAAGTACGGTATCACCCCCGACGGAACCCTTTGTTATAATCTCGGTTCCATTGATGATTTTATAAGGTCAATATAAACTAATTTGATGTGATCTTTTAATTAAGTAGAAAAGGATTGAATAATCAATATATCGATTATTTTTATGATGGGTTGGATAGTTATCCCTTCCTGTTAGGTAGTTGTTTTTTGTGGTCCTTTATGTGTGGGTTGTTCGTGAGTGATATTTTTATTAATATACCAACTGTTAGAAATATCATCTTATACGATTGGTAATAGGCTATTACTAATAGCTTTTACACCATTTTACATTTCTTTTCAATTTTAATGTTAACTTGACTTAAAAAAAAATGTTTTTTTCAATTTTTTTAATAATAACCTTATACTGAAAAATAATTAAAAAATATAAAAAAAACGTTCTTTCTGGTAAAATGCCTTTGTTTGCCCTTGTATCCCTAATAAAACAATTCAAATAAAGCAGCGCCATCTAGCTACATTAAGAGAAACATGATAAACTTTAGACAACTCTCGAAACCACATTAATACTATTGTAATTGCTTCTTCTAATTGTTTAAGTAGTTCTTCCTAGAATTACTTCTAAATCATTTTAAAGTTTTATTCACATAACATTTAGTAGCATGCCTTTATCTCAGTGATTAAAGTACTTAACTACTCCATCTAGGTTGTATTGTACTCATTTTCAGCTAGACTATATAAGTTTGTATATTCAGCATTTTATATAAAATAAGATTTATTCGCACATCATATAAAACCACTGAAAACACATATAAATTCCTATCCTACTCAAAACACACACCCTGTATATAATCTCACTTAAATTAGTAGGACACAAACCCAAAAACAAAAAACTTATCAGGAACCCCATCAATCTACCCACTTGTTGTGTGTCCGTTCCAAAATCCAAGGTGGTCAAATACGATAAAGGATATTTTGACCAAACCCAATTTATGTGATTTTGTGCGCTAAGCCTTGTAGTTTTTTATCTAAATTAGTTCGCCTGTGATAAGGAAAAGGCAGGTTGAGGCAAACAACTTTATTATACTGACATCATTTTCGCATTTGCCTAGACATTGTAACACCTTGCTCTGCTTTTTTCGTTTTTTAGTTTTTAGTCCTGGAGCAACAGTCAAATAAATTTGGAAAAAATGCGCGTCAAACTATTCCTTGAATGTAGCTTAGGCACTCTAGATAGACATTTTAAACTTATACAAACTTTTTTATTAAGCAAAGTACTCTTATACCAGTGTGATATCTGATAAAGTAAAACAACAATTTTATAAAAAGGTTAGTTTTCCTACTGAAATATATTAAACAGTTTTTAGATCAGCTTTGAGAATTAGTAACTCGTAAGGTTAAGATAATAAGATATTAAAAATGTGCTTAAAAAAATAAAAAAATCTCCTGTAAAAAATAGCATACGTCACGAAATTTAAAGAGCAATAAAAAATAAATGTCTAATACAGATATCAAAGAACATAAACTTATTAATTTAATGACCCACCGAATGACGAATGAAGCTGTTTCTATGACATACAGACATGAAAAAGAAAACCCGTTTTATGTGTAGGAGTATTGTTGTATTATACTTGTAGATGGTCCTATTAATAATGATAAATTGATTTAACTTAAATTCCAGATATTGACCTACGAGAGGAACATCTCAGATTTATAGTTTAAGAGCTTAATGGTTTTGTAGAAAGTTAAATTTAAAAATTAAAAAATATACCTACTGTAAATATGCATGTTGTTACAATTAGTTGAGGTTGGTAATTTTTCTTTATATAAATTGTTTTCTCATTATTTTGGTCTGTGTTTGATACAAGTGTAAATTTAAACAAGGTAGGTTTAAAAATGCGTTTATGACTCAAAACACAAAAAATGTTTTTTTTTGTTAAAGATAAATCAAATTATTACAAGTAGAAGACATAAAGGCTCATTTTAATAATAAATTATGATGGAATTCGAGCTTAACATACATTATTTTTATGTAAAATTCTTGACTTTAGCTCTCGGTCTAACTAAACCACCTACTAATCAGAAAGTACGAATATGTCAGAGTTCGTTACTCCCTTCTAATGTCAAATTTGTCATTAATTGTTCAGTAGTTTCTTAAAGTCGGTGTTCGACATTAAAATAATATATTAGTTACACGCTTTTGTCATTTACTCGAAACCAAAGTTCAAGAAAGTCAATTGAGACATCAATTTCCTAGGTCGGTACTGCTAGAAGATGTTTTAAGACTTGTCATTTTTAATTTTGCCGCGATTAGGTTTTATATCAAAACATAGAGTGGGAACTTGTTTTTTAATTTTAATAACAATACTTTGTATAAGCCTTAGTATTTTAACCCATTTTCTTGACCATTTGTGTGTTGGTACTGAAAAAAAAAACATACCAGCTGAATTGAGAACCTCCTCCTTTTTTGGAAGTCGGTAAAAAAATAGATTATCATTAATATCATAGCGATAAACTGCATTCATTACAAAAACAATAGATATATTTTAATAACTTATCTTAAATATTTAAAATAACATTATTGTTGGAAGTATGAATCTGAAAAAACCAACAAGTTTCAATGTTTTAATATCAAAAACTGATTTATAATAAAAAGTAGAACTTCATTAATCACCGTGAACCTATAAGCAAAATGCTAAACAGAGTTAGTCAGCTCAACCAGCCTATTTTATGTTTTTACCTCAATAAAGTTCCACTTTATATATAGTCAGTCAGCCTACGGCATGATTGAAATATTCCCATCGCCCTAAAAACAAAAAATATTCAGCGTGAACACGTTAACCGGCGTAATCTGAATAATACGCCACAAAAAGCGGTATTATTCAAATGTTGTCCTAAGGCGTTGTAATCATCCGCCCGCTATGACTGATAGCTTATTGTCCTCAAGCTACCGGTCTTTACCTCGAACCCAACTCCAAAACGACCTAAACTCCTCACCTTTTAAATTATTATCAACCTTGAGGCCTTAGCGTTGTGATGCAGTTTTGTTTGAGCGGGAGTCGGCTACTGGGCTTACGCGGAGTATTCACAAAGCAACCGTGCGTGACGAAGCATTCGTTGACATAGCAGTTAAGTGATTTGAATCGATTACGAATTGGAGCTTAAATTATAGGTGTTACAGATCTTTTTTCAGCAACGCTTAAGTGTTGTGGGAAGTCATTATTCGTATTTAAAATGGAGTCGAGAAGAGATGTGTAGGCTCTATGTAAGTTTTAAGGTATTTTATGAATTGACTTTATTATTTTATTTATTTTATATTACTAATACACGTAAGGTCTTTAGATTACCTATTATAAAAATCAAAGGATTTTAAACCTATCATCATATAAACCTTCTTTGACAAATGGTCTGCTATCAGACAGCGAACAGCTCTCTACCTTTTTTTACTATTTTCCCTTTGTGTTTACAGCAAACAAAATCTCCGATGATTTAATAATAATAGGTTATGGCAAGTCGATGGTTCGATTGTCGAAGCTCGATTTGGCGGGAATTATAATAATGTGTCGCGTAGGACAATGGGGGGCGGGGACGTGGAGGGGGTGCGTCCGTACATGCTCACGCGCAGGCCAGGGTTACTACCATCTGGAAAACAAAGTTCAAGATATTGAAGACAAAAATCTTAAAATGTTGATATTGAAGACAAAAATCTTAAAATAAGGAAGAAGGTGCATAAATTGAAATTTTATGTAAGTATAACTTATATTATTATACCTACTATTTGTGTTGCAAATATAGCATCTATTTTAAGGAACCACTTATGTTAAAAATAAAGTATGAAAATTGTATTGATGGCCAATAACCATCTATCAAATTAATTATTTTTCGTTATTTATCAATTCTGATTTATTTAATAACTGTTTTGGTGTAAAATTAAATTTCATATGGTACTGTCATCATAGAAATAAGCCATTGATAGTTTTAAGATTTAAGCTTTAATCAAATTCGACCAACCAATAGCAGCCCATCGCCGTGCAGTTCGAAATTTGAACATTGCACAATGACAATATTGACGCAAGCGCGGTACGATCCGCCCGGACAGAATAATGATGAGATTAAATATTACAACTGTTGCGAACATCGATTCAGGCAATCCATTTCGCTCGGACGATCTCGCAGGCCCTACGTTTTGAGGCGGCGACATGTCAAAGTTCTAGATAAATTATGTGGAAGGTTCTTTTGGAGTAAACAGCGTGTACTTGAAAGTGGTAAGTAGGATGGTGGTATTAAAGTTATTAAAAATATACTGAACTTGTTTTATTTGGCATAAATCATAGCCTATTAAATAAATGGCAAAAATAACAATTGCTATAATTGTTTTTGACATGCTTTCGATGTGAACAGTACAATCAAGACTAATAGTAAAATATTTCACCTTTCCGCCATTTTTAGTTATCCATTTACATCGCCAAGGCTCTCTTACCTGTAAATCCATTCCGATCCTACTTCTTAAAAGCCAGTAATACATTTCGGTACATTCGCGGACCGCGTCGCCACATCGTCCTGCGAATGAAACCCATTAGACATTTAACTTACAAGGCTATATATTTAAAGGCTGGGTTTCTGCGACGGTTTGTGACCTTATGTCGTCTGTCGCCACAGCCGCTTCGGGTTAGTGAAAGATTGCGCCTTCATTCTAGTGATGGGTGTAGGTCTATCGATAATCGATACCTTTTGTTATTAATAACATGGCTTTTATTTATAATAAAAGTTAGTTTTTCCAAATACTTAGTTCGTAGATGAATAGCAAGACCACACACAAGTTGGTAATTTAATACAATATTTAAATCGGCAGATTTAATTTATTTATGTGGGTACACATAAAAGTTACATATAATTAAATTTCATCTTATTCATATGAAATGAAACTCCCTAGGTATATGTACCTTAGCATACCTACATAACAACCCTAATAAATATATCAAAAAGGAACCAAATAAGACAGAGCTTGAATCTTGAAATTAGTGAGTCTTTAACCACTACAAAGTTACTGTTTTTAAAAATTGGATTTATTTGCGACTTAATTTTACCAAGCAACAATAATTCCAAACTCTAATAAACAGCACGTTATTCGTTATTACCCATTCTTTTGCACCAAAACTTTGCTCTACATTTTATTGGATATTAACCTAATAAACTGCTCATCTAAAGTTTTTTTTAATAAACATCGACATTATCAGTGCGCACATCACTACCCCACCGCCCACGCGGGTCGGCGCGCGCGCCGCGATCTCGTGACATAACATCGTGAAGACGAACCTTTCGCAACCTGACTCAACATCCGCAACCATGGCACCAAATAAAAACACTGAGACAGTGGGAGGGTCAAATGATAAATAATTTAAGGAGAGAGTGAAAGGGTTAAACATTGCTTTGGGTTGAAAGATTTGATTATGTTATTGGTTACTGTCAGAGATTTAAAAGTTCAAGCCAGGAATTTGTCAGGAAGCGTTGTAGCAAGCTGAACCTAAAATTTTGAGATGAAGTAGATATACCTACTTCTATAGTAGTACATATTTGAGATACGTACTATCCAAGGTATCGCTGGTGTTAGTTTCACGTTAGCCAAATTGAAAAGTTTGGCGGGACATTGCCAGTAAGATGCACCGTGGCAGGCCAAGAAAACGATGACGTGACGAAGTGGCCAAGTTAATATATACTCCACAAACATGGTTTCTTTCTTAGCCACAATTTCCCTAGATAAAATAATTTTTAACGATTCAGGAGGTCCTTCGTATACATAATTATACTTACCTAAAGAAGTAGACTTAAACATCAATATATCTAACAAACACTAAAACAACAGTTAAAAAATATAAAAAATCAATTCAATCAAATTATTATTCCTATTCAAGTTTCCACGTTTAATGAAACCACAAAACAATGTTTGCTTATCGACTTCCTTAATGACTAAAACGGATTTCACACAAAAACTACTAATTTCTAAATGGCCGTCAAATTGCACATCGTAAACCAAGACAAACTAGTACCATGATACCAGATCATTAAAGTACACACATACACATACACATACACATACACACATATATACACATACACATACGGAAATACGTGGGTGCAAACTACCAGAACTAAACTATAATTCGAGAAATACGTTAAATAACTTATAACAGCCATGACTTTGACTTAATTGTGGATTTTGAACCAACTTTAGTAATTGTTTACACGTGTGTCAATTTTAATCAATACGCTGGATTTTTAATTCAATGCTTAAACTTTCTATGTTAAATTATTCGCGAGGTTTTTGGAAACTTTCTCCGTCAATAAAAAAGAAAACAAATCAATTCGGCTAACGTCTAACGATGTGTTTATTATTATTCAACTAATTTTGATTCTGTATTTTTAACATATTTTTTGTGGATGATATGAATAACAGTTTATGTTCTAACTGCTCAGAAATATGAAGCAGATAAGGCTGAATGTTTCTGATTTAAAAACACCTAGGCTTATTAGCGAAAATCGGTAATTCTTTCATTGCACTGCACCTAATACTATAAATAGTTTTATTTTCTGCAACGCATTTTCACATACAAACACATTTTTCAAGCAAACCCTTGAAAAACATTTGAATTGCAAAACAGTCCTGTCAAAGAGTCTTCAAGGGTATTTTGTAACAACTCGAATAACTCAATACATTGACAATTGGTAAATGCAATTTTATGAGCAATAAACGTTTACTCTTTTTCTGTGTTCTCACGAATAAATTCCATCCAATCTGAATTTAAGAGTCAAATAGGGTATAACAACTCGGGTATAACATTTTACAGAAAGGTTAACATGGTGAGAAAATGTTTTTTTTTATAGTGCCAACATTTTGATAACACATCGTTAGTTAGATTCATTCATTTTACCCAAAAAGTATTTGTTACTAAAAATAGAACTAATTACTAAAAATGTCCCTTATTTATCTATTAATTTAAATATTTAATGCAACAGACTTATGTAAGAGAAACTCGAAATTTAATTGGTAAATAAATATAAAGTATCATTCTCTGAAATACTTTGTTAACAATAATTTGATGAATTACTTTAGTAAAAATGACTTTTACTGTCAAACTAATTCCATGTAAGTAGGTATGCTAACTACGAACTTTGATTCATTAAACAGGGTAGGAACTTAGACCTTTTAGACTTTTGCTTGAGCATTGAGCTATACTTCAGTATGCAAAATTGTTTGTGTAAATTCTGAAACAAAGCCATAAAAATTCAAAGATTTCCAGACTTGACCCCATGACCTCACTGGACTCTCATTCACTCTACTTTCATTCACTCTTTTGCACCATTCAGAGATGCCACACGATTCAAAGAAAAACAAATAAAGAACATCCGGCTATTTGAAATCATTGGAATTTAGAAGAAAAAATCATTTAATTAATACAATCAAACAAACGACGACATCGAATCACAAACAAAAAGTTTTATTAGTTTGTTTCATTCAAACGAAGGTATCAACTATTCATATTTGGTTATTAAATATCAAACCTTAATTACAATTATCAACGGGTAGTAGTAAATGATGATTACACTTGATAGTTTTACAGCAAATAACAGGAAACGCACTGAATGAAATGAATGTACGGGAATCATGTGAATGAGTGGAAAACACGTTCGTACACCGAAATCAACAATTAAAACAATAGAAATGTGGTTTTGAACAACCAAAATCCATTCAATTAAAAATGTTTCTAAGAATAATTGGTTCCTAGAAATTCTGCGTTTAATTCAATGGGAAATCGTATTTATTTGATTCATATTTCCATGAAGAGATTAATATATTCATTCATGATTCATAGTGTACAACTATTTGTAAGACTTGCTTGTCAATGTTAATCAGTTTAAGATGAATGAACTTCTAGATCTCCCCGCATAAAACTTTGAACCAATTTAGAAACTCGTGAGATAAATCAAGCATTAGGTTTAATAACAATTTAATAACTTAATAAATATATAGTAAATAATTAAATATTGGTGTAGTAGAAAATATGACTTCATATTTTCGTGTTGCTCCGTATGTGTGTCATATCATTTTAGTACATCAATTTAAAGTATTCAAAGATACCATTATGAACTTTGCTACACCAAACGAAACTTTTAGTTCTTTTAACTAACGCGTTTTTTTTTATTTGTAACATGTAATATAAGCATTACATTAAAAGGGATAGCAATTAAATGTTCGTTTTCCTTTAATTTCTACCGTGAATAGACCACACAACATCGAAAAGGTCGCTAAATCGATTGAAAACGAGTGTTAGTCCGTACATCGATACTGTGAGTGAGTTCGAGACACGGACACAATGAAACAGTAAAACTTGGACACAGTAAGTCGGATAGTCAGGTAATGCTTGGTAGTAATAGCAACTCGAAAGTAAACATGCCTTTTTTTAAAAACGATAGCATTTTTATTCTTTTTTGTTTTATATTTATAAGTAATTAGGGGTCAGAAGTTCAGTTAATAAGTTTTCACTATAGATTGATGCATATTATTCGCAAGGTTTTTTAAACATTATTGGTTCTTGAGGTACCAATTAAACATGCTTGCGCGCCGTATAACATAAGTACCTAAGTGCTTCACAGTTGGTGAGGAAGCTAAACAAATTTGTAGCAAATTAATTAGTTAATCAAAGACAATTTATTCTTCCTCTCTGTTCCCTACATCGTCTGCTCTAGGTAAGCTTCCGCGTATTGTGTGAATGCACGCCACCTAGCGGCCGCGAGCGAAATTAGCGACCGATCGTGATCGTATGTTTATTTGTATGTTTGTAAATTTGCAACTTGGGAAGTCTTGTGGTGACGAAAAGGATTGCAATTGAAGAAAGATATATGTTGCAATTACAAAATAAGATTAATTAACATGTTTTTAGAGATTTAGTGAAACTAGGTTCTCACCTAGTCCATTGTATGGCACCTAAAATACTAGCGCTTCCTGCGCTTAATTTTGGGCCACATATGTAGATCTTGTTAGTATATTATTGGCACGACAGCCTGTAATGACTTTCAATAGTCTAGTAAAAACGACTTGTATACCCTAATTTTGGAAATGAACTGATTAGAATACTTCAAGGCATAGTCTTAAATATAGGTCTGTAACTACACTCTTAGGAATAAATATGAAAATAATAAATTCGCTAATCAGTCTACATAGAAATCTTTCTAAAAAAACTAACTATATGGTAACTACTATAACTACATTTTGTTCTATTTAAGTACTACAGTACACTTTACACCCGAAGCGTGGGAACTTTAACCGCAGTATAAAAATGTGCTTTCCCGCTGCTTCCGTAGGTCAAGTGATGATAGCATCTGAGATACAAGATATATGGTAAATCGAGAGGAGCATCACGCCTGTCTAGAAAGTTAACTGCAAGTTTGTGCCAGTTGGTTCTACTGCAAGCGGGGTTATTTATACTGTGGACACTTTATAATTGTATCGAGTAATTCAAGATAGGTTTTTGGTCTATATTCTACGTTCAAAGCACCAACATACGGTTACGGTTTGCTGTTGTAATTTTACAATAGATTGTGTTATGCTTAAAAACTTTTTTTTTCGTTCAGTTGGTATTTCTATTACTTTTTCATATCTGGAGAATTAGCTAATCTCGTAGCCAAATTATTTATGCTTATCCAACTAATGTTTTAAAAATATTTTTTTTTATATTAAGTTCATTTAAGTTATGTCATCTTATGTTTAAAACCAATATATCGTAATGAACCCGCTAATACTGCGTCAGCAGTCTACTATGACTCAGAATAACTTGGGATGTTTTACAAAACCATTGAGTAAGCCTGCGGTCTTGTCTTCAAGTAAATCCCGTTGTAACTCATCTCAAATGTTATGAAATACCTACAGTTTCATTGCGGGGTCACGCCTAAATTGTGATTCATTTTAAGCTTTCATACTTACTTTACGATTGTCAACTTTTTAACCCATTACCCGGCGAATATCACGCTACACTTTTTTACCTCAGTCTGAATATCATGCTTTACTTCACCAATCTAATACACACGTAACAAAATACGTTCACTTACAAGGGAGACAGCTTTATACGAACCGAATTATTCCACGCCAGTTTTTGCTATTGATTTTATATAAAGGCGAGTATCAAACTGGTTTCGCGGGTAACACGGGAGCTGTCGATACTGGCTCTTGTTAGTCATCGGTGCGTTGTGAGCGAGTGATATATTCTTTATATTGTATCTATAATCTGCTGTTTTTATACGCATTCAAACAACGTAGCAAACTTTATATAACTATTGATACTACAAAATAAATAATTTATCGTAGGACATATTTTTTTAGATGTTAAATGTGTCACATTGCTAACTAGGTTCATAAATGTGAAAAAACATTGAAACACAAATAATTTATTTAATTATTTATTACCACTGATTTATCTGTAATCAACTGGGATACATACATAAAATAATATGTTCAAATTAATGATTATTTTACATTACTAATACTAAAATCAAAGTATGGCTACCGACGGACGCTTCCATCTTATTATTGGCACATGGAATAATAAGTTGTTATTTTATAAATTTAAAGAATATTTAAAATTGGATACATAGTTTAAAAACATACTTTTTCTTTTTACTGTTCTATTTAAGCATAACAATGACGAATACACGTTAAAATATTATTTAATAGTACATACAAAAATATAAGTGAATCAATATTTTTATATGATATTCATATACAATAATGATTATATAGTTTGATTTATAATTTTAATTTTTAACTCTACCGCAAATATTTCGAACATTCGAAATAAGGGTGAAGTTTTATACTTATTGTTCGCAAAATTAAACATAGACTACAATTTAGTTTATAAATGGATATGTAGTTAAAAAAAAAAATATTTGCCAAAATACCTACCACATTTTTCCAAAAAAAAATTATGAATTCTCACTTTAAAGTAATGTTATAAAATAAATTTTCATGGAATTTTGATAATTTGAAAATTTTCTACATATATGGCTTAACAACTTATTTTTATATATTAGGAACAACCCTCAAACGTTAATTAGTAAAAGCGTTATTACTAATAGTAAGTATTTAAATTGTAACATATTTCCTTATTTTAATAGTTTTTCTACTGATCATTCGTCCTAAAAATAAATAGACCGAGAAAAATGCGAAGAAGTTTAAAGAACCAAAAGTTCTATAAGAAGCTATATTAATAACAATTTAAATAAATATAAATATTAATTTACATTAAAATAAAGCTAAGCGAGCTGTTTAAATGCTATGATCACTTACCCTAATAAATACTATTTACAAATCACCAGAATGTTCTATTTATATTTTTCATTTTTTTTCTTATAAATTTTCAACAATGGAATGACTTTTACGGACGGCATTTGATAAAAATAAATCTAATTCACATTTCCGAAAATAAAATACAGGGTGTTCCGATTTTGTGATCCTTCCTGGTGCGGTGAATACTGATTTGTATTGGTTTCTGAAATCGATGTTTACCATCGTATGCACATCGATTCCTTGGACGGATTGTAATGTATCTCTCTGTAACAATAATAAGTACATTAATATACCAATTAAAATAAATAAATTCAGTTGTCCTGTCGTCATCAGATGTGGCTTGCATGATGAAATCTATATGAAAAGAACAAACTATAAACTCAAAAGGCCAAAATGCTTGTAGGGATATTTAACAGCACGATCGTAAACAGTTATTATTATTTTTTAATACAATAATAACTGATAATATGACACTAACGTGCGGCCCTTTTCTTTTTTTATTACATTACAAAACTCGGTAAAATTACGCGACATATGGCAACACTCGTGACATTTATTGTTATTTTCGTTCACAATTTAAGAGTTTATGTAATTCTTACTTTATTTTGTGTTAAGGGACCGCTGAGGAAGGATCGTGCTACCTCCAACACCTTCACCGCCACAAGCATTGACTACATCTACAACAATTGAAAAAACATGTTATTAATAAAATAAAATGTTAAGTCAAAAATGTTAAAAAAACAAGTCAAGGTGTCAATAAAAGATAGTGGTGCAAAAAAGACGAATAGTGGTTAATTTTGAACAAAAAACACCGTACATTAAAAAATAATCCCGTAATTTCCTAAACAGGATTAACGGGAACACCCGTTACTAATTTTTTCAAAAAACCTTTTTACATTTTTAATCTTTTTTATTTTCAAAACAATATACAGTTTTAACATTTTAAGAAGATTATCACCACTGACGGCTGTTTGCGGTTGATTTGTATTAAACGAATTAACCATGGCGACCGCCTTAATCCAGATTAGCAAAACACGGCGTTTTACAAAGTAACATTTCTTTAACCATTTTCTTTATAACAGGATAAAGCTAGTCGTGCTACTATAGTAGCGCGAACTATTCTGAAACCATCCAGCAAAGAGCAAAACAATAATCGGGAGTGCGATCTGCTCCCAACACGTTTTCTAGCTCGATTCGATTCAACCGGTGATACCGATAGAAAAGGCATTTAAGAAGTACAACGAAAGGCCGTAGGTGACAAGGCGGCATTTTGCACACCTCGAGCTAACAGCGCACTCGTGAGCACCCTGTATCTATAAATGACTGTGGGAAAACGCTTTGTTTGTAAATTAAATTAAAACTGTTTTATTTGCCGTTTAAGTACTGATATTGAGCACGTATTTCAAGTACAACTTTGTGACTTTGCATTTGTAAAGTTTACAATACTTTTTTACGTTAGTTAGAAATTATGTGATAGATAATAGAACCTCCTTTGCATTGGAATCGTGATTCTCGCGACAAAGATTACCAACATCGCCTCCGGAGTCGCCTAACTATATAGGTCATCATCTCACTTTCGATTGTGAAGCAATTAAGTCAACTTTATAAATATCAGAAGGTTAAAACAAAAGTTAAGAACCTACTGTTTTACATTACCACAAATAATTCAAACTTTTTTTTTTAACATGACACTATGGCTTTTTTTCTTTTTTGTACGTTTTTTCATAAACTGCCAGCACAAAAATCAATCACGTATCAGGCAAATCGTTTTGACTTGTGCAAGTACAAATTACCGCAATTTGATCGACCGTCAGTTCCGTACCGAGTGTTCCTTGTACGGTGCGCGGGCGCATAAACAAGAAATTATAGCAAGGGGTCATGTGTGCCTGTTAGGGAATGTTCCGGTTTGCACCCAGAGGTAGGATTACCCAGGGTTAAGGGTAAAAGTCATCGGGTTTATCAATGGGTAGCTGTAACGGGATTTGTTAAATGTTCATTTTTAGAAGATACTTTTCTTTTAAAAACATCATAGCAATTAATAATTCATTAGTAAAATCATTTTATCATTCTTTGATGATATTAGGTATATCAGAGCGAATTCATTTTTATTTTTAAAAAGACTTGACAATGTTTTAATATGTATTGGTGAACACGAAATTTTCACTACTGAAAGACCATCCTCTGGTATACCAAACCTTTATGACTTGTCAATAATAAATATTAGCTATCTGTAACAAATTTCCAGCAGTCCCCAACCCGAGTCCCCCACCGGAACCCCCCTCCGTATGCTACCGTCCACGTTCGCACAGTTTCGGAAGCATTAGGCCCTATTAACCACCGTTAACAAAGAACACGTCACGAGTCCACGACTCACGCGCAGAACCATCTATCCGATCTCGGTAGCGGCGGATTCACACGGAACTGCCTGGGAGCATGCGTGCACCCAAAAATGGGGGCTAAAATGAGGGCTAAATTGCGCAGTGACCGCATTTGACCCGTGGAGACATCTGATGACATCTGTATGTTTATGCGAATATGTGAAGAGTAACTCGTGATGTTCGGGGATAGATGTTTTTGGAATATGATGTGAGATTGCATGAATGTTTTTTGTTAAGTTTGGTAAAGACCCCGCTTACAGAGATTTGGGAAGATGTTTAGGTAACGCAAAAGTATGCCTAGTAAAGAAAAACTTTGTTTTTAGAAATTAATATTTTTTAGCAAATACCTTAGTGCTCATGTTCTTAAATTAAAGTATTCCAAGAACACAGTTTTAATTACAATATTTTGGTAAAATTATTTAAACAAACATATTTTTAATGATTTTTCAAGGTCTCCTATTGTGTTGACATTTGACTTTAGCACTTAAATATGACACCTGTTTCATTGTATGTAAAACACATTACAAAAAATTATATAAGTACTTGTAGATTTAAAATTGCTACCCATGAACAAGTATTTATCATAGACTACTATATTATAGTGGAATATTTAAGTATATTTACATATACCTATGTTTATACTATAAAACATTTATTCTTATGAGTAATAGATTCAAAAAATATAATTTTCAAAAATAACTTTTGTTTGGGTTAACGACTTCGGGTTAAAATTACTTCATATTTTGTTGTACCTGACTTATAGATCTCTGATACCTAATTATTTCCTGATTGATCTAAATAAATTTCTACTAACTGCCACTCATTTTAATTACTATTAAATACAGAAAATACCTCTACCGTTAAATTATTCTAATTTATTCTCTCTAAAGTTTAATTATTAACTTTTGGCTGACTATGGGTAAGACTTTCATATGAAACCACTTGAGCAATTAAAAGCAATTCCAATATCATTCAATCGCTTAATTTGACACATCTTCTGTCAATTCTTTCTTTAAATTTAAAAAACGAGATTTCCACTCTAGAAATTCTATACAAGCCAAAATACACCTAGTCATACCTTGCCTACAGTTTAAGACCTGGAATTTAGGTCTTAGGAATGCAGTAGTGTAAGCTAAGTTCAGTTTAGGTTTAGTTTGACGTGTGAGACCTCAATGCGTTGTGAGGGCAGTAACCACGGCCTTGTCACACCTGAGCCGTGAGCGGTGAGACGGCAACTGTATCGGTAAGCCACATTGTATATATGCGTACTTGAGTTTCATAATGAAGGTGAAAAAATATAGCACATTTTCCGGTAATTGGCTGTTTAGAGCTTGCCTAAGAGGGTAATAATTGCGTTGTTTGTCTGAAGCATATATTCTTTTTTAGTTTTAGGTATTTTACATGAAAACGGATTGTTCGTAAAAAGGCTTTTAATAAGTCCAAAATACACCAATTCCTTTATGCAATACGAATAAGAAATATCACTTTAATTTCACATTCATATTATTCTCGTGATCGGTCAAACGGAAATGTTACTTTTAAAATATTTTTTAGTTACTCCAAAACACTAGAGATTTACTTAGCTTTATGTATTTAAAATTAATTATTTAAATAAAAGTTTATGATTTTTTTAAAATAATTGTACCTAATTTTCATTACTTTTTCCGTTCTTTTCGTCTTTTCTTAGATATTATAAGTTGATCTAAAAATGTGCAGTTATAATTTTGAATAATTCAATTTCAATGTGCGAGTTCAATTTTGTTATTTATTAGCCAGGACCAACCTGCACCTCTGTTAAAAAATCACACCGTAGTTCAAGAAGATGTTAGCCGTAAATCCTGTGCCTTAGCCGAGTTAAAAAGTAAAAATTCCAAATTCAAACTTACCTATGCTGGCGTAGATTGTCCTGTCGCTTGAAGCTTTTCCCGCACACTTCGCAGCTGAAGGAAAGTTCCGGACTTTTGTGAGTCCGCTCGTGAATCATCAAATTGTAGGATTTGGTGAACCGACGCTGGCAGTATTTGCAGACGAACTCGCATTTTGGGCGCAGTTTGCGTCTGAAATCCCTAGTGTGGTCTTCATCAATCTGCATCACAGCGAACATTTTGTATTGCCTGTCTTGTCTCTATCCTGCTTGGGCTAAGGCGGGGCTTCAAGCCTGCAACGATAAAACCTTATCAGCAAACACACAAAGCAATCACAACCTTATTGTTCAAGACACAAAACTCATATCGCAGCGCAATTAATTTTCTAGGTAAGCGTAGATATGGATGTAGATAAATAGGTATTGTGTGTGCTGAACTAATTGTTTTATGGTGTTTACAAAAGATGTTAAAAGTAAAATAAACGTTCCGATAAACGTGAACAACCGCAATCATTAATAGCCGCACTAAAAATATTGATAGAAATCCAAATCAAAGAAATAATAAAACATACGAACCTAAAACACTAGTACTACTTCCGAAAACTAAACGTTGATGTAACTAAACGCGTTCACTGCTATACGAATCGATCACAAACACGGAACGTCACAGATTTGAATTTAGAATGGAAGTGACAGCGCGGTAGACGTGCGACTGTCAGCAGCTGCGTTCTGAAACTGCGCTCCTGTGAGGGTGCTAAAACTCCTGATAACGTTACGCGGAAGGCCGAGACCCCCACCACAGCACCCAGCTCAATGAACAGGTAGCTAACCGAACACGAAATAAGGAAAACCAACTACGCCTGCGTCATTGATCTATCCAATAGGTCGCATGGAAAAAACGTGGGTGGGATCCGACGATTTTTATTTCGTCCTACGCAAATAATTGAATGATGTATTTTTTCCTTTATTTGTATTTAAATTACGTTGGTTTTTACTTGTTTCTGACAACAAAAAACAACAGGTTAGACTTACCTATATGTTCGATATCAGTATCAGTTTTTGTTTAGATGATTTTAATTAAATGCAACATAAGGAAATTCATATTAAAAACCATGCTCTATAACCTAACATTTTTTTTTGTTTTCTATTTTAATTTGACAAGTTGTCGTTCCGCTTTGAACCGGGAAGCGGCTGTCAAAACTGGTAATAAGTACATTAGCAGTAAGTGAGTGGTGTGTGGTGGGAAAACACTGGGGGCTCGCGGCGCTACCAACCGTGCTTTCCACTCACGAAGTGGGAAGTCGCGTTCCGTTTTACGCTTACGAGTACGTACTGCCAAGTAGAGCACGTGTTTTTTTATAAAAAAAACTTCACTTTAAGAAAATACAAATGACCAATCATAATTACAATAGTTTTAATTTTGTTAGCAAAATACTTTAAGTTAATCTAACTGTTGATAAAAAAGGGTCGTACGAGCGTTAAATAAAATATTGTGATCAAGTTAAGTAACACGATAAAAAGATGTAAAGTTGCAGAAATGTAAAATCTTAAAAATAGTCTAAAATGGAATAAAGTTTTCATTTCGGCATGCGAGTAATTTCATGATATTCGGCTTCTGTCATTACCGTGCATGCAGCACAACACAATCCGTGCTTTCTAAATGATTTTAATTCCGTGTTATTAGCATAAAAGGCTTGTTTGTTCTTGTTTTTGTAAATGGAACGGTTTTTTCTTTTTTAGAAATTTTGACTTATTCTTTTTTTTATTGGACTTAACATTTCAGCCAATTCATTATTCGAATATTTACGTAACCTGAAGCTTAAGCAGCTTCAAGAAAGCATGTGCCGCAACCGTACACTAAAGCGTGTCATTCTCACATAATATTTAAATTCTGCGTCTTAATGCTGCAGTAAAGTTGAATTCCATGTAAAACCGTGAGTTGGCACACACATTATGTTTTATTACTCGCGCTCTATAGCAACCATTATGAAAGTATGCATAGCTATGGATTTTAACGAAATGTTGTTTAACTAATGAACAGCGATTCTATTCTATCGTTTGTGCTTGGACATACAACAGGCGCTAATCATTAGGCTGTAAAATTTGTAACGTAATGTTACTGTTTTTTTTTATTAAGTACCTAAGTAGGGGCAAATTTTTTAAGTTTAAAATCCCCAAACTAACATCTGTAATAGTTTAGACATACTTTTTTCCGTCGTCTCTACCTACAATCCGGCAAGCTCTGATAAAATCTTACCTCACGAATTTCTATGCAATCAAAGTACTCGCTTTTGAGATGAGTCAAGGAAGAGATAACACAATTATTTCGCCATATTAGGATCGCAGGAGTTACCCAAGTCGCTTCCTTGCTACCACGGTCTGTCGGAGATTGCGGCTACGATAGCAAAAACTATGAACTTTAAACTGATTCTGAGATACAAGGATTTAATAATAATATTTTGAAACCTTTCAAAAGCCGTCGGTGTTTTAACGACTTCTGAACAAAGTAACCTTTACCATAAAATTCTACTTTTAATTTACTGACTTACTATTTAACCATGTGTTTAAAAGTGGTTTATAAGCAATACGATAAAACCTGTCGCAAAATGAAAGTAAACTCTTTAATTAGTCAAAACAATTACATAATAAGTCTCAGTTTTGAATAAGGAATGTCAGTTCGAACTTCGGAAGTATGTTACAATTAGGCAAAGCGGATCCGCACAAGAATGATTCACGTATTCTGCGGCTACGCGGGCAAAAGTCAACTTACTCATGACTCATGAAATGAAAGCAGCGAACCAGTTAATGAGTTCAGTGGGTATTAGTTTATTATAGGGTTATTGGGTTATGTTGATGGTAAATTAAAACAGTAATACTATTGGTATTAGTTTAACGTAATGTTGTAAACTGTACGATGTGTTTTATTTTCGTAAGTTTAACAAATAGAATATCTATAGTATTAATTTAATATCTTTGAACTAAAGAGGCAAATGAGAATTCGATTTATGGCTAGTTGTTAATTCATATCATTTAAAATGTCATTCATTTTAAGTGGCCCTATGATAATTTATATTTAACAAGTGTATTTTTGGATTGCAAGCTGTTAGCCACCCCTTAAAATAAAATAAAATATTATAAATAATCAATGTAATACCTAAGTCCATAAAAAAAATACTATTAAAAGGAAAGTTAATCTGTTTTAATTATTTCAATATTAATAAATAAAAAATATAACCCATCTGGCTATGGGGTATAATTTTTCTTAGTAAAAAAATAGGCCCACTTCTTCAGCTAAAAAATATAAAATTTAAACTAAATATTACCAACTAACCCTTTAAAAATGTGATTCCTAAAAGCTGTAAACTACGTGTGGGAACAATTCACCTTTATCTTATTCTGAAATGTGTGTAATGAAACCATTATCAAACATTGTATCGGCATCACACCTTTGGCTGTAAAGACGGGATGCAAACACAATTATTACATACAAATTGCAACTATAACCACCTTCACTGAGATAATTGAGCGAAATTCCTCAACGTGAATGGTAAATATTACGAGTTGGATTACATTATTGTTTGCAACTCTGTACCTACAGTGAGTTATGATGTAGGTATTGCATAGAGATTTATTCTGCCTAAGCAGTAATTAGGAAATGATACCCTTATAACTTTCAGATAGAGTCTATATTTGGTTGTCTACATTTAGTTGAATACCTAAGCGTTGCCTACAAATTTCAAACTGTAATTAGTTATTTTTTTAACTTGAAAACAAATAAGTCAATACGTTCCACCAATTTTTTCTTTAAACCAATTTGCCATTTCCCACAATACCAAATATTAATGAAAAACGACAAGCAAATGCATAGATAAAAATCACTTCTAAAATCCGAAATGACTTTGCAATACGTAATCTATTTAGGTAGCATTAAAAATTAACCGCACTCCACAAGTGCAAGCGATTATCGAAAAAACTTGTCAAAGATTAAATCACGAATTGTGTAGATGTCTCGAATTGACACGTACAGTGGTGTGCCTACGAAAACCGTAAATTCAAAAAGCGATGCCGCCGTCTATGGCGCGTTGTTAATATTTATCAAATGTGTCATTGCCTTTATAGTGGTGTCTAATACGGTCTATTATAGTGTATTGATGTCTTTTGAGTGTATTGTAAGGTCTTCAAAAGGTGCTGTGTGCTGTGTCAGCGTGGGGTAATGCCGGCTTACCGCTTTCTAAGAATTAGTTAAAGATAAGTGGTGTATTGTGTATTCGCTTGCACAATAATAAGGGTAATGAGACCGCTTTATGTCATAGTTTCGGGTGTGTTAGATTTTGTTTAATAGGTTGAAAAATTAAATGAACTAATGTAAGTTGTCGTAAAAGTGTTAACTGGTTAAACTTAAAATCTCGTAAGCGTTGATATTTTGTTCTTCATTTACGGACACTAAAATATTTAAATTTACTCAAGAAACATCATGTAAGAAACCAACGGGTAAGTAACACAAAGCTACCTATAGTAGGTACTGTCATAAAATTATAAACCGCATAAAGTGTTCAGCCAAAGAAATCTCGAATAAGTATAAAACTTTATCCATTTATTTCCTTGCATCTGGTTAAAATGTTACAATCGTTAATTTTAATAGCCCGCCGTCTGTATGTGCAATAACATAAAAATTTCAACACAATATTGTGTTTACAGAACGCTTGTAATAAAATACACTCGAACAACCTACTACTCGTTAATCATAAAAACGCGCCCATATATAAATATTAAAATAAAAATAAAGCCTATTGATCACCCACATTTGAATAAAAATATTGCCTCTACATTGTTCAACGCGTGCGCATCTCCCTTTTATTTCAACACGAAATTTTATGTTTATCATTCTATTTGACATTTTTATGAACAATAATCTGTTTGCCTCTCACTCTGGCGCGTAGGGAGAGAAAGGGATGGGAACAATTGTTGACTTGCCCTTTTAAGTTCCGATAGAATGTGAGGTATGAGCTGAATCATGTTGTTATAATTACAGTTCTGTAGATTTATGAATAAATGTTTATTAATAAATCGATGATACGTCTTGTCTCGATTTTAATCGTGTGTTTTTTGTGTGGTAACAATTTGGTAGGTAACAAACAGTATCTGAACATTCTAGATTTAAAAAATCTTTGACACACAACAGCTGATATTGAATAAACAGTTAACTAGTTATTAGTTGGTATGCATAGGATTATAATGATTTAAATTCACGTCGACGATTCCGAATTATAATTTACAAATGAGCAAGTGAGCAGAAATAACGAAACAGTTTATGTCCCTCGCGTTCCCACAGGAACGACTTGTGCTCAAAGTGGAACAGAGGCGGTTATGGAGTGACTATTGTTTATTAATTTTATTATATTTGGTTTTTAAGTTAAATACTTGGTTAGGGATTTGAGGAAATCCTTCCAAAACTATGCAATATAAATTAACGAATTTAGTGACGTCTTGCAAGTGAAAAATATGAGTGAATGAAATTAATATTTAGGCAAGCATATTTTATTTTTATTTATTGTTAAATAGCATTATAATATTTTGATAAGTGACAATTAGAACTTTATATACATAACCAAACTTTTTACTTTTGCCAAATTATAATAAAGTAGTCTCTAAACTCCGTAATTTAATATTATAATACCAAAGTCGCATCCACGGTTTCTCTGTTGTAAAATCAGTGAAGTATCTGTGAATGCCGTCTGATATATAGAGGGCTTTGGCCGCCTTGCCTGCGGCGACCCGCGCCTCTTTGTGCCATCACACGTTTTACTTATTTTTCTTATTTGGCTATGGCAACTTGGCTGTATACTCGTCACACAGCACAACATTAAAAAAAAACAAAACGCGCAAATTCAAATTTCGAACTGTCACTGTCACGACGCGTTCGAAGTTTGTATCACAATTGGCCGCCCACGCAATGTCCAAAGCTCCTTGTTTCCCGCGTTCCCCTCCCATGAGTGAATTCCCCGAGGGGAGAGGCGGGCTCAACGGTAGCGAGGTATATATTTTTTATATAATGTAAACGGAAGCCCGGCTACTGGTTTACGCGCCGGCCAATCAAATGCCTGTAGGTATACGTCGGCGGACGTGCGATGAAAGTTTTATTCGGAGCACGGAGTTTTTTTTGCTTGGAGATTATATGGGGAATTAGGCTTGAGAATGCCACTATTTTCGAAAAGGTATATCAAGAAGTCTAATGGTGCCATTAGGAACTAAGAAATTAAAATAATTAACTAAGTAAGTAGTTAAAACTTTAAAATGTTTGATATATTTTAAAGCAATAATAGCATTTTGCCTAGATTAAGAACATGAAATATTACGTAGGTACTTTGTTTAAATTTTAACAAATAATCACAGAAAATCAAACCGCTGCTCCTTCTATTACTCTACATTACCTTCAATGCATCTATTAATTTGTAAGTTACACAAGAGTTCATGTTAAAATACCTCCTAAACTATAAAAACTAAACTATAAAGTATTTGTTTTTGTAATCTTGACCCCAGTAACTACAATAACAGCTGTAATCGATATTTGTAACTATTAACCTACTTTAGGTGTTGCGTTATTTAGTTTTCAATCAATATGCGCGTGAGCACACATATTTAAAATGAGCCTTAGGTTATTATTTGTGTGGTTTTGACTTATGATGTTAGCTGCAACCTTTAATTAACATAACATAATATGTGGAGACCTTTTGATTTTGCAGTTTAATAAATGTATGAACATCTACATATTTTATTAAATTGTCAAATGTTACTATACCTACATATACTAGATACCTGAAATATATTCATACGCTTAAAAATAGTTACACAACTGATGCCTTACCATGAGTATGTATTTAAAATTAATTAACAATTTCACTGAATGTAATAGTATGTATTATTTAGAACTTATCAAAATAGCGAACACAGTCATTAAAATGTTTAGTATGTATTCCCAAAGCGTAACGCAGTGGCAGAATTAAAAAATGGTTATTTCGAACGTGGAACGTGTTTTTTTTTAATGTGGGCACAGACATGTGGGTGGTACTTTCTATGGCTCGGGGCGATTTCCTCGTGGGCCGTGAGATGAACCGTTCCGTCAAATCTGTACGAGATTTATTGGTTAATGTAACTGCTGATTAGTAGTTAACTTTGCTTATCTGTTATATTCCCACGTTGGTTTTTTTTAATCTCAATTAAGATGTTTAGGTAACGTTCTATGACTTCCAAATAAAGGTAGGCTATGTAAAAGTATTTAAACTTTTCAATAAAGTTAATGCTTAGCAGCTCTTAAGGTTAAAGTAAAAATGTAACATTCATCAATATTTGATTATAAACAAAATTCTGAATTCAAATATTCAGGCTAATAACTTGTGGCGCTTCTTACCGACAGGAAGTCCCAAATCTCAATATTAGTCAAGTTTTGGTAAACTTTAGACAAACAAACTTTAGAATTGGTCAACTTGGAACTGAGCAAACAGTGCAGGCGCGAAACGACCTCAACAAACAATCGAATGAATGAGTGACGTAAAAAAAGAATGAATGAGTGACAAGTGACCAATATTGACCTAACTATTGACCAAAGTTAAGGAAACTAATATGTAAGGTAAATCGCTTAATGACTCAGTTTTGTTAAACAATTTTTAAAGGTGTGGTGTCATTTGATATTTTGTGTTGATTGTTATCAATAATCGATAAATGATGCTATGGATTTACATAAACCTTTTTGATGATCTAATTCGAAATTTAAAAAAGCGATGTTAACAATTTAATCAGTTTGCTGTTAAGCTCAGGAATTCGTGTCCATGTTTATATTTACCAAAAAGTCCCTGGAAAAGAATTCGTTTATCTATCCGTGCTTTGTTAATCTTCACAGCAGATAAGGTTTAGCCGAAACGGGCCTTTTGTCTTTTATCAAATGCAAACAGAATATTTCCTGTGGTTTTCTTTTCTTTTAAAGGCGATGTGTTAAAAGTTGGTTTGTAATTTACAAATATGGTTGTGTCTGGTGTTTGGACGGCGATACTTTACAAGTTTGTCTGTTTGTCTGTTTGTGCGTGCGTTGGGTAATGAGAGGAAGTTGTTTTATGCGGGTTGGTGGAAAAAAAAATTGTTGGATCGTTTACAAAGATGATTTTAGTTTAGCAATTTAAGACGTGATTTTGCCTGGTTTGTTTGTTGACTTTGGTTTGATTAGGTACTTTGTATTTGATTATTGATTTTACATAATATCTTACTTAGTAAGCTGGCAACCCCTGAGTTAAAGTGTTAAAATAACTTAATAGAAAAGAGTTCAATGAACATTGTGGCATAAATATATTTAAACTTTATACAATTGTTTTCTTGAAAAAAAAAGCGTATTTTTTTGAAAATAATTGTAGCAGTTTTGATTCTACTAAGTTAATATTATTTATAAATATATTTTTATACAATTGTGGCCCGAGACGTTTATTTTGTGTTATTAACAATCAGTTGCCTCGATTTACTTGTATTTTAAGGAATATTTTTAAACCTCAATACGTTAACATTTAACCATTTAAAATACCGTCGCGGGTACTAAATCCGAGCTTCTTTCCAAATTCAGACAGAACTTTTCGGCTCCTTTTAATATACAAATTAGGTGCTAGACCTATTTTAATACTCGGTTTGTGTACCGTGTTCGAATGGTTTTGATATTTGATGGCCGTCGGCAATGGCGCCCCGGAGCGCCAGCCGATGTCGCGCACAAGAAAAAAAAAAGAAAAAAAATACCAACTTTCGATTTAAAATATTGTGTGTGATAGATCGCAACGCGTTTTGTATGTTTTTGAAAATGGAATATTTCAGTTTTGTTACATCAAGAAGTTTAGAGATGTAAAGAGTTTTAAATATAGTTTTTTTTTATAATTCTTAAAAAAATACGGTTGTTTTAATAAGACCTATAACTTAAAAAAATACTCTAAACTTAATTTATTATTATTTTGGTATTTTTTATTAATAAGAAATACGTTATTATACCCTCATCACAGTCGTAGGTACCCACACGCCATATAAAGAGAAACATTGAAATTGGCTGCGTCGGGACTGACTCATCGCTTTAAATAAAGTCACGCTTCTGAGTTACGCGTATAGACCGAGAGTCTACTGCGATATTCGCACAGAAAAATGTGGCATAGTTTTTATATGTATAAAAACTATATTTTACATTTTTGGATTTTTCTTTTATAATTTAATAAATAATTAAGTATCAAATAATGTGAGTAAAGTTGTTTTTTTGGGGTAATATATGTTTTATAGGTACTTACTTTATTTTTATAAAATCTTCCAATTGATTTAACAGTTTTACCAAAAATTAAATTAGAAAGGATAAGACCTAAGTAATAATAAAAAATATATTTTTTAATCAAATTCCTACGCTAATACTTTAGTTTTGAAAATGTTAGCCTCCCCGACTATCCTTAAACGAGTAAATTGCATGTAATTACTATGTGTGAATGAGTTCCAAGCTCGAGGGTACAAACTAAGCTTTAATGTGTTAATTTGACGTTTTCTTTTATTTAAAAGCCTTTTTAAAAAAAACAAAATTGACCAATCTCGTTTGTTCAGTGATTTGTAAATTTTTTGGTTTTTTAAAAAGATAAAAAAAATATATTACAAAAACTGTATTTTTGCATCGATTAGATAACATTGAGAGAAAACAATAGTATTTCATTAAGATTTATTAGATTTGACCTTATGTTTCTTATAAGATGATCGATTGATAAATGCTCAAGTATTATAATAGGAAGTTTTAACAAGTTTTTATCGACATAACCATAATTAAAGTTTTTCTTGTGCATATAAAAATTTTGACAATAATTGTTTCTTCAAATTTATACAACCATTTATCTTAATATAGAAATAAAATATGTGTCAAGACTATGAAAAAAATATTTTTTATAAGCCAAAAATGACAAAAAAAATACTTTCGACTTCTGAGTCTACTACAGACATAGAAAAGAAATAAATTAGCGCAAACGATCAAATTTCATCCACAAATCTCACGGGAACATTCCACAAAAGTGTCAAAACTTGTCTCTAATGATGCGTTCAATACATCCAAAGATTTCTCAACAAAAGAAATAGAAGGACTATTCCCAAAAAAGTTTGAATATACCTTTTTGAAAATCAACCTCTTTTATTGTTGAATAAACTATAAATTATTATAAAATGGTCAATAACGGACAGTCAATGGTGGCTCTTGTGTGCCGGTGTTATTAAAAAATATATTAAGGATTGTATATTTTTCTTTTTTGTAGCGTAGCGCCGCGAGAGGCGCTAAGAGCATTAGCATGAGTATCGAAATAAATACGGTATTTTAGAAAGGAGCCTCTTAATTTATAAACCTTTTTCTGAAATACAACCATTACATCGTAATTTATTATGCTTAGGAATTGAATGATTTTAATAAATGTTACAAAAGAGCTATAGCAAAGCTTATGGTTGATTATTAATAATAAACGTTCGTTACTTATTAATTTAACAAAAACCAAGAAAAATAAAATCAGCACACACAAATCCGCTTACAAAATAAATATAAGATCCAAATGAGTTTCTCAGAAAGTTTGATTAAAATAACCAAATAAGTCTTTCAGATCTTAGTCTATTGAATAATGGAACTAGTGGCAACAAACAAGGTTTCACTTATTAAAAATATTAAAAACAACTCTTTTGGATCAAATAAAAACATATAAATAAAAATTACTCACTGTATCGGAGCGCCAACTGACAACTTCAATGTATAATTTTACGTATAAATTAGTCGAGTTCGCGGCGGAGACTGTTCGTGTGCAATAAAAACAGTAATTTATTAATGGTGACTTCTCGTGTTGGCTCGGGCTTAACGAGTGTATGGCGTGCGGTGTACGGAAAAAACTGGCTCGCTTGTACGTAGCTCGAGCAGCAGTGGCCTGAGGAAGAATAACCCCAGGAGTCGATGGGAGCTGGCTGCCACCGCTTCCGAACGCGCCCCCCGCGCCCCGCGCCCCCCCCCACCTCCGATACAGATCACGCATTCTACAAATACCTTCAACCACGGCACCGACGATAGCCCCCCGTCTCTTTCGTTCACGCGGTCCCAACAGCCGCTGCGGCGCAGTACGAACGCGCTTAATGGACGCTTCACAGCGAAAGACGCTTCCTAAGTTCACCAACTAAAGGTCACACAGGCTAAGCCCGATGCCTGATCGTGGAACTCGGTCGGAGTAGCTGCCAGTGCGCAACACCGGCAGCGCCCACATGACCGTCCGTTTAACTGCGCGCGGCCCCGACAACCTACGCCCGTCTCTTTCCATCGCACGGGTTTAGACATGCCTCTCGCTCGTGTACGACGACGTGGAAAAATGTATCTAGTTCTGTGGAGGCGACGCGCAATGCAGTAGCAGTTGAGTTTTTTTTCGTTTCAATAAATTTGTGGTTGTTCGTCTCTCTTAGGCGCGCGCCCGAGGCCGTGGGAGAGCGGGACGGAGGATGCTACCGAGTTACGCCTTCCTCGTTATTATGTAGGCCGCGTATTAGCTGATTGCGGTGTATAAAACATAAGAGTGCCTGTAAATGCTTGTTGCGCGGTAGGCCGGTCGTTTATTGTGCGCCCGCGGCTACCGAGATACGCGCCTCCTCCAATACATTAAAACACGCAGTGTGTTTCCCACTTTATGTAGGTACTTGTATTTTTTAACCGGTCGATACCAGTTTACATCGAATAATACACGTATACGAATAGAATTGAGGCCACCAGAACCAGAGCGGCCCAAACCACAATTTGTGATTATATTAGTTGACCACGGCAATGCCCCTTTTCAAACCCCTATTTTCATAGCCAGAGTGGCTCAAAGTTAATTTCAGTAAACAATCATAGATGGCGTTAAAAACACTGTTGTGGCATTTTGATTCTTAAATAATATCAATAGAGCATAGTGGCCCAGATCACTTGGGTCACTATAGTATTTGCCGCCATTACGGCTCATGTGACTTGGGCCACTCTGGTCTTTGATACTTACGTGTCAACATGTTTGTTTGCGGTTACATATCTGGTGTTTTTATGCAATAAGTGTGTATAGATAAGTTATTATTCTACGTGAACATGCGGGAAGGTATTGGCGGTACAGCTATAAGCTTAAGAGGTAAGAATACATGTTATTAGTCAAATATTTTATGGTTTTCTCGTCGTCAATAAATTCTAACCTACAAAAATTAACTTAGTTTTTACTATTTTTGTTTCGGACAAATCTAGCAGGAGCTACAATGAGTGAAACTGAGAATGAAGCTGCTGAAAACATTGAAAATGACATACTAGGTAGGTAACCCTTAGTTTTAAATGTTGAGTGTCGTTAGATTATTAATAAATTTTTTACTGTGTTTTTATTGACTATTTTTGTTTGGGCCAGATCCAGCAGAAGCTACAATGAGTGCAACTGAGAATGAAGCTACTGACAACATTGAAGGTGACTTACGTGGTAAGCTTACGTTTTTAGAGTTCCGTAGTATAACAATGTGTGATTTTTTTTTTCGCGGATTAGTCTATTGAGGAAGGCGTTCTTGGATAGATCTTTTGAAAAAAAATATGTACTTATGAGAAGAAGTTTTAATGTTAAGTTTTCGTTAGGTAGGTTGTTACTTACTTTTTTATTTGTATATTTAGCTTTTAATTTACATTTATTTTGCAGATATATTTGGATTAAGTCCGGAGGAGCCCTATGAGGATTCGGGTTCTGAGTATGTCCCAGAACAACGTAGCAGGAGCTCATCAAGGAGTTTACAAGACATTCTTGGGGACTCGTCTACTGAAGGCAATGAAGAGGGTCAGTCATCTGTTTCTACAAACAAAGATACAAGGAAGCGTATGCGCAAAGAAAATTTATGGAAAAAGAATATGAGAAAAAATAAACGAGCTAGAGGTGAGAAAATTGTACATGAAAGACAAAAACAACTTTTTTCAAACTTTTATACCCTAGCAAATTTTGATTTGCAAAGTGCATACCTATATTCACTCATACATGTCGTGATAAAAGCAAGGTCTTATGTGAGAGTTAGAGATAGCACATCGGATCAGGTAGCTGGAAACATCACATCGAAGCCCAAGGAGTTTTCGCGATTGTATCACTTACCAGAGGCGAATGGAAAACATATTCGTGTGTGTAAGTCATTTTTTAAAAAAGTTTTTAAAGTATCGGACGGACGCCTTACAAGGGTTCTGAAAAATAAGCCTCTTGGCAATCCCGCTCCCATTGATAAAAGAGGCAGGCACATTCCGTCGAATAAAACTCCAGAAACAAAAGTAAACGAAGTAAAAGATTTCATCAATACTTTTCCAAAATATGATTCTCACTACACAAGACACAAAAGTGAAACGAGACAGTACTTGCCTCCTCATTTAAATTTGTCAATAATGTATTCTGAATACAAAAGTAAGGTTGAAGGACCAGTTTCAAAATACATTTTTGAAAAAATATTTAATGAAAATTTCAACCTCACATTTCATGCTCCAGTAACTGACTCATGTAAGCGATGTGACAATTTCAAAGTAAAAATTGAGGCTTGTGATAGCAACGATCTTGCTAAAAAAAATGAGCTTACTGTCGCCAAAGAACTTCATTTGCGAAAAGCAGAATCTGCGATGACAAATTTAAAACTTGACATGCAAAATGCGAAGCAGGATAACAATACTACCGTCATAATCTTTGACTTAATGAAGACTCTCCCAACACCAGTAATTTCAACTGGTATTTGCTACTACAAGCGTCAGTTGTGGACCTACTGTTTAGGTATTCACAATGCTGGTACAGACGAAATGTTTATGTATATCTGGGATGAATCGACAGCATCCAGGGGACCACAAGAAATAGGTTCATGCCTCCTAAAATTTATCAGAGAACATGTACATACAAAGAGGCTTATCATGTACTCAGACCAGTGTGGCGGGCAAAACCGCAACATAAAAGTTGCAGCATTGTGTATGCATATTGTTTCTAGTCCTCAATTTACAGTGGAAAATTTAGACCACAAATTTACGGTCAGCGGACATTCTTTTTCATCTTGCGACCGGGCCTTTGGCTTGGTGGAAAAACAAAAGAAGTATTTTCCAGACATATACGTTCCCGAACATTGGAACAATGTGATACTAGCAGCAAGAAAAAGAAAACCTTTCGAAATTGTGGAAATGAAACGAGACGATTTTATATCCACCAAAGCCTTGGAAACTAATATCACAAACAGGAAGATCGGCGTTGATCGAAGTAAAGTTGAATGGCTTAAAATACAGTGGATTTTGTACAATAAAAGCCACCCATTCTCGATGTTCTTCAAATACTCCAACGAGCCAGAAGTTCTTTTCACGGAGGTCAATTTCAGCAAGAGGTCATCCCAAAATACTTCAAACTTTGAACTAGAGATTTTATTTCCAGAGGGAAGAAAAATCAGCCCTGAGAAAAAAAAAGACCTTCTATGCCTTTTGGAATATGTTCCACCTATCTATCACCCTTTCTATCAACAACTCAAAGTCTCCTCTAATGCGGGGAACGCACTAGATGGTGCAATTAGTGATTCTTCGACTGAGTAACTGACTGCCTAATTTAATACTTTGTCATGTTATGCCTAAGATAGTCTTAAGTTGATTAATAAAAACTATAATAAATTTATAATGTACGAGTTTAAGATAAAACAAGAGTTTAATAAAAATTAAATAGCAGTAAAGAAGCTAGTTCTAAGTTTAATATGTTCTATTTAAGTTGAAAAATGGCAATTTGCATTAAAATTAATAAAAAAGGTGATAAATTTCATACATATTGGCCTATTATTTTATACACCGCTTTATAAATATATTGTCAATGCTAAGTGCCATAGTGGCCTATCTGCAAAAAAAATGTACAAATAACAAAAATACTGATTATTTTTATAGTTCATCAAAATTTTACCAATAACTAATATCATATTTTTCTAATTTTATACACAGTGTCTAAGATTTTTTTTAAATTACATTTACTTAAAATTTCACCTTAACTATTTTGGCACATATCCACATAATTGTAGTTTGTGTTTGGGCCGCTCTGGTTCTGGTGGCCTCAATTGTAAGAACGGTATTCCATAACTTATCAAAAGCATTTAGAAACAAAAGATGAATACAAAAGCAAATTATAGTCAGAAAAACGTGACACGCGCTAAAATAAATAACAGTATCTATTACAAAGGAACAAAATGACACAATGTAGCCATAGTCCGGAGTCCCACGTTCCGTTCCGTCACGGGTTTTATACCCAATCAGCTTAGACACAAACGGTACAAAGACCAAAAACATCAAAACATATTAAGTCACTTTGTTTACGAAATTGGCATCTATTATCCGAGTCTACAGGAGGCTTATAGACCCATTGTCCTACATTATGGACTGCGAAGTGTCACATACAAGGCACAAAGGAAGAAAACCGAATGTTTGCTCACAGAGACAATCAGTTTTTACGCCAGAAAAAAATAAAACACTCGATTTTTAAATCGTCTTTTGTTGAACGAATGAATGGTAACGACCACACTGACTGGTTGATGTGCGTTACTAATTTTCTAATTTCGAAACTTGCCGAACGAAATTGCAATTCGTTGAGTGTTCTTAATGTATATTGCATTCCTTAACTATTGAATACACATGAAAAAAACATGAAAAATCGGTTTGGTATTGTTATAGAATAGGAAAGTAAAGGCTTTAACAAATCTTAAGTCCACCGTCAGATATAAACGATAATACTATTTTATCCGCATAATCTGCACAGAAAGTTATGTTAACAAGGTATTCTTAGCTACCGGCGCCTTAAAAGACCTCTATCTAGATCATAAAATAGCTCGGTTCTTATTAAGCTACATTGCAAGTATTAAGATCAGTTGATCTTGGAGTGGTACAAGTATTAAAATCAACTGAGGCACGAATATAATCTAATCTGTTTTATGTAGTTACCGTTTACCGAATATTTGGTTCTTAAGAATACCTATTAGTTTAGTTATCAATGTTTTATTAGAAATTACTGCCAAATATGGTAGAACCTGAGTTTTATTGAAACGCTTTCTAAGTATTTGGGCTCCGCCATTTATTTATTTTTGTATTTGAATTAAGAAAGAAATTATTAAAATTAAATATTATTTTATGCTTTAAATTACCGCCAAATAAGAACAGCGATCGGTACAAGCTTTGTCTTTTCGGCTGCTGACGCAATACATACCAAGATAGAATTATAAAAGTTAATTTTAAACACGGAAGAAACAACCCTATCGATCACTAATAGAGTTCAAGTTAGAACTGACGCGGGCAGCCTCCAATTTCAAAAGAATTGTTCGTTGACAACAGACACATTGAGACTTCTTTTTTTGAATATCGATTGTGAGCGTTCTCATGATGGCATGTGAACTTTTAAATCAGGAAAGTGTGAACGCGGCATTATTTCGGGTTACACAAAAGAGGTTTGTACTTCTGGAGGATTTACTTGTAAGTAGACGAAGACAACGATCACGTTGTTACCAGCCAGCTTCAAATGGATTAGGCGTTCGCTTTAAGAATGCTGTGACAGATTTTGAAATACCTTCCTAATTATTCCGACATTCATTTTAAGGTAGGTACAGTTGATTTTTTTTTGTAAACGAATATGCAGTTTCTTTTTTCAAAAATGCCTGAATGTTTCTAGACACTTCGATATTCATCTAATAAATATTAAAATCGTAAATCTGAAAATAGACAAAGAAACAAAGTAAATAAATATTTTATATGATGTGGTTTTATTGGAATGTGCCACCGAATTCCAAGTTACCATTTAACAAAAATAAATAGGAACAAGTCAAAAATACTTTATCGCTGGGTTTCCCAGTAGTCGTAGAACAAAGATTGGAACCAATAACTTTAAGCTAAATAGCCTGCCAGGTGTGTTTTTTTATTCTATTAAAAGCTAATTAAAATTCAAGCTATAAACAAAATTTTGTGACCGCCGAAAACAAGAAACCTTGTTTCGTCTGTCTATTTATGCTTGTAATGAGTCTGAGTTATGAATGAATATGTTTTAAGGTGAGGTGGGAGTGTTTTCAAGATCTTGACAAATCTCGTTTTTAAGCTTAGCATTTAAGCTTAGCATTTGATTTGATCTAGCGTCATTCATAGAAGCAGACAAATGTAAATAACATTATATAAACGTCTCACTTGGTTCCAGGCCTCTATTGCATGAAATCTGTTTTGTTTTTCTGCAGTTTTTTTAAATTATGTGTCTATTTTAAAGTTTTATGAACTATAATGTATTTGTTCAATACTAAATTGAGCGCGTAGTTTAATTTTAATTTAAATCTCCTAAAATACCTAAAGGCATTCAAGCAAACATCAAAAAAGTGAACACCTCCGAATAATTGTGTTTTACAATGGCACTAAACAATAAATAATTCAATTCTGTATGCAAGGGGACAATAAAAATGCAAATTAATTTATAATTTACGAGTGTGGGACATTAAAACAATCAGTTGAAGGTTGTTACCAACACCCGTTTTATTGTGGATATTCTTGCTACTTTTTTAGCAGTCGTAATGCCACCAGGTGGTTTAGGGTTCTGTGGTTATTTCTATAATAAATAAAAGGAAAAACCAGCCAACAATAATAAATAGGTAATGTACGTATTTATAGTTTCCAATTTCTTAAATTTTCATATTTTAGCTTACGAACCGATTAAACAAAGTGCCTTTTCTTGATGTATCTTTTGTACCGTTATTTATATTGAAACATATTTATTTAAGTTAATCACAATAAGAATGTTAAACAATGAAAATAATTTTCGTAGTGTAACTTTAATAAAAGTTTAATATAATAATTCAATAATTATAATAGTTATGAATTTACAGACATTCTTTAGCTATCTAAGCGTCTCGACAGTAGATGACATTAAACTCTAATATAACATACAGAACCTTTATCTTTTTCAGTTTACTTGAACGATTTATGGTCTTGACGTTTCTATTTCCATCCACCGAAACCAAGACAAGGATGCCAAAAAATCAATTTGAATTTTATTTAATGAATGTATTATGCAGATTTAATCGACTTTATTCCGTGAATATCGATAAATCTGGGGGTTTGGGGGGAATAAGTCATAATATTCGGTGGGTATCGAGACAGAGGTTATTAATATAATCGATACAGGCATCGCGGTTTTGGGAACTGCGTCGTTGGAGTTTATTTGCGACACGGAGACTCGTTGCTTCTATTTAAATTCCAACATTTCAAACCGCGTGTCTTGAATTCTGTAGTGTGTCTACTTATTTATAAATCGATAGCTATTCTGAAACTTGGAAATAAAGTATTTGGTGATATATGTTTTATTAATTGAATGAATGGAAGTTTAAACGTCAACTACGTTTGCGTCCAAAGTGCAAAAAGATATATTTTAATAATTTTGTAACTATCTGCGCCATTATTATAATTTCCTCGTATAGTTTTCACATAAAAAAAGCTAAAGTAATTTGAGTTGTCGTTGAATGCTGTTTCTTCCTTTTTTCTTCGCTAAATATTTAATCTTATGTACGAAACAGTTAGGTACTAATCATCTCCTCTAATGTGTATTATTTCAATACTTCTAACCGGATTGGGCTAAAATAAATATTTTATAAATATTTGTATTTCGAATGTGGAAAAGCAGAATTAACAATTAGACAGAGGATTCCCTCAGTTACTCTCCAATTTTCACATGAATTGTCGACTTTATATCACTGTGTACAACACAGCCCCAAGAGAACCTACAACTTTCAAACCAAATGAAAACCACTGCCATTCAAAACATTACTAAATCCTTACAATTAGTAGCGACAAAATGAAGACATAAACCGACAGAGCAATTTAATAATCGCGTCGAAACTGTAACCCGATACAGCAGCAATAACCGATGAGCAATAGAGATAAATTCACTTATATTCTGACTTTTATATCAACAAGTAAGTTGCTGTGATGGTGATATTCACGATCTCTGTTTCAAGTTACTGCAGTAATCTAACGCGTGGAATTTTATTGGTTATTTTCTAAGGTGAAACTAGAACTTCCAACAATCCTACTAATATTATAAACGTGAAAGTTTGTGAGTATGTATGGATGTATGTTACTCTTTCACGTAAAAACTACTCGACAGATTTTGATGAAACTTTACAATTATATAGGTTATTCATCAGAATAACACATAGGGTCCTTTTTACCGCGGGAAAACTTTTCATTCTCACAGGAATACGACTTCCACGCGAACGGATCGCAGGCGTCATTAGTTATATTGATTACTAATTATTTTGATTAATACTCTGAGTACTAAACACAGGTGCTAAAAGAGTGTGTATTTTTACATTCATAGTGTTGAATAGCTTCGTGATAATTAATATTTCGAAAAGAATATTAATGGTGGGCTGCTTTATACGTAGAAACTGCTGAACGATTTCAACTGCAATTTACAGGCTGATAGATTCTAACCTAAGAAGGATAAAGATAGACTATGTTTTGTTTCATTCAGTAGCAAAGCTTTTGGTTATAAGTAGTATTTGATATTTATAAAAAACAAGTGTCTCATGCTACGCGTTGATGTCTTTTACATGAACCCTAACGCAAGTGTACTTAAGCCGTTTCGTCATTGACCCATTACTTATTGCTACATATCTAAAGCAACTTCCTTCGAACAATTACTTAACTAAGCACATTATTTGTTCCTGACATTGATCTAAAAAGGCGCCGTCGAGTTTCCACAGCGGATGTTTACACCGCACACGATTATCTTTGTTTAACACCGACACACAAACAGACGGACAGACAAACAGCGCCAAATTACGAACAAAATCAATACTTTTCTTGGAACACTGCGGAAAACGATAGGGTGTCTTTACGAGCTTTGAAAAGAACCTCATCCAAACTTATTGTTATATCAAATTGAGCTTTATTAAATAAGACTTAAGGTCTGTTATCAAAGAAGTGTTGAAATTTAAGGTTTATTGAGTGGTGGTGACATGTCGCAAATAATGTCGCAAATGTTGAGACCACCAGTTGGTCGGTACTTTTAACTATGGAACGTTGGTGGCCTGTACTTATAAAAACCGTTACAATATATTTATATGCAAGAATAAAGGAAGGTACGTAATTGAATACATAATAATAGTAAAGGGTTGGATCTTATTGTAATTTTACGTACATGCTTTGCAAAGTAGTTTTTAAAGTTCAGTTTTCAAATGCGCTATTTTATCCTTAGCTAAATAAGTTTTGCCTTGAGATTTCCGGCGTATATTAATCAACTTAACAAATCCTAATAATATTATAAACGTGAAAATTTGTGAGTATATATGGATGTTTGTAACTCTTTCACGTAAAAACTACTGGACGGATTTGGATGGAACTTTACAGTAATATAGGTTATACATCAGAATAACACATAAGGTACTTTTTACCGCGGGAAAATTTCGTGTCGCGGGCGGCCATTAGTTAGATATAAATGTGTTTTTTTTGTGTAAATGAGTTTTTTTTTACTTTTAATAGTTGAACGAAATATTTCGTATGAAGACAAAGGGAAGCCTATTTTAAATATATTGTCCCTAGTACATAAATTCAGAAGATTTACTTCTTGAAACGTCCATTTACATCTTAACCGATACATATGACGTATGCCCTTATAAATAATAGCCCTTCTACGAGATATTCATTGATCATTGAATGTTACATGTTTTAGATCATAAAATATTTAGGTTCTGCAATAACATGTTATTCATCTTTTACTATATTTACAAGTATGAAAAAGGTACTTTATGTTTTTTTATTAAAATCGATTTCGAATTTTCCCAAAAAGTACGTATAAAGTTTTAGATCTTAATAAAATAACCTATTACTAACACCAGATAGTATCATTATTTTCCAGTTCTAAAGAGAGTTGATATATAAGAGAAAATACAGACAATAAAGAATAAAGAAACCAGGACAACACGAAATTGTTTACAAAATTAAGCTGTTTAATACAGCAACAAACAGCACACAAACTTGCAAAATTATATCTTGACTAGTGGCCGCCCGTGACTCCGTTCGCGTGGAAGTCGGATTCCCGTGGGAATGAGGAGTTTTCTCATGGTAAAAAGTACCCTTTGTGTTATTCTGATGTATAACTATATTACTGTAAAGTTTCATCCAAATCCATCCAGTTGTTTTACGTGAAAGAGTAACAAACATCCATACATACATCCATACTCACAAACTTTCACGTTTATAATATTAGTAGGATTAGAAACACACGAAAGAGATCCTTGAATAAAAATTTTCGCATAGAAACTGGAAAGATAAAGCAAATATTTATTTTTTGACAACAACGGCCGGTATTAATTATTGAAGAGAATACCGTACCTACATACATCCTTTTATCGTTTCTGTATTTAATGGCTTCATTAAAGAAATTATATAGACCCACAAATAATATCAAAATTAAATGGGCTTTTTTGTATTTGATTATATATCTTTTTATCCCTTATTTCACAGTATTAACAGGGTATCACTTGAATTAAAGCGGTTATTCAAAACATGCTTCAGAGCACTTACATACACAATCGTCGCTAAACCATTTATCACGACCATCGACAAGTTAACTAATGTCTTGAATATTCACAATAGCTATAATTCTATCAGAGCCTTCCTCTAACTTATAGGGCATACAGAAATAAGGTTTGAATTCGAATCTGGAACACGTGGGCGTTCGAAATGTGAACTTTTTCGCAACGGTTTTTAGTTGAGTTGTGTTTGGTTTCGGTTACTGACCCACTCAAGATGGCTTGATGGATACAAAGTATCTTCAGGTGGTGACACTTTGGTGACAAAAAACTACATTTTTTAAAGGCTACATGGTCAAATTAAACTAATAAAGTTAGCTACACAAAAAGAAGATGTCTACGTACCAAAAGTAAGCATATAATTTCTAAACGCAAAAAATCCAAGTCATGCCCACATAGCAGACGCATACTAAACCAGTACAGCACGATCGAAAACTTAATTTATATACCTACTTATATAAAAGTAGGTACCTATATGACAGACAAGAATTCAAGTCCGGGCTCCAAGCGTAGTTCTCACGAGCCTTTTGCCTCGGGCTAAACTCCAGTGCTGAAACCAGACGGGGCGATTTACCTAACTGGTAATGCATTATAACTATAAAACATAAAATAAGCCAAACTAATAGAAAGAGACAAAAACATATCAACCAATAGCCCTGTCCTGCTCGCCTTGTGAAAAGCAATCGCAGTAAAAGACGGTGATTTTCCTGAAAATCGGTAAATGCCGAATCGACATCGGTTTTATTACTGAATATTATGAGGGCTTGTTGGCAGATAGAGCCTGATAGGAGACCATTTACTGTGAACTATTAGATACAAGGAACAATCTAGTCCATGGAAAGCTATCTACTTGTAGTAATCTTATAGGATCCACAAAATTGCTAAGTTAGTCATCAACCAATTAAATAATCATTTACGTAACGAAGAATGTGAAAAGACGCAAGAACGCAAGTATACGACTGTCATTTTTATCCATAAACGATATTTTTTTTCTCATTTTATTCAATACAAAATCCAATAACCTTACTCAAAAAGCTCCCAGATTTCATCTCGATAAAAACAGCTATCAGCAGTCAAAATAAACTTTTTTTATTATAAATAAGCTATGCAAAACACAATCCAGAGGCAGAATGCTGCACCGTCACCGCGGGGTTCCTCACTTCAGGTCATACATAACTGCCACCTTGGAAGGACAACGCTAAAATAAAACTAAAGATAATTACGAGAACTTGCAGCAACTTTATTAAGTTAATACTCGTTAATTATATGTGATCCGATACTCGATTTAACACAAGTGGTTTAATTTGTACGATTGGGATTATTGCTCTGCTGTAGCAGGTTTGTTATGTGAATGTAATCTTGTAATGTGAATGTGCTTGCTAATGAAGACTTTGATGCGATTGGTTTTACATGATTTTTATACAAAATCTTATGATTTAGTAAAAGTAAACAGGCTTCAGACAGTAGTCACGCAGACGAGCAATAAGATAGACTTATTTAGGCTATTTAAAAATGCTATAACTTTACTTATTGGTCAATGATTACGTTTTGTTAAAAAACCTTAACACCTAAAACTAGCAAACAGCCTACCTTCCTTAGGGATGATGAAAAATGTCAAAGCCCGTAGGTAAATAACTGTACCTAAAGGCAAACTTCATTCATTAATTCATTTTTCATTCAACTACGATCTCCCATTTCACATCCAATCAAAAAACAACGAAACGAAGCGACCCATCAACAAATCCTTTATTTTTTTAATTACCATCGCAAGAAACTAACAAAGATTTACCGCTTAATCAACACGTTTTCATTCTTATTTCCTTTAGATTTTTACCTTTAGATACGTGTAAAAAACTGTAATCTTTAACTTGTAACGTCTGTGTGGATTTCGTCACGGTTTCACAGACGGCCGGATAAAAAAAAAACAAAAAAGGCAATCAACTTGTGAGGGCCAATTAAGATATGTATCTGATGCGACCAACCCTCAAATGTTTGAAGCCTTATTGTCCCTTATCTTTGTGGTTGACGCCTGTTGGTCGTAACCTTGATAAAGAGGTCTAAATTAAGTTCCTTATTCAAAAGAAAGATGTCACAGCTTTCATAGATGTTGGTAGTTACAGTTACAGTACAATTGGGTAGGTAAGTATATGCTTTCTTAACACTAAGTCACAAACTAGAAAAAGAAATGTTCCAAATTTTCTTTATTTTATTAACACAAAAAAGCTACGAAACACGTTCGAATAAGTTAAGCTGATGAATGTTTGGGAAATAAACTGACAAGTTGGAAAGTTTGCGTATTGGATCTCTATATTTCACAATATCAGTTTGGTGACTTATCTTCTGTAATAAAACTCTTTAATCGAGCTAAGGCGAGCTTTTAGCGTGGGTTGTCGATACGAAATTATTGGCTATTGTACTCTCCTTGGGCGGGCTGATATTTGGATATTTACTGAACATTTTTCTGCATATATTTCTTTATTAAGTGATGAGGTATAATGTCTGCTATCCCGCCTACTTAGATTTTAGACGGACATCTATTTACTAAAGTGCTGAATATAAAAAAACAACTGATTGTAGGATGATAAATACAAAAAATACCTAATAATAGATATCTTAAGAAATATTTCATAATCTGTTGAATCCAAAACTCTAAACATTTTCTATTGCGTGACTAAGAGCACGCGCTTCATCTAAGCACATAACTTTTTATTCCAATCCATCAAATGGATACCCAAATGGAGGTCAAACCAATTCTGCCTACATAATTATTAAGAATGAAAATTGCAAAATTACCTAATAACGTTATTAAAGAACTTTTACACTAGGCGTGTGCCAGACTGATAAACAACACATTTGCATCTCAGGCGGCGGCGGCGCGCGCAGAAACCTCAATCACCGGTAAAAAATCCATCGACTTTATACTCTGAACTACCTATATAGCCTTCAAGCAAAGCTTTTACCTCAACAGCCAAAGACTGCCCGTTCCAAAACCGATCTTAATGCAATAGATTTAAAATCTACTTTGGTTTGACGTGTCGAAAGCTTTACCCCCTTATGTGGAGATGAGATTCCAATACAATAATACGTGCATGGGGCTGCGCGCGCGCTCTGATCTGACCACTACTGTTCATTTCCCACGGCTTGCGCAGTCTTCTCTCTCTGTCTTATCGTGAAGCGTCATCTCGCTCACTCTTGATGGACTGCCGCTCTTTCGTTAAATGAAGCACACCCACACACTGCGGCATTTCAGATTACACCAAGGTGGAGAGCATAGATTACATGCAACCCACAGACGTTCGCTAGAATTTTGTTATCGACGTATGGCCTGACTTGACGGCGACTCACAAGCTTTTAAATATTGCAAATTGGTTTCAAAGGTGCACACAATACACTTGGATAAATTGCCTACTTATTCGTGATTAAGTAAATTGCCTTGGACTGGTAAATTCAATTTCAATGCCGGTGCTTATAGCTCAGTAAGGCCAGTTACTTACAAAATGAAACTTACATTGTCAGTCAAATAAATGTAGGTTTTTCTGAAAGTCATAATACGGTATCCGTAATTAATTTCCCCACGGATCCCTTTAGTTTGTGAAGAATAAAACCCTTTAATATAGACGAAATTTCAAGCCGAAAGGGCAAAATTATAGACATTTGACAGATCTTAGTTGCAGGAAGATTAGATAAGTAGATAATCTTGAAGTCAAAATATTTAAAAACAGAAATTCGATTTAGAATTCCTGGCAATCTTCACGTCCGATTGACAAGATAATATTAAAGGATATTAGAAACGCCAATAATTTGCCCAAATTGAGAATAATCGCTTAACAAATTAAGGAATATTTCTACATCAATCATGAACATTTGAAATATGCAAATGTTCGAGAAACCTATGAATTAAAATCTTGTCTAATTGACAGGGAAACTTGTTTCGATAAAATAGGTATAATACGTAATTTAAAAAGTCTACATCATTTTGAGATATTTATACATAAGGATATATCTATGGAACACCGTTATACTTATTATAGACAAGTATAATACGTTGCTAGAAGTTGGTAATAATAAATAATAGGTTATAAAAAGTACGCGATAAAAGATTTACTTGACCAGCCCTCGACAAAGCTTAGTTAAAATCATCTATTTGGTAAAACTCATATTAATAAAAAGAGGCATTTCGTACCAAAATATTTTATTCAATATTAATCTGTTAATCTACTTTATGATTTAATCCAAATTGGTGGGAAATTGAGTAATTCCGTAACAAAAAGAAATTCTTAACATAATGATAAGTTCAAAATCTTAATTTTAACTGAGTTTCAACTTAAAATATAGAAAAGGCATAAACTTAAAACTAAAAACAAAGTATTACAAACTATTATAGCAATAGGGTATAAAACATTAACCTATTACTGCAACGCATAGAGAAGACACCCCTACTATGTCCCGTTCAAAAGTGCTAATCTATTAACTTTTCTACGGAAATTTATTCCTTTGCACTTCATTGCATAACTTGAATTATTAGTGTAATATCGTAACACACGAAGGTACATTTTGTAAATTTTTGCGTATCTTCATTCAAAACAAGTAAGTATACTTGAACGGGACATAGTGGTAGTGACGTATATCTTTTTAATACGAAGTAAAAATAGCTCAAAGGTATAAAATGCTAACTTAATATTTTCATATACCTTCGTGAGATAAAGCGTTAATTTTACATTTTTCATTGCAATATTAACTTTCTAATGAAGCGCAAATTTCTCGGAATTAAATTTAATTTTAAAATTTAGATCTCTGTACTCCAATTATTACAACAATGTAAAATAATTAAAGTTGGTGTTTGTAAATTTTTTGATCGTTATCCGATACTTAAAACATAAGTACTTATATATTTATATCAGTTATGTATATTATTATACATTTATGTTGAGGTAGATCTTTTATTTACCAAATAGTCATATAACAGTACCTACTAACAGGCATTTCGTACCAAAATATAACCTACTACTACATTATACTATGTCATTTAGAAAAAGTTCACTCATTCAATCGTCCATTTAAAATTACTTTTGAATGGTAATATTTAATTTTACTTAGCAAATCTTATACTAACTTGAAGTCGAATTTATCACAACAAATGATACAACTACACCTAGATTAGATACATTATATTAGTAATCATCACTGCTGGTAAAAAAAATGCCTTTGAAAGCTCCAAATTAATCTTATGTATGTTTTTTTAACGATAAAAGACATCGATTTACCGTTGGTTTCTTAATTGGTAATTCGAGGTCATACTGAAGTTTTATTTAAAAATATATATGGGCAATAACTCAAACGTAGTAGGTACTTAAATATAACCCAATTCAGAAACCAATGGTTAAAGGATGAATCTCAAAGACTAGCCTCTTTTCTGTATGACTATTTTCGTGGCGTATTTTTAAGCTTACACAGTCTAACATGGTTTGATTCAGGGGATATTCAGTTAGACAACCTTTTTTCATTTCACACATTTTCACTCAAACATATTTAGATGATACACCTTTTTTGACTCTGAGGTATACGGCTTCGACCCGGTAGGTAGAGTTTTTAACATTTCAGATGAAACGCAATATTTTATATTATATTATTATAATAAAACGACGGATGTGTGGCGAAGTTAGGTTTTTCAAGGCGTCTAACAACTTAGGGCTTATCCCAATCTTTTTTTTATCTACTATGATTCTTTACATACTCGTAAACAAGCTTTGTAAGAACTAACAACATAGCACGACATGGTAGGAAAAACCCTAAGCAAGGCCGTTTAGGCCTCGTTATTAGAAATTGTGGTTTGACTTGACAATAATTAGTTACCTGCAATAAGAATTATGTATTTAATCACAACTAATTTTTAAGCGTTTGATAATATTCCTTGGCAGCGAAATGAAAACAGAGTAAATGCATATTACACACTCGTTCTTAAATATTAAGACTTACGAGCGTGTTTGGCTTATATAATTACTATTAAAACAGGGATGGTAAAGAAAACATGTCTTGGACGGGTCATTATACATCATATACATCGTGGTCAAAAAGCTATTTATGAATTTGAACCGTAATGGTTGCTTTCATTTGTTTTTGTATACATGCTTACGTTCTAATTCTATTCATAATGAAATTGTCAATCTCAAGTACTTATAACAATACAAAATAAAGCTTTATTTAGTTATATAATCTATTACCGCGACCGCATTAATAAAGAATACAAATTATGATTTTTTGACTCGACTTACACCTAAATGAATAACTCGGATCAAATTTTCAATCCAAAGCTTTAATTTCACATTTTAATCATAGATTTCGATCTAGACTGAGAATTACGAAACAATCTATTATTAAAAAAAGTGTTTATGACCTCAAATTCGAAAAAAAAATTAGCTTTATAATCCGTATTCTTTACTAGCATCGCCTGATTAAGAAATCTTCCCCACACAAACACTTTACAACCTCAACAAAAAAAGTAAAACATTTTAACCCTAAACCAAACATCCTACTTACATCTTAAACCCTATACATTTACAAAAAGAACAACTTATCCGCCAACTTAACATCCGGTTCCTGATGAACACTTTGGCCCACTAAATAGGCCAGTTTATGGGCATATTGGCACGGGGCCGGCACTCTGACAGTTCCCGGCCAATTGTAATACAAATGACACATTTTATACGTCAAACGTTGACATTGATCGGCGGAAATGCCACTGTCATCGTAGACAACTATGTAGTGGGTGGGGGTGACGGTGCCTTGGTTGACCTTTTGAGAGGCTATGAGGAAGTCAAACCTGTGAAAGATATGATTAAGTTAAATTAAAATTAAAACAAACATATCTCAACCTTATTATTCCTGCGAAAATGTGTAAGTTTAACTGTCTGTATGCTCGTCTGTCACGTCAAAAAGGCTAATTTGATTTAAGTAAGATTTAAAATGGGGATCGTTCGAGACTCCACGAAAAATAAAGGCTTCTTTTTACCATGGAGATAAGTGTCATTCCCATGGGAAAATCAGTATAAGTGCGAGCAAAACTATTTCAAGTCAAAATATTGATTGACTTAAGTTATTAATGATATTATTAGATCAACAATTACCTAATTTCGCAATACCAAACTTTACTTTAAAATTCTCTATTTATTGACATACTTACCCTAAGTTCTTACTTACGAAATTTCGCTATTTATTCCAAACAACTAACAAAACAAATATTTAAATATCTCACCAATCCCGCCTAGTAACATCGTGGTCCACCACAGTCCCGGGATGCGGGTTTTCGAAGCCCTTGCCGGCTCGCATGAAAATGCGCGTGTTAATTCTCTTCTGGACTATGATGTATGTCAACTTGGGCTGGTACTTCTCAGTGACTATGGAGAAGCAGATCTTCATTTGGGGGACTTCGTAGTCCTGGACCGTTTTGAGTTGGCCGTCGCCTACGCCGTCTCTGTAGTGGGGGAAATGTGTTTTTATGAAATAAGACAGTCAAGCAAATTCATTGATGGTAAACAGTGACTAATATAGACTGTGTGGTATTTAGATTCACTAAACTCACTTCGAAGCTCACAGAGCGGAATCCGCGGTAAGGTTCATGTTTCGTATTCTCGTAACTCGATAGCAAGACTCTCGACAGCTTATCGCTTTAAATGAAGTGAGTTTGGCTAGGTGTGATTATGACGTCACGTGTATGGGAATGTTAAGTAAATTGTATTCAGCAAAAAATCTCGACAATGTCTCGAGTTCGAAACTTCAAACTCATACTCACTCGTAAAATAATAAGTTAGACAGAAGTGATCGAATTTCGTAAGTAATATTATCGATACATTATCGGTAGGTAAGCTCATTTCACATCACCTGAGTGTTGATGAGTTAACAGTAGAGCGATTCGCTAAAAACTCACTTACGAACTCACTCTCACTCAAGTGAGATCGCTCACTTCACCTGAAAACTCATCTCACCTTGAATCGGTATTCTGTTAACTCATCAACACTCAGATGAGTTAGGGTTTGAATTTATGTATCGATAATATTACTTACGAAATTCGATCACTTCTGTCTAACTTATTTTTTTACGAGTGAGTATGAGTTTGAAGTTTCGATTTCGAGACACTGTCGAGATTTTTTGCTGAATATAATTACTTAACATTCCCATACACGTGACGTCATAATCACACCTAGCCAAACTCACTTCATTTAAAGCGATAAGCTGTCGAGAGTCTTGCTATCGAGTTACGAGAATACGAAACATGAACCTCACCGCGGATTCCGCTCTGTGAGCTTCGAAGTGAGTTTAGTGAATAGCCCTACAGAATACCGATTCAAGGTGAGGTGAGTTTTCAGGTGAAGTGATTGATCTCACTTGAGTGAGAGTGAATTCGTAAGTGAGTTTTAAGCGAATCGCTCTACAGGAGTTGACTAAGAGTGAATGTTCGAAAATAAATTAAAACAAACAATTCGTGAAAATGTGTATGTTACAACGAATCATTCGAGTCAGCAACCAATCACCATATTAATGTGAAATGAAGATGATCGATTAGCATGTTACTTTCACGAAGAGAATTTGTAGAAAAGCAATTTATAGACGTCAAAAAAGAACATCAGTCAAACGTTTTAAAAAGAAAATTTCAGAAAAGGGGACTTTGAATTTGTATGAAAATGCAAATATATATTTTTTCCAAATATAATTTCTAAATAGAGTGAAAAATGGGATTTTCCATCGTTTATACTAACATAAGTCTTTTTTTTATATTTAAGTCTAAATTCTATAAGCAACGTTATAATCACCTATACATAACGATCCTGTCGGGCAGGCTCCCGTTCACTTTGAGATAGTGTTTCAGCGAGTCGACGAACGCCAGCTTGAGGCTGTCCACTATTTCCTGACCCCGCTCCTGGAACACCACCTTCGAGTACCAGTGCGTCAGTGACTGGTTGTACGACGCTACGAAGGCTGTAAGGAAATTGGGTAATGAAGAATTTTTGTAAGAAATTGGAAGTACATTTGCAAGAAATCTGCAATTATTGTAAATGGTTTGGATGGTAATAAGTATGAAAGGAAAGTTAAGTTTTACTCCCGAATTCTGAAAGGTTGAATTGATTCAATATTAAAAGAAATTGCTGTTAAAATCCTGTTCATTTTATGTCAAAACGCTGAGAAAAAGGATCTTAATGAAAAGATAAAACCGATCTGTTACAAGTTCTAAAATAAAATATAGCAGCTATTGTCCGGCCACCGAGAGAATGCGTTCCTGACACATTGTGTTTGACATAACGAGGTAACTTTGAAAGGCCGTCTACGAAAACAAACAAAAAAAAAGTCGTCTATTTTGACCCTAAAAACAAATAATAAGCAATAAAATGATATTAAAACACACTGATTTTAAATTTTATAACTGATGGCTTACTGTAAGGGTAATAATTACTGATAAAATATGTATTTTTAAAAATGTAAACAACATCATATTTTCGTAGGGATGTGCTAAAAATATCAGTCAATTTTAAAGTTATCAATCAATTTCTAATAAAAAAGCAGAATAAGTAGCTTGGTTATAAAAACATGATATCGACGTAAATATGGATATGCTTGAAGCATAACTATTGCGGTTAGTGAAAGAAAATAAATCGGCAAATGTTCGATATGAAATAGATGAATTGGCTCTGCAGTACGGTCATCGGGTGCTGAGACTTATACCATATTATTGCCAATACAATGCTTTTGAGTTTCGTTTGTAAAAAGGCAGCAGTTGGATTTTCTTGCTAGTTCTTTTCGACCTTGGGCTTAGCTTCAAAATTAACGTTATACAAGTATCTAAACTAATATTATAAAGCTGAAGAGTTTGTTTGTTTGTTTGTTTGAACGCACTAATCTCAGGAACTACTGGTTCGAATTTAAAAATTCTTTTTGTGTTGGATAGACCATTTATCGATATATAACATCACGCTGCAACTATTAGGAGCGAAGAAATAATGGAAAATGGGAAAAAAAACGGGGAAAATTATTCATCCTTGAGGGCTTCCGTTGCGTGCGCTGCGAAAGCGGTTCTAGGAACTAAAAATATATATGTATGAAAGAATAAAGGGACCTTTTTACCGCGGGAAAACTTCGCATTCCCACGGGAAACCGACTTCAACGCGAACGGAGTCGCGAGCGGCCACTAGTCTTTAATCAAATTATTTACGTTCCTACAGTAAAACAATACTGTTTCGATTTTGTTTTTTATTATTTTACCTAGATTGTAACTCGTAACAACATAAAACTATTTTTATATTATAAATAAAATATAAATAAGATAAGCAAGTTTTTTTTCTGTTGATTGAATAATGATTTATCAATGTTGTTTTTTACCCCAACACTAATGGCATGTGTCACAAGCGCAATCTCTCGGTGGCCAGACTATAATTGATAATACAAATTAAAAATCTGTCCTCTAATAAAAAAAATACCGTAAGAACTTCGTTTCAAACATGCAATTCATCTGCAGCAGGATCTTCTGATTGCACGCAGCATGTGCTGGTTGGCTAGTTACTGCAACTAACTAGTTCCAACTTACCGCAAACACTTCGCTTCTTCCTGCCCGCGTCGTGGAAGGAGTCGATGCCGACCACCATGACGGACTTCATCGGTATCTTGATGTGCCACAACGTGCCGCCGAGCTTGCAGTTCATCTGCAGCAGGATCTTCTGTGTGATTGCAACCAACTAGTTACAACTTACCGCAAACACTTCGCTTCTTCCTGCCCGCGTCGTGGAAGGAGTCGATGCCGACCACCATGACGGACTTCATCGGTATCTTGATGTGCCACAACGTGCCGCCGAGCTTGCAGTTCATCTGCAGCAGGATCTTCTGTGTGATTGCAACCAACTAGTTACAACTTACCGCAAACACTTCGCTTCTTCCTGCCCGCGTCGTGGAAGGAGTCGATGCCGACCACCATGACGGACTTCATCGGTATCTTGATGTGCCACAACGTGCCGCCGAGCTTGCAGTTCATCTGCAGCAGGATCTTCTGTGTGATCGCGCGGAGTTTCTGCTGGTTGCCGATGGTGCGGGCGTTTATTACCTTGGGGTCAACATTAGATTAGGCATTAGACGTGATCTTTGTTTACTTTCTCAATAAAAAATTAAACTTACTAAATTATTTCAACCCTGGGATATAAAAAGATGAAATTTATATACATACTAGTGTCCCGCCCACGCTTCGCAATGGTGTAATTTTCGCGACTTGTTCCCGATACGTTGAATGTTAGCTAACTTAAAATATTTTTTTTTCGAATGTTCAATATTTACAAATTTAAATTAAAATATTCCCTAAAAGGTAGCAAAAACCGCATTAAAATCCGTAACGTAGTTCAGGAGGAGATAGCGGACAAACATACAAACAGAAACAATTAGCGACTTGGATTTATACTAAGTATGTAATGATAAAAATCTAGTTACATATAAGGAAAAAGAGTCAGTAAGTAAGGAGAGTGAGTAAGTTATAAAGAAGTAAGTAATAAATGCATATAAAGTGTAATTAAAAAAGTTGGTTAACAGGTCAACCAAAATATAAATATAACTCTTCTAACCTGCGAAGGCACAGGTTTCTCCACACAGCACACCTTCTTGATCGTGGCATACCTATCATCCCTCATAGTGGGACAGATAGCCACCACTATTTGAAGGTCTAAATTAATATTGTTCCTGAGACCGGCCATGTAAGATTCCAAGCGGTCGTTGGGGAGTTTAATTAAGGTGGGTTTCTCAACGATGATGCCCATGGGCTTGGCACAGCGGTGGACTGTGTCGATGAAATCCTGGGGAAATAAGTTAGGTATTCAGTTTGGGTTGACAGTTGAAAATGTTTCTTAAAATTTTATTTATATTGTCGTACCGAAATTGTTTTGTAATGTTTTGTATTGAAAGTTTCTAAAGTTGCTTGATCAAATAGATAAACAAAAATCTATAAGAATTATATTCAGACACAATCATTTTTAAGGAGTATTTCATTTCATAATTAATGTTGAAAACGCGATATATCGTACACTGTTTAGGAAATTTTATTTATTTTTAACTATTTTTTTTTAAATTATTGAGTTGTATTACAGGCTGTTTACAACGTCATCTAATAAAAAAACACAGACAAATGTTTCCCAAATATTCCACACACAAAGGACAAAAACTGAGTCTAAGTGTGGAAACAAGAGCCCACTTATCTTACTTACCTTCCTTAAAATAAAAAATTAAAAAAATAAACAACAAATAGTAACAAATCTGAAAATATAAATACAATAAAACATACTTACATTAGTAACCTGCTTATCCCGCTCAGTGAACAACACAATCCACCGTAACAGATCCTTGGCTTCCATCACCGGGTTCCTTGTCACATCATTATTCCACTCTGCATTCGGTTTGCCCGGCACTTTGATGTCATTACCGAAGAATAAAGTCTCCGGTGGAAGTGTACGGGCAACTATGTTGATGGTCTCTGGGGCAATGGATAGGCCCCAACCGGCTAAACGGCTCTTGGCTTTGTCATTGGCGAGGACGTTTTTAATGTACTGGAACAATTAATAAAATGAAACAAAGGTCCGATATAAATTATTTTATATAAGAAAAAAATTCAGAATAAAAAAATATCTATAAACGAATTTTCTCGCTTTTAAGTAAGGTGAGTACTTAAAAGCGATAAAATTGGGTGTTATATTCTTGCATTAAAATATGACAAAAAATCTAAGATCATGATATATTTTACTTGTGTTAAAATAGCTTAGGTAGAGGGTAGTCAGAATATCTCATGTCATTAATAAAATTCCTTTTAAGTACCTGTTTGAATGCTGCATGTCGTTGGTTGGGTGTTATCCTCGTGTAAGTGGCCACATCTTTCATCAGTCGGAAGTTGCCCCGTTGTTCGTCTGACAGTCCGGTCAGTTGACACAACTCCGGAACCAGACATATCATGAAGTCTGTGTCCACTTCCGCTCCGGGCATTCTTTTTGAATCCCTGTGAGTATAATTACCATGATTAATTTGATTTCTATGTTAAAGTGATCTAGATTTTTTATCACTTATTTGCCTAAGTATTGTTTGGGTCTTTTCTACAATGGTCACAGACCATTTTGCGGCGTTTTGGACTAAGTAGAACGAAGCCAAACCAGAGCCTATAATTTGTGTATCAAAATACTGAGTAAAGTGACCTTTAATTATTTTTAAGGTGTTTTAAGTATATGTAACTTGAAAAGTATTATGTACCAAGGTGATTTCATCAATAGATCAAAGCATTACAATACCTGTCAAAATACTTTATAAATAAGACAAAAAGTCAATATTTTAATAACATTATCTACAAAATTGATGACTGAGAGAACTAGAAAGCTGTATTATATGAAACTTTACCTTGAAATAAGCATAGGCTGATTCCAGTCCATAATTTCGATACCATAGGTATTTTTGTAATAGTCAATGTAGCTGACTTTGACCAGTTGACCCTTTTCCGTCTTTTCGAAAGTAGATTGCGGTGTCATGGTGTCATCGATTGAGTCAACTCTACAAAAAAAATTACAATAAGTTAATATAAGTGTTAGTGATATATGAAAGTAAATAAAAAAGAATCAACATCTAAATTCTTACCTGAACAGTTTCTTATTATAAGTAGTCATGACAGAGCACCCTATAAGCATTTCAGTCACTACTTTCTTCCAATTGGCACCTTTATTTTGAACGGCTTCCTTTATAAATGACAGTACGGACTGAGTTCTAAGCACTCTGTGTGTTGAATCCAATGTTAACATGAGACCACCCTCATATTCATCAACCGCAGTTACATATCTGTAAAGTATTTTTTGTAATATGAAATAAACAAAATAATGGAAAAATCCTTTTATAAATTACGAAAGTAGTTCTGAAGGCATAAGTAGTGAGCTCTGTCTGCCCAATATCTCTCAAAATTTTTCAGAGTACCTAGTTACTTTTTTATTACCTACTTTGAGTAATTACGCTACCTTTGCATTATCGTTTTGAATTTGTTCTGTTTTTGTAACTTTATTTGTTTAACTTGTGCAATAAAGTGTTTTTTTTAGTAATGGTGTCAAAATGCGAATATTTCAACTCGTAATGAATGTTATTTTTTAAATTCAGTACAGAGAAAATTAATTTTAAATAAAATACTTCTAATTGTAAAACAACCTCTAAAATATACTCCGATAAACTATTTTACTTTCTACAGTGAAGTTTATGTGTTTGTTAACTAAAAGTTTATCTTATTCAGTTTTTAATACATAATAAATTATAATTTCAGTTATAACTTACCCTGGCCAAACCTCCAGTTGGTGTTGTGGTATCTGTATAGCAGAAGTCTCACTGAAGTACTGCCGTCCAAAGCGAACTAACTCCAGATCCTTCATTATATGTTTGAATAACAGATTGTATATGTGGATCATTTCACTTAGACGACGTGTTCTTCTGAATATAATCTGCAAAGATACAATATATCGTAGTGATCTTAAGGTAATAGCAGAAGGAAGTGTCATTTTTTCAACATTTTAACCATACAAAAAGGTTTTACATATAAAACAATGCTGACTGCGCATCTAAACACATATTTGTTTAATGTGTATTTTGGAACATATACTTACAGATATATTGACTTTGGATTCATCAAATGGATTAGTAGAAACTAGGTTGAGAGCTTCATCTGGCAACATATGAGGAACATACAACGTCGTCCCATCAAAGGTTTTTTCCTGGAAATACTGTCTGTGTTCTAAAAAACAAAAAAGAGGTTAATCACATTTCTTCTTAGTAAGTAAAAAATAAACTTGTTTTTACTAACTTGTAGGTACTTATAAAAAAAAAAATTATCAAAAATGCATACCATTTAGTAGTCTGAACCGCAAACTTTTATGATCTAAATTTGGATCGAAATGCACTTCATATTCAAATACAGTGTTCTCTTCAAAGTTCAAGCGTATAAAATTGCATGTGACGTCACAAGGTGTGCCAGTTTCTCCTTTTCTTACTACTGGTGGAGTTTCTTTGACTTCCCTCTGTTAAAATAACATTTTTAAGTAAAGTAAAATAATTATTTAATTTATAGTCATAGAATAACGTGGGCATTGTAAGCAAACTCTTTATTAAACTAATAAACAACATTTTTATTTAAATTCTGTAAAAAAATACTGCCCAAAAAGCGAACTAACTGAAATAAAAAGCATTGTAAAAGTTTTTGTTTTGTTTGTTGTTTATCCCATTGTTTAAACTGTAATCTTCGGGTTGAAAGCAACTTATTAATCTAAACTACACTAGAAACCAGTGAAATCAAAAACATACATAATACTTATTTTTCGCCACCGAAGTAGAAGTGACCACTGAGGAAGCTCCGATAGTGCTTGCGGCCATTTGTTTTGTGACAGATTCTACATCGCCCTGACCACCTACTTTTGCAGTTTGTGTAGCTTTCCTGTGTAAATATTAATATTTATTTTTTAGAAAATCGCCATTTAAGTTGACGTGTATTAAAGTACAATGTAAATTAATTATCTCATTATTTTTTCCCTTTATAGACCTCTTCTAATCGCTTTATAAATCATGAATCAAATGAATTTAAGGAGTCAGACAATAAGATTTACAACATAATATAAAAAATACAATAAAACATACAGTACATAAAATGGAACAAGAAAATACACATTTAGACAAGTTAAAGTGAAGTTAACAATTTCATACTTACAATGATTGCAAAAGCTTAAGACCTCTACCGGCACCTCTAGGAGGGGCTGATGGCAAACTAGGGCTCACATCCGAAGCTGGGGTTAATGTTGGGGTAGCAGCACCTTTCATTATCAAGTTGCATAATTAATAACATTGTTGCGTCACAAAATCAAGCCCATTTGAATGAGTAGTTCCTGAGATAAGAGTTTTAAAACAAACAAACTTTTTAGCTTTATAATATAGATGACTAACTTTTTGACAAAACTGTTTTTTAAAATGTTATTTATTTACAAATTCAAGTGAATACCTACAAGATAGTGAAAACCACATTAAAATCTGTTTAGTGGTTTAGTGGTGATAGTGGACACGCATACCTACTATATAAATTATTCAAAGCAAAAAAAATCAAACACATACTGGTGTTGACTTCAAGTAAAAAAAAATATTTTTTAAGCCTCCTGAGTAACCTGTCTAATGCACATTTGTGTTGTCGTAATTTGTGCAATGTTATGCAGGAGTAGAATTTTTTTTAAATTAGAAAAGTTGAAAATGTAAATACCTCCTGGATTTTGCTGCATCTTCTGGGACAGTAATAATGCTGCCATTCTACCTCTGCCTCCTGTTGTAGATGTAACTCCGCTCATGCCACTCACCTATTTAGAATATTTTTAAAATGTTTATGTGTGGTTCAATAGACACTGGCCAAAATAAATAATAATAATAAATCTTCAGACTGACGCATCAACTGTGTGGCCCTAAACTAAGCGAAGCTTGTACTATAAGTACCACACAATGGACTAGGGGAGAACCTAGTTACACCCAGACACGAGCCAATTTCGAAAAACCTTTTTGTCAAAATTGGCCAGGCCCCGGGATCGAACCCGGAACCATCCGCTTAGCAGACCGGTATATATACCGCTGCACCACAGAGGTTGTCAAAGTAAGTAAGCATCAGAAAGCCTGATATTAGTTAACATACCAAACTAGGGGCTACACTAGGTCCTGGTGTAGATTCAGGAGATGGATCTTCAGATTGAGTTGCTTGCTGCTTAGCCTTGTGCAGAGCCTGGAGCAAGGCAGAGCCTCGTCCACGACCCCTTAATGGCTCAGCCATTGTATTCTAAGAAACAATATTAATAACAGAAGTTATCTTACAGACTTATAGTACTAAGCAGTAGTAATAATGGATACTAAGTAAAACAAAACCAAGTATCTACGTATTTTTCAGGAACATTGAGAAATCAACACTTACAAACTTTATAATCTCTGTAGAATTATAACAAATACAAAGGTGAATAGGTTATTGTTACATTAGAATGTTTACAAGTTTTATGTATAAACATTGTTTTATTTGCTGTGTCATCAAATTCTGTTTCGATACCGCGTGGAATAAAATGAGCAGAAATCTTCAAGAAGTTAGCAATTTCTTTGTAGAATACGCTATTTAAAATGAGAAAAACAAATAAAAATGTATGTTAGGATAACTTACGAAGGTCTAATCTGCCGGCCAAAACAAGCCAAGAATCAACAGCTAAGTAAGTGGCAAACAATTCGACCAAACCAAGGCAATCTGCAGCAGCACAACAAACAGCAAACAAGCAATTTTTTGCAGAGGGAAAAGAAAGAGACATGAGACATGAGACGATATTTGGTCATCATTCATGTCAATCAGTAGACTCTAAGTAATCGATTAAACCTAAAGGTAATCTATTGTATTCTTTAAACTTCTTTAAATCACTACATAGTATAAAACAAAGTCGCTTTTTCTGTCCCTATGTCCCTTTGTATGCTTAAATCTTTAATACTACGCAGCGGATTTTGAAGCGGTTTTTTTTAATAGATAGAGTGATTCAAGAGGAAGGTTTACATGTATAATAACATAGTACAGGGAAAGCAGTTTTACTCCAAATTTAAGGCGTGCGAAGCCGCGCGGGTAAAAGCTAGTTATTTATAAATTATCATTATAATATCAATGCGAAAGTGCTAACAGTCTTTTTGTAAATTACTTCTTTGCGGCTAAATGGATAACTTTGAAAATTGAAGATATTTCTTTAGAGAAAGCAAATTATCATCATCATTATCATCGTCATCATCATTATTATAACATAGTATAAATAAATCCAAGTCGCTAAGTCTGTCTGTTTTTATGTTTGTCCGCTATCTCCTCCTAAACCACGTAACGGATTTTAATTCGATTTTCGCCATCTTTTAGGAAGGTATTCATTTAAATTTGTGAATTAAGAACATTATATTAAATGTTCGTGCAAAGTGGCATTCAAAATCATTATAAGTACTATTTATGAAAAAAAAAAGACTTATCTATTAGATTTCTAGATTAACGAAACTAAGCATAATAAAAGAATACACGGTTTTATCGATTTAACATATCAACTAAATCGTTTTTCAAGTGGTCAGATTAATACGACTATTAGTCTGTGGCTGTTGTAGTATCTCTTTTTAGTCTGTGCCTTTAAGTGGTGTGCAGCATTGCCAGATTGGAGTATTTTTACGCCACTCTAACGATAAAATTTGGGCATATCAATTCCTTGGTGAAATAGTTGGCGAAAATAAATTGAACAAGTGAATTGTTGGCGATTATGTCTATTATCAAGGCTAAAACAAAAATTCCAAGTAAAATAGTTACATGAAGTCGTTCAACAGTTGAAACTTTTGATAGTTTCAAGAATAAATTAAACAAAATATGTTTATTAATTTCGAATTAGATTGGGGAAAAAGAGTAATTAAATGGGTAAAAGGAAAAACAATTATCAAAACACAATGTTAATATTCTATACTTTATGACCAAGGAAAGAATATCTATTAAAAAAAGAAATATATTTTTTAATTCCTTCTAAACAAGATTGGCGTTTTTTTTTCCTAAAATGTATAACACTTTTTGGCGGAAAAAAATATTAAAATTGCCGAAAATTTTAAAATTACGTCTGGCAGCCCTGTTAGTTTGTTTACGTTTTACTTTGCCAGCCTCAGCCAGCTTCACACGATATTTAGTTAGCTTAGATTAGAAGCTTGTATTCTTGTATGAAATAAACAAATGTACTGGATTGACTGATTAAAGTTTACATTTGATGAAATGTCTCTTGACCTAATTTATTCTATGCGGCGAAAGCCGCTCAAATGTGAGCCTCCAAATCTCGAAAAGTAAGTCACTGTCTCTAAGTTTGATTTAATGCAATTATAAATAACTTTTTAACCGATCCATTTATAGGGCAACAGATCCTGAAAGTCCCCGACCTCTTGTTGTACTGTCAATACAAAATATCATCGCATTTTCGTCTCTTACCGAGCTATGCGATACTGATGGCGACTCCTGGGGTGGTCATGTTTATGTATGTGATTTAGACACACCATGGGAAAGTCATAAAGTTACCAGCACTATCCATCCTGTGAGTATTTTTTCAAACAAGGTGGCATGCTTATTCATTTGTCATTTTAACTGTGCTTGGATAATTTTATTTGTAACATTTTGTAAGGTATCATCACTTGAATGGGACTGTGAGGGTCAGCAACTTGTTGTATGCACTTCAGTTGGAGAAGTATCAGTGTTCGCACAAAAGGATTATCTCCTCAACTCATGGACTTGCCTTTACAATGCTACATTTCCTGGTAAATAAATGTAATTTAGTTAAATTTCTAAAATAAACACCTATTAGATAGTTACTTTTCAACAATTGGATATTAATTAGATAAGTTTTTATTTTTTTTACTTACAGGAGAGCACATAGTATCTTCAATATTCTTCCACAATGGGCGCAGACTGATGCTACTTGAAAAGAAAGGAGATGTTCCTATTTCAGACAAGATACAAGTTTTAAGACCACAACCAACAGCTAAAGGATTTGGGTTTGTAGCTTTTTGAATTGCATGATATGAATGTGTAAAAAACAAGGCTTATTCCCTGAAACTGGGTTCGTTCGGGTGGATTGATCTATTGTTCAGGGTGGATAGATGAACATGCATTTCCGAGTATCCAACTTAAAGAGGCTGTTTCAGGGTGTATAAAGGATAAAGCCACTTAAAACACTGAGTCAAATGAGACATAATTGAATTTTTCTAGAAAGATAAAACTATGTTGATCTCCATATAAAAACACAAGTTAAAGTTAATGAAAATGATAAATAAAGTAATGGTGAACTAGTTAAGTTAACCATGTTTGAAGGTTAAAGGAAGAAAAAACCAAATTGAATGAATTAACAATAATAAAGTAAAAACTTTATTGCATTAAAACATGTCAAAAATATACAAAGATAATTTAAATATGCTGTGGTTGTAATTATAGTTCATCATAGTTTGTTCATTGAAGTTTTAAATTAATAGTCCTATATTTATTAGCCCATATACCTACTTATGAATATATCTATTGCAGTGGAACCCCTCAGAAAGGAGTCTGCATAGTAACAACCACAGGACTCGTAGCCACAATAATTCCGCCTTTGACGTCTGGTGATTCAGCAAGGGCAACTATCACATCACACTGTGTGACACCGGCCAGAGATAGGGTGTATGCTGCTGCTACGGCACACAAAAGTAATTTTAAATATTAAGCTTTTTTTGATTTGGTTTACTGTAAAGTGTGCTGTGAATAAATGATGTAAAATATGAAAAACTAATAATGTTGCATATTTAAAAGTAGGGCTTAATAAGAAGCTCATTTGACTTGCATGCATATTAGTTTATATCAATAAATAAAAACATGGATTTGTTTATTTATCTACTGTCACAATTAAAATATGTTTTTTGTAATTATTGTGTTTTTTCCATAGATGGCAACATTCTGATAGCTGCTCTCTGTTCCTCTGGAGTTCGAGCTGGCATTTGTGGTGGAGATACATTGTCGTTGTCGCCTTTGCCTGCATTGTTGTGTGATACGTCACAAGCTGGTAGGTTCAATTGTTGAGCTAGTCTTACAGATATAACAGGAAGCACTTTGCAAATGAATAGATGTGAAAGAAACTCAACTTTTTATCATTTATCAACAAAGTAATTTAATAAAACACACCAACGATAATATCATTTTAGTTACCAAGCTACCATAAAACAACAAAACATTAAACTTAATTTTGAATTTTTCACTAAAAGTATTCATTTGTACTTCGAAAATGGGGGTTTTAATATAAAAAACTTAAATGTTGCATAACTCAGAAATTATCAATTTTCGGACATGGTATGATATGACTTAATTGACTGCAAATAAGCTCTACTTTAACCCCTTATAAGGAATGTATCGCATTACTAATCACCCTGTATAGATTATATGGGTACCTATATTTCCATTTATGTATTATGCTTGCCCACATTCTTGTTTATTTGTCGTTTAGTGTCAGTGGCATGGAGCCTACGTGATGACGGCGATTACCTACTTATATCAGGATCTTCTGTATCTTTGTGGAAGCTGACAGAAATGGCTCATCCAGTGCATAAGATGCTAAGTAAAGGTATTAAACCGGCGGCTGAATAAATTAGCTGAGGTTTCTTACACATTAAGTATTTATTTGCTTTGCATATGTAATAGTATTTTGTTAGCCTTTTAATATTATAGTGTTTTAGTGAGCAAGAGAGTAGGTATTTATTTTTTGTTTATTTCATCTTTTTCTGTTTAGGTAGGTTAGGTTAGGTAAATAGATTTCTTTCAATTTATTGTACTTTATTTGCTTATATGATTAAAGGTTTTTTTTCAATATCCATTCAAATAGTAAGTCGTAATTTTAGGACCACTACAAGGCAGTACTACACCAGGTGGTGGCACAAAACCAAACACTGAGTGCTTTTCTTCTTTGGTAAGTGTTTATAACACAAAAAAACATGCATTTTTTTTATTTTATCTATATTTACTTGCATATCCAAAACGGTAAAAACGGGACCCTATTACTAAGCCTACGCTGTCCGCCTGTCTGTCTAAATTTATACAGATAAAGTATTTCTGTTGACGCTTTAACAGCAAATACAAAAACAATATGAAGTATGTTATATTAGCCGTTTTTTTCAACGATACATTGAATGTTACCCTTCGTACACGATTCCGTTTTACATTTCGCCGATTTTTTTCACTAACAACATATTAATGTAAAGTTTTTATTTATGTGTGTTTGTTACCCTTTCACACAAAAGCTGAACTGATTTGGATGACATCCTACTAATATTATAAATGTGAAAGTTTGTGAGTATGTATGGATGTACCTATAGATGTTTGTTACTCTTTCACGTAAAAACAACTGGATGGATTTGGATGAAACTTGCAGTAATATAGGCTATATATCAGAATAACACATAGGGTACTTTTTACCGCGGGAAAACTTCTCATTACCACGGGAAACCGACTTCCACGCGAACGGAGTCGCGGGTGGCCACTAGTCCTGCTAATATTATAAACGTGAAAGTATGTGAGGATGTATGGATGTTTGTTACTCTTTGACGTAAAAACTACTGGATGGATTTTGATGAAACTTTACAGTAATGTAGGTTATACATCAGAATAACACATAGGGTACTTTTCACCGCGGGAAAACTTCTCATTCCTACGGGAAACCGACTTCCACGCGAACGGAGTCGCGGGCGGCCACTAGTTTTATATAAAAGAGAAGCGGAGCCGCAGCAAAGTACCCCATTTTCACAAAATAGAGCGCGTCAAACTGAAGGTTGGAAAGCTAGCAACCCTATAATGATGCTACCAGTTAGAAGGAAAAAGAGTCACACATATAACAATCGAGACACGAAAAATATAAAAAAAACATCCCCATTTAGAAATTTTAAATGTCTTCCTTCCGCAATCTCACTAAGTATGGCTAATTTTAACTAGCTCAATTAACAATAGTAATTCAACATTTGTGCTTCAGTGGTGGCAACAGTCGTGGATGGTCGGGGGCGGGGGCGCGGGGGGCGTCGTGACCAGATGCAGCGCGCGGGGGGCGCTCGCCGCCGTGTGCTCGCACACGCACGCCGCGGTGTGGGCGCACGACCACCACCACGTATGTACTGTGTTGTAGTTGTTGTTGCTACCAGGGGGCGGGGGCGGGGGCGGGGGGCGCTCGCCGCCGTGTGCTCGCACACGCACGCCGCGGTGTGGGCGCACGACCACCACCACGTATGTACTGTGTTGTAGTTGTTGTTGCTACCAGGGGGCGGGGGCGGGGGCGGGGGGCGCTCGCCGCCGTGTGCTCGCACACGCACGCCGCGGTGTGGGCGCACGACCACCACCACGTATGTACTGTGTTGTAGTTGTTGTCGCTACCAGGGGGCGGGGGCGGGGGGCGCTCGCCGCCGTGTGCTCGCACACGCACGCCGCGGTGTGGGCGCACGACCACCACCACGTATGTACTGTGTTGTAGTTGTTGTCGCTACCAGGGGGCGGGGGCGGGGGGCGCTCGCCGCCGTGTGCTCGCACACGCACGCCGCGGTGTGGGCGCACGACCACCACCACGTATGTACTGTGTTGTAGTTGTTGTTGCTACCAGGGGGCGGGGGCGGGGGCGGGGGGCGCTCGCCGCCGTGTGCTCGCACACGCACGCCGCGGTGTGGGCGCACGACCACCACCACGTATGTACTGTGTTGTAGTTGTTGTCGCTACCAGGGGGCGGGGGCGGGGGGCGCTCGCCGCCGTGTGCTCGCACACGCACGCCGCGGTGTGGGCGCACGACCACCACCACGTATGTACTGTGTTGTAGTTGTTGTTGCTACCAGGGGGCGGGGGCGGGGGCGGGGGGCGCTCGCCGCCGTGTGCTCGCACACGCACGCCGCGGTGTGGGCGCACGACCACCACCACGTATGTACTGTGTTGTAGTTGTTGTTGCTACCAGGGGGCGGGGGCGGGGGCGGGGGGCGCTCGCCGCCGTGTGCTCCCACGCACACGCCGCGGTGTGGGCGCACGACCACCACCACGTATGTACTGTGTTGTAGTTGTTGTTGCTACCAGGGGGCGGGGGCGGGGGCGGGGGGCGCTCGCCGCCGTGTGCTCCCACGCACACGCCGCGGTGTGGGCGCACGACCACCACCACGTATGTACTGTGTCGTAGTTGTTGTAGTGCTTCAGTGGTGGCAACAGTCGTGGATGGTCGGGGGCGGGGGCGCGGGGTAAAATAGTTCTATCTTATAAAGTTACATTAATATTTTTTAATAAAGTGTATTATTTTCGCAAGCAGATGTCAACTCGCACCATCAACACGGTCAATGACACGCCGCTGCCCGCCGGCACTCCGCCGAAAAAGCCCAAATATGGAAGTACTACCGTAAGTACCACAAGCCACACTAAGGGCGGGTTGTATCACTACTACTTAACGTGTCTGTCAACGTTAACCATGGCGTTACCCACTTGTCAAGCTAGAAATCGGGTTGTTTCATCAATGTCGGCCTTTAACGGACGTTAAAAATTAACGATTACGTTGACCGGCCATCCACCCACTGGTTAACGTAACTTTTCTCTTGTTGACAGGACATCTTTGATGAAAAGCTTTTATCAATACCTATGGATTCTGTTTTATTTCCATATATTTTAAATGATAGTAATGATTTACTTTTTAATGGTAACTCGAATAACATTGACGAACAGTTTTTTTTGTGACGAAACAACGGTTTGTATTTGACGTACGTTAAACATCGGATGTAATCGTCAAAAAGTTACGTACGTACTTACGTTAACCAACTGTTTGATACAACCCGCCCTAAGCATACTTTACTTAAATCAAACACCTTTGTCTCATTGATAAGACAGACAGTTAAAAAAAAGTGTATTTTAAATATATAATGAGTATTTTAAAACTACCTACTACCTTGCGGCATACGTTAACGCCCTTTTACAAATCCCTGTTTTTGAATTATTTTACAAGATGGGCGCCAATTTCCATTTTGTAAAATAATTCTTAAACTGCTGGTATGATTTGATAATTACTATAACACTAACGCCTTATGTATTAATGTAGTTAGTAATAGTAAAGTATTAAAGTAGTTTGCTTGTATTTCAGAAAACCCCGCCCACCCTGCAGTCTTGCTGTATATCGACTATTGGAAATGTCGTAGTGTGTATAGATTCTCACACACAGCTACACGTGTTGCTGTATCAACCTTATGTCGATATACGTAAGTATCATTTTGGATTGTATGTTACGTTTTAAAAAATACAAAGAAAAAAAAAATATTGCAATGTCATGGCTTTGACATAATTCTCGTTCGAAAATAAAATTTACATTCCAGGTTTTCTGAGTAATGATACCTATCACGTAATTAGAAAATGGATAACAGTCATTATTTAATTATTTAGCTTTAGTTTAACTAATGTATTGAGAGTTATCAAACACGTTTCAAATTGATTATACGCATTGACACAAAGTATATTAATATTAGTTTATCATTAATACATATTAATTATTTTTTTAATGTTTCTGTCGCAATAAATTGTACAGATTAAGCATATAAAGCTTGCTCTTGACCAACCTCATTATGATACTTTATACATGCAACTTTATTAGAAGCCAACAGTTCAAATATTTTTTGTATAAACCTTCTTCTACAAATAATTTTAGACTCTATTGTGAATGTATTAAAATACATTTTTAAAAGTACAAAGGCATCATTTGTAAAACTACCTAGCTTAATGAGCTTAAACAATGCAAAACTCCAAGTACGACTCCCGTTATCTCTTGAACACAATAATTGACCCTATTGGTCAAAAACTACAAACAATAGGACTGCAATGCAGCTGCTCAATCACGTGACCGATCCTAGATCGCGCTGTTAACTTTTTGTCCGGCGTAAGTATATATACAAATTTCAACTACCAGATATCGGGGAAGGAACTGTGTATTCAAGTAGTCGAAGGGTGATACTTCTTGACGTCGCCGCGTTGTATCACACTGGTATACTCACATTATATCACGTGATTTGGCTTATAGTAAGCATGGCAAAGAATAGAGGCTACCACTAACTCTGTGATTAAATCACTAAGAGGAGACACATGTGGATTCCCCCAAAATTTTGCATCTCATAACTGCATCTAATCTAATTTTGTTTAAAGCCAATTAACAAATATCGGTAAAATATTATTGCCAATGGCATGCATTGTCTTTGTTAAATCCAAATTTATTAGGATTAGTTTTTAGTCTTAATTATTGTATTTTTTTTGTTATTTGACCAAATTGTGTGTAATAAATAATAAATAATAATTGATAGCGGTGCCAGCGTTAGTGCAACAAGTGAATAACTCGCTACAGTACTGTGCGGTCGGCGGGTATGATTGTCTCTCTGTACTAATGGGACTGAAGGCTCCAGTTCTAGACGCATTGTTTGAAAGGTAAGACTTTGTATACAACGTTGACTAATTATGGCTTAAGATAATCAAGAGTAGCTACCTAAAAAAAATCAAAGCTACAAAAAAGTACCCTTCTATTCGAAAACAAAGTGAACTTTAGCTTGTTCATCTAAATAAAATGATAACATTTGATTGGAAAATTTGTGTAAATAGTCAACATAGTTATTATTTCACTGTTCTCACACGGCAACTTTGACACTACCCGCCAAGGCGGGCCGTCCGATATACTTTTACCTTTGATAAGCTTATCTTTGTTTAAATATTCTATAGAATAAAGACATTATTCGTTCTAGATTCTCGGAGACCCTGCAACGACAGCCGGCGCCGTTTCAACAATTCTATTTCAACACTTGGCTGAAAATTCGCATCGCTATTGCCAAGTTAGTAACCAAACCTATATCTTTACGTTTTTAAGTTCTTTTTCCACTATCATTTACATATTTTCTTCAAAAGAGGGATTATTAGTTGCCTGCATTTCATTTTCCTAAATAAGATCAAGTCGTCAATCTCCACCCGTTCGTTTCGACGTGCCACAACAAAAAGTCTTTATTCCATACTCAATAAGGTCCATATTTCAGGATGCGCGCCCCGCTAGCAACAGTGTACCATTGGCTGCGTTGTTCGCAAGGCGTGTTCATAGACTGGGCCGCCGTGTCCGCCGTTCTTAGAACAGAAGATGAAAAACTCAACGCATTGCTTACGGGAGACGCTAATGAGCTGGATAAGGTAATGTTTAAAGTTTAATATAATCATCATTGAACCGTAATCAAAAAGTGCCTATGCCTATATAAAAGATAACTATTTTAATATCTGAAAATGTAGCTTTCTAAGGGTGAAAGTTTTTTTTAAATCGATTCAGTAGTTTTAAAAATTACCCCTTCATCCAAACTTACAAATTTTACCTCTTTATAATATCAGTATAGACAGTCTCATTGCGAGTCTCAAGTTAAGTCGTACATAAGTAATAGAGTAACCGGAGATACTAGTTACATTAGCCAGTAAAAGTCCCGTCAAAATCCGTCCAGTCGTTCCAGAGATAACGTCAGCGAAACAAACATAAAGACAGACAAAAAATGTATAAAAAATAATACAAAAACAATTACACATTTATTTAAAAAAAAGTTATTTTAATTTTACTAACAGACACTGCAATTCTTATTTCCCAACTAATATTATAAATGCGAATATGTGTTTGTCTCCCTTTTTTTAGTATGTTCTATTTTTACGTCGAAACGACTGAATCAATTTTGTTGAATAGAAATAGTTATACAACCAAAATGAAATGAGTCAAAATCTCCCGACAGTCACCGTGGAATGGCCCAAAGGCAACTTTTTACTGCCGGAATAAGTTTCATACCCTCCGTAAACTTACTTTTATTGCAGGCGAAGTCGCCTAAGGGAACCAACCCCACTAGTTTTATCTATTTGTATGTAGTCTTTTACTTTTCCTGCTGTTTTTTTATGTAGTACTAGTGACCCGTCCACGCTTCGCAATGGTATCGTTTTGTCAAAACATTGAATTTTGGCTAACTTAAAGAAACTTCGAATGTTCTATATTTACAAATTTAAATTAATAAATTCCCTAAAACATGGTGAATGCCGCATTAAAATCCGTTACGAAGTTTAGGAGGAGATTGCGGACAAACATACAAACAGACAGAATTAGCGACTTGGATTTATACTATGTAATGATGATGTAACGATGATAATGATAGTCTGTAGTCTGTTGCTATTGTGATCTTTTGCTAATTTGGTAAATTGCGATTATGATGTTTTGCTAATATGATGTTTCTCTATTATGTGATTTAAGAATCTGATATTTTGCGAAGACCATGTTTTGCGAATATGGTATTATGAGACGGAGGGGGTTTTTGCCATCTTTTAGGTAATTCATTTAAAATTGTAAATATATAACATTCGAAAAAGTTTCTTAAAGATAGCCAAAATTCAATGTTTCGTCAACAAGTCGGCCAACATAACACTATTGCGAAGCGTAGGCGGGTCGCTAGTTTGTTAATATATCTGCTTCTTTTCTTGGTGGTTTTATATGGTGTATATCTCCAGGCGCTGTCATCCCTAGAGCGCGCGGAGTCCGCCCCCGACCCCGCGGTGTGCGCGGCGGCGGCGGCCTGTCGTCGCTCGCTACAACGCGCCGCCGACACCGCGGTCACCGCCGCCGCCGCCGCCACGCACACGCCCGGGAACCACCACCAGTCAGTATATACCCTCGTTGTTAGTGTGACGTCACTAGCTGTGACTAGTGACATCACCCGGCGGTGTGCGCGGCGGCGGCGGCCTGTCGTCGCTCGCTACAACGCGCCGCCGACACCGCGGTCACCGCCGCCGCCGCCGCCACGCACACGCCCGGGAACCACCACCAGTCAGTATATACCCACGTTGTTAGTGTGACGTCACTAGCAGAGACTAGTGACATCACCCGGCGGTGTGCGCGGCGGCGGCGGCCTGTCGTCGCTCGCTACAACGCGCCGCCGACACCGCGGTCACCGCCGCCGCCGCCGCCACGCACACGCCCGGGAACCACCACCAGTCAGTATATACCCACGTTGTTAGTGTGACGTCACTAGCAGAGACTAGTGACATCACCCGGCGGTGTGCGCGGCGGCGGCGGCCTGTCGTCGCTCGCTACAACGCGCCGCCGACACCGCGGTCACCGCCGCCGCCGCCGCCACGCACACGCCCGGGAACCACCACCAGTCAGTATATACCCACGTTGTTAGTGTGACGTCACTAGCAGAGACTAGTGACATCACCCGGCGGTGTGCGCGGCGGCGGCGGCCTGTCGTCGCTCGCTACAACGCGCCGCCGACACCGCGGTCACCGCCGCCGCCGCCGCCACGCACACGCCCGGGAACCACCACCAGTCAGTATATACCCACGTTGTTAGTGTGACGTCACTAGCAGAGACTAGTGACATCACCCGGCGGTGTGCGCGGCGGCGGCGGCCTGTCGTCGCTCGCTACAACGCGCCGCCGACACCGCGGTCACCGCCGCCGCCGCCGCCACGCACACGCCCGGGAACCACCACCAGTCAGTATATACCCACGTTGTTAGTGTGACGTCACTAGCAGAGACTAGTGACATCACCCCGCGGTGTGCGCGGCGGCGGCGGCCTGTCGTCGCTCGCTACAACGCGCCGCCGACACCGCGGTCACCGCCGCCGCCGCCGCCACGCACACGCCCGGGAACCACCACCAGTCAGTATATACCCACGTTGTTAGTGTGACGTCACTAGCAGAGACTAGTGACATCACCCGGCGGTGTGCGCGGCGGCGGCGGCCTGTCGTCGCTCGCTACAACGCGCCGCCGACACCGCGGTCACCGCCGCCGCCGCCGCCACGCACACGCCCGGGAACCACCACCAGTCAGTATATACCCACGTTGTTAGTGTGACGTCACTAGCAGAGACTAGTGACATCACCCGGCGGTGTGCGCGGCGGCGGCGGCCTGTCGTCGCTCGCTACAACGCGCCGCCGACACCGCGGTCACCGCCGCCGCCGCCGCCACGCACACGCCCGGGAACCACCACCAGTCAGTATATACCCACGTTGTTAGTGTGACGTCACTAGCAGAGACTAGTGACATCACCCCGCGGTGTGCGCGGCGGCGGCGGCCTGTCGTCGCTCGCTACAACGCGCCGCCGACACCGCGGTCACCGCCGCCGCCGCCGCCACGCACACGCCCGGGAACCACCACCAGTCAGTATATACCCACGTTGTTAGTGTGACGTCACTAGCAGAGACTAGTGACATCACCCGGCGGTGTGCGCGGCGGCGGCGGCCTGTCGTCGCTCGCTACAACGCGCCGCCGACACCGCGGTCACCGCCGCCGCCGCCGCCACGCACACGCCCGGGAACCACCACCAGTCAGTATATACCCACGTTGTTAGTGTGACGTCACTAGCAGAGACTAGTGACATCACCCGGCGGTGTGCGCGGCGGCGGCGGCCTGTCGTCGCTCGCTACAACGCGCCGCCGACACCGCGGTCACCGCCGCCGCCGCCGCCACGCACACGCCCGGGAACCACCACCAGTCAGTATATACCCACGTTGTTAGTGTGACGTCACTAGCAGAGACTAGTGACATCACCCGGCGGTGTGCGCGGCGGCGGCGGCCTGTCGTCGCTCGCTACAACGCGCCGCCGACACCGCGGTCACCGCCGCCGCCGCCGCCACGCACACGCCCGGGAACCACCACCAGTCAGTATATACCCACGTTGTTAGTGTGACGTCACTAGCAGAGACTAGTGACATCACCCGGCGGTGTGCGCGGCGGCGGCGGCCTGTCGTCGCTCGCTACAACGCGCCGCCGACACCGCGGTCACCGCCGCCGCCGCCGCCACGCACACGCCCGGGAACCACCACCAGTCAGTATATACCCACGTTGTTAGTGTGACGTCACTAGCAGAGACTAGTGACATCACCCGGCGGTGTGCGCGGCGGCGGCGGCCTGTCGTCGCTCGCTACAACGCGCCGCCGACACCGCGGTCACCGCCGCCGCCGCCGCCACGCACACGCCCGGGAACCACCACCAGTCAGTATATACCCACGTTGTTAGTGTGACGTCACTAGCAGAGACTAGTGACATCACCCGGCGGTGTGCGCGGCGGCGGCGGCCTGTCGTCGCTCGCTACAACGCGCCGCCGACACCGCGGTCACCGCCGCCGCCGCCGCCACGCACACGCCCGGGAACCACCACCAGTCAGTATATACCCACGTTGTTAGTGTGACGTCACTAGCAGAGACTAGTGACATCACCCGGCGGTGTGCGCGGCGGCGGCGGCCTGTCGTCGCTCGCTACAACGCGCCGCCGACACCGCGGTCACCGCCGCCGCCGCCGCCACGCACACGCCCGGGAACCACCACCAGTCAGTATATACCCACGTTGTTAGTGTGACGTCACTAGCAGAGACTAGTGACATCACCCGGCGGTGTGCGCGGCGGCGGCGGCCTGTCGTCGCTCGCTACAACGCGCCGCCGACACCGCGGTCACCGCCGCCGCCGCCGCCACGCACACGCCCGGGAACCACCACCAGTCAGTATATACCCACGTTGTTAGTGTGACGTCACTAGCAGAGACTAGTGACATCACCCCGCGGTGTGCGCGGCGGCGGCGGCCTGTCGTCGCTCGCTACAACGCGCCGCCGACACCGCGGTCACCGCCGCCGCCGCCGCCACGCACACGCCCGGGAACCACCACCAGTCAGTATATACCCACGTTGTTAGTGTGACGTCACTAGCAGAGACTAGTGACATCACCCCGCGGTGTGCGCGGCGGCGGCGGCCTGTCGTCGCTCGCTACAACGCGCCGCCGACACCGCGGTCACCGCCGCCGCCGCCGCCACGCACACGCCCGGGAACCACCACCAGTCAGTATATACCCACGTTGTTAGTGTGACGTCACTAGCAGAGACTAGTGACATCACCCGGCGGTGTGCGCGGCGGCGGCGGCCTGTCGTTGTAATATTTTATATTTACTGATTGATTTCTTCAGATTACTTTAATAGATTAAAACGATCTTTGCACACATGTGATGATATATTTTATTAAACTCCGAATGAATACAAAGCTGTCTCTGTCAGGTTGACATTGACTGACTGACACATTGACATAACACATCTCCTTCCCAAAGACATTTTACAATACAGTTTAAACGTTAGTTATGAAACAATTCAATTAATGTAATTATTACAGATCCAGAATTTGTCTAGGTTTAACAGCTCTTCCACTTCTTGTTCTATATTGTGGGCTAACATAAGAAGACAAATAACTATCAGTTCTAGGAGATGAAATGGCAGTACTCTCGTCCTGATCTTGGGGCAAATTCCGTAATTGATTATCAATTCTAGGAGATGAAATGGCAGTGCTCTCGTCCTGATCTTGGGGCAAATACCGTAATTGATTAGGTTCACTTAAAGTACTACACAATGGTTCCTGAGAGTACACAATATCATTAAAGTTAGGCTTAGTATAAGATTTTTTTAACTGAAAGTTATTTCTTCTTAGCTTTTGACCATTGTATGTTAGGATTATAAAAGATCTAGGTTGTTTACATTTCTTTATGATTTTAGCTTTCGCCCAAGTCTTCCTATCTTTGTATACAACTTCATCACCTAGTTCAAAATACACATTACTTCTTCTAGCACTTCTATCATACATTTTCTTATTCACTGATTGTTGAAGTAATAACAAATTATAAACATTTTTATGTATTTTAGGTTTTAAAAACTCAATAGTACAAGGGGATGTTCTCATGTTTCTGCTATTTAATATTTGAGATGGAGATATATTTAAACTAGTGAGAGGAGTGTTGTTATAATGCATTATACCCTCCCTATAATCAGACTTATCTTCAAAAGATTTCTTTAAAATTTGTTTAGATATATGCACATACTTTTCAGCTAAACCATTACTGCGCGGGTATCTTGGAGTGGAAGTGGTTAAGGTAATATCTTTAGATTTAAAATATGTTTTGCACTCAAAGGAGGAAAATGGAACATTATCAGATATTATTTCCAAAGGGTAACCGAAACGTGAGAACACTTCTTGTAAAGCATTAATTACACATTTTGTGAGGGAGAAGCTGTTCATTAAAGTTTGCAGAACTATATTTCTCACACACTCTACACTGTTGTACATATTTATGTATATCAATCCTCATTTGTGGCCAATAAAACAGTTTTTTTGCCTTATTTATACTTTTAACAATTCCACAGTGACCTTTGTGAATCACTTTCAACACATATGATCTTAGGGATTCTGGTACTATAATCTTGTCTTCAACAAACAGCAAGCCATCTTGTAAATAAATGTTGTCTTTAAACTTACTATATACTAAACAATCTTTACTTATATTTTTAGGCCAACCATTAAGATAGTAATTACAGATTTGTGTCAGAGTTTTATCATTGTAAGTGGCTTTTTTAAATTCAAATTTCTTTTCTTCAGACATAGGCAAGTATTTAGATACAGTGTGAACCATCTGCAACATGTCATTATCATGTTCTACAGTACTCAAACTATTTCGAGATAACATGTCAGCAAAGTGTATTAATTTACCCGGAACATAGTAAACATTTAAGTCATACATAAACAACTTCAGTCTTATACGTTTTAGCCTAGGAGAACCCAACTTATTGATCTGTTTGGACATAATAGCAACAATTGGTTTATGGTCTGTTTGTACATCCACCTGAGTACCATATATATATTTATGAAACTTTTTACATCCAAAACTGATTGCTAGAAACTCTTTTTCAGTTTGGCCATAGTTAATTTCACAATCTGACAAAGTGCGAGATGCACAAGCGACTAATTTTAAAATGTTATTATCTAATTGAAACATGCAACAAGCTAAACCATTTTTTGAAGCATCACACTGAAGTACAATCTTTTTCTTTGGGTCAAAAGGACAAAGTGATGGGGCCTCAGAGACTTTTTGTTTTAACATATTTAGAGCTTCTTCATGAATTGGTAACCAATTAAAACTAACATCTTTATGCAGCAGTTTACACAGTGGGGACATGTATTCAGCCATGCTAGGGACATATCTCCTGATGTAGCTAAATGAACCAATTATTTGTTTTAATTGATTTTTGTCCTTGGGTGTTTTTAATTTGAGAAGTGACTCCACCCTATCTGTGTCTAAAGACATGCCATGTTCACTAAATATTTGACCTACATACTTAACCTGTGTTTGTCTATACTGTAATTTATCTTTGTTAAACACGATACCGAGTTGTTTGGCTTTTTCAATTACATTTTTTAAGGCTTGGTCATGTTCAAAGGTAGTATTTCCCATAACTAAAATATCATCAGCCCAAACTACAACATTTGGAATGTTCGAGAAATGAGACTCAAGTACATCTTGGAAAAGTTCTGGTGCATTCATTAGACCATACGGAAGAACTAAGTACCTGTATACTCCAAAAGGCGTCGCGAAGCAACATTTCCAAGAAGACTTTTCATTCAGTTTGAGATGATGAAAACCCTCACTTAAATCAAGGACAGAGAAATATTTTTTACCATTAAGCTTACAAGTTAAGTCATCTAGGGTGGGTAAAACTTTGGGTTTCTTAATTATGTATTTGTTTAGATCAGATGGGTCAAGACAAAGTCTAATCTTTTTATTTTTGCGCTCAACAATTACAATCCTGTTTATAAGTGCCTTATTACTTAAATTATCAACTTTTACAATAGCATTTCTTCTTTTTAATCTTTCTAATTCACATTTTAATGGTTCAAGAATGGCATTAGGTATTCTAGACGACGGATAACAAATTTGTTCATCAATTTTTCTAGTAGGAATATCAAAAGACCCAGGAATTTGACCTGACCCAGTGAAGACTTCAACATTGTTTTTAATGAATGTATCCTTATCAGTCTCAAAACTTAAAACATTAATATTTTTTATTCTCTTAATTAAATTTAAAGATAAACATCCAGGTAGTCCCAAGAGCATTGAATTACAGTTCACTATAACAAAATTTTCATAGCAGTAGTTGTTTTTATACTTACAATTTAGTGATACCATTCCAATGGGTTGAACTTTTGTCCCTTCAAATGATTCTAATTTTATATTAGTTTTAAGCAACCTGAAATTAAGTTTATTATTAATTTTGTTGAATATTTTCAAAGGCATAATGCTTATATCAGCACCTGAATCAAGTTTACATTTGATTTTACAGTTTTCTATTACTATGTACTCATACCAAGCATTTTTATCAGCAATTACCTCTCCGCAGTAGACACTAGACTCGCTTGAATCAGTTCCGCTTTCAGCATTAACCATCCTAATCTTGTTCTGCTTTCTTACATGACAGCTTACAGCAAAATGATTTTTTAATCCACAATTCTTGCATGTTTTTCCAAAAGCAGGACATTGTCTGGGGCCATGTTCGTATTGACATCTGCGACATTTAAACTTTTCAACTGATTTCTTGAAAGGAGTCTTTTGGACTTGAATGACATCAACGCTCATACTATAGTTACTACTAAGCTGGTTCATTTGAGACACTTGACGAGTAGCCGCCTCCTTGGATTGACAGTATCGTACTACTTTTTCGAGGGTGAGCTCCTCCATTCTCAAAAGTGCTTCTTGTGTAGTCTTATCGTAAATATTCTGCACAAGATGATCTCTCATCATGTCATCTTCCATCTCTTTATGATTAAAATTGCATGTCTTAATTAAACTTCTACTCTGCAGTAAGAAATTGTCAAAGGGCTCGCCCTCGCCTTGGCGTCTTTCTCTAAATTTAAACCTTTCGAACACTTCGTTAACTCTAGGATTAAAGTGATTTGTAATAGCTTGTATCACCTTATTGTATTCCTTGGGCATATTTGGGATAAGACTAACAACATGCGCTGCATCAGCGCCCATCATGTTGCGAAGCAGAGCAAGCTTCGTGTTGTCGTCAGCACATTTTTGGCCAGATACTGTAATAAAATCTTCGAAGGCCTGAAGCCAGTTTTTCCAGTTGTATGCCGCACTTGGAGTATCAAGAAGCAAATCTGGTGGGAGTTTAACATTGTTGGACGACCCACTCACCGCCATTGTTTTAGTATCTTTGTCGCTAGACATCAGATTTGGTAAATTAGCTTCAGAAAACTTAAATAGGCTAAACTTATTGCCTGTTTACCGACTGCGCCATGTAATATTTTATATTTACTGATTGATTTCTTCAGATTACTTTAATAGATTAAAACGATCTTTGCACACATGTGATGATATATTTTATTAAACTCCGAATGAATACAAAGCTGTCTCTGTCAGGTTGACATTGACTGACTGACACATTGACATAACACAGTCGTCGCTCGCTACAACGCGCCGCCGACACCGCGGTCACCGCCGCCGCCGCCGCCACGCACACGCCCGGGAACCACCACCAGTCAGTATATACCCACGTTGTTAGTGTGACGTCACTAGCAGAGACTAGTGACATCACCCGGCGGTGTGCGCGGCGGCGGCGGCCTGTCGTCGCTCGCTACAACGCGCCGCCGACACCGCGGTCACCGCCGCCGCCGCCGCCACGCACACGCCCGGGAACCACCACCAGTCAGTATATACCCACGTTGTTAGTGTGACGTCACTAGCAGAGACTAGTGACATCACCCGGCGGTGTGCGCGGCGGCGGCGGCCTGTCGTCGCTCGCTACAACGCGCCGCCGACACCGCGGTCACCGCCGCCGCCGCCGCCACGCACACGCCCGGGAACCACCACCAGTCAGTATATACCCACGTTGTTAGTGTGACGTCACTAGCAGAGACTAGTGACATCACCCGGCGGTGTGCGCGGCGGCGGCGGCCTGTCGTCGCTCGCTACAACGCGCCGCCGACACCGCGGTCACCGCCGCCGCCGCCGCCACGCACACGCCCGGGAACCACCACCAGTCAGTATATACCCACGTTGTTAGTGTGACGTCACTAGCAGAGACTAGTGACATCACCCGGCGGTGTGCGCGGCGGCGGCGGCCTGTCGTCGCTCGCTACAACGCGCCGCCGACACCGCGGTCACCGCCGCCGCCGCCGCCACGCACACGCCCGGGAACCACCACCAGTCAGTATATACCCACGTTGTTAGTGTGACGTCACTAGCAGAGACTAGTGACATCACCCGGCGGTGTGCGCGGCGGCGGCGGCCTGTCGTCGCTCGCTACAACGCGCCGCCGACACCGCGGTCACCGCCGCCGCCGCCGCCACGCACACGCCCGGGAACCACCACCAGTCAGTATATACCCACGTTGTTAGTGTGACGTCACTAGCAGAGACTAGTGACATCACCCGGCGGTGTGCGCGGCGGCGGCGGCCTGTCGTCGCTCGCTACAACGCGCCGCCGACACCGCGGTCACCGCCGCCGCCGCCGCCACGCACACGCCCGGGAACCACCACCAGTCAGTATATACCCACGTTGTTAGTGTGACGTCACTAGCAGAGACTAGTGACATCACCCGGCGGTGTGCGCGGCGGCGGCGGCCTGTCGTCGCTCGCTACAACGCGCCGCCGACACCGCGGTCACCGCCGCCGCCGCCGCCACGCACACGCCCGGGAACCACCACCAGTCAGTATATACCCACGTTGTTAGTGTGACGTCACTAGCAGAGACTAGTGACATCACCCGGCGGTGTGCGCGGCGGCGGCGGCCTGTCGTCGCTCGCTACAACGCGCCGCCGACACCGCGGTCACCGCCGCCGCCGCCGCCACGCACACGCCCGGGAACCACCACCAGTCAGTATATACCCACGTTGTTAGTGTGACGTCACTAGCAGAGACTAGTGACATCACCCGGCGGTGTGCGCGGCGGCGGCGGCCTGTCGTCGCTCGCTACAACGCGCCGCCGACACCGCGGTCACCGCCGCCGCCGCCGCCACGCACACGCCCGGGAACCACCACCAGTCAGTATATACCCACGTTGTTAGTGTGACGTCACTAGCAGAGACTAGTGACATCACCCGGCGGTGTGCGCGGCGGCGGCGGCCTGTCGTCGCTCGCTACAACGCGCCGCCGACACCGCGGTCACCGCCGCCGCCGCCGCCACGCACACGCCCGGGAACCACCACCAGTCAGTATATACCCACGTTGTTAGTGTGACGTCACTAGCAGAGACTAGTGACATCACCCGGCGGTGTGCGCGGCGGCGGCGGCCTGTCGTCGCTCGCTACAACGCGCCGCCGACACCGCGGTCACCGCCGCCGCCGCCGCCACGCACACGCCCGGGAACCACCACCAGTCAGTATATACCCACGTTGTTAGTGTGACGTCACTAGCAGAGACTAGTGACATCACCCGGCGGTGTGCGCGGCGGCGGCGGCCTGTCGTCGCTCGCTACAACGCGCCGCCGACACCGCGGTCACCGCCGCCGCCGCCGCCACGCACACGCCCGGGAACCACCACCAGTCAGTATATACCCACGTTGTTAGTGTGACGTCACTAGCAGAGACTAGTGACATCACCCGGCGGTGTGCGCGGCGGCGGCGGCCTGTCGTCGCTCGCTACAACGCGCCGCCGACACCGCGGTCACCGCCGCCGCCGCCGCCACGCACACGCCCGGGAACCACCACCAGTCAGTATATACCCACGTTGTTAGTGTGACGTCACTAGCAGAGACTAGTGACATCACCCGGCGGTGTGCGCGGCGGCGGCGGCCTGTCGTCGCTCGCTACAACGCGCCGCCGACACCGCGGTCACCGCCGCCGCCGCCGCCACGCACACGCCCGGGAACCACCACCAGTCAGTATATACCCACGTTGTTAGTGTGACGTCACTAGCAGAGACTAGTGACATCACCCGGCGGTGTGCGCGGCGGCGGCGGCCTGTCGTCGCTCGCTACAACGCGCCGCCGACACCGCGGTCACCGCCGCCGCCGCCGCCACGCACACGCCCGGGAACCACCACCAGTCAGTATATACCCACGTTGTTAGTGTGACGTCACTAGCAGAGACTAGTGACATCACCCGGCGGTGTGCGCGGCGGCGGCGGCCTGTCGTCGCTCGCTACAACGCGCCGCCGACACCGCGGTCACCGCCGCCGCCGCCGCCACGCACACGCCCGGGAACCACCACCAGTCAGTATATACCCACGTTGTTAGTGTGACGTCACTAGCAGAGACTAGTGACATCACCCGGCGGTGTGCGCGGCGGCGGCGGCCTGTCGTCGCTCGCTACAACGCGCCGCCGACACCGCGGTCACCGCCGCCGCCGCCGCCACGCACACGCCCGGGAACCACCACCAGTCAGTATATACCCACGTTGTTAGTGTGACGTCACTAGCAGAGACTAGTGACATCACCCGGCGGTGTGCGCGGCGGCGGCGGCCTGTCGTCGCTCGCTACAACGCGCCGCCGACACCGCGGTCACCGCCGCCGCCGCCGCCACGCACACGCCCGGGAACCACCACCAGTCAGTATATACCCACGTTGTTAGTGTGACGTCACTAGCAGAGACTAGTGACATCACCCGGCGGTGTGCGCGGCGGCGGCGGCCTGTCGTCGCTCGCTACAACGCGCCGCCGACACCGCGGTCACCGCCGCCGCCGCCGCCACGCACGTCGTTGTTGGGTGATAGTTGTGACGTCATAGTGGAAGTACCACCAGTTAGTATAGATGTTGTTGGTTGTGACGTCATAGTGGCAGTACCACCAGTTAGTATAGATGTTGGGTGGTTTAGTTAGGACGTCAGGAGAGAGAGACTAGTGGACAATCATCACCAGTTAGTATACCACTGACAGCTGCATGTTAGAGCCGCGTGTGCTCATAGTAAGAATTGTTGGTTGATAGTTGTGACGTCATAGTGGATCCACCACCAGTTAGTATGATTTGTTGTTAGTTGTGACGTCATAGTGGAACTACCACCAGTTTGTATATATGTTGGTTGGTTTAGTTTAGACGTCAGCAGAGAGAGACTAGTAGACAATCATCACCAGTTAGTATGAATATTGGTTGTGATCACCAGTTAGTATGAATATTGGTTGTAATTGTGACGTCAGCGAAGAGATACTATAGTGGACAATCATGACCAGCTAGTATGAGTTGTTTGTGATAGTAACGTCAGCAGAGTGAGAGAATGTAGTGGACAACCATCACCAGTTAGTATATACCTACGTTGTTAGTGTGACGTCATTAGGTAGGGTCTAGTGGACATCCACCACCAGTTAGTTTACCACTGTCAGCTATATGTTAGAGCCGGGTGTGTGTGAATCGTCACCAGTTAGTATGAATGTTGGTTGTGATAGTGACGTCATTAGGTGGCGAGTGTAGTGGACAACCATCACCAATTAGTATGAATGTTGGCTGTGATAGTGACGTCATTAGGTGGCGAGTGTAGTGGACAACCATTAACAGTCAGTATGAATGTTGGTTGTGATAGTGACGTCATTAGGTGGCGAGTGTAGTGGACAACCATCACCAGTCAGTATGAATGTTGGTTGTGATAGTGACGTCATTAGGTGGCGAGTGTAGTTGACAACCATCACCAGTCAGTATGAATGTTGGTTGTGATAGTGACGTCATTAGGTGGCGAGTGTAGTGGACAACCATCACCAATCAGTATGAATGTTGGTTGTGATAGTGACGTCATTAGGTGGCGAGTGTAGTGGACAACCATCACCAGTTAGTATGAATGTTGGTTGTGCGAGTGACGTCATTAGGTGGCGAGTGTAGTGGACAACCATCACCAGTTAGTATGAATGTTGGTTTTGGTAGTGACGTCTTTAGGTGGCGAGTGTAGTGGACAACCATCACCAGTTAGTATGAATGTTGGTTGTGCGAGTGACGTCATTAGGTGGCGAGTGTAGTGGACAACCATCACCAGTTACTATGAATGTTGGTTGTGCGAGTGACGTCATTAGGTGGCGAGTGTAGTGGACAACCATCACCAGTTAGTATGAATGTTGGTTGTGGTAGTGACGTCATTAGGTGGCGAGTGTAGTGGACAACCATCACCAGTTAGTATGAATGTTGGTTGTGCGAGTGACGTCATTAGGTGGCGAGTGTAGTGGACAACCATCACCAGTTACTATGAATGTTGGTTGTGCGAGTGACGTCATTAGGTGGCGAGTGTAGTAGAGAACCATCACCAGTTAGTATGAATGTTGGTTGTGGTAGTGACGTCATTAGGTGGCGAGTGTAGTGGACAACCATCAACAGTTACTATGAATATTGGTTGTGCTAGTGACGTCATTAGGTGGCGAGTGTAGTAGAGAACCATCACCAGTCAGTATGAATGTTGGTTGTGATAGTGACGTCATTAGGTGGCGAGTGTAGTAGAGAACCATCACCAGTCAGTATGAATGTTGGTTGTGATAGTGACGTCATTAGGTGGCGAGTGTAGTGGACAACCATCACCAGTCAGTATGAATATTGGTTGTGATAGTGACGTCATTAGGTAGCGAGTGTAGTGGACAACCATCACCAGTCAGTATGAATGTTGGTTGTGATAGTGACGTCATTGGGTGGCGAGTGTAGTGGACAACCATCACCAGTCACTATGAATTGTTGGTTGTGATAGTGACGTCATTAGGTGGCGAGTGTAGTGGACAACCATCACCAGTCAGTATGAACGTTGGTTGTGCTAGTTGTGACGTCGTCGTGAAGTTGGATGAAATTCTACGACGTCTCTAACGGACGTAACGTGACTTGTTGATTGTTTACATGACAATGACACTTTGGCAAAGGATATTTTCACGATAGTTAGTTATCAGAAGTTATACGATTTATCATATTTTTTGCGAGAAAAAGTTCTTAAGTTAAGCGACAACACCTATATTTATGATAATGACATGTGAACATTTGTCAGAACAGTTTGTCTACAAAAAAATACATATATTTTACTTTTTTAAGATTTTATTATACAATACAAAGTTACAAACAGTATTTTTACTTCACCCACACTCTCAAAAAACACGAACAAACCTATAATACCAAAAACCACATTCCCAGATACACGATCTGGTCGGACGGCGCCGCCATCACGGTCCTCCGCAAGCTGGTGGCGGTGGCGGCGCTCTCCCGCGCCACGAGGATGCCGGAGTCCCTGCCGCGGCTGCTGGCCAAGCTGCCTTACAGCGCTCACAGTGCCGACTTGTTGGGTGAGTGGTCGTTGAGAAGACAAACCACGCGACTAGACACACGATCTGGTCGCACGGCGCCGCCATCACGGTGCTCCGCAAGCTGGTGGCGGCTGCTGGCCAAGCTGCCTTACAGCGCCCACAGTGCCGACTTGTTGGGTGAGTGGTCGTTGAGAAGACAAACCACGCGACTAGACACACAATCTGGTCGGACGGCGCCGCCATCACGGTCCTCCGCAAGCTGGTGGCGGTGGCGCTGTGAAGCAAGCTGCCTCACAGCGCCCACAGTGCCGACTTGTTGGGTGAGTGGTCGTTGAGAAGACAAACCACGCGACTAGACACACGATCTGGTCGCACGGCGCCGCCATCACGGTGCTCCGCAAGCTGGTGGCGGCTGCTGGCCAAGCTGCCTTACAGCGCTCACAGTGCCGACTTGTTGGGTGAGTGGTCGTTGAGAAGACAAACCACGCGACTAGACACACGATCTGGTCGCACGGCGCCGCCAACACCATGTCAACCGTAACTGAGAGTTGTTTGCAATTTTTAGCACCGCGCAGTAATTAAATTTCTTGTAAAAAATGAAACTCGCTGAAAAACATTTTTAGAGAAATGTCATCGATTCTCCAGGATTCTGGGCCTTACCATATTATTATAAAAATATGAAAAAACAAACAACAAGGAAGAGAGAGCTGACAAGACGGTAGTGACGGTAGCACTACCCGTGACGTTAGTGACGGAAGAAAATATTCAATGAATTAAAAAATAGTAATGGCCGGTCATAATTGAAATTGTGGCAGGTAGCTGAAGAGTTGCAGATTATTAAATAATGAATCAGAAAAAAATTACACCAAAATTTACACATGAAAAAAAAAATTGCACGTTCGGTACCGCGAATGCTCACAATACTCGACAACCAACGACGACTGGCGAGTTGCAAGGATTTTTTAGATCTGTGTCCGAGCGATTTAGACAAAATTTGTAACCACATTGTGACCGTAGCCTAAACTTTAATTTCCCAGTATGATTCATAGTCCAAAAAAGAGTCTAAGGCAGTTGATTAAAAAATTTAAAAGCCATAATGGAAATTAAAGTGGAAAAGTCGGCCTCAAAGATTGTAGCGATCATTTTCGGGGATAGCGAGGGAATTTTATTAATTTATTACTTGCCTAGGCCTAGAGGCACTTCTATGAATGGTCAATACTACGCCAATTTATTGGGTCAAACATGTGAAGCATTCGTACAGAAGAGACGTGGCAAGTTGGCACACGGAGTGTTGTTTCTGCCCCTCTGAACAGTTGGTCGAACTGCGTAGTCCGACTGATCGGACGACGCGGATTTTTTTTCCTGTTGGTCCGATTTATCCTATCTGTAAACTTGGTTAGACTGCTGAATTCGACCGATCGATTGTTGGATTTTTTTTATTGGTCCTATTAATTGGACGAACTGGATTCATAAATGGATTCGGTCGGTCCGACTGTTCAGAGGGGTTTCTGCAAGGCAACGCGCCCATTCACACCGCTTGCGTTGCGAAGGATGGCTAAAAACCACAGGGTTCGCTAACATTGATATTCCACCCTACAGTCTGGATATGTCTCCCAGTGATTTTTTCCTTTTTTCGTAAAAGAAAGGTCAAGATTTTCGGACGACAATGAGATGAAGTCGGCCGTAGAGAGGCATTTTCAAGAGAAATCTTCAGAATATGTTTATAAGGCTTGTAGTTACGATCTGAGAAATTTATTTCACTGGACTACATAGGAAAATAAAAAATAAAAAACTATATTTTTCTTTCATTAAGTGCCCTAGGCCGCGAACTTATGAGCCACCCCTTTTTTTTTTTTTTTTGTTTTACGACTGGAAACTGCATTACCCACCGTACCTCCCGCCCGGGGGGACGAGAGGCGTGTGTGGGACTCCCCCTTTCGGGTATACTTACTAAAAACCAGTCGATGTCCTTCGAAGGCGCCATAGTGCCGGGGCTGCGGGATACGTTAGTCATCTCACAGATCAGCCCCGGCGGCGACGGCCCGCGTTAAACTCGCGGGACCTCCTTCCTACTTGACGGGGAGGTTGAACCTCCCCCGTCCGTCTTGAGAAGGTGCGCCGGACATGGCGCGCGCCTTCTTGGGAGACCATTTTGCGGACGGCGGATTCACTCGAATCCACCGCCCTAGGTCTCCTTTAGGTTGGGAGCTGGTGAGGCCGTGACCTCCTCCAGACTCCCCGCCCCTAATGGGTCATTGGCTCAGCGCCACCCCCCCTTCTCACCTTTTTGGAAGGCCCTTTACACGCCTTCCCCCCAACCTTGTGGTTGGCCGGCCGGTTTGCCGCAGCACACACTGAGCAGTGTGGCTCGGCCGTACAAGCTGCGGACTTGTGTCCCGCCTGGCCACAGCGGTAACAGTTGCCGCTCCGGTCGACTGCTGAGGAGCAGTTGCACCCCACGTGCCCCTGCTCGTGGTACCGGTAACACAACCTCGGCCTAGGCTCTAAGAGCCTTGTTTGGGCCGAGGTCCATCCCACCAGCAGCCTGCCTTCGCAGGCTTTTTTGGCCGCAGCGATCGGGCACTGCGCCACCAACGTCCCAAGCCCCGATGGGCTGCGTCTAATGACGCCCACCTTTAGTGCGTCCACAGGACACTCGCCCTTCTTCGCCAGAGCGAGGGCGACATCTGCTTCAGTGATGGAATCGTCCAGACCCGAAATGTGTATCCCTACACATTTCGTGGGTCTGGACACCTTCACGATGTCGCTCCCCACTGCCTCCCTGATCTTCAAGGCAAAAACGTCTGCCTTCGGGCCACTCTGCGCTCCTGGGACCTCCAAAATGAAGGCCCCAGTGGCCGCCTTTCTACACTTAATGCCACCGTCAATGCCCAGGTCCGCAAGGTTAATGTTTTTCCTTGCCTGAGCAATGACGGAGGCATAAGTGACCCCCTTCTCTTTTGCTGAAGGAAGCATGGTGAGGACCACTGCGGCAGATCTTGGAGCACGCAGCGTCCTCTTTCGCTTCTTCTGCAATTTCCCTTTTTTAGGGGCCGTCTCCGGCGCCACAGCTACTACTGCTGAAGCTGCCTTTTGCACCTTGTGTTTCTTCTTTTTGGCCACCGTGACCCACCCCTCAGATGAAGGCGGTTGGGTTGGTGGCGGCTGGCTTTGTGGTGGCGGTTTAGAAACCACCGGAGGTGTGGCAATTACTGCCGGCTTCTTGGCAGCAGCCTCTGCGGCCGCCAGTTTCTCCTGCCTTTCCCGTCTGACCCTGTCGATGATGCTCTGCCTAGTGACAGGCATCACCGAAGGGGCGGGCTCTTCTCCTTTTTTATCTGCTGCTAAAGGTGGTCGCAGACGCGGCTCCGGCAGAAGCCGATTCTCAATACCAGCCAGTCTAGCATTGAGCATTGTACTAAACTGCTCAATGCTAGACCGGGAAACCTCCTCCAGTAACCCCTTAATATCCAGCCCCGATGGAGCCGACCTCAACTTTTCCAGCTCTTTTTGGAGCTCCTCAACTTTTTTAGTCAGACGAGAGTTTGCCGACTTCAATTTTTTCATCTCGTCGTCTGACTCAGTCTTTTTAAGACCCTTGACCTTTGATCTTTTGGCCGGCCCATCCCGCAAACTCGTGTCGACGAGTTTTCGGATGGTGCGCTTCCTGCGCGGCCGGCCAGATTCGTCGTACTCCGTGTCATCTGACATAAGGAGATCAGTGTCGCATCCTGTAAGGGTGCTCTCCTCCGACTCGGATTCAACACACAGATGCGACAATGCAATGCGTGTATGCTTCTTGGCGTCCAGCGAATGCCGGGTCTCGTCAATGACCCGAGAAATCGGGCTAATAAAAGCCTCTGCGGGCAACTCCTTGGCCTTCGCCACACCTTTCGGCTTGGACTTGGGTTGGCCCTGAGAAGGGCCTTTCGACGTCCCAGGGGACGTGGGGGATGTCGTAGACATTACAACGCGAGGTTACAATATGTGTCACACAGTATCGTTTTGGATGTTTGGTCACCTCACCTACTGGCCACTGCGTTACCGCGCACCAAGTAGGGAGGGTCCAGGGCAGACGACGGGGACGTAATCACAAAACACTGTGGGACCTGCCCCAACTTATGAGCCACCCCTCGTATATTTGCCCTTTGCCCAATTTTATCTAACTTAGTTTTTAGAGCGACGTTTGTTTTTAAAGTTATTATTTTATTTAGAAATATTCAACTTCTAGTTAGTATCTTTTTTTTGCAATATATTCCATCTTCTTTTTTTTTTGTATGATTTTAAAAGTTTATAACTTGTTTGTACAGAGGAGTGCGCCATATTGAGTGCACAGACCACCACTCGAGTGTGGGAGTCACTACCGAGGTGTGACGTCACATCGCCGCACTGCGCTACGGAACCTTATATTGTAAGTTTTTAGAAGAAATCGCTAGGCTAGTAAACACCTATAATGGTATTACAGTAATTATTTAATAATTTTAAACTGCTTTACAAAGTTTTTTGCGATAGAGGTCCTTTTACTCTTTAACAAAGTGTAGTTTATCTTTGTACCAAATTGCATAATTGGTTCAAATGTTTATGCATAGAAGCACAACAGACAGACAAAGTTAATTTTCAAGGATTTAAATAAGTGTACAGTAAAGATTTATCTTAAGTAATTCAAATCGTTTTGTCCTATGAAATATGGTCATTCTTTCCCTAAGTATTACAATATAATATTTAAAATTGAGTTGAATTCCCTAAACTAAAGTTCTTTCGTTGTGCAGTTGGAATACGGCGTGGAACCTGAGATATTACGCTACGTGCCTGAGCCGCCGCCCGCCATGCAGTCCGATAGTACACCCACGTTGGAAATGGACAGTATTCGGTAGGAATATGTTGTGTTGATGCTTATAAGATTTAACTTGTTAGGATTAAAAATAGATCAGTAAGAAAACAAAACAAACTAAAACTAAGTACTTAAAAAAAAATATCTATACTTCTATACTAATATTATAAAGAGGAAAACTTTGTTTGGTTGTGTCGAATAGGCTCAAAAACTACTGGACCGATTTTAAAAATTCTTTCACCATTCGAAGGCTACATTATCCACGAGTAACATAGGCTATATTTTATTTTGGAAAAGTAAGGGTTCCGTAAGATATTTGGGTTTTTCAGACACAAGGTGTAAAAAATCAACCAGAAAAGTTACTTTTGGAATAAAGTCAGTTCGACACCCAGGGAAGAAGAAAATACGACAATTTTACTGCGGGAAAAAGCCTCATTCCCACGGGAAAAACCATTTAATTGCGGGTGAAACCGCAGGGCGGAGAGCTAGTATGAATTATAATTGCCCATTTTGTAATATAATGTAATATCGCATGCGTCGAAAAAAAATAGAAGTTGTAAAAAACAAGAAAAATCTTAAAGAGACAGTTCCTAATTTTTGTTATACTTATTCTGAAATAACAATGTACAATTCCTATGTATTTTTATTTCTTATGTTAATCCAGCGTTTAACTGTGCGTTTTGCAACAATGTTAACATTATTTGTTTGTCACAGTTACACGTACCTAGGAGGAGGGGCAGCGGGGGCGGGTCGGTGGCGGCGCTGCGGTCGCTGCGGGGGGCGTGCCCTGCCGCCCCCGCCCCCGCCGCCCCCGGCTAACCCGCCCCCCGGCAACGCGCGACCCGCCCCCCGCCCACACAGACACCGGCACTTTCATCATCGGTTCTTGAAGCAGTGCAGGTAAAATAAAAATAACCTATTCGAAACATTTAGGGTCATTGGTCTCTGGGGTCATTGAACTGATTGGGTTGTTCCTATAGTCTATTACACCTTTAAATACTAAGTCTGGCTTGATGAATCAAATTTAATTTCAGTATTTAATTTTGAATTTTTTTATATTTTTTATTCTTTCTATTTATTTCTAATTTTGAATTGTTTCAGGTGCGGTGGACAATGGACTTTAATCTCTAATGTTTAGTTAAATTAAATTAGTTGTTAATATTTTGTAAATAAATAAATTTACTTACATTTTACAATTTATTTCCTTTATTTGTTCCTCCTTCATTCATTGAAAAATCTAATGTTTTTTCTCATTTGCAATGCAGACTATTTTATTATAACCAAGTTTTAACGTGAAGTTAGTGGAGGCTATTCTAATGCAAGATGCAAGGCTATTATGTAAGCCTATATTATGTCATTTTTAAATAAAGATTAAATAATAGATAATCAATTTAGTTCTTTATTAAACATCAAGTTACAGTAGGTTCTTAGCTAAAGTCCCACAAAACTGTTTACACAGTGTCACCACGTGTGCTGAAACATGCTGAACGTAATTCGGACATTGAAGTCTGTTTTAACAAACAACTGTTATTTTCTTACAATGATAGTTCAGCAGAATTGCATACATATCATGAAGCTGCTTGCCATTACAAAATAATTGTCAACGTCATCTACTGTCAAAAGTGTCAAACGTCAATGTGATTAAGACAATTGTTTTGATTTTACACAACGTAGTATTTTTTGAAGAAAAACCCTAATTTTATTAGGAATCAAATCAAAAGATGTTGCGGAATACCCTAAGAGTTTTGTCTAAGAATCGTCATTGTAGCCGTCTATGTGTTTCATCTTTGCTAAGGTACGTACTTTAGTATTTTGAGCCTTAGTACGCATTCACAAAGTCCAATGTTTTTGTTGGGTTATTACCCGGAATACAATAAAAATTGCTTGTATATTTACAGCCAAAATAAGCAAAGAAGTTTTAGTGGTTTGTCCCAAGCGCCTTCAATCAAAAAACCATGTAGTTCCAGCATAAATCTGAATGTTTGCCCGTGTCGCACTATGTTCATTCAAACGCAAGATACTCCAAATCCTAATAGCTTGAAGTTCATGCCTGGAACTAAAGTGTTGGAGACGGGACAAACCATGGACTTCCCTAATATTGGGGCCGCACAGTGCAGCCCGCTTGGTGAGTTATACTGTTTATATTTCTAGTCAAGCTAGGTTCCATAAATAATACTAAATAGATAAATAACAGAATTATAAGCTGATTTTGAAGAAAAGAAAAAAAAAACAAATACTATAAGTAAATTTTAACCTTTAATTACCTATTACATAATTTTAAATTAGTTTCAAATTTAATTTGCTTACAATATAAATAAACCAAACACATGTTTTAGATTGAATAATACTTAATTGTCTCTTTACTTTCATCATACGCCTTCTAAGCAAATAATTTTCTAAGTGGTGCTGATCTGATGCATTTAGGTACACCCCACATAGTTATTCCTGTGTCGCCTTCTGGACATTTTGTACTTTCCAAAGCCTTTGCAAAGCGATTCGAATCCAGCACAAAGTCAAATAACTCCTTAACGCTCATATTGCCATATGACATAGACAACACTGAGCATAACAAAATAATAATGCACACTGATTTCACCGCCATGTTCTTCGACTGTAAATTGACAGATAACTGATACATAACATAATTCAAATCAAGTTTTTATAGCTACTTGTATAATTAGGTTGCTTTGATATGACCTGTGATAAAGTTTGGGTATTTTCATTGGAAATAATTTTTGCTACAAGTTTTCCTGATAGATAAGTTTTATCTGAATGTGTTTACTATTTTTTTATAAAAACAAACCACATTCGTAATAAGTTAAGTTCAATTAATATTCAAATTACTGATTTTGTTTCTAGCCAAGATGCTGTTTCGCATTGAGGGTGTGAAAGCTATATTCTTTGGGCCAGAGTTTATAACTGTAACAAAGAGGGATGATGACGTTGAGTGGAAGCTACTCAAACCGGAAATATTCGCTACAATCATGGACTTCTTTGCAAGTGGACTCCCAGTTGTCACTGATGCCAAGCCTTCTGGAGAAACTCGTAATTATTTTTACAAAACTTATAGTTTAAGTTTGCTTCAATACTCTTGATTTAAGCATTTGTAAGATCCATTTAAAGAAACTCTGAACATCAAAATAAAGACATTTTGTTAGACAGGCTATTCTTTTTTGTGGATCTGGAACACCACATAACAATATAATGTTATACTCTCTTCAAAACTATGTGATCTTCTTAATCTTTATTCCACAAATATTTACTACCCAACATTACAACTACCCTCACTTCCAGAGATAAACGAGGACGACGACGAGATAGTCCAGATGATCAAGGAACTGCTCGACACGCGCATCCGGCCGACAGTGCAAGAAGACGGTGGTGATGTGCTGTACGTAGACTTCAAGGAGGGAGTGCTGACGCTGAAGATGCAGGGGTCCTGCTCATCGTGTCCCAGTTCGATTGTCACGCTTAAGAATGGGGTGGGTTGATGGTCGATTTTGAGTGTTTTCGCTTGTTTGTAATTTACAAATTTTGGCATTGAAATGAAGCAGGTTTATTTTGTTTTTTTGAATATTTTTTGTGGTAGTGCATAAAAGTATCAAAAGCTAGTTAGTGGTGTAGAAAAAGTTAAGCCAGAGCATGATTAAGAAATTAGAAAGAGAAGTGGATTTTGACTATGTTATTGAGAGACTAGATTTTTGTGGTTAATAGCAAGGGTGTAGCAAAGTACCGGCAGGTCGGTTCTTTTTCAGCCTTTTCAGTATCCAAATACAAAAATTGAGTTATCCAAGTTACTAAACTCAACAGTACATAATTTATTCAAATTTCAACCATATTTGTAGCATAATAAGGTCTGTTTTACAATTTCCAGGTGCAAAATATGATGCAGTTCTATATACCCGAAGTGCTTTCCGTTGAACAAATCGACGACGAGGGCGACATACTTAGCGAAAAGGTCTTTAAGGAATTCGAGCAGCTGAAAGCTAAGGATAAACCCTAAATATGTATAGCTTGAAGTAGAGATTTCGTTGTGTAAATACATAGTTGTACTTTATTGAATAGTCTATTATAATATATTATTATGTGAAGATCAGTAATATTTTTTTTTTTACTGGTAGCTCTGCTCCTGTAATGGTATAAGACAAAGACAGGTAGTTATTTAATTCGGTCCGATCTAAAATGTCGCGTGCTTTATGACACGAAGCAAGAAAATATCGACTTTTCTTTACCACTTTTCATGCAATTATACAATGATTTTGATAAAATTTAGTGGGATTAATATGCCTCATTTTCCAACACGTTTAAAAAAGTATGATAAAAAATATTGTTAAATGAATGTTAGTACAGAATGGAGCCACAATTTACCGAAAAGGTTAAAAAAAAATTTACTTAAAATAATGGCAAGCGAAAAAATTAAATACACGAAATACTATTTCAATTAGTTTAATTAAAAAAAAAACAGCAGCAAATCTCTATACTCATTGGAATCAAGGCTTGGCCAAAACTATGGCTGCATTTTTTTCTATAAAAATGTACAAAACTACAGTAAAAATGCCAAATTTAGTGTAATATTAATTCCAAATTATGGCATTCACTGATTGCTAGTTATCTTAACTCTAAACAATATTCATTTATTTCTGGGCCTACTAAAGTAAATAATAACTAATTCTAAAGATACCTTAAAAACTCTTAGTTTTATAAGCATATAAAATAATTAGTATTCAAATAGGTCTAAATTAAAGTACAGTATTAATTTAATTTTACAAGCTGTACAATGGCAGTGATTGACGTAGTAAAAATACACTTATCATACAAAAATCTACTCTAATTGCAAATAATAGAGTTTGAAATATCTTAGCAATTTATCTATCTATTACGCGAATAGTTAATATTAATTGCTATATATTGCCTTTAACTTAACATAATTGCTTTTTACAATCATCATTTGTTTTGCTAATTGGTACTTACCCAAATGCATACCCATCTATAATATTGTTATGTGAAACAAATAATTAAATGAGAATCCTAAAATAGTTTATAGATAGTACTTACAAAGTTAATATACTTATGGTATAGCGTAACAATCTTAGTAGGTACGTACGATTTCAAAGAATTTCTGATGAACTGTATAAAATGAAATACATTAGGTTAAAAGATAAATGGCTGTTATTAAGAGATTTTTTTGCCTTTATTCATTTTAAAATAACATTCGAAGAAACTATTGTGCTGTTTTATTAACTTTGCTATTAGCATATAACTCAGTCAAAATGTCAACACAATCAGGGGGGCTACCGCGTAACAAGCGTCGATTTGAACTCGACGTCGAAAACTGTTTTCATAGGCTAAATTGTTAACACTGGCGGGTCTCTATTCGACGGTCATTTAATCATTCGGTCTGTTATCGGCGGTTGCTTTAGCCACGCCCCTTAAATTTCGATTTATTCTTCGATTCGATTCGATTTATTTCGATTTCGACGTCGAGTTCAAATCGACGCTAGTTACGCGGTATAAGGGCAGATATGACCAATTAGGTACTGTTACACTATTTTGCCATTACTGCATTCCGTCATTTAATTCATATTTTATTACATGTTTAATTATCGCTCAGAATCCATACCGCTGGGTCTTTAACGAACCATTTCCCCCCATCAAGTCATCATTCAACATGACAGTCCGTTCTCATAAATGTCGCTCACTCGCTTACTTGCCCGCTTGACCACTCGCTTGCCCGCCTGTTCACTCGCTTGCCCGCCTGTTCACTCGCTTGCCCGCCTGTTCACTCGCTTGCCCGCCTGTTCCCTCGCTTGCCCGCCTGTTCCCTCGCTTGCCCGCCTGTTCCCTCGCTTGCCCGCCTGTTCCCTCGCTTGCCCGCCTGTTCCCTCGCTTGCCCGCCTGTTCCCTCGCTTGCCCGCCTGTCACTCGCTCCCTCCCCCCCCCCCCCCGCTACGGGTTGCAGCGGCACACGCAGCAGCTGGCGAACAGGAACCAGTCCATGAAGATGCCGGCGCAGTCGTCGCTGGGGTCGTAGGCCAGCAGGCGGTGCCACTTGTACTTCTGCTCGCAGCCGCAGTCGCCCGCGCAGCGACCCGTCGACTTCTTACTGCGGGGTTATGTTGGATTTAATTACCTTGGATTGTGAATGGGACACGAAGTAAATGGGGCGACATTTTGCTGCAATCTTTTTTTTCATGTTTATTTAGTTAGCTTACCCAAAAATTAATGATTAGCCGAAACCTATTCTAAAGGATTTTAAGTCAATATTATACCTACGTATTTTTTTTTATGACATATTTTATAAGCTCATGCGTTACATCGTACACATGCAGTACTTTTTCTTGAGTTTGCTTGACCCAACATCACAGTTTTTTTCTGATATTTTATAAACCATTTATTAATAGGAGAAAAATCCTTACCTGCAAACTTCTTGGTGTATAGCCTGCTCGAAGTGCATAGTATTGACAATAGCTCTTAATTTTCTGGCTGAATTCAACGCCCAATAAGGAGTTATTATCTCTGTCTTACTTTCACACGAGTCTACCCTGAGAATTAAAAAGAATATATTAAGCAACGATATAACTTTATTCTAGTTAATTAGTGAAAGGGTATATAATTCACTTTATAAGTGTTCACGGTCGCAATTTAAAAGCTCTTTACATAAGGGTAAATTTAAGTTTATCATAATACCAAGGCTTGGTAAATGCAGTCAGTTATTACCACGCTTTTATTAGCTTGGGTTGTATCTATGTAATGGAATCTTTGTGAGAGTCAGAATCGCGGGTGTACCGTAACAGATTTGAACGAGTCATATGTCAAACTTTAGTACCTGGGATGTACTATTTGGTACCTATCAAAGAAATTGGCGTACCTCTTTAAGAGCAGAGATATAACCAAAAGCGAGTACACCCGCCACATTGACTGTCAGAATGGCGGGTGTATCTCCAGTTCTCGGTTATAGACATGTTGGTGACTTGTTTAAAGTATACCAAATTTTTGTACCTTTGGTGTACCTAACATAAAAGAGCACCACATCTCAAAATATTGCTTGATTCCAAAGGAATCCAGGATTTTGGTTTTATGATACTTTGTAGCGTCATAGATGGCGCTTATCGTCGTAAACATTCTTCCCGGCGGTCCGCATTTACACATATGATGCCTAAATACAGGGCCTCAAGTCTGAAATTTTAAGTAAGGGTACCTTTTTATTGTCTATAATGAAGTGCTTCTCGATCTATACTAATATTATAAAGCTAAAGAGTTTGTTTGTTTGTTTGTTTGAACGCGCTAATCTCAGGAACTACTGGTTCGAATTTAAAAATTATTTTTGTGTTGAATAGACCATTAATCGAAGGCTATATAACAACACGCTGCAACTAATAGGAGCGAAGAAATAATGGAAAATGTGAAAAAAAAACGGGGAAAATTATTCATCTTTGAGTTGCGTGCGCTGCCAAAACGGTTCTAGAAACCTAAAATATATGTATGAAAGAATTAAGGGAACTTTTTACCGCGGGAAAACTGCGCATTCCCATGGCAAACCGACTTCTACGCGAACGGAGTCGCGAGCGGCCACTAGTGAAATATAAGCGAATATCATTAAAATTTGGATTTTTTAATAGTTTTGCGGCAAGAAAGAAAATCCCAAAAAAAAGACGTGTGGAACTCGGAGACTGCCGCGGTAAAGCTATTGCAAGCATTTTTTAACAACTTATGTACCTAATAATTATTTATTATTTTATTTATTCAGTATTTTTTTCCTTTGTTTTTTTTTCTTTGATATTGATTCAACTTTTTGAGCGTGGTGACCGATAAGAAAACATTTTTTTTTTATCAAATAAATGAGAAGTTGATATTGTTCAAAATATTTTTATAAGTCTTTAAAAGTTCCGCCATTCATCGATAGATGGCAAAACAAAAAAGTATCACCGCTGTGCCGGTCGGAGTGGGGGGTGTTAGGTTATTTTCGTTACGGAATTTCCGGATTCGGTCTCCACACTCAAGGCCCGCGATAGAAGCTATGCAATAGCTTAAAAAGTCAAAATTTCGATCATTTGACTTGGGGAAAAGCGTAGTAGGTGGGTTGTGTCCAGAGAAAGACACTTAATCCTTTCCCGCAATCCGCGTGTCTCTATCTCTCTCCGTTGAGGAGTCATCCCCTGCGGAGCGAACCGGGGTGATCTGGTGGAAACTGGGTCCTGAGGTGGAAGGGGACCTCCAAGGAGCTACCGGAACCGAAGTCAGATCTGGTCTCCGACTCACCATTTTGGAGATATGAGGGGTTCTTTATCGAAGAGTTGTCCCTGGTGTTGGTCCTGGGTTGGTGCGGGGTTTCTTAAAGGGAGTCAAAAATGGTGTCAGAATTGACCTCCGACGCTCCGTTTAGGAGTTATCCCCTGAGAAGCCAGGAGGGGTGCTCTGGTGGTAACTCCTGATGGTAGCCTGAGATGGTGGGGGGAGTTATAAGGGAGGAACTTACTCAACTCCAAAAGGAGGTCTATGTAAATTTTCGTTATTGCCCCACTTTTTTTCCAATTTGGCCCCAAAAGAGGGACGAAAAACTGCTTTTAAGACGAAAACTCAATATAATGGGGCGAATTTGAGGCACCCAAACACCGTGCCGAAGTCTGCCGAACTAAACCGACGATACACGACTTTGCTGCACCGCTGTGCTGGTTGGAGTGGGGGGGTGTTAGGTTTTTTCGTTACGGAATTTTTACATTCGGTCCCCGCGCTCAGAGCCTGAGATAAAAGCTATGCAATAGCTTAATAAAAAAAGAAAGAAAGAAATCCCAATCTAAATTAAGTACTTCCAGAAAAAGGTCGTCCCAAACTCATGAATGAGGTGTTGAGGTATGTACCTACATATTTACTGACATATTTAATTGGTAGGCACTTACGCCATGCATAAAAAATAGGCGCCATGCAATTACGAGCAAACTACGTAAGTATGTATCAGGTATATACTATAGACCTAGCACATGTAACAAGATTTTAACTTTTCATAATGTAACTACATGACATTTTAATATTACAATATCAATCCGTGCGTGTTCTATTGAGGTTCTGTTGTGTTTACAAAGTCCCGCGTAACTATGACGTGTATGCGTCTATACCTATAAATCTCAAAGAGAAAGTTTCATATTTTTTTCATAAGTACGTAGGTAAGTTCTTAACATAGTACCTACCTACGTACCTCGCATTGGTAGATTATGATTCAAAGTTAAGAAAATGTTTGTGGTATGTGATTTATATGTAAGGTAACTAGGTATACCTAACTGTTATCAAGAAGGTAAGTAGAATAATCATTGTTGTCGATGCGATTCCTAGGTAGGTTTCAGTGATAGCTACGCATTCAGTAGCTGTAATTGTAGGAGTCTAGTAATGCGATATTTACCTACCCATCTATAATTACCTAACCGTTATCAAGAAGGTAGGTAGAAATGTTGTCTATGCGATTTCTAGGTATCGGCGGTGGCTACGCATTGAGTAGGTGTACATGTAGTAGTCTAGTTATGCGATATTTACCTACCTAGAAGTTGTGTTTACTAAAGTATTTCGTTCCATCCGGGTGTCCCTTGACACCTCTCAACTTTTTTCGCCATTTTGGCGAAAAATTATGACCCTGGCGAGATTTTTGCGAAATCAATAACCTGGCGAAAATAAATTGGACAAGCGATTTTTTGGTGTTTATGTCTAATGTCTATATTCGAGGTTGACATCACCTATTCCAAGTATTTAAGTTAAATGAAGTCGTTCTTACAGTTGAAATAAAAGTTTATTTATGCCGAAAAAACAAAATTTTGCCGCAAAACTACTAAAAAATCCAAATTTTAATGATATTCGCTTATATTTCATCGACAAGCACTTCATTATAGACAATAAAAAGGTCCCCTTACTTAAAATATCAGACTTGAGGCCCTGTACTTAGGCGTCATATGTGTAAATGCGGACCGCCGGGAAGAATGTTTACGACGATAAGCGCCATCTATGTCGCTACAATGTATCTAAAACCAAGATCTTGGATTCCTTTGGAATCAAGCTATATTTTGAGATGTGGTGCTCTTTTATGTAAGGTACACCAAAGGTACTAAAATTTGGTATACTTAAAATAAGTCACCAACATGTCTATAACCGAGAACTGGAGATACACCCGCCATTCTGACAGTCAATGTGGCGGGTGTACTCGCTTTTGGTTATATCTCTGCTCTTAAAGAGGTACGCCAATTTCTTTGATAGGTACCAAATAGTACATCCCAGGTACTAAAGTTTGACATATGACTCGTTCAAATCTGTTACGGTACACCCGCCATTCTGACTCTCATGAATCTTTGAGCATAAATTTGACCGATTTCCAGAAGTTCGATTAATTTGAAACTTTGCACACGTATTAAGGACCGATGACAATGCAATAATTTAATAAGAGTTTCTCATTATCCTTATTAGGACCACCAGGATTAATAAATTCATCTTTAGATCCTTTTGTAGGAGAGTAAGAGAGACAAAGCTAGCGCGTGATCTGCACCTTTCATCACTAATTGAACTTAAAAGTAGAAAATAAATAATAGTTTAAAAACTAAAATACCACGCTTTTATTGCTAATCGAACTTAAAAAATAGAAAATAAAATTTCAAATCGGAGTAAAAAGCGTGGGGTGCTCGATATAGTATGTAGAGAGTTATGAAAATGAAGTAAAATGCACCCCTCGCTTTTTACTCCGATTTGAAATTTTATTTTCTATTTTTTAGTTCGATTAGCAATAAAAGCGTGGTATTTTAGTTTTTAAACTATTATTTATTTTTATCTAACGCCCATCTATTTACCTTCCGAAAAGTGGTTCTATACTGTCTTGTTTCTGAGATACAAGATTTAAAAAAGAATAATATTTTTTACAGAAAAATAAAGTTCATTAACCGACTCCTGTCCCGTGACGCGCCTAGCGCGTCATGAAGAAACCCTCAGGGAGGCCCATGACGCGAGAGGTGCGTCATTAGAAAATAGTTACAATTCAAATTTCTATTTGATTTAATCAATAAAATATCTCATTTTATATAAAAATTAACTCATTAGGAACACCAATATCAAGGGCCACTATTTTTTTTTGGAAATTCAATTTGCCAGTGGTTGTCAACCATAGGGTGCCTACCTACAGGTAACTGTTTATCCTACTAATTATTGAAAAGTGTTATTATTAAAGCCAGGATTCGAACTTAGCAAATCTATAAAAATAATCACTATGTTTTGGTCACCAATGAATAGTTTAGATGTAAAAACGGAAGATTTTTGATTTGCGATAAAATACTTCCCACAGGTTGACAACCAATGGTGGAAATCTATAACATACCTTCCATTTCGTATAAAACATGTAGATCGACACTTTTAAATACACTAAACTAATAAATGAAACAAAACAAACAATAACAGGTCTCACTTTGTATTATTTTAGTTGAAATTGCCTAAAATAGCGTAATAACATCACCAGTGGCCCATGACGCGTTAGGTGCGTCATCATTTAGGAGGGCCCGTGACGCGACTAGCGCGTCATTGAATTTTGTATGGGGCCACGGAGGAAAGGCTCGAAAAATGATGGTGGCAAGGAGTCGGTTAATTAATACATTATTAAGTATATTAAAAATAAATTGAATAACTAACTGCTGCACAAATCTCTACAATTCCTACATACTTACCTAAGTACATACTTCAACGGAACGTAGATAATTTATAACATTAACGTCGTAATGATATCATAATATGTTATTAAATAGTGACATTAACCTTGCAAAAATGCTTTAAATAGAGTAGATTATATCTAAAAACTTATGACTTTATTCAGCGTGTGCGTAATTGTGTAAGAATTTGCCTTAAAAACTAGAACATAGTTTTATTATGCTTGTATTTAGCATTTTTATTAATTTATGTTCACACTACGTAGATTATAAAATCAGCAATAATTTACGTTCCTTATATTAAAGTGCATTGTTTTAAAAAAATCTTAATTAGTTGACTTTTGTAGTTTTTGAGACAAATTTAACTTTTTATAGGTATCTTTTGCTGGAATGCTTTAGATCATGTCCTGTAACTGAATTTGGTCTTTACGTTTTGTTTTAAACTGTTTATATTAGATTGTTACAACCAGTGTTATATAAAATGATATTACCAACCCCAAGACATTGAGTAAACAGTGATTAAATAAAATATCTGTACCTGCCAGTACTGTTCACCGACTGTGAATCAGGCAGTCTAGGTTTCGTTGACTGTCTCTTCTCTCTCAGGTCACCGAAGTAAGTATCTCCCGCATGCAAATCAGGAACCCCAGGTGCTCTTTTAAACCTACTGCTGCCAGTCGGGGTCGAAAACGACCCGTACATCCGTTTTATTAACGCTTTGTTCTCATCTATGAAGTTTTCAATTTTGTCTCTGAAATAAAATAATGTGGTTAGTTAATGACGAATTGCTTTAAAGACTGTTTGAGACGGCTGTACATAACTAATGGGGCAGCTATTTTATTAATGAACTTTCAGCTTGATTAGGCTTAAAATTGCAATGTTTTATAGATTATAGTGGGACGTATATAGTATATTATTGTTATTACAAAATAACTCACAATGGATAGGTATTGCCAGCGGTAGGGCAGTACAGCTGGAAGTTCTTCTTGACGCAGGGCACCCCTCGGATCACCTGACCTTGCAGCTCGTAACCCAACGCCAGGGATAGTGCTGTCCATAGGATCTGGAAAAATATGAAGAAAATATAATTATTTGTAAGGAAACGGACGCCAATTATAAATAACTTAGTTTTAGGATGGTATTATCGTTACTTCTATCGTTTTGTGGGCAATATATTGTTGCATGTCTTTTGTATATTACCAATTAAACGTAAGTAATTTTAAATATTCCTTGAAAATCTTGTAAAAATAGGAATATTATATTTTTTCAAAGAATGCTTTATGTTAATACTTAGTAAACATTATGAACAAAGAGTACCTAGTTATCTCTAACCTAAGAATCCAATCTAAAACTTACAGCAGTAAAAAACCACATATCCGCTACCGGATTTTCACATTAAAACAAACAAGTCTTGCTAGTACACTGCCTTTTAATTAACTGAACGAATTTTTAAACCTCCAACCGGAAAATAATCGCAAAAAAAACATCTAAGTAGTTACATAGACTATGAATTCGAATGCTTCTTAGATACGCTATGGTTTAAAAATAGCTAACTCTATCAGTATTAAAACACTGTCGTGCATATTAGCTTAGCATCAGTGAGCAATGAATCTATCTTGTAGGTACTTGCAGTATATAAGGACACTAAATATTACCTAACTACAAAGTTTTTAAGTACCGAATTATTCAAGCATTACCCAACAATAATGTCCTTTTTATCAATATCCCCAATCTATATGATATGCAATATATAAGCATATTCGTACATTATATTATAATCGCTCTGTCTCGGATATTGAGAAATCTTAAAAGTTTTGCCATTTCGACACACAACTATTTATTCGTCACCAAGATCGTTTCCCAAGGTGAAAAAATTGGTACCTATCTGACTAATTAATAAGGCGCTTAAATTCTACTGCTCTAATTTTATAGACTTTTTAATGTTAAACGAAAACAAACAAGAAAGTGATTCATGGCTCCTCGCTTTGCGTAATCCATTAAAATTAAAACTGGATTGTTTTCCATTTGGTAACATTTGAGAAGCATGAGAGATTCAAACGTTCAAGTATATATTAGTAGGCAAATGTGTCAATGACCTTGCACGGCATCTTCGAAATAAATTAGCATAAAGATTGTAGGCAAAAAACTATATACGGTTTACGAGGCAAAAATATGAGGTGGATCAATTTTGGCGCCAGCTTGACGTTCAATAATCAAAGATAATGATTTATGATCTATATTAAGTAAAACTACAAATCAATTACTATAAAGATTACATATATTCCTATTTAATTGATTTGCGATATTTCGTTGTAAGTTATAATGATTATCAAAAATGTCCTTTTCCCATTTGGCCGTTTCAATTTGGTAAATGCTATGGCTATAATCATTTTAAAAAGTGTTGACAACAACTTGAAAGGGTACGAAAATTCCACAATTTACAGTACTTAAGAATCGTTCGCATATGGATAATCGCTATATTATTTCAAAATTATTGGTCATTGTTGCGTTTAAATAGTTACTTTATATGCATGTGAGGTGGTCTCGTGTTTGCCATTTACCCAGTGGTCCTGAAATACCCAAAAGTTAAAACTTGGGTTGTTCATGAACGTGACTTTTAAATATTACTCAAGTGTTATGAGTCACTATCTTTTGCTATTTGCAAGGACAAAATACATTGATATTCATTTTTACGACCCCAGACTAGACATACTACGTAGCGCCTACTGCTGTATAAGGTTATTCATACTTAAGGTATTTCTACTCTATATTGCTCAAAGTTTATTTACGATTGCGTAGGCCTGTTGATAAGTGCTTATTTTATAGTTTTATTAACGCACTCGTATCAGTAATTGAACATTAATAAGATAATAGGACTTTTAAATGGTTCACCTATTAGGTATATAAATTTAAAGCCATAATTTTCTTTACTCAGGAATAAAATTAAATATTTGTTAAGGATTTAGTATTCAAACGTTGGACTATGAAAACACCAGTAGTTAAGAAACAATTGGACATTAAACTTAATAGACCTTTTGAACTATTGGTCATTGCTTAATAATATAGGTAACTTGACTTCAAGATCGTATACAAATCAGCTTAAAAATAGCCACAATTTAAATATTCTTTGGGTGTATATGTCTAAAATTAATAAAAATATACGAAAATTATAAAAACAGGACAACTTTTAGTGGCTTTCAACCCGAAACGAATACCCTCTGAATCGATAATTACTTTTTAAGTCTATTCAACTAAAAATAAATCAATTAACTCACAAGTTTGATATTACAGAAATCAAACACAGATAGCCGATTTTAGTCCAGTACTAAAAAAACATACTTGCAAATTTGAAAAAAAGTAAAGGTAAAACATAAAAAAGAAAAACAAAAAACCATATTCCCAAATAGACATGCCAGAGCTATTTGGACAAAAAAATCTCATGATATATCAGACACCACAAATCTACACGACCTAATCAGCGTATATTAATACCACGTATCTTCAATTTACATTCTAAACCTTTTTACTCCTCCAGGCACTCTTACTTGCACTATGTGCAATTTTGCCTAAAAAAATCCAAAAAACCACTTAATCCGATTGAGGAAAACGATTACATTGCACACCGCATGCGCAGGTTGTTACCCTGCACAGCTGTTAGATTCTGTGAATAAAAAAGATAATCAAGTTGTCCAGGCACATGCGCGTAGATCTTATAAATACATCACGTCCCCACGACCCACACGTCTGCGCCGGCACTGACTCACAGGCAGTTATGTCATTTACTTGGAGGAGATTGTGTGTATTGGATTAAGTCTCAATTCGTGGATTAAGGAGACAAATTGGGATTGAAAAAGGGCAGCAATGAGTTTTGATTGAAAAATAATCAGAGCTAAAAATGTAGAATCATTAACAAAAAAAATGTAAACCCTAATTGAAAATAAGCTTTTGGTTTGTACATTGCAATAAAATCTTACGTCACTCAAGACAAAACAGTGCATTTGACAATCCCAATTGCATCATGTATTACTATTACTTATACCTAGTATTTACTAAACACACAACCCGTACCGGAACAATGACAAGATAGGAATAACCCTCGCGGCTGTTTCCTGTGATCCTACGTAGATGTAATTATAATTAGATAACTAGTCAGATACGTATTAACGGATACAACAATGGCTATACGGTGCATAATGAAAGGTTCGTGGGAACATTAATAGGGATATTGGTATTTCCAGATATGTGACGAAGGATATGCTAAATGGTAAGACAGTTGTAAAAAACGTGCAGTGATCGATTTATAACAAGAATTTATATCGATTATTGAGTTATATCTAGTTTGAGATGTAAAGATAAAAATAAACTGATATTCATAATGATGAGATTAGATTGATAAGCTCTATTTTAGGCGATAATAAAACCAAGTTTTATAAGTTATTGAATGATGTAATATTTATACTGTTAAGACAATATCGCTGCAATGGTATTAAACGTCGATGTTAAATGCTCTAATTAAAGTGTCAATCTCAAGCAAAATATTACCTAGGTATATACGAAATCTACTTAACTTTATTATTAATACACTCTTTTATTTGCTAACTAAGCAGGAAATATATTTTCCTAAGCAAAATTATCTATATTTACTTGTAACAATATAAATGCGGAAACAGCCTCAGTAAATATGCGGACTTTAAACAATTTACGAATACTTTTACTAGTAATATGTTTTGAAAATATAATAATTATTTATGTACGTAAGATATAAAAAATTAGATTAGACTAGTTACTTAGTTACTGTTAATTAGTTGCGCTTAATTATTTAGAAGCTATTATTATAAACTATGATTCTTATTGTCTTGGAGTTATTTAAACTTTTACTCCATGAAAGCACAATTTTTATCAGACAGAAATAAGAATGTATGGCTCCAAACGACCACAAAATACAGCATACCGAAAATAATATGAAAGGCAATTGTATTCATTTCTCATCATAGTAAAAGTCGCTATTCGTGTCTACTTGTACAACATATTTTAGATATTTTTCTCGAGTAGGTTATTAATTTTTAAGTTAGTCAAAACTCTAGTTAAATTAAAATTAAAATCACACTATTGCAAGCCGTTAGCGGAACACCAGTATTTTATAAATTATTCAACCATAAAATATAATATTTGCAGTATTTCTAATTTATTTGATCATAATTTTATTTAGTAGGAACTTATTCGTTGAATAAGTTTAATTCCTTTAGTGAATTGTGGCTTTGCAGTTATTTTCTGTGTCTAAGTATAGTTAAATGGCTTGTTATTTACTGACAAAGGGTGTGGTGCCAGTGCAAGCGAATAGGAAAATAAAAAATATAATAATTTGTCAACATTTATTACGAATTTATTAGGGTATTCTTTTTGTCTTACGTCGTTAAGAACATCTACAATTTTGTAAGATAGTTAAATACGGTCTCCAAATCCCCTACCTTTTTTCTATATTTTTCTTTTTTGGCGTCGACTTATCGTTATTCCTAAACAAAAGTATTTTAAAAATACTCTTTAATATTATGTTTGGGAATGAACCGTTATATAAAAAAATATTCGGCAGAGCATAAGACATCAACGCGATGTGCCACAGGCACTTTGTTAACTTAAAATGTATTTTACTAGTGGCGGTCCGCGCCCACGTTCGCGTTGAAGTCGGTTTCCCGTGGGAATGAGAAGTTTTCCCGCGGTAAAAAGTACCCTATATGTTATTCTGATGTATAACCTATATTATTGTAAAGTTTCATCCAAATCCGTCCAGTAGTTTTTACGTGAAAGAGTAACAAACATCCATACATCTTCACATACTCACAAACTTTCACATTTAGGTATAATATTATAGTGGCCGCCCGCGACTCCGTTCGCGTGGATGTCGGTTTCCCGTGGGAATGATAAGTTTTCCCGCGGTAAAAAGTACCCTATGTCCTTTCCCAAGTTCAGTTCTTTCTCCATACCAAATTTCATCAAAATCGGTTCAGTGGTTTAGGCGTGAAAGCGTAACAGACAGACAGACAGAGTTACTTTCGCATTTATAATATTAGTAGGGATAGGATTATATATTATCCTTATTTAGCATCTAAGTTCTAATTGTTTAGTTTAAATTTCTATCATATAAGCTTTTGGTTGTCTGGAATAAGTGCCTCTAAGCGATAATACCTTTTAATCTTTTTGGATTATTTGTGATATGTTTAGTCTATAAAAATAAAAATAAAATACTATCTCTAGGTTATTTAATCATGTATAATAATCTTATTATTAATATTATAAACGTGAAAGTTTGTGAGTATGTATGGATGTATGGATGGATGTTTGTTACTCTTTCACGTAAAAACTACTAGACGGATTTGAATGAAACTTTGCAGTAATATAGGTAATACATCAGAATTACTCATAAGGTACTTTTTACCGCGGGAAAACATCTCATTCCCACGGGAAACCGACTTCCACGCGAACGTAGTCGCGGACGGCTACTAGTAATACCTATAATTATACTGTAACCACACCCAGTGTTGCTGAACTATTTTTATGACTTAAGTAGGTGGTGCAGTTGAAAATAAATCAATTATGGAATAACTCTGTGTATTTCAAGTACATACAGGTTGTTAAAATTCTAGTAATAGTTGTAACTAGAAAATTATGTTGACTTCAATAAAATTAATTGTAGCCACGAATTGACTTAGTTTTCCAGCGGCAATGTTTTTGAAGTAGGCAATAACTGAGTCGACAAAGATGTTAAAGTGATGCAAGATTGAAATGTTGTTACGAGCACAGAAAAATTGTAGGAACGTAAGAAATTGTATGACGAATAGTGGATATGGACCAAAAGTGTGCGGAAAAGCAGTTTATAATTTAGATAATGGTAAAAGCGTTTTGTAATAGATATCAATATCAAACAATCTTTAGAAACTGATTGTGACACGACAAAACATTGCGCATTAAATAACTTACTTAGAAATAATGTTTATTTTTTGTGCTATTACAAATTATCTAATTATAATTTTATAAAATTGTAAGTAATCGTTTTACAGGAAAAATCGAATAAATAAAATATAAAATGCCATCATATACTTCATTATTAAAATCTATCATTTGAAGCAAAGTAAAGGGACATCCATACAAATATTTGCGAGACAATCGTGACCAACACTCTCTGTCTTGCCTTAACACTAATGACTTAGTAAACCTATGGATATCGCACATTAAATGTCTTTAAACAAAGTTTGTCCTCACTAATACATACTTTCATACCTACTAACGCCGGAGCCCAATATCGAATCCTGAATCCGAGAGTTGGGACGATCTGGGGCAGGCCCCACAGTGTCTTTTTTTTACGAGTACGTCCCCGTCGTCTGCCCTGGACTCTCCCTACTTGGTGCGCGGTAACGCAGTGGCCAGTAGCGGTAGAGACAAAATCTCGGAGACAAAACTGTGCGGCAGTGATTTCAAATCTAAAATGGATTTGAGTATGAGAGCGGATCCCGCAACCCCCGGGAGTCCCCCAAAAGGCCCTTCTCAGGGCCAGCCTGTAGAGGTGCAGGCTCAGGCGAGGTCGGCGAAGACGCCACCAGTTGCCCAGACGTCCTCGGCCCTGTTCGTCAGGCCGAGTGACATGTCAGATGGGAGTATGTCCGACGCATCGGTGGCTAGCGATGCGTCGGACAAATGGACGCGCAAGCGACTTAGGTCGCGCACGCGCGCAACCGAAGGGTCCTCTGGGACCTCCTCCGTGAAGGCTGTAAAGGCCAAGCGGGGTCGCAGTGTCCGCGGCAGAGGTCGCACTCCGCGGGGTGCTCCGAGGACGGAGGCCCCGTCGGAAAGCGAGAAGGAGGTCGCGCCAAGCGAGGCATCGCGCGCGAGGTACTTGGCGGCGAGGAATACTCCCGCCGCCAAGAAAGACATGGGAAGGCTGGCGAGCCTCCTTAAGAAGCAGGCGGAGGAGGAGGTGGAAGCCATCTTGGTGACCGCCAACTCCTCCAAGCTCACAAAGCCGGCTCAGGCGGCTCTCAGGGCCTCGGCGGCGTCGCTCGGCGAGATCGTCGCGGAGGCGATGAGTCGGGTGGCCTCAGATGAGACCAAGCGACTCGAGGCGATGGTAGAGGGCCAGAGCCGCGAGATCGCAGCGCTCCGAATGGAGCTGGAAGGACTCCGCCGTAAGGGGTCGGTGGCTCCTGCTGCCAGCGCCGGAGGTCCCTTGTCCCCGGAGATGCTGGAAGCGATCAGAGGGGTCATGCAGGAGGAGCGTGCCTTCGTGCGCTCCTGCATTGCCGGTTTTGAGGACCGTCTCCTGCCGGCCAAAGTGGTCCGGCCGCCATTGGCGGCGAGCAAGGGTCGCTCGGGGGTGGTGGCCCCGGCGGCGGGCCCGGCGCCGGTTTCAATCCCGGCGTCGGCGTCCAAAAAGAAGGCGGCCAAAAAGGCGGCGGCTGCGGCCGCACCGGCCCCTGTACCGGTGGCTCCGGTCGCGGGCCCGTCCGGCATCCAGTCGGCGGCGGTAGTGTCCTCCCAGGAGGACACAATGCTGCCCTCGGCCACAGAGGCCAACGAGGGGTGGGTTGCAGTGGCCCGGAAAAAGAAGAAGGCGCCTCAGCCTCCTTCCTCCGCAACGCAGAGGCCTGCCAAAAAGGCGGCCCCTACTCCGGCTCCCAAAAAGAGCCGGAAGAAGAAGAGTGCTTCCTCCAAAACGGCGGCAGTGGTCGTCACCCTCTCACCAGAGGCTGTCTCGAAGGGCGAGACCTACGAGTCGGTGTTCGTAAGAGCCCGACAGACGGTCCGCCCTTCCGAGATGGGCATAGAGAGGGTGACGTGCCGACGGACCCAAACGGGGGCTCGTATTTTCGAGTTCCCGGGGGCCGACCGGCACCAGAAGGCCGACGCCTTCGCCGCAAAGATGGCAGAGGCCATCGCTGATGCGGCAAAGGTGTCAAGACCCGTCCAAACCTCGTCCCTGATTGTGTCGGAGCTGGACGACTCAGTCACCAGGGACGAGGTGGCCGCTGCCGTGGCGGCGGCAGGGGGGTGTGACACGGAGGCCGTCAAGGCCGGAGAAATCCGCAAGGGTAGTGGGGGTATGGGCCGCGTCCGGCTGCAGTGCCCCACCGTCGCCGCTGAGGCCGTCCTAAAGAGGGGACGGCTTCTAATCGGTTTCAGCTCGGCCGTGGTTCGGGCACTGGAAGCGCAGCCTATGCGCTGCTTCCGGTGCATGGCGCTCGGACACGCCCGGCCGTTTTGTCCGTCGCCGGTGGACAGGTCGGCCCTGTGTTTCAGGTGTGGCCAGGCCGGCCATCGGCAGGCCACCTGCACAGGGGCCCCCCACTGCGCGGTATGCGCAGCCAGCGGGAGGCCGGCGGGCCACGTAATGGGAGGGGCTAAATGCAGCCCCCCCACAAAGAGGGGCAAAGAGCAGGCCACCATCCGGCCAGCAAATGCGGGTTCCCGGGTCCTCCCAGGTTCCACTGACGGTGCGATGTCCGAATAATGCCCAGTTTCGGACATCGCACAATTATGCAGGTGAACCTGAACCACTGCCAGGCGGCACAGGACCTAATGGTCCAGGTGCTAGCCGAGTGGTCAGGGGATCTCGCCGTGGTCGCCGAACCCTTCTCGTTCCCAGCCTCCTGGCTGCGGGACACAGATGGAACGGTGGCCATCGTGCCGCGGCCTTCCACGGACTCCCCGCCCCTCTCGCTCATAGAGAGGGGCCATGGATACGTGGCCGCCGCGTGGGGGGATATCGCCCTGGTGGGCGTTTACTTCCCCCCAAAGCGTCCGGTCGTAGAGCTGGAGAATTATCTCCAGACTCTCACGGCGGCGCTTGCGCGATTAGGGAGGAGCAGGGTCGCGGTCTGCGGCGACCTAAACGCCAGGTCCACGGCCTGGGGAGACCATGTCGATAGCCCCCTGGGCCGCTGTCTAGCGGCCTGGGCGGCGTCGACGGGTCTGGTGCTCCTCAACAGGGGGGCAGTGCGCACGTGCGTGCGCCACAACGGGAGCTCGGTGCCGGACGTCTCGTTCGGCACTGCAGCCCTGGCCGCGCTCGTGCGCCGGTGGGAGGTGGACCTGAGGGAGAATCTATCCGATCATAGGTACATTCGGATAGAGTTCTCCACTCAGTGTCCACCGGTGGTGGGGGGGGGAGCGGGAAGGAAGAAGGTCCTTCCCGCGGTGGTCCCTGATGCGGCTGGACCGCATCGCGGCCACGGAGGCGGCCTTCGTCCAGGACTGGTTCGCTCCGTCGGACAGTCCGGACGTCGACGAGGCCGCCCTCCAACTGAGGGAGGCAATGACCGAGGTGTGCGACTCCAGCATGCCTCGGTCGCGACGGCCCCCGCCCAGGCGCGCGGTCTACTGGTGGTCGGCGGAACTCGCCGGCCTCCGGGACGACTGCGGCGCCGCGAGGAGGGCCTTCCAGCGGGCCCGCCGCCGCGCCAACCGCGATGCCGCCAACGAGGACCGCCTCTATGCCTCCTACGTGGAGGCCCGGCGCGTCCTCAAGGTGGCAATCCGGGAGGCCAAAAAGGCGGCGCGGCTGGAAATGCTGGAGGGGTTGGATGCCGACCCCTGGGGGAGGCCGTATCGGGCGGCGCGTAATAAGCTGCGCCCGATCGGCCCCCCCGTCGTTGAGGCCCTTCAGCCGGCGCTGCTGGAGGAGGTGGTCCGGGGTCTCTTCCCGGACCGCTCGCCGGATTTCGTGCCTCCCCGGATGGCCCCGCTCCCGCGAATGGGTCCTCCGGCCGACGCCGGGATTCCCCCGGTGTCGGAGGTAGAGTTTGCCGCGGCGGCGTTTCGCCTCCGAGGCAAGAAGACGGCGCCGGGGCCAGATGGTGTGCCGGCACGGGTGGTGGCGATAGCCACCACTCAAATGGAGGGACGATTTCGGGACCTCTTCGACCGCTGCTTCGCGTCGGGGAGGTTCCCGAAGGTGTGGAAGGAGGGGGCGCTGTGCCTCCTCCGAAAAGCGGGTCGGCCGGAGGATTCACCCTCCGGCTATCGGCCGATCGTCCTCCTGGACGACGCGGCCAAACTCCTTGAGAGCGTGATCGCGGCACGCCTCAAGGAGCACCTGGGGGGGACCGGCCCCGACTTGTCCGAGGCCCAGTACGGGTTTCGGGCGGGCCGGTCCACGGTGGATGCGCTCCTCGAGCTGAGGCGCATCACCCGGGAGGGGGCGAGAGCGGGGGGAGGGGTGTTGGCGGTGTCGTTCGACATCGCCAATGCGTTCAACTCCATCCCCCACGCCACAATATTGGAGGCGCTCCGGTATCACGGAGTGCCTCCATACCTGAGGGCCCTGCTGACGGACTACCTCCAAGGCCGGGAGGTACTGTTCGTCGGCAGGGACGGCCGCATGAGGCGGCGGCCGGTGGAGTCGGGTGTCCCGCAGGGGTCGGTCCTAGGACCACTCCTGTGGGATATCGGCTACGACTGGCTCCTCCGGGGCGCCCTCCCCGACGGCGTGGGTGTCATTTGCTATGCGGATGACACCCTCGTCACAGCGCGGGGGCGCGACTTCGGGGAGGCGGCCGACCGAGCGTCGGTGGGGGGAACCCTGGTCGCCCGTCGGATCGGGCGGCTGGGTCTGAAGGTGGCGCTCCACAAAACCGAGGCCATATATTTTCATGGGCCTCGGGGAGAGCCGCCGCCTGACGCCCACGTCGTGGTGGCGGGGAGTAGGGTGGAGGTGCGGGCCCAGATAAAATGTCTGGGCCTAACAATATCGAGCAGGTGGAAGTTTTCGGAGCACTTCCGCCTGCTCCAAGAGCGCCTCGTAAAGGCGGCGAGGGGCCTTAGCTGGCTCCTCCCGAATATCGGGGGCCCTGCGGTGGCATGCCGGCGTCTCTATGCCGGCGTGCTGCGCAGTATGGCCCTCTACGGTGCGCCCGTGTGGGCGCACGATTTGGGGGAGTTCAACCGTGCCCTGCTCCGTAAGCCCCAACGCGCCATCGCACAGCGAATGGCGCGGGCTTACGGCACGGTTGGACACGGGGCGGCATGTGCCATGGCGGGCACTCCGCCATGGTACTTCGAGGCCGAGGTGCTGGCCGCCGTCTACCATTGGACGGCGGACAAGCGGGCTCAGGGGGAGCCCGCAGCACCGGACGAGAGGGTCGCCGTCTGGCGAAGGGCCCGCGAGGTCATGCTCCGCCGGTGGTCGGCGGAGATGGCCAACGCGGACGACGGGCGGTGGACCCTGGACGCCGTCGGTCCAGTCATTGAGGGATGGATCGACCGGAGGCATGGGTTCCTCACCTACCGTCTGGTGCAGGTCTTGTCCGGGCATGGCAGCTTCGGACATTTCCTGTGCCGGATTCAAAGGGAGGAATCCACGGCGTGCCACCACTGTGGCGCGCCGGACGACACAGCGTGGCACACCCTGGCCGAATGTCCGGCCTGGGATGTGCCACGTCGTCTCCTCCAGGCGTCCGCTGGCCCGGACCTCTAGCTGCCCGGCTTGGTGTACGCCATGCTGGGCTCCGAGGCGGTCTGGGTCGCGGTGGCCTCTTTCTGCGAGGACGTAATGTCGCAGAAGGAGGCTGCGGAGCGGGTGCGTGAGAACGATCCTCTCGCGCCCCCGCACCGCAGACGTCGAAGGGGCCGGACGAGGCGCGATCGCGCCCAAGTCCAGCCTGGTGGTGGCCAGTGGGCGGGTGGGAACAATCGGGAAAAATCGCTCCCGGTTGTTCCCACAGGCCCCCCTTCACCGCGGGGGGGTCAAAATGGGCCCATCGTGCAGTAGACGGGCCCATCGCCGGTGAAGTCGTGGCGTAGGGCCGCCGGTCCGGGCCCCACGGCTTCACCACAAGGCGAAGACGGAGCGCCGCGGTGTTTTAGTGGGTAGTCCCCTGGGCGACGTGTCAGTTGCTCAGGTGGGAGTCCCACACACGTACGGTGCGTAAATGCATTTCACCGCGAGAACAAAAAAAAAAAAAAAAAAAAAAAAAAAAAAAAAAAAAAAAAAAAAAAAAAAAAAAAAAAAAAAAAAAAAAAAAAGAGTTGGGACGATCTGAGATCGTACACGATCTGCAGTTCAATCTCCAACCTGCGTCCCAATAACAATTATATGCAATCGATGTCAGTGATGCAAAAAGATCGTCCATCGATCTCTTCATTGTGAATAAAAAGTTAGTTTTACTAATATTTAAAAAGTTATGCCTTAGTTTTAACTATTACCTTGTCTGAAAATAGTTTAACACACATAAATAAATACATCTTATGTAATTAGCTTGGAAAAATGGCCGGATATATTTTTTGTCCTGATCTTTGTTGTTTTTTTGCAATAATTGCATTGTGTTTATACAAACATTTTAATTTAATCGAAAATATCAATTTTGAATTACACATCTAACGGGAAGGCACATCCAGTAAAGGCACTTCTAGTAAAATTTAGATTTTAAAAGTTTTAGATCAATGTACTGATTTTGTTTTACATGGACTGACATAAAAAGTCACTCAAACAAAAGATCGAACTGCCCAATTCCGGGGTTCGCAAAAATGGATTCAAAGGATGTGTCAAAATTAATAGATCGGTTATTGGGATGATGGTTGGCACCATTTTCAAACAAATATGCTAGAAAAAAGATCGCTTGCTTCCCATGGATCGATTGCGTCTTTGGGTTGGTTCCAGAATCTGTAGATCGTTTATTGAAACAGTTTTGAGAAAATTTGGCTCCGATTGATGGTCTTATATGCCTAAAAATGGATTGAGATCGTATATTGGGCTCCGCCGTAACTCGACGACAGGTTCGCATGCGTTATTAGATTTCTTATTCTGAATACTTGTGGCCGTCTATTTTATTTCAAATTCCTATTCATACATATTTAAATTTGAATCAAATCTCATTTTTTAAATTAATCTAAGGAAAAATAGTTCTAATCTGACTGGTCTTTGGCGTGAAAAGGTAACGAAAATCAAAACATCTTTACCAAGCCAAACGTTCACATTCATTATCATTTGAAGGAGCAACTAATTAAATTACAAATTTTTGTATGTAAAGCATTTGTTTCTCGGAGTGGTTTAAAATTGTAAGTTGTCCATAGGTTTATTAAGAGACTGCTTAGCACGCACTAGTGTACAATTGACATAACCCACTTTATACAATTTACTTAACTACGGTTGAAGAACCTTCGACTGGTAAACTCTACTGATTCTCCGTTGATGGAAGCCATTAGATATTTTCATGTTGATGCACTTCTTGACTACCTAATGTAGTTACATATGTATACGAAAAGTAGAATGATTGGAATGTAAAATCTTATAGAACTTTGTGACTACTATTGACGTATAGTAAATAAATAATCACAAACGTTAAATGTAATAAAAAACGTTGATAATATTATCTGATCGCTAATAAAAGCTGTGATTAGTTAAATTTAATGCAGCATATTGAAACTACGTAATTATTGCTCTATTCCTCGGTGAAGTTGATTAGTTAAAGAGCAAGATAGTTAAGTTTTAACTATCATTTCGTGTTTAATATTTAATCTGATTACCTATAATCAACGTAAATTGACAACCAAATGTCAATATGCAATTATATTAATCATAATCATAAACATAATTTACCTTAGGGCCACATAATTGGTGTGTTAGTCTGGACAAACAAATAAACAAATACCTAAATAAATTGATAATGTTGTAATTACATGTCTAAAAAATTAAAAATCTTTACGTATAAGTACGTTGTTTATTATTATCATTTGCAAAATTTAATAAAAATCTAATTAAAATAATTGTATTATCATTTCATTTCGTGTTATGATTCAAAAATAAGAGTAAAATATCTAAGTCAATGAAAACCGTAGCTAAATCTATTACAATTGGTATGGTACTGCTGATTTCTTTGCAAGTATACTAATATTAAGAAAATACGGAATGGATATTCTAAAACTGATTTTCCTCTAACTAACTTAGGTGAAACTGGCACGCAGTAAGTAACTATCTAATATTTAAGAATACAAAAAAAACGTAGTAAAAATACAAAATGTAACTTACTGGTATTTGATAAAAGGATCCATTATTAACTGTGGGGTAGGTAGTGAGGGGGACTACGGGGACTGAGCCGTTTTTCACGAAAATAGGCCCTTGCAGTGGAGTCACCGCCGGCTGACTTAGATCTGCGGAAACAAAATATATTTTAGAGAAGTAGAAACATACAGTGTTATTTGTATTACAAAAATACATTTATAATAGATCAGTTAATTTAGATAAAACAGCTTTTATTGTGGCGCGAGACATTAAGTGAAGACACGAAGAATAAACTAGTGCGTGCGAGTCGCACAAGTCACATATAATATTTTCTATGAACAACATTTGGTGGTTGTAATCATAATTTTATTGTATTAGATTTACCATTATGGTAAATTTTGAAGATTGTTTTTTTCGCAGCAAAACGATAAGGTAAGCAAATAATTTCAAATTTCGATCTCTTGCAAACGTGTTTATTCTTTAACGCCGGAGCCCAATATCGAATCCTGAATCCGAGAGTTGGGACGATCTGAGATCGTACACAATCTGCAGTTCGACTCCAACCTGCGTCCCAATAACAATTATATGCAATCGATGTCAGTGATGCAAAAAGATCGTCCATCGATCTCTTCATTGTGAATAAAAAGTTAGTTTTACTAATATTTAAAAAGTTATGCCTTAGTTTTAACTATTAACTTGTCTGAAAATAGTTTAATACACATAAATAAATACATCTTATGTAATTAGCTTGGAATAATGGCCGGATATATTTTTTGTCCTGATCTTTGCTTTTTTTTGCAATAATTGCATTGTGTTTATACAAACATTTTAATTTAATAGAAAACATTAATTTTGAATTCAAATCTAACGGGAAGGCACATCCAGTAAAGGCACTTCTTGTAAAATTTAGATTTTAAAAGTTTTAGATCAATTTTCGTTGCGATGGTAACTAATTTTGTTTTACATGGACTGACATAAAAAGTCACTAAAATTTGAGATCGTATATTGGGCTCCGCCGTAAGTTGTCTGAAAATAGTTTAATACACATAAATAAATAAATCTTATGTAATTAGCTTGGAAAAATGGCCGGATATATTTTTTGTCCTGATCTTTGCTGTTTTTTTGCAATAATTGCATTGTGTTTATACAAACATTTTAATTTAATCGAAAACATTAATTTTGAATCACACATCTAACGGCAAGGCACATCCAGTAAAGGCACTTCTTGTAAAATTTAGATTTTAAAAGTTTTAGATCAATTTTCGTTGCGATGGTAACTGATTTTGTTTTACATGGACTGACATAAAAAGTCACTCAAACAAAAGATCTAACTGCCCAATTCCGGGGTTCGCAAAAATTGATTCAAAGGATGTGACAAAATTAATAGATCGGTTATTGGGATGATGGTTAGCACCATTTTCAAACAAATATGCTAGAAAAAAGATCGCTTGCTTCCCATGGATCGATTGCGTCTTTGGGTTGGTTCCACAATCTGGAGATCGTTTATTGAAACAGTTTTGAGAAAATTTGGCTCCGATTGATGGTCTTAGATGCCTAAAAATGGATTGAGATCGTATATTGGGCTCCGCCGTAAGTAAGTTTCGTTACAACTTTATCGAAGTGAATTGTTTTTTTCCTTTTATCTTAACAAAAGCTATCCCATTTCTCCACTACCAATATACTCATATCCTTCTCTACAAGTTGCCACGACACATTAATTATCGACAAGCAACTTGTGAGGCGAAACTTTCGTCATAGAAGGCGCGTCATTCTATTCAGGTCACAGGTTAGGAAATCGCTAATCGCGGCTTCACATAATACGGAGGCGTTGAATACTGTTAACATCTGAGACAAGATAAATATGAGTAGATGGAAGATAGAGTTATTAAGATGTTTTAGTGAATAGAAGACTGCCTGGCTCTATGGAAAACAATTTACGAGAATTTAAAGAATTTGCGAATTCCTATTAAAAAATGAGCAAAACGAAACTTAGAATAATGTGCCTAAATGATTTTTTTTATAACAGTGGTGTAATAAAATAGAAATCGTTGTGATTTAAAAAAATATAACTTAGCTACGAGTAATATACTAAGCTGTGCCTTGCCATATAACCTACTATATTATTATTCATACATCATTGGAAGAACAGCAGTATTTACGGCTATGTGAAAAATGTATGTAAACAAAACTTTCCATTTCCGAATTTAACTATTCCGTTGCGCATAACAGATTTGCCTCTTTATTTCCGTCATAAATACTCATACGCACAATACATAGTGACCTTTGATTTAATAACATAGATGGTAGCACATATCCACGTTAACGACTAATCACGTGCCACGATTTTAAATATAGAGCAATCATAATAGGTTAAAGTAGTACAGTTAGCGCCTTTTAAAATTATGAAAGAATTACTTTTTATAGATATAATAAAAGAAATCGTGCTTTGGAAACTATAAGTTACTAGTATCTGTATGTAGAGATAAAATAAATATAATATAATATACATGTGAATGACCTTGCTTCCGATATGAAACTAGTTGATCAATGTCGCATCCTCCGATTAAGTGTCGAATTTACATATTTATTGCCATTTAGGTTGCAATATGACTATCATCATATTTATAGATATAGGTATACTAAGAATGGTTGTTATATTTATAAACTTGCGATCTTTTGTCATTGCCATTGATGTAACGTATACGAATACATTAATAACGTATAAAACGAAGAAATAGCGAATAGGAAAAAAAAATGTATATATTATTTCATAAAATAATAATATATTAAGTACAACATCAAATATCGGCAGATGCATGTAAAGGTCACATTAGCTTTACATCTGCTTTCGATAATTGGGCCAAATTTACCCTAGAAATGTCTAAATCAGATAATATAAAGAAATCAAGTTATTACTTAAAATTAAACTCATTTTTACGGGTTTTTATGCGTTTATGATTTTATTTTTTATTTTGTAATTTTTAAATATGCCGTGGTCACGGGTAGACTGAACCCGTTAAAATGAGTTTAATTTCAAGTAATAATGATCTCGTAAAGCTTTTAAGTAACTTTAAAATCAAGTTATTTTACAAAAGGATCCGGTCAATCCTTATATTAAAAACCATAACAAACCTTTTTTTTCTTAACCTAAACTGTCCCCCTGAAGAGGTAAAGCCAAATCCCATGAATGTAACAAACATTACTTTAACCAACCTTATCTATCGAGCGGTATCTGCAACTAAATAGTAAGAAATATCGTGCTTTATAATAAAATCAAGCCAATTACAAAGAAACTGGTTCAGTAGTAAACCTAAATAGCTATCAAAATATCTGATCAATAGTGACCTCTGTCTACTGCGTAATAAAGGGTACTTTCGCATATAATGTATAGTGAACACCTTATTCAAATTACCATTGTAGGAAGTAATTCAATTGCTTAACACATTTGTTTTAGTTACATTGTTCAATATTTATTTATTATTATGTAATTACCATTATTATAAGACTTGTAAGTAGTTAAGTATATATTTTATATGTAAATGTTTTCATAAGTAACGACAGCTAAACTAAACTTACATCAAATATGATCACTTTAATGAAGTAGATATCCTTAAATTAAATAAAAAGTTTACCGCGCCGCAGTTTCACTCGCAAATATATAGGTATTTAAAAACGATTCTTTAATTAAATACCTTTTAGTTTTTTTTTACAAATAAGTAAAGCAAACACAAGTTCGTAACTTTAACCTTGATTTAACTAATATACTTAATACCTAAGTTTTCAAAAAAATATTTAATAAAGTTGAGATACGTTTTCTTTACTGTAAATACATGCGTTGACTGTACTGCCCAAAGTAAGGTCAGTATTTGAAAGGGCTAGATTTATCTGTCGGGCCAGTGGCGGTAAATACTAAAGTAACTTAATACCGGTATAAATATATCAGTCGTGTCTTACCACTTGTTTTATAAACGAATAAATATAAATAATCAGACCAAGTACTTACACTTTTCAACTGTGTACCGCAACATTATATATGCAATTAATTTACACATACTTAAGGTTTAATTTATAGCTTAGACACTTCTGTTAGATGAGCAATGATACTATTGATATGTAAAATAATAGCAAAACTAAACAAAAAGTGTTCACGAGGCTAAATAAATACCCTGAACGGGGTCTTTCTAAAGAATTACTTTTGCATGACAGTTAATTTTTTATAAATTTGAATGTGAATAATTCCACTTAGTTTGTGCTTTTACCAACAAAGTAATTGTTGACTTAAGACTTATTAACTATTGTTGCAATTCACTGACACAACTTTCACAAACGTTTCTGAAAACTCATTTCGGCAACACATGCCCGCATTATGCAGAATTGGATCCGCAACGTTCTTAAAATTCGACCTGGGTTCGTTATTTAAATGGATTCACAAAATGTCGACGTGGTCTTGTGATCGCCATATTTCTGCGGTGTCGAAACCACATGCTTTACGTAATCACAAATTAATGAATTCTCAGTCATTATGGCGGCTGTCAAAATGAGTTTGTGTCTCACTTTATTCATTTTATTTTGAAGAATTAACTTAAAGGTGCATTAAGGATGTTGCTTTTATAAATGTAAAATATCGCTTTACATAAGAAGTTATTGTAATGGCTACAATTTAATGTATGTTGTCATTATTCATTTAAAGTTCAATAGCATCGAGTAACACAATACGTTTATTTGCTTTCGAGTCGAGGTTGAATGAAACCCGGTAGATTTAAAACAAAGTTTTACATACACTGCTCATTGTATTGATTTTGTCTGCTTTTCCCCTTATACAAAATATGTTTGGACTCTGTCAGTTACAAAAGCTGCATAAGAATGGCGGAGACAAATCATATTAACTTATGTAGGTTTACTCAACACAGGTGATTAATAATATATCATTGTATTAATATTACAAGAGATCTGTAGGCAACTTGGCTAGAATACGAAAGAGTTTTTTCATATTAAAAAGACATTCTTTGGAAAATCTTTTTATGAATAGAACCTACATAGTTTTTTACCTACATAATCTGGATAGTTAAAAAAAGTTCAAAAACAGATCTGTAACACCGTATTCAAAAATATTATACACATAAAATAGGTGTCTAGATCTTTAATGCATTTCATTGATCTATATAATTTCTCATCAATACTAAGAATGCGATGTTATACAAAATAAATTCACACCTATGTCATAACACTAAAGTTACATCGTGACTTATAAGATGTGTAAAATATACGGAAAACTGCCATGGGCCCAGATTTACTCAATACAGAGAAAATTTATAAAATTGACGAAGTAGCGCTTCTCATTAGTTCATATTCGCATGTTTGACCTGTTTACCATAACTATCTGGTTATAGGAATCTTTAGTATCAAGTCAACAACCTGAGAAACTGCGCATGCACTTGTGCTACTCAGTTAGTACTCATAATACGTGAAATAGGACCTTATATGGCTATAAAGTCGCTTTTTCGTTACCGCCGAAATAAATAGAACTCAGGTAGATATTACACAAATAAATGAAATACAATCGACTGCAATAGCACCCTTATTAACCTAGGACCTCTGGTGAAACAAAACAAGCTATAACACCGCAACCTTAATAACTTTCCCCTCAATTCAATGTATCTTTGCAAGCTTGACGCAAGCCACGTAATATTTTGCCTACAAACTTTTTATAAGACAGTAAACGTATGGCCTAATTTTGTTGAAGATGACGAGAACGAGTCGCGTCGTAAGAGTTCGAAAGTGAAACCAAGGTCGTCCGATGATACTGTGTGTAGACTGGAGGTTTCCACGCACGCGCACGACACGATCTACTTAGAAAATGACGGCGCATATCAACCATAGAAGATAGCGTACTGTTTTTAGTATTGTCGGGTTTGCTGTTGAAGCTTACTTGACTATCTTACTTTGTTTTTGTTATTTTTATTAATTTTCACACTGGCAGTTACTGAATTAAGAATTTGAATTTGAGGTTTAAAGGACTTGCTATCAAGAAAATTGTTAAGTTCAATGCAACTTCTAATTCTCAATTCAGAAAGCTGAGGTAATTGTCTAGTAATCGGAGGTCCATTACTAAAACTTATCTTAATATTTAACTAAGATATACTCCTAATCATTTTCACGTTCATTAGTAAAGTGTTTGGAAAAAATATATATTGTAGAGTTTTGTACAATGGGAACACACATCCATAATGTGTTCAACATTGCAATATGAAAAGCATAAAAAGTTATGTTAAGTGTCGATGTCGAAGCAAACTTGCTATATAAATGAAATAGTTGATATTAGCATAACACGAGGTACACACATAGCATTAACACTCATCGCTTGTATTTGCAAAAGTCTTTCCGTTTATTCACAACCGAAATGAGATATTTTATAAAATACTGTAGGTACGGAAATAGTATTTAGTAATTTGTAGTATAATAAATTGTTTTGGTAAATAAATTTATTTACATGTCAGAAATATGAATGATTGATTTAATAAAGTATACTTTTTTTCCTTCATAATAATATTGCATTATCAAAAAACATTCGGTAAATTTCCACTTAAGTTTTTCTGCGAGTTATAAAATGCTTAATTAACTTAACTTCATTATCTTTTAACACCTGGCTAGTTAAAGTGGATAATTATTACCATAATATTAATTTAATGGAAGCTTGTTACAGTCCGGATATTCGCACAATCATTTATTTATTTGGCTTCGGATCCAATTTAAATCGGCAATCAATAAAAATAATTAGTTATGTACTTAGCGCGGTTATATAAAACGTGAATGAAGCGATCATAAAATAGATTTTTCATTCATAGCTCACAATTAAATATTCGAAAAAATATTGTGCAATATTTTGAAATAAAACATTTATATTTTTTATGATACAAAGTAATTAAATGTTTAAATGGTGGGTCATTTTTATTTAGATATTCAAATGGCCGTTTTATTTAAAAAAATGTCATTAGGTATCGTTCAGTTTTAAATTAGTACTAACTAGCTTTGCTCGCGGCTTCGCACGCGTTAAATTCGGAGTAAAACCCCTTTCCCTATACCTACTATGTTATGATACCTATATTTTTTTCTTTTAAATCACTCTTTCTATTAAGAAAACCGCATCTAAATACTTAGTTTTAAATATTTAAGCATTTATAGGGACAGACAGAGAAAGTTACTTTGTTTTATACTTTTTTATATTGTAAATCTATCTCATAATCTACCGAAATCATTGGAATACAAAGCACAAAGTGGAAGACAAAAAAAAAGAAATAATGTAATTTTTTTTTATATATATTTTAAATTAAGTAAAAATATAAGGCAGTATTAAGTGTTATGTATTACACATTAACTACATATTTAAGTACAATATCGCCCATGTAGGTAAGCAGAAAACATAAATGTAGCGGAGTGCCCTTAAATAAACTATGCATTGTTAGTATGGCATTGGTTTCAACTGGTAGGTGCACTCGCTTGCTAGACAAATAAGAGCCATTCTATAGAACTATCTATACTTATCTACTATAGCTGATGAGTTTGTTTGAACGTGCTAATCTCATGAAGTTTAAATTGAATTTTTTTGCTTGTTAAATATAGTCAATTTATTGAGCAAGGCTATTTTTACAGCCAGAAAGTACCCAATTCCCAGGGGAAAAGCAATTTAGCTGCAGGTGAAAACGCAGGGCGGATAGCTAGTTCTTTAATACCGATAGACACTACACATGTATTGATTGAAGCGTTATTAAAAAATCGAGCATGATCATAATGCAAAAATATGTAAGTGAAGGTCATCTGTCAACTTAATGTCATATTTGACATTATTAAAAAAGTAGGGCTTAAGCACCAAATTAAAATGTAAGAAAAAGTCTGGATACTATGACAGTAATTAAATATTAAGTTATAATATACTAGCTAATGCGTTCTTAATACGTTGATAAAAATCAACAGATTCCAATCTCGGTATAAACAAAAAATATGTTTGAAACACCAAACAATAAAAACAAGCAGCGATTACTGATACTCGCATTTTTGTATTTCTATGTTAAAAAAAAAGGTTTTGTTGTTTTAGCTTAAAACGGCTTAAAACAATATTTGTATATAACAATAGGCCGCTCAAATCGTAATAAAAAGCGTAGAAATGTTGGTTGGTTATTAAAAAGACACCTACTAAAAAATACTTACAATATTTCTTAGTGCAAAGTTCGGTTATTAAAATAAATAATTGCTCATTATCAAAATCCCATTAAAAAGGTATGCTACCTATTTTATTGTATCTTTAGTATCAATTAAAACTCTTGCTCCAATTTACAACTAGACCAACTGCGTAGTGACTGCAGCGAGAATGCCTGCCCTGACAATACCTCACTGTTTCACGGACAACCGATAGAAACCAATCTAAACTATTTGGTGGATAACGATCGTTCCGTGGCCGGCCACCACGCTCATTTGAATAATTTAAATGTTAGTGCGGAGTTGAATAAATAATGGAGGTATGTACAAAATAAAGGTAATAAGGGTGGTCTGAAGGGTTCTTACTACAAACTCAAGAAGTAGAGGCTTATAAATTAAGTTAAGTTTAAGTAACTTTTAAGTCTTCGTCATGAAATTAACACCACAATAAACTGTTTGTTAGTATGTTCTAAAACAATTTAGACATTATGTGTTATTCGAATTTTCGCTCTCGGACTTATAAGAGTGCCTAAGTAAATTATAGCCTTTAGTAGGTGCCTTCAAAAATTGGCAATCAAATGCGTTTTTTTATGATTAAACGAAGGTGTTTATGTGTTCAAAGCCTTACTTTATTATTTATAAAGAATAAACTCACCGTCTTCATTACCATCCTCGTAATAATCCTCGTCGTAGTCCAGCACCGCGTGCACCTGCGTCTTGCCGCCCGGCGCCTGCTCGACCTTGGTGAACCCGTGCGGCCTCTGCGCCGGCGCACTCTGCTGCCCTACGCTACTCTTAGGCTCCCCACGAGGCGCCGCGGGCCCGGCCTGCTGATTCACAAACGACTTATACTCATAGTTCACATTGTGCTGCTGAGTCCGACTCGGCGCGTTTAAGTTCACATTCGCGGGAACCAAGTGGGGGTCGTACCGCGGCGCCTGCGTCGACGTCTCCGGGCTGTAAGGAAACATTTGGTCGTAGCTCGGCCGTTGTTGGTTCGTGTTGAGGTTGTTGAGTATCTTCTTCTGCTGGAAGTCGTAGTCCCCGCTGGGGTCGTGGAAGTACTGCCCGGAGTTCACGTAGGTGGTGGGGCTCACCTCCTGCAGGTTCTGGTTCTCTATCGTCACGTCTAGCCTCTTGTTTTGGGGGTACAGGTTGGTGTGGAGCTGCGGTATGGTGTGCAGGAGGTGTTGGGAGCCATCGTTGTTCTGATGGTTCTGGTACTGTGGGTGGGGGGGTAGGTACGGGGTTCCGGCGCGCTTCCGGACTTTGGGTCGTTTTTGTTGCGGCGGCTGGAACGGCTCGTTGACCCCGGGCTGCGGGTCGGTCTGGTCGGGCTGGTACAGCAGGTCGTCGAAGTCCAGCCTGGTCGAGACGGGGGATGTCGCAACGAATGCTGGCGTCGCCGGCGGCGCGGCTCCCAGCGTGAAGTTCACCAAAGCCATTGTATTTAGTAGTCACCTGGCATTGGTGCAAAATGTCAACTCGCTATGTCAATATATCGTATACGGAGAGGTTTTATTACAGCCGCACTTGCATAATACCAACGTGAGCGGCGTGGGACCGTCTACACGGTACGCATTCTCACTGTAAGCTACCTGCGCGCACTACACTCACACTATTTTCACAGTCACTATCCACTCGCGGCTATCTGTAACAAAGAAAAAACCATTGTTTACTCGTGATTACCGCATTTAATGAATTACCGGTATTTACACTTTAATAACAATAGCATGCAATAAAAAACTAGTATCACTTCGAGTTAAACATAGAAAAATTAGTTCATTGTTACACTTGGATTTCCCCTTAGCATTTTTTTTAATGTCAGTCAGTGCATCGTGAGGAATCGTGATTCGGCCATTCTGAAAGACTTAAAGTTCTATTAAAAGGGCAAAACCCAGATTTGTTAATTGTGAAGTACCTTAAGTTAAAGTTATACTTGAGCATGACTAAATGAACGCCGTGAATGCTATTATCTGGAGTCATTGGTAGGAGTAAAAATATTGTGTGCCCAAAACAGTAAAAAAAGTTCAAGGTCTTGTACCAGTATAGTTGTCAAGTACAAATATGGATCTATTGAATCAGAATTACTAGTCATAATGAAAGGAAACGCGGCGGCATTTGTTTTTAATAATAAAACTACTGGATTTTTGTTATTCATAGTTAATTTTGTAGTGAAATTTATTATTTTGAAAACTTTCAGCAGAAAGACATTACAATAGGCGTACAATTAAAAGATAAAAGTTATTAAAATTTCGATTCCATAGTATCTTCTTATGAATTTAATAATAAATTAAATATAAACTGTACTTATTTTCAAGCTATATTAGGTAACAAACAGTTGCCATCGGGAAGTCCAGACAAGTTCGAAATCTGCATTCTTTTGAGTCATAATTCTTTATTTTGGACTTAAGTAGGACGCCTACGCTCTCGGGTGACATTTGAGATTTTTGGCTGCTGAGGACTCTCACGTTTCTACTAAACACTATTTAGGAGTTTATCGTTGTATCTAGATCACGACAAACGATATATTCGTGGGAAATCGTGATTCTACGATGGTTAAGTACCTGGGGTATGCCAGGGTTTTATATGCCCATGTTATACGTGAAGGGTGACTAATTTATGTACATTTATTTTATTGAGCTGAATTTGAAGTTGAATGATGGTATTTTAGGTTCAAGTCCATATGCCTTTTTCGTAAATATTAAAAATACAATATCAACAAATATACAATAACCAGAAGAAAAACTTCTGTCGTTTCGTAAAATAAATTTCCTTAGTAGTTTAGTATGGGTTGAAACAAGCCATTTAAATGTCAGGGTATGTAATTAAAAATAAGTGATGTATTGCTCTCAATATCGATGTTTTTGTCCGCGCCTTGTTGGTCTACAAGTAGGCGTATCTAGGGCGTGCATATGTTACTTGCTATTTGTTGTAATCAAATTAGTAAACACATGGCATTCATGAGTAGGTACCTACAACTTTTTTATCAACCATTTAAATTTTGACGACTATTATTCTATTATTTTTAAAACTCTCACGCTTTTTATTTATTACTTTTTGACTTATTTGTATTTAGATACATTAATTCTACTTATGAACCTGTATTTCCCGACGTTATACAGGTACATAGAATTAATGAATCTAAATGCAAAATGACCGCGTCTAAGACCTGAAGTCATCAAAAAGTTACTAAGTATTATTCTGGTTTTTGCAGGTTCAAAGATTTTAGAGGCATAAAGACTAATTTCTACGACAAATCTTAAAGATTTCGTAAGTCGTTAAATAGAATATCTTCTAAACTTGGCCTTAGAGTGACCCACACGTTGTTAATACATGCATAAGCTAATGATCGCCAAGTGGCTTAAGTAAGCAAGGTTGTAGACGCGAGTAAGTTAGACGTGATCGGCCGTTTGAGTAGCAATTAAATCATTAAGGCGGTTAACTTAACTATCGAACAAATATAACTCTGGCTAATTAGTTCATAATTAACTTGGTAATATGTGGTACTGGATTATTGAAAACTTGAATGTCATACTGTTAAGGAATAGCTCAAAGGTAACAGCTACTGCAGCTTAGTTCTAGCTGCAGTTCTAGTCACCTATAGGTGAATTCATTTATTTTCGTTCTATTCTTTCTACTTTAATCGAGCTTTACCCCTTGACAAAAAAAAACTTTAATCAGTCGATTCGAGTCTTAATAATAATAGCATATTAAGTAGACTCGATCGAGAGTTTTCGTAGTCGTGTTTCAAAACACTTCCTAACCCTAAAAACAAATATTATAACAGCTATTTTCACACTACAAATAAAATTACTGTACCTCTTTTATCCTTAACATTTGGAGCCGCATTCTTCGCTCGCGTTAGGAAGTTTTATAAGTAAAAGGCTGAATACAAAGTCACTCCTACGCATAAATCTGTAACAAAATCGCGCCATTTTGTCATGATTTCGTAATTCTATGAACCACGTGTTAATAGCTGAATAAAATTGAATGCAGCTGGTCCCAGGGACACTGTGAATTATAGCTGTTAATTGTCTGGCACGAAATGACATTTATCACAGTTATACGTTTATAATCGACTTATATATCGATTTGATAACTATTTCCAAGTCGGTTTACCTTCTTTTCAAGAGTGGTATCTAAACAATTATCTCGCCGCAGTTATTTAAGTCAATACTTTTTAAGTCTTACTTATTTTACCTTCATGTTACGAGTACTCAGTTTGACCTTGTTTGGTCGTGTAATTAACAGGAATCTAACAATGGAAATGCTCGTTTGTAGGTAGAGTAATTGGATTATTTTATAGGTCAGCGTAAGGGCTTACACGTTTAAAAAAAGTAGTTTGAAATTACTCAACGTTTTGGGTGTTTTGTAATATAATAACCAGAATGCCAATGAAGCATGTTAATGTACTTTTTGCTGTTTGGTTTTCTGAAAATGTGTATTGCTAAACATGAATGAGAAATTGCACATACAGAAATACTTTACCACCATGCAATTAATAAAAGTTAACAAACAAACTTCAAGCCAAGCTCCAGCTAGTAAAACACATACGATGATACGATTAAGGGTAATGATGGTACACTCAAACAGTACATTATTTAGACAAGAAAACTACACTAAAGTGTCCTGAACATAGATTTATTATCTTCGCTCTCGCTCTTACTAGATGGAGCACTGCCTGTAAACAATAGCTTTGATCTTGCGGCAGTTTTTTATTTTCGTGCCAACTCGTGTGTCAAATCATACATAACTGTTCGAAAAGCTTCCGACCAAACCATGACATGTTTTTTGACTTAGTACTAGGAACAAACCAAGATGTCGCTTAAGTCCAAACCTTTTATTTACTCATCATCCTCGCTGAGCAACAAAATAATACGTAAAAAAATTCAAGCTCGACAAAACGGAAACTACACATCTGTCTTTTTGTCGTTTTTCAATCATTTTGGCAATAAAAAATAAATGTTTCAAGAGTTTTGAAACGCCATCTACATATGTATGACCCCTGACATTCCTTGCAAGCTGTTATATTTTAGTAACTACTCTTAAAATTGACTATTTTTTAACCATCAACCACCTACCTACGGTCTCAGAGACCGTAATGTTTTATAAAATTCAAATATAATTTTAATAAAAAAAATGATGGTTATTTTTTACTACTTTTTATGTTAAAAACTGACAAAAATACGAAACAATTGCTATATTTTTTTTTCAGTTCTTAAAGACATTTATAATTTAATAGCAAATATTTGGTGCTAAAACGAAGCATTGGCGTTGTTTTGTTACGGAACTTTAATTTGTTAATTGAAATCCTAAAATCAACGCAATTATCTATTAGCGGTCTTTGCGATAGGTGGTGGTAACAGGACAAAAATAGGTGCTAGGTGGTTAAGGGTTAATGTCAAATATTATGTCATATAAAAACAGGAGCGTAGGAGTAACAATATTTTTAAGGGCCCTATAAAAAATATTTAAACATAGATTCACAATTACTCCTCGCTCATAGTACTCGTAAAATGCGGGATAATAAAGAAGGTAAAAGCACCAATTATAGACAATATAAAGAATATTTTTCTTTTTGCTTATTCATTTATGGGTTTTTCTAGGGTTTTGGATGTTATAATAAATAGTGACTTTTAGAACCAGTTTTCGTTTATTAAAGTAGCATATTACTAGTTTTATCAAAATATACTTATTTATATACGAGTATATCCTCTGGCAGACTATCCTCTTTGATCTTACTATGCATTTTCAAACGAGAAATCCTATATCTAGACCATATCTTGTAAAAAATATTTTACTTTTTTAACACCGTCAGTTTGGAAACGTATGGACTTATGGAGATTTTTTTGTTTAAAAAAAAAGAATCAAGTAAGCTATATTCAATGTGTAGGTTTAAAAAAATACATTCATTTTAAGTTTTCACTATTTTATGGCCCCTGTAGCTCGGGGGCCCCAAAAATTGATACGGCGGCTACGCCCCTGCATAAAAGTTGACACAAGCTCGGGTAGGTTCGAGTATGCTGAATTCAGCACACTTATGTTTTGCCGCATTTTACGAGTACCAGTGCTCCATCTAGAAAGAGCGAGAGCGAAGATAATAAATCTATGGTCCTGAAATTTGAACCTACCCTAACTCTAGTTAGAGTTACATACACATATGTCCAAATGAAAGAGAAACCTACAAATTATGTTGATACACTTAAGTAAGATATTCAATGGCTGAGAGATCGCCTGACCTGCATCTGTCAGTCAGACAGTCGTGTGTTGCCTCACTATATTGATGGCGGCTCGAAATAAATACTTAAATATTTATAACACACATTTGAATACAAATTTAGGACGATTTTAACACTTTATTGGGCTGCGAATCTATCTTATTAAGTCATAGATAAAAGTTTATAGTGAGTAGTTTTTGTAAAAGGGTAGGTATAATTAACAAAATTAAGTTCTTTACCTTCAAGTTGTTTTATTAATGCGTACTTGTGATTGAAAAACAAAGCAATTATGTTGGTTATTGACCTAAAACTCTAACAGTCTTACATATTTAACACTGTAGCGACATTTTCGTCAATTTGCAAATTTACAGCTGTGATGATTTAAAGAGATTAAAAGTCGAATTGGCCAATGATTCATTGACATTTAAGTAAAGTATCGCAATTTGCAATCTTTCTCTCGTTGGTGCTGAACCGGAATTCTCTGCTAGTTAATCAATGTAATTATTTTGAAATGTGACCGCCGCGTCGATCTTTTAGTAGGAGTCACGGGGCACAGTAGTTCCGCAAACGTAGTTTTTTTTTATTGACCATACGGATTTTCCTGGTCGAAAAGAAATTCCATTGAGTACTAAAAAATTGAAGTTTATAAATAGATATGGCATTGTCGTAAAAAGGTATCCAAGAAATGCCCCGTTTGAGGTTCTTTTTTAGTTTTGTAAAAAACCCATAAACGCAAATAAATTTAATTTAATTTACACAAAAGAATTTGGTGTAATTAAATGGAAGAACGGTATTTTCTGTAAATAATTACGTACGATAATAACAAATATTATAGTATTTAGAAAATGTGGTTCGATTTTGTGGTCACGTTTGCAATTATTTGGAACCGGTTTTACTTAGTTTTATCAATCAAATATAAACAACTTTACTATCAGCAAATTAATTGATTTTAATTTGACAAACAATGTCAAATTTTACCTACTCTACTTCTGAACAAAAGTACGAACGAGAAAAACGCCGGATTCCTAAAAGTTCAATTAACTACCTTCCGGGTACTTGTCATGAATAATTTTCACTTGAGTTTAAATTACACGGAAATAAAAATGTCAAATTAAGGTAGATCATGTCAGGACTATGTACTTAAAGGTCTGAAATTAATTAACCTTTAAATTCTGCTCTACTAAATTGTGTTTCGAAAATCCTTTATTATTTCATACATTTTCGTAGAAACAACGATTTATTTATACGTTTTTTGTATACTATAACATATTCAGTAAGTTTGTGGAATTTTAGCTTCAACCTGGTAGAGAATGCGTGGTTATATTGTACGTAGAGTCCCAGGAATTAATGATATTAAAATTTAACGGTTTAACTATTGTTGCAAAGGAGCTTAAACATTGTAACTATACATAAATGCACTTTTAACCAACATTGCTAAAAATATGTCTTTTTTTATGATTTAGGGTTCACCTGATGGTAAGTGATCACCGCCGCCCATGACTACCCTGTGGGTGTTGGGGGTGTGTTGCTGAGCCTTTGAGAAAATTAGGCACCGGATACCGCACTCACCGAACGAAACGCAGGAACATCGTCCCTACTTCACGTCGGTTTTCTGTGCGACGGTGGTATTTGACCGGTCGAGTCAGCCCACTAATCGCTGCAGACAGAGCCTACATCTAGACTCTACCACTCCAAAACTTTTAACCAACACTGCTAAAAATATGTCTGGTAGGTATGTGTTAGTAACGTAAGCTGTCGCATGATTGACAGAGGTGTATCATGCAATATCGTCATAAAAAAGGGGATAAGTAAGTTAGACCAAATGTTGTTAACTTAAATAAACAAATTATAAAAATATAATTTTAATGAAGTATTTTGAAATCATACTAAATATGTTACAAGAGGTCCAAGACAGGAATGTTTATAAAAATTGAATACATTTAGGCGCGATCGCATACATCTTTTTGAGTGTTCTTGACCGCAAATTCAACTAGTAGGTATGTACCTAAACTGTCAATGTCAAGTGATGACGTCACTGTCTAGTCTACTTCAAATTAAAGTGGTCTGAAATACATAATTGATTTTATTTATATTCCAGTAGCAATAAGTGAGTAAATATGTATACGTTTTCTTTTCAAATATTTTGTGTTTTTGTGGTATGTAATAGAGTACTAGATTTATTTGAATGTTAGGTGTAAAGTGCAAGGTGTAATCATTAGCTTGTCTTAAATTATCATCAAATGTCATAAGGGTGTGTTGAAATCACTACCAACTGTTAATCGAAAGATGCAAGGCACAAGGCAAAACCTAACAATTAGATAGAAGAAAGCAAAAATAAATTAAATTAAAAATTTCACTTAGACTTTTTCATAAGCACGTGTAATTCTTTTTTTTATTAACGTCCTACTTATTTAAATTTTATGTTTATCACATGACGTTAAAAAAAATAATTGGTTATAAATTCGTCAGTTTATATTTCTAAATCAATGTTTGAACACAACTAGATGCTATAACGTCAAACAAAACTGTCACTTTGACATTATGTTGTTCTTTCGCAACATTTTGATTGACAACACCTGTTAAAATGCCAATTGATTTAATAGCGCCGCGTTATTCACATCAAAACTGTTTTTGTTTGAATAACTTAGATATATCTTTTAACTATGTTAAATAATATAGGTACTCACTTTTATGTTAATTAGAGTTTATTAAATTGAAACGAAGTATTCCTATTTGTGTTTTATTATTCCGTTATAATATTGTAAAGCTCATTATTTAAACATTCACTGTTTTGCTTAGAAACATTGTTGTATGAAAATTACTAAGTTTAAATTAATTATCTAACTAAAATCTTACCTTAATAGTCAGAATCCACGATCGTCGTTTCAAAATACACTTACAAATAACACATATAAAATTTTCTAAACAGTTTCGATTTTCCAAACACTCGATATGTCATCGATTGTTTTGGCGGGCTTTCTGACTTCGACCGCGCAAATGGCGCCAGAAAAAAAGCGATAGGCACAAGCGCGCGCTTCGCCTGCCGCACGTTTACTGCCTCTCAAGTCACAGCCTGCTAGAAGGCTTCGTACCTTTTACTCTGCAAGTATAATAAAATCGTGATCTGATTCAAGCGACATCAACGCATGTTGTCAACATTTGGACCGCAGTATAGACAATAATGTTATTGTTGGTCGAATATTGCTGTTGTCGGCACGGAAGACAAATCTATCAATGGACAATAGCCACGAGTTAAATAATGGTTTAGATAACCTTTGTAATTTCGTAATCGGTTAGGATTTTCATCCGTTGTCAAAATATTTTTCAAGCATATGTTTTGTTTCCTTTTCCATAACGTACCTACTTATTAGAGATTTTGTATTATTAACCTATGCATTCTAGGTGGAGTAAGTAACTTAAACTGTCACCTACAATAAACTTAATGATAATGCTACTACTTACTTACGCAATAAACTAGTATTGTATTGTAATGATCTGAATCTGTTTTTGTGATTTAGTCAGTCGATCATTGATATTTTATCCAAAATTTTGCAGAAAACGAAACGGATTTGTTTCAAAATTTCAAAACCATTTTTATGTTATGTGCTTTAACGAAACATTAGCCTGGAAGAAATCGCGGGTAGAGAAAAGGCCACCTTTATTATATAAGATACTAAAATAATCTTTCTATCCTTACCTAATCCTTAAATCAATTAAATCATTTTAAAAATAACACAAAAACAGAAATGTTGTAGGTAAGTAGATTTTGCTGTTGATAAAATAAAACAATTCACATAATCGCGAATTACCTTGTTTTTTAACTGCCAATTAATGTTTTGTTTAACTTGCAGGAAACCCTTTTACTTTAATCAAAAAATTCATTAGTACTCACATAATACACGTGTTTTTTACATTCTATCGTGTATTAACATAAAATAAATACAAAAGATATCAACGCGCTTGTATTCGATTTGGTACCTACTTTATTCAATTTAAAATATAGGTATTTTGAATTATTATTAAAATAAAAAATAGTTTTTTTTTATTTTAATTGTTCATGCTTTTAATATATTGTATATATTCTATACCTACATGTAAAATGCTTTGTCCTGAACGACTGACTGACGGATCAACGCACAGCCTAAACCGCTGATCGTAGAGACCTGAAACTTAGAGCATGTGTTGTATGGTGTAGGCATCCAATAAGACTTTCTCCTGGGTGAAGTTTGTATGTCTCAACATGATGCCTGAATCCTATCTACTTACATATATTTTTTTTTTAATTTAATATACAATCCATCGGAAATTTTGAAGACACGATCCATTCCACAGGATCGATGGAAGACATTTTTTTTTTAAACTGACGGAGTTAAAAAGGGATTAAAAATTACCTCTTTGGTTGGTGGATGATGAATACATTTCATTTTGATACAGTTTTGTAAACTCTAACCGATTCTATCTTTAAAAATTTATTGTTAAAAGCAGAAAATATTTAAATCTACTTAAAATCGTAATTTACAGTTTTATTTTGCTCTTAGATATTTGACTAAAAATAACTGAAAACCTTGATTTTTACAGACACATTCCTTTAAAGTATCTCAACGCCACCCTATCCTAAACACTGATATCTGTAAATTTACAGACTACATTTTAATTTATAATTTTTACAAGGCTTTTCTAGAATAACAACAATAACAATTAGCACCTTAACCCATTAAAAACAATCTAACCTATTTTGATTCTGTAATAAGATTTCTTCATCACGAAAATTTAGTTCACATGACCAAAGTAAGAGCAATCCTATTAATCACCAACCTTGATACAGAATCACCTGATGATGTGTGACCATTATATTTTTATCACCAATTACTACAACAAATCAACATTTTCGACACCATTCGAATATCGTAAAGATTAAATTGATGATCTAGTTTAGATCATGATCGAGCATTTACCCTTCACAGTGTTTTATAGTGATTTGGTATGTTTGTCTGTCTGTTTTTGAGTGTCATGTGAATGAATTAAATTTTGTAAAACAAACTGCAACCATGTATTTACTTATTTAAAAAAATAATAATATCTTAGTTGTTTATTATTAGAATTAATTTAGAGGTAGAATATATTTAAACAAATAATAATGGAAAGAGTCGGTATTAAATGTTGTCGCAGACTTATTTATTAATGGTTTGTTGTAGAATGATTTAAAATAAAACAAATTTAATAAACTTTTCATTAACTTTATACTCGAGGGAGGTCAATGTATTTTTTTTTTTAATTTGTTCTATTTTTGACTATATGAAGGACTAACTTAGAAATACACTAACATTCACAATATGACCATTCCGCAAAATTCAATGTAGCTATTCAGAGCACCAAACGTCAAAGCCATAAACCACAATCCTAACTGCTATCGAAAATATCGTTTGTCACATAACTCACCCCGAGCCGAGCCGTGGGAAAATGCCTAGCAATAAATAACTTGCGATCCTCAGGCATCGTTTTATGTGGCCGTTCTCACTACTAGTGGAAGGTTTATTTGTGAAGACATTAATGGTATGATTAATTACAGCACTCGCCAGAAGGTAAAGGTACTGGTATTTTAACAGGCATCGTTTAATTAGAACTGGCAGCGCTCCTTCGTTGCTGAAAAGCTGACCAGGGAAAATATTTATCCAACTCTGATGACTCACAAGCGAGTTACTATAAGCAAGGATTTTTATAAATTAACAGCTATTAAAAATTACCATGAGTTAATTTTGTAACTAGATTCTACGAGCTCAAATTTAAAATCGGTGTTCGACCGTTAATTTCTTAATTTTGCGGATGGAAAAATGCAGATTAGTAAAACCTAAAACAGTCTGCAGATATTTTTTTATATAAATGATGATGTTGTAAAAGGTTGGCTTACTTATTTTTTCTTTTTAATTTATCAATCACAGTTCCATTGAAATTGAAAACTCACCTTTCGTAAATCCGTAGCGAATTCCATACAACTAATTAAACAATTAATAGATTTAGCGAAGAAAAACAGTCATACGCGTGATTGGTTTATTTGTAAAGTTAATCGGATCTTAATTAAATGAAGATTATGACCACGTCACACTATACGGGATTTCCTCGTTGCTTCCGGTTGGCAGGTAACTGGGAATTCTAATGGTTTCGTCACACGAGTACTTCATTGTTACAAACGGATATAGTTTTTACCGAGTAATGTCAAATCAATTCATGTTAGCTAAAGTGACATAAACTTAAAAAAATATTTAAATTGGTTAATTAAACACTTGTTGATTTGATAGGTATGACGTATAAGGACAATATAAATTAAAGAGTCATTTTAATGAGATGCAGAACTTATAGTTTAAACTTAACTAGTTTTAAAAATAGTTTTCAATTATAGCATACGAGCCAGAATTTTGTTTTTGCAAAAAAATAATTTTTACTTTTTCAATATATTTTTAAAAACACAGACATTGATTTAAAATCATTTTTCCTTAAAGCGGAAGTTGTTAATAAATCAAATTGAGTTATTATTATAAAACGACTTGTAAATATATCAATTTTGCACTTTAATTCTATTTTGTTAATCATAGATCTGACGTCTTTATATCACCTTGTTGCCGAAATTATGTCATCGTAATACTTGATCTCTATGTAGTTACATTACTCATACAGAATTCGAGCAACTTAATTTTTCTTAGTAATCTGATTAATAACCAAATGAAAAATACTGGGTTTTAAAAGACTCAAAGTACTCAAACTATATTTATCGCTTACTAGATTCTTTAGTTACAATACATACAGATACTTTTAGAACCATAACTTTTCTTCATATATAAATTGCTTTTAATATCACGCAATGCAAATTTTTTGACATCTCAACATTTACGTGGCCAAACCCGCAGTTAAATGTTAACTGCTTTTTAAAGTCAAACATCATACTGTTTTGTTTATAAAAGACAAATACGTTCAAACAAAAATCCGCTGAAATTAAATCTAAATGAAATTCAAACTCATTTTTTTATTTATCAATATCCAGACTACAATGCTACCGGTTTATTGAGACAAAGCAACAGTTTTTTAATTATAATCCCAAAGCCACGACTGTCGTATCCGGTCTAAGCCTCGTTATTACTTTATCACTTATTTATGAACGATCAATAAAACCATGTGACAGCAATATGTCACTTGCTCTATCAGAGTATTATATTGGTAATAGACAACCGCTGGGTGGAGTACAGTCAACTTGCTAGTTTTATAAACGTTTGTATAATTGTTACTACATAAATTATTGGAATTATTTATATGGTAATTTAGTTATATGGTGGTGATTTGTCACTCAACATGTAAACTGTATTTCTTTAGTGTGTATCACATGAAAATTAATTTTGTTAAAAAATTTCAACCGTTTTGTGTGATCCATTTCTTTATTTAAGTACATCATACTATTGGAGATATTTCGCAAAAAAATATACGGAAATAAACTTTTAATAAAATTCATAATTCAAAATGGATTTTATTCATTTTGAGAGCGACTTTCGAATCACCGTATTATTAATAATAAATGTACCCGTGTAAACCGTATGGATTAATAATAAATGATAATTATTAGGAAAAGCTTTCGACATTTGTTTTTGTAATGTACTTTGGTGAACGGCTTAAACTGGAATATTAAGACTTAGTAACATTTTACAATGAGGAAATCATTATATTACATTAATAGCGGTTTTTAAACAGGTTTTTTTGAGTATTTATTGTAATCCGCTTTTAATTTACCTATAAATAAATACTATTTACATTTTCACCAATTTATATTTCAATTCATACTTGTAGTAATCAACAAAGGCATTCGTATCATGTCATAGCAACGTGTAGATCTTTATCAAACAACGAGAGATAATATCTATACAAGTTGAAACGCACTAATTTTGACAAGGAGCTATATGCCCACTGCGATTTATTGTAATTAATAGGAAGCTGATATTTTTGTTTGATAGTTATTATATAATGCAATATTAATAATCAAACAAAATGAATGTGTGATATAAAGCAATTAAAAGGGTTATAAAAAGGTGAATTTAAATATTCGTTTAGCTTTGAGTGATTTTTAAAAACTTTTTTAACTACCGAGCAAAAGACATCAACGAATTTTCATAACTTTTTGTTATCGACTTTGGTCAATTAAAATGGTATGGTATATAAATAAGTAAAAAAATACCTAAACAATATTTCATTTGCTTATCTAGGTACTGCTGTAAAAATAACATCGCAAAAATTTCGTTAATCAATCAAAAAGTAGGTATACTTTTTATTACGGTCCGCATTATTTTCCTTCTAATATATTCTTTGTAATTTAGTTGGTAGGTAAGTAAAATAATAATGTATTTATTCAAAAGCATTGATTTTAATAAGTACCTAGTATTTTTGGTCATCATTTAAGTAACCAAACAACTTTTTTATCATATTAAATGCTTACTTGCTTCTTAACCGCTGATTTGCATACGTTAACCTAAAAATCACAAATATTTTTTTCAAAAAAGCAACTTACTTTCAAACAGTCTATTTATATCAGAATGCTTACATTCTTCGATCAAAATTTGAAATCTTTATATTCATACAAATAAAGCATTTTTGGTGTTTTATCATGAAACCTTTTTTTTAGTTGCTTTAAAGTTATTACCCGATCTATAAAACCAGCATGAAGAAAATATTGCAAACAAAACAGAAAAAATCTAATTTTCACATATAATAATTAACTGAGACAATTACAACAATATGTATATTATGTACATAAGTTAGGACGGTGTTCCGCCTCGATTGAATTAATAATGTAATTTAATATTTATTTATCTGTTAGGAACGAAACTATTTTGATCCGGCATATAAATTGGATAGCTTGAGGCACAACGCTGATGTCAAACGATAAGATATTACATTAGGCAGCAATCTGATACAGTTTTATCTCGATTTTTTATTTATAGTTAGCATGATGAAAAAAAAACACCCCTATTTTTATGATTAATACAATCATTCTTAGTAACATAGTATCTTAAATTTTTCTTATTTAAGTGTAAGTTTTTAATTAAGGTGGTATCGCTTGTACTTCTGTCGATTGAATCTTAGATTTCGTTATTTAATTATGAATTAGTATTTAAAGTGCAAGCTTTAACACAACAAAGACGTATCATAAATCTTGTTAATATTACATAATTTTTGCTTCGAAATAATATTTATAGCATCATAATACGAAACTAGACCAAAAGACACCATAACATCACACTTACATCATTCATATTACGCAAATACGTTATTTTCGTTCCAATTTTAAATTACCAGTTTTTTTTAACACACGATCACACGAGGGCTTTAAATCAGTCTGTGTCTGTGAAGTTGAGCAAAATTCAAATTATTAGCATAAAAATGAGATTAGGATTTAGTTTAATCTAGTGAGAAGCATTTGGATACCATCGGAATGGGAGAATTATTAATCAGCGTGAATACATGAATAAAACTGTTATTTTGATAATTTAATGAGTAAACAAATTTATATTTTTTTATGGAACTCGGCTCGAAGAGTATAGTACGAGTAGAGAAGAGTATAGCTTAATAATCTTGGAATGTTTTGTATTTGTCAAATGTAAAATTATCATTTACCCATACTAATAAAAACTCTTTATTGCACAATAAAACAATATTTTACAGGAGTCAGTAAAAAAAAGAAAAAGGTGGCCTTATTGCTCCGAGCAATCTCTACCAGAACAACCTTTCAATTAACAATAGAAGGCAAAAAATTAAATGGATAGATGCAATTAAAATAGCTTTAATAAACTTAAACATGTAAAAAATATTGAAAAAATAGAAGATCCTTATACTAATAAATATAAATATAGTATAAATACACATATATAAATTACATACAATACAATACAATAATAAGTAATATATACTTACTCACATACATATAAACAAATACATTAAATACAGAATATTAATATGAAAGAATGATAACTCAACGTGTATCAGAAATATAATAAGATTTAAAGAATTCGTATACAGATTTTTTAAATAGGTGCAATGTTTTACATCGACGAATGTCAACGGGGAGAGAGTTCCACAGTGCACACGATGGAATCCATCCATTTCTGTTCGAAAGTCAATTTTGAATCACGGCGTATATCAGATTTGCGTAACTGCTTATATAACGTGTATTTTTAACCATATTCAGGTTTTTCCAATAGTATCTACACCTCAACAATGACTGTCTTCATTGTATGATAATTGTGTATAGTTAACCTCTTATCGCGTTAACCCGTCATTTAACTGTAGCGACCGGTTTAACTACTCATCACATTCATGGAAATTGTTATGTAAAAGTACGTAAATGTGTACCGGGACAATTAAAATAAAATATTACCTTTTTGTTGACATCCGCAGTGAAGAGGCATTTGAAATTGGCACGTGTCTGTTTGTAAGTAGGTTCTGCCCTTACTGAGTCATACAAAATCAAACATATCATAATAAATCAAACATCTCATACAAAATCAAACTTGCGCTAAGTTTTCAGACCATACAGTTGGTGAGGTATCAAAACTCCAAACTAGACTGCTATAAGTATTCGTTTCACCTTTTGAGGTACGGAGACCTAAAAAAAGTTGTAAAATAAATAAATAATAAATATCCTTGAAATAAAACAAGAAGTGTCTATAGTCAGAAAAGATAATTAGGAATGGGTGACTTGGTATGTGAGTACATAAATATTGTTAGACTACACGTAATGCCGAGCCAATTCATTGCGTCAAAAAACGTAAGAAATATGACTCATTCATGAATGAAATGACATTTAGGTAAGTAAGAGTTATTACTAACGTTATTACAGTAAAACTGCATATAATAAATTTACTTACATACAGATACCGCTCACATCTTTGAATATCCACAATTACAAATATCATCTAGACACCTGTATAAGGTGCTTTATAATGTTATCTACATAAGTTGTACACGTAAACATATTGCTCAGAAATAATTTAATTCGAAATATTTTATTTATGAATTATTAAATCTTAAAATATAATAAAATGGACCTACTATTGAGAGCTCTTCAGATTTAAAAATGCCAGTGGTGGCAACAAGAGAGCCATAAACAATTTACCAGCCGCATTCGATATACTTAAATGAAGCTATTGCGGAAATCCTTCGTATAAACTGATTCACATTTAGATATTGCAATAACTTATTTACTAAATATCACACATCTTGAAATTAAACTCATTTTAACGGGTTTTACGCGTTTATTTATTTAGGAAAATCAAAAAAATTAAAATAAACGTGAAAACCCGTTAAAATGAGTTTAATTTCAAGTAATAATAATCGCGTAAATCTAAGAAGTTATATTATCACACATCTGGTAGAACGAGAAAAATGAATCATACTATAGTTGAATCGATTAGTGAAAAACGATCTTCGATTGTCTGAGTTGTTAGAAATATTTTCTTTTTGTTTTAGTTCCTTTTTAATTAGAACTTTCGCCGCCTTCTTTTTAAGTAAGGCTTGATCAGACAAGTTAAAAATATAATATAAAACATGAATAGTTTAACAAAAAAAATGGAAGTTTTGAAGTTCTAGATACTCGAAAAAGGAACGCGGGTCTCCGAGCATTGCGCGACTGGGAATCGAACCCAGGACCTTTAGATTGCCGGTCTAATGCTCTTACAATCAAATCTCAAACAAAAAAATATTAGTTACTGCTTATCTTGACGTCTTTGATTTAATTAACAACACGATTTTTGTTATCAACGGACAACAATACCCTACGCATTTCTTACTGAATTCCCTTTACCTGTTTTATTTAAAAATATTCTAGTTACTCACTCAAAATCAAACCTATAAATAAAACGAAGGAACTCTGAACTAGTAACTTCTAGTTTTGACAACAATTTAAAGTTGTTTAAATGTCAATAATATTTAGGTAATAATAGGTGCTTAATACAAAACATTGTATAACACGTAAATCAAAGTACAATACACCTACTTTTATTACTTATGCACTTGACCTTGATAAACCGAAGTAACCAAGCACCCATATCCTAAGTACATATTTACAAGTATAAGTAAATAGGTACATAACTGGCTAATAAACTCAGTATGACAGATAATTATGCAGTAATTTATAAAAGGAAATGGTCTACAAAACTGACCTTCGAATTCTTTTATCATTTTGCTTTTTTATTAGGTACGTTGGTTTACTTCATTCATTCAGTACACTTCATTAGGCCCGCAAACTGGGTTTGAGTTATTTTGGGCAAATTTCGTTGTCTGAAAGCTGATTTGTAATGTTTTAACTGATAAGTACAATTAACTGTCAAAATTTTAAGCATGCTTAAAATTAAAACTTTGTTTCTGATTATAAAGTATCTAAATTAGGTTTTCACGCGAGATCCGAAAAAGATGTGGAATGAAAGAAGATATTGCGACAAGAATTGAGAAAGGTATGCTTAGATGGTTTGGTCATTTAGAAAGGATGGTTGAAAGAAGGAATACGAAAGAGATACACCGAGCGAGAATGCATGGCAACGTCGGTGCGGGACGTCCTAGGCGGACGTATATCGACCAAATTGGAGATATATTAAAAAAGGGCCAAATCAAAATTACCCGTAATCGACGAGCATGTATGAAGAGATTGATGTGTGTGAAAGAAGGAATCGAAGGGATCCATAGTCTCTGTCTACCCCAATGGGAGACAGGCGTGACATATGTATGTAGGGTAACCTGGTCTAGGAGTACGCACTTAAGATTCAAAATATTCTAGAAAAGTAAAAATGGCATTTAGGAGATCAATTAAGTTTTTATTACGTCAACAATTTAAACATCTATTATAAAGGAAATCAAAAACTATGAAAAATACGTTTTATCTATCAAAATAACAAAAATAATCAAAAATGGGAAATGCGTACTCTTACAAGTACTGTTGGATAAGAGTACGCAGCTATGTCTCTAAGAGTACGCGGGTCGTCAAATATTTTTATTTTACTTGCAGAGGTGACAAATAAAATATCCTTGACCCTCATATGTCGTACAAGTCTCATGCCACCATTCGGAGCATTTTGTGCAGCCTATCCAGTCTTCGGCAGTCTTTTATGTAGATTTCGGTACATGCAAGACATCTTCAAAACTTTTTTTTGGGTGTTTTATTTGGCACTTTAAATGGTTTTTTAGCCTTTTTAGGAAGCCATTTTGAGCTCAGTTTTGGTACACTCTTTGGTAAATTCTTTGGTCTATTACTTGGTACTTTCTTTGAAGCCAAAGACTCTTCGAGAGACAACTTGTATGGAGATCCACTTAAAATATCTGAGCCACTGATCTGAAGTACAAAGAAAGTTTCGCTTTTTCTTTGACGTCTAGACATCCTGTGAAATTAACAAAATAAAAATATGAACGAATATAAAAAGATACAGTTAGAAAACGAACATTATAAATAATTGTGTGTAAGAGTACGCGCGTACTCTTAAAAGAAACATAACTGCGTACTCATACACGCTATAGCCAAATTTTCATCAAGCGGATTTTAACGCCATCTCACGTCGTTGACCGAAATTACGCTAGCTGCATAAGTTTGGTATCTTCCTTGCAAAATAACATGTATACTTTGTTTTTACAAAATGATTGCATTCTTGTCTCAAAAATCCTTTCAAAAACATTGAAAATATTTAAGATTTTAAGCAAATATCGTTAAACTCACCTAATTTCTGTGTTTTCCTACGGATTTCTTTTTTTTTTCGCACATCACTTTTTACCACAGTTGTGATCAAAATACGACTGAAGTGAGCCGTGCAACGGAAACAACTTCACGGTTTTAAGTGTTGCGTACTCTTAACGGATGCGTACTCCTAGACCAGGTTACCCTATGTATAAAGTATTTAGTGGTATTTATTATCTGTCTATAAAGGAAGCTACCTATTCAGTTAATTATCCCATTTATTATCATTTTTAGTTTTAATTAAAGTTCTGTGCCCGTATATTCAATAATATGCATTACTTGTTTTCTTTAATCCATTAATTTAAAGAAAAAATAACCTTTCAAACACAAATATGTACGACTTATTCATATTGTTTATAGTCGTAAATAATCATTTTATTAATTCAGCGGCTTTTAAAAACATAAGAAAGTCATTAAAAACTTAACATCGACCAAATTAAAATTACGTTTACAATTTTACTACTACTGTTAAGGTGTAAGTGCGAGTGGAGAGTTTAATAAAGTTCTTTAAGTTAGCTGCTATATAATAATATAGCTGCTATAGCACTTAAATGAGTGTTTTTGAGCTTTACTTTCTATTTTTAAAACACTTGTTATCAAAAGTTTGAGCGCAATGCGAAACGCGTTGATGTCTTTTTCGTCACTGTAAAGGTAGCCTACTAGAACATAGTAAAATAAAAATAGGCTACGTTGGAAACAAACGAGTCAATAACTTTACGATTTATTAAAAAAATATAAATTATATATAACACGCCATTTGTTAAACTTTATTTTGTGGAAATCCATTTAGATGACTTTTTAGTAGTTACTGTGCAAAACCGCTATAATTTCTCTACTGGCAGTCCACTAATGCACCTTTGTTTTATATTTCATCAGTACCTAGAAAAACATATACAATCAGTAATGTTTTTTTTTTGTTTTTATATAGTATATCAGAACTATATATTGTATAAAATATGCATTTTGTACTTTTTTACTTACTTTAACGCCCAAAACTTTAAGGGATAAACCCTTAAAAAGAGCCCCAATAAGAATAATTACTCCGTCTATCTTCTACGACAGCATTCGCAACTGAACAACATTGATCACTTTTATCCCATATGCGTTAAAAGTATTTTAATCAATAAAGGCGATACTCTTCAGTGAAACTGCCAATATTTTACTCAACTTCCATACTCACAGCTGGATAACTCACCCGACTCGCTTTACAGTAATCTTAAAGGCATAAAATTGAGTATCCATATTTACTTATCAGTCGGAGAGGCTATATTTTTGTATCGGCTGTCAGTTTAATAACGATGTAACAGAGTGTCGATATGTATCGGATAGTGTCAGGGTTTACCAACTTTATTAAAGTTTGTAAGCAAAGGTTTAAATGCAATTGAAAAAGAGCACAGGAAAAAATTTACAACTATGCAAGTGTATACTTAAATATTTTGTATAGTATGTTATTAATTTTGTTGTGTGTATGTGTCTTTTCATCTACTTCTACATACTTGAACATTAAAAAATAAATACATTTTGTATAAAACGCTTTTTAAAATTATAATTGAATTATGTGTATATCAAAACCACAGCTGTACAATAAATTTGATAAATTGCAATAAAGAACTTTTCATGTCATATAATTTGAAAGATATTATAATTCCTATCGATATTATAATTTCATCTCCATTAAAATGAGGTCAAATGACAACATGTCACCGACCGGTTATAAGGATATCACATTTTTAAATTCTAAGGCCCGTATTTATAAATCGCTCTCAAGATCTATCTCTGCTGATACGTTCTCAAGACGTGATTGTCAGCTGCGGGGTGATTCTGTAACTCAAATTGTCATGACCGCTGTGAGAATAAAAGTCAAATTAATTAAATAAATTTTATTCTGAAAAAATAATTGCAAGCATTTAGCATTACATAATAAAAAATATTTTGTTTTGGATCAAATTTACATACTAAATAAAATCGTAAGTCAGAATGTATCTTGTAGAATATATGGAACCAGCCAATGCCCTATTTTTAACATAACATTAATCTGCTTGTATCTATCTGCCTATTAAGCATTTGAACACAAAATTCTTTTAATTCGTGTTGGAACTACACAACATTCAAACATAGCCCGGGTAAATAAGAATACCAGTATTTGTATATATACAAATAATTTATATAATGATTCATTTAATTCTGGATGTCTTGACATCCACGCAAAGTTCATGGTGATAGACTAAGATTGAATCGCGACCTTTCGTAGAGAAGCCGTATTTTGCAATCTATATATAATAAACTTTGGTATGTAGAGTTCGGGTGTATTCGTTCAGTAGCCTATAAGAATTGAATATTCATTACAATTAGGCAAGTAAGCATTGCCGACACCAATGCGGTTCACTTTGTGAACCTTAATGAATGTTTAACCAAACTGTATACTACATAGTAGGCACTCATGTAGGCATTATTCCAAATGTAAAACATTTAAAATATTTGGTCCCTTCCCATCATATTGACGTTAATTAACTTTTGATAACTTTTTAAGCATTCGGGTGAAATCCTTCTATTTACCTATGAAAGTATAAGGTAAACTTACCCCTGGCTTAGTCCCAAAAAATCATAACATCTGAGGACTAAGGGTTTAAACCGCCCTGAAGGAAAAACTGGTTTGAAACCTTGTGTCTTATAAAGTAAAAGGGCATAACTATCCTTTCAGTAACTAATAGGATGTCTACGAGGAAAAGTATCTAATGTTAGTTATTTTTAAAATGAAACATGGTAAAACCAAAAACGATACTATCTCACTAAAAGATCAACGACACAAGTTTTGTACTTATTGGTATAGCGATTTTAACAAACCGCAGTAAAAATGCTAAGATGTTAGTCACATACACTTATATTGACAAGTAGGTACCTACTTTGAACTTGCACGTCAATACCAATAAGTTGCCTTAAGAAAATCTTTATCAGTAAATTGTTGATACTTTCCTATCATTAATCATAATTACATAGTATAAATCAAGTCGCTAATTCTGTCTGTTTGTATGTTTGTCCGCTTTCTCCTCCTAAACTTCGTAACGGATTTTAATGCGGGTTTCGCCATCTTATAGGCATTTTTTTCATTTAAATTCGCAAATAAAGAATATTTAGAATAAGTTATTTTGAGTTAGCTAAAATTCTACGTGCCGGGAACAACTCGCGCAAAATTACACAATTGCGAAGCATGGGCGGGTCTCTAGTTTCCTATAAAATACACTTTAGAAACCAAAAGTCTAAAGGGTCTTAGAAGTCTATTTATGTTATACGTCGTACTCCATATATTAATACATATGAAAGATATATTAATACAAAGAAATAAAGAATTCACAGTAGGTACCTCCCAGGTAAAAAAGACGTAAGACTTAAACATTTAAATTCCAACTTGTAGATGAATAATTACTTTCCAAAATAAATTTATTAAGTAAATTAAAGATGCATAATGAATAATGTACAATAATCCAAAATATATTAAAGTTTAAAATAGAACATCAATGATTTTCATAAAATTACTTACATTTTAACATTTCCTTCTATATTGTTAGTTACCACATAGGTCCGCAGCTAATAGCTGGAAACACAAATACCTTGATAGTGTACCTGGAATTAGATTGGAACTAACAATGTCGTGAAGTGAAAGGGTAAAGTGATATTATATTGTTATTGGTATGAGAAGAATGTCCGTTTTATTATTATGAGCTAGCAAAATATCAAACCGATACTTTAAAAGTTAAGATAGAAATAACATTTTTTTGGTGGTACCTACTATGAAATTAAACTATCCGCCGGCTTTTAAATCGAGAATTCGAAAATGCGTAGGTAACATTTAAGTACGGTACCTATTTGAATTATTTCAAACTACTTTTGATTCATACTTAAGCATGAATCAACTTCAAATTCTCACTTCAGACACTGGTGATATGACTAGGTACTGAGAGACACTTGCGATAAATATATTATTTCTTTTAAGATTTCTAGCATTGTACCTATTGTATCCGTGTAAGGTATAACAACTAGCTGATAACAACGGACTAATATTTTGGCTGCCAATACAAAAAGTAAGCTCAAATGCTTAAAAGTAGGTATGCTCATATACATATATAGAACGACAAAATGTCAAAACAAGCTCTTGTTTCACTCATTGTACTTATTATTTTTTCATTTAACTGGACATTGTAGGCACATATACTGTGTAGTAGGTAGAACGACAATACAATCCGGGTTTTATTAATAAACGAGGCACGCCCGCTTTCAATATCCTAGTCTGTTTGTTTATCTACTAATTTGGGTCCTTACCATTTGACTTAAAATATAGTCACTAAGAAAAGTAATGATAGGTTGCCTACTTCTTAATGATGCCTTTTTATAACACTTTTTTTTTTTTTTTTTTATAAGAGAACCTAGCAAACGAGCAAGCGGGTCACGTGATGGTAAGTGATCACCGCCGCCCATATACACCCACAATTACATTATGCATTGAGGGTGCGTTGCTGGCCTTTAAGAAAATTGGGCACCGGATATCGCACTGACCGAACGAAACGCAGGAACATCGTCCCTACTTCACGCCGGTTTTCTGTGCGACGGTGGTATTTCACCGGTCGAGTCAGCCCAGTAATCGCTGCAGACAGAGCCTACAGCTAGACTCTACCACTCTCAAAAACCACTTATAACTTCAGTAAAAATTAATCAAAAAGGTCGTAAAACTTAACTTATATTTTAGTTGTAGTATACGAAGCAATTACCATTTAAGTTAATTAAAAAGTTAGTAGCAACCGATTTTCTTGAATTTCAAATAATTTAGGTAAGTAAATACTCGTAGGTTAAACAAACTATTTGGAAATATAGATTTAGTAACAAAGTTATAAGTAAGAACTCTTTTCTCAAGCGCAAATAAATAAATGTCTTATTATACTTGTTTTTTCTTTTCATTGGTCCAAAATAACAATATTCCTTTTTTCAAATAAAGTCAAAATAAATAAATCTTAAGTGTTACTTAGCCCTTCGTGTGTGATACCTTTATTAGTACCTACTAAGACACAACTATTCTACGAAGTATTGGTAAAGTAGTCATTAACAATATAATGAAGTAGTAGAAACCCTATTAGTTTGTCATTGTATTTTAATTTGCATAATAATTGTATCACAATAAAACTAGTTATTAAGTTTTTTGTACACGGCTCTGTAGACATTCTAAAGGCACGTTTTGTGGTTGACTTTTTATTAGTTTATCTCGGTGGCGCCAAAACCCAGTCAAAAAAGAATACCTACTCGTTAAATACGTAAAAATTTTCTTTCATGCAAAATGGAAATTAATAACAATTATTGACAAAAATAAACATATTTAAGCTAATGACAGTTTAAATATGAAAGTTATGATTAAATTAACTATTCGATATTTTTGAATAAAATAAAAATGAACGCCATTAAAAAACTACAGATTGCTTTTTGTACGTGGCAACTCCACTTGTCAATATAATTAAAGTGGACCAACCTACCTATTTAAAACCTTAATTATCGCTTAATACCATCTACCAGTAACTTTCGTCGAACAATAGTGGCCGGCCTCGCTTCGTTCGGGAAGTGAGAGAAATGATCAATCGGCTCGGGCGGCCTTGCTCTCAACTTTATATACCACGTTTCCGCTTGTCGGACTAAGTGACGACAATAAACAACTGTTTTGTCTCTGCGACAAGACTAGTAGCCATTGTTATAGAATGATAGTAATCGAGTAACTAGATTCGAGTTATTGATAGTTTGTTACATTAAAATATGTAGAGATTTGGGTATAAACATTTGTCGCGCTTGGACAAAGGGTTGAAAAAAAAAGCTATAGAAAGTCATACGCAAAAATACTTTTATTTTTAATAAACAACATGACAAAAACGATATTATTGTGAGATCGTACATATCAGGCATACAAAAAATGCTTGTTATAGATGACACATTTTCTAAATGGTGTATTAAGCTATTAAGTAGGTATTATCAGGGAAGTCATAGATTACAAGTTAGTATCAAAAATAGTTTTTTCAATTCTTATAAACATTGTTGGTACAACTATTTACATATAGGGTTTTATTATTAGCCGTCCCAAAAGAAAATTAAGTGTGATAATGATTCTAAAACAAAAATTAGTAAAAACCATTAAAAAAAGCTATTTCTTATATACCTATATGCCACATTCATGACACAATCTTTTAAAAAAAACTTGCCTGGCACCTTTCACAGTTTATTTAATTTAATCTTTACCTGCTCTTAACACGAAGCCAATCTCATTATTAACCTATGCAATATTTAATAAACGCATCTCCCAAATCATTGCAATCAGTTCATTTGTATTTGCGCAACACACATATGGTTTATAACACAAATATTTAGATACGCTAATATTTTACTAATTTACTTAATAAGATTCTTTGACTTCATTTTTGTTAAACGTTAAACACATGTCGTCTGTCTAATTAAAATCATAAAACAGCGGCTCGTCATAAAAACACAAGGTCAAATCTACTACCTTCCTAAATTAAAAAATGACTGAGTAAAATCATATCATAACCTATTATTAGACATATTTTTACCAACAAGCTCGTAAGCAGTTAAACTTTAACACTAAATGACTGTTATTTATCCTACTAATATTATAAACGTGAAAGTTTGTGAGTATGGATGTAAGGATGTATGGATTTATGGATGTTTGTACTCTTTCACGTAAAAACTACTGGACGGATTTTGATGAAACTTTACAGTAATATAGAAACTTTACAGTATATCAGAATAACATATAGGGTACTTTTTACCACGGTAAACCGACTTCCACGCGAACGGAGTCGCGGGCGGCTACTAGTTAAGTATATATACCAGACGTATTGTTTCTCAGAAAAAAAGTTATTTTATTTAAAAAATATATATAAAATTTAAATTTAGAATGAAACTGATAATAATGAGTTTAGAATATTATTTGTATGCGTCCTTGATTAGATATTTGCTTGAATAGTACGTTTGATTTCTTGAAAAACGAAACATGTGTCAAACATTTCTTCAGAATTCCGTTTATTTAATAAATAAGCGTCAATAATAAAGAAGCGTTGTCATAAAAATAATAAGTTTTTTTCAGGAAAGTATTAGGTTACTACTACTACATTTTAAGAAAGAACTTTGTTTGGTCTCAAAGTTTATCAATAAAATATGTTAACGAACAAATTTAATGTAAATTAACAATATGCACTCACCTCTTCATTCATCACAAGTCAACACATGTATTACCACTTATAATATATTACACAACAACAATTATTTACACTTACCTTACAAATACACAACTCATCACAAATTATACACGACTGATTCATTAGTGGCTTTCCACTTGAAGCGTATATGCTCTAAACAACAGAAAGAATCGGTTCTTTCTTTAAAAAAAAAACTATAATTAAAAAAAAACAGAGAAATTAAAAAAACTACTTTATTTGCGTATACATTTCGGTCTCATATCATACCTTTCAGGTCGAAAGCCACTTAAGTATCACGGTGTTTACAACAGCCATTTATACAGTATCATAAAAGATCAAACTATCCATTCTTAGGTCCGAATTAATAATATGCTCTCAATATCAAGGTATTAACAATAATAACTTAAGTAACTGAAAAAAGTTATGAGAATTTAATACTCAGGTTCGCTATCAAATATAAGAGCGTTTTATTAATATGGACCTACTATTATTACTAGGAAAACCTATGGACGTGTCACAAACAAAAAATTAAATTACCAATCGATGGCCTGGAAGCCAATGAAGTGTTCGGCTTCGGTGTACGTACACAATTTAGGGCAAAAATTGCAATGCAGTAAGTATATTTTGGAATCAAAAAGCTGTCATTTTATTTAAAATAAGTTCATATTTTACGTTTGTTTTTGCAATATCCATAGGTTTTTTAACTTATTTATCCTTACACTCAATTAATTATTGGGCTTAAGTCTCTTCTACCTTTATACATCACCAGCCAATCATAACACTTTGTTCTTCAGTTCATTTTGACACTTTGTCAAAGTCCCACATGTCAAAATTCTTAAAGAAATTGTCTTTGGTTATTCAAGTCGCCATATTGAGGTGTCGTGTAAACTCGTCGATGTTCGGGAAGTGTCGGCAGGGTACAAAGACTTCGCTTGCATCTTGGATTGAACTGATATAAAAGAAATGACATACTGATTAATATAACGGTATAGCAAAACAAAAATAAATTTCAAAGAAAAAATATGTTTTAAATTCTTTACAATGGTTTGAGTTGAGTACACCTGCTCCCGTTTACACCTGCTACAGTATCAAAAAAAGATTTGTAGTTTACCTAAACCCAAACTACGTAAGTATAGATTCTAGGCTAAATAAAGCTGATAATCAGCGACAATTTTCAAAAACAATTAAACATTTTTATAGTACTTTACCAACGAAATACGTCAAAAAACCAACACTTTAAAAATCTAAAGCTCAGATAAAAATAAGCCGAACTTTCCAACTCACCATACAAATAGGCCGCCGCCACAGCGACTATAGTCATCAGCGTCGACAGATACGGCTTCAAAAGCGCCAGTAACGCTCCCAATAAGGTCCCACACGCCACATCGCATTCCTTTTCCACTTCCACTCTCAACTCCTGAGCTGTCAACTTCGACTTGACAGTCACCCACCCCACTCCACACGAAGACGACTCACTAGTGACAGTGACAAGTAAATCGCCGTCTTTTGTCCGAGTGTCCAACTTCAAGCCGGGCGACGGTAGGGTTTTGACAAGTTTCAAAGCTCGGGGATGGCCGGAGATGGTGAATATTGTGGGAGGGTTTAACAGGGAGACTTTGGATTGGGATACGGCGATGGGAGGCAGGAGGGAGGCTTTGGTACAAGTGCGGAAGACGTCCCATTCGGCGCACAGTTCCACGTCGGATGGCTCGGTTATGGGCGAGGATGGGATGATGGAACAACCCATTACACCTGGAAAATAAGTTTTGTTTAGAAACGTTGATCATGACTTAACAATGGCAGTTATTTTTACTGCTACTACTCTTTAACATAAGAAGACACCAAACAAAAAATATGCAACGCAAGCTATAAATATAGACCTTAGTTTTCAGCTCGATTAATTCATTATGTAAGCGCAATATGTTTCTTTGCCAAATCAATTAATAGGTAAGAGAAAGTTAAACTTCATTAGTTTAAAAGCTTACTTCAGATTATATTTATTTTGTCAACGTTAATTCTGTTAAGAAATTATAAAAATACGAATTAATCAATATAATTTACCATTAATAATATCCATGAACGGCTCGGCAGTGTGCGGCGGCTTGGTCCTACAAAGGAAGGGTAGTTTTACTAGCACCCCCTCCACGGCGTATTTCTGGTCTTCACTACACAGTATTGGTCCTGAAGTGAGTCCGGTTGCTGACAGTGTTAGAGGCACTTTTGTGTAGGGGTGCTCGCCGGGGGTGAACTCGATCTGGGGTGGAAATAATAGGGTAAATTAGTATATATTTCAAGAATAGATCAGTGTGTAATGATCTGCGGATTTGTGGTAAATTAAGTGGCCGTTCATTGTTTTTGATACATTATTTAAGTCAAATGTTTTTGCATTAGGAAGGGTGTGTCTTAATGCTTCGTTTTAGGTTATAAATTATTCTTCCCTGACTGTCTTGATCTCTAAATGTTATAATCTACTAGCGACCCGCCCACGCTTCGCAATGGTGTGATTATGAGCGACTTGTTCCCGGTACGTTGAATATTGGCTAACTTAAAAATACTTTTTTCTCATGTTCTTTATCTACAAATTTAAATGAAAAAATAACCTAAAAGATGGTTAAAACCGCATTTAAATCCGTCAAGTGGTTTTGAATGAGTTAGCGGCCAAACATACAAACAGACACAATTAGCGACTTGGATTTATACTATGTAATGAAACATAAAAAAACAAAGTCAATATAAATTGGTGTAAAATATCTCTAAACTAAATTCGCCGGCAAAATGTATAATTAAGCAATTTTCAAACGGCGTCCTGGTTTACGGAAGTTCGCCTTCTAATGTAGTATTTCGAGGATGAGTAATCGACTATCAGAACAAAGGAAGATAATGCCGCGTCGCTTGGCTCAACTTGGCGGGGACTGCGGTGTCCCTAGATAATATGTGACCCTATCTATGGTTAGCATGAAGCGTGCTAGGTCGACGTTGTCAGTGTCACTGCACACGCTAGCCGATTGGGCAAAGCGGTGTGGCATCTCAGAGAAGCACTTAGACTGTTTCCGTGACTATTTAGTTTCTAAAAACCACTCAAGTGACGACCTCTGTAGTGCAGCGGTATATATACCGGACTGTGAAGCGGATTGTTCTGGGTTCGATCCCCGGGTCGGGCCAATGTCGTTAAAATGGTTTTTCGATATTGGCTCGTGTCTGGGTGTAACTAGGTTCTCCCCTAGTCCATCGTGTGGTACCTATAGTACAAGCTTTGCTTAGTTTAGGGCCACACAGTTGGTGTGTCAGTCTGGAGATTTATTATTATTATGTTTTATTATTATTGTAAGCGACTCTTCTTCTAGCCGGGTCAGTCTGTCTCCGTACCTTGTTGAGCGGCGCCTGCGTGACCCGCAGCGTGCTGGCGGGCCGCTCGAGCCGCAGCGTGTGCGTGTCGGACCCGGGCCGGGCCAGCACTCCTAGCGACACTGTATATAGACACAGTGTCTACAATCTGTCTCCGTACCTTGTTGAGCGGCGCCTGCGTGACCCGCAGCGTGCTGGCGGGCCGCTCGAGCCGCAGCGTGTGCGTGTCGGACCCGGGCCGGGCCAGCACTCCTAGCGACACTGTATATAGACACAGTGTCTACAATCTGTCTCCGTACCTTGTTGAGCGGCGCCTGCGTGACCCGCAGCGTGCTGGCGGGCCGCTCGAGCCGCAGCGTGTGCGTGTCGGACCCGGGCCGGGCCAGCACTCCTAGCGACACTGTATATAGACACAGTGTCTACAGTCTGTCTCCGTACCTTGTTGAGCGGCGCCTGCGTGACCCGCAGCGTGCTGGCGGGCCGCTCGAGCCGCAGCGTGTGCGTGTCGGACCCGGGCCGGGCCAGCACTCCTAGCGACACTGTATATAGACACAGTGTCTACAGTCTGTCTTCGTACCTTGTTGAGCGGCGCCTGCGTGACCCGCAGCGTGCTGGCGGGCCGCTCGAGCCGCAGCGTGTGCGTGTCGGACCCGGGCCGGGCCAGCACTCCTAGCGACACTGTATATAGACACAGTGTCTACAGTCTGTCTCCGTACCTTGTTGAGCGGCGCCTGCGTGACCCGCAGCGTGCTGGCGGGCCGCTCGAGCCGCAGCGTGTGCGTGTCGGACCCGGGCCGGGCCAGCACTCCTAGCGACACTGTATATAGACACAGTGTCTACAGTCTGTCTCCGTACCTTGTTGAGCGGCGCCTGCGTGACCCGCAGCGTGCTGGCGGGCCGCTCGAGCCGCAGCGTGTGCGTGTCGGACCCGGGCCGGGCCAGCACTCCTAGCGACACTGTATATAGACACAGTGTCTACAGTCTGTCTCCGTACCTTGTTGAGCGGCGCCTGCGTGACCCGCAGCGTGCTGGCGGGCCGCTCGAGCCGCAGCGTGTGCGTGTCGGACCCGGGCCGGGCCAGCACTCCTAGCGACACTGTATATAGACACAGTGTCTACAGTCTGTCTCCGTACCTTGTTGAGCGGCGCCTGCGTGACCCGCAGCGTGCTGGCGGGCCGCTCGAGCCGCAGCGTGTGCGTGTCGGACCCGGGCCGGGCCAGCACTCCTAGCGACACTGTATATAGACACAGTGTCTACAGTCTGTCTCCGTACCTTGTTGAGCGGCGCCTGCGTGACCCGCAGCGTGCTGGCGGGCCGCTCGAGCCGCAGCGTGTGCGTGTCGGACCCGGGCCGGGCCAGCACTCCTAGCGACACTGTATATAGACACAGTGTCTACAGTCTGTCTCCGTACCTTGTTGAGCGGCGCCTGCGTGACCCGCAGCGTGCTGGCGGGCCGCTCGAGCCGCAGCGTGTGCGTGTCGGACCCGGGCCGGGCCAGCACTCCTAGCGACACTGTATATAGACACAGTGTCTACAGTCTGTCTCCGTACCTTGTTGAGCGGCGCCTGCGTGACCCGCAGCGTGCTGGCGGGCCGCTCGAGCCGCAGCGTGTGCGTGTCGGACCCGGGCCGGGCCAGCACTCCTAGCGACACTGTATATAGACACAGTGTCTACAGTCTGTCTCCGTACCTTGTTAAGCGGCGCCTGCGTGACCCGCAGCGTGCTGGCGGGCCGCTCGAGCCGCAGCGTGTGCGTGTCGGACCCGGGCCGGGCCAGCACTCCTAGCGACACTGTATATAGACACAGTGTCTACAGTCTGTCTCCGTACCTTGTTGAGCGGCGCCTGCGTGACCCACAGCGTGCTGGCGGGCCGCTCGAGCCGCAGCGTGTGCGTGTCGGACCCGGGCCGGGCCAGCACTCCTAGCGACACTGTATATAGACACAGTGTCTACAGTCTGTCTCCGTACCTTGTTGAGCGGCGCCTGCGTGACCCGCAGCGTGCTGGCGGGCCGCTCGAGCCGCAGCGTGTGCGTGTCGGACCCGGGCCGGGCCAGCACTCCTAGCGACACTGTATATAGACACAGTGTCTACAGTCTGTCTCCGTACCTTGTTGAGCGGCGCCTGCGTGACCCGCAGCGTGCTGGCGGGCCGCTCGAGCCGCAGCGTGTGCGTGTCGGACCCGGGCCGGGCCAGCACTCCTAGCGACACTGTATATAGACACAGTGTCTACAGTCTGTCTCCGTACCTTGTTGAGCGGCGCCTGCGTGACCCGCAGCGTGCTGGCGGGCCGCTCGAGCCGCAGCGTGTGCGTGTCGGACCCGGGCCGGGCCAGCACTCCTAGCGACACTGTATATAGACACAGTGTCTACAGTCTGTCTCCGTACCTTGTTGAGCGGCGCCTGCGTGACCCGCAGCGTGCTGGCGGGCCGCTCGAGCCGCAGCGTGTGCGTGTCGGACCCGGGCCGGGCCAGCACTCCTAGCGACACTGTATATAGACACAGTGTCTACAGTCTGTCTCCGTACCTTGTTGAGCGGCGCCTGCGTGACCCACAGCGTGCTGGCGGGCCGCTCGAGCCGCAGCGTGTGCGTGTCGGACCCGGGCCGGGCCAGCACTCCTAGCGACACTGTATATAGACACAGTGTCTACAGTCTGTCTCCGTACCTTGTTGAGCGGCGCCTGCGTGACCCGCAGCGTGCTGGCGGGCCGCTCGAGCCGCAGCGTGTGCGTGTCGGACCCGGGCCGGGCCAGCACTCCTAGCGACACTGTATATAGACACAGTGTCTACAGTCTGTCTCCGTACCTTGTTTAGCGGCGCCTGCGTGACCCGCAGCGTGCTGGCGGGCCGCTCGAGCCGCAGCGTGTGCGTGTCGGACCCGGGCCGGGCCAGCACTCCTAGCGACACTGTATATAGACACAGTGTCTACAGTCTGTCTCCGTACCTTGTTGAGCGGCGCCTGCGTGACCCGCAGCGTGCTGGCGGGCCGCTCGAGCCGCAGCGTGTGCGTGTCGGACCCGGGCCGGGCCAGCACTCCTAGCGACACTGTATATAGACACAGTGTCTACAGTCTGTCTCCGTACCTTGTTGAGCGGCGCCTGCGTGACCCGCAGCGTGCTGGCGGGCCGCTCGAGCCGCAGCGTGTGCGTGTCGGACCCGGGCCGGGCCAGCACTCCTAGCGACACTGTATATAGACACAGTGTCTACAGTCTGTCTCCGTACCTTGTTGAGCGGCGCCTGCGTGACCCGCAGCGTGCTGGCGGGCCGCTCGAGCCGCAGCGTGTGCGTGTCGGACCCGGGCCGGGCCAGCACTCCTAGCGACACTGTATATAGACACAGTGTCTACAGTCTGTCTCCGTACCTTGTTGAGCGGCGCCTGCGTGACCCGCAGCGTGCTGGCGGGCCGCTCGAGCCGCAGCGTGTGCGTGTCGGACCCGGGCCGGGCCAGCACTCCTAGCGACACTGTATATAGACACAGTGTCTACAGTCTGTCTCCGTACCTTGTTGAGCGGCGCCTGCGTGACCCGCAGCGTGCTGGCGGGCCGCTCGAGCCGCAGCGTGTGCGTGTCGGACCCGGGCCGGGCCAGCACTCCTAGCGACACTGTATATAGACACAGTGTCTACAGTCTGTCTCCGTACCTTGTTGAGCGGCGCCTGCGTGACCCGCAGCGTGCTGGCGGGCCGCTCGAGCCGCAGCGTGTGCGTGTCGGACCCGGGCCGGGCCAGCACTCCTAGCGACACTGTATATAGACACAGTGTCTACAGTCTGTCTCCGTACCTTGTTGAGCGGCGCCTGCGTGACCCGCAGCGTGCTGGCGGGCCGCTCGAGCCGCAGCGTGTGCGTGTCGGACCCGGGCCGGGCCAGCACTCCTAGCGACACTGTATATAGACACAGTGTCTACAGTCTGTCTCCGTACCTTGTTGAGCGGCGCCTGCGTGACCCGCAGCGTGCTGGCGGGCCGCTCGAGCCGCAGCGTGTGCGTGTCGGACCCGGGCCGGGCCAGCACTCCTAGCGACACTGTATATAGACACAGTGTCTACAGTCTGTCTCCGTACCTTGTTGAGCGGCGCCTGCGTGACCCGCAGCGTGCTGGCGGGCCGCTCGAGCCGCAGCGTGTGCGTGTCGGACCCGGGCCGGGCCAGCACTCCTAGCGACACTGTATATAGACACAGTGTCTACAGTCTGTCTCCGTACCTTGTTGAGCGGCGCCTGCGTGACCCGCAGCGTGCTGGCGGGCCGCTCGAGCCGCAGCGTGTGCGTGTCGGACCCGGGCCGGGCCAGCACTCCTAGCGACACTGTATATAGACACAGTGTCTACAGTCTGTCTCCGTACCTTGTTGAGCGGCGCCTGCGTGACCCGCAGCGTGCTGGCGGGCCGCTCGAGCCGCAGCGTGTGCGTGTCGGACCCGGGCCGGGCCAGCACTCCTAGCGACACTGTATATAGACACAGTGTCTACAGTCTGTCTCCGTACCTTGTTGAGCGGCGCCTGCGTGACCCGCAGCGTGCTGGCGGGCCGCTCGAGCCGCAGCGTGTGCGTGTCGGACCCGGGCCGGGCCAGCACTCCTAGCGACACTGTATATAGACACAGTGTCTACAGTCTGTCTCCGTACCTTGTTGAGCGGCGCCTGCGTGACCCGCAGCGTGCTGGCGGGCCGCTCGAGCCGCAGCGTGTGCGTGTCGGACCCGGGCCGGGCCAGCACTCCTAGCGACACTGTATATAGACACAGTGTCTACAGTCTGTCTCCGTACCTTGTTGAGCGGCGCCTGCGTGACCCGCAGCGTGCTGGCGGGCCGCTCGAGCCGCAGCGTGTGCGTGTCGGACCCGGGCCGGGCCAGCACTGCCAGCGACACTGTATATAGACACAGTGTCTACAGTCTGTCTCCGTACCTTGTTGAGCGGCGCCTGCGTGACCCGCAGCGTGCTGGCGGGCCGCTCGAGCCGCAGCGTGTGCGTGTCGGACCCGGGCCGGGCCAGCACTCCTAGCGACACTGTATATAGACACAGTGTCTACAGTCTGTCTCCGTACCTTGTTGAGCGGCGCCTGCGTGACCCGCAGCGTGCTGGCGGGCCGCTCGAGCCGCAGCGTGTGCGTGTCGGACCCGGGCCGGGCCAGCACTCCTAGCGACACTGTATATAGACACAGTGTCTACAGTCTGTCTCCGTACCTTGTTGAGCGGCGCCTGCGTGACCCGCAGCGTGCTGGCGGGCCGCTCGAGCCGCAGCGTGTGCGTGTCGGACCCGGGCCGGGCCAGCACTCCTAGCGACACTGTATATAGACACAGTGTCTACAGTCTGTCTCCGTACCTTGTTGAGCGGCGCCTGCGTGACCCGCAGCGTGCTGGCGGGCCGCTCGAGCCGCAGCGTGTGCGTGTCGGACCCGGGCCGGGCCAGCACTCCTAGCGACACTGTATATAGACACAGTGTCTACAGTCTGTCTCCGTACCTTGTTGAGCGGCGCCTGCGTGACCCGCAGCGTGCTGGCGGGCCGCTCGAGCCGAAGCGTGTGCGTGTCGGACCCGGGCCGGGCCAGCACTCCTAGCGACACTGTATATAGACACAGTGTCTACAGTCTGTCTCCGTACCTTGTTGAGCGGCGCCTGCGTGACCCGCAGCGTGCTGGCGGGCCGCTCGAGCCGCAGCGTGTGCGTGTCGGACCCGGGCCGGGCCAGCACTCCTAGCGACACTGTATATAGACACAGTGTCTACAGTCTGTCTCCGTACCTTGTTGAGCGGCGCCTGCGTGACCCGCAGCGTGCTGGCGGGCCGCTCGAGCCGCAGCGTGTGCGTGTCGGACCCGGGCCGGGCCAGCACTCCTAGCGACACTGTATATAGACACAGTGTCTACAGTCTGTCTCCGTACCTTGTTGAGCGGCGCCTGCGTGACCCGCAGCGTGCTGGCGGGCCGCTCGAGCCGCAGCGTGTGCGTGTCGGACCCGGGCCGGGCCAGCACTCCCAGCGACACTGTATACAGGGTCTGTCGTAATGAATGGATAACCCGTTACCTACAGTTGATCCGGATGTGAGGCTATAAGAAAATGGTGTCTTCTTGCCAGGGTTGTCAACCATAAGAAAATGGCGTAGACTTTTAAACTTTTTTATAAATTTCGCTATTTTTTTCATTTATTCCGTTGCCATTTCTTCAAATTTTGATGTATTTGTATAATTCTTTTAGTATTATACTGCTGAAGACGTGTTTTATGTAATTTAAATACAATTTTAGGTGTTATTCACGTTTAACATTATCAAAATACTCATTTTAAGTAAAATATTTCCAATTTTTTTTCTTTATGTCAACTTTTGATCATCTCCTGTGGAAAAAAAAAGTATGACGTTATAGCTGCCCATGATCTCAATAAATGGTCTAGTATGTGTAGATTCTAAAAAGGTATAACGATGTGTACTTTACAAGCAACATTAAGTTACAGGAGCGAGAACACTAATCAAGGTCGGAATTTTTATTTTTCATGTTATGTTATAAATGGTTGTAAAACTTCGTCATAATGATTTTATTTTATCAAGATACTTTGCACAAACACTATCAGGCCACTAATAGGATATTCAGAAGATAACCCGGTTGTTTTTGGAAAAAAAGAACATTACTCCACGATAATAATGTAATGAAAATGTACAAATGAAAATTGTTGTGTTCTAATAGTTACATGCGACAAACATGTTGCGACAAGTTTATTCGAAATTAAAACGGATTTTAAAAATCGAACAAAGACCGCATTACAAAGAAAAGTGGTAAAAATTAGAAGGAAATCGTCCTTCCATAAATGCATTGTGCACTCTAATGAACACACGGTAATCAGGATGTCGCACATTTGGATATCTTACACGATAAACACTAGCAGCTCTATTGATGCTGCCATTACATACACCGTAAATGTAATGCATGTTCGCGTATTCGGCCGGCGTGTACTGTTGCGGCATGATATACAAACTACACAAAAACTTTTCGAAAACAACAAGTTCAATCGATAGCACAACACAATGCCCGTAAATGTGAGCAAAGTCATCAGTATCACCACGTTATCAAGTCCAAATCACAAGGAAAATCATAGTCAAATATTAGAAAGCAGTAACAAATTGACGAAAATAGTGGCCCCGATTCTCAAAACACTCTCTAAAACTAAATTAAAAATATCGCTGTCACTTTCTCATGCTTCGTATTAGAACAAGACAGGTACATTGGTCTCACTAAATTTAGTCCACATCATTGTGAAATTGAACGAAATGCGCTGAGGACTAGCCTAAAATTGCCTTCGCCTTGTCATATTGCACGTACATTTTAGTTTGACAGGACTAAAATGATTACCTGTCTTTGTCTTATTGATGTGTAAGTGACAGCGATAGTTTTAGTTTAGTTTAGAGAGTGTTTTCAGAATCGGGGCCAATGTGAACAAAAGGACATGCGATGGTCAAAATCACACTGATGTGATGAATACCCTTTTCTTTGTAATGCGGTCTTGTTCGATTTTTAAAATCCGTTTCAATTTCGAATAAACTTGTCGCAACATGTTTGTCGCATGTAACTATTAGAGCACAACAATTTTCATTTGTACAGTTTCATTACATTATTATCGTGGAGTAATGTTATTTTTTCCCAAAAACAACCGGGTTTTCTTCTGAATATCCTATTAGTGGCCCGATAGTGTTTGTGCAAAGTATCTTGATAGAATAAAATCATTATGACGAAGTTTTACAACCATTTATAACATAACATGAAAAATAAAAATTCCGACCTTGATTAGTGTTCTCGCTCCTGTAACTTAATGTTGCTTGTAAAGTACACATCGTTATACCTTTTTAGAATCTACACATACTAGACCATTTATTGAGATCATGGGCAGCTATAACGTCATACTTTTTTTTTCCACAGGAGATGATCAAAAGTTTACATAAAGAAAAAAAATTGGAAATATTTTTCTTAAAATGAGTATTTTGATAATGTTCAACGTGAATAACACCTAAAATTGTATTTAAATTACATAATACACGTCTTCAGCAGTATAATACTAAAAGAATTATACAAATACATCAAAATTTGAAGAAATGGCAACGGAATAAATGAAAAAAATAGCGAAATTTATAAAAAAGTTTAAAAGTCTACGCCATTTTCTTATGGTTGACAACCCTGGCAAGAAGACACCATTTTCTTATAGCCTCACATCCGGATCAACTGTAGGTAACGGGTTATCCATTCATTACGACAGACCCTGTATAGACACAGTGTCTACAGTCTGTCTCCGTACCTTGTTGAGCGGCGCCTGCGTGACCCGCAGCGTGCTGGCGGGCCGCTCGAGCCGCAGCGTGTGCGTGTCGGACCCGGGCCGGGCCAGCACTCCTAGCGACACTGTATATAGACACAGTGTCTACAGTCTGTCTCCGTACCTTGTTGAGCGGCGCCTGCGTGACCCGCAGCGTGCTGGCGGGCCGCTCGAGCCGCAGCGTGTGCGTGTCGGACCCGGGCCGGGCCAGCACTCCTAGCGACACTGTATATAGACACAGTGTCTACAGTCTGTCTCCGTACCTTGTTGAGCGGCGCCTGCGTGACCCGCAGCGTGCTGGCGGGCCGCTCGAGCCGCAGCGTGTGCGTGTCGGACCCGGGCCGGGCCAGCACTCCTAGCGACACTGTATATAGACACAGTGTCTACAGTCTGTCTCCGTACCTTGTTGAGCGGCGCCTGCGTGACCCGCAGCGTGCTGGCGGGCCGCTCGAGCCGCAGCGTGTGCGTGTCGGACCCGGGCCGGGCCAGCACTCCTAGCGACACTGTATATAGACACAGTGTCTACAGTCTGTCTCCGTACCTTGTTGAGCGGCGCCTGCGTGACCCGCAGCGTGCTGGCGGGCCGCTCGAGCCGCAGCGTGTGCGTGTCGGACCCGGGCCGGGCCAGCACTCCTAGCGACACTGTATATAGACACAGTGTCTACAGTCTGTCTCCGTACCTTGTTGAGCGGCGCCTGCGTGACCCGCAGCGTGCTGGCGGGCCGCTCGAGCCGCAGCGTGTGCGTGTCGGACCCGGGCCGGGCCAGCACTCCTAGCGACACTGTATATAGACACAGTGTCTACAGTCTGTCTCCGTACCTTGTTGAGCGGCGCCTGCGTGACCCGCAGCGTGCTGGCGGGCCGCTCGAGCCGCAGCGTGTGCGTGTCGGACCCGGGCCGGGCCAGCACTCCTAGCGACACTGTATATAGACACAGTGTCTACAGTCTGTCTCCGTACCTTGTTGAGCGGCGCCTGCGTGACCCGCAGCGTGCTGGCGGGCCGCTCGAGCCGCAGCGTGTGCGTGTCGGACCCGGGCCGGGCCAGCACTCCTAGCGACACTGTATATAGACACAGTGTCTACAGTCTGTCTCCGTACCTTGTTGAGCGGCGCCTGCGTGACCCGCAGCGTGCTGGCGGGCCGCTCGAGCCGCAGCGTGTGCGTGTCGGACCCGGGCCGGGCCAGCACTCCTAGCGACACTGTATATAGACACAGTGTCTACAGTCTGTCTCCGTACCTTGTTGAGCGGCGCCTGCGTGACCCGCAGCGTGCTGGCGGGCCGCTCGAGCCGCAGCGTGTGCGTGTCGGACCCGGGCCGGGCCAGCACTCCTAGCGACACTGTATATAGACACAGTGTCTACAGTCTGTCTCCGTACCTTGTTGAGCGGCGCCTGCGTGACCCGCAGCGTGCTGGCGGGCCGCTCGAGCCGCAGCGTGTGCGTGTCGGACCCGGGCCGGGCCAGCACTCCTAGCGACACTGTATATAGACACAGTGTCTACAGTCTGTCTCCGTACCTTGTTGAGCGGCGCCTGCGTGACCCGCAGCGTGCTGGCGGGCCGCTCGAGCCGCAGCGTGTGCGTGTCGGACCCGGGCCGGGCCAGCACTCCTAGCGACACTGTATATAGACACAGTGTCTACAGTCTGTCTCCGTACCTTGTTGAGCGGCGCCTGCGTGACCCGCAGCGTGCTGGCGGGCCGCTCGAGCCGCAGCGTGTGCGTGTCGGACCCGGGCCGGGCCAGCACTCCTAGCGACACTGTATATAGACACAGTGTCTACAGTCTGTCTCCGTACCTTGTTGAGCGGCGCCTGCGTGACCCGCAGCGTGCTGGCGGGCCGCTCGAGCCGCAGCGTGTGCGTGTCGGACCCGGGCCGGGCCAGCACTCCTAGCGACACTGTATATAGACACAGTGTCTACAGTCTGTCTCCGTACCTTGTTGAGCGGCGCCTGCGTGACCCGCAGCGTGCTGGCGGGCCGCTCGAGCCGCAGCGTGTGCGTGTCGGACCCGGGCCGGGCCAGCACTCCTAGCGACACTGTATATAGACACAGTGTCTACAGTCTGTCTCCGTACCTTGTTGAGCGGCGCCTGCGTGACCCGCAGCGTGCTGGCGGGCCGCTCGAGCCGCAGCGTGTGCGTGTCGGACCCGGGCCGGGCCAGCACTCCTAGCGACACTGTATATAGACACAGTGTCTACAGTCTGTCTCCGTACCTTGTTGAGCGGCGCCTGCGTGACCCGCAGCGTGCTGGCGGGCCGCTCGAGCCGCAGCGTGTGCGTGTCGGACCCGGGCCGGGCCAGCACTCCTAGCGACACTGTATATAGACACAGTGTCTACAGTCTGTCTCCGTACCTTGTTGAGCGGCGCCTGCGTGACCCGCAGCGTGCTGGCGGGCCGCTCGAGCCGCAGCGTGTGCGTGTCGGACCCGGGCCGGGCCAGCACTCCTAGCGACACTGTATATAGACACAGTGTCTACAGTCTGTCTCCGTACCTTGTTGAGCGGCGCCTGCGTGACCCGCAGCGTGCTGGCGGGCCGCTCGAGCCGCAGCGTGTGCGTGTCGGACCCGGGCCGGGCCAGCACTCCTAGCGACACTGTATATAGACACAGTGTCTACAGTCTGTCTCCGTACCTTGTTGAGCGGCGCCTGCGTGACCCGCAGCGTGCTGGCGGGCCGCTCGAGCCGCAGCGTGTGCGTGTCGGACCCGGGCCGGGCCAGCACTCCTAGCGACACTGTATATAGACACAGTGTCTACAGTCTGTCTCCGTACCTTGTTGAGCGGCGCCTGCGTGACCCGCAGCGTGCTGGCGGGCCGCTCGAGCCGCAGCGTGTGCGTGTCGGACCCGGGCCGGGCCAGCACTCCTAGCGACACTGTATATAGACACAGTGTCTACAGTCTGTCTCCGTACCTTGTTGAGCGGCGCCTGCGTGACCCGCAGCGTGCTGGCGGGCCGCTCGAGCCGCAGCGTGTGCGTGTCGGACCCGGGCCGGGCCAGCACTCCTAGCGACACTGTATATAGACACAGTGTCTACAGTCTGTCTCCGTACCTTGTTGAGCGGCGCCTGCGTGACCCGCAGCGTGCTGGCGGGCCGCTCGAGCCGCAGCGTGTGCGTGTCGGACCCGGGCCGGGCCAGCACTCCTAGCGACACTGTATATAGACACAGTGTCTACAGTCTGTCTCCGTACCTTGTTGAGCGGCGCCTGCGTGACCCGCAGCGTGCTGGCGGGCCGCTCGAGCCGCAGCGTGTGCGTGTCGGACCCGGGCCGGGCCAGCACTCCTAGCGACACTGTATATAGACACAGTGTCTACAGTCTGTCTCCGTACCTTGTTGAGCGGCGCCTGCGTGACCCGCAGCGTGCTGGCGGGCCGCTCGAGCCGCAGCGTGTGCGTGTCGGACCCGGGCCGGGCCAGCACTCCTAGCGACACTGTATATAGACACAGTGTCTACAGTCTGTCTCCGTACCTTGTTGAGCGGCGCCTGCGTGACCCGCAGCGTGCTGGCGGGCCGCTCGAGCCGCAGCGTGTGCGTGTCGGACCCGGGCCGGGCCAGCACTCCTAGCGACACTGTATATAGACACAGTGTCTACAGTCTGTCTCCGTACCTTGTTGAGCGGCGCCTGCGTGACCCGCAGCGTGCTGGCGGGCCGCTCGAGCCGCAGCGTGTGCGTGTCGGACCCGGGCCGGGCCAGCACTCCTAGCGACACTGTATATAGACACAGTGTCTACAGTCTGTCTCCGTACCTTGTTGAGCGGCGCCTGCGTGACCCGCAGCGTGCTGGCGGGCCGCTCGAGCCGCAGCGTGTGCGTGTCGGACCCGGGCCGGGCCAGCACTCCTAGCGACACTGTATATAGACACAGTGTCTACAGTCTGTCTCCGTACCTTGTTGAGCGGCGCCTGCGTGACCCGCAGCGTGCTGGCGGGCCGCTCGAGCCGCAGCGTGTGCGTGTCGGACCCGGGCCGGGCCAGCACTCCTAGCGACACTGTATATAGACACAGTGTCTACAGTCTGTCTCCGTACCTTGTTGAGCGGCGCCTGCGTGACCCGCAGCGTGCTGGCGGGCCGCTCGAGCCGCAGCGTGTGCGTGTCGGACCCGGGCCGGGCCAGCACTCCTAGCGACACTGTATATAGACACAGTGTCTACAGTCTGTCTCCGTACCTTGTTGAGCGGCGCCTGCGTGACCCGCAGCGTGCTGGCGGGCCGCTCGAGCCGAAGCGTGTGCGTGTCGGACCCGGGCCGGGCCAGCACTCCTAGCGACACTGTATATAGACACAGTGTCTACAGTCTGTCTCCGTACCTTGTTGAGCGGCGCCTGCGTGACCCGCAGCGTGCTGGCGGGCCGCTCGAGCCGCAGCGTGTGCGTGTCGGACCCGGGCCGGGCCAGCACTCCTAGCGACACTGTATATAGACACAGTGTCTACAGTCTGTCTCCGTACCTTGTTGAGCGGCGCCTGCGTGACCCGCAGCGTGCTGGCGGGCCGCTCGAGCCGCAGCGTGTGCGTGTCGGACCCGGGCCGGGCCAGCACTCCTAGCGACACTGTATATAGACACAGTGTCTACAGTCTGTCTCCGTACCTTGTTGAGCGGCGCCTGCGTGACCCGCAGCGTGCTGGCGGGCCGCTCGAGCCGCAGCGTGTGCGTGTCGGACCCGGGCCGGGCCAGCACTCCTAGCGACACTGTATATAGACACAGTGTCTACAGTCTGTCTCCGTACCTTGTTGAGCGGCGCCTGCGTGACCCGCAGCGTGCTGGCGGGCCGCTCGAGCCGCAGCGTGTGCGTGTCGGACCCGGGCCGGGCCAGCACTCCTAGCGACACTGTATATAGACACAGTGTCTACAGTCTGTCTCCGTACCTTGTTGAGCGGCGCCTGCGTGACCCGCAGCGTGCTGGCGGGCCGCTCGAGCCGCAGCGTGTGCGTGTCGGACCCGGGCCGGGCCAGCACTCCTAGCGACACTGTATATAGACACAGTGTCTACAGTCTGTCTCCGTACCTTGTTGAGCGGCGCCTGCGTGACCCGCAGCGTGCTGGCGGGCCGCTCGAGCCGCAGCGTGTGCGTGTCGGACCCGGGCCGGGCCAGCACTCCTAGCGACACTGTATATAGACACAGTGTCTACAGTCTGTCTCCGTACCTTGTTGAGCGGCGCCTGCGTGACCCGCAGCGTGCTGGCGGGCCGCTCGAGCCGCAGCGTGTGCGTGTCGGACCCGGGCCGGGCCAGCACTCCTAGCGACACTGTATATAGACACAGTGTCTACAGTCTGTCTCCGTACCTTGTTGAGCGGCGCCTGCGTGACCCGCAGCGTGCTGGCGGGCCGCTCGAGCCGCAGCGTGTGCGTGTCGGACCCGGGCCGGGCCAGCACTCCTAGCGACACTGTATATAGACACAGTGTCTACAGTCTGTCTCCGTACCTTGTTGAGCGGCGCCTGCGTGACCCGCAGCGTGCTGGCGGGCCGCTCGAGCCGCAGCGTGTGCGTGTCGGACCCGGGCCGGGCCAGCACTCCTAGCGACACTGTATATAGACACAGTGTCTACAGTCTGTCTCCGTACCTTGTTGAGCGGCGCCTGCGTGACCCGCAGCGTGCTGGCGGGCCGCTCGAGCCGCAGCGTGTGCGTGTCGGACCCGGGCCGGGCCAGCACTCCTAGCGACACTGTATATAGACACAGTGTCTACAGTCTGTCTCCGTACCTTGTTGAGCGGCGCCTGCGTGACCCGCAGCGTGCTGGCGGGCCGCTCGAGCCGCAGCGTGTGCGTGTCGGACCCGGGCCGGGCCAGCACTCCTAGCGACACTGTATATAGACACAGTGTCTACAGTCTGTCTCCGTACCTTGTTGAGCGGCGCCTGCGTGACCCGCAGCGTGCTGGCGGGCCGCTCGAGCCGCAGCGTGTGCGTGTCGGACCCGGGCCGGGCCAGCACTCCTAGCGACACTGTATATAGACACAGTGTCTACAGTCTGTCTCCGTACCTTGTTGAGCGGCGCCTGCGTGACCCGCAGCGTGCTGGCGGGCCGCTCGAGCCGCAGCGTGTGCGTGTCGGACCCGGGCCGGGCCAGCACTCCTAGCGACACTGTATATAGACACAGTGTCTACAGTCTGTCTCCGTACCTTGTTGAGCGGCGCCTGCGTGACCCGCAGCGTGCTGGCGGGCCGCTCGAGCCGCAGCGTGTGCGTGTCGGACCCGGGCCGGGCCAGCACTCCTAGCGACACTGTATATAGACACAGTGTCTACAGTCTGTCTCCGTACCTTGTTGAGCGGCGCCTGCGTGACCCGCAGCGTGCTGGCGGGCCGCTCGAGCCGCAGCGTGTGCGTGTCGGACCCGGGCCGGGCCAGCACTCCTAGCGACACTGTATATAGACACAGTGTCTACAGTCTGTCTCCGTACCTTGTTGAGCGGCGCCTGCGTGACCCGCAGCGTGCTGGCGGGCCGCTCGAGCCGCAGCGTGTGCGTGTCGGACCCGGGCCGGGCCAGCACTCCTAGCGACACTGTATATAGACACAGTGTCTACAGTCTGTCTCCGTACCTTGTTGAGCGGCGCCTGCGTGACCCGCAGCGTGCTGGCGGGCCGCTCGAGCCGCAGCGTGTGCGTGTCGGACCCGGGCCGGGCCAGCACTCCTAGCGACACTGTATATAGACACAGTGTCTACAGTCTGTCTCCGTACCTTGTTGAGCGGCGCCTGCGTGACCCGCAGCGTGCTGGCGGGCCGCTCGAGCCGCAGCGTGTGCGTGTCGGACCCGGGCCGGGCCAGCACTCCTAGCGACACTGTATATAGACACAGTGTCTACAGTCTGTCTCCGTACCTTGTTGAGCGGCGCCTGCGTGACCCGCAGCGTGCTGGCGGGCCGCTCGAGCCGCAGCGTGTGCGTGTCGGACCCGGGCCGGGCCAGCACTCCTAGCGACACTGTATATAGACACAGTGTCTACAGTCTGTCTCCGTACCTTGTTGAGCGGCGCCTGCGTGACCCGCAGCGTGCTGGCGGGCCGCTCGAGCCGCAGCGTGTGCGTGTCGGACCCGGGCCGGGCCAGCACTCCTAGCGACACTGTATATAGACACAGTGTCTACAGTCTGTCTCCGTACCTTGTTGAGCGGCGCCTGCGTGACCCGCAGCGTGCTGGCGGGCCGCTCGAGCCGCAGCGTGTGCGTGTCGGACCCGGGCCGGGCCAGCACTCCCAGCGACACGCCGGACCCCGCGTACAGTGGTACGGAGGCGGGCGACGACCAGCCCACGCCGTCCACGCAAAACGCCCAGCCGCTGCCGGCTATAGACATTTACAGTTACGGTTAGAGCGAATGTCGCATCCTCGCTCCGAGAGAAGAGACAAACCGAGATGGTACACGGTCTTATGGTCGATTTCCTACCTTCGTCGCAATAACAATGTGCAAACGCTATCAGTGACTTAAAACAGATCGCAGATCGATCTCTTCATCTACACTAATTTTATACAGAGGAAAACTTTGTGTGTTTGTTTGGTTGTTATGAATAGGCTCAAAAACTACTAGACAGATTTTAAAATTCTTTCACCATTCGAAAGCTACATTATCCACGAGTAACATAGGCTTTATTTTATTTTGTAAAAATTTGGGTTCCGTAAATATTTGGGTTTTTCTGATACAAGGTGTAAAAAATCAACCAGAAAAGTTGCTTATTTTGCGTACGCTGCCTAAACTATAAAAGATAGAACCATAACAATTTCTAATCAATTGTAGATCTTATAAATATCTACAAAAAAGTCCACGACACACTATACTAATCTATGTCGAGTGAGGCACAGCAACCATTTTTATAATACCAATTTAGGTTATACATCAGAATAACACATAGGGTTCCCCTATACCGCGGGAAAACTGCTCATTCCCAAGGGAAACCGACTTCCACGCGAACGGAGTTGCGGGCCACAACTAGTAAATCTATGATTTAAACTAAATCTTTATGACATTACTAGTGACCGCCTAGTAAATCTGTCTAGTAGTTTTTACGTGAAAGAGTAACAAACATCCATCCATACATCCATACGTACTCACAAACTTTCACGTTTATAATATTAGTAGGATCCTATAAATAATCACTCAATGAAAACTTCCTGGAAAGGTTCCTACGTCCCAATTAATACATTTAGAGAGCATTAGACCGGTTATCTAAAGGTCCTGGGTTCGATTCCCAGTCGCGCAATGCTTGGAGACCCGCGTTCCTTTTTCCCGTATTAAAATTAATAAATTATTAAAAGTAAAATCTGTAATCTAATAAGTTGAAACTTCAATTTCAGTTTCCCGCTGCCTCCCAACTGCCAACTACTATTCTTTCATTCCACTACATAAAACAACTCACCCACTATCCTCTGTGATTTAGCATCGTTCCCGGCGACCCACACCTCGTCGGTGACAGTAATTCCCGCGACGGAAGCTTGAAACGTCACGAACGTTCCGGACTCTTCGATGTTCGTTATTATCAACTCTTTGCCGAGCGCGCTGAAACAAAATATAGGTTTAATTAATCATACTAGTTGTGTACGGCAGTTTAAACCGAGTTTAATAACGAAGAAAACTATGAATAAGGTTTTTTATGTAAAGGTTAATCAATTTTCGATGTCCGCATTTAAACGAGCCAAGTCAGACCTTAAGCTTCAATATATTATTCTAAGTTATAAGAAGAAATTATAATTAAGTTGTTTTAAAATATTTTATCATTATTACATAGTATAAATCCAAGTCGCTCATTGTGTCTGTTTGGCTGCTATCTCCTCCTAAACTACGTAATGGATTTTGATGCGTGGGCGGGTCGCTAGCTTTAATATAAATTAATCTCTTGACTGGCCATTGAACTTGGCACTTCTAGATCTCACTTCTTCTGTTGTAAACATCATATGAACTTGGCTCTCATTTTACATTTCTGTATGTTTTTGACGGGATATTCCCACATTATTTTCCCACCCCAAATCTCCTGACCTATTAACATGGTTCCTGTGTACACTACTGAGGGCAGTCAGCACGTGTAGTTCAGCTTGCGGCGCCAGCAGTGGCCTCCCGGTGACTGACCGCAGAACTACCAGGATGGCGGGATCTGAAGAGTCGCTGGGCTGCGCGGTGCAGTAGTGGGGGTCCGAGACTTCCACGTGGATTGCCTGGGGGTTTGTAAATTGATAAAGAACTTTCAGAAAGTGTTTTAAGTAAGCCAAAACCCAATGATTGAGATTTTACTTTTAGTTTTTGCATTTAAAATGCAAATTTATTAATTTTGAAGTTATAGATATTAGAAAGAGCATTAGACCAGCAATTTAAAGGTCCTAGGTACGATTCCCAGTCGCGCAATGCTCGGAGACCCGCATTCTTTTATCCAGTATCTATAACTCAAAATTCAATGTCTTGTAAACAAGTTGGTTAAAATAACACCGTTGCGAAGCGTGTGCGGGTCACTCGTAAAATAAACAGGGTGACAGGTGCATCGTGAGCTTGTTGGCAGTGAACCTGAGGACCTTTCCACATCTTTAACATCTCTCGTCGGAAAAATCAAAATGGAACGGTGTGGTTTCGTGGCAAGCCGCGTTGCCACTACGTGCTAGTGCATGGAGCGGCAACGTCGCTCCCGGCGTCGTTGAAAACCGACGAGTGATTAGGATGCGCTACCTCGGTTAATATTTTGCCGTCTTAATCCACCTCTCTAGAACGAGACTGCTTTTTCTCAGTTATCGTAACTGAAGAATGTTCCGAAATTTTGACGTTTCCACAATTCGGTATTAACGTAAATTGGAACATTATTTCAACGCGTCGTGTCACGATAACACACCGTTCTACGTTGACGACGTCGTACCGTGGGGTGTGGGTAGACCGCTAGCTACTCTTATTACTAATATGATTTATTAAGAATGAATTTAGACAAATATAACTAAAAGTCGCTTGATTGTATCGATATTTTTCGTTTTTCAGGATAATTACCCAGAAAATAATCGAATTTTGAAATTATTGATAGCCTTAATTAATTGTATTCTATTTGTTTTTATTCAAAAGTAATTCAATACGAAGAACTACCAAAAAAAGTTTATAACTTACGAATAAAATAAAGAATTAACTTATATCCACAAAACAAAACATAAACAGAAGTTAAGTTTATAATTTTTGACTTTCAAAACTTACTCATTTCTTATATCATACGTGTGTATACTCACAGTTTCTCTATAAACCCTGTTAACATCATCCCCATGCGCCACCGTTACCACCCCCGTGCCCGGTTTCACCGCCTTTACCTCCCCGTCGCTCGTAACCTTAAACGCTCCGTTTTCATAACTCTTCCATGTACCCCTCGGTAATGACTTCAGTCTGATGGTAGTTCCGACGGCCAGTGATAGTCGTTGTCCGGTGTTGATGGGAGTTGGTAATCCGTCGACGGAGGTAATAATGTCGGAGATGGCGAGAATCTCGATCGTACTGTCCCAGGTTCGGGTCTCGGCCTGGGTGGTAAATGAAATGGTTGTTTTGAAGTTTGTAGGGAAGAAAGATTTTTTCTATTGTAGTATTATTAAATCTAATTTTAACACTATGATAATGATCAGACCTACTAATATTATAAAAGTATGTATGGATGTAACGGATGTATGGATGTATGAATGTTTGTTACTCTTTCACGTAAAAACTACTGGATGGATTTTGATTAAACTTTACAGTAATATAGGTTATAATCTATAATAAAATAATAAAGGAAAACTTCTCATTCCCACGGGAAACCGCCTTCCACGCGAACGGAGTCGCGGGCGGCCACTAGTTTACAATATAATGAGGACAAGTTTATTTGTATAACATTCAATATAACCTTTTTAAGAAACAAAGTTTAAACCTACACGACTTGAAATATGTTTAGGACCTTTAAATTTTATTTGACAGATTTTGTTCTCTAAATTTAAACACAATGCGTTTTTGATGGTTAAAATACACCATGAACTTAGAAAATTTGCATATAAAATAACATTAATAATGTTTACCTGCGCCAGATTCCTGACTCGTACATCAATGGTGATAACTCCGGGCTTCAACGGAACTACTCTCACTGATAATCCTTCTACTACTGACCGCTCTAACATATCTGTAAGAAAATGAATAAATATTTAAATATAAATTGACAAAGGAGGTATTTAAATGTGGTAATTTCAGGTTAAAGTTAAGTATAGGATGACTTCTTATTTGGCATTTTGATTTTGACACTAGTTATTGTGTGGTTCTAATTCTGAACATTGAATTTTTTATGGGCTTTCTTAATGTATACGATATTACAATTTATTATTAATAGAAAACAAAACAGTTGTAACAAGGTCTGTTAGTATGTATATTAGCTTTCTTTTTAACCATGAAACAAAGTTAATTATAAAAGATAATCCTACTAATATTATAAACGTGAAAGTTTGTGAGTATTGTTACGCGCCATAAACATTTTACCTGCTCACGCGCCGCGCTCGAGAAATATCTACATTTGTCTATGTTTGAACGACCACCATTGTGTTCGAGTGCAAGCCAATAAGGCCTCTATTGTTTACGCATAAGGGCAAAAGTTGTGTAACGTGTTCCTTCCGGAATAATCTGTTTGTTGACTTCTTTCGCGAGTTATTAGGATTAATCGAGAATGTTTCTTTTGTTGTTTTGAGTATAAAAAGCGCGGCCCATCGCCGCGTAGTCAGTCTTATTTTGGCTACGATTACGGAACTAACAGTGCGATTCAGTGCGATTAGTAAACCTGCGAATCTCAGTGCGTTGTGCTGTGTATAATTACTGTGAGTGTTTTGTGAGTGCGTGTGTTAATAAATATCGGAACACGTAGTCTGGCATTTTTCATTTCTGTCCCGAACCCCAGCTCGTAACAATTGGTGTCAGAAGCGGGGATGGAAAAAATGCCCGTGTTGCCGAAAGACGATACTTCGCCGAGCGAGGAAAGGGCCCGCACAAGAAGTCAGCAGCGCCAGCAAGAAGCGGACCATCGGCGCTTCACGGGTGAAGCAGCGGCCGGTTCCTCGGAGCCTCCGGCACCTGCGGCGTCATCGGACCTGGCCGCGTTGATGGCGCTGCTACAGGAACAGGCTCGCCGACAGGAAGAACATGCGCGACGACTGGAGGAGCAAATGTTGCGCAACAAAGAAGACCAGGTGCGGCGACAGGAAGAGCAGGTGCGGCGACAGGAGGAGCAAACCCAGCTCATTAAAGATCTGCGTACTGTCGTTGGCAAGGACATCGCCACTATTAAGGAACAGCTGGAAGGCCATGAAACCCGGTTCGAGTGCCACGAAACCCGCATCGCAACGACGGAGGCCCAGCTGGCGGACATCAAAAGGAACCTCAACGTCCTGAAGGTGGCAGATGGGATCACGGCACCTGCAGTAACTCCTTCATCAGGTCGAGGCTTTAAGGTGCCACCATTTGATGGAACATCGTCGTGGTCGGCCTACCGGAAACAGTTCGAGGCCGTTGTGAAAGCCAACGCTTGGACGAAGGAGCAAGCTCTCACGGCGCTCACATTGGGCCTGCGTGACCAGGCCCTCACTGTCCTAGAGGCCCTTGGGACGGATGCGTCGTACGAGCAGCTGATGGAGGCCTTGGAGGCCCGCTATGGCGACGCTCATTTGGAACATGTCTTCCGAGCGCAGCTCAAGGATAGAGCGCAGCGAGCCTCCGAAAACCTACAACAGTGGGCCCTGGAGGTGGAGAAACTTGTGAGGAAGGCGTACCAGTCAGCGCCTTCACTCGTCGACGGCCTTCTAGTCCAGGCATTTGTCGACGGAATCAGGGACCTGGCAGTTCGAGCGGCGGTGAGACTCGGACACCACGAGTCCCTGAAGGAGGCGCTGGCTCACGCGTTGGAGGTGGAGGCGGTACGCCAAGACCCAAGACCCCATCGCATCAGGGAAGTGGTACAACCAGTGCCACAATGGAGACGCGCAAGATTTACCCCCAGCTGCTATGGTTGTGGGGACAGGGGACACCTAAGGTCGAGCTGCCCGAAGAAATTAGACCTACGACGAGAGCACGAGGTGCGGGTGGATGATGTCCAGCCGCAGGGAAACGCCAGGACTGCGGGGCGAGTGCTGGCTGGTTCTAACAAGGCCCCAAGAATCTACATCTCGCAGGCACACGATGGGAACAGCCTGATCATCCGAGGCGAAATAAATCAGACGCCGTGCAAGCTGACACTAGACACTGGAGCTTCGCGTACTGTGGTCAGTTCCCGACTTGCTCATCGCTGCTTTGGCGACACCTACTGGGACAATGAAAGGATACAACTTGTAACAGCAACCGGTCAGCGCATACCCGTTCAAGGCGAGAGACAAGTGAAGATGAGATTAGGAGAGAAGACATTCTGGCATCGAGTGATTGTGGCAGACATCGTCGATGACTGTATCCTGGGCTTGGATTTCATGCGTGAACATCACTGTACCATCGATGTTAACCAAGGGACACTGATATGTGGTACGGAAGAAATCTGCATGGATGGTGGCTCGTCCGGAAAGGTGTACTGTACCAGAAGAACTGTACTGCCACCTAGATCGGAAACCATGGTACCTGTGAGTCTACCACAGAATGCTGACCGGAGCCATAGATGTGTGCTACTGGAAGGTGCAAGCAAGAATCAACCATGGGTGGTTGCGAGAACTCTGGTGAGAACATCGAAGTGCTCCGCAGTGCGCGTACTTAACCTGAGTTACGACGAACACATCCTGAAGAAGGGGACGTTAATTGGGACCTTTGATGAGGTGGCTTGGCTGCGGAAATGTGAAACATCCACTAAACGGGTTCCAGCGACCTACGATATTTCATCGTTGCTGGACGACTGCCGCAAGGACCTGTCCAGTGAAGAAATGACAAGAGCCAAGAGGATGTTACTCAAGTACGCAGATATTTTCTCGACGAGTGACGCCGATATTGGGAAGACTGGACTGGTGAAGCCCTCGATAAATACCGGAAATGAAGGGCCCATCCGTCAACGACCCAGAAGGTTGCCGGTCGCACGAGAGAAAGAAGTGGAAGCCACGATCGAGGGGATGATGAAGAACGGGATTATAGAGCCTTCATCGAGTCCGTGGTGTTCTCCTGTGGTGCTCGTCAAGAAGAAGGACGGCAGTATGCGGTTCTGCGTCGACTATCGCCGACTCAACGACGTGACAAAAAAGGACAGCTATCCACTGCCGAGGATAGATGACACGTTGGATACACTATCAGGGATGAAGTGGTTCACAACCCTTGACCTGAAGAGCGGCTATTGGCAAGTGGAGTTAGATCCAAAGGACAAAGAGAAAACGGCGTTTTCTACGGGGAAAGGCCTGTGGCATTTCAATGTAATGCCGTTTGGACTGTGTAATGCCCCGGCTACTTTCGAGAGATTAATGGAGCTGGTTCTCTCTGGACTGATTGGAGACGCCTGTCTTGTCTATCTCGACGACATAATCATTGTTGGGCGCACGTTTGAAGACCATCTACAAAACTTGGACCGAGTACTGTTGAAAATACGTGCAGCAAATCTAAAACTGAGCCCCAAAAAGTGTTTATTCTTCAAACGACAAGTGAAGTTCTTGGGACACATCGTATCGCGAGAAGGAGTACAAACTGATCCAGAGAAAACTGAAGCGGTTAAGTATTGGCCTGTCCCGAAAGATAAGACAGAAGTAAGAGCATTTTTGGGCTTGTGCTCTTATTATCGGCGGTTTGTCCCGAACTTTGCCGATATTGCACGACCCTTACACAAGCTTACGGAAGAAAAGCGAACATTCTGTTGGGATGGAGACTGCGATGCTGCGTTCTATGAACTGAAGAAGCGACTCTGCAATACACCTATTCTTGGTTTTCCTGACACCAAGAACGATTTCATTTCATTTGGCGTGGATACGGACGCCAGCAACACAGGGATTGGTGGAGTGTTATCTCAAAGAAAAGGAGATAGGGAAGTTGTGATAGCCTATTTCAGCAAAGCGCTATCAAAACCAGAGAGAAACTACTGTGTTACGCGGCGTGAGTTGCTGGCCATTGTGAAAACTTTGCAGCATTTCAACAAATACCTGCTGGGACGCAAATTTTATCTACGGACAGATCATGCTGCATTAAAATGGCTTTTGCAATTCAAAAATCCAGAAGGACAAGTAGCACGATGGATCGAACAGCTACAGGAGTTTGACTTTGAAATACAGCATCGCAGCGGGAAGTCTCATGGGAATGCAGACGCACTTTCAAGGAGACCGTGCTCTGATGACTGTAAACATTGCGTCAGACAAGAGGCTAAAGAGACTTTGGCAGTTCGAGCTCTGAAAACTGAAATCCACAGTGACTGGAAGGAAGAACTACGTCGTGCACAACAGGAAGATAACGACATCGGGCCGGTACTGGATTGGATTGAGGCTAATGTGCCTAGACCTGGATGGAGTCACATCGCTGGGAGAAGCGCAGTCATGAAGGGCTATTGGGCGCAATGGGACAGCCTCCTTGTCCAAGATGGAGTCCTTCACCGAAGATGGGAAAATGCAAAAGGTGACCAGTGTCATCTTCAAATGGTTGTTCCAAAGGCCAAAGTTCCGGAAATTATGCAGCTGTATCACGATGGATGCTCAGGAGGACACTTGGGAGTGAAAAGGACCCTTTTAAAGATTCGTGAGCGATTTTACTGGCTGCACTGTCGAGACGATGTGGAGGATTGGTGCCGCAAATGCACAAGGTGTGCGGCTGTTAAAGGACCACACACACGCAGCAGAGGGGCACTGAAACTATACAACGTCGGAGCACCATGGGAACGCATAGCCCTGGATATTGCTGGACCATTCCCGGAGAGTGAAAGTGGAAACAAGTATTTCATGGTGGTCATGGATTACTTTACGAAGTGGCCAGAAGTTTTTGCCATTCCTAATCAAGAAGCTACCACAGTTGCTGATAAACTGGTCAACGAGGTCTTCTGCCGTTTTGGAGTACCCCTGGAAGTCCATAGTGATCAAGGAAGAAATTTCGAGTCCCAGATATTCCAGGAGGCTTGCCGGGTGCTGGGAATCCACAAGACCAGGACTACCTCTTATCACCCTCAATCTGACGGAATGGTCGAGAGATTCAACCAAACCCTGGAGAGATACCTCGCAAGAGTGGTAGAAAACAGGCAAAGGGATTGGGACAAGCACATTCAGCCTTTCCTGCTATCTTACCGCAGCGCAGTCCACGAGAGCACTACCGTCACCCCTGCTTTCGCTAACTTCGGACGAGAACTGAGACTGCCGGCAGATCTAATTACGGGAACTCCACCGGACACACCAACCAGCATTACTGATTACGCAAATGAATTGCAACAAAAGCTGAATGACATCCACGACCACGTCAGGGAATTTGGACAGCTAATGTCGGAGAAAATGAAGACCCGTTATGACCGGAAGATCGTTAATCCTGGGTTTGCTGAAGGATCACTGGTGTGGCTGCACAATCCAACCCGCAGCAAAGGAAGGTCTCCAAAACTTCAAGCAAAATGGGACGGACCGTATCGTGTGGTGACCAGAATCAACGACATCACGTACCGGATTCGGAAGGAGCCTCGAGGGGCGCCCAAAGTGGTGCATGTGGATCGCTTGGCGCGGTACCATGCCAGTGACGATGCTCGGGACGAGCATCTCTTAAGGAGGGGGCAGTGTTACGCGCCATAAACATTTTACCTGCTCACGCGCCGCGCTCGAGAAATATCTACATTTGTCTATGTTTGAACGACCACCATTGTGTTCGAGTGCAAGCCAATAAGGCCTCTATTGTTTACGCATAAGGGCAAAAGTTGTGTAACGTGTTCCTTCCGGAATAATCTGTTTGTTGACTTCTTTCGCGAGTTATTAGGATTAATCGAGAATGTTTCTTTTGTTGTTTTGAGTATAAAAAGCGCGGCCCATCGCCGCGTAGTCAGTCTTATTTTGGCTACGATTACGGAACTAACAGTGCGATTCAGTGCGATTAGTAAACCTGCGAATCTCAGTGCGTTGTGCTGTGTATAATTACTGTGAGTGTTTTGTGAGTGCGTGTGTTGATAAATATCGGAACACGTAGTCTGGCATTTTTCATTTCTGTCCCGAACCCCAGCTCGTAACAGTATGAATGGATGTTTGTTACTCTTTCACGTAAAACTACGGGACGGATTTTGATGAAACTTTACAGTAATATAGGTTTTACATCAGAATAACACATAGGGTACTTTTTACCGCGGGAAAACTTCTAATTCCCACGGGAAACCGACTTTCACGCGAACGGAGTCGCGGGCGGTCACTAGTAAGGTTTATAAGCTACAAAATTAATACTAGGCATTTGACCAAGTATTTTTTAAGCTCGTCAAGTTCAACAAACTCTCCTATTTTCCTTCTTATATAATTCATGTGCAATTTGCATTGAATACTCTTAACTTTATTACATATTACATAGTATAAATCCAAGTCGATAATTCTCTCTGTTTGTATGTTTGGCCGCTAACTCCTCCTAAACCAGAAGACGGATTTAAATGCGGTTTTCGCCATCATTTAGGTAGTTTTTTCATTTAAATTTGTAAAAAAAAAACATTCAGAAAAAGTTTCTTTAAGTTAGCCAAAATTCAATATTTCGTGAGCAAGTCGGCCAAAATTACACCATTGCGAAGCGTGGGCAGGTCGCTCGTCCCTACTAATATTATAAATGCGAAAGTAACTCTGTCTGTCTGTCTGTCTGTCTGTTACGCTTTCACGCCTAAACCACTGAACCGATTTTGATGAAATTTTGTATGAAGGAAGAACTGAACTTGGGAAAGGACATAGGGTACTTTTTACCGCGGAAAAACTTCTCATTCCCACGGGAAACCGACTTCTACGCGAACGGAGTCGCGGGCGTCCACAAGTAATACTATATTTAACTCTCACCATCAACATGCGTGGCATAGAGTCTAGCAGAAGCTACATCCCGCACGGTCCACGCGGCCCGCGGCGCCGGCTGTAGCGCCGCCAGCGACGACGCTGTAACGCCGGCGCCCTCGACGTACAGCGGGCACGGCTCACCGACCAGTAGTATACAAACATCTCACCATCAACATGCGTGGCATAGAGTCTAGCAGAGGCTACATCCCGCACGGTCCACGCGGCCCGCGGCGCCGGCTGTAGCGCCGCCAGCGACGACGCTGTAACGCCGGCGCCCTCGACGTACAGCGGGCACGGCTCACCGACCAGTAGTATACAAACATCTCACCATCAACATGCGTGGCATAGAGTCTAGCAGAGGCTACATCCCGCACGGTCCACGCGGCCCGCGGCGCCGGCTGTAGCGCCGCCAGCGACGACGCTGTAACGCCGGCGCCCTCGACGTACAGCGGGCACGGCTCGCCGACCAGTAGTATACAAACATCTCACCATCAACATGCGTGGCATAGAGTCTAGCAGAGGCTACATCCCGCACGGTCCACGCGGCCCGCGGCGCCGGCTGTAGCGCCGCCAGCGACGACGCTGTAACGCCGGCGCCCTCGACGTACAGCGGGCACGGCTCACCGACCAGTAGTATACAAACATCTCACCATCAACATGCGTGGCATAGAGTCTAGCAGAGGCTACATCCCGCACGGTCCACGCGGCCCGCGGCGCCGGCTGTAGCGCCGCCAGCGACGACGCTGTAACGCCGGCGCCCTCGACGTACAGCGGGCACGGCTCACCGACCAGTAGTATACAAACATCTCACCATCAACATGCGTGGCATAGAGTCTAGCAGAGGCTACATCCCGCACGGTCCACGCGGCCCGCGGCGCCGGCTGTAGCGCCGCCAGCGACGACGCTGTAACGCCGGCGCCCTCGACGTACAGCGGGCACGGCTCACCGACCAGTAGTATACAAACATCTCACCATCAACATGCGTGGCATAGAGTCTAGCAGAGGCTACATCCCGCACGGTCCACGCGGCCCGCGGCGCCGGCTGTAGCGCCGCCAGCGACGACGCTGTAACGCCGGCGCCCTCGACGTACAGCGGGCACGGCTCACCGACCAGTAGTATACAAACATCTCACCATCAACATGCGTGGCATAGAGTCTAGCAGAGGCTACATCCCGCACGGTCCACGCGGCCCGCGGCGCCGGCTGTAGCGCCGCCAGCGACGACGCTGTAACGCCGGCGCCCTCGACGTACAGCGGGCACGGCTCGCCGACCAGTAGAGTTTGAGTCGCGGCGCGGACGCGGAGGCCGGATATTGGGACCACCTGGGAATAGTTTGAGGTAGGAAAAGTAGAAAGAGAGATTTAAGATTGTAATGAAATTGTCAAAGATGAAAATCGTGATCGAAAGTGTATTTAAAATAAACTTAACTGGGTTTACACACGACCTTGTGTAAAAGAGCATTATGTATATAGATCTTTAAGTTTATTGTTTTTTTGTTCAACATAGAAATGACAAAACGGGTTTGCACGTTATCCAATTGGATACAATTAAAATACAAATCAACTCAATTTTGCATATTTATACACGGCAAAACGTATTTTTTTCGAGTATAATGTGTGTCTCAATATGTCTTTGCGACTATATCAATGTTATTGTAATGTAAAGTGTAATTACTCACCTCAATATCGGCCTGAGCGCTGGCCATCTCCCCCCCGCTGACGTCACTCGCCACCAACTTTACTTTGGCCGATCCTTTACTAACACCCAGCACTGAGCCGGAAGGTGTCACCTTGAAAATATTTACAGATTTATGATAAGTGTAAATTTTAGTTAAATAACATAGTCAGTTTCGTGAAATAACTCGTAAAAACCAATGAAATGCCAGTGACTAATGATCTATGGGACGCATAAAAAGATAATATCGGTAAATATTAACACGATTGACAAGGTTTAGATTATAACGGGTGTAAAAAGACCACTTCCGAAGCCTGAAACCATGTATTTTTGAGCCTCAATAGTAACTAAATTCACTAACAGCATACCCAGAAAACTCCATTTAAAAAAGTTATTAAGGATTGAAAAGTCATATTCAGCTTGAAATCATCGCTCTCACATCAACTGTTAGTCCAGGTGCGATTATTTACATTTCAAATCAAATTAAAACCCTATTTAATTTGAAATCATCGCAAAATATGATAGTATTATTGCAATTTTGGAAAATTACGTAATAAAATATTTTTTTGTATCATAAAAATATTGTTTTTGGCTTAAATCGTAACCAGTACCCCTCCAGCAATGCCCAGCTTTTGTTTTCGGAAGCAGTTATTTTACACCCGGTATATTTCATTTCCCAATGAAGATACAGAATAATTCAAATCCCATTTTATTTCTACAATGCCAAATAGCCTTTGCGGTTAATCATCATCATTAGATACTTAGTGTAAGGCAAAGTCGTAATTCATGTCAGTTTGTATGTTCCTACTAAACTACGTAAATGATTTTGATGCAGTTTTCGCCATATTTTAGATATTTTTTGCTAATAGATTTGTAACTAAAGTACATTCATAAATCTGTTACATTCATAGGTCTGAAATTAACGATTTTAATTTTAAAAAGTTTATTTAGGGTAGCCAAAATTTAATTGAAAATGTAAGTCATGTTACAAGCTATTTTATAAAACTTTTCTAAACCCTATACATTACCTGTACAGTGTTGCTTTTGCTGGTATACTGCAGTGTTGCCAAATGACTGGGGGGTCCCCCTATATGTCGTAGTTGTAATCTAGCGCCGGGGGGCACCGACGCGCGCGCAGGGATTATCTGTAGCGGCGGGAACACTAGCACCTGGAAGAGAAAAGATTTAACAAGATTGAAGAAAGCAATGATCGAGTAAGGAAGTGTTGGGCTTGCGTTGAAATTCTTAATGAGATGATAGCAATGGAGAATGTTACTAGGTATGCCAAATCGATTGAAATTTTGTCTCAGTAAAGCCTGTATGCATACAAATACACTAGTTTTTGTTGTAATCAAAAATACCCAGTAGTTTTGATTTTATAGGCATTCAAAGTTTTGAAAAATATCGAGTCCCGCTGACAGTCACGTGACCGCTTGTGACGTCTTACCACAACGCGCCGGCGGTGGAGCATATAGCTGGCGCAGTATTTTATTTTATTTTTTTATTTATTTAACATTTAATGTATATTTTTTTTGTGTTTTCGGTCGCGTATTAGTAAATATAAATATTATTCGTTATTATACGTTAATAGTTATAATTACACGTTAATAGTAAATATTATTCTATTAATAAATTGGGTATAAAATTCGAAAAAAGGTAATCGTGTAATCTATCTAAAATAGATGATAATGGCTGCGCATTATTTATCAAGAAATAGTGATTTTGTTGCCGCTGAAATGTTTGATATGTTCTAAACTGTTTTATCAAAACAAAATAACCAATATAATAAAAATACTAATGGAAGAATGCAAGTCCAATAGTAGAAGTATGTACCTACCTACCTATCATTATTTTATTTACGTTAAAGACAACAAATCATGTATCATAGTTTTGTAGCTATAGGTAGGTACGTCCTTCTAATATAATAAATGTGAAAGTTTGTGAGTATGGATGTATGAATGTTTGTTTCTCTTACACGTAAAAACTACTGCCCCCAAAGTCAAGTGGCAAGTGATATTTGCGATAGCGAGTGAATAGAAAAAATATGTATGAAACTGTCAAATTGCAAGCTTGTCAAAAATGTCAGTTTCATACAAATTTATTCTATTCACTTGCTATCGCAAATATCACTTGCTATCGCAAATATCACTTGCCACTTGACTTAGGGGGCTGGACGGATTTGGATGAAACTTTGCAGTAGGTTACACATCAGAATAACACATAGGGTACTTTTTACCGCGGGAAAACTTCTCATTTCCACGGAAACCGACTTCTACGCGAACGGAGTCGCGGGCGGCCACTAATATGTATACAAAGATACCGCTCTTCTAAGTAAATTTAAATAAATACATGCATTGATTTAGTACTAACTAGCTTTAGTTAGCAGCCTCGCCCGCGTTTCCCTCGGGAACTGTACATTTTCAAAGGATTAAAAGAAGCCTATGGATTATTTCAGTCTTCGTCCAGATCCGTTCAGTACTTTTTGTGTGAAAGATAACAAACACAAACACAATCTTCCGCGTTTATTATATTACTAGGAAGTAGGATACCTATACGAACGATCTAGATGTAGTTGAACGTTACAGATGCACTTTACCTTTACTATTTTATTTAAGTAATTTAATTTATTTTTTATTGCAAATGTAGATGATATGAACTAAAACTCTTTTATTTATTTGTATTTTTACTAACAAATTGTTTAATGGTATTGGTTATGTTCAAGTTAAAAGATTTGGTGATGTATGTATGTATCCTTTGGAACGGTAAAAAACAACTTTTCCGGCGAATTGGTAGTTGTATTTTTACATTTTTCCTAGTAGTTGGATTAGACATTTTTAAAAGTATTTAGGTTTAATTTAGACGACAAGTGCGCGCGACCGCGAGCGTACTGAGTGAGCCAGACCGAGCGAGTTGTGGTGTGACGTCACACCGCCACCGGCAGCCGCGTCGTGCGGTAGCAACTTATTTTACTTATAAATCGGAAACTAATTGACGCATCGAAATAATTCTTTCACCAGTATTTTTTATTTTTGACAGAGAATACGAAGAGATATAATAATCAAAATTTGTTAACATTCTCCATTGTATAACAATTTGTTTTACAGTTCATTATTTGTAAGAATACAAGTATAAACTTTTGTTGTTCATTTATCTTAGAGCAGCTATTAATATATGCTAAGGAATTTGTCCTGTAAACGCCTATTAGTCGAAAGTAAAACAGCAAATTCTTATTAAAACATCAAATAAAACGGAATATAGTAAAAGTGATTACATGATACATGAAGAACATATACATGTTAGCAAAATTGTACAGTTCAGAATTGATTACTGCGTCTACTAAACAGCAAACGGTTTTTACAAGTCAAGCAGTTAAATCTTGCTATTAAAATCACCATCTAAATGAACACCAACTAGATTCTTACCTCTACTTCAGAACTCCACACGTTGCCGTAGGCTGCCTTTACGCGACCCGTGCCTTCTCTCACTCCACATATTTTACCGTCCTGTTTACAAAAATAGTCATTTTACATAACTGTTTATATAAGTTTATAAGACTGTGAGTGTGCGTGTACTTGATAGCACTAAAAATAACACCATCACTTAGAAAATCGACAAAAAAATTAACACGAAACAATTAGCTTCCATTATTCAATTACTAAGCTTAACTTTTGAGTTATGACATTCAAAATATGTTTAAATAAGTTTTATTATAATTTACTTAAACATTAAATAAATTACAATTAGATGAACCTCGCAAGAACCCCACAACCTCCAAATAATACACAACATCCCAATAACCCCACACCCCCTAATTACCCCAAAACCCCCAGTAACCCCACACCCCCAACAACCCCGACACCTCCTAACAACCCCACACCCCCAATAACCCCACACCCCCAATAACCCCACTCCCCCAATAACCCCACACCCCCAATAACCCCACACCCCCCAATACCCCCACACCCCCAACACCCCTCCCACCTTCACCACGAGGTCCCCGGTGACCCTCCACTGCGGCGGCCTGGCGGCAGTGAGCGGCGCGTGTGACGTCACGCCGCGGGCCTGCGCGGACGCAGCGACGCACGAGTCGATGCAGACAGCGCGCGGGGAGGACACCTCCACGAGGAGGATCTCCTCTGTATGCAACTGTCGGGGAGAAGATCATTGAATTACATCATTACTTAGTCATTAGATAGTATAAATCCAAGTCGCTAATTCTGTCTGTTTGTATGTTTGGCCGCTAACTCCTCCTAAACCAGTTGAGGGATTTTAATGCGGGTTTCACCATGCTTTAGGTATTTTTTTAATTTAAATTTGTAAATAAAGAACAATAGGAAAAAGTTTTTTTAAGTTAGCCAAAAATCAATGTTTCGTGAGCAAGTCGGCCAAAATTACACCATTGCGAAGCGTGGGCGGGTCGCTAGTTGGTAATGAAACATTGGATTAAGTTTAAAAAAGATATTCAATAGAAAATATTCTGCTCTTCATTTGTATACCCAAAATAATGTTATTGCATTAAAGTTGAGACGGATACTGAATTTAAAACAAACTACCATTTACATAGATAATTCAACAAATGAACAATAAAACACTTTATTTTGTTTCTTAAAAAATCATTTCCAAACAAACAAATATTTTTTTCTTCAAACTACAGCGCTATTTTTCTATCACGCATAAACGGCAAAAATTTTCCACCAACTTTTTTAGACAGACAATTACAACCTACAAAACCATATGACACTTATTCCACCGAAAAACACTTCAAAACTATACAGGGCTATTTTTAATTAGCGCATCACCTCTTGCAGGCGGCTTCCCTACATCAATCCCAATAACATTTGTTCTACGACTTTTTGCAAAACTTGATAATTAATAGACCTAGAAATAACTACTCACCTCTACAACAACTCGATCGCCCACACACTCATCGACAACATATATCTCATAAGTCCCCGGCCCCGGTAGCACGGCGCTTAGCAAGTCATCGTTTACAGTGGCCACGACTCCCTTCCCGCCGTAGACACTGTAGCGACCGCTGCCGCCTGATATAGACGATATGTTGGCGACAGACTCGCCGAACCAGGCTAGGTTTAACTGGAGAAATGGATGATTATAATACAATCAGTGTAAGAAGAGAAAGGCAATAAACAACGGAATAAACGTATGTGTAAATATGGAAGAGTTCAAACAAAGACTATATATGACTATATGTTATAATAAACTACCAAAAATTTTATGATTTTTGTGAGTATGTGTGTGTGTATGTAATTTAGTTAATAGAGAAGGTAATAGAGACTTTACAATACGTATAAAACAGACATGAGTTGAAGTTAGTGATCATTACATGGTATAAATCCAAGTCGCGAAGTATGTCTGTTTGTATGTTTGTCTGCTATCTCCTCTTAAACCACGTAATGGATTTTAATACGGTTTTCACCATCTTTTAGATATATTTTTTCATTTCAATTTGTAACTAGAGTTTTTTTAAGTCAGGCAAAATTCTAAGTATCGTGAACAAATCGCGCAAAATTAGACCATTGGGAAGCGTGGGCGGGTCGCTAGTTAATAAAATATACAACTTCAAAAATACGGTTTTCACGACAATCAATAAATAATATTGGAAAACACTTAAAATCTTTAGATAACACTTTTGAAACTAACTGTCTGCTGCATAGGCGTAGTATAAGGACTTTAAGAATAGGTCGTTACGCGCCCAGACAAGACAGCAATGTATTTGAGAAATATTGCATAGAATAATAATAAAATAGATTGTAATTTTGTAGTTGTAGTTTTCAGACTCCATTTAGTCAAAACTTGCGGAGAACTTTTCCGTATATAGATACAACCCTACATAGGTACCCAAGATTTTTATAGCCAACTCAACATTATTAGATAGAAAAATACACCAATATGTTACAACATGATACAAAATGCTGACAAATGTATCTCACCTTAGCAGGTTCGACCTTCATTGGCGCCACGACTTGCGCCGGTATCATGGCCGCCGCTTCTGGAATGTTCGCCTTGATAGTCCCAAGCCAACCTATTGACTGTTCTGATGCTAAAAATGACTGTAAAACAATCATGTTTTTAGGTTTTTTGAGTTGAAGAAATTTTGTCGTAACAGCTTTCGTAACAAGGCAGAACATGTTTACTAATGTAGACTAAACGTGATATATAATTTATTTATTTAATAATAATTAATAATAGCAGTATTATAGTAAATAAGCAGATAAGACTTTAGATTTAGACTTATAGTAATCAATACAAAGAGTTAAATTCTGTTGATCTCAATATGTACTTCGAAACGTAATTAGACACATCAAATTAAATTTTAAAAAAACAACTTCATTACCTGGTAATATTTATCAGGTACCGGCACAGGTTGGTATTCGCTGTTGGTATGCACCATCAGTCCGTCTTTAGATATGACCTGTATTCCGGTGTGATAAGGTTCAATTTCCCAAGTAACACGCGGTCCTCTTTCGTCTAGCAACTCTCGACCGATCGCGTCCAGTAATGTTACGTTTAAAGGTACTTCTTGATTAGCACGAAGCCACAGTCTATAGGAAATAAGCATATTGGCATTGAAGTAAGATTACAAGCAAAGATGTCAACTGTCAAAATGCTTGTCAATTCTCAAAACAATAAGCGCTTTATGTTATGTAATATATTATTTTCATAAGAATTATTAGATAGCACGCAATAAACCAGAACAGAAATAAGTTTATACTTAATTACTGATTTATCTTTGCCCAAGAATTTTTTGTTAACATCATTTCACTTATTTTAATTTATTCTGTACTCCTGTTACAAGAAGCATAAATAAAAATAATTTAAATTATTTTCTAAGAAAACATAAAATATAACTTACTTAGTAGGTGCAGAACAATTGTGTGGTTCCAATCTTATTCTAGACACGTGTGGGGCACACGACACGTCGATAGTAACCGACTCTCTCTGCTCCTCTGATTGAGATACCACTGACACTACTGAATCACCTTTCTGGAAAGAGAAACACTTATAAATAATTATGGAACATTTCTGAAGAAACTAGTTACTAATGCTGTAACTAAAGGAAATCGGTGAAATGATTTAGTTCATAGGGAAAGCAACATGGAACATGAGGTTAGCTAAAAGTTAGCCTAGGTAATATGTATTTTTTCGAATTTTTTTATTCTTACTCTATGACATTTGGCAGTAAACAGTCTTGCGTCCGGATGGTTGAATGGCACGGGGCCGTCTCTACTAGCGATGTCCGATACCCGAGGATCACTGGATTCTGGGTATAATGATTCACCTTCGGCTATCACCTTGAAAATAATATTGTATTAAAAATTATCAATATATTATACTGACAACAATTGTCGTAAAAAAGTAAGGATGTAATATGGCGACTCTAACGTACCAAATTATAAGAAAAAAAATCAATTTCAAACAATTTTGGTTACTTGATTACGCAAAAAAGTTAAGGCAGTTTAAATGAACTTAAGTTGACGACAAAAATGTACTAATAGGTATGCAAATCAAGGTTAGAAATAGACTTCAAACATATTGAATATACATCGAATTACTTTTGCCTCGGCAAAACACCTATTTTTGATTATTACTATCTCTGTAAAAGTAATTGAGTAAAATAAAAACATTATTTGGAGTAAAAGCTAGTAAATTGGCTTAAACTAGTCGCTTTAGGCAACTGTAATGACTAGACTTAAAATGTAAATAAATAAATAAGTAAAAGCTAGTGAATGTTACCGGAACAGTAGCCCTCGGCAGCATGGCCACGCTCTGCGGCCACAGCACCTTCGGCGCGGAGTTGACGACAACTCTATGAGTGTCCCCGAGTCTCCCGCGGGATATCCTCACTGTAGCCGCGCCGCGGGAGGCCCACGCGCACTCCAACACGCAACACGCGCCCTCTGTGTGAACGATTTTCAATCATTGTTTTTACTCTATCCGGGATTTCGCGCGGTAATTTTTAAGCAAAAAGGTAACGTACCTCTTTGCCCGACGTTTCGACAGGGTTACTCCTATCGTGGTCAGTCCGCCCGCGACCACGATAGGTGTAACCCTGTAAAAATTACAGCGCTAAATACCGGATAGAGTAAAAACAATGTGTTCAACGCGCGTTAGCTTAAAACAAGTGTTATTCAATCAATCAATCACGTTGTCAACCAGGGTGTTCACTAGTGTGAGATATCTGTTCGCTACGTTGAGTCCCGCTTGTTACGCGTAGCGCCGATTGAGCAAAGTGGTGACGCAGCACATTGCTCTTATTTGCTACTAGCGACCCGCCCACGCTTCGCAATGGTGTAGTTTTGTATCTTAATATGATTTTGCCTTTGCTTGTTGTGTATCAAATTGCGTTGTATACTTATGTTAACCTAGAGTCTTTCCCAAAGCTAAAGGATAATCATTTTCAAATAGTGAAAATAGGGAAAGATTAACTTTACCTAGCTTTCTGTAAAAATATTTATGCTATTAAAAACATCTTGCAGTAACTCAGTTATTCCACCGTAAATAGTTAAGAGATCAACTCCATGACGGTAAATTTAATTAGTTCCTTCTTTAAGATTCTTAGGGCATTCTCTCTTAAGTTAATGCATTATTGGCTAACTTAACATCAATGTATAGTCACAAACACTCGTAAACTGCTCGAGTTCTGACAGTACATTGCTTGTTAATATTACATAGAACGTAAAATAGAAGGAGCATAATTTTATATGGTATTAATTATAAATAAACAATGTCAAAACAGATATTACAAACTTTGATACCAAGCTTAATTATTTATATCTAGCATAATTTTTAGAGTAAATTCTATTAACTTACCAATAGGTTTGGTCCAAGTAGCGGCGGTCACATTCACAGGTTCCGGCCCTTCAAGTAACGAGAGAGCAAACGACGCGCAGTCACATCTAAATAAAAGATAAATTTTGACATAGTGTTTTGTAAACTTAGCTTTTTATTAAAGGTTAAATGTCAAACAAAACTATAGTAAAAACCATATAAACTTCAAATACTTCTTCTAAATGTCCATAAAGTCGTACAATTATTATAAAGCGTAACTTTAGTAATTCAAAGCGTTTATCAAACATATGAGAAGACATCTCAAAGTAAGCTTAAGGGCTGATTTTTCAATAGTGAGATAAATGCTAACTGACTGATAAGAGGTAAGTTTTTATTGTCACTTTATACATATCTCAGGTATTTATGTTCGACGTGCAACAAAAACATACTGATTCTGTCAGTTAGAATTTATCTGACTATTGAAAAACCGGCTCTTATTCAAATTTAACTCGATTTCTGACACTATGTCTACAGTGACGTCACACTAACCTATGAAAGTTATACAGCATGCCGGTGTTAGGATCCGCGGCGGTGAGAGCGAGATGCAGCGTGTGCGGGCGTCCCACTCGCGCGCGGCCCGAGCTAGACACCTGCACGAACTCCGGCGGCGCCGAGCGGACTCTGTGATAATAGTTGGTAGTGTTAATTTTGACTGTTTTGTGTCAAAATCCTACTTAATATTATAAACGTGAAAGTTTGGATGTATATGACTCTTTCACGTAAAAACTACTGGATGGATTTTGATGAAACTTTACAGTAATATAGGTTATACATCAGAATAACATATAGGGTACTTTTTACCGCGGGAAAACTTGTCATTCCCACGGGAAACCGACTTCCACGCGAACGGAGTCGCGGGCGGCCACTAGTATGACGATAAGTAGAAAAATATATAAATTTTTTGCGTTACGTCATTTAGCGATCGATTTGAATCTCGTGGAGAAATTGCTATGGGTATCTTACATTGCTATTCCTTTGTAAAAAAGAACTGTTTTAAACTTCAAGATTGAATATCATTGACATCCAAATTTAATACGACCATTAAATAAACTAAAATGTACTTCTGTGTAATAAAACCTTAAGGAACTCAACCTTCTCAGTTGTCAATTATGTCATTTATGCGATCAACCACAAATTACTCACCTGCCTAAAGCCTTAACCCTCGGGTGCTTGGCAAGCTGCACCTGCACCTCACTATCCACATTTCCTCGTAGAGTCACCACTCCGGTACTAGACAGAGATATGTGGCTGTGCATGTGATTGTCTGGTAATGACCAGGTCACAGGCTCGTCGCCGCCGCCGAGGTGGTGAAGGGGGAACTCTCTGGAAGAAAGGGGGTTAAGGTTTAAAATGTTGCTGAGGGGAAATGATAAAGAATAAACCAAAAATAGTATTAGGAAAGTAGTCAAAATTTGTGTAACATAAAGATATTAAGGCAGCATTACTTTATTAGTTAAATAACTATCGAAAATTAACTAAAATAGTTTCTGTAAGTATCTATGGCAAAAAAATATGATTCAGGAACTAGAGTTTAAGTTTGCTTAAACGATTATTTTCGTTTAAGTGCCTGGATGGAGTACCGGGACAAAAGGCAATTTAGAGTGTACTACTACTAGTATTACCACTAGTAAGTAGACTTATAAAAAAATAACTCACTGAATACTGTCCGTCCATGCTACAAATAATTCTGGTGGCACAACTTCTAGGGGATCCACCGCTACCGCCGACACTTGGCCTTCAACCTTGAAATAAATGAGTATAATATTATTATTGTGGAACATTTAAGTTTAGATAAATTTTAATGAGGCTAAACATGAGGAGCTGGGGAACAAAAGCGGACTTGTCCAATTAATCAAATTTTACACTAGAGCAAAAAAACTGAAATAGGTATATGCATATGGGCTGTAATTTTGTGCATTTCAGTATAATTAGTATTTAATACAACATAACTAATAGCCTGCTTGTTGGTCATAAAACTATGCGTTTTCTTTTTTTTATTATTTTTTTGTAATGGACAAGTCCGGTTTTGATTACAAAAGGTGGACAACTCCGGTTATGATTGAAAGAGTTATGGACATGTCCGGTTATGAAAGAAAACTAGATTCTATTATTGTATTTTTTTATTTAAAAATTATATGAACTCTCCCACATCTGGTTCGCAACAGTCACAATCGTCACTGTGGTCGTCGTCTTCGTCATTTATTTGACTTGTTTCAGCAATTGCCACTGGTGAGGTATGGAATATATTGTTTTTAAACCAATCAAGCTCTTGATTATCCATCCAATTATCTCCGAATTGTTTCTTTAAGAGTGTTTCAACATCTTTTTTCTTGTTTGGTTTTAGTTCATTAACCATTGAAAATCTTTGTAGTAAACTCGGATGGGTTTTTGTCATTTTTAACAATGATACAGCATTTTCTGATGATTCATCTCCATAATAGGTGTTTAAGACTTTCACACCAAAGTTTACGTGATTTAAACGTGCAGTAGGATCTCTTCGTATGTTTGCAGTGCCTCGGCCACGTGCTCTGCCACGACTACGGCCCTGACTTCTTCGTGTTGATTGTTGAGATTGACTAGGAGTTTCTGTTTGGATGATGGTTGACTTTCTTTCTATTATTATTCTCTTTGCATCACGAATACTTTCCACTTTCTTGTAATAGTCTTCAAGGTTTTTGACGTTGTAAAGGTTCCAGTTTTCAGCTAAAATATGAACTTTGCCATGCTTTGCGTAAACCTCATGATATTTTTTTGGATCCAAAATGAAAGGCAACTTCCGCAAATCCTTTTCGACCCTCCCGAACACTCGATCCGCCGGCAAGAAGCTGTGACCGCGTACAGGAAAGGTTAGTACGATTTTGGCGACATTTTGAGGGGCGTAGTTTTTCAACCAGAAAATCAAAGTGTGGACGACATGTGCATTTTTATTTTGACCTCCACACCCGTCCGAAAAAAGGCGTAAAACTTCCACTTCAGAAAAATCAGTAAACATCAGGTATGTTAAAAGGGCAGACGCAATTTCGGTGGCGCCTTTTTTAGCTTGGTTTTCTGTCCATATGAAGAAATGTGGCTCCTTTGTAGGCATATCAGTAATGCAGAAAGAGTAAAGTCCAACTTGTCGTAAATAAAAACATTCCTGGATTGGCGTTTTAGGAAGGGATTGAATTTGTTGGAGATCAAAACATTTTTTTAGACTTGTCCGGTTTTGTTTGACATTTTTCGTACTAACGGCAATTCTCCTTACGTTTTTGTCCGGTTTTGATTGGAGAAAAAATCCCTTAGAATTTTAATAAATTTCTAACAGGACAAGTCCGCTTTTGAACGAAATCATCATTTTTAACAATTTTTTTCTCTAAGATCGGACCGCTTTTGATACACAATACTCCGGGGTTCGATAGATATGAGCTTAAAGAGTGCAAAAAAATAAAAATAAAAAATTCGAGTACAGTGGACAAGTCCGCTTTTGTTCCCCAGCTCCTCACATGTCATTACTGTCTTGAAGCGTTTAAAAACGCTTGATGTCAAATCAGAATAATTTTCACGTTATTAATTTTATAACAACATTTCTATTTACACGCTTACCTTGCGCAGCAGAGTTTTTCCCGCAACCGAGTGCAGTCTTGCCGATACCAAAAACGGTCCAGCATTCTGCGCCACTGCCTCCGTTATAGTTCCATTATCCGTTGACTTCACAAGTTCTACCCCAGCATCACCATCCACTGTCAATCTTATCAACATTTCACTGCCAGCGTTCAACGGATGACCGTTTGCAAACACCACACTATGAATATTGAATGTCTCTCCACGTAGAATTAAGTCCGAAGGTCGTATTGTTACTCGAATGCTGTCCGGTTCAGCAATAGTCAATATTGCACTAGCAACTTCAGTCACACCAGACATTAGTTTTATAGTGGTGGTGCCGAGGCTAGTACCACGAACTAAGCTGACGCTGTCTTCGAGAAAGGCTGTGTCTTTGTCAGGTACAGTGAGGTAGTAAAGTGTTTCTGATATGTCCTGAATCGTTAGACGACCTGCACGAGCTCGGACAACCCTATAATAAATGGTTTTAGATTAACTCAATATGATTATTATAATCTACAAATAAAATATTGTAGAATGTTAAAAGTAAACTACCTATGTTTGTTTATTGAATGTGCAAGGTGTTGCAGGATTGTTCATAGTAGATAAAATATGTTCTACTTATATTACAATACCTACCTGTACTTTAAATTGTCTCCAGGTGCTATGGTAGCCATGGCTGGTGTAAGCACTACACTGGCCACAACCTGCAGTTTGAAATCTGTGCAGATATCAGCCAAACATACTTTGACTTGACTTTCACCCATTGCCTGTCCGTAGAGCAGTGCGGTGTGAGAGCGGAGACCTCTGGACTCCAACTCTGTGACGCCGTGAGGGGCTTCGTAGTCTGTGTCTCGCCATTTTACTAAACTGTTACAATTGGAATGTTTTAATAATTCAATTAATTTCTAAAGAGTTTTTGTAAATACTATACTATAAAAAATATTTCTCAAACAAGTGTCTTGTATTTCTTTTATTCTTGCATCAGTGCAAAGTCCATCTTGGTCAGAAGTTGTGGAAAAGATAAACTAAATATTAGTTATGTACATCAATAGGATAGTTTTCAACTACATAAATTAATCCGTACCTTTAACAATTAAACAAATAAATTGTAAAAAACATTAATATACTTACGTAACCAAAGGTTCATCTCCATAGTCTGCAAGATTTTGAGCTGTCCACAAAAATGGTATTCCATCTAATGTTGAAAATTTATTTCCTAAAAGAAAAAACCATAGAGTTAAGAAAAGAACTTTAAATTGCAAGCCTTAATTGCTTGTCATTAAGTTATTATCTTTACGGAATACACAATACAATCAATTCAAACATAATTATTTAAATTCGCTTACCCTGGTCATCATATGCAACTACTTCAAAAGCTTCCGGAGCCTCCTCCAGGTAAAGCTTCCAAGTTGTACTTGTCACTTTGAGAGTCTTTATTTTGTCTATGTCAACATCACCTCTTAGAATCTAGGAAGAAATTCATACAAACGGTAAGGAAACACAAAAGTTTCAAAAAAAATCCCGCCAATCGCCATAACAAAGCCTTACCTCGCCGGTGTTTACTTCTTCGGCGAAAATGATAACTGAGCCAGGTGGAGCACAGTCCTTGGACACCGAAACACGTGCTGACCGTGAACAGTGCCCCCAGGCGTCGTCATAAATAGGTTCAAGATCAATGATGTCATCGCGAGACAAACTCCTGCAAATATACTATTCGTAAGCCTAAAATCTAATTAAATAATAAATTTATTACAGCTACAGATTAAATTATAAACTTACCAGCTGTAACAACCACCCTCGATGATCTCAAACGTGAAATTTACACGCAAATTCTCCAACCATGGCAGAAGTACTCTCGGTGTGTTTATTTTAGCACAACTCACGAAACATATGTTAGCAGTGAGTAACACAGGTAAGAGCCATAAAGAAAGTGGTGGTTTCATGATTGCAAGAGTCAATATAATATTATTACACGAAAAAAATCCAAATTATGCTGTTTTTTAAAAACATAACCTCAAATCAACACAACAAACGCCGAACGAAACGAACGTTCAAATTTGACATTGACATTGTATTATTGATAGGGATGTAAATAAATAATCGATTTTTATTTTATAATAATCATTTTCATAATAATCACTGTTCGATTTTTTTTATTAATAATAAAGTTGTTGAGTCGATAATAACGTTTGTGATATTTTAAAAAAAAAAAATTTTTTCTCTTTATCTTCACATCCCTAATTATTGTCAGCGCGCTTAATGTACCACCTTGCGTTCCGTAAATCACTTACAGAACCGTGAGCGCTCAAATCGCTTACAACCGTTCCGTTGACTTTTAGCGCGATATTGACAGTTATTGCGTCAATTTAAGTTTTGACAGCGCTCACGCCGACCATACTCCAAAGTGTTGGTTCTCTGAGCGCAATGTTAATGACGTCATCGTTCTCACACATGGTCGACAATGGATGCGCTCTCGCTTCAACGGAACGGTGATGTGAGCGTTAAAATCGCTTTTATCTATTTGCGGAATGCAGGGTAAGTTGTGTGCAAACGGTTGGACCATACGACGTGTACACACCTCTGAGCAATCTGACGACATTAGTGACGTCACCGTTCAATGCTAACGGCCCAAACAAAAGATAGGTAGTCTATTGTGTGCAGCAAAGTCAATGTCAAAGTACTCAAAGTCAATGCCAAAATGACAACTGAATAATTTAATTTGTGGGATCTTAACTTTCGGACAAGTTTTGTTGCACTTATATTGTTTAATCTAAAGATATTGAGCAGATTTATAGGAAAAACCTGAAAAAGCTATCTTATCGACCCATATTAAACCAGCTGTCATTTTGACAGATCGTTCTAGCATATTTTCGTACCAACAAGTAGACCAAATTAATTTCAGTGATAACGTTTGTGAGTAATGAAAGAAATCATTTATGGGCGACGTATTTGCACACTTACCAACGTTTTCACTATATTCTATTAACAGACCACGACAAGAGTAACGTCGTGTTTGGTTTGTTAATACTTTATACAAATATGTAAAAAACACAGTTAATTACCTACACTCACTACAGGTGACGACAGTTACATTATAAAAAATGCAAATTGAAAAAATCTAGCTTTGAGAAGAGACAAAAACTAAGAACATATATATTTTCTAGTTAGGACCCTATGGTTAGTATATGAGGTCAAGTCTATTTCTGCAGACCTTACACGTATTTTTTTTGTTGAAGGATAACTGCAACTCTTCTTGATTGCTATTCTTCTTTTTCTGTTATCCAACAGCTCATACTGCTGCAAAACGGAACACATACAAAGTTCTTCTTTTATTGTCACTGTCAATCTTAAGTCTGACATTCAATCAAAGAAAAAAACAACAACAAAGATGGCTGCAAATCATTCGTCATGTTTCGTGTCGTATTTTATTTTATGTGCGGAGTTTATTTTACTTGTAAATGCCATTCCTACTTATCAGTGAGATTATTTATAGACTAATTAGTGTTTTAAAGAAGAAACTGGTAAAAGTGTATCGAAAAGCAACTGCAACAATGCCATTCGACAAGGCCACAGGAATGAAAAGCAAAGAGATCGATAAAGGCAACAAACTTCGAAGTAGGACTGACGACACTGTTCTTTCGACAGCTGTAAACATTAGTGAAGTTGTGCAACCTTTGCCAAAGATGGAAAACGCGGATGAATCTTCTGAGAAACCTACTGACCTATGTTTACAGTCCGGCTCACACTTGGTATCTAGCACAACGAGTAGTTTGGCTGATACGCCTGGTGACTCAGGGGTTTTATGCTTGGATAGTGAAGCTTCAGAAGTTAATAGCCAAGCTCTTATGTCACATAGTCTAATTGGCACTGAAGAATTAACGTGCGATAGTCAATATGATGCTCTACCTTCATGTTCACAAGATATGATCAAAAGTACGACTAGCAGCATAATGACGCGAAGTGACTTAGACACTCAAAATGGTAATGATGATATGGTTCCAGAGCTACTCACAGAGACTAGTGTCAAGACACCTGTCTATGAAAACTTACCAGATGTTATTCTTAAAGCTGTAGAAACTGAAAAAGTTACAGAAGAAGTGAGACGACCTGCACTACGGACCAGTGAACCAAAAAAATCTTTATCTGAGGACATAGTTTATAGGAGGAGATGTAGAAAGAAATCACAAGGGGCAAGTACACAGAAAAAACGAGTTTCATTTCATGAAGATATTCTTAATAACACCAGGACTGACAATATTCATATAGAAAGAGGTTTTGTTTCATATGCTCATGACAGTTCATACTGTGAAAGATTTAAGCATAAAAACAATGTTTTGAGTGATAGATCATCATGGTGTGCTTCCGGGGACAGAACACCAAACTATGCTGCTGATGTAGCACAGCAGACTATGTCAGATATCCTTGTATATGGTGATTCAAAAAATGACAGAAGTGGAGTATTTGAGTATTGTAAAGATACCAACAATGAAAATACAGAAAACAATAGCAAAGATCAAGACAATAATAATGATGTCAGACCAAAAGGAAAACTGTATGGCTGTGAGTCTAACAGCTCTGATTCAAACTTTAGTTGTGATTCTGAAACCACTTCCAGTGAATCCTCATCTTCACATTCGAACAAGACTGCAACAACCCTATTACATAGAAAGTGTGACAAAGCTCAGAAGTCTTACTCCTGTGATGGATTTGAAAGCAGTCATGTACCATTCATGAGAAAAACTTATTTCTCTGAAGCAGATATTGACCAACCCCATGAAAGGGTCCAAAAACCTCTTGAAGTTACCCAGAGTCCAATAAAAAATGCAGTTAAATCTGTCCTCAAGAAAAATCGCTATATAACAACTAATGTTGTAGAAGAACAAAAACAGAATAAGAAAGTTTTAAAGTTATTGGACACAAGTAACATCATAGATTCCCTGAAAAGTTTCTATAAGAACTTTAATCTGTCTTTTACACCAGAAAAAGGAGTGCCAGAAACTAGCATGGACTTGAATAATGTTGTTGAAGCACTGCCATGTGACATCAACCAAAATAAGAAATCCCTTTCTAAAAGCCTTGACTCAGGCTTTCAGATTGATGATGAAGATGATTTTGTTGAGATAAACCTCAATGGACAGCCTTTAGATACAGATAAACAAAACAATACTCCTAGCAAAGCACCTACCCCTGGCACATGGAGCCCTAAAGAAGGTTCTCCACGGCACAAGCTTACTCTGAACATGAAGAACCAGAGTGATAGGAAATCAACATCTAAGGAAGCTTTACCACCTCTGAGCAAATATGTAGTTAATTGTGAGAGCACAGTCTACGAACACAAAGGCGTCTCTTATAGCTACGTCCATGACGCTTTTCAAACAGCTTTCGACGCCCCAAAAGAAACATTCGTACCCATTCCTGAATCTACACCTGTCAAGGATCTGAGCGCGAGCAGCAGTCTCAAAGCAGATTCCGCCGTCAAACCAATGGACATTGATTCTTCAAGCAAAACTTCTACGCCCAAACGACAGTTCAGCAAAAGCATTCAAGATGAAACAGAGCAGAAGAATGGTATATCGAGACATCTTTCATCACCTAAGAAACAAAACGTCAACAGATACAGCAGGAAATTCTCATCTACCGCCATTCAGAAGCTAGACGCAGAACTCCAAGATAACTGTTCCAACGCTGACAACTCGACTATCAAAGGCGGTGAGGACTACGCCGAAGACTTTTTCGACAGTCCAACCAACCAGAAACTGCAATCCAACAAGTCCGCGTTACTCAATAGATATCTAAAGAATGTGTGTCAGAAGAAAGACCTTGAAATGAAAATCAAGAACAATAAGTTTTATCAGACAAAGTTGAAGCTTGAAAAGAATTTCCCGAGCATAATATACCCATTGAGGCAGGTGTCGGAAACTTTCTTCGTGTCGGCAGCGCGGATGGCTCGTCTCATTGACAAGGAAGTGATTGAAAACAAAAGACTCTCCATGAGGCTTTTGATAGCGGACGAGCCTTCGTACTTTGACAGTTTCGAGGACAATGTCGCAATGGAGTGCAATGAAAAACTGAGGCTGCAAATATTCTCATATCCTAATGAAACTTTAAACAGGGTAAGGTTCTATAATTTACAATTTACTACACGTGATTTCTGTTCTATTTATTCGGCATAATTGATCTCCAGATGACAAACTACATTCCAAGGACGATATCCTTTCAAACAAATATTTCCTTTAGCAATGTCTCCTACGAAAGGTTCTGACTGCCCCTTCCTTCCAGATGATGAAGGTGCAGTCCCCGTACAACATGGACGATGGCTCCTGGAGTCCCCTGCTGGTTTTCATCACGGACTATGCTCTGTATGTAGCCGGGTTGAAACAGGGTGGGACGGAGTACGACATACATTGCAGACTACCCCACAACGAGCTCGATGCTATCGCTGTAAGTTTACATTGAAATCATTTTCAGATCGTTTTGGTTTGACGCAGTTCTAACTTATAACTATATGATTAAACACTTTCTCCCGTAATTAATAAGCGCATTTTACGCCTACACTCGTTAAATCGTGGTTCGTGTTCTCTATCTCATGTTACAACTTTCGTAACTGATACAGATAGATCTGGGTTTTTTTCAGGTTTAATTCAGATAGATTTAAGATGCGTTTTCTGATAAGACAAAAATTTCATTGAGAACAACGTTGTTGCAAACTTAACCTTTTGGTAGAGAAAGACAGTTTTATATTTTGAACACATATAAACAAAAAAACAATTTACAAACAGGATTTATTTTATTTATTATATTCAATGAAGTTGACCTCTCTGATAGATAACGACTTTTGTAAGATATCTAAAGTCATTGCCTTATACGTATATAGGTATTTTCCACTGTAAGCAATTTGTAAAACAAAGATAATATAAAAAATAGGGCAGCGTTAAAAAGGTTGTTGTACTGTTTTACTATTTAACATTTTGAAGGACTAATGCACAAAAGATTTTATAAATTTATAACGCAGAGTACAGAGAGGCCTACAATACATATAACAAAACGTATTAGTTTAAATTACAAAGAAATGAAAGGCGTTTGACCTCCTTATTGCCCGCTTGATTTCTACAGTGCTGAAAGTGAAAAAAATATCATTCATGCTTTTACTTTCCTCTTGCATTACCATAAATATCGTTAGGTTTCCAAAATGCAATTGTTTATTAATTAACTTCTTATTTGCATTGTTGGTACTTTCAGTTTTTATAGTAATAATATTATAATATACAAGTATTGCAGCCCATTTATATCCGAAAGGTATTAATTTATGCGAACTTTAAGATGCATGTTACTCAACGAACGAAAAATTGGTTTAACAGTTAAAGTTTTCGTATTAATATTGTATAGGACGTCAGATGAATTAATATGAATAGTATTCGAAAATAAAGTTTAACCTGAATACATAGTAGTTACGATTGTAAAATGTATAATAGAGTTGATGGCAGTAGTTAGTCTTTATTTAAAGCCGTTAAATCGATATTCTAATGCCCTAGATTAATCTACTATTACAAATAGTTACAGACATAACCAATGCTTATATTGCTTGAATACTATACTTTTATGTTTAATGTTTTAAAAGAATGGTCCGCCGCTAACAATAGCCTTGTAATATATAACAAAGCTTTAATTGTAAAATCTAGTATGCCAACAACTCAAATAGCGAACATAAGTATGGGATACGATAAATTTAGGCTTTAAAACCCCTTTCCTTTAATAATTCCTTAAATAAAGGTGTTATATGTATGCCTTTATGACATAGCTGCTATGCGAAGTTACTCGAGCGTATTTGTATTGTAGATAACTCGATTGGGTATATCTTTTCTCAGATACAATTCAAAGCAGTGGTACGAGTAGTTGCGAATTCCTTAATAATTTATTTATTACGAGAACCAAACTTTATAGGCATAGCAACATTCGTTCTCCTTCTATTCTTCTACGCTCTTACGCACCACCGTTTGGCAGCTTGCATACAGTGCTAGCAATATTTTTCTAACTCCTATTCCTCAAAACCTTATCGCTTCAGTTCTAATACTTAAAGCCTCCCTAAAACGACTATCTCATATAGGTCGGCCCTGAAGCCCAGTACATCCAGGTGATCGACATAGCCGGCAACATAGCCTGCAGCGTGGTAACCGGGGAGGCCTCGCTCGGCGCCAGGCTGGCCTCCTCGCTAGAGTGGAGCGCTAGGACCTCCCCGCTTCGTATAGCGAGACCTCCCGCGTTGCTACCGCTGCAGTGCAGGCAGCTGGCTGCGGCAGTGGCCAGACAGAGGCATGAGAAGAAGGTAAGGGATGGTAGATAGTGGGGTTACTAGTCATTATCATTACATGGTATAAATCCAAGTCGCTAATTCTGTCAATTTGTATGTTTGTTCGCTAACTCCTCCTAAACCAGTTGAGGGACTTTAATGCGGTTTTCACCATCGAACAAAGAACATTCAGTTTTTTTTTTAAGTTACCTAATTTGAATGTTCTGGGAAAAAGTCGCCCAAAATTACACCATTGCGAAGCGTGGACGGGTCACTAGTACTTGATAAAAAATGTTTTAAGTAATAGCAAAGTAAGATTTAAAGAGCTGTCTTTTCCTTAAGTTGGGAAAGTAACCTATAAGAGATTGTTTAAACCAAAAATATAAGATGGCAAGTAATAAATTTAACTTTTAAGACACATTAGGCATTTTTTGTATCAAGTTCATGGTGGTTTCGACATTCATACCTAAATCCATTTGCCATTCTACATCTTTAAAGACGAGTGGCGAAATACAGCGGTACAGCATCATAAAGTGAAGAATGCCTAATGCCAATGCTGTGATTCTTAGATTGCAATTGATTTCGACACATCTTGAGTTACATTAGGCAATCCCTATCATAAGCCACACAGATTATAATAATAGTGCATTTTTGCTAAACTAAGCTATCATACAACCCTCGTTTTTTTACGCATCGGGCTGTCCCTGTTTTTTTATCTTAACTGTGCCCAGTTTTTTCTCACTAGCTTATCTATAGGCACCAAAGCTAATATTGTGCTAACATTTCTCTCAATGTTTGTGTTTTTATTTTTTGTATGTACAAGTAATGTAAATAAATAAAGCTTTTCACATCTGCATCCTTTCTTCACAGTCTTACGTCTTAGTCTATGCCCCCAGAGTCCGCGAGTGCTGTACTACGGCCGTGTTTGCTCGGGCGACGACCGCGAGCGTTTAATCGACGCGCCCGGAGCGTTCGCGCCGCCGCTGGAAGGCTACCTTATGTGCAAGACGGAGAAAAGCAGGCGATTCGAACCATGTTACTTTCTGCTGAGGTATGATACATGTACAAAAAACAAAAACTAAATATAGAAGCACACAGTAATACACACACATGCACATAGAAATATTTTCACTCACATATGATACACAATTTTTTTTTGGGTCGGTGACATTTCGGACCAAAAAAACTCGGACACCTTCGCCAATGTATGGAAAAAAATAATATTAAAATTGAAAATCCATACATTGGCGAAGGTGTCCGAGTTTTTTTGGTCCGAAATGTCACCGACCCAATTTTTTGGGCTATATCTATTTTTATTTATATACTTAAGATAATTTCGTTTTGCTGTTTGAACTTGGACAACAAATAAACAATAACAAATGCTGGTTTCTGGGCACGCAGACATAATCAAAGTATGTAGATGCAATTGCAGAAAATGACGCAATTCCAGAGTTCTAAATCGAAGCTTAAATATATTGTTTAAATTGGCTTTGTTAATAATTTTGCTTTAAATTAAGAAAATATTGATTGACAATATAATTATAATATTAACGATTTAAAAACTTAGTTCATTTAAAAAAAAAGTGCTATAAAATGCTATCGACATTTCGTAATGACAAAATATGCGGATGTTTTGTTAAAATAATAAAAACAATAATTAGGTGTCGAATATACAAATTAGTGTTAATACCTATCATATTATTACAATACTAATGTTTGTTTGCTAGGCATAGTTGGTTCTAAATTTTTGGGTTTATGATTAGGTATTTAATTCTATTTTTTTTGCGCTAAATCATACTCGATGTGCCTTATAAACCTCATTGTGTCAAATATAACAGTTATGGTAAAAACCGTTTTAAATTAAGTAATATTGTTAATAGTAAGCGAATATACTTCTAAGCTGAGAGAACCTAGTTACACACAAGCCAATTTCGAAGTGCTTAAAGACACGGGCGACTTTGCCTTCTTATTTCTTCGATATAAACATACCATCACAACATTTTTTAACCCCTACAGAGCCGGCGTGCTCCACTGGGGCCCCCACACGCCCGACGGGTCCCCTTTACCCCACAATATCGCCCTTCGCTCTGTCCTCGGCGTGCGAAGGCACATCGACGTTCAATGCCGACCGCATTGCTTCGAAATAGCCCTCGCAGACAAAACCAGACTTCTACTAGCGGCCCCGGACGACCCGACGGCGTCTTCGTGGTTACAATCGTTGCTATTACACGCAGCTCAGGTATGTTATTCAATAGGTTATGGAATATGTTAAGTTACTTTTACTTGAGATAATTATGATGAGATTTATGCGGTTCCGGTTTGGTATGTCTAGGTGTATACAGTTTTGGGTATACAATATTGTTTTGGTATTCGTTATTTGTTTTGTTTCAAAATAGGAATAAAAAGTAAAAAAGTGACATATTTACCTACTCTAAAACAAACAGAATAGATATCTTTAAAATCTAGTATAGTAAAGTTTTCGAGTGGAATTCCTTACAGGAAGTATTAGTTATCATTTGAAGCAACCTTAAAAATTATATAACATGTTTTTCTATTACTTGATTATAAACAAAAACAATGTCTATATTGTTTTGTAAACAACATAATCAGTAGCAATAATCTTCTAGTTCAAGGTAAGTGTTAGTTGAAAAATATTTACTTTACTTTATCTATATATCTTTCAAGTGCATTGAAATAAACTTATCGTAATCACCTGTAAATGGATCATAACATGAACAATGAAAGTATCAGTGATACAGCTACTCAATTTGATGTTTTATCTTTTAAATCCAATAAAGAGGGAAATAAACTGCCTTTATTATCTGCGCAGAATTGTATGATCAAACGAACTTAAATACGCATTTAAAACCTATATTGATTTAATATGTTAATCGCTTCCATTGTCACGTGACAGTTTTCGTAAGACAGTCACGCGGTGTGGTTTTAAGCGGCCAAAGTACGTTATGTTTTGGGGTTTTCAAGCTATAATAGACTTTAATACGAGGGTGATCTGTCCGAGGTGCGGTGCTTGCGCACCGTGGGACCGTCCCCAATTAAGCTTTCGAACATGTGATTACGGTTGATAAACAAAGTCATTATAAATCGTGCTTAATTCTGTCTTAAAAATCGAAGCACATGCTTGTATTCGATTCAAATCATTTGAATCGAAACAAAAAACCTATACTCGCATTTTGATATGTTTCAACTATCCCTACTTACCTTACCTCCACTTCAACCACCACTCATCTACCGCCCCCCCAGGCGCTAGAGGACAAGGCCGCCCCGTCCCCCGACCCGCGCGGCGCCCCCCCCGCCGCCTGCACGGTCGTCATCACTTCAAGTGAAGTGATCAGTTTGCGGGAGACACTTGACATGACGTTCCTGGAGGGGGCCGCGCCTTACTTGAAGGAGCGGGGGTCGGAGGCTCTGCTTAAAGGTAAACATACGTTATTATTTACGCAACCTATTTCTCTTATCTATTACGAGCGACCCGCCCACGCTTCGCAATGGTGTAATTTTGCCGACTTGCTAACGAAATATAGAATTTTGGCTAACTTAAAAAAACCTTGTTTTTTAATTACAATTTTAAATCAATAAATTACCTAAAAGATGGCGAAAACCGCATTAAAATCCGTAGTGTGGTTAAGGAGGAGTTAGCGGCCAAACATACAAACAGACATAATTAGCGACTTGGATTTATACTATGTAATGATAATTATGATAATGATATGCATCCACCTAACTTAACCTTACCTATAACCTAACATTGACTTAACTCTTTTCTACTTTAACTTCACTGTTCGGTGCAACGCTTCCAAACATTCACATTTAGTTCACTTCAACTTCATTCATTCATTCATTCGTTCATTCCAGAATACATGGAGGAGACCCGCACGGCCATGGAGATACTAGCGTGCGGGTTCATCAAGAATTTGACGGCACTCAAAATACCTGACACTGATGAAAATTGGTGCTGCTTGGTGAGTCTAAGAATCATAGTTATAAACTATTTTCAATATTGACTTGACAACCGGATTAATACATATAGCGATATAATTTGTTACAATTGTTAAACAAAAAATTTAAGTTAAAAACTTTGGTTTAATGATCTTTTTGTAAGTTCATCTGCCTTTAAAAACTAAGGGTATAAACAGACCATTTCCGGAGCTTGAAACAATGTTGTATTGAGCATAAATAATACTAATTGCACAAAAAAAACAGCAATACCTAGTTTGCCTTTTAAGGAAGCAGTCTTTTTTCACCTTGTATATGTTACGGCTAATACCCGAAGTGCGGCTACACCTAGTTTTAGCCGGTTAGAAGTGTTTTTAATATGGAAAACTGTAAAATAAAAATATACTATGTATATAAAAACTGGCTTGAATCATGAGTCGACGTAGCGGGACTCCTTTTTCTGGGTGGTATCAAAAAAGTAACCTAACTAACCTAACCTATTGATGTTCTAACCGGCTAAAACTAGGTGTAGCCGCACTTCGGGTATTAGCCGTACCTTATACATTACTACCTTATACCTCCTACTAATTGCTCACATACCTCCTCACGTCTAACTACAGCCATTCATCTATTAATTTACACTTTATCTCCATGAATCCCAGGAGTGGAGTGTGTGCGAGGCGCGCGAGCGCGGCGCGGGCGCGGCACTAGTGTTCAGCAGTTGCACTGAACTGGAGAGGTTCATAGCTGCGCTGGAGCACGCCTTCTGCTCGCTAACGGTGGGTTATATCGATTAACTAGCTTTCTTTTTGACATTAAACTCATTTTTACGGTTTTTTACGCGTTTATGCTACTAATATTATAAATGTGAAAGTTTGCGAGTATGGATGTTTGTTACTCTTTCACGTAAAAACTACTGGATGGATTTGGATGAAACTTTACAGTAATATAGGTTATACATCAGAATAACATATAGGGTACTTTTTATCGCGGGAAAACATCTCATTCCCACGGGGAACCGACTTCCACGCGAACGCAGTCCTGGGCGGCCACTAGTAGTTACTATAATGTTAGCTTGACTATTTGAATATTTTGTGTTTAAAAATTACCCACATGCAAAGCGGAATTTTAAATAAATGTTCATTTTGTAATACAACAAACACATTAATATCTTTTAAAACTTTGTCGTCAGAGAATAATACGTTATCACATAATTGGTTTGCTATCAAAATTCTTGTTTAATGTTTCGGTTTGTGATACTACAAAAACTGGACTTATATTCTCAAGAATGAACACAGTGGCGGAGTGTGAGATTTCTTATTTAAACTTTTTTTTCAAAATGGCTAAATAAAGAATAACAATATTTGTTTCAGAGCGAGCCGTTTCCTCTTAGCGTGGTGGATGCTACTAAATCTCAATACAGCGCTGCATTCTCTAAATTCGACGCGGCGTGGACGCACATGCTGCCCGCACAACAGTAAATTAAACCTTATTTCTTAGTAATTAGAGACTAAATTACATTGTAGTTACCTAAAACATACCCCTTCCCCTCTTCTAGCTATAGAAATAGTACTTCTTTTCAGGATCTCAAGTGTATATATGTTGGACTTTCGAAAATGAGGCTAAAATATGCTTAACATTTAGAGTTAGGCGTCTTAGATAAAATGAATGATGATATTAAAATATGTGGATTGACCTTTTTGGATGAAATTAATGAAATTAAAATTCTAACCTGAAAATGCATTTCGTGACAAGATATTTTGTGAATAAAATGATATTAATTGCACAATATAGTAAAATTATATGGTAATGATATTATGTCATGAACGTCATATAATATGATTCGATTATTTCCATTTTTAATATATTAGAAAATATAATATAATGGCGGCAAATTCTTGCCGCGAATATGTAATAATTAATGCATTTTATCATTCATATATTCATGATATAATTTAAAACGCTTAATATTGATATTAGCCGCAAGTACTATAATTATATAGTAAATAATTATAAATACTATATATTGGAAAATAAATAACTTTGTTCTTGAATCATGTATTTTCTCAAAATTATAATAACTTCTATTCATGAAGTGATATATTATTTTTAGTATAATATAAATGGATTGCCGAATTGCTTTTGCTAAAAATGTTGTGGTGCGTAGTATTCTAGAACTTGTTTCGTAAGATTAAAGTCGATTTTTTATTTCGTCCATATAAAACGATGAAGAAATCGATTTGAATTGACATCGATTGTCAAAACAAGCAAGTTTTAAAGAATAGGGCAGCTTCGTGGATGGTGTCCGTAGATTTTGTATGGATGCGTTCAATCGTAGATTTTATACAACAACCTTTAATAGCTTTAATTCGCTTAAAGCTAATTTTGAAAGGTTCCGTTGCAAAATTCCAATAGCTCGGTTTAGAATGTGATTTTGTTGGTTATTTCTGTTGTGAATTTCAAGCATTTATACGAAACATATTAAAAATATCGTATCGAGTAGCTAGATTTGTTATTTGTACCATTTCGGAATAAAGATCTCTGTAACCAAGTCTCAAATGTTGCCTATTATATAAGATGTTGTGTTGCTATATGCAAAAATATTTTCCTTTACTGGTTGGTTGTTGCTACTGTTACCAAATATATCTTGATATCAAAATGTAAAGCCGATGTACGTGGCTGTGTGATATTAATGTTTAACTTGTAACTAGGGTAGGTATTAGTCTATTATGTATATCAATGGTTTTAGAAGTAAAATATAATACATTTTTAGCTCTCTTGTAGTACATATTTATATGTTTGTGTACTTCTTATTTATTTTTTAAATTACTTGACATTTTAATATTGTATTTTACTTCTAAAATTAATAATAATCGTATTTTCTTATATCTTAATGGTATGACGTATATGTCTGTATTTTTAATAGTTTTCTTTTTTATTATGACATTGAATTCCAAATGAAATATTTTTTTATGATTTTTTTATACCGAGTCGTTTGTAAAAGCTTATGTGCTTTTGTATTTGTATGTAACGCGTTTTCTGTGATTAGTGTTTTACCGTTATAAGTTATTTGTTTAATAAATTAAAGCATAATATTTGTATTTGTGTAATTGACATCTGAATAAATAAAATGAATGAGGTTTAAAAATTTTCTTCTTTATCTTGTCTAGTAATATTACTATTTAAAAAAAACATCTGCTATTCTAGACCTTTAAAGTTAATCTTAAAAATAATAAAGTATACAATTAACTTGAATCATTTTATTTATCCAGTTTAAATACTGCTCGCTTCAGTTGTAGTATATTTAATAATTTTACACCATTTATTTAAGAAATCTGTTAAATCTGTAATAGTTTTTAAACACTATATTTTAAATAAAAACTTATACATTCAGCGATGATGAGATTATGTGTTCTGTTACATGTTAATTTACTTTTAATGCCAGTTTTGTTCACTACCAATACTATAATAGTTATATAATCAAGACAATATCTTCCTGTATAGTCCAACTAGTTGTTGCAATTTTAAGAGAAAAAAACATTCTTTTTTTAAATAAAAAAGTTGCAAGGGAAACAAACTTTGCGTTTTTTTTTCTCTTAAAACTGCATCGACAATGCGGTAGCTATTATAAAGTATTATTAAGAACAATAATAAAGTAGTGCTTTGTAAGTTAGATGCTGCCTTCTTACACTTTGGTGTATGTGTTTGAAATGTGTCTTGCTATACGAAAATCATTACCAACTTATGACCAATCTCAATAATCTATTACTCAACCAATTGCTGAAGTATTTAACTATGTTAGCATGTTGGGACCAGCCTGTAAAAATGTACCCTCCTTGTTAAGAAATGCATTTTAAAACTGCATTAGCTAAAATATGTTTTTTTTCTGTAATTTTTATGTGACAGTTTTCGTAACTGGCAGAGATACATATTTTAACTCATGTAGGTTCACAGTGCGTTTTTGAATAAAGGAGCTAATACTCCTACAAAAGAAGGTTGACACACTATTTTGTCTCTTGAAAGACCTTATAGCAAGAATATATAAGCAAAAGTTTTTAAATAGCAAGACACTGAATTTCGAATATGATATGTAGTTATAATTAGCGACCTTGAATTGATTTTCAATAAAGCTAAATATTCGCTTCACAGATCTACAAACTATTTAACAAATAAATTCTGCGAAGATAAGTCTGTTGTTTTATTTTACAAATAACCATAGTAGTTATATTTATCTTTTTATTATTGAAAGCAGTTCCGACAGCTATGCATATAAACTTATTACTTAATTTCTTTTGCTATTAAATATTGTTATAAGTAGAGTAAAAAAACACCGACAACATTGTTTGAAAGAGGCGATAATAATAGTTAAAAACCGGCCAAGTGCGAGTCGGACTCGCGCACCGAGGGTTCCGTACAAACCTGCAAAAACTACTTAAAATTTTAAGCTTTTCGGAATTTTTCTGTTACCTGTGCTGTAAGCTATTGCTTCTTACCAAATTTCGAGATTCTATGTCAACGGGAAGTGGTCTTTAGGTTTTAATTCCCGTGCGTGTAGTTGCGAGTTTCAAAATATGCGGTATCAATGGTTGTACTTTTGCGTTTTGCGTTTTTGCGTTGACTTAGATTTTTTTTTTTCACGGGTTAAAGGCAATTAGATCTAAGTATTAGATATGAATTTCAACTTATAAGTTTATATTTATTAAAAAAATATATATTTTGTAATGTAACTAAAAATTTAAGGTTTTCGGAATTTTTCCTTTATCTATGCTATAAGACGTTGCTTCGTACCAAATTTCAAGATTCTGAGTTCACGGGAAGCACCCTGTAGGTTTTGATTCCCTTGCAAGTGTCGACTTGCGGCATAATTTGCGGCATAAACGGCTGTATCTTTTGATTGCGTTGGCTTAGAAGTTTGATTTTTTCACAGCTTCAAGGGACAGTAGACCTGAGTAATTGATATAAATTTCAGCTTCATACCTCCACGCGTTCCTGAGAAAAAGGGTCTTGACAGACGGACGGACGGACAACAAAGTGATCCTATAAGGGTTCCGTTTTTTTTCCTTTTGAGGTACGGAACCCTAAAAATGAAGTATTTAAGGTTCTAAACATTTAAGTTACCTGCAAGCAGGTGGAAAGGAATTTACGTATTTCAACCAATAGTTTCAACGAAGTTATCCCTATGGTCAAACTAAAAATAAAGGTATTCAACGCTACAGAACAGGTTCCTGTTATCTTGTTTATGAGACACAGGAGGCATTAGCATACTGGCTCACACGACACACCTCTAAACTAGATTTGTTTACTTGTTATTGAATAACATTGAATTGTTGCATAATACTATTTATCTTAGAACCACTGCGTTTCTTTTACGACCATCTTAAATGTGGCGTTCATGGGAAGAAATTTATTAAAACAGTACTTACTATTAAAATTTTATAAACCGAATAAACAAACCTTTTTTCGTTTGTGTATAAAAAAGTCTGGTGACGCCTCATCGATGTAAAACCTTGTTTCTTGTTAAATAGAGTAGGTGCTCTTTTATATACTTACTATTATTACTACATATATGCTTGCATGCTTAGGTATAATGTAAGCTTTTAAGTAAATTAAGTAACCAACATCGATTACTTTTGTATGATGTACAATTCATCTTAAATGCATTATCGTAATTACAGTGAAGTATATACTATTTTAAATGTAAGTAAAGGTAAACAAAACATTCCAACAGTTTACTCTCATCACCCGAAATTACGTTATCTGACCTACGCGTTATCTTTATAATGTTACATTTGATAAAACAGATACATTTGCATAATGGAGAGGTGCTGTAGTAAACAACAGGTAACTAGTTAGTTACTATACCTGTTTCAAGTAATTCCTGAATTTTGATTTGATTAGTATCGTCTGATCATTCTAAGAAGAAGGTCGTCTGTGCCATGGCAGAGTTAAAGGTATGTAGAAAGATTAAGGTATTTATATCCAGTAAAATATTCTGTTAAGCTACGGTTAATATTTGTATACTTTTAAGACTCAAAGATAAAATATTTTTGGGAATCTACAAAACGAAGCTTATTCCCTGCATTTGAATCTGTAGGTAACTAAGTAGGTACCTAACTTAAAGTAGAGTTATTTATACAGATTTCATAAATAATTTATAAACTTAATCGAGCAAACTTCTATTTTGTCACTTGTAAAGATAACTATCATCTTGATATAACTTGCATACTAAATACGTTTCTTCGATCTTAAAGTAACTTAACTGAAGCTAAAATGATGATTTACTTCAAACCTTTCTAATATTCCGTGTCTTGCCAGTACCTCTGTGGCTTCGGGTCGGAGTTTACTTCCGAGGACCCTCGGAAACCAGGAGCCCTTCCTCAAGGGCAGAACAGTCCTCAAGTCTGCCCTTACGGATTATATGCGGAACAACTGTCCGGAACCGCTTTCACCGCGCCACGGCAGGAAAACAAAAGATCATGGCTATATAGGTAAATGGATGGTACCTACAAATATTAATAGCTAGAACACTCTAGATTAGTCTAGATCAAATGACATTTGCAACGAAAAACGGTTTTGTTTTTATCAAGGGTTAGATATGATGTCACACAGATACTTTCATCAAACTTATAGAGGAGTAGGTATTTAACTTACAAAAACCAATCTTTCTTTAGGCACTTTGTGCGTCAAATCGCGCACCGTGGGACCTCACTGCAAGAAGCACAGGGCGTTCCCTGTAATAACAAAATAATTATGAGTTAGCAATAGGTACTTAGTATAAGTACTACTTAATTAGTTAAGTAGCAGGTAAACAGAATAATAGGTAGCTACCTAAGTTTGTTCGTAAACATTTCCTATCGTAAACAGTTCCTAATGGAAAACAACTTGTCTTTATTTTCCTGTTTATCAAAATAATGTAGTCTTGTTTATTTCATACAAGAACCGCTTATATGATTGCTTTATTTCAGGATCCGCCCCTCCGTTGTACACAGACCGTTTAAGAGATTGAATGAGGCAAAATATTTAACTCATAACTGGGATGAACAGGAACCCGATCCAAACCAGGTAATTTTTATTTGAGCATGATTTGAGCCTTATATCATATACAAAGTTCTAGTAGTACTTACCTTTACTAAGTACCTACTTACACATATCCTTTAATAAGAACTTCCTAGAATACCTATTAGTTGTTTTATTTTAGTTATCTGAAAAAAACATAACATTTAGAACCGAAACTGATGATGATTTAAAGATTTTCCCTAAAATTCTCTATACGCACCTATCATAAATGTATAACCAAACACCTTAACTCAGGCCCTCTTTAGCCTAGCATACTCTTTGTTTCTGCCCAATACCCTTAACACCACTTTTCCCCCAGTTTCTCTGGCCTTAAACCACATTTCCCCCAATCTCACTAGCCTCATAACCACATTTCCCCCAGTCTCACTAGCCTCATAACCACAGTTCCCCCAATCTCACTAGCCTCATAATCACATTTCCCCCAGTCTCACTAGCCTTACAACCACACTTCCCCCAGTCTCACTAGCCTTATAACCACATTTCCCCCAATCTCACTAGCCTCATAACCACATTTCCCCCAGTCTCACTAGCCTCATAACCACAGTTCCCCCAATCTCACTAGCCTCATAATCACATTTCCCCCAGTCTCACTAGCCTTACAACCACACTTCCCCCAGTCTCACTAGCCTTATAACCACATTTCCCCCAATCTCACTAGCCTTATAACCACATTTCCCCCAATCTCACTAGCCTTATAACCACATTTCCCCCAATCTCACCAGCCTTATAACCACATTTCCCCCAGTCTCTATACCCTTAAACCCCCATTTCTTGCCCAGTCTCGCTGGCTCCCCTTCGACATCCCCCCCGCGTCTTCCCCCGCGGACTTCGTCTCCGGGCTGCACACGGTGAGCGGCGCCGGCGACGCGCGCGCGAGGCACGGGATCGCGATACACGTGTATCTGTGTAACAAGCCTATGGAGAATCGGGCGCTGTATAACTCGGATGGGGACTTTTTGATTGGTTGGTTTTGAAACTTTGAAACTATCTATCTATCTATATCTATTAGAATCTATAATATCCACATCAAATTAATGACAGTTCTCATTTTGCAACTAATTATCCAAATTTCGTCATATTGTTATTTTAACACTTCTAAGTACCTACTAAAGTCGTTTTTTTTCTATTGTATCTACCAATTTTATACTAAATGACATTCGTAAAGCATATGGTTTATTGACAGTCCCGCAACAAGGAACTCTAAAGATCACCACAGAGTTCGGCATCATGACAGTGGCCCCGAACGAGATTGCTGTGCTGCAGCAGGGCATGAGGTTCTCCGTGGACGTCGAAGGACCCACACGGTTGGTAAAACCACTTGATGAATAGGAATATAAAGAAACTTATCAGTCAAACTTGACTTACTACTACTTGTTGGCGTTTAACCTTCAACTATGAAAATTATACCTACAAAACAAATCACATTTCTATTTCGTGACAAACATGTTTAAACTACCTTTTTGAATCTTGTGTATTTTGAGTTTTATTTCAATAAAGTTGCGGTATATTTTGTAAATCCAACTCCTATGCAATTGAAAAAATCGATTTTTTTTTCGAGACACATTTTTACTTGACATTTTTATTTTGATTGCATTATAATATACACACCACAAAACAGCAGAATCGAATATAATCAAATATCTGATATTAGACCCCAATAGAAATTTACCAATGTTAGACTGTAAGTTTGATTGTAATCTGTTTTGTGTGTTAATTAAATAAAAATAAAAATAAAATACCTACAGCAGTAGGTAGGTACATTTTCCTTTCATCCTTTAAACCTAATCTACTGAAAATTCTCTTACACCAGTGGCTACATCCTCGAAGTGTTCGACGGTCACTTCCGTCTGCCGGACCTGGGTCCTATAGGAGCCAACGGGCTGGCCAACCCGCGCGACTTCCTCACGCCGGTAGCCAGATATCAAGATGAGGAAATACCTGGTGAGTATCAACTTTCTATAGTGGTATAGTTAAGCAAAGGGTAAACGGACAAATATCATTGCTTATTGAAAAGCGTTGAAAAAAATAAAATTGTATGCCTTTAGATAACTTCCGATCATAAAGAGATCATCTGGATTAACTGAATCTGTTTTTAGCACCGTAAAGCTTATTTAAACTATCGTATTTTTTTAATTTCATCAATTGTTTTAAAGGTGACCCTACCAAGAGATTACTAAGCTCTAAGCTCGAACACGTGTTTTGTTTTTAATTCTGATTGTTTTTTCAGGATACCAAATAATAAACAAATACCAAGGCGCCCTATTCGTGGCTGAACAGGACCATTCTCCGTTCGACGTGGTGGCGTGGCACGGGAACTATGTGCCCTACAAATATGATCTGAGCAAGTTTATGGTCATCAACTCTGTTAGCTTTGACCATTGTGTAAGTAATCTACTACTTAGATGATTTAGAAGAGCATTTTTCAGCTTGCTATCTGGTAGAGGTGCCATAAAATAATTAATAAAGTGAAGTTAACAGAATAAAATAAGCAAGCCTAGCTTAAATTAAAATCTAAGTCGTCATCGCTTCAGCGTTGAAGGTTATAAAGTTACGTGAAAGCTAACTTCAAAATTCATTCATCCATTCTTCATAATTTTAAAGCTTTAAAAAAAACATTGTAATCTAAAATTCCTAAAATTAATTTTAATTAAAAAAATAACGTTGGCTCTCTACTGAACTTTGATAAAGCTTGTGATATGACGCAGTAATCAAATAATCATCGACTGTTATTAAAATCAATACTAACCTAGGTAAAAAATACGAAACATTATGATATTACGATTAGAGATCTATTATGTTTGTTTTATAATGGTAACAACCAAATCGATAACATCATAGAAAACTTTAAATTGTTAAATGTCACACAAGACCAAAAGGCGACCGTGCGGTTTAATAGAGGGGAAGTAGAAACCTTCTAGCTTTGATTAAATTATGTATGGTTCTAAATGGAAATTGAACTTCTTACAAGATATATCGAAGAAGTTTTTAGATGTCTATGAAAAATGAAAAAAATACAAACTTGTACCTACATAAAATCAACAGAGTACCTAATTATTTAAAACCGGCGCATATAACCAAACAAAGATTTGGAAACCTTTCTAATTAATTCGATAATTAACAAGCTTGCGCTTAAACAAATTTAAAATTTCAAGTAGGTAAAGAGTAGGTATTTTCAGCTTTCTTAGGCAAAATTAAGCAGACTGCGTACATCTTTACTCTACTAATTGCTTTGTAACATACCTATCATTACGATTTAATAAAAGGTCAATAACTGTGAAACATTATAACTAAATTTTACCTCAACCAAAAAAACGTAAAATGTCACAATCAGAAGCAACATGTCTGGTAATAATTAAAAGCACTTGTGGCAATAACCTCAAAATCATGGGGTGGTGAAATGGGTTTATGTTGTGTCGAATTCCGATTGTTATTTACCATTACCATTTATACAAACTTTATGGAGCTCAATGAAATTGGATCTTTATGACTTGGATAGGGCGTCATAGGTAGTAGTTAAGGTTCGAATTTTATGGCAGATTTGCTGGTCATAGGTGTAATAAGAGGTTTTACCGCCAAATCACGGTAATTCGGATTAATTAAGGATAGTTGTTTTAACTTGTTTTGCCATTAGATGTAAACAATAATATTTTAAGATTAAGTTACTAACATATGCAAGAGTACCTACTTAACAGTCAAAATTAGATAAAATCATGACTATTCTATAGATTTCGCTGCATTAACATCTGATTAATTAAGATGGTAACTTCGATCACATGAGTAAAGAAACTGAACAGAGACAAAGCTACATACGAATGCGCTGTGACAGGTACATCACTACAAGTGCAACGCGTGTGTGTGCGTGACCACTGGCCGCTTGTCACGTATGAGCCGAAACCGCTTCAAACTAGATCAGCCAGTGGTCAATCTCAGGGCGTGCAGGCGTGACGCGACGCTCGAACGTTGTGCGTGTTTTGTTTTTGTTTTCGAGTTTCTCACATAATTCGTAGTAGTTAATACTTTTGTTTTAGTTTTTAAAAAGTATTTAAAAATATAGGAAAAGATTATTTTTTTTGCCATTATAAGGACTTTAATGAAGGTAGTGTGAAATCAGGTTTTTTGATAATACCTCCTGACAATTTTATTGAATTTGTTGAATTGCTTGAGCAAAAATTTCGCGAATATTTTGATCTTCATATTAAAAATGTTAATATTGGTAATGAAATATTAGCACGTTTGCAAGATTGTACATTTCATATGCCATGTGAGTGTTTCCCATTGGTTTATTTGAAAAAACTTTATATTAGATTTAGAATTTATCATTCGATTAAAAGACACAACAAATTATTAAAAACCAAAAGTAATAAAAAAAAAATATTTAGAGTATGTAATTTGTAAAAAAAAAACCTATTTTAATAAAAAAATTGAAAAAAAAGTACATTTATATTTTTAATTTATTCAATTGTGCCAACCCTACCAAAATAGGTATAAATTTTGCTAGCTCTTTAGAAGCTTTGTCTCTGTTCAGTTTCTTTACTCATGTGCTTCGATTCTCCGTTGAAATTTAAACACCTTTACCACCATAAGTATTTTTTAGCCATTTACTTAATAACACAAATCAATTATAACTGTCCCTATGTTTTTTTTTTATCACCTTTATCTATTACTAAATGAGTTTCAAAGTTTCAATTAACTTTGTTGATAGGTATCCTACCCATGTTCAAATGTTGACCGATCACGACAACTGACAGTGAAAAATAATCAATTTCTTGTCGTCTGACCTCAATAACATTGAAATGATACTATTGATTGGACCGTTATTTGTGTCTAGCACATGTTTTATCATCTATTTATAAATTACTTCACATATGTTTGAAAGAACCCAAGTATTTCTAGCTAATTTTGGCATCTTTTCAACTGCAACAAGTGTTATTTTAGAATCTTATTTACGACTGCATTTTTTATTTTCATATCGTTTTTCGTTTGGTTGATGTTGTAACGCAAAAAAAGGTTTTTGGAAAATTATCTCTTAGGGGGCGTCCATAAATTACGTGAGGTGTTTAAGGGGGGGAGGGGGTCGAGTCAAATCTCATCTAATCTTACGTTGGAGAGAGGGGGGGTCTCGGCAAATATCACGCAATTTTTTTTTCTGATTGAAACAAAAAAAAAATATACTATTTTGGTCTATTTAATCCAGATTGTACATGCTTAAGATTTAATCTTAAGCGTAATCGTAGTACGATTAAGATCATTTACTAATTCGTTCGAAAGAAAATAATTTTATTCATACTTCGACGTTATAAATTTACTGACTGACAAACCACCATATTTGTTTTATACCAAATAACTCAATTTAATCTGAATTTCACGCATTTACGTAAGAAACTCACATTTTTAAAAATCTCACGTGAGATTCGGGGATGGGGGAGGGGGTCGAATAAAATCTCACGACATCTCACCAGGGGGGGAGGGAGGGGCAGAAAATTTAAAAAAACACCTCACGTAATTTATGGACGCCCCCTTAAACAAACCTTGTCACAATAATGACAAACACAACAAATAAAATATTATCTAATTCGGTACGGTCGTTCTGAAGTTATATGCATACAAACACTTCAGCTATTCATTTTTATTAATATCGACGAGGTACCTATCAACTTACTTTCTCTAACCAACTTTAATTACTCTATAATTCAGTTAGTGATTAACTAATTTACCGCAGGACCCGTCAATCTTCACGGTGCTGACCTGCCCCTCCACCAAGCCAGGAGTGGCTATCGCTGACTTCGTGATCTTCCCGCCGCGGTGGTCAGTGCAGGAACATACCTTCAGACCTCCATATTATCACAGTATGTAGTTATTCTTTTTCGTTAGTTAATGTTAATCTTACTGATATAATAAGTGCGAAAGTTTGGGTTGTGTGTTTGTTACTCTTTTACACAAAAACAACTGAACAGATTTGCATGAAAGGATTTTGATACGTCTTTCAACATAAATTTACCGTATACCATGTACAGTATACAAAGAGATTTTTAATCATGAAAAAATGATTTTAAATCATGTCTTAAAAAAACTTAAGGTTTACTAGTGTAAAAAACACAATACTATTTTGTGTAGACTTCTCTGAAACACAAAGGTTACGTCCGAAAACTTAAGAACATTCACCCCTTAAAATTATTGTTTTCGCCCAACGTGCCAACGATCGTTAACCTAATTTCATCCCCTCCTTACCCGTTGGTACTTTTAATATTTATTATTTGTAAAACCTTTGTTTTCACATGACATCGCGTGTGTCCACCTCGACGCGAGTTATCGACAAAATAATTAGGTGAAACTACATTTTAAGTATTAACACTCCCTACCTGCCCGGTCGATGTAATTTATTCTAGTCACACCTTGTAGGAAAACAGAACGTTTTATTAAAAAAAAATGCAAGTATTACAGGTATAAATGAAGTGCCCACTATAAGTAGGTTAACGATAGAGTACTAAGTGGTAGTTAAGGTTTTGCTCTGCACTTATTTTTTACACGGCTATTATAAAAACACAAAAGTTTTCATGTTTTTCCTAGAGAATTATGTTGCTTTGCATACTATTTGACCTTTAGTACCTTTTTAATAGTGACACGTCTTCTATAACTTCGATATAGCTTTTACGAGTTAAATGCTGAACAATTGATTAAGTGGTGTCGCGTAAACATCGGCCGGTGTTGCTATAAATAATTTGCTAATACGTTTCGCTAGAACCTAGACATTATAATTTGACAGAAAGAATGACGACAAATTCTATAAAATCGATCGATAGTTACTTAGTCATGAAATATTTAAGCGGTCAGGCTCTGGTTTGGTAGGTACAGTCACTTGTAGAGCTTCGTTCTGTACAATACGTACTTAATTCAGTACTTACATGAAGAATGTGTGCAGAAATTATACAATGACCTTTAACCTGACTTAATTAAGAGAATGAGCTCAAGGACAATTGAAAAAGATGATCAAAATTTATTGAGATATATGACTTGTACTATGTTTAATGTTTATTTATTTATTTATTTATTTATAAATTTATGTATTTACACACAATTACACACTGAAAATTATAAAACTGATAACAAAATTAAACGTAAATACATAGGTACTTTAATAATGGAATGTTAATAATGGAAGAGTTAAACTTTGTATTTATATTTGCCTAAGACTGAAAGATTTAGAAAGAGAGCTTGATATCCCTACTAATATTATAAATGCGAAAGTAACTCAGTCTATTACGCTTTCACGCCTAAACCACAGAACCGATTTTAATGAAATTTGGTAGATACGAAGATAGAACTGAACTTGGGAAAGGACATAGGATACTTTTTATCGCGAAAATAAGCGTAAAAGGGGTTGAAATAGGGGATGAAAGTTTGTATGAAAGTTCGTTATTGTCAAACCGATTTTGATGAAATGAAGATGAAGCCGAACTTGGGAAAGGACATATACCATACTTTTTAATACAAAAAAAAGTGGTAGATGTGGTTGAAATAGGGGATGAAAGTTTGTATGGTTCCTTATTGTCAAATATAAAATCATGTAAGATTGTAACATTTTTTTAGGACAAATTCATGAGTTGATAGGTGGAACGGGGAGCGAGATATAACCGAATTCCATGCGGGCGAAGCCGCGGGCGGAAAGCTAGTAAATTATATTTCAAAGATTTTAAAAACGAATGGGTTTATAAGTTACGAGTGTTTGTAAGATAAGCGCAGTAAGATACAACCCAGACAAGGGGACAACCCAGTTACATCCACTCACGAACCATTTTCGAAAACCCAAGATATAACTCGTAACATTCCATAGGAAACTGTATGAGTGAGTTCATGGGTCTGATCCTGGGGTCCTACGAGGCTAAGGAGGGTGGGTTCCTGCCTGGAGGAGCGTCTCTGCACTCCATGATGACCCCGCATGGCCCCGACTACAAATGCTTCACCACTGAGAGCAAGGCAACACTCAAACCCCAGAAGATCGCTGTTGGGACACAGGTACTTCAATTATATCTATGACCTAAAGACTGTTACTGGGTTAAAAAAGTTTAGGTGATGATATGTTTTTACTAAGTTTGAAGATGGCAGCTTCTAATAGGAACCACGTCAAAGTTCATAAAACTATGATGGATATGATACACTATTATTTTTTATATACCTACCCTTATATTATTGACAAAATTTAATGAGAAATATTTAACGAATTGATCTTTTGCACAACTCACACTGTTTTCCTAGTAGGTAAAGTCTACCATTCCACGATGGTTATCGGCAACCATAAATCTAACCCAGCTATTTCTCCATTCAACAGGCGTTCATGTTCGAGTCTTCGTTAAGCATGGCTATCACGAAATGGGGCGCGGAAACCTGCCAGAAATTGGATGCTAAATACTACGAATGCTGGCAGAATCTCCCTAAACTATTTTCTGATAAAATCAATGTATAAAACACACATACAACTCAGCTCTTAACTTAAGTTCGACATACAAACTTCTAGATTTAAAACACTTAAAATCTTTGAATATAAGACTCTTTAATTTATTTAAGTATCACACATATTTTAAAAATAAACTTTATAAAAAGTGAGATTGTTTTATTTCTAACTAAAATAGAATATGAATAAAGGCAATGTTATAATAAGGTACGTTGACAAATGCCGTTCAGCGTTACTATGCAACGATTGCACTGCGTAAGTCTGCAGGATTCCACAGTCTACTTTACGCTTAAATATTGAACCGTCGTATGATACTCGGATCATAAAACAACTCATACCGGGTTTAACTTCAATCGACGGTCCCTTGGATTGCAGGGCGTCGACCACAGTCGTCGTATTCGTAATTGTCACTTCAACACTTTCGTTAGTATTAGTAGAGTTATCAGAATCACTAGCATTCAGGTTCTGATGCGTCACTTTGGTCACCGTGCTGGTCGTGATAATCTTAGTGGCAGCAGCGTCTTGGGTCTTCGAGTTGTCCGCGTCCCAAATAAAGCTGGACATCAGTTTGCAGTCGATCCTAGTTTCCTCGTATTCCCCGTTTGTTTTACTCACTCCTAATTTGCAGGTTTCTCCAGAATTGGACCTATAGTTTTGATACCGGTCGTCGTATCTGTCGTGGTGACTCGACATTCTTCCTAAGTTATACAGCGCTAATCCAGTGAGTAAGGTGTCAAATCGACTGCCGGAGTTTCTGTATTCGTAGACGTAAACCGGCGGCTGGTGTTGGTAGACCGGCAGGTGTTGGGAGCCGTAGCTGATCTGCTGCGGCGGGTTATAGTGGTAGTGATGATGGACTTCTGTTCTGTAGCTGGTGCCGGTATTTCTGTTGCCTGATAGCCCGTTTGAAGATGGGTAGGAGTGTGTTTGTGATCCGGAGGGTCTGTTACCCGAGTATCCGTTAGATGAAGGGTAGGAATGTGTGCCGTATCCGCCCCCGCCCCCTCGTCCGCTGTAGCCGCCGCCGCCCCCCCTGCTGTAGCCGCCCCCGCCGGACGACCGCGCGGCGAGCGTCGCCGATATAAACAACAATAGAACGAAACACCGCGACATGTTTCCCGCTCAGCTGCCCAGTCACTACTGAATGACCACTCACGCACGAAGTCTAATACAATTCCGACATCTATGCTAATATGTAGGTATATTACTATATAGTGGGTGACGCGAAAGGGCGCGTAAACAAGGGGTGGCCGCTCCGAGTATACAATAGTGAAACAAGTATTATTTATTTAAAGATTTCTTTATATTTTTAGAAGCACGACTTGCAATGAAGCAGTAAGGTAATTACGTAGTTTATAATCTGAAAACCAAATTATTTACATTCCTAAAATTATAATTCTCAAAGGAAATACAGCTTATAACAATAAAGTATTAAAAATAAAAATTAATCATAAATACCTAAGCTTAAATATAAAACTTAAAATATGTTCCGATAAAAATTCTAAAAATAAATACCAACACAACTTTTAATTAAATATTTTTAATGAACACTAACCTCTATGAAGAGTATTAGTAACTTTGTTGGCATTTCACGTGATCACCAATTAAATGATGTGAAAGCTACGAACTAAGGGTGATGATAAACATACTTGCAAATAGGTACTACTTATGTATAATTTATTATTTTTCTACAGATAATCAAGTTCATGCTAATGATATTGATATTTGAAAAATATGACCGATTTACAATTTTTTCATCTTTTTTCTATTAATTATATGGATTGCTAATTGAATGAATTTCATTCTACCGATTTATCTAAGATTTTACGCGATCGTTAAGGACCAATTTTACCACATTATTGTGCGTTTTAAATTGCAATATTAAATAATAAGTACTTAGGTACCAAGTATTTAGTTTTCCAATTTATTTTTCTTGTCCTATAATGAATCATTATAATACATTCAAAGCATGCAATACTTAAGGCCTATTCAGATCTAAGCGGTATTCGCTACCGTCTGCGGCAGAGAAAACCCAGTGGGTATGCGGTAGTAATACTGTTCAGACCTAAGCTGTAGGTAATTGATACTAAATACCTGAGCGAAACCCGCGCGGTATGTACCTCTACCCACAGCGGCAGCGAATATCGCTCAGGTTTGAAAAGGCCTTTATTGATGTTAAGTTTAAGTGTATCAACACCTTTATTTACCGTCAGTAGGTCGCAGGCGTGGCCGGTCACCCTAATCGCGTGCGATCCCATTTCGAGGGACGCACTTTGAACTTTCATCAAACAATAGATTCACACTCCCAAAAATAATACACAAGTTCATCCGTTAACAACACTACAACTAAAAATACTATTCCAAGGCCTCGCATGACAAATTAACACAAAGCAAAAAACTTCAGCAAAATAACTTCGCATGCAAATAATATAATTAGAATTTCTAAGGTGGAGTAAAATAAAACAGTATGTATATTACGATATTTTAATCATAATAATTAGCAGAGCTTAAATATTACATTCCATTTAACTTAAACGCTTCGTTGCTGTTGGGCAGGCAACTAGCATGCTAGTTAGCGAGCTACTTGCTCAATAGTAACTCGGCTGTAACCCTAACCCTTTCAGTCTTGCCATTAACAAAAATGACAAATCCAACAAAAATACATTCTTGTGACGTCTCATCGTCCCGTAAAAATAATAAATTATGACAGAAAATTATAACTTGTTACTTGATGTGTCTATTGAATTGTTTAAAAAATATCAAAAGTTTTTAACATTAATCAGTAAAAGATACGATAGTTTAATTTAAACATGCGAGATTCGTGGAATTGACTGCTTTCCGCCATTTTATCATTCTATTATGCTCTGTTGTGGACATTAAAACATTGATAGTTAAAATACATTCATTATTATATTGAAGTCCCTTGAAATGCTGACAATATGCTCTTTTCCTGTGCAGGTTTTATCAGAATTTCAAAGAATTTATAAGAGATATCGCACACACACTGCAAAATTATTAAATAACAAAATAATACGCCCGTTTTTAATTATGTTTGCAGTGAAAGTTAGATATCAAGTTATATAAACATTCAAATTCTTACTTCTAAACGACTATGACTTCAACCGATTCAGGAAAAACATATTTTTTTATCTTTTTACTGTTATTCAGTTATTTAATTGTAAATACGAGACGAGATCGCCATTGTTATCGCTATTTCACAACATGAACGTTTTCCTAGTCTACAATTTTGAATTTCCGAAAAATACTTTGTTTTATGAATATTTACATCAACTCGTTATTTTTTTACAGGGTGCATACAGTTAGGATATTGTTAAAAGTGATTTGCTCAATAATTATGGAAGTTTTTTTCAGTACATTAGCTTTTTAACTATCAGGAGATTGTGGTTTTAACCGCTTTGGGGTCGATGTTTTTCTTAAGTTTTTTTTTACCCTTATTTTTTTGAAATTCTGCAGTTGGTTAAACGTTTTAACAACCATACACATTGTATGCACTAACCTACGCCAAACTTTTACAACAATACGTATTTTATTTTGATGCTCACTTTAATTAAAAGACTGAACCAACGAGTTTACATCTAGGCCTCGAATTTCATTTTGTATGTATTTCATTAATTCTTCCTAAAGTATCTGTATGTATGTAGGAAATGGTCTGTATGAACTATGTAATGATATTAGACCTTGTGGAGAGGGTATTGTTGTTTATCCGTGGTTCACGTTGACCCCAGATTCCAGTTCTGGCGCCGCTGTCTCCGGTTCTTCATCATTGTAAATGTTCTCAGCCATTTGCCACACCTGAAGACAAGACATAACATAAGATTTTTTTTTCCTACTTTACACCTAAAAGGTTTGTATTTGGTTCGTAGGGTACTATGATGATTACTACATAACCGTGGTATGCCTACGACTCGATTAATTCGTTATCTTGTAAGATATGTAATTAGTTAAAAGATATGTAATTAGTTAAAAATATTATCATACATTTATTGTTAAAAAATATATAAATAAGGTAATTATAGAGGTTTAAGATAAATAATAAAAACCATTTATGTAGGGTTTCTATCCGTCTTAAAAGACATATTAGACAAAGTACTAAAACAACTCAACACTGTCAATATAATTAGACTACCCTCAAACCACACCTTACTACCTGGTCTAAACTAGGGGCTAGGTGAGTGACTCACACACAGATAAATATCACTTATTAATGTTGACACATTCATTAGGCAGAATTTAAGAGATACATTTACGAAAAAAAAACGACTGAATATAAGGTTTCCAAAAGCTAATTGCGGATTGTCATAAAAAATGATTTGCTATTTTAATCTAACAGTACAATGTTTAAACTAAAAGTGTTATTTGTATTGTATGTATCGCATCAATAAAGTCACGAACCGCTATTGCTACCCTAAAAACATACAACACGGCTGCTTCTTTGCTGCCAAGACCAAACGTTCACTAACCTACTCCATAACACACAACACCAACACAGCACAACACACAAAGCCCACCTGCATAATATTGTCCTCGGACACTGAACAAATGACCCAGGGCTCGTTGGGGTTCCACGAGAAGTCTGATATCTTGGCGGTGTGGCCCCCGTGGATGAACAGCAGTTCTGGAGGACCGTCCTCCGCGTCCTCGGCGCTCTGCTCCTCGCCGATCTTGGACAGGTCCCACACGTGCAGTCTGCGGGTAAGATAGTTATTAGGTTTTATAGCAAAAACCAAAAAATAAGAGTACATGTTAAGTCTAAGTTAAATTTTTCGTCTATTTGCTTGTAATTTCATTTTACATTTAGTACTAAATTGTTTTTGATCTTGGACAGGTCCCACACGTGCAGTCTGCGGGGTGGGAAGGGTTGGTGGTGATGTATTGAGGGTCGGAGAAGATAGTTGTTAGGTTTTATAACATAAACTAGAAGACATAACCTAAAACTTTCGACAGTTCGATCATATAATAAACCCCATGAATACTTCCTAAGCAATAGAGTTGGAGTTAATTGGAGCAAATTACCGGAAAATTTAATAACATCTGATAACATCAACACATTCAAAAATAGACTGGATGACTACTTGAGAACAATAAAAAATCTATGACAATTGGATACAGGCATTATCAGTTGTTTCAACTGCTTGCCTTATTAAGAATAATAATAAAAAAACAAAAATAGGACTACATGTTAAGTCTAAGTTAAATTTTCCATCTATTTGCTTGTAATTTCATTTAGTTACATTTAGTACTAAATTGTTTTAATTCAGTGTGATTGATCATGATTGCCGTAAAATATTTGCTCCCTAAGAACAACATCTTACTTTGTAAAATAACATAATGTCGTTAAACCTGTCTGTATGTCTACTTACTTCCTAAGCTATGCTTCGGTTTATTCCCATAAAAAAGAAATTTACATTTCACTTAAAATGAGATAACAAAAAAAAATGCGTATTAAAATCGGTGCGGTTTCATAATGTTTTACTAACATACTACTTACACATATACAGAAAATGTTCTTAAGTTTGCTAAAAGTCAGCTAAACCATTTACATTGCGAAGCATTCACTAGTAAATCCCTACTAATATTATAAATGCGAAAGTAACTCTGTCTGTCTGTCTGTCTGTTACGCTTTCACGCATAAACCAATGAACCGATTTTGATGAATTTTGGTATGAAGAAAGAACTGAACTTGGGAAAGGACATAGGGTACTTTTTACCGCGGGAAAACTTCTCATTCCCACGGGAAACCGACTTCCACGCGAACGGAGTCGCGGGCGGCCACTAGTAACATTATAATTAGAAGAAGTGCTTATAGGTATATGTTTTTCTAGTACCGTTCGCATAAATATAACAAAACAGGTCAGGATACGGTCGACGCAAGGGTCCGTGTCATAATGTTCCTACTAATATTATAAACGTGAAAGTTTGTGAATATGTATGGATGGATGTTTGTTACTCTTTCACGTAAAAACTACTGGACAGATTTGGATGACACTTTACAGTAATATAGGTTATACATCAGAATAACACATAGGGTACTTTTTTACCGCGGGAAAACTTCTCATCCCCACGGGAAACCGACTTCCACGCAAACGGAGTCGCGGGCGGCCACTAGTAACTAAATAAATCATTTTACCTGCGGTCAGTCCCGCTGGAAGCCAGGATGGTCTCGTTGTGCGGCGACCACTGCACCTGGAAGATCTCGTCCTTGTGCGACTCGAACGAATGCAGCTTTAGCTTTAGGTTGCGGAGGTCCCATAGCGCCACCTGATTTTTGGAAAATAATACATTAAACTCAATGTTAACAAGTTAATGTTTAAGGGATTTTTTTCGATTTCTAATGGTTTTAGAATTCAATGCAATATAATGTTTTTACAAAGTAATATATAATTTTCAAGACGTTGTTTCTCATTTTGCACCTAATGGCGATGATAAAATTAGTGAAATGTTACCTTACTTTAGTATTTTTATTATTATTTATAACTTCTTTAAGTAATAACATAATTAGAAAACATTATTACTAAACAAAATTCTTACTTGTTAATGTAAACCATAACTAAATCGTCGATCCAAATTTCAGTAAGTTGCTATTTAAATGCAGTCTCCAAGGTAAACTCACAGTTTTGTCAGCGCTGCCCGTGGCCAGTATGAACTCGGAGTACGGGTTGAAGCTGAGGCAGTTCACCTCCGCGGTGTGCGCGTCCACGGTGTGCGACGGCTTCGATGTGTTGTTACACCTGGTAATAATAATTACGTAATGAGAAACGTCATAAACCTAGAATGATATTTGTGCGACAACTGTTGACTGTTTCAAGGTGTGGTAGCTATAATTTTTGTAAATCAAAGTCGTAATTCGGGTCTGATGGTAACTATGCTCTTTTTAAAACGCGCGATTTTTAACTCACTTCAATTTCAGTTATGTAACACGAGTTAAATCTACCAGAGTAAATACCATGATTTCCTTATACAGGTTAATTTGTGTTAATTATATTGATTGTAATCACACTAATAATGTTTACTCATATCAATATTTTACATCAAATTACAATTGCACGAGTTTCGCATTGGTAAAATTAAACATGACCAAGTCAAGTTGGAAACTTTTGAATGATTTAAATAAATAAACCATTATAAATCAGTTGCTTGATTTAGCATAGTTATATTTAAGGGCTCATACAAGTTTTCTTTTGATTAACAAAATGAGATATAACAGTACAAAGAAAAAAAACGGACTATAAGGCTACTGGCATTTTAACATTCACCTCCCAATTTCTTGATCATCTTACCGAGTATCCCAGATCATGAGTTTCTGGTCATCCGCCACCGATCCAAACAGCGACTCATGCAGTAGATGCCACGCCACGTCCTCCACGACCGCCGTGTGCCCGGTGAACACGGACTTGGCGTCGATCACGCGGCCCTCCTTCGGGGTGGCGTTGATGTCCCACAGGCAAATCGTGTGGTCGTCACTGGGGTTAATGAAAGGTTAGATAGGAGAATATAGGACTGACAATGCGTGTGTGCATGCAAAATGTTTTGTGATTAGGCAAAAGTTTAGAGTAGTCAAAATGTAACAGTGTTTTTTGTAAACTTTGACATAATTCCATAAAAGTTTAAGTAACAATGAATCAAAATTGACATAATAATAATACTATTATGTTTATTTATGCTTTGGAACAGTAATTGACAATTTACAAAATGTGTTTATAAAAAGTATTAAAACCATTGTGTTATATTTATCAAATATATTTGATAAGCTAATATAACTTACCTTGCTGATAAGAGATATCCATTCAAGTTGGGATTCCATGAAAGACCGTAGCCTTCTTTCTGGTGACCACGCAATCTAAAACCAAACAGTTACAATAGAAATTAAATAAAATATGACCACTTTATCACTACCTAGCTAAAAACAAGGTTTTCAGACACCTTGGCATAGCAAATCACAAATTATTTAAGGAAATGGTGTATTCACATTCAATTGCCTGTTATTTGAAATTAAATTGATTAGAATCAAATCTTGTGCTTATATCCATTCAGAGATCATTACAAAACTAAATATACTTTTATGTAAATGTGCTGTAGGTTGTTGAAATCTTTGTTTCCTTGGTCTATTGGTCAATGACAATAGATCTTACCTCAAATCTGGATGACATTCTCCAGATGGCTCAGGTTTAGAGGGATGCTTAGTGTAATCAAACACCAAAACGTCAGACGAAGGTGTTTTAGTTGCAATCACACAAGGGTTCTGTGGCATGTAGCGTGCTCTGTTAACTTCCCCTTCATGGTTTATTTTAATTTCTATGTCTATTTTCCCTGATACAGACCCAAAACCACCAAATTCTGGAATATAAGAATAATTGTTGACAAAATCTGGATAATACTATAAAATATTTTATGTTAGGTGTGAATTAAGTAACTATGGATTACCTCCTTTGTCATTGTCATAATGGCTGGCATCAAACTGAGCATCTTCATTAGGAAGTTGCACACTTGCAATAAGAAGATGATTCTGTTCGTCAGATGTGTGAGTGCCCAAGATTAATCTAAAATATAAACACAAAGCATGTTTACAGTAGGTACAATTAGTTAGGCGAAACATAAAATGAGATAAAATAATGTAAAAACATAACAAATGTTTTGAAATTTTAAACATACAAAAATAAGTTAGAAATCATAGTTGTGGTAAACCCAGAATCATATCTTACCTATGGACCGAGTAATCTTTTCCTTCAGGTCTAGTCACATCAGGAAGCCACTGGGCGGTGAGAGAGGGCCATTCCAAGGCGTGGGTCATCACCAAGTCATAGAGAAATGGTGTGTTTTTCTTCCAAATTTTATATTCCTCATTGATGACCCTTTCTTCCACCGCATCATCAAAAGTTTCTGCAAGCACCACTTATCATAAAACAATGAAAATAACTTCAAAACTTTGATAACCAAAAACGAAATCTGACATTCCAGAACCACAAAGACACATCATAAAAACAAGTAAATACACATGCAAACTTAAATTACCTCCGTCTCCCTTATCGGCCATTATTTCGTGTTGTGGATCTATAGCTTTTATTAGGGAATTTGCCGGCACCTTCCCTAAAATATTACGACCGGCTCAGATTCAAAGGCGCCAAACAATTTTACCGAGGTTGGCGTTTAGCGTTGTTCCTTAGGGATACCAACGTCTAAAAGTATTATTCAGATTTTTTAGAAACTCCAATCATTTATGTTGTAATTAAAATTCTGCCTTTTTATTGGTTATTTTTTTTTAATTTTGATTAAATAACTTAGACATTTTTTGTAAAGATCTCACATGATAATGAGTGAAAAACCTTTAATAAGAAGTGTCTGTTAACTTCAAAAATCGATTTCTTTGATTTGGATATACTGTGTATGGCTGTCATTAAAACAAAATGTTTCCGTTGCGATGTCAGTGCAAGGTAAAGAAAAATACTTTTTATTTTAAAGGGACCTTGAAAAGCTTATTTAGGTAATAATCATAATTATAATAATACAACTTAGTTTTTTTTGTTTCATATAGTATTGTTTATACGTGAAACACTAATAATTCAAATTGAGGCGTATTATTTAAAAATAATTTGATGAACACAAATACTCATAAAAATTGACATTTAAATTAATCAATCACGTTTTTTTATAAATAGTATTTTAGCAATTTTTGTGTATTTAGCCAATTTGAGTAAGCAGTTTGATTTATAGGAACCACTACGAGGAAAGATTTTTTTTATCATTATAACTAGGTCAAATTATGGGTTCACTCACGGAACAGAGAAGTAGATGGAAGTGTGAAGTAGGCGGGGCACGCGTTCCACTAGTAAGCGGAGGCTCGCAAACCCATACCTCAGTCGTACCCGTCTTATTGTCGTGTTCGGTTGTGTTTTGCTGTGACCGTATTGCGTTTTCTTAATCTAATATCGACTTTATTTTTAAAGCAGTAAAGTTCAATTTATATTTGTTCTAATTCTAATGTAACATAAAACATAAAAATTGTAAACATGAACTTTATTTGCCAAGAAATAAAGTTCAACTTACATTTTTAAATGTAGGAACGCAACCTATTGTTAAAAAGTTGAATTTTGTGTGAGTCAGAATGGCGGGTGTACCTTAACAGATTCGAGCGAGTCATATGTAAAACTTTAGTAGGTACCTAAGTTGTACTATTCGGTGCCAATTAAAGAAATTGGTGTACCTCATTAAAAGCAGAGATATAACCAAATGCGAGTACATCCGCCACATTCACTGTAAGAATGGCGGGTGTATCTCCAGTTCTCGGTTATAGACATGTTGGTGAGTTATTTAAAGTATACGAAATTTCTGTCTTTACCTTTGGTGTACACAATTTATTTTCGCCAATTTTTTCGCCAAGTTATTGATTTCGCCAAAATCTCACCAGGGTCATAATTTTTCAACAAAATGGCAAAAAAAAACCCTATCTGGCAACGCTGGCGACACTCTTTCGCTCCCGTGTCTTTAAGTGCTATGGTCCTTCAAATAATCTTTTGAACTTGTAATTTGTAGACCGTTCAGTAATAATATTTAAGAGACATTTTCGTGTACAATAGTATTGTTAAAATACTACAACGCTCACAGATCTTCTACGACATATTTAAGAAGCAGGTACACAGCTATTTTTGTAACTTTGTAAGCACTCACCTCTCTTATTAAAATTTTAAATCAAAGTTTATTTATGCCGAAAAACAAAATTTTGCCACCAAACTATTAAAAAATCCAAATTTTAATGATATTCGCTTATATTTCATCGACAAGCACTTCATTATAGATAATAAAAAGTCCCCTTACTTAAAATACCAGACTTGAGGCCCTGTATTTAGGCGTCATATGTGTAAATGCGTACCGCCGGGAAGAATTTTGGCGACTGTTAAGTATGCGAGCACAGGAAGCGAGTAATACAACGGACAGCTGTAAACACACTGACTTTATTGGCAACTATGACCTACCCACACATACATATATAACAGCGACGATAAGCGCGATGTAGGTATGTCGCTACAAAGTCTCTAATACCAAAATCTTGGATTCCTTTGGAATCGAGCAATATTGCTCTTTGGTGCTCTTTTATGCTAGGTACACCATAGGTACAGAAATTTGGTATGCTTTAAATAACTCACCAACATGTCTATAACCGAGAACTCCAGTTCTCCAGTACACCCACCATTCTGACAGTCAATGTGGCGGGTGTACTCGCATTTGGTTATATCTCTGCTCTTAAGGAGGTACACCAATTTCTTTGATGGGTACCAAATAGTACATTATAGGTACTAAGTTTGACATATGACTCGTTCAAATATGTTAAGGTACACCCGCCATTCTGACCCTCACAGAATTTTTTGTATGTCAACGCGAAAGTGAAGTAAGTTGCGGAAGGTCGTAAATACATTATGGGTTTCAGTTAAGTAAACTCTATTTTTCACTGACAAGGTGTGTTTTTTCTTGGTAGCATTTAGAAATAAAGTCATACTGGCACTTGGTCGCATATACCAATAAAAACAATTGTTTAAATGTAGTGACTATGTTTATTATCAGTTCCATGTGTGAGTTTTGGCGACAGCGGTTCCGCTAGTAAGTTGGTCGTATAGCATTTCCATCTACTTCTTTGTTCCGTGGGTTCACTAATGTTTGACCAAACAATGAAAGACAAAATGATTATTTGAAACATAACGATAGAATAAATGTACCCTAATCATTTGAAAAACATTTCATTTAGCAAACATATTATTTTAAAAGTAATCATTTGACAATAAACTCAATTTACAAATGTTTTACTTTGAAAACTGTTCAAATGTTGAGGTTACGTTTCAAAAATATTTATTTGTAAAGTATGACGTTTGTATATTTTTTATTTTATAAAACGACGGTACGTAAACTGATACTTACTTAATTAATCAGGCATTTTGCCGAATTACATAAAAAATTGAAGACCAAACAATATTACATTAAAAGAAACTCATAGTGGATTTAGGTATGTACCTAAAATGTGTGCAAAAAAATTTTCGAGGAAAAATGCATAAGAGCCAAGTTATGTCTATTTTCTTTGTAGAATGTATATAATGTAAATCCTATGCTTACGTTTGATTTTCACTGATTCTCAGTCTTTCCTGTAGCACAAAACTGTTATTTAACACGCTATTGTCCGGCCACCGAGAGAATGCGTTCCTGACACATTGTGTTTGACATAACGAGGTAACTTTGAAAGGCCGTCTACGAAAACAAACAAAAAAAAAAGTCGTCTATTTTGACCCTACAAACAAATAATAAGCAATAAAATGATATTAAAACACACTGATTTTAAATTTTATAACTGATGGCTTACTGTAAGGGTAATAATTACTGATAAAATATGTATTTTTAAAAATGTAAACAACATCATATTTTCGTAGGGATGTGCTAAAAATATCAGTCAATTTTAAAGTTATCAATCAATTTCTAATAAAAAAGCAGAATAAGTAGCTTGGTTATAAAAACATGATATCGACGTAAATATGGATATGCTTGAAGCATAACTATTGCGGTTAGTGAAAGAAAATAAATCGGCAAATGTTCGATATGAAATAGATGAATTGGCTCTGCAGTACGGTCATCGGGTGCTGAGACTTATACCATATTATTGCCAATACAATGCTTTTGAGTTTCGTTTGTAAAAAGGCAGCAGTTGGATTTTCTTGCTAGTTCTTTTCGACCTTGGGCTTAGCTTCAAAATTAACGTTATACAAGTATCTATACTAATATTATAAAGCTGAAGAGTTTGTTTGTTTGTTTGTTTGAACGCACTAATCTCAGGAACTACTGGTTCGAATTTAAAAATTCTTTTTGTGTCGGATAGACCATTTATCGAGGCAGGCTTTAGGTTATATAACATCACGCTGCAACTATTAGGAGCGAAGAAATAATGGAAAATGGGAAAAAAACGGGGAAAATTATTCATCCTTGAGGGCTTCCGTTGCGTGCGCTGCGAAAGCGGTTCTAGGAACCAAAAATAAGAATAAAGGGACCTTTTTACCGCGGGAAAACTTCGAATTCCCACGGGAAACCGACTTCTACGCGAACGGAGTCGCGAGCGAGTCTTTAATCTAATTATTTACGTTCCTATAATAAAACAATACTGTTTCTTAAAACAATACGTTCCTATAATAAAACAATTTTGTTTTTTATTATTTTACCTAGATTTTAACTCGTAACAACATAAAACTATTTTTATAACTATTATAAATAAAATATAAATAAGATAAGCAAGTTTTTTTTCTGTTGATTGAAAAATGATTTATCAATGTTGTTTTTTACCCCAACACTAATGGCATGTGTCACAAACGCAATCTCTCGGTGGCCAGACTATAGTCGCTGCGCTCCTCGCTAACCTATGTATGTATAAGTATTATTAAGTATTTTGTTACTAACATTTACAATTTTCAGTAGAGGTTAATTGATTATGGAATTTAAGACCAAAATCGAACTACATATATTACAATTTGACAATCCTTTGTAAACGGATTAGGCAGTTTACAAAATGTTAAATTATAAAATTTGCCTGCGATACATGTAAAATTAAATAATCACTCTTATATTGTATTGTTTTTAGACTTCCATATGAACCTAGGACACTTTAGTAAATTTCTAAGTTTTTTTAATATTTTCAAAGTAAATGTTGGTAAAAATGCATTATTTAATTTAAAAAAGTTTATCAATCGTTTTAGCTGCATAAATTCTTGATTGACCTTTGTCATCTGCATTAGTTATACAGGGTCTGTCGTAATGAATGGATAACCCGTTACCTACAGTTGATCCGGATGCGAGGCTATAAGAAAATGGTTTCTTCTTGCCAGGGTTGTCAACCAAAAGAAAGACTTTTAAACGTTTTTATAAATTTCCCAATTTTTTTTATTTATTCCGCTGCCATTTCTTCAAATTTTGATATATTTGTATATTTTTTTTGTAGTATACTCCTGAAGATGTGTATTATGTAATTTTAATACAATTTTAGGTGTTATTCACGTTGAACATTATCAAAATTCTCATTTTAAGAAAAACGTTTCCAATGTTTTTTCTTGATTATCTCCTGTGAAAAAAAAAATTACGACGTTATAGCTGCCCATGATCTCAATAAATTGTCTAGTATGTGTAGATTCTAAAAAGGTATAACGATGATGATGTTGTGCTCTAATAGTTACATGCGACAAACATGTTGCGACAAGTTTATTCGAAATTGAAACGGATTTTAAAAATCGAACAAAGATCGCATTACAAAGAAAAGGGTACTCACATAAGTGTAATTTTGTTTGACCATCGCATGTGATTTTGTTCTCATTATTTTCGTCAATTTGTTACTGCTTTCTAATATCGGACTTTGATTTCCCGTCGTGGAGTAATGTTATTTTTTTCCCAAAAAGCCCGATAGTGTTTCCCGATAGTGTTTGTGCAAAGTATCTTGATAGAATAAAATCATTATGACGATGTTTTACAACCATTTATAACATAACTTGAAAAATAAAAATTCCGACCTTGATTAGTGTTCTCGCTCCTGTAACTTAATGTTGCTTGTAAAGTACACATCGTTATACCTTTTTAGAATCTACACATACTAGACAATTTATTGAGATCATGGGCAGCTATAACGTCGTAATTTTTTTTTTCACAGGAGATGATCAAGAAAAAACATTGGAAACGTTTTTCTTAAAATGAGAATTTTGATAATGTTCAACGTGAATAACACCTAAAATTGTATTAAAATTACATAATACACATCTTCAGGAGTATACTACAAAAAAAATATACAAATATATCAAAATTTGAAGAAATGGCAGCGGAATAAATAAAAAAAATTGGGAAATTTATAAAAAAGTTTAAAAGTCTACGCCATTTTCTTATGGTTGACAACCCTGGCAAGAAGACACCATTTTCTTATAGCCTCACATCCGGATCAACTGTAGGTAACAGGTTATCCATTCATTACGACAGACCCTGTATATATTACGGCTAATACCCGAAGTGCGGCTACACCTAGTTTTAGCCGGTTAGAACATCAATAGGTTAGGTTAGTCAGGTTACTTTTTTGATACCACCCAGGAAAATAAGTCCCGCTTGGCGGGACTCCGTCGACTCATGATTGAAGCCAGTTGTTATATACATAAAACTATTTTTTTTTTACAGTTTTCCATATTAAAAACACTTCTAACCGGCTAAAACTAGGTGTAGCCGCACTTCGTGTATTAGCCGTAACATATATATTATATATTCTGTGGAATTACTTAAATTTTGTTATACGTCCCTATTTTGCATTGCATCGTACAAAATGTTAGAGCCAATGTTGGAAAGAAAAAACAATGTGCAATGAAACTGTTGTCATGTCATTAGTCATTGTCACTTAGTTGTCAAAAAATGGCTGATTCCGTTGCAGCGCGTCGAGAAGCCCGAAGAAAAAGAATATTGGAAAATTCACAAAACAGACTCGAACGTATTTCTGGAAAACTTGAAGATGACAATTCTAGAGGTATAATACAAGCGTCATGTTAGCATTTGCAGTGTAAGTTCGTTTTTGGAGCTAAAACGTGTTTGTTTTTGTAGGGTCACCAATTTTAGCAGCTCGTCTGGAACACGAACACACAACACATAAGTACGACAGCCCTGCAATATCGGAATCAGCCAGTTCATCCAAAAGCCTTCTAAATAATGGTGTTTTAATAACTGAAATAGATCCAGTTCGAATCCCACCACCACACATTGACACAGTTTCTGCAGGTGATAGATCATTTGAAAATGACTTTGCAGATTTTGGATTGTTTAATTCGGAGCCAGCTGATTCTGATCTGGGAAAGCCCACAATACCCCTTTGGGATAAGATAATCACTTTTAAATATGATGTAGTTATTCTATCTTTGATGGTGCAGTTATTGTACAGTTTATCATTATTTCCAGTAGACAGTGACACAGCCTATGTATTCCTACCTTTGATAATCTACACTATCACTAAAATCATGTGGTTACCCACATCACCAAGTCCCTCCTTTATTGCCAACACAATAATGCTAATGCATGGTATCCAAGTTGAAAGGGTACAATGGATATTGGATATCATGAGATATTTTAGTGTTTTCAGCCAAGATGTTTGTGTGTACCTTTTTACAATGATTTGTGTGCAAACATTTTTCAACACAGCTTTAGAAATGTTGATAACCTAATAATAATTTAAACAGCCACATGTTGACTGATTTCTTAGCCAGCTAGCTTAAACCAGGATTGTTCCATAGTTTTGATTGCTTGTGCCTTCAAATTTAAAATAAGGAGTTGTGAAATATGTGGGTTATAGTCACATTGCCATTTTAGTTATAAATTAAATATAGTGTTAGTTTCAGGCCACACTATTATGATAGCAAAATATTTGTAGATTAATTATGTTATGTATCAAACAAGCTGTTTAATTAATTGTTATTCTTTATTTATTTGATATTCAAAATGAAATCATATTTTTAAATACTGATATAATTAATTGACATTTGTAATGGTATGTAACACCATAATTTCATGTAACCAAGTAACTATTTTTGATACAAATTAAATATCTAAAATAACCCCAATACTAGTAAATTACAAGGGTATGTAAAAAGATATTAAGCAATTTTTATTTCTGTTTTAATTTCGACTTCACTCCACAATTAGCATTTTTAAAACTATGCATTTGTTTGATATAAAAATGTAGTATTTTTTACATATTTTATTAAATACTATTAAATTGTAAAAAAACATCACTTAAACAGTATGTTAGTTTAATCATAAAACACATTCACAAACAGTTGAAATAGTTAAATTGTTATATTTTGTATAAATTTTTGAAAATAAAGGGAATCAAGGAACTTTTTTGTTTATGTATCTTCCGACTTGATGGGACCACTGCAACAAAAATGGTATATTTTATTACCACTAATACTGGCCCAATGTTTCAATGTAATCTTAACTTGTAAAAAGCTCCATCAACAGTGCTGTGCTTTGGAAGTAGTATCTAGAAGCATTAAAGCTATTTTATGAAAATTTGATTCTGACAGAAATAATCTTTATTTTATGAGTACAATACTTTTCAATATTGCTTTGTAACTTTTTATCAGTCATGAAATTTTTAACTTGCATGCTTGGCTAGATATTTAGGTAAGCTAGGGTAGTAGTTGGTGCTAACATACAAATAGATAAATACATAAAAAATACAAATATATTGTTAAGGAACTAAAAATATTAATCTGTTTTTCAACTTATTTATTAAACAAAGAAACTATAGATACTTATGCAACTAACTATTACAATACATAAGTCAAAAAGAAATAAAATGAACATAATAGCAAACTAAACTATATAAAATTAAGTTTGAATTAAAATTTAAAGAAACTTTTAATACTACTTATAATTGTCTTACTATTATCTTTCTCATCAACTTGTTTTTTACTGTCACCCGTGCTCTGATGATTTGCTTGCTTGAGGTTTGCTTGGGGATTACTGGAACCATTTATAACAGGTTTTGGTTTAATTTGTATATCCTGACTATGGGACATACTGGAATCAGTTTCTACTGGATTAGGTTTGATTTCTATATCCTGACTAGTGAGTGGTTGTGTTTCAATATTGGTGGTATATACAGTCACAGTTTCCTTATGATCTATAGAATGTGAGTTAATGTCACCATCATCAGAGCACCCGAGTCCCTATTGTTCTTTCTTTACTGCCTTGGGCTTCTTTTCTCTGACAGGCTTTGAGCGCAAGAGATCTGTGCGGCCAATGGATATCATTTTCAATTCCCAGGCTTCTATATCTTTCCTGTAATTATTTTAAGATGTATTGGTAACAGTTGAGTAAAAATATGTTCGAAATTGATAGGTACTATCTTATTAAAAAGTAAAGTTTGAGATGGATTTAGTCTTTTTTTAAATTGTTTAGTAGATACAGAGGTTACTCTGACAACCAATCCTCAAACTATACATATAAGCTGCAAATCCCCAGGTCATTAAAATAAAGCATTCTATACTATCAACAATACTTACTTGTACTTAGCCATTAATGTTTGAGCCTGTTTTTCATATTTAGATTTTTCAGTCTCTGACAATTTAAACCATTTTTCTTTGACTTTCTGTTGATATTCCTTCAAATTGTTGCTTTGCATTGTTTCTTTTAATGATTGAGCAAACAAAAAGTAAGAAGACATTGGTTTTTTAGGTTTGCCCATTTCTTTATATTCCTGTAATAAAGTTTACTTATTTATTTTTACTGCAAACTTTTTTTGAAATAATATTGTAGGTAAATGTTACTTACAGATTTTAACTTCCTTTTCTCTTTTGCAATAGCCATTTGTTCCTTTACTCTTAGAATATCAGCTTTTTGTTCCTCAGTCAAAGATTTTTCATATATTTCTTTGATCTTCTTATAATCTTCTAAATCTTTTCCATATTCTTTGGTCATTTGTGCTTTGGTCTGTAAAGATACAGTTTAAAAATATTTTTGCTTAATTCAATTCAGTGGTAGTGCGTGGTAGCCTAGTGGCAACAGGTTCGGTCTACTATACCGAAGGTTCTGGGTTCGATCCCCACTAGGGTGTACCACTAATTTGGTCTTTTTCAAATTATGTACATGTTTATCACGCACTAACGGTGAGGGAAAAACTTCGTGAGGAAACCCACATGATTGGATGATAATCCATCATGTGATCCACCAACCCGCACCGAGCCAGCGTGGTGGATTACGGCTCAATCCCTCTCGCTATCCGAGAAGGAGGCCTGTGCTCATCTATGGGGCATATATAGGCTATTTAATATATAATATAATAATAATAATTCAATTTAACATTCAATAGTAAAATCAACCAATGGATTAAACATACCTCCGTGTCTAATTCTTGCCAGTGTTTGGAACTCCATGCAATGGCTTCTTTAGTTGTTATTCCAGGATTTTTTGCCAAAAGCGCTGGTCTCATTTGTGTCATAAACTTAAAAAATGGAGTCAGAGGTCTTTTGGGTTTTTCAATACCGAGTTTATCTTCTGCGCTTCTTTTAGTATAATCACAGGTATTAATAAGAGTTGGAAATTGCACCCTGATGGAAAAAAGATAATTAAAAAAATATATATATCTAAGTAAACAATGCAGCGTCCATGGCCATAACCTAAGTTCTTACCTTCCTAATAATACAGTTTTATAGCTTCCAGCTAACAAGCTGCTATAACGTTGTAGTTGAGGAAATAAAGACATCTTTTTCTTTCAATAGTCTATCTAAGAACTTTATTTTTAATAAAAAGCTTAAATTATTTCGATTCGAGTACAGACGCGCGTTTTGTCATTTGATTGACAGAAGACATTGACAGTTTGACAGTGACACATTTTTATTATGGCAATCTATTTCCCAACTAACGTAGAAAATATTCGACACTCAATACGCACATGAATGTAGCTTATTTTGATAGTCAACCCAGGGCCGGTTTTAGCACTACTAGCGCCCTGGGCGAGATTTCTTCGGCGCCCCCCCTAACTGCATTTCAATTACATGCGAAAAAAGGCAGTGGGTGCAATAAAATATCCATCTATGAAAAAAAAACATGTATTGAAAAAACTAATAAACTAGTACAATAAAATAACCATCTATGAAAAAAAACATGTACTGAAAAAACTAATAAAATTTAACTTTTCTAGCCTTTCTATCGGCGAACTCTTTTATAAGACAGTCAAAGTCAATGTTTTCGGCAATTTCATTTTCGATTGACAAAGTTGCTAAGTTTGTCAATCTAGATTGAGAGATTGACGATCGCAAAAAATAGTGTTTTAGTTCTTCGGAAATTTGAAAGTTTACGTGCAATTAAGAACAATATTTTTTTAAAAAAAGTAACAAAAAAAACGGAGTTTTTTTTTATTGCTTTTAACGTAACGAGTAGAGATGCGCCGAGTAACACTTTTGCCGAGTACCGAGTACCGAGTATTACTCGGTTCATTTTTTTTTTTTACCGAGCACTCGGCCGAGTAACTCGGTTCTATCAAATTCCCAATTTCGCGCGCGTAAACAAGTACAAACGAACACAAGTATATTTAGAAGAAAACTTGTTGGCAAATGGTGGACAGGGCACCAAACAAGGCATCATAATTTACATTTACTAAATTTTAAATATTTATTATTTTTATTGCTGTTCCTTTAATTTTGTCTCACTAGTACTCCTGCATTAGCATAATTTTGAATCTATCACTTGAGGATGTCAAAGATTTCCTCAATCAGTACGTTTTGATTAACACTGTTGTTTAAATTATATCTACCTAAATATATTGCTTTCTTTAAACAAAATAAATTAATATTTTGGTACTCGTTACTCGGCAGTCGTATACCGAGTTACTCGGCCGAGTACCGAGTACCAAAAAACCCGCCGAGTACGCCGAGTACCGAGTATAAACCGAGTACGCCGAGTACCGAGTATAAACCGAGTACTCGGCCCATCTCTAGTAACGAGTATCCCTTCAGCAATGCCCAGTGTTCGTTTTCGGAAGCAGTCTTTTTACACCCTGTATGACAATTATGTGATAACTTGTTAGAGTGTTACAAGGGTAGAGAGGCTGGAGCCAATTTCAATAATTAACCTGTTGTAGTACAAATTAATGGATGTCATCCGTCAAAAATGAATCACCTACTTATACACTGTTTTTTGTATGCTTACTTACTTGAAATTAAACTCATTTTAACGGGTTTTACGCGTTTATTTTATTATTGTGATTTTCCGACGTTTCGGCATTTTTGCAAATGCCGTGTCGACTCGAATAAAAGAACATATCGCCGATGTAAAAAACCGGTGCTATACAAAATCTGCAGTCTGTGAGCATTCCATGGATAAGCCCAACCACTATCTAAGATTTGATACCGTTAAAATCCTAGCAAAAGAGAAACATTTTATTCCTAGGCTGGTAAGAGAAACTATTGAAATTAAAAAACACCCTAACTTCAATAGAGAAGATGGTTGGAAGCTGTCACCAACGTGGGATCCAATACTTAGCAAAATAAAAAAGAACAACCAGCAGACAAATAAGCAGAAAAATAAAGACACTGTCAGCGTCTACTGCGTGAACCCGAGCGACTATGCGAGAAAATTACGAAACAGATGGCGGTGAATTCGAAAAATCGTTTTTTACTTTACTCTATGAAGACGTCAAACATCTCAGTCTACCCGTGACGTGATTTGCAAAAATGTCGAAACGTCGGAAAATCAAAATAATAAAATAAACGCGTTAAACCCGTTAAAATTAGTTTAATTTCTAGTAATAATAATCGCGTAAATCTAAGAAGTTAATATGCTTACTTTTTACACAAAACTAATGTCTGATTTTTGTTTGTTTGTTTTAGAACGATAGAATAATTGTTTTAAGAGCATCCACTTAGGTATGTCAAGCAAGAAGACAATAATAGTTTTCTGCTTCGTCAAACATTAAAAAGAGATAGATCTCGGGAATCCCCGACCGTAAAGAAACGGGTCGGTGACATTTCGGACCAAAAAAACTCGGACACCTTCGCCAATGTATGGAAAAAAATAATATCAAAATTGAAAATCCATACATTGGCAAAGGTGTCCGAGTTTTTTTGGTCCGAAATGTCACCGACCCAAAGAAACACATAGATTTTTTATGGTCGGGTTCCCAAAAAATTTAACCGATTGAACACTACATTTCATTATAGTGCTGCCAACTTAACAATATTACTTACCAAATTTTAGGGAAAATTAAGAGTCAGCGAAAAAAGACAAGTAACTAGATTGTATTTTTTATGGTTAAGAATGACTGTTACCAAGTATTAAAAAATATCAAATTGACATGTAATAGTAAACTTCTTCTTTAATATGGGAAATTCTTTTTTTTTTTTAATTAATAAAAAAACTTGTAAGTTGATATTCGAACAGATTAGAGTATAATAACGTAGAGGAGGAAACGCCTGTGAATCAGAAAAAGGCGCCGGATGAAAAGGGGCTCCGCGGCCTGCGGCCTGCGGCGCCCCTTTTCGTCCGGCGCCCCTGGGCGGTCGCCCAACCGCGCCCTACCCTAACGCCGGTACTGAGTCAACCATAGGGTAGCTTATGTATGTTTAGAGTTTTAGTACTAATATAAGTACTTTTAACAATGCCCTACCTTAAATTCAACTCTTGCAACAACTTTAGTGTAGTGTATGCTATCTTTGCGAACTATCTGTACTATCAAGCAAGGACCACACGTAACTGTCCTTTCGCCTGTTCACGCAAGAACCTGTTGCTTTGCCGTAAATTATTATTATGGCGACCGTTATTGCTCAGTAGTATTCAGTCGGAATGGCTAAGCGGAAAGTCCCAGTCCCAGGTTCGATTTCCGAATCGGCCCAAATTCATTTTTCGATTTTAACCCGTGTCTGGGTCTAACTAGGTTCTCCCCTAGTCCTTTGTGTAGTCCCTATAACACTAACGCTTGTTTGCTACGCTTATTTAAGGACCACATAATTGGTGTGTTAGTCATGTGATTTACATACTATGAGCTTGAATTATATTGTAATTAGGAGGCCATTATAACGCTCGAAAAAAAATTCACAGGCGCAATCGCAAACAAATATTTGAGACGGAGGGATAAGTTTGTAATTGGGAGTCATATGGATTTTTCGCGTTCAAAAATTTTAAATAGCTAAATTACTACCTTATGACTCCGTTATCACTTATCACTTGATAAAATTACTTAGATAGGTAAGGAATTAAATATTGGAATATTTTTCATATTTTATTTAATCTAAGTATAAAAATAATTAGGTAGGGATGTCACCTTAACTCACTTAAACCTACTTTTAACTTAACAGAAGCTAATTGCATGTAGGTATCTATTTTATACAAAGTATGTACAATATTTAATAATACATTATTCTAAATTATTTACAGTTGTGTATTTACATTTCATCTAAACTGACTTCTCTTCTTTCTTACACGATTTAGCATTTTAAAGTCTGTAGGTACCTGAATATTTACTCATAGATAGATAGAGTAGAAACCTGGCAGTAACAATTTAATTGAGTGTTTATATAATTAAACTAAAACAATAAAGAGAGTATGCTTTACATAATTTTGTGCTTAATGTAAGCAGGGATCTAAAAACTCTTCATACTCCATATTAAAAATATTAATCAGGGACTTCACTTAGCCTTATCTTTTTCAGTTATTGAGACAACAGTCATTTCAGTTATAATAATCAGATAACTATAATCTTAATAATCAGTCTATACATAACAATAATTTATGTAAATCTAAGCGTAATTCGTAAACAAACGTTTCGAAATTATAAAAAATGGCACAATTTGAAGTTCAAAAGAACTTCACACATAAATGCACTGGTTGGATAGAATCTTTCACAAAAGTTTTTCGTATTCGGTCATAGAATAGTCTCCCCAGCTGAATAATGGTAATGTCTTGGCTTTCTATAAGAATGCTGTTGAGGGGGGCGATACGTCGCGTATTTTGTGTGTGAATATTGTGAGTGTCGCGACAACGTGTGCGAATGAGACGCATAGCAGTGTAGCGTGAGTGGCGTGGGCGGCGGTCCCGGCGGACACTTCGCCATCGCGGGCTTCCTGGGGCCCGTCATCCGCCGCCACAAGGCTTTAAGCCTCGGCGTCGCTATCCAAACGGCTACCATCACGCCCAGGATCTGCGACGCAAAGATCCGAAATAGGAACACCCAGAACGCCGGTCTGGGGTGCGTTGATGGTTCTGTCGTCGGCACTGGAGCGGCGAGCCACTCGTCTCGCCACATGTACTCGTAGATCCAGGTGGCGAGGATGCATGCTGAGGGCACCGCGTACATCGCAGCGAAGGCACCCAACCGCAGGACGCTCTGATCCGGTATGTGCGGGTGCGGGGGGGTGTTCAGTAACGCAGGTGGTGTTATAACCGGGGTTGGTCTCCGGAGCACCGCCCTGAGCCCGGTCGCCAAGAAAACTGTGCCTAGAAGCAGGCAGATCGCTTCTGGCATTATTACCAGCGCCAGCAAGGATTTCGTCGACTGGTTGCCTACGAAACACGTTCCTGTAACAAACAAAATATACATTACTTCGGATACAACAACAATTTAAAAAAATGAAGTATTGTGTATTGGTAAATGTAGTCTTAAAGTCCCCAACTCTTAATCCTATTTAATCCGTCCGAAGCATTCAAAATCTTTAACGCACTGAATAGCATTCCAGGCGTTGTGAGAGAACACCTACACAAACACACGGCAAACTAAAAAGGTTTTATGCATTAATAAGGCTGCGAGCAAAGAGGCCGTTTTAAAATTGAAATACGAGCTGGCACGGAGGAAAGGTGTCGTATTTAACGGCTCGAATAATAGCCATGCATTTCTTTGCCTTAAAAAAAATTGAAATCGCAGTCTGAGAATTGCGCGCGAAACAAAAACTTTCAATGACCAGCGTTTTATCCAGTGTTCGTTTGTAACCACGATAATGTGAATTCTGAGTGAGCATTATTATGCATAATATGTTTTTTTGCGAGCGTTCGGCGCAAAAAGCAGGGTTACCGAAAGCAAATTGAATTTTATGGTTATCATGATGGTTGGAACAAACAAGAAAACGGCATTTTTAAGTAAAACAACGTTACAAATTGAGGTAAGTTATAAAGATTGATTATTGTTGCTTCAGTTTAATCTTAACTAACTACTGTAACTTCAATGATTCAGAGGACATAATATCACCGTGTCCGATCTAAGCCTAAGTTAAACCAGGTGTCTCTCACCAAATATACAGGGTCTGTCGTAATGAATGGATAACCCGTTACCTACAGTTGATCCGGATGTGAGGCTATAAGAAAATGGTGTCTTTTTGCCAGGGTTGTCAACCATAAGAAAATGGCGTAGACTTTTAAACTTTTTTATAAATTTCGCTATTTTTTTCATTTATTCCGTTGCCATTTCTTCAAATTTTGATGTATGTGTATAATTCTTTTAGTATTATACTGCTGAAGACGTGTATTATGTAATTTAAATACAATTTTAGGTGTTATTCACGTTGAACATTATCAAAATACTCATTTTAAGAAAAATATTTCCAATTTTTTTTCTTTATGTCAACTTTTGATCATCTCCTGTGGAAAAAAAAGTATGACGTTATAGCTGCCCATGATCTCAATAAATTGTCTAGTATGTGTAGATTCTAAAAAGGTATAACGATGTGTACTTTACAAGCAACATTAAGTTACAGGAGCGAGAACACTAATCAAGGTCGGATTTTTTATTTTTCATGTTATGTTAGTTTGAGGAGGCTTCGCAACTTTCTGCCTACTTCTACCAAAATTACGCTTGCTCAATCATTACTCCTTCCTATCCTCGATTACGCGGATCTGGCATTTGTCGATATTAATGAAGACCAACTTAATAAGCTCGAGCGACTCCAAAATATGTGCATCCGTTTTATATTCGGATTGCGCAAGTTCGACCACATCTCTGAATTTCGCAGTAAGCTCGGGTGGCTCCCAATAAGACTTCGCAGGAATACTCACATCCTTTGTCTCCTCTACCGTGTGCTGAATGATTCGCAAACTCCGAAGTATCTAAAAGAACGATTTACATACTGGCACGAGAGCCACAATCTCGGCCTTCGCAGTTCCTCTTCTCTTGTTTTAGCAACGCCAACAAACCACTCCACATTTTACGGTAACTCCTTTACTGTAAAGGCTGTTAAGCTGTGGAACACAATCCCTAAAGATCTTCGACAGTCTAAAACACTTAACTCTTTCAGAAAATCTATTTACGAATATTTTAAGTCATCGAGTTAACCCCTATTACTTATCCATATTTGTTTTCTTTGTATGTATTTAAGTCTAATTTTTGTTTATAATTATATGTATGAATTATTATATGTATATAAATATATAATTGTATGTATCCATAAGTATTTTTTTATTAAAAATAATTTATTTGCACCTATCCATTTTCTTTCACGATTTCCTTTAAAAAGGTTTGCCTGGTAGAAATTACTTTAAGTAATAAGGCCACCTTTTGCCTTATCCGACTGTAATTTGTTTTTTTGTAATTTTGTTTTTACTTGTGCAATAAAGAGTATTTTATTTATTTATTTATTTATTTATGTTATAAATGGTTGCAAAACTTCGTCATAATGATTTTATTCTATCAAGATACTTTGCACAAACACTATCGGGCCACTTATATGATATTCAGAAGAAAACCCGGTTGTTTTTGGGAAAAAAATAACATTACTTCACGATAATAATGTAATGAAAATGTACAAATGAAAATTGTTGTGCTCTAATAGTTACATGCGACAAACATGTTGCGACAAGTTTATTCGAAATTGAAACGGATTTAAAAAATCGAACAAGACCGCATTACAAGCAAGACCTTGATTAGTGTTCTCGCTCCTGTAACTTAATGTTGCCTGTAAAGTACACATCGTTATACCTTTTTAGAATCTACACACACTAGACAATTTATTGAGATCATGGGCAGCTATAACGTCATACTTTTTTTTTCCATAGGAGATGATCAAAAGTTGACATAAAGAAAAAAATTGGAAATGTTTTTCTTAAAATGAGTATTTTGATAATGTTCAACGTGAATAACACCTAAAATTGTATTTAAATTACATAAAACACGTCTTCAGCAGTATAATACTAAAATAATTATACAAATACATCAAAATTTGAAGAAATGGCAACGAAATAAATGAAAAAAATAGCGAAATTTATAAAAAAGTTTAAAAGTCTACGCCATTTTCTTATGGTTGACAACCCTGGCAAGAAGACACCATTTTCTTATAGCCTCACATCCGGATCAACTGTAGGTAACGGGTTATCCATTCATTACGACAGACCCTGTATAATACTTAGGACTCTTTGCGTTTACTTACTTGACTTTTTAATATACCGACGCGTATTGTCGGAAAACTTGCAAGTTTTTTTTAATCTAAGTTAATTAAACGTTACCGCTTCCTTTGCCTTTTGATAACTTGTATAAGAACGCGTGTTTCTTTCAAATTATACTATCAGCGGTTTCTTTAAAATGTGTTTGAATTATTCGTGTCTGCTTATATGATAAGGAATATGATAGCGTTGCTTAAAAACATGTAGGTACCTATTTAAAACATCGCTGACTACCGCTAAACAAATATTTAAGTAATTATTAAGACAAAGCTCCGTTTGTGTAGATGTAGGCAGGAACTTTGATCTTAAGTATGTTATTGGACGGTATTTCATGTAAGATAAAGTAAAGTACAGTTTCTGATTATACCGCCTGAGTACATGTAAGTCTTAGTTATTTCAATAAACACGGTATTAAATTATGTTAAAAGGTTTTTCAATTCCTCAAACTAGATTCCAGAGAAGTTATAATCTTTTGTTTTAACTGCATGCGTAGCTCCAATTTTTTTAATTATAATAAAAAATCCTATAGTCTATACATTCTTAGATATTTGTTAAATATGACGCCCTTTAATAGTTTGATACCTGACACAAAATGCAACTAAAATAACTTCTAATAATTTTAAGTCCCCAGGCCAAGACACGAGCGCACCCGCCTACGGTAGAGCCTACTACAATCACATGTCTTTGTTTCCATACAAGGCTTTACAATGGCACTATTGCAACCACATTGAATAAATACCTACCCAGCTACTTGAGCGTATTACAAAACGTGCCCCTCAGTATTTGCGCCAGATTAAATCGCTTTGACAAACGCCGACTAAGAAAGAAAAGGGCCATTAACCACTGATTAAGAAAAACAGTCATGACTCGTCAATGAATGGGACGCTTGAGTTTGAATGTTGATGCTTATTGGTGAATAGGTATAAATATGCGATAGAGACTGGCTGAATAAAAAAAAACTATTCAGACTTTTAAACCGCTTGGTTCTTGACATAGAAGAAACTCTAAATATTAAACTTTACAAAGTCTATATGCATCAGCTACTTTGGAAGCATAGCTAACTTGTCCTAACCCATGAACAAGAGCATATTAAGCTTGCCCATAAACAATATTCCCTGTATTCCTATTCCTGGCAATACTGACCACATGCCGAGTGTTCCCAAGCGCAAGTAATCTGCGATTCTATGAAACAAGCACGGAGCTTAGACGTTAAATATGGTTCGCTTGTATTATTTCTAACCATGTTTAGTGAAGGTACAACATAGCTGAATGTAATGAGCTGCCTTAGTATGGCACACTAATTTATGGATTGGAATCTTGAAGTATGCGGTTACTAACTGCTAATGTATGAATAAATGGTACCATAGAACTTATTATATGTCTTTAGCAACTGAGAAAACTTGAGTTTAACCCCATCAACGTAAGTAAAATTAATTTAGTGTATTAGCCTATAAGTCGCTGCATGACTTTTTTTTTAAATCATTCGACCTCTAAAGGCAATTTCTCACGAGTCAACTCAACTTACCAGTAAGTTCGTCAGCGTCTACATCCCTAGTGACGAGCACGGCGGCAGTCAGCGCGGCGGGGACGCCCCACGCGGCGAGCTGCAGCAGCGAGGAGTGGCGGTCGTGGCGGGAAGATGGCGGCGTCGACGGCGGACGCAGCACGCTTGCGCGCCAAGCACCCGCTACTACCACCCACCTGAAATTAAATGTTGGTGATATTAACATTGTTAGTTTAAAGTTCTACGTATCTTTGCTTGTACGTGTTACCAATCTCAAGAATTTTTAATGTAAAGTAATCTTGAACTTATTATAATATAATAGAAGATATAGTTGCTACTAGAAGCAGTAATAATATCTGGAGGGTAGCGTCTTTCCAGGTAATGGCAATAATAATTATAATCCAACTTTACTTTACTCTATTAAATACATATATGATAATGATAGAATAATAAAAAACAATTTATAAATGAATGGATGCGCCGTTTAAAAAGAATGGATGGTTGGTTGAATGGTGTTGAATGGTTATCCTCACACAAAAACAACTTCTGCTTAAGCAAATAAAAATTTGCAACTATGTAGTTTCAATAATACGGAGTAACTTCTAGAAGTGGGTTAACCATTCGAGTTATTCATTAATAAGGCAAATTGATCCTATTTATTGAATAGTTTAATGGCAGGTGACTGCAAAGATAAAAATACCACTTCGATACTTAAATAATGAACCTAATTGAAGTCATTACAAAAGTTTTATGAAGGATTAAAGCCTTTTTATGTTTGTACGTGATCCCATGAATACTTTCGACGGCCTCAAAAATCAATCAACAGTTTATCGTATTTTTCCTTTAAGTTTTTTAATGTGCAATGCAGGTAATTGTTAGTAGACCTTAATGTTGATATAGGCATTGCAATTAAAGTAATTCAGAGTACAATTCAAATATCTTTTGAATGAAATAAAGGCATATTGAATTTAAATAGTCAGCTGTTGAGGCAGGTGCTATGCAGTAAGTATAAAATGATTTGTGGTATTAAAATTGATATTTACTTGTCGACCAAATTATGTCGAGTATCTTTGCTTTTTATTCTTTAATGTCTTATTAACTTATCGTATGCTTAAAAAAAGCTATTTACTTTAAACGAACTAAATCTTAACTCGTTCTTGGTATCTCAAATCTTTCTTAGCCGGGATTACAAAGATTAATCTGAATTTCCTGGAAGAAGCTTAATTCCTAAAAAAGTTGATAAGACTTTGAGATTAACTTTATTTACACCCTAAGCTTATAGGGCTGTCTTCACGTGACAAGTAAAAAGTAAGCCTTTCACGTTAGACCGGTATGAGGTGTCGACTTGTAAGGGAAGACAGCTGACAAGTTTCGTCACACTAGAACTACTAGATCCACGATATAAGGGGTGTTTTAAAAATTACGCTTAGGTTTGAATTGTCACGATGCCAAGTATAATACCGTTACAAACTTACAGAATCTTAATTGCATTTTAACAAAATTTGGTTTTACTTTATCAAAAGAATACTACTAAGTACTAAGCGGGTACCTAAAAGTATAATAGGTTTTGCAAGCGCGTTGGAACTCTTTAACAAGCGTTCTATATAAGCCAAGCAAAAGACATCAACGCTTATTCCAAACCACCCTTATAATACCTCAATCCAAAGTTAATTCAACATTATCGTACAGAACCTCAACTTCACATAGTACCTCTCGACTGGGGCGAGTGACTCGCCCGCGGTGGCGTGTCGCTAGCACTTGTCTAAACACTAGCCTTGTTTGAACGCAGCCGAAAGTGGCGAGACTCTGTGTTTGTTCTACGTGTTTGATCCGGCGGTCCCTACATGTTGCTCAACGCTTTACCGATGTTTGGTGATTTGCATTGTGTTAATTAGGCTTCTTTTGGAGGTACGCTGTTTGGTTTGGCTGAAAGTGATTGTTTAAGCAAGGTGTGCTTGAGTGCCTGATGTATGAATAAATAAGTAGCTTTAACGTATAATTTGAAAACTTTGAGTTGACAGTTATCTATTTAGATACGAATTTTTTGGAGAAAATATTTGTGGATTGGATTGCTTATTGAAGATAGCAAATTTTTATTTGGAAGAATGTCCAAATTAGTATTTACATACATACTTTGAACTTTGTCTTGAATAACAACAAAAGTTATAAAATACTACACAGTACTAAATAAGTATTATCTCATTCTCAGCTCTATGAAATATTCAATAAAACAGTACTCTAATTCTGCAAAGTATTTGCAAAGTGAATGCAAATATTATTACAAGTAGGCGCGAACAAATACACGACTTTAAAAGCTTTTTATGTGTTGCAGAGCTGCAAGTGGCTATTAACGATAAGCTTATCTTGAAACCGTCGATTGGTTTCACGCGGTTCCAGCGCTCGCATCTAATTATAACTGGTACAAGTAAATTGGAAAATGCAAATGCAGCACCGTTTTAAGTGCAACCGGACCAAATAAAATATTTTTTATAATATTTTGATGAGTTCGCGAGGTCAGCAAACCCAAATACTGACTACTAAGAACTTTTGATTCGAAAATAAGTAAACAATATAACGATATAGGTTATAAAAAAACAAGTCAGTTTAAAAATAATTAACTTTTAATAGGGTATGATTTAATTTTAATACCAAAGATAACGAGTTGGTTGAATGTCAATTCTATATTTTACGGCAGTTTACAAGCCCACACACGTGGCCATTGCCGCCAGAACACATTCTTATTTCAAAATTGTCGTAAATGTCTAAATGAGAAACGTTTGACGTTTCGTTTTACGCTCTTTTTTGCGGTTCCATTTAAATTAGGACGAAAGATGGAATAAAACCTAAAAAAACAACAGTTTCTTAAATATGGTTATTAACGTTGTAGAGTTGTTACCTACTTTAATGGAAAGGATAATAACACAGTTTCTTGTATTAAGACATCGGGATTAAATGCTCTGATTTGTATCCATAATCAACATTTAATATTGCCTCTGTATGTAATGTCAAATAAAATAGAAGACAATATGACACGGCTGTACCGTTACGTAGGAATATTTACGATACTGTCTAGCACAAGCAAATTTATGTCTTGGTATTTAACTAAATATTTAAAGCCTAATATAACTTCTTGGTACAAATTGCTACCGGTACAAGTTTATGTTTCAAATATTCATTTAGAACATTTTTTATGATGTGCCTGAATACCTAGAACGGTTATGGTAGATACTTGTCAAATTAAATGATTGTAGGTTAACTTAACGATTAGATTCCCTTAAAAGTTAAATAGAGATATTAATTTCACTTTTTATATTTAAAATACAACTTCATAACTCCACATGTCCCCGACAATAGGTCTAACTAAAGGTTTTTTGTTTAACGTGCGGAACCCTAACATACATGAACGTCCATCATAAATGTCATAATATACCGTCAGCATATTATTATATTTATAGTTCCTAACTGGTGGACGATGATGCACGTTTCAGTAAAGGAAAGAGATCTATTTCTGGATCTCGTAAAATCGATTAGCCGACAGATTTGTATACGCAGAACTGTACCAACGCATCTGTTGAGCATTCGTTAGGAATTAAAATAAAGGAATTCTCTGAATGATTTTAAGAGCAGCTTGTGTGCTTTATTTATGTGCTTTAAGCAATAGATACTCATTAAGATTGCAAGATAAAAAAAACTAGTTTTAGTTTTAACAAGGTCTAGTAGACGCTTAATAAATACCCATAAGCTTTTCATTCCAGTTAGGAAATAGTTTACGAGTAATATTTTAATAGTGATTTGAATTCTAGTAATAGGTATTTGTTTTAATAGCTATTAATATTAAATGTACTTGCCAGCGGAAACGGATACACTATTTTTGTTAACGATCGTGATCTGCATATTGAAACGCTCCTGTTGCTAATTCGGTAACCGAACATTAAAAAATGGAACAAGTTTTTTTTTACAGCCATTAATTTTAAGCGGCACCTATGCCTGTAATGTGAAGAAAAAGTACAGAGCCCATCGTTAAACATATAATTAGGAGAAACTAAAATGTTATTCCTAACTAAACCGGTATGGTTTATAGAGTAAACTGTTAAAAAAACATCAGTACCATTAATTAGAATTTATCGCTTCCTATTTCTTTCATGGATAATCATAGCGAGTAACTTTTGTGTTCCAATAGTATAAAAACAGAAACTTATGAAATATATGAGCAATATTATGATATTACTTTTATGTTTAAAACAAACAATTAGTTTTTATTATAGAAAATCGATGTGAATACACAATATATGCATTTAAATAAAAAGAAAAAAGAAAATTGTTTGTTGTAACAAATTATAAAGTAAATAAAAAACTTGCTTGATATTTAACGGAAAGACGTTATCTTTTGCAACATCGTTTTTTAAACGGTTGTTTTAAAAAAAGCGGTAATTGGTATAAAATAAAAACCAACAAGGCATGGTTTATGGTTTCCACCTAGTTAAGTTTAAAGTTTATCGATATGTAATTAGTTGGTTTTCTGGACACGTTATTTTTCTTGGGAACTGATAAATTATTGATCAGTTGACCGCGGCAAGTGAAGCTTGCAGCATTTGAGGGTGAAGTACGAAGTAGAGCGATTAGCGATTATTGAGAAAAATCACAAGTAAATTTCCACTTTATCACCAATGAAATAGGAAGTAAATAGTTAAAGCTTTCTTTTTTGAAGGTGAATACAATTACCAATTAGCACATGGATGGTTTCGTACACTAAAAAGTTCAATGCATCATATGCAAGTACGTTGGTATCCTGTGAAAACGTTGTTGTTTTATTTTTCGCCGATCATCACCTACGGCGTTTTCTCAAAGTACCCGCTAAGTTGTTAAGTCCATGATTACCGCTGTCAGTGTGACCACGCCTTTACTACAAACCCGTTCCTACCTTGTTAAGGCTTCAACACATACAGCCTGTGTTGATTAGGGCCATTTTACGATGGCAAATTACAAATACATCAACTGGAAAGGTTGAATATCTTATTATAATTGATGGGGTTCCGTATATCAAAATACAAAATAGAGCTTCAAAAAGATATTTTTGTTTACCGAATGTCTCTCTTTCGCACCCTTTTTAAGTTATTTTACACTATATAATTGACTTTTCATTTTAGATGTTTTGACCCGACAACTTTTCTGTAAAGTTTTGTGTATACATTTTCTAGTTTTATTCTGAAATAAAGAACACAAAAACCTCTTTCAGAGTAGAAGCATTGTAACCTTTAATTATAATGTCATTAATATTATTATGAAGCAAATTATACAAAACACCTTACCTCATATAGTATAATTTATTAGGTAAACGGAATTGTATAATTTTAATTAATTATAATAAATCTTTAAGAGCTTATGGGAACTAAATTGACAATTGCCATTTTGAGGTTCTCTAAATTTAAATATTTTCATTGACTCATGACATGTGTTTATTATTTGATGATTATTTTTGGTTAAATGCCTTTAGTTTTCTTTTGCCAATGAAGAATAGGGATATAAGTTATAAAAAATCTCCTGAGTACCACACCAACTAGGTATATGGTATGACTAAGTGTAAGCAAGATGTTGATAGACAACAGTTATTTATTAAAATTAATGCAAATAATAATTAAAATCAATTTTATTAGTAAGTAGACCTAGCGCACGATCCTTTAACTTTAAATCCCGATATATAAGAAACAAATCATACTTTACGATTAGAATTAAAATCGTAACGACTGCTTTCCATTCGTATTTACATGCCGCTTGTCAATCTACTAGATTATGATCAATTCTCAATCATCCTGTTTAATGTTTTCCGTCTGCTTTCCAATCCAAACTGTGATTAACATTGGGTCTGCGCCCGCGCACCTTGCCGCCCAGTCGTGGCCAATCATCCGAGCTGCTATAATGGACGATCTTATCGACAAATAACTCATTTCGACCGGAACGGAATGAAAGAGCTTGTTGAGGTAACCGAAATTATAATAAAAGTTTTGGGGATAAATATAGTTCGCGGGGAAAATTGTAGATGGCTCTGGAACAAGAATTATGAATTCTTATATATTTTTTTTAATGAAACCTTTGGGATCGAAGGCGGTAAATTGTATGCACAATATTTTTATTGTGAATTTAAAATTGTAATGTTGTCATTTTTGCGACGATTACAAGAATATTAAATTTGCTTTTGTCTTAAAAAAACTAACTAAATAGCTATTAAAAGGTGCAAAAGTATCGATAATACTCGGTCTCAATATCGAGTTAGTAACGAGACGACCGGTCGACCCGTTTTTCATGGAATACGCGTTTTTGTAGCGTTTTATTTTAGAGAACGGGTGCATTGGCTCCACCATAATAAACAAGGGTGTAGGGTGACCATGATTAAAGGAATTTCCCTAAACTTTTATAAAAATTAAAGTTATAATTTTGGCATTCATCATCACAGTTTAAGTGATTTTGTAAAAGTGCAAAGGCATCATCATAAAGCTAAAACATGTAATGTAACTAAATGTTAAATAATAATCACCTTTCTATAAACGTGTCATGCGTAAGACATTTTAAATTTAAATTATACAAAATTAGAGATAAACTGAAGACACTTACAAAGCCAGATAAATTAATCTTTCAGCATTAATCAGAAGGGTGTTACTACAACATGAGACAAATGTAGTGTAAGAGTGAGATAGCATTATCAGTCCGATGCAGGTGTGAACGAAACACGCGCGGGACATACCTCGAAAGCCTTATTCTGAGTTTCTCAAAGTATTTAAATTAAAATAAAATAAATATTTTTTTAAGTAAAGATTTACAACAAAAACAAGATTGTAATATGTTTTCCTTATTTCATAAGTGTAACTTGGGAAAACATTTTTTTAAAGCTAAACCTTAAGTAATGGTTACTTGAAGATAAAAACTAATTGTGCTATGCATTTTTATTCATACTTATAAAAATGCATGCCACGAACCATGTAGTAAAATACCTTGGGAAATTGGCTCTGTATTATTTATTTACTAGTGGCCGCCCGCGACTCCGTTCGCGTGAAAGTCGGTTTCCCGTGGGAACGAGAAGTTTCCCCGCGGTAAAAAGCCCTATATGTTATTCTGATATATAACCTATATTACTGTAAAGTTTCATCAAAATTCATCCAGTAGTTTTTACGAGAAAGAGTAACAAACATCCATACATCCATCCATACTCACAAACTTTCAAGTTTATTATATTAGTAGGATTTTGTGTGGAAAAGCTCAATGACCATAAACACTTTGAGAACCTCAGATGGACTCGTGCTTTTCCTTCGCCTCTCGTTAAGAGCTTTTAACAAGCTGACCTTGCCGTAACGACAAGAGCGAGACAAAACACTCTTTATCATACATCGAACAGAGAAAGCAATATTGCTTCCAGCCAACAATAATCTTACTAACAAGCCACGCTCCCACGCGTAAAACGACGTAAACGCCATTATTACACCTTGAATTATGCAACCTATTTTTATTTGGTTAAGGTGTAATTTAGAATAAACAAACATTGTTATTTATATGACAGACGCTGACGAGGGTTGTTTGAGCTAACGAGAATGACTCAGGCGCTTATCGATGTTGTTATTTTAAAATATACCTTTCATAGGAGGCGGAGAGTTCAATTTACATTGGACATTGGTAAGTTTTCTCGTAAATGCCTTCATGAAATTTATTCAAATTGGTTTTCGTAGCGGAGACCTCAAAGTGTTGGACTAAAATGCTGGAATATTATGAATTATATTTTATGAGATGATACCGTGGTTCGATTTAGATCTTATTAAGAAACGTGATATTTATTGTAAATTGGAGACTGTTTATTTAATTTTGGAGGTTGTTAAACGAGAAGTTGTAAAAAATTTATAATTTTGTCGAAAATTTATTTTTATAAACTACGTTTAAAAGACATCAACGCGCGTCACATAGCTTTTGAGTTTTTTTATTGTCACCGAAATGTATAATAAAATTCTAATAAGTACGTATAGCTGCTAAAGTACTTTGAATTACCTAATTTCAACTAATTTGTAAATACAAAACAAGGTTTTTTCTATAAAAAACAGCTTTCAAACAGATGCTAACAACATATAAAATTAATTTAAAAAACAAGAGCTTAGACAATGTATTCATAATAATTTAAAAGCACACTTTTTTACATTGTGCGCTTACAAAATTAAATGTTAATCTCTTGCGCATGTGAGCTGTCACTCAATGCTAAGTGAACACAACCGGCCGAGGGTAAAGGTCTCAGTGTAGCCATGAATAATACATCACCTCATACCAATTGTAGATCAAACCTATGGATAATTCAAAAAGCGAGCTTTAGTTATTCCAAGATGACTTGACAAACCTCCTTTTTTATTAAATCTTTTTACATATTCGACCTCCTTTGGTTCTTAATATTTTTGTTACTGGTGAAAAACGATTCACATTTGAAAATAGAACTCCAATTTCAAATGGCATTTCTATCTTTTTTTCCAGCTCTTTCTGCCTCGTTACAGAAATCTGTGTTGCCAGTACGCTTGCGTTGGTGTTGCCACAAGCAGCCTGTCATTACATCCCGGCCGAGTGCGTGCGAATTGCCTCACAAAGGTGCCGCACCCCTGACAGGTTATGATCATGATTTTCTTTGCCGTATCGGCGATTGCGGTGGGTGGTGATTTGAAATAGTTTTTAATATGTAGCTAGGCCTTTTTTGTACCTCCACAGTAATTAGAGCTATAATTGACGTGTTAGAACCTAATAAAGAGTTATGAACCTTTGTGTTCTTAGATAAAAGAGATGTACCTACTTAAATTCTAAAGGAAATAAAATAATCAGAACTCATCTTGATTTCTTTAAACTAAGCGCTTGATAGTGATAGATGTAGGAATGTAAGAATAAATTTAAACGTTATCAGGCACAGCAAACCCGTCAATCTTCAATGTAAAGAAATAATGCAGACAAAGGCAGTCGATAACCGGTTTATTTTGATCCTTGTTAAATTCGATTGTATTTAAAACAACGACCATTTTCGACCATAAAACTTTAGGGCTACTAAAGAGATCGTTTTTTTATCGCAATCAAAACAGGCCATTTTGCCATTCACTAGAGAGGCTTTAAAAATTAGCATAAAAATGTCGATATCGTTAATGTAAAATTATCGTGAGAGGTCCTAAAATTTGTCCAGAAAATTAGGACAACGGTAGGTACCTATCAAACGATTTTTTAACAAGAAAACGCTCTTTACTCGGCTTGTAATCTCGTATGTTTTATGCTCTTGGTTTTATTGCCCAATTCTGAAAACTCGGTTCATAAAGGTGCATCTCATGTATTTTCGTTTAAGGCAGTTCAATTTGATATTTATACCTCAATAAAATGAATGATTTACGCATTTTATTTTCTTTTCGATTTTTCTTACACACCTAACAATCATCTCTCGTTATTTTTGGCTTGCACATTAAATAAGTGTCAGTTTGTTTATGACGATATTTATAAAGATACATACAAGAATAGTTTAAAATTGGTAAGGGGTATATGAATATTGGTCAAAACAACGATTAATAAAATTCAAATTGATAAATTGTCTTCATCCTGAAAATATTTAAGTTCCTTGAACAATAATGTTAAAATACTAATATTTCTTTAAATTGTAAAAAATGTATGCAAATATTTATAACTAATAACAGGATAGTATAAGACTTGGAACTGAAGTTTAAAAATAAATTAAAACTTTTTAAAAACCATATCCGTATCCGGAAGTCAAAACAAATCCGAATTAACAAGCCTAGATTAGTTTCAACAAGACGTTTTAAGCTATCGTTCCGGCCGTCGATAAAATTCACTTAGCTATAGCAAGCTATTATTATCAATGGAGTGTAAAATGTAAATCGTGTGAGGAGAACGCGTTAAATCCGATGCGCGTGACCAATTGTGATGCGCAAACGCAGAGCTGTAGTTAAATAAGGCTGGTGGCGTAGAGGAAGCTACTAAATATTAATTTTAAACGATATGTGTAAGTGTTAATAATCTAAACATAATAATGATTAAAAAAATAAGTACATGTTTTAATTACATAATAGCCTAGTAAACAAGAACTGGGTTCATAACCATTAAGTGGATTACAGCTCAGTCCCTCTTGCTTCCCGAAAAATAAGCCTTTGCGAGCTGTACACAGGCTGTTATTTTTTTTAAGGAAAATAAATTGTGCCCTGGATATAAACCATCGCATATCCAAGGGTATGTTTATATCCTGATATATAAACGTAGTGTAAGATTTATTAATTTTCACCATAAGTGTTTCGCAAAGGTATAAATATTACATACAATTAATTATCTACAAAGCAGCCTGCAATGTGAATTCTCAACATTTACATAAATGCGCGTGAGTTGAAATACGTGGATAATTTATTAGGTGTTTCCTTTTGGTGTTAAAAATGTTTATTTATTATTGCATTAAAATTACTCTGGCTGGTGTCAGTTGGAATAAGGAAAATAATTTATTTTAAGTTAATTGCCAGTGGCAGCGTTTAATTAGGGTGTTTAATTACGAACTGGTAATATTTTGTTGCCAAAGCTTGGCACAGGTAGAACTTTTAATGACAAAATCATACAATAATGAAATTATTAATATTCATGAGAAAAACATATTTGCGAGAAAATTATGAAATTTCGTTGCGTGGCAAAAGGCAACTTTGTTATATATTATTTAGCTTTAATAAAGGGAAACATATAAAGGTACGTTCTACTTATTTTTATTACAAAATTAAGTATTTGCAGAGCATAGAACGTAGAGTGACTTGCAGTCATAACAAGAACGTAGCCAATAATAATCGGATACTGTAATGAACCCGTTTGTCCCTAATCTTGTCTCTCTTTCACTCTAATGGTAGGTTCTCAAGTGTGAAAAGGACAGTATAACAAACCCAGAGATCCACACGTGCATCTGCAAGGCGGGAAGTAAACGATCTGTAGACACAGAAGTGGGGTGGAGATGCTATTTTAACATACTCGTATTTTTGCTTTAGGTGCTTTTAGTTGCTGATGATACTGATGATGATGAATATGTTGGTAATTTGCATGAATTTAGTTTTTAAAACTCAAAACTGAGTTGATTCCAAGATAGCTAAGTTGAGATCAGAAACTTGTGACGAAATAAAAACAATTTTGACCACTATAATAAATAGAAAAATTGAATTTAAGTAGATTTACAAATTAAGTTTAGCAAACTGTTTATCTTCAACGCTGTCTAGAACCCCGCAATAACATTAAGAAGAAAGGTTTAATTAAGCAGCTGTTCAACTACAAATTACAAAATTAAAAACACAAAATCACTTTACAGGTCTTATTTTGGTAAGCCAGTTGTTTATTATATCAAATATATAATCCTTAATTAGTATTTTACCGTATTCCCAAATAAATCGTCTCCCATCATTTCCTGTCCCGACCCATGCTCAAAACTCTATCGGCCTTTTCCCCCGGATCGTTAAATTACAGCCGAAGGGATTTTTCTGTGCGCTCGATAAATCAATACAAGGAAAAGGTGTGGGTGTGTGCGTTTTAATAGGAAACATTGTTTGTTTAGGACGCGTCTGCGCAGGCGACCATGCAACTTGTTATTAAACGGAAGTTTTATTTTAGGATTTTTGGATGATATTTAATGTTAAGTTTGAAATAGATTTTCATGGGTTCATTTGAGGTTGGTCGTGATTGGCACTTGAAGTTATTGTATTCAAAATAGCAATTTTATTTGCATGAGTATTTAGTTCAAGCTATTGTGAATAGAAGCTGCACTATTTATTAAGCTAATGCTGCCTTTACCTTTTTATCTTTACTTATTACTTATCTTTACTTATTATCTTTACATAACTTTTTAAAAATCATTCATTCTAAACGCAATGAATTCTTTTTTTAAAACCTCTCCCCAAAATCAACCCACAATCTCTGGCACACACGAACTTTTAAAACAGCCGCCTCAGATAAATTTTAACTTTTTCTAAAGCCACTGCGGCCCAGAAAAAAGTCTACCTGCTCCCAGGACCCACACAATGAGCCTACCATACATTTTAACAAGACAGCTTACGTTAGAAAGAGATAGCGCTATACAAAGAAATCCAGCCTCTCTTTTACACAGTTCTTAGTAAACTTATTGAACTGTATTTGGTTGTAACGATTTATACGTAAGGTTTCGAGTTCGAAAAAACAAGAAAACTGGACGACAATGGATTCCTGCATTGGAAATATTGGCATTGTTAGTTTTTTGAGTCGTTAACTTCGTGGTCTGTGTTCTGAATTTAAATTTTAGATTTTATATCAAATGCTTCTTTTAGTATTAACCTGCTGAGTAAATATGTCCAATGGAATTCTTGCACCTATAAAAATTGCCAACTAAAGGTTAATACATAGTCAAATAAGTCGAATAGGCAAAATGTTTCCGGTACGCAAAAACGAAAGTCAATAAATTATAAACAATAAGTGATAAAAACCGTCAATATTTAAGCACCTCATAAAAATACTCACGTAGCACCGCTTTCTTTGTTTACCGCACTTAATTGGGCACTATAATGAGCCTTTAAATTATCTTCAGTTGCGAGCCGATTCAAAATTGCTATCGATTGATAGCAAACAAGTCGATTATTACCATACGAGTATGTTGAAATTACCGTCAATTTCTGAATTCCTGTCAAGCTTCTACGAGAAGGGCGAGGCGGCCCTTATAAATAGGGTCTAATTATAGGTTGTAGCTATTCGAAAACCAACAAACAAGGTCTGTGAGGAACGACCACCCGGACGACTTTCCAATTTATAAATACTCTTATTTGTTAATAAAATATTGCTCTAGGGATAATCCGCCCTAATCCATGATTGTGGGAAGATATAACAGATCTTATCTACTGGGGACTTTTAGTATTTTTTTCAGTACCTCTTACTCTTTCCAACTTCGTAATGCACTTTCATACGCAAATGATACGGTTTTTATAAACATATGTTTCTGAAAAAGGAACTACATCGCTCAGCATTCACTTTATTTTATTATTTACATACATACGATATGCTATTTGTATTTTTAAGAATGGAGAAACGAAAATAACTTTTAAAATAAAAAGGTTCTAAAAATTGACTAGACAGAAAATAAAGAAACTTTAACGAAACATCAATAAATCCTTTAATCACCCAAACATCTTTTGTGGAAAGTAGCAACACGAAGTTGCAAAGTTAACCAGCAATAAATAACAAAGGGATCAGATATCAAAAGCTCAGCAAGATTTCTTTAACACTGCATTATTGCGATTTTCATTCTACAGCTCTAAGTTATAAGGTTGAGTTCGTATTGTAAGTTAAGATGTTTCTGAATAACGCAGGCCGGGGATGTGGTCGTTCCGTGCATAGTTCCTACGTATCGGTTTCATGCATCGCAGCTAACAAGACACCTAAAGCAAAGGCATTTTACTGACTTTTGTTAACAGAATCAAAGCTTTGGAGAGCAGTAACTTGGCAAAGTGTATAAATCTCTTGAATCAAAGAGAGAATTTAAAAGGGTTTGTTAGGAATGGAAACATTCGTTAATCATTCTGTACTAAAACTCATCAACTTTGAACTGTAGTTAGTTACAGGCAAGACGATAAATCGGGCGTAGATCATTACTCTGTATTGCAGTGTCCGCAGCGGCGTGTTCTATAACGAGATACAATCTGCGCGCGCGCTGATCGGGACGGGTGATACGCAGCATCCGACGCCAGTCCGGACCCAATATACCATTGTCTGATCATGCCGCCGCAACCATTGTCTTTATTTAAATAAAACCCTAAGAAATTTACGAAAAAATATTTTAAGGCCTTCTTAGAAAATTAAGATTATAAAATGATGGCACGTTGTACTTAGTAACAAGTCCAACAATTTAATAATTACGTAGTCACTCGAGAAAACAACACCGCAATGAGCGATAGCGTCGATCTGCAAATTGTCGGGTAGTCGCGAAACAAGCTCACACCATCGACTTGTAATATTACTTGGGTGGGTACGTTGTTAAAAATGAAAATTATTCTGCCAGCGCAAACTACAATGATTACATATCAGGCCCGAGCCTTGGGGGAGTCGGTCTCCATCGCTTATTGCCGCATGATTGAAGAGCTCGGCTTTCTGGTGTGCGATAGAGATAAATAACCAGTTTAGGTACGAGAGAGAAGGATGGAGAGCCCCAGCATCTGATTAGCATCCCAATTACAACGCGGGCGCAGCGGGATCGAATCTTAGATTTAGTGATGTTCCAGTCACGAGTCAAGACGATAAAAAATCCTATAGAGAACACGAGAGTTAAGACGATTAAACTTTTTCCAACAGAATACGTATAAAAGCAGTTGAATAACTATAATATGTATTTTAAAATACATACATACTAATCAGACTCAAAGATCATCATAAAACTAATGAAAAGTGATTTAAGTCCTACAAGCATATATAATTAATGGGCATCATAAAACAAGATAATTGTTAAACCGAGCTTGTTCATAGGGCTTTTCATACTGCACATTCGCTTAAAACATGAAATATTCATCGAATGCTGTAATTATGGATGCAAAATGGTATTCTTGTATCAATACCATATCAGGATAAGCCTCGTTAGCGCATGAACAGTGAGCATGTTAACAGACGATATAAAAACATCGATAACATAAATACAACACTAAACAAGAATGGTGGTTGTCGAGGCGTGTCTCTCGTGTCTGGCAGCGAAGGAAATTTTAAATAAACAAGAAATTATGAAACGACGTCAGATTACAGGTCTGAGGCGCGGACGAACATCCAACGCTAAGATAAAATAGCGGGCAGTCCCCACCTTCCTAATTACTATGCAAATTTTTGATGCAAATGATAAATATAATGGAAATAACGCGATTACGGTTAATGCATTCGAAACTTGATACCACTTTAAGGACATAGAAGATGTCGACGCAAAATATCAGACATAATTTCTAATACGCACGACTAATGTAAAGTTAATCGAAACACGTCTTAAACATAATTTGAAATTGATTCCAATTGCTATTGTGATATCATCGGTACAGATTACAGATGTAATAGTTGTTTTAGACCGCAAGATGGAATTTGGCTATTACAATTGAACTATAATTTCCCTCTACATTACGTTTACGAGCATTGCGCTAATATTACACTAATAGAGAAGGAAAAAACAAACGAACAATTCTTGATGGATAAGTTTAACAGCGTAACTACATGATGGCATGTATGAGCGATTGCACCGATCTAAAAATACCACCATCAATTTAAATAAGAAATGAGCATACGTCTGTAAGCGCACAGCCCACCATTCATCGCAGGCGCATCAACACAAACGAATTTGACGTTCCTCATTACGGAACGACCACGAAATGCCTACACTAACTAGTTCCGCGCTCCGACTGCCTCTTATTATGTTAATGCGCGTAGTTTACCAGCCACAAGCTATCTACATAACCTCACGATTTACTAAACAATAACCAGTTACGAACTTAATAATTAATGTGTCAATAAAACCAGATAACCACGAGTAATTGATGTTCACTGCATCAGAACAAAGACACCAAACGGTTACGCAGCACCTCATGATTGCACCCACCAAATTAACCACTTGCATACAACGCGACCGTAATTGATGATCCTTCGAGCCGGATAAAAGATTGATGATTACCAATTTCAATGTTACTTATATAATCATATCCGTACCTCTTTAACACTATGAGTAAAATTCATCTTCTATATCTGATACGAAACGTACACATCGAATCGTGATATCAAAAGAACGCCGACGTCACATAAATCCACATGAAATTATCATAACTAGTCGAAATTTTGTAACAAAACTGTGAGTTTCTTAGAATCACTAATGTGGGCTATAAAGAAAGAGATTTACAACCCTATGTTGCGTGTGCTGGGCTTGTAGTTTATTTTATTACATCGTAGTAATTTAAATAAGCGTTGACAAATTAAATGGTTCCCAAAGGAATTGTCCCACTTCAGAATAATATAAAACTTGAGAGTTTTAGATGATGTTTCAAAACACGCGTTTCAAAATAGTACTCGGTTTCGACACCGAATGCCGTCGATCACATTTCATAACAATCTATGTCAATTTGAGTCCATTCTTTACTAATATTAGAACGGTATTGTACAATTTCGAGAGCTTTAAGAGCGATCACTCTGCGATTGTTATATTTTATAACGTTTCAGTTACCCCTTGTCATACTGTACTTACTTTGTAAAGGGTTAATATATAAAAGAACCCTCGACTGAATAACTAATTGAGAAGTCAAAATTAAGTTGTAAATGTACGTCGAACCGGAACGATTTTGCTCGGCATGAAAATTTTCAAGCAACACCTAACAAAAATGAAATGAATGAATGATAATGGTACTTGTAATTGTTGGCGGCATTTCAAGAATGAGATTTAATTGGATCAGAACACGTTATGAATTCTGGAAATGTGACGTTTGGCGCCCTCAATCCAGCAAGATTCGCGACCGCATTTCTTAAATAGTAACATATTCTAAACCAGTTTTCAGGAATCAAGGCTTCTAATGTCTAAATAGGGATTTAGCACTAGGCTAGGAGATGCTCTTTGGAGTAAAATTATCATTCAGTTTCCAACGTGTTCCAACAACTGTAAAATCTATCTCATAAATCACATCGTTTGACCGGTTTTGTGATCTAACGCTTAACGACCAATGAAATTATATGTGATTTCTCTTAGGTCGTGTACCTACGTGTAGTTATTTAATATACGATTCCGACTTGATCGATTCAAACTACTCTGATCATTACAGTCGGAACTTATCGATGCTTTCTCAAATACCACACTGCTTAGTATGGTACACGACACGTAGTTAAAACAATATTTATGTAGAAATGTGAGTCGGTAAGTTTTTACAACGCATCCTCCTTGGTGCAGATTTGCAATTATTCTTCTGCGGTTTGTTTCACTCTTAATGTGTTGTGTTAAAGTGCATTATTATTGGTATTGAGACGTGATCGGTTTTGGCGTTGAGAGGGCTAGTTTTTCTGGATCCCGTCAACTGCGTGTATGTATTTAGTTACATCAACGCAAGAGTTCACAGCTGCTTCGTGGTAATATTTTTAGATACTACACTATACAAACATTTTTTGGTAACCGTCATTCCGGTTTCAATTTAAGAATTAATTAGGGTTTTACGATTTTAGCTTAATTACGTATATTTATCACCACAATCATTGGGATACATCTAAGTTACCGCTTTCTAGTTTAGCGTCCTAGCGCGTGATTTATTGGGTCTCGTTTATTTTATAACCAAATCCGTTTCATGTGTCTGTTTTGGGCTTATTCCATTCTAAGATCGTTTTTTTATGTGTTGTAGATGAATTTAAAAATTGTGTAACCAAATCTGTAAAGACGACTTTTCAATGGTCAGGAAACAAACAGGAAACATTTTCTTACAACAAAGCTTTCAGGATTTTTCAAAAGACTCTTGTTGTCAAATTCTAAAGGTGGAACGGATTTGGGGATAATTTCAATGGACAAGCGACAAAATGTAATTGATTGGTGACGAAAGCGGTGTCTTAGAAATGTAACAATACAAAAACAGGTAAATATTTTTTTTTGGAAAGTTTCCAGTTTATGAAGGGTATGTCAGGTAGTAGTTTTTAAAAGCAAATATTTATGGAGTCATTACTTGGGTCTCGTGCAAATTTTTTGCTATAAAATTCATAGTAAAAGATTTGTAAACAAAAAGTCTTTGCAGATTTTTTCAGTGTCACATATTCATAACAGTTTAAGAATACCCGACCCTCGTGTCATAAAGTTTATGACAATTTGTGGAAGGAATTACATGGAATGTTGTTTCAGAATGGTTTATGGCAAGTAACTTTTTTACGATTTAAGTTACATAGATTAGATTTCAACGAGCTACAACGTATATGGTTTCGCTTAATGGACAAGTTAGACTCGGTTTTATCTGTAAATCTATCGCTAGTAGCAGGGTTAAAGTAGTAGGTAATGTAAGAGTATGACTCACCATACAGATGCGGCGAGTCCGAAGTAATAGAGTAGCAGGAAGACGACGGCGCAGTTGGGGTTGGCGAGTCCGTCGTGAGCGAGCAGCAGCCGCGCCGGCGAGGAGGGGTCCTTCGCGCAGCCGGCGCCGGCGCGCGAGGCGGCCGCGCGCACGCCCCAGCCCGCCGCCGCCGCGCACCGGCACAGCGCCACCAGCACCAGCGCGCGCGCGCCCGCCCCGCCCCGCTCGCCGCACGCCAGCGCCGCCCCCGCCGCGCCCAGCGTCAGCGCGAAGCTGATGGCGGCCCACGTCGCCAGCCACACCTCGGCCGCGCGGCGCTCGCCCGCCTCCCACAGCAGCTCGGCGTCGCACAGCTGCGCGCAGCGGGCGGCGCCGCGCACCCACACCCAGGCGGCGGGGCGCAGCAGCTGGCGGCACGCGCCGGGCCCCGCCGCGTCCAGCACGGGCCCCGCGGGCGGCGCGCGCTCGCCGGGGCCCTCCATGCACATGTGCTCGTGGTTGTTCTCGGCCGGGAACAGCGAGCAGTCGAGCTCGGCGGGCCACGGGAAGCCGAACCCCTTCATGACGGGGAAGCAGCGCGAGTACACGCTCTCGCACAGGCCGCGGCACGGGCCGATGGGCAGCGCCACCTTGTCCGTGCACATGGGCACGTACACGGCGCACAGGAACAGGTGCAGCTGCGACGAGCAGCCGTACTGCACGAGCGGGCTGTACGTCTGCAGCGTCACGTCCGCGTCCGCCTGCAGCGTGTGCCGCGCCAGGTTGGGCATGCCCGTCTGGTTGTATCCGATGTTCTTGCACATGGCCACTTTGATAGGTTCACAGGTCCGCACTGAGGCCTCGGCGGCGGCGCCGGCGGCGAGGGTCACTGCCAGGAGTATCGCGATCATGTCGTCGGTTGTTGTTACTGTCGCATTGTATCGCGCGTCGCGCTCGGACCGCGCAGGGACGTGCGTCGCGGGCGGCGGCTCGGGCCGGAGTGAGGTGGAGGGGGCGAGCCTCGAGACGCCAATAAACAAAAGCTGTGTCAGGTATGCGCGGGCGCACCGCACACAATCGGGCTCGTTGAGCGCTAACTGGTTACAGCGCGGCCGTAACAAACGACGTCTTATCAGTCACGCCATATCGTTATCAACGGGATTTGTTCATTTATTGATCCCACCTCTTGATAAGTTTAATATGGATAAAATGCGTCCTGATAATAATACTACTTATTCAGCTATTACTACTTTCTATCTCACAAACATGTTAATATTACGCTTGTGTAAAAAGGTGATAAAACAAAACTAATCATTAAAATTTTGATATACTTTTATTGTACATAATTTACTACAATATTAAGCATTTATATATAAACTTTTATGAAACATAAATAGGTAAATACAATGGTAAAACATTATTAGTACAAAAGTTGGACCAAAATGTATTTAGGAGTTGAAGCGTTTAACGATATTATGTAAAACGAAAGCTTGTGAAAACACATCAATATTTACAATGGCGACTTTCAGATAAAAGAGTTAATTTAAAATACAATAAAATATACGTAAACTCTTATTACATAAGTAAAATTAACACAGTATTTTCTACATATTTATAATATAATAAACGTATTTATCCAACGATCTTACATACACACTATCTTCATTTTCAGCGTAAGTGGGCGAATTGGCAGAAAAAAAGCTTTAATTACTTTACTCGAATTAAAACTTTAAATCAAGTTCATATACAACATCGCTGTAAGATCAAATCCTATAGATCAGATATGATAAGGACAATTTCTATGTTCTAAATTATACTGGACTTTATAAAAGACGATTAGCTGATGAAATAGCCACTTCGAACTGATTTCGTACAATTCCATCGTAAAGCCTTATTTACCTACCTACCTATTTTATTTCGAATCACTGTAACGCAGGAGAAGTCTTTAATGTCTTTCTTTATCTATTCTTTACACTTTAAGTGCAAAAAACGATTAAATTTTACTAGTTGCCCCAAGTTAAACTTTTTGTATTTTACTTAAAATGCGCTGACTTTTTATCTAACTTTTATACAACATCCACAATTCAGACAAATAATATATAATTATGACGATTATTTTACAATTACAAAGCGGATTACACAATAAATTAAACATAAGGAATGCAAGCACTTCTAAAACTATACATAATAATAGTATTTGTTAATAAAAAGTGATGTAAAAGACTTGCTCACTAACATAGGGGTGTTTATAAGATAAATATACTGTTTTTTTTACTTTAAATCAACGAATTTAACTACTGCATGTTTCCGAAAGTTGCATAAAAAGTGTGAACTATGATTCATGACCAAATGAAATATATGATTAGTTGAAAAAGCTAGTTCTACATTTGAAATAGCGAAATGTTTTAACGTTTATGCAGTATCCAGAAGAACGCAGACGCTATAGATTTCATCTCAGTTTAGTTAAATATCACTAAAATATATTTTAAATATCCACAATGATAAACTTACCTAAGTCATACTTTTGCAAATTTTGGCTATCGTCCAAAAGCAATATGTAGCAAAATCCCGGAGTTTGAGGTAGTATGTGAAAATATCTATAGTTTCAAATTTTGACACGAATTTGTTCCTTTCGATTATTTTCTTGTTATAAGAAGGCAAATTATAGCGATATTAACCACAGTTTAGAATACAAGAAACGCTCTTGACTGTTATCATAAAAGAAAGAAAAGTTAATGAGTATATTACGAAATAGCCTCAAACGACGTGTGAGTTTAAAGATTAGCTTTGCAAGTTTCGGGAAGTTGGTTAAAAAGTCACAATATGTACTATCACGGTGTAGCCTAGAATTAGTTTTAATAGACACATACTTGCCTTGAAGATAAGCGACCCGGTGGAGTCGCCGGGCGATTTCTGAACATGGATTTTTGAAGCAGCTTTCTCGCGTGCTATAAGGGAAGTGTTAAAGACTTGACTAGAGCGGGTTGGAGTCGTCGAGTCGGACCTGTAGAGCCGCTCGTTCCCTCTGAACGTCGGCTAGTTCGGCCAGTAAAGCGCGGCACACACGATGCAATACCGCGTTCTGTTCCGTCAACGCTTTGACATCGGGTTCTGCCTCGCAAGAAGACTCCCGCGACGGTTTCCTGTAGACTTCGAACGCTCCGTGCATTTTCGGACCGTCTTCTCTCGTGTATCCGAATCCCTCGCCTTCGTATTCTCTAGGGGCGAAGGCATCCGGCGGGAAAGCCGCTTCGCCTTCACTCCGCTGGTTCACGAGAGTCTTGCGGGGGGGGGGACGCCGCCGACGGGGAGATCCTTGGCGGGGGCTGCGGCGGGGGGGCGGGCGCCGGCTTGAACCGGTTCAGGTCCAGCGAACTAGAACGGGTGTGGTTCCGCAGGGGGCGCGGCGGGGGCGGGGGGGGGCGCGTCCTTCTTAGCAGGAAACTGCAGCGACTGCGGGCCCTCGTCCGCGTGGATGGAGGATTCCCGAGCTGGGGGCGGTGGGAGAACCCCGACGGTCTTCAAAGGCTTCTTCGGCTGCGGCCGCGATATGGCCTTCACCTCGATGTTCCCGTTCGGCGGCGGTTCCGTGGGCGGCTGCGAGTTCATTCTCTTGGGACTGGCCAGTTCAAACGCGTGCGCGAAGTCGTCACGTCTCGGTGAAGTGCTGGATCGCATTTCTCCTTCGTGGTTGATAGTCGCGTCGGGCGTCACTCTCAGCGCCACCGGATGAAAGATCTTCGGGTCTCGTTCCACCGCCGACTTGTGGAAATCAAAGTTCACCGGCTTCGGTCCGGGACTCGCTATACTCGACGTTGGAGAATCCACGAATTTCGTCCACTCTTTGTTGTTTATCGGAGGTTCGACTTTGGGCGGAGTCAGCGATGGGGGGCGGTTCTCTTCAAGCTTCTTTTTACTTTCGTATGGATCCTCCTGTTTCGGTGTGAAGTTGAAATCTGCGGACGTTCCAGAGTTGAACATATCTGCTCCAAGATCCACCAAGTCTGTGGTAACCGCTTGTTGAGAGAAGTGAGAGTCAACTTTAGGTATGAGACACGATGGGAGCGCGTCTGGCACCGGTATGTTATTTCTACGTAGCACTATGAGATGCATTGCTATACTGAACTCCTCGAGTGTAAGCATTCCATCCTTGTTTATGTCTGAGAGCTGCCATATTTTACGCAAATCGGGCACCGAGAGACGGGACTTCTCAAAGAACAATCTGGAAAACAAAAAAATACTTTGTTAGTCATTGTTTTTATCAATATCCTTCAACTCAATCAACATTGCAAGGGGAATCCCTTCGTATGTTTACAAATACAATTTGATTAGAATGCGATTAATTATTATACATACAAATTGTATTTTAGAAATATAATTATCCTTAATTCCCTACTAATACTATAAATATGAATGTAACTGTCTGTCTGTCTGTTAGGCTTTCAAGCCTAAACCACTAAACCGATTCTGATGAAATTTGGTATGAAGAAAGAACTGAACTTGGGAAAGGACATAGGGTACTTTTTACCGCGGGAAAACTTTTAATTCCCACGGTAAACCGACTTCCACGCGGACGGAGTCGCGGGCGGCCACTAGTACTTGTATAAGCATAAAATTTTATAAGTGAATGTTAATAAAGGTCTGCTAACCTAGCTATCTGCCCGGACAGCAGCCCCCTCTCCGGCCGCAGCTGCGCGAACTGCTGCGCGTAGTGGTGCGCCTGCGCGGAACTGACGGCGAACACGTCGCCCGCGCAGCCCTCCTCGTCCGACGAGTGGCGGTCTGAGGACTCCTCTTCTGTACCTGGATAAAGAAAGAAAGAAAACATATTCATTCAGTTGTGCTTACATATGGAAAAATATAACAAAATGTGAAAATAGGAGTGTAGAAAATAACTGGTGTAAAAAGACCACTTCCGAAGCCTGAAACCATGTATTCTTAGGCCTCAATAGTAGTAGTAAATTCACTAACGGTATACTCAGAAAACTCAATTAAAAAAAAGTTATTAAGGATTGAAAAGTCATATTCGCCGCTTGAAATCATCGCTCACACATTAAGTGTCGGTTCAGGTGCGATTATTTACATTGCAAATTAAATTAAAACACAATTTAATTTGAAATCATCGCAAAATCTGATAGTATAAATGCAATTTTGTACAATTGTGTAAAAAAATATTTTTTTTGCTAATCATAAAAAAAATTTTTTTGCTCAAAACGTAACCAGTACCCCACCAGCAATGCCCAGTTTTTGTTTTCGGAAGCAGTTCTTTTACACCCCGTATGTATAACGTATTCTGTGATTATGGTTGTAAATTTTCCGCATACTGTAAACAAAGATAGTTGTAAAAGGTACCCACCATCAATGAAGTGAGGTTTGATCTTTAATGACGCTAGTTATACTGGATAGGATTTGGCAAATAGGTACTGTTAAAGTGTGTTAAAAATAATGACAGTAATTGGACATAGTTGTTTACAAAAAAAATTACAAAATATAACATAATTACTGATTATACAATTAAAATATTACATAATTACTGAGGAAATTACTTATTTGCTAATTAATACATTTAATTCAATTTAACAGACCTATCTGTAATGGCAAAAAGGAGCCTAATTGGGTGTGTCTGGATCACAGATCACCCCCTAATAGATTCCGCATGTTCTTATATTTACGTTGTATCAGAGTCACCAAAAGTTGAGGAACGAGGGGCGGAAATATGACGTTCTAAGATGCACCCGTCAAATAGTGATTGAATAGTTATGTAAGTATTCGATAAGACTATCGATAAATTATAAATATCGTTTAATAAAAATATCGACACATTTACATTTAGCTTGTTGTTGGCCTTCGTTTTTTATCCCACTAAAATTTAAATTAAATGAGACTATTCATTTAGAGCCCCAATTAGAAAATAGCAGACCAACGAAAATTGTGGGCCAGTACTATAGCTATTATAACATATTAAAGCTCTAATATCGCCATATATTTTGCCAAATATAATTAAAATATTTATGTTAAATTTAGGGGATCACTTGCAAGAATTCTACATACTTGTGATGGTGATGTGCCTAAACCAGGCACATCACATAAATAGATTAATAAAACCTTATTTTATAGGCATTAGTCTCTTTAATTTTGTCTAACCTTGGATAATATTTTGTTTATGATCCCTTAATGAAATAGCAAAAGATTTTTTACAAATGCAAATCTTTCTTTTTACCTTAAAACAGGCGCACAATACTATTTTGAATATTCATCACAAATCGAAATTATAAGTTACTGGGAATGATTTCCTTAAAATAATAAATTTTAGTATATGTTACGGCTAATACCCGAAGTGCGGCTACACCTAGTTTTAGCCGGTTAGAACATCAATAAGTTAGGTTAGTTAGGTTACTTTTTTGATACCACCCAGAAAAAGGAGTCCCGCGTAGCGGGACTCCGTCGACTCACAATTCAAGCCAGTTTTTATATAAATAGGTATACATTTTTTTTTACACTTTTCCATATAAGAAACACTTCTAACCGGCTAAAACTAGGTGTAGCCGCACTTCGGGTATTAGCCGTAACATATCCAACAATATGGAGCTCATTTCGAGCATTTAATTTGTTCGTTTTCCCTTTTTTTGTTCAATTACCTAAAGAAGTTAAGTTAAAGTTAATAATAGTAATAAGTTGTATAATAATAAAATAACAGGTTAAGTTAAAGTTATAACTCTAAAAAGATAACTAAAAGTTCTTTATCTTATCCTATTGAATTTATAAGTTTAGATTTCATGGTTTTCCTTGTGTTTAATTTACCACGTTTGTTTTGATCCTTATGGTTGTCTCTATCGATCGATGTCATAAAAGTACAGGGTGTTATTTTTTCAGATTTTAGCCGGTTCGATACCCGGGTGTGGCAAGCAAATATTAGAAAATCTGTGAATGCAGTTCTTTTTATTTTTAAAAATAAAGGAATGTTTCCCTTGAGCAAAATTGACTATTTCCCTCCAGGTGGCATTCAAAAATTCCACCCTGTGTATTTGTACTGACAGAAAGATATATCCTTTATTTGATTACAATAAATAAACCAACGCAAGTTCAAATCCACAAAAAATACGGAGTGACACGTGACACGGATACGAAATGTAGGCGTGGGTTGCACTATGATTTCAAGTGCATGGTGGCGAAACATAGGTCGTCGGTGCCCTCTAATGCGGAATCTATTAGAGGGTGATCTGTGGTCTGGATTCTCCCCCCTTTTACTTACTACACAAGGTGACGTTTACTTTGGAGCTATACAACACATTATTTACGTTGAAGTGTGCCTAAATATAAATGGAACTTGTATGAAGTTGTATGACTAACAAAAAAAACGCCCAAACTTCTATAACCATTGGCAGTGTAAATATTAGTCAACGATAAGAGATCAATCAATACTATTGTTCCACTACATTCATAAAGTAATTGAGTGTGGTAGCCCTAAATTTGTTTGTACACTATCAAAATCTCTCAAACAATTATGACAATAAGCAGGGCACTGGCTGCACTGAGACTATTAAATTAATCTTTATTACTAGACAAGGTCATTAACATTAGACAAGGAAATAGAATTATACAAGTGAGGGTCTGACAAATTAACACGAGTGGTATAGATTTAGCTCTTTATGTACTGATTTTTGCTATAAAATCAGTAGGTATGTGGAATTATTTATGGAATTATTTGTGATAAATAACCACCTCTTTTATTGGTGTCATAATTAAGTTATACAAGAGGTATTTTGGTTAATCATTTATTCAACGTCATAGAGTTTTAATAAACCAGCCAAGCAGCGTGTTCCAATGTTTAATGGAACTGCTGCTGTTCAAGTGTTGCATGGTCCAATGTTTTTAAATAAGTGTGTGTTTTAAAAATTCTAACAAACTGAATTCCACACTTTCACCATAATTAGTAGTTAAATGTAATTACAATCAATTCACAACACCACACCTATGATATGATAAGAACCATCAAATATGAAACAGTTAAAAGGAAACCTAATTTTCATAGCTATTTTGACTTACAAATCTGATTAAATACGAGTCAGTGATCTTTTTATCAACTAATACCCATTTTTTAAAATCACATAATTTATTGTTTAACTACTTTTTTTTTTTTTTGTAAAATGGAATTTTAATGCATATGAAAAAGAAATTAAATGATCAGTACCCTCACCAAGCAGCCTGGTATGTTCCTCCGCAGTGTTGGTAGGCCACACTCCCCGACCCGTTGCACTATGGTCCCAGACACCTTGAGACCTTTCCGCTATGCTGTTGGTCGGTGTTGGACTTTCGCTTGCAGTGCTCCATGGTGAACCAGTCTTTACTCTTCTCTGTTAGGGGTATTGCTTATTAGTATTGACTAACATGTAGTATAAATTGCATAAGGATAGGGAAGGCAAATATAGAAGTATGGAAAGAAAATTTTAAAGTTACCTACGCAGATACTTTGGTTAGATATATAGTTTAACTCATTTGGTAGTAAAATGATTATAAGGAAAAATATTGATATATAGGTACTGTATAATCATAGATATTAGTTAATAGCATAATGGTCTCATTAAGCATGGTAATTGTAAATACACCTAGCTAGATTTGACATTTGTTAATACTTCTCGATAACCATTGGTTTGAGTTTTAGGCCCGATTGTAACAATATTAAAAATAGCCAATCAGGTTAAAAGAAACTTATCTAATCTTTTTACATATTTAATGCTTTTCATCAAACAAAAGCATTCTTCTTAAAGCAATGTTTGATTAGTGATTGTATTCTGACTTTACTAATTCATGAGTTCATTGACAAATGTTTGCATTAAAAAATGTTGTTTGATATTAATAGTCATAAGTTACTTACTCCTCGAGATCCAGATCTTTGAGAGATTGTTTCAGATTCAATTTCAGAGTCAGTACTTAAAGCTTCATTGTTGTCATGTGACAGTGTTTGTGGGGCATCACTGTCTGATAGATTAGAAGATATTCTTATTGGCTCATAGGCTCCTATACTCCCAACAAAACTTCTATCTCTTTTAGGGATATGCTGCTCCTTGGGTGAATTAGATAACTGAATCAAATCAGCATTAGCTTCAGAATTTAAAGCCCATGTAAACCTTGGTAAAGGCAAGTCTAAGGAAGTATTTAACAATTCGGGCCGCAAAACCATATTAGATTGGTGTGCAGCTATCAGTTTCAATGCAGAGTAAAACTGTTTTCTATTCATATGGTTTAACGATGCACAATTGATAGGAGCTACACTTATATCCATGATCTGTAACATATAATTAGCGTGCGTTCATATCAATAAGTCACATAAAATACACAATACACAACCATTGTTTACCTGTTTTAGGACATCATTGGGAGTATTTGAAGACCGAAAGAGCTCGGTAGCTTTAAGTATAGGTACTTTGCCGTTAGACTCTTCATCACAACATAAAAACAAATCACCGAAATATCTCATTTCAGGCTCTTTCAGATTGAGATCCTCCATTGTAAAAATATACTTAGTTGTATTAGCTTTCACGAAACTTTATGTATTTCTGACTATATGGGCAACGAAATAATTCATTATCTATTGATGTAAACCATATTCATTGATAAATAGACGGATTTGAAACTTGAACATCACAAAATTTACACGAAGCAAACGAATATGTCACTGACAGACAAGTTTGAGAACACAAGACAGACAGCTGTGTGACGGCCATTGCTTAAAATGTTGCCATTTGTAACTAAACGTCAGGTAAATAGATGTAAAGAAATAGTCGTTACGTGTGAAGAGTTCCTTATTATCATTTCCCTTTTTAACCCTTAGTAGCCTGATTTACGAAAGTGATTTATTTTTAATACTAGTGGCCGCCCGCGACTCCGTTCACGTGGAAGTCGGTTTCCCGTGGGAATGAGATGTTTTCCCGCGGTAAAAAGTACCCTATGTCCTTTCCCAATCCAGTTCCTTCTTCATACCAAATTTCAACCAAATCGGTCCAGTGGTTTAGGCGTGAAAGCGTAACAGACAGACAGACAGACAGACAGAGTTACTTTCGCATTTATAATATTAGTAGGGATTACTGTGTTTGCTTGAGGGTCTAGATGAAGGGAAAAGTAGCTAAAAAAAATCACAATATTTATTTTACATATTTATTTAGAAAAAAAACAGGTATCAATTTTGATACTTCAGGCATTAAGCAAAAGGCATTCCCTCAATGAAATAAAACATCATCTAAATAGCCAACCAAACCTATGTGACGAAGAACTTCAGTTCTCTGTGTATGCAGATAATGGATCGGTTTTCAGATACTTTCCAAAAATACCAAGCAAATTGCAATTTCATTGATTGAGTTTATTGATCGTACATTATTTTCATTATTAAAAATATGTTTTTGTCGATCAAAAACCTAAAATTTACCAAAACAAACCTAAACGCTTAACGCATTCTATTCATAACTAAAAAAACATTAACGAAGTTGTAATCTACTCGTATATTAAGAAGTTTTCTAGGTATTTAGGCGGGTATTAAATAAAATTGGTGGTATTAGGATTAATAATTTAATCAGTTCCGAATTTATAAAGTAAAATATAAATATTTGATCTATTCAACAATACTTCCAACACTTCGCAGTTTCATGAAAATCAGAACATACATAGGTAGTTCTACTGTTATAGTAGTATGAATGGGTACACATCTATACTTAGAACTTAAAACAATTGAATAATCTCGACCATTACACATCACATATTTCTAAAATATTATAAATAATTTAATCCTTGGTCTGAATGTACTTGATGAGATCGACGACACGGTTGGAATAGCCGTACTCGTTGTCGTACCAGCTGATGAGCTTCACGAAGTTGTCGTTGAGGGAGATACCAGCGGCGGCGTCGAAGATGGACGAGTTGGTGTCACCGATGAAGTCAGAGGAGACCACCTGGTCCTCGGTGTAGCCCAGCACACCCTTCAGGGGACCTTCGGCGGCCTCCTTCACCTTCTGCTTGATGGCCTCGTAGCTGGCGGGCTTGGCGAGGCGGCAGGTCAAGTCGACGACGGACACGTTGGCAACGGGGACGCGGAAAGCCATACCAGTGAGCTTGCCGTTGAGGGCAGGGATAACTTTGCCTACAGCCTTGGCGGCGCCAGTGGAAGCAGGGATGATATTCTGCTGGGCACCACGGCCATCACGCCACAGTTTGCCGGAGGGCCCGTCGACGGTCTTCTGGGTGGCGGTGGTGGCGTGAACGGTGGTCATCAGACCTTCAACGATCTCGAAGTTGTCGTTGATGACCTTGGCGAGGGGAGCAAGGCAGTTGGTAGTGCAAGACGCGTTGGAAATGACCTTGAAGGATGGGTCGTAGGCATCGAGGTTGACGCCGACAACGAACATGGGAGCGTCAGCACTGGGGGCCGAGATGATGACCTTCTTAGCGCCACCTTCCAAGTGAGCGGAAGCCGTCGCGATTGTGGTGAAGACACCGGTGGATTCTACGACGTACTCGGCTCCAGCCTTGCCCCATGGGATGGCTTTGGGGTCCCTTTCGCTGAAGACGGCGATTTTGTTTCCATTTACAACTAGGCAATCATCCTTAGCTTCGACGGTTCCCTTGAAGCGTCCGTGTGTGGAATCGTATTTGAAGAGGTAGACCATGTAGTCTAGTCCGATGAAGGGATCGTTGATGGCAACGACCTGGGCGCCCTTCTCGACGGAAGCGCGGAGCACTAGGCGCCCGATGCGGCCAAAACCGTTGATTCCAATCTTCGACATGGTTACTGTAACAGAAATGAAAATTATTAAATAAACCAAGCAGAACAAAATCAGTCTCGTTATAGGAGATATTGAATTGTTATCGTCTGTTAAACGATGACCCCTCTAACCTTGATTTGATTTAGACGAGTCCAAGGTCAAAATGTTTATAAAATGATTTCACTTAAGAAATTTTGATAAAATCTGTTTAATATCAAAATAACGAGTTATTATTTCAAAGCCAACCTGAATCCCTAAATTTCGGCCTCCTCGTTTCTTATTTTTCAACTAGTATGATAATGTTTCGGAAGATAAAAATATTAATATTATCTTTTTTTTTATTTCTAACGTACCTACGTAATAAAAATAAATTATACCTTATTCACATTTGTGTCAATTTATCACAATCATATTACATAGAAAAGGCAAATAACAACCTACTTTTTTACAAATAGATACAATTAATTAAACTTTAACTCATTTACATTGAATTCACTGTGATAAAACCGATGAATTGTTTGTAATTCTATGTCTGTGTATTGCCGGCGCGTGGAGGTCACTTAGAGGTCGTATTTTGAAGTTAGAATTACTGATTTAATACGCGATGTTATCTATTTTCAATCAAAGTTAAGTATTATTTCTATACTGCTGATGCATTAACTATCATATAACAACAGAATTAACTAACATAATCATTAAAATAAGCCGAACGCCCTTTAACAATTCGCTACATCAAGATGACGAAATGACCCGTAATGACTAAAAAACATATGCTATGTTTATTTAAGTTTTAATGAACTCTTACTGTGTGATAAAAAGTATTTTATTGAAACTTACCAATATTCTAATTGGGATTCCTTTTTTAAGAGTAATTCACACACGTATTTCTCCAACAAGATGGAGTTAAGAAATGTCAGCTGAAGGACGAGCGATCGCTAAAGTAAAGTTGCCGATTCATAAAATAGAATCCCAACATTTTTTGTTTGCCAATATGTTTGACGATACTATAAATTACGGTAATATTTAATGTTTTTATGCACCTTAATTAATAAAAAACTAAAATATCTCTCATAATCAGTAAGCATTTCAAGTTTAGTACAAGCAAATTATGTATTTTAAAGTCTATTTCTTTTTTTCAACAATCGAGTTTTTATGTTATTAGTGCAGATTAAATGATTTTGAATTTAGCCAGAATTGTTTCTAAATCCAAGCTTATTGAATATGAATAATAATAAATCTTCGAAAACTTGTTATCAAGCCTGTAGTTTGGCACCATTTTTTAACACCACCGGCTCACCGCTAAATCTTAGATTAGAGCTATCCTAGATTTAACAACGTGAGTTAAGAAGTTGGTTTGGAGCTAACTAGATGGCGTACCTAACCTCAGTATGAAAACAATAAACGAAAAAGTTTTGTTCGTTATTACAGATTTATGACTGTGATAATTTTACATTATTTTATGATCCCATAGGTCTATGCCTCAGCCTAGTTTGAAGATTTTTTTTGAGTATTCTGTCAGTGAATATTTTGTCAATTTCCGTGCAATGGCTAAAGTAAAGTAATCTTTATTGATGCAGGCGCGTTAATTCAAATAGATATTATAATTGAAATTAATGTAAATTATCAGTTTTGTCATATTACCATGCCTAACGTAGGGATAAATGGTTTTTGCCGTATTGGCCGTGTCGTTCTGCGAACTTGTCTTGAAAATAGTGAGATACAAGTATGTGTTTATTTACCTTGTCCAGTTGATTTCAACTATAAGAAACTACACACAGGGACCACTGCACTATTTATTTAAGCTAGAAAAAATTGGGTATCTTTTTAAGGCTTTTGGTGCATAGTTTCGCGTATCGTGGGTACGGTTCTTGACAGATCTTGCACCTGGTAAATTAATTCACAATTTTTCCCAACCACTCTCTTCTCTCAGTTCTCATCTCAGATTGGTTTCCGTAAGCTTGCTACTGCTGAAGAACGTCTTAAGTATAAAATTAACTTAAAAAATATGTTTATTTAACTACCTATTTAGATAGGTAGCTATTAAGTAGGTACTTACATGTCTTAAATAGTGCTGTTCTATGCCGTGAATGATGACTCGAATTCTTTTGTAATTTATGAAACCTATAACGTTTAACGTTAAAGCAAATTGTTGTTGAACCACCTATGCTAGTGAAACTCTGGTTATATCAAGCACTTCTGAGGTTTTTTTAAATTAAATATTCCAGGTTACAGCGATAAACGACCCGGCCATCGACATAGAATACATGTGTTACCTCATCAAACACGACTCGACGCATGGAAAACTGAAGGCCGATGTCAGTCTGAGGCGCTTTAATAGTGAAATTAAAATTAACGGTAACATTTCTATTCATAATAATATCTTTAGACTACTACATAAATTGTGGCCTTAATCTAAGCGAAACCTATAGATACCGCACAATGGAATAAAGGAAATACCAGTTAAACACAGTCTCCATACAATTTTGAAAAGACATTTTAACTAATTTGGCTCGATACGATAATCGAACCCTGGATCTTCCGCTTAGCAGTCACAAAAGTCGTCTTTTATTTTGTTCCAAAAATTTACAAACGTACTGCAACCCAGTTTTTAAGGGCTGAATCACTTTATTCTCGACTTCAATTCCTAGAAGTGTATATTTTAAAGTGAAACATGAATTCCTCAGATTCAATTATCAAAATATTTCATGAAAAATCCCCGTCCAAAATTCCATGGCAGCTCGCTAATGTCCAGTACGTTGTAGAAGCTTCCGGAATGTTTACCTCCATGGAGAAGGCATCTGTGAGTCTTTCTTAATTTATTGCATTACTAGTGGCCGCCCGCGACTCCGATCGCTTGGAAGTCGGTTTTCCGTGGGAATGGGAAGTTTTCCCGCGGTAAAAAGTACTCGTGTTATTCTAATGTATAACCTATATTACTGTAAAGTTTCATCCAAATCTGTCCGGTAGTTTTTACGTGAAAGAGTAACAAACATCCATACATCCATACTCACAAACTTTCACATTAATAATATTAGTAGGATTTTCCTTCCGCTCGGAATAAAATAAGACTAAATTACAGAAGCTTATGTCACTTCTGGATAACGTACCTACTAGCAGAGCAAAACAGAAACTCCATATTCTACTCACGACTGTCAAGCAATATTTTTAAATAGCTTCAAACATCTAAACTCACTTAACTCTCACACAAATTTACCTCTTTTTTATATTAAAATGACTTCAAATGGTCAATGGTCAAGTGATTAATTAAGTACCTACATTTAATAAATTTTAGCTAAGTTATAAATAAAATATGTTGATTCAGACACATTTATTGAGCGGCAGTGTGAAGCAAGTGATTGTGACGGCCCCCAGTGTTAATATTCCTATGCTTATTCTTGGTGTAAACGAAAAAAAGTTCAACTTTGGTAAGTAGATCTTTTATAAACGTGACATTCTTAGTTATTAACTGTTATGCCCAATTGCAGGGAACGTTTTAACCTCGGGTTAGCTAACTCAGATTTAAATGGCGCCACCATCGATTGTAATAAGAAGTAGTTACAATCGATGGTGGCGCCATTTAAACCTGAGTTGGCTAACTCGAAGCTAACCCGAGATTAAAACGTTCCCTGCAATTGGGCCTAAGAAGGTTACCAACATCCGCGTGTTTTAGGAGTTGCTGTTGCTAAAGTTTTTTTTCCGCCCTGCAGTTTCACTCGAATTACAATTAGTTTTCCCGTGGGTATTTTTATTTTTTTACGTAAAAAATACCGGCTACACTATTCAAAAGTTATAATCTTCCACCAAGTTGTAGAGACATAGATACCTACAAACTAACACACACAATTAAAATATAAGAAGAATTAATATGAAATTAAACTCATTTAAACGGGTTTTTAAGCGTTTATTATTTTATTTTTGATTTTCCAACGTTTCGGCGTTAAAACGGCGTAAAAACCCGTTAAAATGAGTTTAATTTCAAGTAATAATGATCGCTAAATCTAAAAATTAATTTACTTATTTATATGCCAATTCAGCCTTATAGTATTTTTAATTTACCCTGTGTACCCTAAAATATTTGCAGAACACAAAGTAATATCAACAACATCAAGCACTCTATACTGCTTGGCTCCAATTATAAAAATACTGGAAGATAATTTTGGTGTTTCTGAAGGTTTTGTTACAAGTATACACGCTATGACGCCATCTCTGAAACCTTTGGACGGCTTGTGTTTACGAGGAAAGGTAAAAAAAAAACATTTTTAGACTTCCTCTAGATAGCTGCCTTATAACCACTCGATAATAGGTTGATACGAGACGTATTCCTTTTTAAAATTAATAACGAAACTCTGGAAAAACTAAAAATATAAAGAAAAATGACTTGATTATAATTATTTTTTTGCAGTATTGGCGAGATCACAGAAGCATACATCAGAATATAATACCAGCTTCTACCGGGGCTTGTAAGGCGCTTGGCAAAATTATACCATCAGTTAAAGATAAGCTCGCTGGCTCTGCCTTTAGGGTGCCAATTGTGAACGTATCCGTACTTGATGTAACTGTTAGGTAAATATCACACCTTCCGAAACAAACTAACATACGGTAACAAATAAATTAAATCACTTTCTTTTTGCACAGACTAAACACACCAACATCGTTATCAGATATTTGGTTAGCTGTAGAAAAGAAGAGTACAACTAGAATGAAAAACATAATTCGCATATCAACCGAGGAAGCTGTGTCATCTGATTTCATGAATGACACATGCTCATGTATAATAGACGCTGAATCTAGCCTACAGCTTAGACCTAACTTCTTCAAGATCATATGCTGGTACGAAAACGAATACTCCTACGCGTGCCGTGTCGTGGATTCTATTCTATATAAAGAAAAAATGATTAAGCCGCAATTAGCACTGGAGCTGAAATTTTCAACTCCGAAAATGCTAAATAAGAATCGCTACAAACACGGATTTAACTTACAGCGAGGGAAGTCCACGACGGTCATCAAACGTCAATATAGCGACACTTCGACTCAGGAAAGTGGGGCTAAGAACAAGGCACCCACTCATGTATCAGATGTGGTTATCCCAATTACAGGAACCATGTTAAATAACCTACCCGATTGTGAGAAACAATGTGACTCATCAGATGTTACAAACCCAGACCTTAACACTGTAAAATCAAACACAGACAGTAGGGCTTCCGAACAACAAAATAATAAACCTAATACTATAAGCGCTTCCACTGCCACGACAAAAACTTTTACAAGGACCATACCAACATTCAACGTATGTCAAGCTCAACAAGAACGTTTAGAAAAAGTTAAAAAAGAATTTGACAAAGTTGCCAGTATTACCGAGGATTTGCTAAACAAATCTAAGATGTATAACGAAGATATGCTTACTATAAGCAACGAATCAATCCAAAAAGATTTAAAAAAGCCTCTAGATGATCCTGTATCTAATCTTACGTACGTTAAATCCGATAGCACTAGCAATAAAAAAAACATGCGTAAATTTAGCGAGTGTAGCGAAGAGGTTAGAAATTGGAACTTAGAAGATAGTCACATGAGCTCAGATAGCCAGAACATGCAAGATTCTGCAATCAATAATAAACCTTATGAAAATCCTATACAAACCCATGAAACCAAACCACATTCTCAAGAAAATAAACCATCAAGTCATTCAGGTGACAATAATTTGAATAAAGAACCAGAAAAACAAAATGCGGAGGAAAGCAAAGAAAACGATAGAGGTAGCGTTGAAATACTAGAAGACATCAAAGCTGAATACAGTATGGAGGACACATCAGTCGAGAGCAGTTTCAACAACGTCATGCAAGAGATTGACGAAGAAATCAAATGTACCTCGGGGTATGGACAAGTATTCGAAACAATGAACCACGAAATGAAATACGACAGATATTTTAATAGCAACAATATTGGCCTCAGAAAACATTCTAGTAAAAATCTAGACAACGTACCAAGCGTGTCCAATGTAAGAGTCAAAGCTGAAAATCTAAATAGCTCAGTTCAAACAAATAAAGATTTAAACGATTTGTACGACAAATTAGACAGTGTAAGTAATAGTGCATCAGATGATTCTCTGCCCGATAAAAAATCACAAATTATAAAGTTTTCTGATTTATCTCATTCCATGGATGAATTGGAAAAGATTGATAAATTTTGCAGGTTAATCGAAATATCCGATGAATTATCGGACAGTTTATTTGCGGCTCTGAACAAAAATGGATCGCCCCCAAAAAACGAGTGGTCTTTCAATGAGCTGTGCAAAAAAATCAACATTGACGAGTTTTGTAAGAAAATGATCAAAAAGTCGAAGTGTCCATTGCATTGAAAAATAAACGACACGATTAATTTCCATTTTTTTATTTGTACTTTTGATAAAATAACTGATTTCACTTAAACTAAATATCACAGTAGGTACTCAGTTTGCATTGCAATAGTATTTCGGCAGGTACGTGGCGAAGCAAAAAAAAGTCTTAAAAGGCACAAAATTTGATACCCACTTTACACACTCATGTTGTATTTACCTATCCATGTTGTTGATGAGGCTGTGGATATTGTTCAGGGTTTGTCAACAATTTCCTGTTCATCTCTATGATTGTTCGTGGAAATAGAGCGTCTTCTAACTCGACGAAATCACCTATAACTACATTGACCGGGGCGGGTCTATGGTCCCTGGACTTGAGAGGTCCGGGAGAGAATTGTGATGAGATTACAGGAAGCACGTCCCGAATGACGGGTTTTGCACACTTCTCGCGTAGATCTGAAGTCCATCTGTAATGTAATGGAAACTGGATTAGTAATATTGCAAACATCAACCAACTTACAATGAAATATAAAACGAAACTTCGACTGATTAAAAGACAGCTAGAAAATCTTGATTGGAGATTTAAATTTACATTAACTTACTCGCACCTTAAACTTACATTATTTCAATTATCTTTTCTCCCTATTAGTTACGAAAAGTATCACATAAGGTTTACAATCAAATGATAGGAAACAGTAAAATTGGCTCTTGGTTTCTGTTTGTATGTCTGCTGATTTTTAGCCAGATTTTAAAACATTTATCACTTGGTTGGTTGGTTGGTTGTGTTATTGGTTGGTGCCTTATTAAATAAGGCAGAAAACAATGGTTTTAGTTATTTCTTCGGAGTTGCGCCCGTTTTATTTTATGAATGAAAACTGTCTAAATAATCAAGTAGCCTTAGCGGGCCAACTCTCAATAACTTCCACCTTCAATTCATATCCAACACTTTTTTCAACACAAAGCACTCACCTCAATATTATAAACCCCGTGTTAGGCGTCAGCACTGCCTGATGCACGAAGCCTATCCCGGGCGGTCTATGGATATTCCTGACATATGACAAGAGACCAGACACAGAGTCCTGGTTCGGCCAGGGGGAGGGCATCATTTGAGAGTACCAGAACTCGTTGGTGGAATGGACTGCTTCGTTTCTGTACACTATGATTATCTGGAAGACGAGGATTCAACTAAATATGTATAATGTACAGTAATGTTTCTAAACAATGCAAGTAAAATGTAGGTTAATCGGACCAAAATTACCAGCCGTCTTCGTTAGTGCTAGAAAAATTACACCAATATTCATAATATAATTAAGAGCGTTTTAACTCAGAATAGGCATCATTTTCAATTACTTAAGTAAGTTACTCAACTTCAAACACTCAGTTCAGAAACCGGTGGCAAGAACTTTTATCAAAAACACAATTAAAGTTCCTTGATTAGGAATCATATTTTGTTTCGAAAATATAGACACTCGGTATATAAATCTGAACAGTTACTTTATATGATGACTAAAATGTTAAATCGAATAAAACTTGTGTCATCATATGAAATTAGGAAGAAACTTCCAATCATGGCTTTATCCGATATTTCAAGTGGAATCAGCACAAATAATTTTAGTTGCTAGTCAGAAAGCAATTCTAAACTAGCTGTTAAAACATCTTGAAGATACTTGCAAACATTTTTTTCTTATCAAATCAATCCTTTAACTTACTCTACTTAACTTCATTGCCAACATACCGATTGCTGCAACCTGGTTAGAGTATTGAGGGTAACTGTGGGTAGATTGAGATTCCGATGCACAAGTCGAGCTCCGAAGAGATCTAGCAGATACCTGATGAGTCTCACGTGGTCGTTCGGAGAGAAACGGTAGAAGTGCTGGAAATCCAGTATCACCACCTGGAAGGTTATTAGAGAAACCTATAGTACAATTTTATCTATAGTAAGTAAGTGCCTAAATTTACTAGCTTTTGCTCACGGTTTATTCGTCTTTACCAGACAAGGTTTCATCTAGGTTGTGTGTGACTATAGATCAATTTATTCTATTCATATTTTACGAGCTCGCGATTTTAGGCAAAGTACTCCTTAAACATTCAAGGATTGCGCTTTATCTATACTAATATTATAAAGCTGAAGAGTTTGTTTGTTTGTTTGTTTGAACGCACTAATCTCAGGAACTACTGGTTCGAATTGAAAAAAACTTTTTGTGTTGAGTAGACCATTTATCGAGGCAGGCTTCAGGCTATATAACATCACGCTGCAACTATTAGGAGCGAAGAAATAATGGAAAATGTGAAAAAAGGGGGAAAATTATTAATCCTTGAGGGCTTCCGTTGCGTGCGCTGCGAAAACGGTTCTAGATACCAAAAATATATGTATGAAACAATTAAGGAAACTTTTTACCGCGGGAAAACTTCGCATTCCCACGGGAAACCGACTTCTACGCGAACGGAGTCGCGAGCGGCCACTAGTTTTCTATAAATTTAGTAAATCTCTTCTTAAAATACATCAAAATCAACATCAATTGCATTGTTCTACGCAGAAAAAGTATCTAGTCGATTTATAAGCAAAATGTGTTTTAATTTTAAATTTTGTATTTCTTAAATATAACTTTATGAATTTATTAGCTTGTTGCATCCACAATCAATATCATATTACATGTATGTAACTGAACAATAGGTATTACATTACTTGTAATGCTTTGCTTATCACCTTTAGTATTATAAAAGGAAGTCGCCATCCGTGTCTGTTCGTAGTATATCCATGAGCTAATTAAAACTAGGTTACATACATTTAAGAAAAAACTAAAAAATAGACAAAATTCAATGTTTTATGGTCATGTCGCCGAAAACTACATCCTTGTGAGACATCAGAGCTTTTATTTTTAAGATTAAATTAAGAGCTATTTAATAGAGATAAAAATTACATTACCTCCCCAGGATGGGAATCCACAAAGTCTTTAACATCTGACAATGGCTTAGATATCTCATCAGCATACAGTGCATGGGTGAAGAATATTTCATCCGTACCATTCTTTGTTGCTAACCGCAGGTCTAAATATCTATAAAAAACCAACAGTGTTTGACAGAAGTAATTAACTAAAGCAAAATATATAGCTTACCTTTAACAGTTTCCGTCACCGCTGGCTGAATTGTTCTAAAGCATAGTGCTAAGCTCAAGCCTTATAAAAGATTACGTGCCCAACAAATCACCTGACTGGATTATTTTAAAAGTACCTAATGCCAATAAGTAGTTGCTCCATGGTGTTTTTAGTCTGGGTAATTGTCCATCTTAGTATTGTACCTCTGAACAGCGGGTAGAGGCGTTTGAGGGCTGGGTCCGCATCCGGTGCTAGACTGCTCGAGCGCTTTATACCAAAAGTCATGGAGTCATGGCTGCCTGAAAATCAATATGTAAATATAATGTTTAATATATATCATAGTAGACATTTTTTTTATAATAAAAGATTAAAAAGGGCAAGCTAAAAAAATGTATCTATCTAGGAATGTGTTTGTTTACAATATGGGCGAGTACACCATTATGCATTTACTACTGCTGTGCACCTATTAAAATAGGTACCTTATGAACAGCATTAATTAGACCTAATTAAGATATTATAACAGGAAAAGCCAGTATTACAAGTTTTACCTGGTATTGCAAGATATATTATAGGCATATCCTTTACTTGCGATGGTAAATCACGCATCCACGTCTCCAAATTAATTGTTTCGGCTGAGTCACTCATAATTGCAGCTGTAAACAATAATTAAAACTTCCTAAAAGTTAAGTTTGTATAAACTTATAAAGAAAATATCACTTTCTTGTTTATGAACAAAACTTCTTTGTTTTTTATAAAACGGTATGATGTTGTGTTGATAGGTCGAGGTGAGTAATAAATCTATTTGCTTTGCAGTGATCGCACGCACAGCACAAGACTAGATCTAGACGTAGTCAGCTTGTGTTGTGTTGTGAACTTCCTTAAACTGGTTTAATAAGGGGTCACTAATCCTTAGACAATAGGACATAGTATAATACCTTTTGTCATTCATGAATTATCAGTTTTAATTAATTAGATACGGATAGGCAGTCGCACCGAAAGGTATAACCAAAACATTTAACCGATAAGATAATATATTGATCTTCATCAAGAAATTCTATTGGAACACAAACGTACCGAATTCAGTAGGGTTATATCTGTGACAATTTTGACTAATGTCAAAGTCATTGCCAATGACATACTATTCCGTTCTACGCTCAGTAACGTATATTTTATTTGGTTAAACTTTAATACAAAAAAGTTTTAATCTGATGAAATAAGATTAGCTACTTATCAGAAGATGAAATAAGATTTGCTACTAAAAGCCGTTGGAAAGGTGTTGGTAAAAAAGATTTTTTTAAACTTAAAGAGCTTTAAAGCGATTGTTTTTTTTTTTTTTTCTAACGGAATAACTGCCCTAGGTATTTTATTCCAGTTTACCCTTCCTCAAGTAGTTGAGGACCTCAACTGCTAAAACTGCGGTGACGTTTTAATAATGAGATAGGACTCCTAGCCAATCAAAGGGATGGGTAGCGTGTCTTAACTCTACGTATAAGTGCCTACAACAAAGTCAGGAAAGTTGCTTATTAAAAAGCAGCCGATAAAGTGAGCTTGAAGAATACCTAAAGAACTGAACGAAACCTGCCTGCGAATGCTCGAATGGTAATCATTTCTCCTGATTGATCAAGAACAAAAAATGACAGCGCCATTAATATTATAATAGCAGAGAACTAATTCATATAACAAAATTAATATAATAATAACAGAGAACTAATTCTTCCAAACGAACTAATACGTAAAACTAATACGATGTAATACCGCTTGGTTTGGCTTAGATATAGATATAGGTAGGTATAGCTTAGCCGTAGTTACCCCGTTTTGTATGAGACAACTGAAGTCTGAACTTACAAGACTTTCGAAAAAGTAAGCAAGTAAGTATTTATTACAGGTAAGTAAAAATCTTTGTTCAGCACTGCCCAGAGCTGCGTCAGAAAGACAACTATAGGTCAAAATGATAATGAAAAGGTTAACTTTGCATCATAAAGTTGACAAAATGGCAAAGTCGTGTCGTCGTCGTATTCCTAATTTACCTAATCCAAAAATATACCGATATACCTATAGTTGAGAATTATTTGAACGATAACCTCATTCTCTAGTATCTCTTGTGCCCCACATTTTGCTCTGAGGAGCACTTAAAGTAGGAAACCGCCAATGCAATTGAAACCGCTTAGTTCTCGTATAAATAACTATGAAAATAAAAAAAAATATATTGAATACCTATTAATTGCAACAAAAAATATATTGCTTCTTATGGGTAAAAAGTATCAACTTTATTTTACATTTCTTGCCACTTCTTAGACGACATAACGATTTAAAAACGAAGCCTTCATCTGCATTTATTTTTTGGTACCAACAACGTAAATTCGCTTACGCTTTCTTGACCACGCTTGTTCAAGCAACGGATTTTGATATGATTATAACGGTTATTTTAAATTTGACGTTTTAGTTATTTAATGGCTTAACGGTGTAAAGTGTAACTTGGTTTATAAAATACTGTATCTAAACAGAAAATAATTTACAAAAGTACTTACTTACTTACATTACTACGAAACTTTTTCTGGAACAAGGTTTCTAACTCATTATATTTAAACGGCTTGGCGGTTAGGTAGATACTACACAGACTATAAGACAAAAGGTATGTAGGTAAACCTAACTAACCAAAAACTAATGATGAACTTATTTAATATATTTTATTTTAAAATTTAAATAAGAAGATAGATATTAGTAGGTTTTTACTTTGTATTTATAAGAGAAAGTAAAAAAGGTACCTAACCTGCCTTTCTTACCTTTAGTTTGGTTACATTTTATCATAAAAGATTTACTTTTTCAAAGTTCATTTAAGTAATTCAATAGTTAACATACCCAAAAGCACCACACAGTATTCCAACTTTATTTTCAAAACAGTCTTCATTTTAAAAACACAACTTTTTGCTTATTTCCTCTCGGCACACAAGAATAACAAGTCCACAATATGAGGAATAACTGTTGTAGTGCGATTACGTTTATTAGTATTCAACTTTTGTATGATTCAGCAACACACATACGCACAGTTTAACCACCTAACTAACGAACACGCACACACGCACGAACAAAAACTTAGGCTAAGCATGCGAAGTGCATTACTTTGGTTTGTAAGTTAATTATATGCACACTGGATTACAAAAATCCAACACAAAGGTCTAGTTTTGTATTAAGCATTCGTAATTGTCAATACGCAGCTCTGAGGTTAAGTAAATCGATTAACAAAGGTGAAAGGATTAATATAATCTGACGAAGTGCTCGCTACGTTTTTGCTGCGGTCGCCTGGGTCTCTAAACTAAATCCATCTGACCTTCAGTTTTTGTCCTATACTGAGAAGAGATAGGTACCCAGCAATCCGAATTGTAAATAACAAATAAATTATCGCTTATAAGGCTCAATTTATTTATTCTTTTAAACTTATCAGTTAAAACGAGTTAATTGAAGGTTCGCGATTTGTTCGCGGTACCTAGGTACTTCTATAAGATTTTTTATTTATTGCTAAAAGTAATTAAAATTAAAATTGCTTATCATTATACTCAGATTTTTATATAGTTAGGTAAAAGTTACATAAGATATATATTATACCTATCTTGTGTCAAGCAGCTAAAAAAACTCTCAGCCACACAGACTCTTAAACTCATCGGATTGGTTTGGAAAGTCGGTCTCTACTTACAAAGCAACTATAAATGACTATAATAATTAACAATCTCAGTCGGTAGTTTAAGTATATTATTTTATAATAAAAGGTTTTCCTCTTATCTTATTAAATATAAATACAGAAATGACTAAACAGAACTCTGGTTTTCAAATATAGCACTTGTTTTACGTCGTTATCAGCGATTGTTAGGTAAATGTTAGGTATACAAGCAACTTCCATGCACATAAGTGTAGTTAAATATCAAAATTGTATTTGATATTTAACTACACATATAGTCTCGTTCAAAGATGTGTTTTCTATCTAGACAGGTATGCAGCTCCGTACATAAGAAAAATTGTTCATCTAATTTTTACGAATACTATTTTGTGAAGATATTTATATTATTTTAATCGCTTCAGTTAAGAACCTTATAATGATAAGTCACTTATAGGTATCTATTATAGCGACACAATTACTTAGCAACTAACATAGATACAAAGTCTTAAGAAGGCCGCAAAACATTTTTACGCTTTTTGTATTAAGTTATAGTTATTTTATTTATTAGAAGTCTTTACTTATTTTCATGGTTTTATGTAGTATAACTAAACTTTTGCTCAAATTTAATAACAGGCGCTTTAGTTGTTAACAAGATTGCCGGTTTCTAAATTGAATATATTCATACTCGAAAGTAACATTTTAATTTTTATTAAGTAAACTTAAGTTGGCCATATATTTTACAAAGAATATGTAACTAAAAGTTTGCCATTTTTTGATTACTTCCATGTAATAAATAAGGGAGAAATTAAGTGAAGGTGTAAGGATATCAAGGGCCTCCTAAAACCCTTCAGCATTTGAATGGTTACAAGAGGGATACCTACACTTATTAAGAGTAATTAATTTTCTTAATTTTTTCATTATTGTTATTCAATCTTTTTGAATTTAAGGCAACATAAAGTCTTATAGCAGAAACAAACCGTTGTCCTAAATAAAATAAAATAGATCTGAAATAAATTAAGCGAACAACCCTAACCGGTAATGGTATAACCGTGAAATAACTTTTATTTTTAATTCAAATCATAGAAGGACTTACGAGGTGAATCTACTTATAATAACTGACATCTACATAAGTATTACAGTTTCAGCACAAGGGCCTAACATGTTCATGTAGGTACGGTCAGTTGCAAAAGTCCATACAGAGCGTAAGGTCTATAACTGCTTGCATGCAAATTACACACACATAGACATGTTTGATAAAGTTGATTTCCAAGTTCTATAACATGCAAGTTAATATGTATTAGTATGCAGGACAGAATGCATATTATCGAAAAGCATACATGATATATTAGGTATAATATTTACCGTAAGTATGAAAATAGTGTTTCTTTTATCTATTATTTTTCTTTGATTGGTTATTATTATAACAAATTTAGCGTGTGTTGCATAACTATCTATTTTAACTTGTTGCTTGTTATATTTATTCATATTTTGTTTTTGTTTCAGTAGATAACGGTAAAACGGTGGATTTTCAATAGTTCAAAACATCGATATAACCTAAATGTTTGGGGATGGATGGCCTCGAAAGAGTAATATTGTGTCAAGTTGATGCCGCAGAGATGGGACATGCAAAATGAAAGGACTACAGAGGCATTTTCTACCAATGGAAATGTCTGGAAGTGTGGAAATTAAAGTGGAACTGTGTATTGTTCGAATATAGTGAAATCAATGTGACGGTGCGCGTTAGCTTATGGTTATTGAAAACAGGGGAGGGTATATTAAATACCAATAGTATTTTATGAAAGTAGTAATTAAATATAAGTTCGTAAGTAAAACATTTTTCATTTACAATGTATTTTTTTATGGTTAGCTAGCTTCAATTTTCTTTTCTTTACGAAAACGATTACTTAAGCTACAACTAACCTTAAAAAGTAAAACAAGTGTAAAAATACATTAATTTTGTTGTTGGAAGTTTGACTGAAATTGTTATTATCTTTTGAAATCAACATGTTTTAATTAAGTATCAAGCATTACCTAAATATATTTGTAAAAAAGTTATAATAAATTACTATTTTTATCTACTGTTCTCTTACTACCTTACCTTCCATATTTATTTACCCTCATTTAGTTAGTATTTCTTACAACTTAAAAAGTAAAATAAATAAAACTGAACCTGAACCTCTCAGATTAAGGTTGAGAATTATCGCAACAAATAGTATCAATGTTGTCGGTTAGAGTGTAGGTTGATCCGAAAAACATCGTCGTATGCGATAGGGTGATTATCAGAAAATGGCCTAAAATGCATAATTTCTTTGGGACATTTTTTTTTTCATAATTATTCCATAATAAATAACATACATTGTAGATGTTGTCTAAAGCTACAAATTAATCTTTTTGGCCCTAAAATTTATCCAGTAATTTTGATGTTTTAGCATTTTAAAATTTGGATGCCCAAAGAAATTAGGTTTTTCTCCTAAAAATATATAATTAGAATGCAAAACATATTTTCAGATATTATATTAAACAAGTAACACTTCTAGCTTTAATAATAATAATAAAAACAGGTATATTTTTTCAAACCACACCTGAAAAAACAAGAATAAAACAAATAAAACTAAGTTTTGTTTCCATTTAAATTTCATTTATTTTCTCTTGAAACATGAATAATCACAGTTAGTATATTTATTATAAAAATTATATAGTCCTTTTCGCAGTTTTTCTTTACTGATAACTTTTTCTTTTTCCTTCTTGTTATAATTTCTGTGTACAAAATCTAATTTCTTTGGCGCGGGATGCCAAAGAAATACATAGAAATTAGGAACAATGAAATTAGAAAACACATGTTTTCGATTTTTTTCTAAAAATCCTTTGGCAGTGAAATGACTTTTTTTTGCCAGGTGCATGCCATTTGAGCTAGACTATACAGCGTGTAAGAAGACCATGTCCGAAGCCAGAAACCATGTATTTTTGAACCTAAACACTAACTAAAGCCACCATCAAAATGCCCCAGAACCTCAATTTAAAAAAAAATTAAACATACATTAAAGCAATGTATATCAGCGGGAGCAACGACCTTTCACGCGAGAACAGCTGATCGCTGTTTGTGTGTTTAGCCCCCCCCGCTCCCCGCGCCCGCCCCGTGCGCCCCCCGCGCCCCTCGTGACATCAGCGCAACATGAAGCATACATTTTAAAACTGTGTTTACGTTAATTGAGTGATTTTAAGATATCGGCTAATCCTACCTACCTACCAATACGCCGATGGCAATTGTTTGCAACTATCTTCCTAGCAGATATCCTAGTACCGGTTGGTATATCAAATTTCTATTTAAGACAGAGATGCTGAAAAGGCATTATCAATTTATCACAGGATATGAAAATCTAGCGTGTGATTCAGTGCGCGCGCACCAACTAGTAACCAGGCGGCGACATGGTTGTCATAGCACCCTCACCCGCGCCGCAATCCAGCCCCCTCAAATGACTGGCGAGTGACAGCCAGTCTCTTAGGCCTGCATTTATAAATCACTCTCAACGCTAATATCGAACTCGAGCTTAATCATTGAGGTGACACAAATTTCATCAAGGGCCTTAGTGTAGTCGTATTAAGGGTCAATTTATACTAGGCCAGAGTCGCAGCGCATCGAAGCGTCTATTCAAAACTGAACATAACAAATTCAACCTTAACCCCACAGCGTAACGCATGCATTGCTTCTGAGATTTTAAAAAGACGCGCGCATTCTTCGGAATTCGCCCGTCTGCGCGTGACCATGCGCGTACGGCTTCGCTTTAGTTGTGAAGAATTTGACGCTTCGGTGCGCTTCGACTCTGCCCTAGTATAATTTGACCCTAATAATCACTTTTTTACACATGTTTACACGTACCTTTAATGAGCGATCAGCTATTCTAATAAAGCCACCAAATAGCCTCACATTGTAGCACAAATAAAGTTCCTTTTTTAATAAAAAATATTCACACCTTTTTATTAAACTGCCGTCTCCGTTACGGTATTTAGTAGAGTTTATTTATTAATTAGACTTATTTAATTCTAAACTGAGGCAGATTTATGTTCGTATGACACGCTTAACTTTTTTTCCTTACTTAACAAAAATACTTATTCCCGCACATACACTAAACACACCAGTGAAGTAAAGACGCTCACCGTTGAATTTCACTATTGATTGACATGACATGACTAATTAATTAAACTAGCTACGAATTTCACAAAAAACAACAATGATGATCACGCGCCGAATTAAACTAAAGCTAACAAAGAGGATTTAATCACTACGTTTTGAAAGCTAAAGAAAGAGAGAAGAGACTAGACAGCCCGGCGCCTGCGAGGCAGTGTTACCAACTCTCAAAAACGTTTGTCCCTAATGCTTAAGACAAAATCCCTCAAACATTTTTTTAATTTATACCATTAAAATTTAAAATGTAAAATGTAACGAAAGTTAACACGATTTATTTTTTACTATTTTGATTGAATTTAACAGAAATTTTGTTTTATTTTATTTTTAATTCACTTAATACCTTGGTCACGGACACAGGTGCACTGAAATGTTTGTTTACAAGGAGTAGTAAATTTGTTTTTTTTTCAGCTGTTTTTTAAACACTTACAATACCCTAAAAGAATTAAGCCCTGAAAACCCACCATTGCCGTTTTACTCCTTACATTTAGGGGAAAAATTTTATGTTGGTAACCTTGCCGCGGTAGAGCCACATGAGTAAAGAAACTGAACAGAGACAAAGCTTCTAAAGAGCTAGCAAAATTTATACCTATTTTGGTAGGGTTGGCACTATTGAATAAATTAAAAATATAAATGTACTTTTTTTTCAAATTTTTTATTAAAATAGGTTTTTTTTACAAATTACATACTCTAAATATTTTTTTTTTATTACTTTTGGTTTTTAATAATTTGTTGTGTCTTTTAATCGAATGATAAATTCTAAATCTAATATAAAGTTTTTTCAAATAAACCAATGGGAAACACTCACATGGCATATGAAATGTACAATCTTGCAAACGTGCTAATATGTCATTACCAATATTAACATTTTTAATATGAAGATCAAAATATTCGCGAAATTTTTGCTCAAGCAATTCAACAAATTCAATAAAATTGTCAGGAGGTATTATCAAAAAACTTATTCATGCACACAGTACAATGTACAACCATATTTACAAAACTTTTTAAATACTAAAACAAAAGTATTACTACGTATTATGTGAGAAACTCGAAAACAAAAACAAAACACGCACAACGTTCGAGCGTCGCGTCACGCCTGCACGCCCTGAGATTGACCACTGGCTGATCTAGTTTGAAGCGGTTTCGGCTCATACGTGACAAGCGGCCAGTGGTCACGCACACACACGCGTTGCACTTGTAGTGATGTACCTGTCACAGCGCATTCGTATGTAGCTTTGTCTCTGTTCAGTTTCTTTACTCATGTGGTAGAGCGGCGCGTGGGGATAAGGGCGCGACCGCACCGATGTTTTTCACAACGAGGTTTTTTTTTCGCTATTCTGAAACACATCTAATGTTATGCATGTATCCGCACAGGCGTTAAAAAACGCACGCGGGTAAAAAAACTGTTGCAACTACAATTTGAGCGCAATGCGATGTAATTTTTTTCCGCAAATGTTTTGTGTAATATCAAAGTATAAAGTATCTTTTGATACGTCTATTAAGTCGCTTTAGTATTAGATAAACAAACCTTTTAGTTCGGTGGTCCATTTCAGTCGTGCCTCTCACCAGAGACATGTAATATCCGTTAAAAATCGTAGGAATATTATCCGCAGTACGTACTAGGTGTAATTCGGAATCTTAAACGCGTGAACAAAACCTCGCGGTGAAAAATCTCTGTGCGGACGCACCCTAAGACAGTGCACCGATAAAGACGCCGCCGTCGTCGTGCAATGACAAACCGATCTAGACTCTATTTCGTCGGGATAGGGTTGAATTTACAGTTTGTAGTAATTTCCTTTGAAGGAAGCGACATTGCGACAAAATAAAAACATCTTCCGAGATCAAAGGCGCCGCCATCGTCGAAAACGACAAACAGATTTAGACTTTATTTGTTTACAAACAATTTGCAGTATTCTTAAAACACAGTTAGAGATGCATTCATAAAGGTAGGTGTGGTATCGATATGTTTTTTTTCCGGCAGAAGGCTAATTTTACGTAATTTTAGAAACAAAGAAATACACATGAAGAAGAAAAGCTACCAATTAAATCTAAGTGTCAAAAGTCACGTGAGCACAGCGCAATACGAGAGAGTTTTACAAGATTGTTAAACACCCCAGATAAAATTAAACCCATAAAATTTACTAATAAAACAATTAATTGTTTGAGGTAAATACCACACAATAATAAACACAGAAACCTCAAAATAAAATGTTTTGATACCAATTGAAAAAATATCATTTTTTTATTGTTATCGACTAATTTTTATCGACTACCTACCCATAATTAAATCAATCAATTCGATGATTTTGAGGCAGCGCGGCGGCTTGCTTTGATCTAGACACCGACCACAGGTGCGGAAATCTTTCATTTAGTTCTTTTTGGTACGTTACGCGGCACACTTGACTTGCCTGGTTTTAGTTACCTACGCCTTACTTTTTAGTTTAAGTGATAAAGTGAAGTTTAAGTTGTGTTTAATATCATAGTTAGAACCTACCTGTTTGATACATTTAGGAAATAGTGTTCAATCAATGAGAGTGTGGTAGTGCAGTTAATGTGTCACCGAATAGGTACTAAAGTACCTAGTTCTCGTCTTTAATGATATTCCTACCTCATGTGGGTAGTGTGTAGAGGCTCCGATTCTGCTGGCTTAAATGCTTCGTATTGACTGTCAACATAAGTAGGTATGTACCTAAAACCTTTATAAACTATTGATTGGATTAAAATAACCTACCTAGAAAATTTAATAGTATTGGTTTCAGTATGGTTATGATTGATTATGAATCTACTAGTGCGTCCTGACTTTTTAAGGTAGTTTCCTAATAGTTTTGTTAGTTTAGGTAGGTAGCTTATTATGTTAATAGTTTAAGAAGGAATTTTACGTCGCTAGAAATCTATTTTTTAGAAAATACTGGAGGTATTTACTTAGTTACGAGTACAATAGAGCAGTATACTAATAGATTGTAGGTTGGGAGGTTATTAGGTACCTTATTGCCTGGTACTTAGTTTCAAAACTGTAAACTTATGTAATCGGAAGCTATGCTTTACAACAAAACGTCGTAATTCTTTAAGTTGTAGTTAGGGTTTGCAACAAACAAGCAAAGGCCTAATTGATAGTGGAAGAAGGGTGGATGAAATTTAAGCAGTTAAGTTACCTACCTATGGTCAAATTATTTTGTGATTTATAAAGCTGTTGCCTGTAGGTATTTTAGCTATGAAGTTTTACTTTCAATTGTTGCTGTGTCAATCTCAGAACAAATAGACATAAGAAAGAAAGGTCTGTAGAAAATTTAATATGCGTATCTGAGTCCTTTACTGTGGCAAGTGGCATTTTATTTTTATTTTGGTAAAATTTATAATTTTTAACATGGCTATTGTAAGAAACAAATGTTTAACGTAGGATAATTGGCTGGCGGACTAGGTAAGTTGGAAATAACGGCGGGCGGACGCGAGATCGGTTTTGGCGGGAAATCGTTCGGCGCTTGTTGCCACCCGCACATGAGTAAAGAAACTGAACAGAGACAAAGCTTCTAAAGAGCTAGCAAAATTTATACCTATTTTGGTAGGGTTGGCACAATTGAATAAATTAAAAATATAAATGTACTTTTTTTTCAATTTTTTTATTAAAATAGGTTTTTTTTTTACAAATTACATACTCTAAATATTTTTTTTTTATTACTTTTGGTTTTTAATAATTTGTTGTGTCTTTTAATCGAATGATAAATTCTAAATCTAATATAAAGTTTTTTCAAATAAACCAATGGGAAACACTCACATGGCATATGAAATGTACAATCTTGCAAACGTGCTAATATGTCATTACCAATATTAACATTTTTAATATGAAGATCAAAATATTCGCGAAATTTTTGCTCAAGCAATTCAACAAATTCAATAAAATTGTCGAAAACAAAAACAAAACACGCACAACGTTCGAGCGTCGCGTCACGCCTGCACGCCCTGAGATTGACCACTGGCTGATCTAGTTTGAAGCGGTTTCGGCTCATACGTGACAAGCGGCCAGTGGTCACGCACACACACGCGTTGCACTTGTAGTGATGTACCTGTCACAGCGCATTCGTATGTAGCTTTGTCTCTGTTCAGTTTCTTTACTCATGTGGCCACCCGCGGCCGCTTGTTGTCACCCGCCCCGCCCCGCTCAGCGTCTCGTCTCGCCGCTCGAGGTCATTTGCTTTTCCAATCAGCTGATTGCGGTGTTAGAATTAGATTGAAGTTTTAATAAAAATAACACCAAAACGTTATTTGATTTGAAATAATCACATAATTTGGTTGTTTACGTGATTCTGAGTATGAATCAATAAAAAAAAAAATTGAAATATCATGTCCGAAATTGGTTTTTTTTTGCTCTAATCGTAACTGGTACCCCCTCAGCAATACCCAGTTTTCGTTTTCGGAAGCAGTTCTTTTACACCCAGTAGATATAAAAAATATTTAAGCAATCTGTAAATATTGTAGCATGAAAATGTATGAAGAAATTAGGCACTTACCTGACGAAACTCCACAATCTAGACGAAAAAAATTTTTAATTTATCGGCGTCACGCACAACGCACGTCTGCTTCCTGCGATTTATTGACGGATCACCAGCTAGTTCCGAGGGTGTTCACTCGAATTAGTAGCGAAGTGTTTTAATAGTGATAAATCAACGGTTTTGTCGTGCCAAAGAAATTAGGGTTTTTTGCTCGGACAAAACCATTTCGTTCATTACATCGAAAGTTTATGTAATTTACGTATTAAAATTAATTCACAATACCATCAGATGTATTACAAATAAAAGATATCAAAATCACATTCTTATTTTAATAATTTAGAATACTACAACTCACAGAAAAAAATAAGGGAGTAAAGGACGCGCCAAAGAGCTTAGAAAATTTACCTTTAAAAAAATATTTTAAATCCAATTATATAAGTTTTGCTTAAATACTGTATGGCACTAAGTGTCTATGTATTAAAACTTTCTACAAAAAAAATATCAATATTAAGAAGACAAAATTTCATGGATTTTAGGCCTCGGACAAGACGAAAACTCTGTTTTTGATAATCACCCGATAGTGTTTTAACAACCACAATAGTTTACAAAAATATATTGAGCTTTAAAACTGATGTGTTAAGGTTGATATTAAGAAATAGTAGTAAAATATTAGTTTATTTATGTCAGTGTGTGTGTAGAAGCGACCACTGGATGCTATATTTTTTATCAACTCGGTATGGACTTTTGCAACTTACTGTACAATTTTATAACCTAAACGAAGGTACCTACAATATTATGATGACAGCCCAGTTCCTTATTTTATTTGGTCAGCAACAAGATATTAAGAAGTAAGATACGTCTAAGACCTTAGGTATCTACTTAAATGCAAGACGCAAAAACTTTAAAACGTCGTATAAAGGAAAACTGATTTTTATTGTCACTAGTAATTTCAACATTGCAATCTAGGTAATGCAGCTTCTTCATCTACCTAATAGAAAGTAACATTTTCACATTTGCGTGGAAGTCGGTCTCCCGTGGGAATGAGAAGTTTTCCCGCGGTAAAAAGTACCCTATGTGTTATTCTGATGTATAACCTTTATAACTGTAAAGTTTCATCCAAATCCGTCCAGTAGTTGTTACGTGAAAGAGTAACAAACATCCATACATACTCACAAACTTTCACGTTTATAATATTAGTAGAATAGGATTTAATTTAACGTGAATATAAGAAATGCATTTACTTAGGGTTTTAAATATTCTTTAAAAGTGTGTTAAACCATTTATCTCAATATTAGTTCTTATAAGTAGATTAGGGTATGGTCCCCAGTATACGACCACTTTGTCTTTTCTAATACAGACTGACCCTAAAAACCTAATACTTAGTATGGCATATCTATACTAATATTATAAAGCTGAAGAGTTTGTTTGTTTGTTTGAACGCGCTAATCTCAGGAACTACTGGTTCGAATTTAAAAATTCTTTTTGTGTTGAATAGAAAATTTATCGAGGCAGGCTTTAGGCTATATAACATCACGCTGCAACTATTAGGAGCGAAGAAATAATGGAAAATATGAAAAAAACGGGGAAAATTATTCATATTTGAGGGCTTTCGTTGCGTGCGCTGCGAAAACGGTTCTAGATACCAAAAATATATGTATGAAAGAATTAAGGTAACTTTTAACCGCGGGAAAACTTCGCATTCCCACGGGAAACCGACTTCTACGCGAACGGAGTCGCGAGCGGCCACTAGTTTAAAATAAACTAATTTCGTATTATCTATTATCTTGAAAACTGTGATGATTACATTTCTATATAATTTAAACAAAATCATATTGTAACGCATTTGTAACGTTACTTAAATTGTATCTCTTGCAGGCATTTTAGGGACCAGAGATAAAATAGTCATCCCAATTTCCGAGAACAATAATGATGCACCTTCGTGAAACTTCTTTCTCATTTGTTTTTGAAAACAACTATTCTGTCATTGCATACCGAAGCATTGCAGCTTCAAGAAAACACACGCATGCGCTTGTGAAGCCAAAATATACATTTCCCCCCCGCTACCCCTTCCCCCGCTGTTCGGTGGCCGCCGACGAAGCCCGAGCCCACCCGACCGCAGAGGTTTCTCGACCGTCATCCTAGATTATCGCTTCCATACGCGCTACGTTTCCCTCAGATAACAGCAACAAAATTGCAGAATAACCACAGAAATATTTCAAATACCGAATACCACCGCAAGTTTGGTAATTTCGCCGCTACTTGGTGTTACAATGAGCAAAATACGGTCCGGTGTTAAATAAATACGAGTGCAGTGACTTTTAGAGAACGCGACACCACAAAAACATACTGAGACGGAGTGCCAGCCCCCCGTGGAATGTTGGGGCCACTTTTTGAATAATACAAACAGGACGTTAACTGGGACTTTTGCGAATGTGTATTGAAACGTTCATCGCTATCCACGGGCGCACTGCTATGCGTCACGATTTGGTGCATTTTATAAGGCATACATCCTCTGACCACTACAGCGAAGGAAGAATTTAGTTATTGGCGCAGGTAAGATACTAAAAAAAACAAACATCGTGCTCGTTTCGTCACAGCTTTCACTACAATGCAGCAGCATTATAAAACGCATTTATCTAACAAAAGAATGGGTAATTAGCATTCAATACATTTAAATACATTAACTACCATTTATGGAGGTATGTACTTAGATACCTTGTTACAGTTTTTCCTTATAAGTGAACTTTTCCACAGTTATCCTAACTGGAGTAAACAATTCCTTATTCTAAGAACTAATTAGATCTGCGCATAAAAATGATAAACATCATTTCATTCATTGACGCCTTGAATGTCTCTTATCAGTTTTTCATCAATAATAAAAAAAAACAAATAAAACAAAAACGTTAAAATTATTCGTTGGTAGCGTTAAAGTAGGCTGGTAATTAATAATTTGCAATACCGTGGCATTGCAGTTGCTAATTTCGTAAGTTTTTATTACTTAGTAGGTACCTACACTTCCTGTCATGTCAAGCAAACGAAATAAAATAAAAACATCTACTTCACACCAAAAATACAATCCGACAAGAACATAAGAAATTGAACAGATTTTAGTAACCATGACAACTTTATTTTGGAGCCACAATTTAAGAGACCTTTTAGCAATTATTTGAAGAATTCTAGTTCTGTTATACCTAGCAGACTTGTTCACCTTGTAGATTCATGCTCGGTTTCACAGGCTCTTCATGATATTAACACGAAGCTATCAGTAATATACACAATCGAATGTCATTTATACTAGTTGAAGTAGTATTGAAAAACTCTGGGGTTTTGATAAACTTTTGACATTTATGACAGTTCACTTGAACGACGAGTAGTCGCTTGCCGAATCACAAAAGATAAAGTTTATAACAAGGAAGCTATACGAACAATGAAATTATTAATTAATGTTTATTTTATTAACAAAGCAGAAATAACTCTAAACCACAACTTGAAAACAAAGAAGCGTGTAAACATTTCGTTTCCAAATCTGGCACGACTCTCCTCTTTGTAAGGCAAGTTACAAAACCAAACTGAGAGGCGGCTTGATCCGGTTCTCTCCAGTAATTTCTCGCCACAGTTACACAAGTAGACAGAGTAGAAAGCTTGCCACAAAATGTTACCAGTTTTAAGAAAATTACAGTCTTACAGAAGGAACGTGAAAACAAATTGAGGTCTTCGAAATCACTGAGAAATTACCTGTCTGCATACATACGAAAATAATCTTTGATTGGGTACCTGCTGACTAGTTAACTGTCCTTAATAAAAAATATGCACTAATAAAAATACCTTTAAAACTTAAAAAATGAATTCTTAGTCAATATCATTTACCCCTTGCCATTAAATAATTAATGAAAATTTAAGAATTAAAACATGATCGCACTATTTGCCTCATTAGTTTTACGTTTGCAAGTTTTATTTTAAATAAATTAATGAGGAAATACATAAACTATAAAAATGCTATTACTGCAAAGTTTCATCCAAAACCGTTCGGTAGTTTTTACCTGAAAGAGTAACAAACATCCATCCATACATACTCACCAATTTTCACGTTTATAATAGTTAGGTAATGGTAGGATATTTTGTAATAACCATATTTTATCTTTTTACGATAGACCTTACCTGAAGATTAGCAAAGATTCGTGTGAAACATTTAAAATAAATTCACTGAAATATGGCTTAGAAGTATTAAAGAAACACCATAAAATAATCGAACGTTGATCTGCCTTTGATAAATAAGTTAAAAGAGAATTAAATGCCGATGATTTAAAACATGCTTTTCCGACTCTACCTTAGCCTTTGAGAGAAGTTTCTCGGTTAAAGTTTTGAAATCGGTCGCCTGATTTAGGGGTTTTGGGGGGTTGGGGGGGTGGGGGGGAGGGGTCTGAACCCCCCCTGACCATTTTCAGCTGCCGGAAAAAAAAGGGGGCGCCAAAAAAAAAATTTTTTTTTTAAACCCCTCAATATGGCGACCTCTAATAGCCAATTTATATGTATAAAAACTCGCTTCAATCATGAGTCAACGGAGTCCCGCGAACGGGACTCCTTTTTCTGGCAGTTTAAAAACAGTAACCTAACTAACCTAACCCATTGATGTCGGATTGTGTCAACTCGGAGTAAGACATTGCTATTAATTACCTAAGAATTATGTAAACACACTTAATAAATACAATCTGATTACCTCGATTGTATTTAAAATTAAGATTGTAGAAAAACCACAATATCATTCATCCAAGATGCTAAATGCGTTCCGATTCACGCAATTGTGCTAGTATTTAGGAAATTTTGAACATTTTTTAAAAGTATTTAGACGCGACTCCGGCAGCCAAAATTACTTGTAGGGGATTCAGACCCCTCCTCCCCACACCTAGAAACCCCCCACAACCCTTAAATCAGGCGACCGATTTCAAAACCCAACCCAGTTTCTCAGTACTCTTCTTAAAATTAACAACTAATATGATAGACTTTGTAGAGCCTTTCATTTATGACTATACTTATAACTGCTAATATAATAATAGGTACTGCTAGTGATGTAAGGGTTGTAATTTTTCTGTATTATTTGTTAGTTAGTATAGTTTCTCTGATAAGGTAAATGATATACCCAAAGCTGGTATTAGGTAAGCGAAGTCAATACTGAAGCAAATACCAATATTAGCATCTGTAAGTAATTATTTTATTTATTTATTTATATGTAGGCAGATGCAGAGAAAATTCGTCACTATGTATAATTTGTTAGGATATAAATAGGAAGTGATTTAGTTCTGATTGTAAGAAAGACAGAGAGGAAAATTATAGCAGGAATTTGAACTTGGGATTCAATATTCTGTTCCAATTCACTCTATTTGGCAAACATCATAGTTACCTTCACCATAGCCTCTAGCTATAGTTATATGTGTGGATAGATTATTGGCAATGGCTACTTCGGAACTAATGTCGCCATGATCAACGTCAACCGGTGCTACCAATTAATAATTCAATTTAAATTCAAGTCCGTGTAATCTAACACTTCCAGTAAATGACGAAATTAAAACTTCATATTGCAAATTCAACGGTCTTAATAATCTGCATACCTACCATTCGCTTTGCATGGCTTCTATTTCTGCTCATTTCTAATTCATTTACTTATATAAGTGTAACATATGTGCGAAAATGCTAAATGGATTTGTTTTCGGTTTCAGGTCGCTATTGATGGCGTTACTAAGCATCAGAAGTGACTGGTACATTTATATTTGGTTGGTTTACCGCAAAATCTACTCGGCTATTATATGGTTAGTGGGCAATCATTGCCGCGGCGCTGATAAGAGTCGGTCTGTGATAACCAGTGGAGTAGTTCGTCAGTCGCCTGGAGGCATTCAGAGAGTGCGCACGCGTCGACGCAAGCAGCAGCCGCAGCACCGCAGCAAGCACATCGCGTTCTTGAGGAGACCGTCTTTGAGAAGAATCGTCATGGCACCAGGAGCGAACACCGCACAAGCAATGATGGAGGACAAGGAGAAGACTCTGCACGGAGCCTTGGCCAGCGGTGAGTTCACGATCTTGGGGGCTCGTCCTCGTCTCTTATCTCTGTTAATAGTATGCTCGTTATAAATCATTACAAACAGGACAAAAGCAGAACTGATAAAGGAAACCGATACGGTCTTTTTCCTGTTATAATTTTACAATTCCTTAAATAATTTTCCTTGAATTCTAACGCCACTTTCAGTGAGACGTTTGGCAAATGCCCTGAATCCAACATCTCATTAGGTGGCACAGATTTACCACTTCCAAATCGGTCAGTCACGACTTTCGCACTCATTGAGTCGAGGACGACGATTTTCATTTTAAATTAACAGCGGTTCTTTCGAGATTGATTGTGACTAGAATAGACATTAAAGACCCTTACGTCATTTGAAGTTACCACTTCCTATTCTTTTTCACTTTACCTTACCTATAATTTAAATACAAATAGTTACCTATATACGGTCAAACAACGTATTGTTCAGAAACCACATGATAGTTTATCTAAATAAGAAAAAAAACTATTCATAATATTTTTTAGCTCTTGGCATTAACTTTATTTCCTTCTTCCTGGTTTACTTACAAAATATCGAATGACCTCAACCACATTCTAAAATCACACACTTAATACATAGAAATTCTAGTTACTTTGTATAGAATTAATAATAAGACAAAGTACTAAATGCCAAGTTTATTAGACGCTAATTAATAAATCTAGATCTATCTATCTAAAATGCTGTAAACACTAACTTGTTTACTAGCTAAATTCCAGTCCAAAACAGATCTCAATCTTATTCAGTCGTTGTTTATGTCACGATTAAAAAGATAATCATGAAGAAATTGGAGGCTTTTAATTAAGATCTGATGATTCATAGTACGATAGCACTGCAAATTTGATATTTCCAATCTAAATCCCTAAATGACACATAGTAAATCCACGAACACACAGGTTCTATAAGAGTAGGTAAGTCTTATCAGATTAAGTTTCTTAAAAGATTTCAATTATCATGTGTGAGCATAATTTAAACAAACAATAGCCACTTTAATCACAATATGTGTTTATTCTAGATTTTTAGATTGTAATGTACAATAACGCATTCGTAATTGGAAAGTACTCGTGCCGGCAAAATGCTGGTCAATTGAGTCGTCCGAACCTTGCAATCACTTTTGTCAGACACTTACTGATTCTTGGACTTTACTCTTCACGTCTTAAAATAGCTAAGCGCTCGTGTCGTTTTCATTAGCTTTAATAAAGTCAACTATTTTAACATTGTTGCAATTAAAACTTCACAAAGCAAATGTCGGCGAAATATTTTTAACTCTGAATCAGAACGAATTAATCAAATAAAAAACATTTAGAAAAAAATCAAAGTTAAACAGTCAAGATTTTACGTTAGCAGCAATAATATGATGCAAGTCATGAAGTAAATTTCCTATATTCTACGCGAAAACAATGTGATAATTTTAATGAGCTTAATAGATTGGACGATTGTTTTGTACTGCCAGCTCTATGCAACAGGGGTCTGTCTTTGACCTTTATTATGATTGGTTTACAAACTGGTTCTGTGGGCGTGGTTTTTACTGTTGATATTTTTTTTGTTTTTCTAAGTGTTAGTGAACTCAGGTATCTCAAATTTGTTCTCTTTCCACGTCAGTCCATCAACGAATTTCAGTTTAATAACTCTGAGTCTTGATTCATGAATTTAGTATGGCCGTGTCATATCGCTCATTTCGAAACCGAAACGGTTAGCGATTAACGATGGACAAAACAAGTGATTACGTGGTGTGATGACGTAGGACCACGCCTCCAATCGAGGTCGCGTTAGCAGGCGGATCTGCCTACTACCAACATAGCAACTAGCCGACTTGATTGTAAACAACCTAACAACAATAAATCGTTGAACGTGAAATTCATTTTAATATGGACGAGCTTTAGAAACTGATATAACCAGAGACATTTAGGCTGCTAAAAATTCAGCCGTCGTTGGTATCTTTTTGCATAATAAACATGCTGCTCAAGAACGGCATGCAAATATGTTTAAAAGCTTTATATGTATTATATTGGCTGTTAAAATACTCGGGTATTAGTACACTTGTCCTTAGCAAAAGTGGTGTTGCTACCCTGCTTATCCTTATCGAGAGCAAACTTCAAAATATTTACATTTCAAAGACTTCTACGTAAAATGATGTAATTAAAAAGAAAATCTTTAATAAGATAGATACAGAGGTTAGAGTTGAGAATTTTGTTTGAAAATATCCCAAACGGTTAGCAGATTATTCTTTACGAAGCAGTTGTTTTTGACCAGTTCATTACTCTAAAGTTTAATCTTATTAACCATTTATATTTCTTTGCTACAATACATCATTATGTCTTACTACACTATTGTCAAGCACTTAATTAATGCGACCAACGCCCACTTCGTATCGTTTGTCAAATATAGCAACAATAACGATAAATTTAACTTTATCGCAAATGTTAGGCAATAACTTTGTTGTAATGGAGTTAAATCAATATTTAACATTATGGAAATTATCTACATGATAGTAGTTGCACTTAATTCTGTACACGTTGTAATAAGGTAAGTAATCGTGTACATAATAGGCATTTGGATTTAACTTATCTTTAGAACTGAACATTACGACTAGGTAGGTACAATTATTGGCACGCTTATTACGATTTGCCAGATTTACTTGTGCAATTCTATGCATCTAAGAATAAATAGCGAATGTTATTCTCGTTTGTTTATCTCAATGCGTAAGTATCTAAAGTGAAAGGTCATTTACAAGGAACTAACTGAGTAACATTCTTAATCAATCGATAATCTGGAAAATGCAATAATATTTGTACACGTTGGAAGAGAGTGGACATCGTCGTCATTTGCACACGTCAATGAAGTCGTTTGATAGTTTCCAGACAGCAATACGACTTCTGAATGAATAGGGAAACAGGCAATATCTAAGGTTAGTAGTACGAGATTCATTGTTACGCAACAATCAGCCTTTTATACACAAACATTTGTGTGTATCAAAATTACCTTTCCTAATCTATGAATTTTAATGCTATCTTTTGGAACTTCATCTAATTTCTTAAACGAAAAGGGAGAGTAGTTAGGTTGTTTGTGCTCTAAGATGTAATCATGTGCAGTGCCACGTGAATCGACGCGAATTAAGGGCATTGTATTTAAAATGATAACCAGTCGAAGGAGACCTTTTGTACCCTTCTGGATTTTTCCAAGAAACATACGTGTCTTTCAGTTTGCTATTTAGTTATCATAAACTTGTTTAAATAGCTCTGGAAATAACTGTTTTAAGGAGTTGCACAAATGTACTTAACTTTTGTTTATATTTCGTTTTCTAACAAATTCGAGTTTATTTACATTTGATTTGCGATTACATATTTACTTTTGGATCTCAGCCATATAGATTCCGATTCATTCACCTATCTCCGTTGCTTATTGGAGACGGTTAGTATTTAAAGTGATATTTATAAACTTGTGTGTAATAAACGAAAATGTACGTAGTATTTTTAGCATTTTGCAGATACAAGTAATTTTGATGATATCAAGTTTAACATCGTCGTAAACAAAACATTGCAAAATTGAAAGGAAATATGAAATTTTGCTGATTATTGGAATGTTTAGTTTAACCTGATTCCAGATTTAAGTTTATTCTATAATAAGCTAGGTACGTCAATATTAAAATTTATTAAATTACGACATTGTTCGAGAAGGTATATCAATGGTATTTATAAAGTATTTCATGACTTGTCAAGATTCTATTATAAAGGAAATAAAAATATGCTATTTTAGAGATATGAAAAACCTTTGCATAAAGTTAAAGTAACGTGTAAAAGTAATAACATTGTTTTTATTCATTCTTATCCTTCTATGGCCAAACCAACTGTTCAAACTTATGAACGCCATTTTGTGATCAAGGGGTATTCGAAATAGTACAAGAACCAAAACTTCAATCGCTTTCCAGTACATATTTAAAGATGACAAGACTGCCGAGATAAATATAACTGAGGCCATACTGGCTTGTCTTGAAACTCGCTTCGCAGCTACTTATCTACATATAAAAGTATGATGGTTGTCGCCGAGAGCAAAGTCCACATCGCGTTGGCAGTCACACGTGGTACTGATCTCGACCGAGCTTAAATGTAGACAGAATTAAATAGGTTATGAAATTTACACCCAAGTCTAAAAGTAAATAATAAGAAATGGAAACTTTTCCAAAGGTAAATAAAGATTTTTGGCAGTGAGGGACTATTGCGCAATGTTTTCTAATCAATAGCATTGAATTCAATGTTATTGAAATTGTTACTTACTTACTTACTTAGTTACTTAGTTGTATCATGGCAAGAATTTAAGAAGATATAGGTTTGTAAAAAAATGTCTTATAAGGAAGACTATAGAAAAGCATTTGTATGCATAAAACGTAAACACAAAGACGTTAGGAAGGTAAAAGTTTATGCAAAGCAATAGAAGGTGTGTCTTTGAAGTCGTTGGTTACCAATTGATGGTTGTTTGAACAGTTAGGTAGATATAACCAGGAGTGGTTGTTTGCCAATATCTTGTTTGTTGTGGTTACCTGCTACTTATTTGTATTTTCATGCGAAAACTTATGCAACAGTTACCTTTTCATTAGTCTTACTATTCTTAAAATTGAAATGAAGTGTTTGAATTTTCAAAGTCCATTACTTATATTGTTTTTAAACATTAATTCTTGTCACAGTACATTACATCTGCGACTGTTATCGCTATGTTGACCCGGACTACCATTTAACTTGAGGTTAAAAACGTAGGTGAATGATAAAATAAAGTACCACTTGGCAGAATTGTTTTGTCATTTCTCTGACGATTATCAACACTTGTTTTGGGTAATTCCCTTGATACCCTCCCTCTTTTCTTAGAATGAACTGATATCCTAATATTTCTAGGCGATATTTTTTTGTTTTGATTTTTGACAGAGTGATTAAAGTAAGATTGATATTGTTCCAGTTTCGCTGCGTTCTAGGCGTGTCAGTCAGTTTGCTCCACTACTAATAGCGCTGGTGGGTCTACCGGCTAGGGGCAAGAGCCAATTGGCACATCGCCTGTCCAGGCATCTCAACTGGAATGGAGAAAGCACTAAAGGTAAGCGTGGAAGCGGGACAAAACTAGAATGGTTTGTTAGGGCCATAACTCGCCGCCCTCATCGTAAACTGGACAAGACACTTTTAGTATTGAAAATTACATAGAGGAGTGTCTTTTAAGAATATGCTATATCAAGCTTTATGATAGTAACTATTTCAACGAATTTTTTATCTGGCATCATTCAACCGCACGGTCTTTTAAAACTTTGACGCAAAGAGCTAAAATACTATAATCTACCCTTACCAAAAGAGGCAACTAGTTTTTTCGATGAGCCTTTTAATTTCCACTGTGTAGGTAATTTGGAAAAGAGCGTATGTACGTTCGGTGTAAGTCACAATCAAACAAACCTTATAGTTAGCTAATCAATGCCTTGACCCAGTTATATCCGGTTGCTCTTGAAGATCTGCTTCAGTACTGAGAAAACATAAAACTGAACCAATGTAGTTGTTCTAGATAAAATACGATAAGATAAAACACCTCAAGTGCTCTAAAAATTGATGATAATAATGATGAATAGCCTACAGTTAAAACAGGAAGAATTGTATACTTAAATATTCAGTTAACTCATCTATCAATCTCACATGTCTAATTCAAGTGAATTATTGTCTTGATTCGAGAAATTACATCACATCCGCAAATACTGTTTTAAAAAAGAAGGCGTGACTCCAATCACTCATCTTTATTTAGATTTCTGACAGTTTGCTGTTTGTCAATAGTGTTTGACTGCAGCGAGTACCGCCGCCGTCACATGGCGCTATACGGTAGCCATGATATCTTCAGAGCTGACAACGCGCAAGGTTCAGCGATCCGCAGGCAAAGCGCAAGGGAAGCCGTCGAAGACGCCATACTCTGGCTCAAAGAAGGAAACAGTGTCGCCGTAAGTAAACTTTCCCACAGCAAAAATAGACACGACCTCGTTACCGAATCGGGGGCGACCCGAAACCCTGCACTAAATTTGTTTCAGAAACCTTAGTATTTAGAACACTCTAGTCTACAAAACAATCATTCACTTGCAGATATTTGACGGCACCAACATCACGCGCGAGCAACGCCAGGACTTGAACGAGTACTGCCTGAACCAAATGGGCTTCAGGATTCTGTTCATCGAATGCGTCTGCGAAGACCAGGAGATCCTTGAGCGACACATTATTGAGATTCTCCATTACTCCGCTGATTACAAAGCGATGAGTGAGGACGAAGCTGTGGACGATCTGAGGAAGAAGTTGGAACACTACATGAGGCAGTACGAGCCTATTGACTCCAGTTTGGAAGACATTAGCTTTGTCCGGGTCGAGAATGATGGCGACACGGTCACCGCTCAGAAGGTGATTGGACAAAAGGAATCCGGGATCCTCGGTTATCTGTCTGGAATGAGATCATTGCCGCAAACATTATACTTTACTCGGGTAAGTAAAGGCGTTGTTTGCACATTCGATTCGGTGATTATTCTAGTAGGCATTATCTTAATGAGCTATGATAAGCTTGTTTTTGTGAAAAGATGTTTGCTTCAGTTTACATAGATGTACGATAAAGGTGCTAGGGCTATTTATGTAGCTTATATCTTGTTTGAAAGTCAACATGCGTTTTATGAGTACTGTAATTGAACACTTCATCTTATCTGATATTTCCATTTTCTTGTATTTTAATCAACCTAATTATGGAGAATATAGAGTAGTCTCCATTAGACAATCTATTAGACAATGATGAGGTAATTTTGAATGATCTACCCAAATTACCTGAAACCAGTACTAAAGGTTCTACCGAACTAGGCTTACTTATTTATTCGTTTTCAAATTCTTACGACCACATCTCCCTCGTAGCACGGTGAGAGCGAGTACAACGTACTCGGTCGCATCGGCGGCGACGCGGAGCTGTCCCCGCGCGGGCAGCTCTACGCACAAGCCCTCGCGGCTCATATGAACGCGCTGGCGGCGCGCGAGCCGCTGTCCGTGTGGACGTCGGAGCTGCGCCGGACCAAGCAGACGGCGGCCGACATCCGGGCGCAGGCGCGGGCCGTGCGCGCGCTCAATGAACTGGATGCTGTGAGTTACCTTTTTATGTAGTACCTTTATTAGTAGTGGCCGCCCGGGACTCCGTTCGCGTTGAAGTCGGTTTCCCGTGGGAATGACAAGTTTTCCCGCGGTGAAAAGTACCCTATGTCCTTTCCCAAGTTCAGTTCTTTCTTCATACCGAATTTCATCAAAATCGGTTCAGTGGTTTAGGCGTGAAAGCGTAACAGACAGACAGACAGGCAGACAGAGTTACTTTTTATAATATTAGTAGGGATGAAAAAGTGAAGTTCCCACAGTGGTTACTACAGTACACGCGCGGTACAACGATTTCAAACAGTTATGACCTTGACATTGCATAGTAAACATCAATAATACAGTATAATATGGTCACACAAACATTGTATAGAGGTAAATTTAAAAAATACACTTGTATAGAGCGATTTTGAAATAGAAAAGAATCTTTAACTTTAATGACAGTAAATTTTTTAGGTACACATGCTTTCAACACATAATAACGGGTTCTAAAAACAACTTAGAAGTTTACGATTGGATAAACGAATTAAACCAATGTTTCTCATATAATGTATATGTATTTAAAAAACTTTCCTAACGTCATTGTTAATAACTTTTTCAAATACAACACAAAGCAATTAAAATTATCTCTATGAAAGTGTTTCCGATAAAAACTCTATCTGTACATGACATTATCTATCGCTTTTGACTTATCGTTACGATAATGCTGAAATATAACAAAACATTATTCATAATTGCGCGTTACCTTATGCAACAATGGAGTATACTTACTATAAGTACTATTAGATGAGTATTAGATTAGAGACCACATACAGAGTCGTCTTGTCTTGTCTGCCAAGAGTCTATAAGTTATACAAGGCTTCGTCTGTCATAGTTAATGCCAATGAATGCTTGTGACGTAGATATTTATTTCGACACATACCTTTCAAATAGAAGAAGCACACGATAAGATGTGACGCTTCGTAATTCTTCTCGTATTGAAAGTGTTAATTTAAAATTACCACGAAAATGTGCCGATGAGTTACAGATGCGCAAAATATTGCATAAATTTGAGGATCCGATGAACTTTTTTCAGGGCCTTAAATATAGATACTTTTTTGTAATTTAAACCATCGCTGGCAGCGCTTTTCTTGTATTTTCAATAAGGATGAAGTGTTGCTAAAGCGAAAACAGATTTTGTTTTACGAAATCGTAGCTATCAATTTCAATAGGCTTCGAAGTGACATAACTTATATGTTGTAATTGTACAGTTTTCTAACGTCAACTTAAAGCCATCAAATATGCAAACTGGTTACGTACAAATTCCATTCAAACCGTATTTGCAAAACCATGCTTATATTTAAAAACACCGAACACATTATTTCATAACAACTTTGCAAAGGAGACTTACATAGTTTTTTAAACGGGTTTTTCCAATGTAGATTATTATAAAAATAGTACATAGCTAGAGATTGTAATAATAATAATATCGGTATCGATAGAACAATGAATGATCGATTATTGCCACTTAAAGTACATGTTTAATCTCGTGCGTTCACTGGCTATGCGGAAATTCATACACATTGATTACCATTTGTTTATTATTCATACACCCTAGACAAAGTACTTGTTATTTATATGATTCACTCCAATTTACATTATTTAAAATATCTCGACAATTCCAGTGTAATAAATTGATTCATTCTTCGTTCGTCCTGAAATTTCGTCCCACATTCCAAAAAATTATTCGTTTGTCCCAGTTATTTTAATATCGGTTCCTGGTTTGTCCCACCCAGTTCACAATGTAGGTACTTTAAAGGTACAGTTAACAACAAAGTATTTTGTACGAATAATTTGATAATAAAATAATTCTAGACCCGTAAAAATTATCTTTATTGTTCAGTATCACAATCAAAATCACAGGAATGGTTGAATAATTATCTTAATTTTTTTAACAATAGTAATGTCAATGATATATTAATAATGTTATTTATACACAGATATGTTACGTTCATAGTAATGCAATCCTAAACTGCACACATCGACAAGTTTTACTGATAAGTAAAACAAAAGATACAAAATAGCATGCGAATGAAAGAGATAGCTATAGTTTTAAATGATTCCTCGTCGTTCTCGCGTCAAAACTAGTATCTCTCTTTCTTTTTGTGAACATGGCGTCAGTCATTAGATTGTTTGAAAAAATTGAGTAATGTAAAATAATGGTTTTACTTGCTAAAAGTACAATATCAAGAGAATAGGCTTAAAAACAAACATTGAATAAGCATTGTATTTTTTAAACTAAAAAGAATCAACAATTAGAGCATTCAAACATTAAAAGAAAATACAATAATAATTATGCAGTCATGGATAGAAAAAATCAACACTTATAAATGAAATCAACAATAAACTTATACATAAAAATAACTAGGTAAAAACCAACGTCTTAACCATGTCGTCAGTCATTAGATTGTTTGAAAAAATTAAGTAATGTAAAATAATGGTTTTACTTGCTAAAAGTACAATATCAAGAGAATAGGCTTAAAAACAAACATTAAATAAGCATAGTATTTTTTAAACTAAAAAGAATCAACAATTAGAGCATTCAAACATTAATTAAAAGAAAATACAACAATAATTATGCAGTCATGGATAAAAAAAAATCAACACTTATAAATGAAATCGACAATAAAGTTATACATAAAAAAAACTAGGTAAAAACCAACGTCTTAATCTTTGGAAAATATAAATGATTCACAAAAAGGAAAGAAAAAAAAACATTATTTACTTATTGGATCTACAAAAACTAACATGAAATAAAATAATAGGAAGGTAAAATCCACATCTATTTTGCCGCAATTAAAATACAAATGGGCAAATTTTTTCCAAACAATGTCCCAAGGAAATAGAACCATTCAACATTGCTGCAATAGAATCATTAATCATTTTGTCCATAACAACGATGTCTTCATTACGTTTGCCTTGACTTAACACTTGAGATTCAGCGTCATTTTTAATTGTATTCAAAAAACTAATCATGTTTAATTTTCCTGAAAATGACCTATTTAATCTGGCATTACCACCTTCTACCGGGTTATTCGTCCTATATGTGTCACCATAAAAATCCCATGTTCCTTTAAAATTTTCGCTGTCAAGCCAATTTGATACAAAATAATCATTAAATTTATTAATATTCTCGGTTTTGGGACAATCCTCCATTATATATAGCCAGCCGTCACATTTAAGTTCTGATGGAAGCAAAGCTAATGATGAACACAGAGCTACATGCTTCTTAAACATTCTCTTTTTGGTTAATTTTAATGCTTTTGCTCTTTTCCAAAGAGCCTGAGAGAAATGAAAGAAACAACCTTTACATGTGACGTTTGGAAATATATTACGGATACCATTCATGGCCGCTTTCTCATAATCAGTTCTGAATGAAAGTGGGTTCCAATCAGGAATTCGCGATTTAATAAGAGAGAACAGAGTTTTATATGTGGATTCCTTTTTGTTCATTAAAAGTACATATATTAATGGTACTATATTAATTTTTTCAACGGTACTCCCGAGATCACCGTAAATAATGTACAATTGTTTAAATGGTTTCACCACACATTTGAATGTACCGTCCGCTAGATAATGTTTGACATCGGGAAGAAGTCTTCTACTTTCTTCTTTAGCAAATGCAATTATTCTATTATTATTATAACAATAATCAAAACATAAAAAAGATTTATAGCTAACTGGAATTTCAACTTCAGACGGTTTTCGAAATGAAGATTTCTTGATTTGCTGCGATTTATTGCGTGCATTGTAGAGACTGCCTTTGACATTACCAAAATTTGGTAATTTTTCCACAATGTTGGTTCCTTTATCCTTTAGTCTTCTTAAACCGGCATTAAAAATCGATGTGATCGCTTTCCCATCCGCAGCTTTTGCTTCTTTCTTGCATCGATCCAATTCCTCTATAATGTCATTTTTTGCTACACTAGGTGTGCAAAAATTGTGTTTCATAATAGTTTTAACACTATTATTTATTGTCACCATACCACCACGGCACTTTCTGTTCACACATCTCCAAATAATTGACCCATTGTGATTTTTTCGTTTTTGTGTGTGTCCATAACCACTATATAACAAAATAGGTTGTCCTCTCCGGGATGCTATGAATGATATTGGCTCCTGTGAGGTAGACGGGAAACTGGCCATTGTAGAATAACTGAAATTAAAACATAATTATTATTTTCTTTTCATAACAAAGATTATGATTTTTAAGTTATAAAGGATTATAAAACAAACGTAATTTATGCTTTCGGTAATAACATCTATTTTTAAACAATGAATTTTAATCAATAACTAGCTGACCCGTGCGAAAATTTCGCACTTCATAATATTAGTAGTGACTGCTGAAAAGCAGGTGATAATAAATAAAATATCTTATTTTTCAATAAGTTAGCGAGTACGGGGGCTGGTATAAGTTAGTGGTACCACCTGCTGCCGATTGGTAGGAAACAGTTATAGTTGTGGTTATTGTTAGTTCAAAAAGATAATAACAAATGGCGCTTTTCAATATTTAAAAATGACTGTTTTGAAGTCAGGAACATAAGCTTTAAAATGACGTAAAAATCATTAAATTTGATGAAGAAATAAAAAAGTTATGGCGTTGGCGTAAGCTTAGAGAAATAATATATATGATATTCGTATAAAAATTTTGACTTACCTATTACAAGCTCTGTCAATTTGCTCACTTTATACACACTTTGAACCGGTGACGAGTGAATATCTACTAATAATGGGGATGCACTATCCATCTCGGGGAAGCAGGAGCCAGTTTTACTGATAACGCAAAGTAATGCTATTGGCCAAATGAGTAAACAAAAGAAAGCAAACAAAGGACGCAATAAAAAGGGTTAGACTCTGCTCTTTTAAAATTCCAGTGACGTCACCTGTAAGACTTACCTGCTTTCTAAAAGCGACCAAAAAGTGTTGTTATAATATTATGAACCAATTACGTATATCACTTGCGGAAAAAGATATACGTTTATTTTAAATATGTAGTTGATATTTAATAAAACTAAAACAACCTTTTTTTGTGACTGTACAAAAGTATTCAAATTAGAAAGAAAATTACTTATTTAAAAAAATGGGACGAACAAGGAATACAAAGTGGGACCAAACAGGAATAAAATAATAACCTTTCACATTGGGACGAACGAAGAATTATGTTTGGGACTAACTAAGAAATTTATTAGTGGGACAAAACTCAGTGGGACAAACGAAGAATGAATCAATAAATTATGTTACCTTCGGAATATTTTATCAATATACCTACTATATGTTTCTGTAAGATCGGTGCTACATTAACGACATACAGTCGTGATTCTTATCTACAAGTAAAATGCAAAATCGCCTTACAAACAGGCTCAAAAGGGCAAACAATAAAAACCATAGCTTACGTAAACGAGTTTACAAAACGCCCCATACCTTCCTAAATCTCAATTCTAATTCCATTGTATACTTTATTTTGAAATCCACACATAAGACGTTACATTAAAATTCACAAATAATTGAAGGTATTAAATACGCACAGATAGATGAATAGTAGGTATATTTGTTACGGCTAATACCCGAAGTGCGGCTACACCTAGTTTTAGCCGGTTAGAAGTGTTCTTAATATGGAAAACTGTAAAAAAAAAAATTATACCTATGTATATAAAAACTGGCTTGAATCATGTGTCGACGGAGTCCCGCTACGCGGGACTCCTTTTTCTGGTTGGTATCAAAAAAGTAACCTAACTAACCTAACCTATTGATGTTTCTAACCGGCTAAAACTAGGTGTAGCCGCACTTCGGGTATTAGCCGTAACATATTCATTGAATACGTATAGAAGGCTGGACCCTGTCAGACACGAACAAATTAGAAAAGAAGAGGAACGATGGAAAAAAAAACTTAAAACCTGCTATAAAATCTTAACTCACCAGTCCACCCACCCCCCAGGGCATCTGCGAGAGCCTGACCTACGAGGAGATGCAGGCGCGCTTCCCGCAGGAGTTCGCGTGGCGCGACCAGGACAAGCTCCGCTACCGGTACCCGTGGGGCGAGTCGTACATCGACATCATGACGCGGCTGCGGCCCGTGCTGAGCGCGCTGGAGGACGACCACAACGTGGTGGTGGTGGGCCACCAGGCCGTGCTGCGCTGCATGCTGGGCTACTTCCTCGACGCCAAGCTTGGTGAGTGCAACACGTGTCCAGCAACAGACTGATGATGACGCGGCTGCGGCCCGTGCTGAGCGCGCTGGAGGACGACCACAACGTGGTGGTGGTGGGCCACCAGGCCGTGCTGCGCTGCATGCTGGGCTACTTCCTCGACGCCAAGCTTGGTGAGTGCAACACGTGTCCAGCAACAGACTGATGATGACGCGGCTGCGGCCCGTGCTGAGCGCGCTGGAGGACGACCACAACGTGGTGGTGGTGGGCCACCAGGCCGTGCTGCGCTGCATGCTGGGCTACTTCCTCGACGCCAAGCTTGGTGAGTGGAACACGTGTGACAGATTTTAGACTGGAAGTTTGAATTTGATTGGACGTAAAGGTTATGTAAAAACTAGTGTCCGTTCGTGTGGAAGTCGGTTTCCCGTGGGAATGAGAGGTTTTCCCGCGGTAAAAAGTACTCTACATGTTATTCTGATGTATAACCTATATTACTGTACAGTTTCATCAAAATCCATCCAGTAGTTTTTACGTGAAAGAGTCCATACTCACATAATATAATATTAGTAGGAAATTTATTAAAATCATCATAAATAGTATCATCAGTAAATCACTCATTTAAAAATGACAATAAAAGATATCAACGAGTAAGCTGTAGCACTCGCGTGATCAGATTTAACCTACTATTTTTTCCATGGTATTTAAATAATGAAAAATGTATCTTTTTACAGATGAGCTGCCGTACATGAACATCCCACTCCACACAATCGTGAAGCTCACTTCCTACGGATACAAGTACAAGGTGGAGATGATCAAACTGCCCGTCGACTGTGTGGACACACACCGCAAACAGCCCAAGGTAAGCATAGTTCGCTCGAGGCATTTTTGTTCTTATTGCTTATAGTTAAACATGCTAAAAAGGAGTAACTATACTTTGAGTTTATTTAATAGCAATACCTGTCTTATTTCTTACTTTTTATTACATAGCAATCGTGTATTTAGTCAAAATAAAATGAAACAAAAAAATCCACTGTAAAGCAGTATTACGTTACTTAAATTCTGTTTGGAATTTCTACCCAATTATAAAATAGTATTATGTATTTAAGTTAAAATTGCTTAAATCCTAACTGTCTTTCCAGAATTGCTCAATCACCCGCACCACGGACGATGCCCTTCTCACAGTGCCCTCCCACTACGACACCCTTCCATCGAACCTCTGGCAGAACCCTAAAGAGGCACAACTTTAGGTGTGGCAGCCGACCCTATAGGGTCCCGGCCAGATACCGAGCCAGCATTACTAGGACTTCATCCTTGCAGTGATAGCCCAGGAGTCCACGGTGGTGAAATACCATGGATGGTTTCAACGATCGAGTTGCTATTGGTATTAATATTGCAGTGGGACGACACTGCTGTATTGATACGACTTGCAGACTGACCAGCCAAGTGTAACAAAGTCAATTGGCGACCCAACAGTAATATAAACTAGTTTAGCATTTTGTATGTTGGAGAGTTGGCTTAATTGTAAGATTTGTCAAGATTGAATGACTGTAATGTTTAAGAAGGAATTCGTTTTTGATTAAAATGTTTACGTAACGTCTTATAGGGACCATGATAGCTTTGTTCCTGTTATATTGTTGAATGTTAAAAACATAAAATTAAACGTTGTGTACGGTTTATCTTTTATACCTAAGGTTTTGATTTGAGTTAAATTTATTAAGGCAGCATAAATGATGCTCGCCTAGTCGACTTAAGTAGTAGGAAAATTGATTTGTAGGTCTTTAGGTACAATGATTTCTAGTACATTTTAATTGTTTACATTTACTTTTATATTAGCAATTATTCTGATATAGGACTTCCATTATTTGAATAAGACTGAAAGTAGCTTGGCTCGTGTGTTTCATCTTATTCTATCATTTCATTATTGCAATTTGTAACAAGCTCTCTACTGTCAACATTTTTATTGTAATTAGTTTATGTTAGTTTACATGCAATTAAGCACAAATATGCATCATTATTAAGTTTTCGATTGAATTCGATCTTATGCAAAGTTTTGCTTACGAAACGCACTAATGCTTCTATCAAAATAAAACATCAATTGTTTTGTCTTTTATATAATTTGTTATAATTGCCGCTAATACAGAATATATGCGATAATAACAACTAATTAAGTATACCATCTAAGTCCTACGTAAATGTTACATTAGGATTTCTATATTTAATGAATCACCTAGACTTTAGTTGACATTAAACTTTAAAAAATCAACTTGGAAATAACGTGTCCTTCTCACGACAGGTTTTTTATTAATTAAGTTTACTTACTTGCAAATAAATAGCTTAATTTTAAAAATGATGTTTTTATATAATACCCCTTTTTAGTATTAAGAATAGAAATTGGACCGTTATAAAAAAGGCTTCACAGGGTACAACTTTAGGTCCACTTTTGTTTCAAACCTTCGTTTTAGATAAATGGTTTTCTTGTTGATAAAAGTTCTCACACATGTAGATAAACAGCAAAAAGTTGTCAAGGACCGGTTTATTAGATGTAGATTCTGAATCCAACCAAATGCTAATAAATTCAATGATGTAACGTAAAGTAAACATGTGATAACTCATTGAGTCGTATTTACTTAAGCATGAATCCTTTGAGTATGTACTCGGCGTAAGCTTAGCACTTATTTTTTAATAACAATTTATTATAAAATGAATGGTGACATTTAACGTTACCTATGCTACTTCGAGTAATACTTAAAATATTTTTTTTTTGAATACAATATAAATGGAATATAAAATAAAAAAATAAAAAAAAATTGATAAGTAGTTACTTTTACATTAACGTAATGTTAGTAAAAATAGGCGGCACAGAAAACGTTGCTACCGTTTTTTAGTAGGCACCTTTCGTATAGAGTTGAATCTTGCGTACTCAGGCCATAAACAGATTTTTACGAATTGTGGTAAGAATAAATTGATAATGGCATCCTTTCTCTTAAGCTCAAAGAACTTATATGATGATAATGATGTTTTTTCGTTTTGCGAAATCGAGACAAATGTGCTCTTAACAATGGGATTTTGGGTATAATTAAATTTAGGTAATTTGGCGAAAAGATCTATCAGGAAATTCTACTTTATGCTATGGCAGATATATTGGCGAAATGAGTGAGCCTAATACTATTTCAGTTCCTATAAAAACGCAGATGAATTAATACGTTTCGTACAAAAACTTCCAAACAATAATAACTTAAAGAAAAAAAATACATTAATAAAAATACCTACAAATCTTTATAAACACGCAACGGATTTTTATGCGGTTTTTTTTAAATAGATAGAGTGATTCAAGAGGAAGGTTTACATGTGCAATAACATAGTACAGGGAAAGGAGTTTTACTCCGAATTTAACTCTTATAAAAGCTAGTAATAATAAAACCACAAAGAATCACGTTCTAGATACACGGATTAGCATTTTTATGAGCGGAACTATTATTAAAAAAATAGCAATCTTTAGAAAACGATTCCTGAAATCTTTATTATAAACGATTCCTGAAATCTTTTTTTAATTTTAACCGATTTCAGAAGTGTTCTCTCACTCCCGGAACTACTAAAAAATCTATTTTCGTTTACAAAGGGTATTTTCTTATTTAGTTCTGATGATAGGACCTCGGAGTTGTCGGAAGTACCTACCTACTCTTCAAATTTTATTGGCACACTTGAAATTATTTGTGTATTTTCTGTTCATTTACGTGTACATTTGCTTTCGAAAAGCATAATTAAACAGATTTACAAAAATATGAGATTCGTCAGAATCATTTAATGACAAAAAAATAAGTTTAGTTATTTAAATTTAACTAAGAATACGTAGGTAACTACAATGATTTAATCAAACTTCTCATTTCATTTAGCGCTTACGTGCATTTAAAAGAGAAAGATTCTGAAAAAAAAACGTATATTTTTTTTGTGAGAGAGTGAAAAAAGAACCATTACAGTTTCTTGTTTCTAGATGAAACGGAGAATCCTGCTAAAGACATCGTAAAAGGTTCGATAATTAACTTAGGCTATAAAAATAATAAAATAGTACTTATAATAACTTATGGTCTATCAGAAAGCAAGGTTTGCAAACCGTATAAAAACGTACTTAGGTACCTACTAACTACTGTAAGTAAGTACCTTAAAACTTCTGAGATTGAATCATTATAAAATGCCATTTAATAAAATTGTATGTAAGTATGTAGTTGGATCAGTACGGTATAAAAAACCTTCTGCAAAGTAATTCATTTCACTTCACCTTGATTGATAATAATACATTATTGTGGATACTTTTTGTACTTTTGTACCATTGCAAAAGTATTTCGTTTTAATTTTAATAAATAATATTTGAGCATAAACTATTTTTTTCATTTATTTGCATGATTAGGTTATATTGTTAACATTCGATAACTAAGCCCACATTTACTTACGTACGTAACACTTCAATTAAAACAAATCATTTAGGTATTAAAGAAATTTTAATAAAAACATAATTATCAAGTTCATTTATAATTTGTTTCTTTTAGTTAAAACTGTCGCTTAAGATTGACAGAGGAAAATCACACTTTAACAATTATGGTTTAAATGCGTTTCTAAATAATGTGATTAAACTTTATTGTATGTCTGGCGATAAGTTCAATAACTTCGAAGTTAACAAACATTAGTTTAACAACCGAAAATATTACCAAGCTTACCACCATTTTACATGTAAAGTAGGATAACAGATATTTTTGTTCCAGCCTGACTGTACCTTAATAAAGACAGATAAAGACCTCACAATTTGACGTGTGTCTAACTGTGAGTTGCTTTTTAAAAGGTCGCTCAACAAGTTGTGTTACAGCTACCAGTCGTTGTCGAAGGCTGTGCTCGTGATCAATACGTTACATATGAGGTTATGCAATAAATGAACTTTAGGACACAGAGCTTTTGTATTTTTTTAAAGGTTTCTTAATTAGGAATTACGAACGTTGATGTATGTTTAGTCGTTGGTAACAATCATAACATAAAAGATGCATATTTTTTTAACATAGTAAACTATTATTGCAACCGATATTTAAAATCAGAGTAGAAATATGAAAGTAAGAAGCTTATTATTAACTCGTGTTTGATAGAAGGTTATGGGTTGACCTTTGCCCAGTAGGTAGTTCAAAGTCACTTTGAAGTTATATCTCCTACTTTTTGCAACGCATTATTGGTAAAACTGCTCACCGTATCATATTCACATCCGTAACCGTAATAACAAAAAAATACCAAACTTTTTAATATTATACCTGAAAATATCACTATTTTTATAAAACAACCTGATATCGCGTTCTGTTTAGATTATCTGTGAAACTTTATTTAACCTATCTATTTATTTCACCCAGATAGTCCTATACAAGTGAATGCTAGTGTCTTCGACCATGGATCCATTGCTGCCCCATAACTACCGACCTGCCGACCCCAACGCAAAAATACAACTCGTCGACTCAACACATTGTCATACAAATCGCTCAGTTGCCAGTTGCCAGCGCACGCGCAACCGACTACCTTCCTACCTGCGCTCACGCATCTATTTTAGCGTTTTTATTTTGTTTTCGCGTTTCGCGTCTCAAACACGGATGTTGCGAGTGTTATGTGCTGATTGAGGTGTGATCTGTGATTCAGTCAAGTAAGTTAAGTCTATCTCAGTTTTTTTTTATTAGGACGAAATTTTAAGTTGTTATGTTTTGATAGTTTTTTTTTTTAACGTGGAAGCACTGTTTTTAATTTAGACTAGGTTGTAAGTAAGTAACTGCTTCAAATCGAAAAATTACCTACACATCTCAAGGGCACATTAATTAAAAAAATAATAATAATAATAAACTTTGCAAACGAAGATAGTTGTACCTACTTAAGGTTGTTAAGTTACTTTATTTTTGTTTTATTTTAGAGCATTTCAGTTCTTATCTGACCTGACTAGGTACCAGTAGGTATTTAATTAAGCAATACCCATAACACTCAGTTTACTTTCTCTTATGAAATTACATCTTTCAATACTATATAATATTTTTTTCTTTTATTAATCAATTTAAGATAAGGTAAGAGCAATTTTTTACATAAGTATCTTCAAAAATAAATAGTCTGGTAAATTATTTTGTTGTAAAAGCAACTCTAAACAGTCGTGCCAGTATTCCAGGTGCTATGGAATCAAATTTGAGAGGTAGCCGCAATTTCGTTTTCGACAATAGCAATTTTTCCAGACGTAGTTACTTAGGTTTTTCATTTGAAAAATTTAGAATTTCTTATTAAGGATCGTGCCGCAAGTTGGTACAATCATAAGCCTTTTATATGTAAGGCGTAACTTTGTTTTTTTTATTATTTTTGGAACTATTGATAATGAAAGATTAATAATACGGTCTAACCAAAAACCCCAATGGAATTTTATAAGTACTTCAAATTTGACGATGTCCATAACTGGATCTGGCTATATGCCTAATTCTGAACTAACGTTCAATCCGTTTTTTTTTCATCTTGTACTTGAAGACTATAAACCGTTTCTAATTGTAGATTATAGTTTTTAAATGAGCAGCAAATGAAGCGTCTGTCTAATTGTGAATATTTTGTGTATAATTTAGGTGTCCGATATCAGATTTCCAAAACTGGAGTCGGACAGAGGGTATATTTAATGAAGATTATTTTGATGAAGCTAGTAATACTAAATCTTATTTTAAAAATCGAAATCTTATTCTAAAACACACTATTTATTAACCACTAAAGCCCTAGAAACGAAACGTGTATAAGTAGTAAAAAATATAAATTATAGAGCAAAAACGAAAAAATATCCTGTTTTATATACCTAGTTAAAAATATCCTTAGGTATATAGTTGGTTCTTTTACCTAATATATTACACCTAAACTAGTATGAAATTCATGTAAGTAGACACTTACTTACTTGCATAAAAATCTTGTTATCTTGGAAAAATTGTGATAATGTACAAACACAAAAAACCGAGATTTATTTCCAAAAGAAAAATACAGTGTTTTCTGGGTCGTTAACCCGCCAAATGTATTCAACACAAACCAAATTATAAAGATCTTGAGACTGAGATCTCCGTCGGTTATTAACGTACCTACAGTTGCTGCATAGAAAACGTTAGTTACCACCTAAAAAGTGTCAGCCAAGAGGATAACTAACTACTTACTTAACGGCATCAGGATATCTTTTCAATTTACACAAAACTAGCTTTCCGCCTTGCGGTTTCACCCGCAGCGAAATTGCTTTTCCCGCGGGAATTTCTAAAAAATCCTTTCTTAGTGCTCTTATTACCTAGGAAAGAAACCTTACACCATGGATGGAAGTAACGACTGCTCCAATTCATGGTCCTAACTTTAATAGTTTACGCTCGGTGGTGATGAATCAGTCAAGACTTATTATTTTATAAGTTAAGATTAAAAATAAAGATTTATTTTTCATCAATAAGGTAATTCATCACATGACAAGATAAGGGCTTATCTTTTCATCGAATCACGGACGAATGGCGTCACGTACCAGCCTATTTCAAAATTCTTTTACAACACGTAATGGCATCGAGGACCTACTAAGGATTAATATTTTATTCATACTCGATGTAAAGTAGCTAAAGGTGATTTCTCGGCAAAAAACAATATTCCCGCCTTTTCGGGTAAAAAGTTTTGACGTGATATCGTAACAAACAGACAGAAGCAATCAATATTAGAAAAGATAATACCTAAGGGCGTCAGGATGTAAAAAAGTGTTGCCATTTAATTATGACAATCTGGAAAAGTGTACTTAGGTAATTTATTAAGATTTGTTTGCTAATGTAATGCTCGGAGGCCCGCGTTCCTTTTTCCAGTATTTACAACTTCAAAATTAAATAATCTACCAAATGCATTGAACGAATTTAAGAACAATAGCTTAGTAAATTAAATGGGCCTTCCGATCTAAGCGAATTTAATGAGGTTACGATACTCCGTGTGTTATACGTAACAGTTACATATTATTCAATGTTCAATAGTAGAAACTCTTTATGCCAAAGTAGGTAGGTATAACCCTAATAAACGCCTAACAAGATAGAAAATAATTAAAAATAGGATAGATATGCGATTGACATAATGTAACCGCAGGCTTTATTTGTATTGTTGAATGCCGCCATTAGCCACTTGTCTAAGAAGGCTGTATGTATGTGCCTACATTACATAAATCTATCTAAGTAATTATTCACCTACTAACTAATTGCTATTACAGTGAAATGCTTACAATAAACCATTATAAACGTGTGATAGTAGGTACTTAGTTATTTCTTACATATTGATCGTTAATAGCTGATAAAGACAAGTCACTGGTTTGCCTTGCTCTAGAAAATTTCCTATATGTTGGCAGTATACAGGCCTAAGTATATCGATAAAAATATATCACTCATTATATTGTTCAATTATTATTAAGAATTATGATCATCTAGCTAAGGTAATTACTTGAAGGCCTTGTATTCAGATATATTTTTTAAGATTAATCGCCACTAGTAAAACATGGACATCGAACCAATGTTCCAAACATGACGAGTTACTACTTACTTATATATGAACTTGTGGCCGCCCGCGACTCCGTTCGCGTGGAAATAATTTGGGTGTTTCTTTACCAATTTCTATGATTATTTTTTTATGGAATAGTTAATAATGTTAACTTTTTTAATGAGGGATGACAGAGAGTTTTATAAACGTAAGAGTAGACAAATATAATCAGAAAGCTTCGAACTGCTAAACTATCGGGAGTTAGATGTGTTATTGTGAGTCAACCATAAAAGATAGACAATATGCTGTCGTGGGATATTTTTTATATAATTTTAAGGAGAACATTTCCGTCATACATGATTTCTGTGTAGCTTTAACCATTAAGGGTACACACCCGACGGAAGCATAAAAAATGCAGTAACTTCTCCATTTCTTTCCTAATATTTCCCTTCACTCCTCTGCTCCTAATGATTGTAGCGTGATGAAAAGTATACCTACTATAACCATCTCAGAAGTATGAAAAATAATTGTAATTGTAATCTATAACGGTTATACAGACAGACAGACAGAGAGACAGACAAAAAAAAACTATTTGCATTTTTGGCATCAGTATCGATCCCTAATAGTTATTTTAAAAATATATTTCAAGTATAGAATTAATCACTATACAGCTTTATTATAAGTATAGATAGGCGCATTTAGGCATTCTACTACACTGCCTTATTTTTTGATACACTTTGTTGCTAGAATTTATTCAAATAGCTACCAAGAAAGTAAGGTGTTCCTTAAATTGAGAGAACGTTATTTAGCGCATCATGTAGATCACACTATTCTATTTTAGTCTTTGTCGGAGATTGGTACCAATTTTGGTACCAATATTGTAGACTGTACTGTATCATTACCCGACTTAATGTTTAATATTGTTCCAGGATGCTGAACGAGCAGGACCTTGTCGTTGCTCGTGCCCTGGCGGCTGAATCCAGGGACAGCTCCCCGGGAGGATCACCAGGACCCCTTAGAAAAACTCAATTGAATAAAATAGCCGACAGGCTGAACACATTCCGGTAAGCTGTTGATTAGACAAAGTAGGTTGAATGAATGGTTAAAGAATGTGATCAATAACTAAAGTAAATATTCATTTTTTATTTACAAACTAATATTTTCAAAGTCATATGTCAATTGTGAACGTCAACTTCACTCAATCAATCAATGTCAAAGTCAAATTGCTCCACCTAAATTCTAACCTAAAATTTATTTTGTTTAGACTTTTTTATTCTATTGACAATAATATACAATCGTAGACAGAATTTTCGTTTCAAATTTACCAGGAGTGTTACTTAGTAAAACATAATGAATTGTACTTTAGAAGTTGTTTACATAAGTTAAATATGGAAGCTAAGTTAGTGCAAGAGAATCCAGAAGTGTCATGTTCGAGTAACAAAGGCAATATCAGCTCAGAAACCAATTACGATATATCATGCCAGAGTTCCATCATGGAGGAAATAGATAAGTATGTCATATTATGCATGATTTTCAACTAGACATAATTTTTATAGTTCAAATTTAGTTCATCCCCTAATTTATCCATCCTCTATTTCTCGTACTTATCAAATAAACCAACTAGATGTGAGTACGGGTAGACATAATTTGCTTGGTAATGTTTTTGGTCAGATACGATTTATGAAATATAAATGCCTTTAGGAATAAAATAGCAACTGTGCTGTTACAAAACTTAACTAAGCAATAATCTCCAAACTTTTAGTTTCTTATTGGTTTTTCTGTTGTTAACTGTAAATAGAAACCTGGTAAAACAATATAGGAAGTTTTAACTGAGTCTTTTTGCTTAAATTATATTTTCCTATATTTCAGCATTATTGCTAGGACCATGGTCAGAGAAAAACAAAAGTATTTGTCGTGTAACTCAGCAATGTGGTAATAAGTTTTAAATTTTATAAGCTGGTACATAGTTACGGATAGTTTGTACATTTTTAATTCTATCTATACCTATAACTTCATTTCATAATCCTTTTTATAAATCACAATGAACCAGGTCGGTGAATTATGGCTTAGTTTGTTCCTCTTGGTATCCGATAAGGAGGTTTGTGTCTAACTATTGGGTGTAATTATAATATTATTTATTATCATGAAAACCAGTAGTTTATTTAGAATAAGTAATACATATTATTAATGTAGAAAGAAATTCCTAATTTTTTCCATTCCTTAGTTGATTTGCCACCTAAGGATCCTTCTTAACCTAAGGGGGTAGTGTATTAACCGTAAATAAATATTATTCCTTGTTCATCAAGTTAGGAAACTCGGTAGAATAATATTTCTCCTTAAGTAGTTTTCTGCAATTATGATGATTTACAAGAAAAGATGATACATTAATGTCACATGCCAACAAATGTTTTTCTAGTTAAAACACAGTAACAATAATATGTAGATAGTTGACATTAAAGAAAAGGTCAAATGTGTTAACTTATTAAATACAAAAAGTACAATATTTATTGAAGGTGTGATTTTCAATGTTTACTTCAAACTTTTCTTTTCAAAGCAAGTTAAACTTATTATCTGACTATTAACTAAACAGTTTAATTAGAGCATTGTACGGTAGGCCAGCACCCGTGGGCGTACGATTAGGTCAACGTTTGCGCATGATTCATACGGATCCAGACTGACCTAGCGTGTTTATAGGACAACGACTTACACAGAATTAGCAAGCGGTAGGATTAGATTACCTATTTGCATAAACAAATGGGTAAACTTTCTCTTTTTTTAGCTTTTTGAAGGAATAATGCCACTGACTTCGCTTTGCACACGATGTAATTAAAAAATAAGCAATTTCCGTCCATTCTAAAACTTGCATTGTTTCTAAAACCGAAAGTCGTTTATTAATTGTAATGAGTCATTAAAATGCACAGCATTAACAAGGTATTGCGTGTTCATTAAATAATAGCGTCTGGATTGTAAGTAACTTTCGCCGAAATTAATAATAATATAAGAGCAATAGTTTATTTAATTAAACAATCTTTTCCCCCTTACATTCCTTGATCATTAAGGCATCGATGTTTTCCTATGGTTATAACTTTCAACAGCACTCTATGTTATTAAAAATTTTGTTCATAGTAAGTGCTAGAGCTTGATGGTTCATTCTTCGAAGTCGCAAGCGCCATGCGTCGAGTGCGCATGCGTTTAACTAATTAACGAAACAATGAAAGTGTTGCTCTGCATTGTTAGCCGTTTACTTAGAACTCTTTTTGCAATCACTTCTAGGCAACCAAGTTGAGATGTTATTAAAACCGTGACGCTGTCTCTTTTTAATTGGTTTTAAATCAAAACCGTTTTTGTCTTAATAAAATCATCAGAGTTTTGAGAGTCCCAAGCTGTTGAAATCAATTACGGGGCAAACTCGTTCTGTGGTCACGAGGTAACAATTTGAAACATCTTTTTGTTTAGACTCCCGCGTCGCGGACCAAATTCTTTGCATTTCTCACAAATGTCGAGGTACATCCGGAATCCTCAACATTTTTTATCATCATCAGTGTTTGGGAGAGAAACGAGCAAATGTAAAAGATTATTAAAAGTTGCCTAACGATTATGTCTATTCATGCCAATTCATGTCATGCAAGAGTTACGTGTCTAAAGTATTATGAGGTATTCGAACCTTTGTTTGACTACATCAGTCATATCAGTCAACCTTATGACGTCATCCTCAACAATAACAGACAATAATAACTTAGGAACATAATTAACTTTTGATGTTATCGCTAAATCGTGCCTCATACGGCTTAAAATGGGTTACATGACGATCATTACTTGCAGATTAGCCTGATGGGAATCGGCAACGGTTTCTATAGAGGGCATCAGAGTCACTATTGCAACTCGTGGTTTGATAACGGGCAGTAGAGAGATGTTTGCGGTTTCGGAGTGGAGTCGACGGCGAGTTCAGGCGCTAGACGTCAGTCGCTTGCTTTCCGTGAAGGCGTGTAGTACGCTCGATACGGTAGCGGGCACTCGCCACACGTCGCAACGATCCTTTAGTTTTCGACCAGTCGTACGAGCGCTACATATCCGAAATTTTGCAATGCGATTTCGCGCGTCAGCCTCGAAGGTTGTGCTCCTCTGATTGTGCAATCGTTGCTAGTTTCTGTTGCGTGCTAGTGTTGAGATGTTGTCGATGGACTCCCTGTGGTGCGGGTCGGAGAGCGAGCTGTCGGCGCTGCGGCTCTGCAAGAATGCCGAGAGGGCGGAGTACCGGCTCACCAGGAGGAAGCTGACCAAGTCTCTGATCCCACAGGCGCTGATGCATGCTTCAGAGGCAACAGCCAAGACCGTCAGGCGGCGACGCTCCGGCACCTGGCCGTAAGTCGGGCTACTTAAAACTTTTGTTTTTTATTCTTTACTGATTTAAATATTATAAATTCAATCCGGTTAAAACATACTTTTAGTAGCTGACCGTCAATCGTCTGATAAGCTTATCAAATTCGGTGGCATTATCATTTAAAGACAACAATAATCTACCGGCTAGACGAAAAAAAACAGAACAGTCTATAAACGCGTAACTAGCCAATGATTATCGCTTCCAACAGGAATTTGAAGTTACGTGTGCTTATTCATTATAAGTGATTACGACTTTAATTCGCTATATTGACTGGTTATTTCATTTGTATGATTATTGCCGAGTTTGTCAATAAAACACATATTAAATTGAATGCACTCAGACTTAATGAGCATTTACTTGGGCTAGTTGCAAAATTGCTTTGGTTAACCAGTTGTATGCATGATTTGAGCAAATTCCGACCAACTAGCCATACTGGTTGGTCCACGGTGACAGTCTTGAAATTATACCTTTCTATTAGAAATTCTACGTAATTGACCGGTAATTCACGAAAACTTGCAAGTTGGACTTTCTTTTTATGCATAACTGCAAAAAGTTACGTGGGGAGCAAACATGATTGCAATATGTATCGAGATAATTAATTAATATTGCGGGTTGTATTTTGCCTGACCACAAAGTGCAGTATACCCAGTTTTAAAGCACTAACTAAATGTATGAAAATTCCTAGTTGTCATTAGTGTTAACTGTACATAGAGATAATTTTGTAGCATTATTCAAATAATGATTGTAAAACGCTTATTCTAAATGGAGCCGATGGTATGAATTATTTTGGCAAAAAATTCGCCCGAACCCGATTTGGCAATTTCATCTAGATTCATTCCTCGGACTACACAGTTAGGTACTGCGTTTTACTATTCACAAAAAGCTTATTAAAAACTTAGTGTTGTAATGTAGAAATAACATACCGTGACAAGGAGTCTTAATTTAAGAGTTATAAACAACATTTATAAAACCACCGTTTCATAAGATCAAAACAAGTGTCATGTTCTCAGCTAAAACCTTGCTTTGATAGCGAAATTCTCTTTCGTTTTTTAAAAGCATAAGTACCGTGTTTTGTTACAAAACAAAACGTCATTAACATAAGGAATAATAGAAATGTATCCAATGTCCCAGAAAATATTAAATAGTTTGGGACATGCTATACGTGGACAATAGAATATCAATAACTGATTTAAAAGTCCAAATAGTTACTTTCCAAATAGTTGGTCGGTCGAAATTCATAAAAATGTGTAACGGTTTTCGGTAGAATGTATAAATCAAACCAAACGTACTGGCCGGACAGTTTTTTTTTGTACTATTCTAAGGTTTTACTTAATACTCCTGCAGCCTTGTTTACCTGACTTTAGCATAACTATTATTATTTTCAAGTAATTTGAAATTGATTGCATACAACTGACGTCTTGACAACTGCTTTGGTAGTATTGATTGATTGATCTTTTACCCGACTTTAAAAACGGCGATAACCTAAGCTTGATCTATATTATGATTAGGTGACGCACGTTTGGTGTCGTCCGCTCACTTCAATTATTTAGAATATAAATACAATATAGTGTACATTAAGTTGACTACAAAAGAAAAAGGTATAACTACTCTATCTCATACATAATTTTATAATTGTATACATTTGACTATAAGTATAGCTAAAATGACAGTAGTCCTACCTAACTGAAATATGAAACGAACAAGTGGACATCCTTTTTAATATTTTTTTAATTATACATCTTAAACCAAATGAAACGCGTAAAAATTCTGCAAATTTTCCTTCAAAAATCTCACACAATGTGCTTATTGGCTAATCCTCCTAAAAACATTCTAAGCCAAAGTTATACAATATGATTATAGGATAAAGAGAAACCATACAGGTGTGTAAAGTATGTCATACGATGTACGTGCAAATAACATAACAAAATGGATGTTATTGCATAAAAACATAGACACCAAACGTGAGTTAAATTCTCTGTACCATTTTGTTTTCCGTCACGTATTCATTAAATCTAAAAAATGTATTTACATGGAACTAGTAGCATATGCTTTTTAACTGTTGTAAAAAGAAATATACAGACTCGCAAAATGTTTGTAGATCTTTATATTGCAAAGAAAAAGTTCGGATTAAATTGTACTATTAAATTAATCTTATATTGGGTAGGCATAGTCCTGAATTATCGTCCTAATAATATGGCTAACTTAATTGTCTCGGTCAAACAATTGACATCAGTGAAATTATTTTAATATTACTTTCAAATAGTTCTATTAGTTAGGGCATTTGTGCACGATTAAAAACATAAGTGTATTCTATTTGCCGAAAGAACTTAGGCCAAAAATTGACTCCTGCGTCGCACTGCTTCATAGTCTGTAATTGATGTGGTCAATATGATGTAATTGACATAATTGATCGATTTGTCCAGTACGACGATTTGCTGTACGACGATTTGCTGTACATCGTTCCTTCTATGCCCAAGTATTAACGATAAATTATATTTTTAGGGTTCCGTACCTCAAAAGGAAAAAAAACGGAACCCTTATAGGATCACTTTGTTGTCCGTCCGTCCGTCTGTCAAGACCCTTTTTCTCAGGAACGCGTGGAGGTATGAAGCTGAAATTTATATCAATTACTCAGGTCTACTGTCCCTTGAAGCTGTGAAAAAATCAAACTTCTAAGCCAACACAATCAAAAGATACAGCCGTTTATGCCGCAAATTTTCGACACTTACAAGGGAATCAAAACCTACAGGGTGCTTCCCGTGAACTCAGAATCTTGAAATTTGGTACGAAGCAACGTCTTATAGCATAGATAAAGGAAAAATTACGAAAACCATAAATTTTTAGTTATATCACATTTTTTTTAATAATTTTAACCTTACTACCCATTTCCTCATAAACGCGTAGAGGTATTAAATTGAAATTCATACCAAATACTCAGGTCTATAATACCTTTAAGCTGTAACAAAATCAAACTTCTATGTCAACGCAATCAAAAGAAACAGCAATTTAAGCTGCATATTTTGAAACTCGCAAGTACTCGCAAGGGAATCAAAACCTAAAGGGTACTTCCAGTCGACCTAGAATCTTGAAATTTGGCATGAAGCAACGTTTTATAGCAAACATAAAGGAAAAATTCCGAAAACCTTAAATTTTTAGTTACATTACAAAATATATATTTTTTAATAAATATAAACTTATTACTTTTTTCCTCATGAACGCGTAGAGCTATCAAGTTGAAATTCATATCAAATACTTAGATCTAATTGCCTTTAACCCGTGAAAAAAAAAAACTAAGTCAACGCAAAACGCAAAAGTACAACCATTGATACCGCATATTTTGAAACTCGCAACTACACGCACGGGAATTAAAACCTAAAGACCACTTCCCGTTGACATAGAATCTCGAAATTTGGTAAGAAGCAATAGCTTACAGCACAGGTAACAGAAAAATTCCGAAAAGCTTAAAATTTTAAGTAGTTTTTGCAGGTTTGTACGGAACCCTCGGTGCGCGAGTCCGACTCGCACTTGGCCGGTTTTTTTCAGAAATGCGTCATTATTAACAAAGTATTAAACTAAACTTTTTGACGTTGTCGGGCACTTTTGATAAACATATTAATTAAAATTTCAATAATTAATTATTATACCGAATTTCTAGAACAGGACTTAAAAATAAATAAAGAAAGTATCTGTATACTATAAACTTAACTAATTAATATTTTAAAACACCTGTGTTAATATTTTAGTTGGTATCAATTGAACATAAAATAAAGTACGTAAATTAAATATGGCTGCAATAAACTATATTAAATCAGCTGTAACTTAGTTTTTGTTCTTTTGTTGCTTATATTAATTTATTATTCGATTATAAATAGGAAGGTATTCTTTCGAAAGTGTGTTATGTGGTTTTTTTATACACATTTTTATCATATTTATCTGGAAAATATAATTTATAAGAAAGTAAGTTAAAAAAACTATGATATTTTGTTTATTTCGGGTCTTACACGCGGTCATTATGTTTAAGATACATTAATTCTATGTACCTGTATTTCCCGACGTTTCGATCGGTCGAATGTACGTAATGACCACGTGTAAGACCCGAAATAATCAAAATATAATAGTTCAAAAGCGCGAGAGTTTAAAAATAACAAAAAAAACTATGATCAAAATCTGGCGGCGGCTGCCTGACCGATATCATTTTCTCAACTTGATGGAATAAATTCTTAAGAACTAAATAAACATATTTCTTAAGCAAATTTAAAGCTTTTCGTTAAAAAAAGGTAATTTAACAACTGGTCATTTTTTAGCCCCACCTTATAGTTAACAGGAATCAAAGTGCACAAGACAGCAAAAGCCGCTACTAGACTTTAGCCTATTGCATGCGTGTAAGATTTAATAGCTACACGAAAGCAATCCCATATTTGAAGTAGGCTACACTCTTGATTACTATTTAAATGGTATCGTATATCTGTCCAGTTAATTGCTACCATTCGACGACCGCTTATAAGGAAATATTCGATTAGTTCAACAAGAAGAAAGTATCTTTACTTTCAACAAGGCTTTAGCAAATTAAGGCAAGGCCCCAAGTAAATAATTGCTCTGTACTTGATCTAGAAATTAAAGGTGCGACCTAGTGTACTATCGATTTTTTCTTTCTAAGAAACAAAAGAGATCGTTTTGCCTTCTTAATTAAGTTTATTTTACTCTGCAGTTGTTGTAATACGGATTGTCCACTGTTTATGCTTCGGTAACCATAGAAAAGACCTTCGTTGTTCTTTGAGTTATTTACAAAAACATGTTGTGAGGCTATTTTAAAATAAATATGAAAGTCATCATGACTGTCACATTTTAATTGACGCCTTGAACTGTGGCTATTATCATTAATTATCCATTGATTACCTTTTTATTTACTGAAAAAATACGACTCAGAATATTTATTCTATTTGTTATAAAACATGTTTTGTTACTATGTATTAGGCTACAATCATTAACCTTCGCTACGTTCATCATGATCCCTTAGTTATCAAATATACCTTTTTATTTTTTAGACGTAATTTGTATAAAAGCATACGAGTTCCTGCCTTGAAATTGTAAAGCAAGTGCCCCGAAATTATCATTTTAAGTTGTTTGTATAGTGTGTTTACAAAATAAACCACATCAGAATAGACGTGTTATTTCAATTCAGTGGGTTATTATCAATATTGTCTTGTGACGATGACCTTCTTTCTCCGTGCTTTGTTGGTCTATGGAGCATAGACCTATCTACAGGTCACTTTTGATAGCTTTGCTTGATACAAACGCATGCGGGGAACATGCACTCGTCTTGTTTTTGTTGACTTGTTACTTAATATGATCGTGTTTTCTCGTTTGTGTGAGAAAACATTGTAAACATTGCCTGATTAACTGCCAGTTTCTAAGTTGAGAATCATACTTGAGTGTTAATTCAAATGTTTTGTTGCACACTCAAGTCTTGTACTCAAATATGACTCAACTTTTTATTCTCAACTCGGAAACCCGTGATAAGTTACCGGATAGGTTGGTGGTTCTAAGGCATGTTTTCTTGAAACATAGAGTTCACTGACACAATTCGTAATGGTTCCACTTTCGATGTGTGTTTAAACGATATTTAAACTGTCTCGAACAAAAAGTCGGTTAATAAGATTTCTGGTTATGCTCCAAAATAATAAAAATAAAATAAACGCGTATTATGCCCGTTAGGGGGCACTTAAAATATTTTTAAGGGCTATATAATACTATTAAGATTATTTGTTTCACTCATTTTATTGTTCGTATTTGTTCTCGTTAACTAAGAAAAAATTGGGGCCAAATATTTGCATTTAGGTGTAGTTTAAAATTTGTTAGGTGTCCCTTAAATTTAGGGAACGTTGGTGAATACGACCATTAGTCCCTTAAAATGAGTATAAATTCAAGTAATTTTACGTTGTCTTTATTTGTTTATTCATCTTGAAGTCCTTTGTTTTAAATATGTACTTTTAGTTGTTATAACTTGCTTATTAGTCAGCTAAAGTATTGTCAAGCACACGTAGAGCATGCGTGACAGTATCGGGTTTCTTAATTCGATCATTCATTAACCCAGTTTTGGAAATTTGAGATCGATTAAGAACGATAAACCGATTTTTAGTCCAGAAGTTTCGCAAGAGAGTCTTTTGCTCTCCGAGTCCATTTTGTAAGTGATTTAGGACAGGTATGGTGTCAGTTCATCTATATTCTAAAATAGGTTTTTTTATCATGTTTCGCTGTTTACATTACACTGCTATCTAAGTATTATACTCCCGCGCATTTGTTTTAAGTGTGCCCAGCTCATTTAGAGGCTGTTTGCTGGTCAATTTGAGATGTGATGTCAAAATTGTGGATGATATTCTGCTAAAACACTGATATAACATTCAATATTATAAATTTTACCTTAAAACTGTAATAATATCAGTTAGGAAGGGTATAATGTCATTAAATCTTTGCTTTTATTTCATTGTCACTCATCTCCATATGACTTATGCTGTGTTCCGTGACGATACATATAAACTCGGTACAATCAAATTAGCAGCATATTGCCCCACTACCACCGGCGCGGCGCCAATGATGCGCGCGCGCAACTCGGTCAATGCTGCGCGTGGTGACATCCCGACTGACCACTAACTACGTTTGACATGAGCCTTGTTTGTTACCAATTGTATTCAAAACTAGCCTTCCTTTGCGAATTTTGTAGAAAAAATAAAATTGATGGTTAATTATGTACCTAGAGGTATGAGAGATGTAGCTATCTGCTAGTTGGAGAAATAAGTTTAAAATCTGTTCAGTTTTTTTTTTGAGTAGGTATATCAAATTCTTAACTTAACTTCTTTATTATTAGATTAACTCGTGTGTAATGGAAAACACGATCACCGTATCTAATTAAATGTGGCTAGGTTATCTTTTGCGGTAAGTTTTTAACAAAACAGTTTTTTACAATAGTATCTCAATTATTAATATTAATTTGGATTTAAAAACATTAAATAACTTAACTAAAAAATAAAAGGATTAATATTTTATGCATTATGCATGTTCATACTAAAATTATTTTTTAATAATGGTCCTCACTTCCGGATGAGCTACCACTTAAGTAAAACTTAGTAGCAAAGCAACTGCTCATTATAAGTATGTAAATACAAAGATCCTAGTATAGAGGTAAATTGCCATTGGAATTGAGTATAGCTGTGTTTTTCTCAGAAACAATGATGATTGACATAAATTGTTCTCGTAATCAGTGTATAAAAAGTAAAAAAAACATAGATCCTTACAAAAAAAATGTGTGAGTACTCTTCGCAATGGTGTAATTTTGAGCGACTTGTTCCCGAAACCCGGAATTTTGGCTAACTTAAAAAAACTTTTTCTGTATGTTCTTTATTTACAAATTTAAATGAAAAAAATCCAAAAAAATGGCGAAAACGGCATTAAAATCCTTTAGAATTAGCGAGTTGGATTTATACTATATAATGATGATACCTTCCTTAAAAATGTCCTTTGGTTAGGGACACGGAACATTATTTTTTCGATGTTGGAAACTGAAATTAACATACCTTCCGAAACCTGACCAAAACACAACATTTTGAAACACTCCTAATTGCCTGTATTTGTTATCAGAGTTTGAACTTTATTGCCCGGCAATAAAGAGATAAATAGATTGCTATATCGATCACGCTGCCAAGGCCATGATTATGAAGAGGCTTCGATTGCGTGCGCCCGCGCCGCCGTGCCAGTCGCTCGCAGCGCCACCTATCGCGCGCGGTGTCCAACACGATATTATAAATACATAATTCAATTCATAATAATCAGTTGTTGGTCATTATACGTTTGGTGATAACAGTGCAGCTGATTTTAGTTACACAATGTACCTACGACGTCTCAAGTGCTAGTAGTCTATATGTACACTTCCGTGGATTTGCATCTTGGGTTATGAAAGTTGATCTTCGTTTATTTGGTGATAAAAATGCTGAACAGACAGTTTTCTCATGAGTCGGGACGGACAGCACTACGTCTGGCTAAAGAGGACTTTGATAGAAGGTAATATATTAGCTAATTTAGCGCCCTTTATTCAAAAAAGTTTATTTACATCTCAGTTAAAGTTAGTTAGCACTGCGAAGAGTGAAACCGGTCGCTAATCAATAAATTAATTATTTGTTTTTATGCTTGCGAAATACCTAATTAGTTTTGACTTCAGAATATTCAAGATTATAAACAAACGGCTGTTTGATTAAAATATTGGATGAATTAAATAAATGATGCGTTAAAGGTTATTGACATTATGTGTTAGTAGTAAGTAGGTATACATTTTTTCCTTCTCATTATCTATAGGTAGGTATGATATAGGTAGATAGAGTAACTTTATTTCTGAACACACACAATTATGGAAGATATACTTTTTTGTGTTATTATTCCACGTTTAATATTCTGCAACGATTTATGGAACCGATCCCGCGCCCAGAGTTAAACATTTTTAATGTTAATGTTTAAAAAAATGCTTTTTAGGTACATTTAGCTTAATAACGCATACTCTGTAATTATCTTATATTGCTTAGTAGGTATACGTTTTTACAAATCTTAAAAATTGTTGATATTTCATTTATTTATTTCGCAAACAATTTTTACATCGTGTTCGAAAGTAAGTTTACAATAAAATAGCACATTAAAAAAAATAAAAAAATAATCAAGACAACATAAAATTAAAACAAGTTGCTTGTAAAAATAATTATCATATCATGCACATGCCTATCATTAAAAATATACCAAAAAATTAACCAATTTAATTCATGTCAAAAACAAAACAAAAATAATTAAGATATTAAAATTTTAAATTGTCAATTATTAAAAAATATAAAAATACTCAATATTCTTCTAAACTATAATAACATTTCTCCAATAAGTGATGCTTCAATTGATTACTAAAAATATCTACATTTGTTATAGTTTTGAGGTGATTTGGTAACTTGTTATACAATCTTACAGCTTGGTACTGGGAGCAATGTTTGACAATTTCTAGTGTGGGTGTAATTTTTTGCGGCATATCTTTCCGCCTTGATTCTTGTCTCTTTTTTAGCTCCAACTGTGTTTTGTACATGTGTTCCTTTACCAAATCCACCAATAATATAAATATATACAAAGAAAGAACCGTTAGTATGTCAAGCTTCTTGAAATAATCTTTACATGATTGCCATGGAGGGATACTTAACATAGATCGAATAGCTCTTTTTTGTAGTATAAACGCACGTTTAATGTTATAGTCAAAGCTACCACCCCAAACCCTTATGCTATATCGAAGTCTCGACTCAATAAGCGAGAAATATACAACTTTTAATTGGTCTATTGTCAAAGCGTTCCTCAAACTGCGTAGAGCAAAGCATCCGGAGCTTATAGAGTTATCAATAGCCAACATTTCAGACTTCCAGTTCAGATCTTTGTCAATGTGTATTCCTAAGAACTTAACATTATCTTTTGTGTGCACTTTTTCATTATTTAATTCTATATTTAATGTCTCTTTATTTCTTGCTGTAGTTCTGAATAAGATTATCTTGGTTTTTTCTGAATTTATTTGTAAATAATTTATTTGAAACCATTTGTCAAACAATATGATTGTGTTATCTACTCTTTCATTCAGGGATACTATGTCATCAGCTAAAACTATGGCATTGGTATCATCCGCATAGAGTACCACATTTACATTTTCTGTGGAGTTCTTAATAAAATTAATTAGATCATTTACGAAAATTAGAAAGAAAACTGGTCCTAATACGGAACCCTGTGGTACTCCCCTTGTCATATTAACCATCTTGGATTTGGATGTAGTTTCTATACCATCCTTGTTTGTAGCCTTTAACTCTACGTATTGTTTTCTATTACTTAGGTAAGATTTCAATAAATCATGTTCTTCATTTCTTATGCCATAGTGCTCCAATTTATCAAGTAAAAGTCCATGATCCACCGAATCGAAAGCTGCAGATAGGTCAAGAAACAGGCCTGCTACTCTCTTTCGATTGTTTAGTCCTTCCATTATATCCATAGACAATGCATTTATTGCATCACTGGTCCTTGTACCCTTAAGATATCCAAATTGTCTTCTATTTAGAATAGAATTTCGGTTTAAATGCGATACTAACCTAATTTTTAAGAGTTTTTCGAAAATTTTTGATATAACTGGAAGTAAAGAAATTGGACGATAGTTTTTTGGGTAGGTCTTTGAATTTTTTTTAAAAATTGGAACTAATTTCGCTATTTTTAGTTGTTCTGGGAAAACTGAAAACAAAATACAAAGATTAAAAAAATGAGCCAGCGGTCCTGCTGTAAGGTCAATATTAGACTTGATAACTGTTATTGGGATGTCATCATAGCCACTCGAATTTTTAGACTTCATTTTTTTCACCAATTTGCTAACTTCGCTTTCATCCGTGCAATTGAAAACCAAGTTTGTGTTTATGCGGGTTGTATTACTTCTAAGCTGAGAGATGGCTTCTGCGGGACTGAATATTGTTTTAGAGCTCTGTTCAAAGGATTTACTAAAGATTTCGACGATTTTAGAAGTGTCATTGATTATTTCATATTCACTTTCAAAACCAAGTTATTCTCTAAATTGACAGGTTTTTTGTTTGTATATTTATTAACCACATTCCATATGCCTTTGGAGTTTGTTCCTTTATCTCTTATCTCTTTTTGTACGCATAATGTTTTGGCTTTTCTAATGACCCGTTTATAAATTTGCAGGTATGTTTTTTTGTATATAAATAGACTAGGGTCATTTTGATTTTTGTTTAAGGTACACAACACTCTTTTCATTTTACTAGAAGCTTTTATTCCTGGCGTAGCCCATTTAAGTTTATTGCTTTTTTTAAGATTAATTTTTTTTTCTTCTTTTCAAAACATTCATTAAATATTAGTCTAAATTTATGTAGAAAACTGTTTATTCCGAGTTTTTTCCATTGCGTGTTTTTCAGTTTTTGTCTAAAATTATTATTGTTTCTTTCATTATACTTTCTCCTCTTTACAACTTTAATTTGTTCTTTCCATCTATGGTTGTCCCTGATTTTGGTCTTTAATTCGGTAATTATAGCCGCGTGTCCATCAGATAAACCATTGTGATCTATCCTTGAGCCTTTAACATATTGCGGGATAATATTTGTAAGCACATTATCTAAACACGAATGAGTTTCGTTCCTAATGAAAGTTACGTCATTTACAAGATGTCTGAAATTATACGATTTTAGTAAATTAAAAAATATATTCTTATTATTGCTTTCCTTGCATAAATCTACATTAAAGTCACATAATCCGATAAGGTATTCAATATTTATTTACTAACGCCCAATACAATCATAAGTTACCCTACGATAGGTTAACTTATCGTTAATCGAGAATGAAACACTTTGCGATAACAATGTCAAAACCAAAATATCAAAAAAGTGTCTAACTTAATTTTTAAAGACTTGAAAAAAAATCTTGACCCTGCAATTTACATAGTACCTAAGTACCTAAACTTAAAGTAAATTGGGCTTTTTTATTACAAATATTCGGAAAATAACATTCAATTAGAGATACAGTCCAAAGTTTGAAATTCATATAAAATTACCCAATATTGACACGAGACAACTGTGTATAAAAATGTTTCATGTACTCGTAGGTAAGAATTTCGATTTGTAATGGTCCATTTTCATTGGTTTCCTAAGTAAAAGAACCTATGCACACAGTAACCGATGTTAATAATCTAGTATTATGATTCTTTGTAGGAATTTGACACAGAAGTATAACAAATGTCAAAACTTAAACAAAATATTTCTGTTTTAATTTTATACCCCTTTTTTCTGAAATGAGAATTGGACTGTAGGTAAGTAAGTCATTATTGTTTTAAAATACATAGTCAAAGACTCTCAAAAATTGATAAAAAATATTGAAGTATAGTACAAAACTTTAATTGTGTTCTTGATTCAGAAACTGCCGGAAATGATATCTTGCAAATTCTAATGTCTCATATCTTTGTACTTGCAAGGTAATTGTTCTTCATTTTTTATTCGAACTTGGATGTTTCTTGTTGTATTTTGGCTCGTTTTGTTTCGTTTTTGCTCACCAATAAGGTCGTGCGGGTTAACTACGGTAAACGAATGTATAAATACCTGTATAATTATATAAATTGAATGCCACAGCGTGTTTTGTTTTCTTATATTTGGTAAATAAACCTTTTAAATTACGTCAAGTTTTTTCTTTAGTCACTTTTATTTTGTCACCATATCTGCAGCTAGCAACTTTAATAAAGAGTTTGTATATACTACTATTAAGTGATACTTTCCCCGAAAGCTTACCAATTGCAACTACAACTTTGCTCAAATTAGCTATTTTATACAGCGTACATACCTACAGTTACACTTTACGAACTAAACTTACAATACAAAACAAAACAAAAGAATCACCCTGTGTATTAATCGAGTCGGACAGACAATAATCAAAGTTGGTACAAAGTTTACCTGGTCGGTCGACAAAGTTGTATCAGTTTTCTTTAAGTTTTCGATATGACGGACTTATGCAGTTCACGTGCAGGTTTTGTGTAACTTTATTTTATTTCTAATAAGTGACATGTCTAGAACCTTTATTTTAACATGCTTAGTGCATAATGTATGTTTTTTTGGGTCAAAAAATATTTTTTCTAAAAAGTTTTTTCAAATGTTGTATTTTTTCAATAATATTTGTTAGGTAGGTATTGTTAGTAAAATGGGTAAGTTCGGTAATAAATTTAAGATAATTATCTACTCATGCTTCTAAGGTTATTTTGGATACCATTGTTTTATATTTTTTTATGTCATTACATAGTTTTTGATGACTAGACTTTTTATAAGAAGTAGGTTGTATTTCCTTCGTTGTGGTTCATTGTATTTCTTATATTCTTTTTATATGTATGTTTATACTTATTGTCATGACTAAAATGAGTCCGTTACTATGTAATTAATTCATGTTTGTATTGTTTCAGGCGAACAAGATCTCTGAACGCACCGTCTCCCATACAGCAGTTTGGACCATGCGGCAGAATAATGAAAAACTCCGCCATGATTATGTAAGTTATAGTTTTATTACAAAAACTATATACTTTATATTTCAAATTTAATAATTGATCTGAGCTGTAGCTTTCTTTGTCAAGAGACAGTCCCATAGTGTCTAAAACCGCGAACGGAACCGCAAACACACATTTAAAATAGTCTGCATCTAAAACAAAACTTTTGTTACTCTGTGTGTCAAAACGCGCATCGTGGGGCCGCCTCTTTTCATTATCGCGTTTTTGCGGTATTTTCGGTGGCACCAAGTACCGATTATGTTATTCAAGAACTTAATAATTTTACTGCTATAAAACTACAGGGTTACATGAAATGAATTACTTGTTGAAAACTATTAAAATAGATATTGTAAATGTAATCGATAAGACAGCTAATTAAATTATGATAGCATGTAATTAAAATTATTAAAGGCTTGGATTAATAATTGACGTCAACATACGGTATTAATTAAAACATTGTTAGTTATAATTCGCTTTTTCATGAAGTTTTTATTGCGACCGGATCAATGATTCTTGTTTTTTTTTAATCTGTAATTTTCCAATTAATATGATTGCGCAATTGAAACCATTAAAATAGTACTTTATTATAACAAGTGTCACGAAGACAAACTATTGTGTACCAGTGGCCGCCTGCGACTCCGTTCGCGTGGAAGTCGGTTTCCCGTGGGAATAAGAAGTTTTCCCGCGGTAAAAAGTACCCTATGTGTTATTCTGATGTATAACCTATATTACTGTAAAGTTTCATCAAAATTCATCCAGTAGTTTTTACACGAAAGAGTAACAAACATCCATCATTACTCACAAACTCATAATATTAGTAGGATTCACGTTTATAATATTAGTAGGATTGCCTTGCAACACTGTTACTGAATATTGTATTTAAACATCTTTGAAAATTAAATAAATGTTGTTGAGAGCCTGTCAAAATCCATTGCATTATCCAGGGATGTACACACATTTAGTGATAAAGCAGAGGAAGTAAAATAATATCTTTTCGGAGCAATACGATTAGTTTATACAAATAACAACAATAGCAAGTTGGCACGGAACAAACTTACCCATTTCAGTTTACTTATCCCTTCTACTAATAAGTTTAACACATCATCTTTCTATTTATTTCATACATTTTTCAATGAATTTCCAGGCAAATCCAAGACCCGGCGTCCCAGCGGCTGACCTGGTACAAGCCGCCGCTGTCGGTGCTCGTCATCAAGAAAGTACAGGACTGCAGCATACTGTCGCCGTTCGTGCAACTCGTGCATTGGCTGGTTCATGTGAGTACAAATACCTATAGCTCACTAGTGGCCGCCCGCGACTCCGTTCGCGTGCAAGTCGGTTTCCCGTGGGAATGAGAAGTTTTCCCGCGGTAAAAAGTACCCTATGTGTTATTCTGATGTATAACCTATATAACTGCAAAGGTTTATCCAAATCCGTCCAGTAGTTTTTACGTGAAAGAGTAACAAACATCCATCAATCCATCCATCCATCCATCCATCCATCCATCCATACATCCTCACAAACTTTCACATTTATAATATTAGTAGGAAGGAAAGTTTCATCCAAATCCGTCCAGTAGTTTTTACGTGAAAGAGTAACAAACATCCATCAATCCATCCATCCATCCATCCATCCATCCATCCATACATCCTCACAAACTTTCACATTTATAATATTAGTAGGATATAGGTAGCAAATGAGCATACGGGTCACCTGATGGCAAGTGATCAACGCCACCCATGACTACCCGCAACACTGTGGGTGCTGACCTTCGAGAAAATTGGGCACCGGATACCGCACTCACCGAACGAAACGCAGGAACATCGTTCCTACTTCACGACGGTTTTCGCACAGAAGCGACGGTGGTATTTCACCGGTCGAGTCAGCCCAGTAATCGCTGCAGACAGAGCCTACAGCTAGACTCCACCACTCTCAATGATATAGCTCATGTTCCTAAAAAAATTAACAGGCTCTGATTTGGTAACTTAAAAACAAAGTCTAAATCAAAAAGTGACGTATTAGGGTCAAGATAGTTATAACCTTTTCGCGAAAATTGCTAGTTACCACGTTGGTATTTTTTTCTTAATTTCGCCGACCTCTTTAGTGGTAGTGAGGAATTTTATAATTATTAATTCCGCTGTGATATTACAATAAAACATCCTAATTAGAAGCCTCCAACTGTTTTCAATTACATGGCTGACTTTCGCTTAAATAGTTTTGTGTTTAATGAAAACAATTAATTGTATAAATTTATTAAATATTTTTTTTTTACTTATCCACCCTACTAATCCTACTTAATATTATAAATGTGAAAGTTTGTGGGAATGGATGTATGGATGTTTGTTACTCTTTATTTAAAATCTACTGGACGGATTTGGATGAAACTTTACAGTAATATAGGTTAAACATAAGAATAACACATAGGGTACATTTATCGCGGGAAAACTTCTCATTCCCACGGGAAACCGACTTCCACGCGAACTCAATATAATTTGGTCAAGATCATACGAAGACCTTTTAAAGTATTATTGACCGTTAAAAAGATTAGTGCCGGCTAGTGCCATTTTCGTTTTACGTCATAAAATAGAATCGGACCAGAAACGGATATTTCAGACATTGCTTCCTCAATTACTGTTTGTGTTACGTTTTATTCCTGGATTAAATTTTATTTTGTTAATTCACTTTACTGCAAATACTTTAAAAATCAAGGCTATTCGTTATTGTAAGGTTACATTTATAACTAGCCTTCTGCAAGCGGCTTTACTTTACGCGTGCGATAAAATCAACTTAAAAAAAAGTAGTAATTATGTCTTTTCCACTTATAAAAAAACTGTCAAAATCGGTTAAGCAGGAAGTTCCGTAGATTACTTTAACCATTCTATCTTGCAAACAATACTTCCTTACAACTTTAGTGTAGATTATGTTTTGTTTTAATTGATAAGTCAAGACGTAAACTTATGTATCGGATGTTGCGAACTCGTATGATAATCATATTTAAGTGTTTTCCTGTGTTACCACATATCGCGATGTTTAGTTAAAAGAAATGATAAATTGATTGATAACGGAACAAGGATGTTTGCCGTTATTAACTAATTTGAGTCAAGGATTCTTAAACAAAGAATATTAGCCGCTTGTATAAATAAATCAATAAAAATAAATTGTGGTATATTCGAAAAACCCATCCAATCTTCTTTTGCACATCAGATTAAAGATTAAGAAATACAAGTAATCAATGTTTTGTTAACATTTTTGAATCTGACTATTTGTTTATATTTATTTTATTATTATATAAGGGTGTAAAAAGACCACTTCCGAAGCCTGAAACCATGTATTTTTGAGTCTCAATAGTTACTAAATTCACTAACAGTATTCCCAGAGAACTCAATTTTAAAAGTTATTAACGATTGAAAGATGTCTTTGCTGCTCTATTAATATTATATTTAAACGAGCGACCCGCCCACGCTTCGCAATGGTGTAATTTTGCCGAAATGGTCGCGAACCCTTGCATTTTTGCTAACTTAAAAAACTTTTTCTTAACGTTGTTTATTTACAAATTTAATTGAATAAATACCCTATAGTAGGGATGTTACGGATATGGAATTTCGGTTTCGGTTTCGGATACGGATATTGAATTTTTTTTATATCGGTTTCGGTTTCGGATACGGATATGAAATTATTTCGGATTATCCGGTAGTTTCGGATAGTTTCGGTTACGGATATTAGATTCTAGGAATTTCAAAATTAATACAAAAAAATAGATAATAAAATGGTTTTATTTATATAGAGGAGGACGATAGATGAACGATGACGTCATAAACACCGCTACTTTGAGCTCAGAGAGAGAACCAACACTTTGGTCACAGTTCTGTAAGCGGTTTACGGAACGCAGCCAAAAACTACTTGTCGTAATTGTTTCATTTGGATTTTTAGATTCCGCCACTATCCGAAATTATCCGTAACATTTATTTCGGTTTCGGTTACGTATACGGATATTTTTTTATTTCGGATATCCGGTAGTTTCGGTTACGGATATGGATATCCTTAACATCCCTACCCTATAGGTAATATGGAGAAAACCGCATTTGAATCCGTTACGTACTTTAGGTGGAGTTAGCGGCCATACATACAAACAGACAGAATTAGCAACTTGGATTTATACTATGTAATGATAATGATATGTAATGATCTGTTTGTTTTTTTTTCTACAGGAAAAGAGCATGGTAGTATTCGTAGAGGCTGCGGTGCTCGACGAGCGCCATCTATCCACGTTCGCGGAATTCACCGCTGTCAAAGACAAGCTGATGACGTTTCGCGCGGGAACGGACGATCTGACGGACAAGATAGACTTCATCATATGTCTGGGGGGAGACGGGACGCTGCTGCATGCCAGCTCGCTGTTTCAGGTGATTTACTGCGAAATTTGTGTGTAAAAAGTGTGTAATGTCAAAATGAATAAAAACTGAAATAAAAATTATAGACTATAGAAGACTATTGATTATATTCGTCTACTATGACTTTTATACAATATAGAATATCTTTTTTTCTGTTTTTTCGTAACATAACTTTTGACACATTCCCTTACAATTGGTTAAAAATAATTTTATACCCTATGTATGACTTAAAATATCATGATAACCGTCGAATATCTATACATTACATTTCACCTAACATCAAAGTATGTATTACAAAAGTCGACTTTATTCCAAACACACAGAGTTTATAATCGTAGCATTATTTGCAGCAATCAGTGCCGCCGGTGATGGCGTTCCATCTCGGCTCGCTGGGCTTTCTGACCCCATTCCAATTCACCAACTTTCAGGAACAAGTCATGAATGTTCTGGAAGGTAAGCAATTCTTAAAACTACTATAATAGGAAAATAAAACAACTACTACTATAAAACATACAAACTTTTTTTTGTTAAAACAAACAAATACACTAGTTAAAAATAATGCATTATTGGCATCTTAGGTAATAAAAAATGTAATACAAAAATTATGTCTCGAATTAAAACTTTAAAATCCTCTCCCTAAACCCCTCAAAAGGTAGAAACTAAATAGCTAGCTGGAGATTTATTTATACTTACTCAGATAGCACGACATCTATGGTTAGTCGGTTATTGACTTTGGCCGTTGGTCCGTTAATCTATAGTTACAATAACCGCAGGTCACGCAGCCCTGCTGGGCTATTGCGTAAGCCAATGGTAATCGAATGTCATTATTTCAACAATTCTGGATAACGTTAAAATTTATGAAATATAACGTTTTATCATCTTTTAACGACTATTTAGCCCAAAACCGTGATGATTTTCAATAACTTTAACCCTTTCAAGAATAGTTGATAATACAGGGTGGCGCAATAGAACGTGCATTTATTAAGTATAGGCTAAAAAAATAAATACAAAAGGTATAGTTGAAATAAAAGACAGGATGATTAGGTAATTAAATGTAGTTTATTTTTAAAAAATAACATCATCTAAATGACGGCCCTCTCGAAGACGGCACTCCTCTAAACGCGAACGCAGATTTGTGAAAACTTTTGTCAATAAAACTGGGGTGATTGCTGCCATTTCGCCACGGATATTTTCCTTTAGCTGACTGATGTTCCTCGGATTGTTCATGTAGACTTTATGTTTGAGATATCCCCATAAAAAAAAGTCTGGAGGCGTCAAGTCAGGGCTACGTGGGGGCCAAGGGATATCACCTCTTTTGGAAATTAGTCTTGCAGGGAACATCTGTCTCACAACCGCCATAGAGTCATTTGATGTGTGACAGGTCGCTCCGTCTTGTTGGAACCAAGTCCTCGTATTCGCTATTCTTGATCTCGCAAGTTCTGGAGTCAAATATACCTCTAACATCGCAACATAGCGGTCGGTGTTAACGGTGATGTTTCGTCCTCGTGAATCTTCAAAGAAGAGAGGGCCAATAATTCCTTTGCTTGAGATTGCTGCCCATACCGTTACTTTCGGACTATGCAGTGGTTTTTGATGTTTCATTTTTGGATTCTCGTCCGTCCAATAACGACAATTTTGTCGATTTACGAACCCATTTAAATGGAAATGAGCCTCGTCAGAAAAAAGGATGTTGTCAAAAGTGGAAAATCGACTAAGCATTTCTTCAGCAAATGCCAACCTTGCTCCGAAGTCGGAATCTTTTAATTCCTGTGTTAACTGGAGCTTATAAGGATGCAGTTTAAGATCCAACTTCAAAATTCGCTGTAAACTTCGTCGCGACAAGTTTAAAGCCGCAGATCGCTTCCGAGTAGACACTTGCGGATTTTTTCGTACTGACTCCTTCACCCTCTCAATATTGTCACTGGTCCTAGACGTTCTTGGACGACCTTTTGCTGGTGGTTTAAACGTGGAACCGGTCTCTTCAAAACGCTTTATCCATATTTTAATTAAATTTGCACTCGGAGCTTCATCAATGTGTGTTAATCCATATTCAGAACAATACAGTCGCCTTGTAGAGATGTATGTACGACCGTTCTCGTAAAACGTGCGAACACAAAAAGCGCGACGCTTCCCGTCGAAGTGACTCATGGCTACTAAAACTCCACGAGTGCCACTATCTAACCACGCTAGGCTCCCCCCGCCCGCGCACCGTTGACCCCGCGAAAAATGATGACGCAATATGCACGTTCTATTGCGCCACCCTGTATGTCATTCGAATCCCCCCCGCATTTTTGTATTGTATAATTTCGAAAAGAGTACCGAGAGTTTTTTTCGCCAGCTTTTTCTCTCGGTCTACTGCGGCCATTGCTGATGAATGTAGGGGTGTCCCGTGATATCTTTTCTATGATTTTATGCTTTTGACAATGTATAAGAGACTATTGGCCGCCCACGACTCCGTTCGCGTGAAAGTCGGTTTCGCGAGGGAATGAGATGTTTTCCCGCGGTAAAAAGTATCCTATGTGTTATTCTGATGTATAACCAGGGCCACTAGTTTATAATATTAGTAGGATTAGTTTTTTAATCCTACGTACAATAAAGCAACTCCATTTCATTCGATTGTTCTTAGGCCACGCGGCTTTAACCCTGCGCTCGCGCCTCCAGTGCGTGGTCCTGCGCGGGGCCGAGCGCGCGGCGACCACGCTGCTGGTGCTCAACGAGGTGGTGGTGGACCGCGGGCCCTCGCCCTACCTGTCCAACATCGACCTGTTCCTGGACGGGAAGCTCATCACCTCCGTGCAGGTGGGTCCATGCGGCGAATGTAGGTTGGAGTCCACGCTGCTGGTGCTCAACGAGGTGGTGGTGGACCGCGGGCCCTCGCCCTACCTGTCCAACATCGACCTGTTCCTGGACGGAAAGCTCATCACCTCCGTGCAGGTGGGTCCATGCGGCGAATGTAGGTTGTGGAGAAGTGGGGAAAAGAAGTTAGTAGCGGTAAGAAAGAAGACGACCTGAAAATACTCTACGCTGCTATCAGTACAAGAGGTGAAAAAAGCGGAATAAACCGGTTTATACCAAGTAAAGAAAGTGTCGCCTAAAAGAGGGTAAGATTTCCTAAAAGATTTCCTAACAGAGTGCTGGGAGTTTTTTTCCGCCGGCTTTTTTCTTTCGGTCTACGGTTAGGTAAAGTCGAAGTTTGTAACATTGACGTTCATTAAGTATATGTTACATATCTATGATGAATAAAAGAATTTTGATTTTGATTTCGCGCTTGAATTCTGACATCACACCAACTCTATCTGTATACACTCACACAAATGCAAAGCTCAACTTATATCTTCTGCACATTACATTCACACGGTCAATATAACAATAAATTTGACAACCTCTGTGGCCAATTCAGTAAAAATGACTTTAAATTTGGCTGTGTCTGTGTCAAGTTCTCCCCGCATCGACTGTATGCCTACTACTGCTTACTTCACTGCCACATAGTTAGATGTTTTTTTTGTTTTTTCAATTCTCCAACCTCACCATTCAACCGCCAGGGCGACGGCGTGATAGTGTCCACCCCCACCGGCAGTACCGCCTACGCGGTGGCGGCGGGCGCGTCCATGCTGCACCCGTCCGTGCCGGCCATCCTCGTGACGCCCATCTGCCCGCACTCGCTGTCCTTCCGGCCCATCGTGGTGCCCGCCGGCGTCGAGCTCAAGGTGGGTTCAATTATGTATTTGTTCATTTATTTCAGGCAATATTTACGGAAATGGTCTTGGATATGTAAAGAAGCCCATATCATATATACCTTACAGACTAACATAGATAGTGGCCCCGATTCTGAAAACACTGTCAAAACTAAACTAAAACTGTCGCTGTCACTTACTGTTCAATAGTATAAGACAGAGACAGGTAATCATTTTAGTCCTGTCAAACTAAAATGTACGTGCAATATGACACGGCGAAGGCAATTTTAGGCTAGTCCTCAGCGCATTTCGTTCAATTTTACAATGATGTGCACTAAATTTAGTGAGACCAATGTATCTGTCTTTTTCTAATACGAAGCATGAGAAAGTGACAGCGATATTTTTAATTTAGTTTTAGAGAGTGTTTTGAGAATCGGGACCATTATATACTTAAAAGGTAGTGCTGAATCGGCAGGCAACCGGCCTCGAAACTTCCGAAACACGACGCCCTGCGGCCAGAAGTCCTCCTTCATGAATGTGGGCATATGGTGGGTCGGCACTCTAACCTAATAGTGTGGTGTGGCCTTAAACTAAGCAAAGCTTAAGCTAAGCACTATAGGTACCACACAATGGACTAGGGCAGAACCTAGTTAGTTACACACAAGCCAATATCGAAAATCAATTTTTACGAAATTGGCCCGACACGGGGATCGAATCCGGCACCATCCGCTTAACATTGAGGTCCTTCCTCATTGAGGTCGTCAATGAGGAAGGTGGGTTAATGAGGAAAGAAGTGGGGGGATGGGTCGATCTGAGTTAGGTGTCGGTTGGTGGAGTTTTGTGAAGAGAAAGTATGGAATAGATCATTTTAATCGACATTGAGAAGTAGTAGCAGGGTTAGGAAATAGGCGTTAAAGCTATCAATTGGTGATCTACAAGGCCTGTTCAAAAACTTGCAAAGCCTTTAAAAATATTTGCATTAAAACTGTAAAGACTTTTTGAATAATAATCCCTTACACTGTACCGATTTTGACACCTTTACTTCAGCAAATTAAAGCATCTATCATAAATTTTGCAATACATAGCCAAAAGCTAATTTTTTTTTGTTTTTAACAACTTGCTTTAATATTATAGATCACGTTATCTCCTGATGCAAGAAACGCGATGTGGGTGTCATTCGACGGGCGATTTAGACAAGCGATCGACCAAGGAGACAGGTACAACCTAGTATTAATATTACGCTCACTTGAATAGCTTTTTGTATATGTTACGGCTAATACCCGAAGTGCGGCTACACCTAGTTTTAGCCGGTTAGAACATCAATAGGTTAGGTTAGTTAGGTTACTTTTTTGATACCACCCAGAAAAAGGAGTCCCGCTTAGCGGGACTCCGTCGACTCATGATTTAAGCCAGTTTTTATATACATAGGTATAATTTTTTTTTTACAGTTTTCCATATAAAAAACACTTCTAACTGGCTAAAACTAGGTGTAGCCGCACTTCGGGTATTAGCCGTAACATATATATTTAAACTTTTAATCATATTATTTCAAACAGAAAACAAAAAATTCTTAGTTATCAGGTCATCTCGATACCTGCCTACCAATGGTTACCAAGAACTCATCTTCTATTTGACTATCAAGTAATCTAACCTACAAATGAACTTCCACAGCCTATACGTGACAATGTCAGTATACCCCGTGCCGTCAATCTGTGCACAAGATCAAATAACGGACTGGTTTGACTCCCTCGCGGAATGCCTGCACTGGAACGTGCGCAAGAAACAGAAGCAAGTCGACGACTACGACGAAAACTGCGAAAGAAAAACCAACCACCACGACACGCAACCAACCACGTGACAAACAAACGACATGTAAATACTATGTACAAATGTGTGACTGTGTGAGTGTCAACTTTTTAAACGCATTTTGACAAGGATTTTGCAAGTTCCGGTGTTTTCAGTTTAGGGGAGGAATGATAGTATTATTTTTTAATTTTAGCGGCTAATGGTGCATAGTTGTAAATTTCGGATTTTGATCTGTATCGCCCTAAAGATATAGCTTTGGAAACTTTTTATGATTGTATTCCTGTTTGATATACTTATGGTAAGAATTGTACCTATACATTCCCAAAATGTTTGTTAATGTGCTGTCCCTTGCATGTACCCCCGTATTTAAGGTATTTTAGACTCAAAATATCGATTTTATCGCTTGTACATGTCTGCTTTTCGATTGTTCTAGCAAAGTTGACGAAAGTCGTACAAATTGAAAAACATGTACATTCAAAGGTGCTAAGGAAAGAAAGTATCAGTGCCAATAACTCGTCTGTAAAAACCTAAGCACAGTGTTCAGATACTGCACAAAATAAGTTAACTTACATATTGTTATATTTATATTTGGACTCGTTAATATAGACGTGGTAAATACGCAAGTCTTTGCAAACTACTTACGAATTGAGCAGATTTTATCATCACAAATACTAAGAAAAATTATGTCTATTTAAATTATTAATTGGTATCGAATCAATTGTGTTTATTCACAAAGTTATTTTGTTACACATTGTGTATTATATTGTTTGTGTTTCTTTTTAAATGATCAATGTTATTTTGGAGAGTATTGTTTTAAGTTTATGCAAGTTTATTGTGAAAAATAATGCTTTATTGATAAGGTTAAATAAAAAAGCAGTTGGATCAATCTTTTTCTTTTACTTGTTTTATCTTTTTATTGTAAGTATACCCTCAACTAAAGGTTGAATTTTAAAGATGTTCGAGGTATAACCTTACATTCTGAATGAATCACTTATCACAACAAATCACGACAAATTCCATTATAAAATTTACTCTACAGGGTGTTTCGTAACTTGTACGACAAACTTAATTTAAAGAAAGTTTTAGGTGCGTCCTCCCAGATACAAAAAAATAACTACGTAAAAGTAGCACCGTTTTTCGAGTTATTCCCGACATTATTTTACCTTTAATTTATTCAAAATTGATTTATATCAATAGATACTAATATATAAACTAAGGTAATACAGGTTTACTTGCTTAAAATAAACTCTTAAAATGTAATTTTCTTAATGTAAGTAGGTACATTTGTAAAGAATCCTACTAATATTATAAATGTGAAAGTTTGTGAGGATGTATGGATGGATGGATGGATGTTTGTTACTCTTTCACGTAAAAACTACTGGATGGATTTGGATGAAACTTTGCAGTAATATAGGTTATACATCAGAATAACACATAGGATACTTTTTACCGCGGGATAACATCTCATTCCCACGGGAAACCGACTTCCACGCGAACGGAGTCGCGGGCGGCCACTAGTATAACCTATTTACAGAATTTTATTCTTCATTATATGCAATGCAATTGGCCTAACACCCATAGAAACCACGATATTTTCAAATAACCTATTCTAATGTCGTTAGACCTCTGTCTCTATCTTAACTCGAGGGATTTTAGTCTACCTTCTTTGGTTGGGAGAACTGATAGGATGCAAAAAAAAAGCTTATATGAATATACAGTTTCTTCACCGAAATACCAAATTGAAATCCTTATTTCATTGGGATTTGGGATATATGAATGGTATGAACGCTAGCAATACATTTTGAATATATCATTGCGTGTGGCAAGTTCAAGCCATTAAACATTATTAAAAAAAAAACATTACGTGTGGCCTGTTTCTTAATAATGAACCGTGCTGTGGTACAAGAGGGTAAATGTCAATGTAATTGACTTTGACAGGATTTAAAGTCAATCAATCATTGACATTGACATAAAAATAACCAAAAAGTTGTAATTTTTTGCTTTTTGATATTGTAAACAATTTATCAAAATGTCGAAAATATCGGCATTAGTAAACCTTATAGCTAAAAGGCACATATCAATATCAGCAGTTCGTGAAGGAAAGCGCAATTTTAGAAAATTCGTCATAGCAAACAAGCGGGGTTCCGTACTTCACAAGCGTATGCAGGCTGGTCCTAACCGTCAGCTAGAGATCGACAAGAGAGGTGTTCGGGACAATGGATTAGTTATAGACGGCAGATTTGTACAAGTACCAGAGATGATACCAGAACTCATAGTCCCTAACCTAGAAGGTTGCCAACTTAAACCCTATGTATCATACAAAGCCGAGGATGTTGTTCAGAGTGAATTTACGGCTCAGAAACTCTTTGACGCTGTCTATAGCAAAAAGATCGTCACAGACTTTAAATCGGGGAAGTTAGATGAAACTGGATTACCCATGGAACCTTCAGAAAATGAAAAACTACAGCCTGAGGAAGCGGTATCCAGAGCAAGGAAAACTGGCTCTGACATATTTTAAGTGTGTATTTCAATTGATTGTATTGTTAATGTAGTATGTAAATAAAACAATAGTTATAATGTGATTATTTGATTTATTTAAAGAGACTAAATGAAACAGATTGGAATATCTCAAATTACAATGCCACACAAAGAAATAGTGGACCAGAAAATCATTAAAAAACCCAGTACAAAGATATTAGAGAGGCATTGTAGTGGGCCAATACATGCTGTTGAAGAAGACATGAGTGATTTAAAATAGTTAACATGACAACCTATCTTATTGGTTAAAAGGATAAATACTGTATCTGTCAGATAAAATTATGTTATTGATCTAACTTATGATAATGCATTGAATCAAGAAGACTTCACGATTCAACTACATAATTAGTGATAATATTATTACATAAAGAGTAGTATTACTTATAAATTTTTCAAATTACAGTTTGCTTACAGTACCTGACAGCACCTTCCATAAACCTCATTAACCTATTCCTATACCTAGCTTTAACCTGACAGCTGCATTCTTGTTTTCGTAAGCCTGGTATAATTTTGCCCAGCGTAGAATTATAATTTATTAATTAGTTACCACAATCCTTTTTTGAAAGTCTTCTAATGCTTGGTGCGACAATTTGTGTATACAATCTGATCGTTTTTGTATAAAATAAATAGTTTGTGATATTATGAAGCTTATTTTAACCCTTAAATGGACGATTTTTTTTTTACGTTTTAAAAAAATATATTTGTGTAATAGACATGTATTACTGTCTAGGAAAAATGAGTAAAAAAATCTAGACATGAATTTACTATTTTTTTTTTGCAATAATGTGAGTGTTGTTTATAAACTACATTGCGCATTCAATGACATTTTGCAAGTATGGGTAAAATAAGAGTGGATATTGTTTTTGAAATGTGTTTATTTATTCTAAATTATGATATTTATAAAAACAATTGCTTTTTTTCGTATCACATAAAGATACACGACATTTTTGGCACATTTTGAACGTAAATCCTGAACATTTCGGGAATTTGCACCTCTGCTGCTTATCCAGCCAAACTGCCCAATGACATGTCTGATCCAATCTGACGTCTTTCAAAGGAATTGCTTGAGCTGGTCCTCGGAACTTCTTCATTACAAGTTCTCTTTGTATTGTGCTCCCACTAGGTCGACCACGTTTAGCGCCATTTGCAGGTAGACCCAATTTTCATTTATAATTTCAGGATTGGATATTTGTTTCTGGGCCGCGTATAAGTTACTTTGTTCTACAATTTGCTTTTTTAGATCTGATGTAAAATAAAATGAAAAAAAATTATACGGCGTGTTACAAGACATCAATGCTTCCGTTATCTGAGTTTCTCCCCTAAAAATAAGGCTGTCTTCAGCAGTAACAAGATTCCGTTTTCGCCAAACCAGAGGTCGCTTAGAAATCCCTTGTGATCTACTCTGGGGTACTGCTTCTCCGGCTTCCAAAATAGGAGGGTCTGGCATATTTTGATCGTTGTCAATTACGAGAGGAGGATCAGCATCCACTTCATCAGACTGGGCATTCTCACCTTCATCACTATTTTCAAGGTCCCGAAGAACATCTCGAGCTGTTTGATAATAGTGACCTTCATCCTCTACTTCGGAGTCCGAGCCGTCTAAGCCATCTTCTGAATCTTCAAGAGTTTCTAAATACTTTGTAATTTCGCTTTCTAGTAATCGCGGCATGCTGAAAAGCAAAATAAAAACCCTTCACCAAACATGCATTTATTTAGCAGGCAATGCGCATTGTAGTTTTCCTACAACATACCAGATTTCGCGTAATTCGACAGTAGCATCAAGTAATTTTCAATGTTTTACAACATGAACATGTAATTGAAGATATAATCAAGCAAATAAAAATATGTTATATACTTACATTATATTTTATCAAAGTCCGAACACAGCTTCAAAACTTAGTTTCGCGCCACTAGAAAAGTTTTCTTCAAAGTGACATTTGACATTCATTTATTTTTAATGCATAAAAATATTGGATAGTGCCAACATTAAAAAAAGTACAAAATTCGTTCAGAAATAAGAACTAGTTGTCAAAATTAACAAAAAAATAAAATAAAGATAATTTTATCTGTGATGTTTAGTATGTTGTTTAAAAACAACATTGTCCATTTAAGGGTTAAAATAAGGCCCTTATGTACCTACCATATCCGATGCACTATACAATTATTGCGGGTAGTTAAAAATTAAATTGTTTAGATTTCTATAGTTGTGTCTATCACATTACTTTGGGTTGTGTTTGTAAAAAAAAACATTTGTTAAATCCTGATGCTCATCCTTGCGCGACGTGAGAAATTCAATGTGATTATTTGATAGCTTTTAACCTTTTTAACTAAAACTCGATAAGTTTTATAGTATCAACAAAGATATCTCTTTGGTTTAATTACAACCTGGTGTTAAGTCGTAATTATTCATAGTCATTTAAACGAGGAGATTCATTTCGCGCGGTTGAAAACAAGCGCGCTTCTAGCCGGTTTTAGAGATAAATAAATATCGGACGTATACATAGCTACAATGGGTGGTAACTATTCCGCTATGGATCCGATGGACGTGCCTGTGCCAGATTTAGAGAAATTATTTAATCTTGATGGCTATTTGAAGCCTTATGAAAAAGAAATACGCCGCAGGTAAGTTTCCAAAATTTTTGCATTCAATAAAAATATATGCTTACTGATTAATAGAGCGTAATTAACGGTAACAATCGGAGTTACTGAGTTGTTATAGGTTATCTTTGTGTTTACTATTAGTGCTCTAAGAGCGTAAAGCGCTGCAAAGCGCACTGTTAACTAATGCTGTTGTTAAGGTTAATGACACTGTCTACAGATATAATTTTACCATTTTAGCATTCCTTTGTAGTTAATAGGATAGTACTGAGAAAACGAGTTGTTTTTCAACATAGTATATTTTTTTATAAATACAGGTCAAATCGGAGTTAGGTCGTGCAATGTAGCGCTTCACTAGCTGCAACGTTAAATGTCTCAATGTCATAGGGTCATTGCGCAAAGTGTAGGTAGGAATAACTTGAAAAAAACTGATTAATAACGTTTTCATGATTTAATTTCACAATTTGAGCAGTATTTTTCAACTTCAATATTTAATTAAAGATATTTTTATAAAAAAATAATGTAAGAACTGTAAGATCTTACGTAGGTACTTCCTACCTAATATATTTGCACTTACCTTACCTACCTATAAACCGATTAAAATTTTCGTAAAATATTAGGATCCATAATATTTATAAGTACCTGATTATTGACATTACTAGATGACCTTCAATTATTATGTCGATGTATATTAGAATATGTTGATCTGTTGGGTACTTGCCTCTTAATTATCGTTAAATAATGTTAGTATTTATAGCTACCAGTTCTTACATGATTGTAATGTAAACAGTATCCTATAGATATAAACAAATATTTTACCATCAACATATAATTGTTCTATTAATAGATATGGCTGCTTCAAGGACCTCTGGGATCGCATTGAGTCATGGGAGGGTGGTATGGAGGGCTTCACGAAGGGTTACAATTACTTTGGGCCCCAGTTTAACAATGACGGGTCAGTGACATGGCGCGAATGGGCCCCTGGCGCTCACTCGGTGCACCTACAGGGCGACTTTAGTAAGTAATTCACTATGTAAAAATTTTAACGGCCTATAATTTACGCAGTGAAGAGTTCTACTACGTAAACTGCGTAGATGTTCTTTGTAAACTTTGGAACGAACTTAAATTCTTAGTTTTTATTTCCGGTTACTGTAATTGAGTATTATAGACAGTATATCCAGCTTTATTTAATAAAGGGATTTTTTTACTTTTATTTCTCCACGTATTTCTCTCCTATAATTTTTTTTATCTTCAGACAATTGGGATCCCAAAAGCCATGCCTTCAAGAAGCTGGAATACGGGAAGTGGGAGCTTCACATCCCAGCAGGTGCTGATGGCTCGGCGACCCTCAAGCACGGCAGCCGCGTCCAGCTTATTGTGAACGACCACCTGTACCGACTGTCTCCGTGGGCCAGCTACGTGAAACCCCATGAAGGGTTCACGTACCAGCAGTTTATATACAGACCGGAAAATGTAAGTCCCTAAAAATAAATATTTACTACAACTATTTCTTTGAAGTGAGGGACTTGTAAAAGGACGAACGAAACTTTATATGAAAATGTAACTTTTTAGATTTACGCGATAATTATTATTTGAAATTAATATAATTAACGCGTAGAACCCGTTAAAATGAGTTTAATTTAATATGAAAATGTTTAAGGCCATACAAGCTCAAACTGACGAAGGACACGATAAATTGGCAAGTTTATTCATCGTCCAAATTTGATAAAATAGACCTTAATTAATGTGACGGCATACGCGAAACCGTATTATCGATCCGAAGTTCAAAAACTAGTGAATTTCATTCAATTTATCCTTTTAAGGCATCAAAAAACGATTTCCATTGTCTTACATTTAAGCACAGCTGAATGTTTAACTAACTGGTTGTCTGTTGGCAGCATCAATCCACAGATTATTTTTAACCAACCGCCATTTTTCTCCAGCCCTACCAATTCAAACAAAAGAAAGTGCCGCGCCCGAAGTCCCTGCGTATCTACGAGAGCCATGTTGGTATCGCCACTTCTGAGGGCAGGGTTGGAACTTACACTGAGTTCATGGACAATATTCTGCCCAGGATTAAGAAACAAGGTAACTGGATGAGATCTATAGGTGTTATGGTTCGAAAACTACGCATTAATGTACCAGTTTTTTTTAAATTTATTTTTTTCCTTTATACTTCATATAGTTCAAAAGTGTACCTATACCTACATATCTTTGCATCCTAACATTTTTTTTTTTCTCTGGCTGTCGTTGAAGGTTGAAAATAAATATAATCATGCAAGTCGAAAAAAATCCTCTCCCGGATAAACCTGTCCGGGGCATCCAACCCAGAACCTTCAGCTAACAATTGAGTTGTTCTCTATAGATATTATATTATTTCAGGCTACAACGCTATACAACTGATGGCAATCATGGAACATGCGTACTACGCCTCTTTCGGATATCAAGTTACCAGCTTCTTCGCCGCTAGCAGGTAAGTTATTAAATGTCTAAATATTGTATTTAAACTTCTGCTGTTGGAATAGGTAGGTACTCATCTGTATGTAAGTAGAGGAAAGAAAAACTTACACCATCGATGCCAAAACCATAAAAGTTTACTTTCACTTAAAATTTTAAATCTGACCTTGAACTAGGTATTATAATTAGGTACCTAACTACCCAGTGGCGGACTTGCAGACTCGGCCGCTCTAGGCCCCAAGTCTTCGGCCGCCCCTTTCTCAGCATCGACCATATAGACTACTCTAGAAAAATTGTTTGGGGCCGCCCTAGGCCCGGGCCTACCTGGCCTTAGGGTAAATCCGCCACTGCAACTACCTATTTAATATCACTAATTTAAACGCTATTCCCCAGTCGTTACGGCACCCCATGTGAGTTAAAGAAACTGATCGACCGCGCCCACGAACTAGGGTTGTACGTCCTACTCGATGTGGTCCACTCCCACGCATCTAAAAACACTCTCGACGGACTGAACGAGTTCGATGGAACCAACTCCTGCTTCTTCCACGACGGAGCGAGGGGAACCCACAGTCTTTGGGACAGCCGTCTGTTTAATTATTCAGAGTAAGTTAAAGCAGTTAAAAATTGACAAGCTTTTTTAATTGACGATGGAATATGTAGAATTTTGTACGTTTCAGGACTGAGGTGCTGAGGTTCTTGCTGTCAAATCTTCGTTGGTATCAAGAGGAATATCAGTTCGATGGATTCAGGTAACGACTTTAATTTAGATTTTTTACTTATAGTTTTGCATTTAGAATGCTAATTTATTAATTTTGAAGTTATAGAAACTGGAAAAAGTTAATAAGGCTGTCTAAAGGTCCTGGGTTCGATTCCCAGTCGCGTAATGCTCGGAGACCAGCGATCTTTTCCAGTGTCTATAACTTCAAGACTTTCTGTTAATCAAAAGTTACATACCGCATTGATTAATGGATGATGAGCTTGAATAAACACGTTCTATATTCCATCAATATTTTTTAGGTAGGGTAAGTTTAACTTGAGCCCTGCACTTTTGTTTCCCTAACTTCAGTTAATAAATCCGTTTTTTTAACGTTGGTATTGCATGAAGTGTTGAGAAATTGGCATGCGATTGTTTGCATACTTGACAGGCGACACGCATTTATACGCCTGTTCCTGTGTGTTCATCTTGCAATACCTGCTATATCTTCCCACCACAATAACTCCTCATCTACCCGCAGGTTCGACGGCGTGACCTCCATGTTATACCACAGCCGCGGCATCGGCGAGGGCTTCTCCGGACACTACGACGAGTACTACGGACTGAATGTCGACACCGAGGCGCTGGTGTACCTCATGCTGGCCAATGAAGTAGTGCATAGGATTGATGAACGGGCCATCACTATTGCAGAAGTAAGCATTGTTTGTTACAGTTAGTTTAAGATGATGTTTTTTGTCAAATAATTTCGATACTCAAAACGGTTTTAAATTTCTCAGTTTAGTAATAAACCGAGCTTTACAGCAATTACTTTATATTAAATATGATTTATTGGAGTATATTCCTATGACCTTAGTTTGAATTAACCTAACCTTTTACTTAAGCAGGTAATTATGATTTTCGATATTGCCTTACCACAATTCGAGGTTGACATTTTTAACACTAATATTAGACACTTAAATGGTAAAAAACACCTGTCCTTAATTCGTCACTCAATTAAATTGACTAAACCTGTCATCGTTTTACCTAATTTCATCCTCTAGGACGTATCCGGCATGCCCGCGACCTGCCGGCCGGTGCGCGAGGGCGGCTCCGGGTTCGACTACCGGCTCGGCATGGCGCTGCCCGACATGTGGATCAAACTCCTCAAGGAGGAGAAGGACGAGGACTGGAAGATGGGGCACATCGTGCACACGCTCACTAACAGACGGTGGAAGGAGGGGACCGTGGCTTATGCTGAGAGTCACGATCAGGTATGTAATAAGATATTTTCAGGTTCAGGCAATGAAACTACAACGACTTTGCAGAAACTTTGTATTAACTAACTTTTTTGGCGATTTATAAGTAAAAGGAACATTGCATATTGCATTGTAAGTTTCGAAACTATAATGAGAAAGTATTTTAAGATTTCTGTTTCAACTCATATTTTTTTTTATTGGTATTAGTATTAGTTTAGATAACATGATTTGTTTTCTCCTTCTCCTTCTTCTGCTGCTGTATTTCTTACAAAATAGCAACTTTACTTCTCAATTGTAAACAACCTGCTGATAACTCGTCTACCTAGAATTTCAGCTTACCACACAGTTCACGCACCCAAATGTTATCTAACGAAAAATGATATCTAACGAGGAATTCAAACTTCTTCCTTCCTCTTCAACAAATCCTTCCCACCAGGCACTAGTGGGCGACAAGACCATAGCCTTCTGGTTGATGGACGCGGCCATGTACACCCACATGTCCACGCTCAGCGAGCCGTCGCCGGTGGTCGAGCGCGTTCTTTCTTATCTTCATCAAACTCTCCTTCCACCAGGCACTAGTGGGCGACAAGACCATAGCCTTCTGGTTGATGGACGCGGCCATGTACACCCACATGTCCACGCTCAGCGAGCCGTCGCCGGTGGTCGAGCGCGTTCTTTCTTATCTCCATCAAACTCTCCTTCCACCAGGCACTAGTGGGCGACAAGACCATAGCCTTCTGGTTGATGGACGCGGCCATGTACACCCACATGTCCACGCTCAGCGAGCCGTCGCCGGTGGTCGAGCGCGTTCTTTCTTATCTCCATCAAACTCTCCTTCCACCAGGCACTAGTGGGCGACAAGACCATAGCCTTCTGGTTGATGGACGCGGCCATGTACACCCACATGTCCACGCTCAGCGAGCCGTCGCCGGTGGTCGAGCGCGTTCTTTCTTATCTCCATCCAACTCTCCTTCCACCAGGCACTAGTGGGCGACAAGACCATAGCCTTCTGGTTGATGGACGCGGCCATGTACACCCACATGTCCACGCTCAGCGAGCCGTCGCCGGTGGTCGAGCGCGTTCTTTCTTATCTCCATCCAACTCTCCTTCCACCAGGCACTAGTGGGCGACAAGACCATAGCCTTCTGGTTGATGGACGCGGCCATGTACACCCACATGTCCACGCTCAGCGAGCCGTCGCCGGTGGTCGAGCGCGTTCTTTCTTATCTCCATCCAACTCTCCTTCCACCAGGCACTAGTGGGCGACAAGACCATAGCCTTCTGGTTGATGGACGCGGCCATGTACACCCACATGTCCACGCTCAGCGAGCCGTCGCCGGTGGTCGAGCGCGTTCTTTCTTATCTCCATCCAACTCTCCTTCCACCAGGCACTAGTGGGCGACAAGACCATAGCCTTCTGGTTGATGGACGCGGCCATGTACACCCACATGTCCACGCTCAGCGAGCCGTCGCCGGTGGTCGAGCGCGGGCTGGCGCTGCACTGCATGATCAGACTGATAACACACGCGCTGGGCGGCGAGGCGTACCTTAACTTTATTGGTGAGTACTATAATAATACAAACTTGAATCCTATCTTACTTAACCCTTAAGAGTTAAAGTAAGTAATCGAAAATCCTCTTTGGTAGCCCAAGTTACGTGGGATAGTTTATATCTAGGTACCTAAAATACCTACTGAAATTAGAAAATTTTCGTTTAGAATTATGATCTGACAACCTCTGTGATGCAGCGGACTGTTAAGCGGTAGTTCCCGGGTCAATTTACGCATATATTTCAATGTAACCACAGTAATTAGTTGTAACTATCTTGGGTCAATTGTGTGTCCAATGGTCCATATTATTGTTTAAGCTATTAGTTCAGGTCTTCCCACTTAGTTCGTTAGTCTCAAGACTTATTATCCTCACTACCTACTTAGTTCGTTAGTCTCAAGACTTTTATCCTCACTACCTACCTACTTAGTTCGTTAGTCTCAAGACTTATTATCACCAGGCAACGAGTTCGGCCACCCCGAGTGGCTGGACTTCCCGCGCGCCGGCAACAACTCCTCGTACCACTACGCGCGGCGGCAGTGGCACCTCGTGGACGACGAGCTGCTCAAGTACAAGTTCCTGAACCGGTTTGATGCGGACATGAACGCGCTGGAGGAGCAGCACGGCTGGCTTAGTGCTGAACCGGTGAGCTTTGTGCTTAAATGTCTATACTTACTGTTAGCTGTAAAATAAAAGTAATCGGTAACTGGACATCCCTAGCATTTGAGGGACATCACTGGTTGGCGTCGCTGCCGGTGGGCGCGAAATCGGCTTGAATCTAATGGCGGCTACATGTTGTATTTTCTATTAATTGATATTTGATTAAAGAGATGTTTAATGTAAGGCTAATAAATATTGTTCCCTTATATTACTTAGATAAAGATGAAGGGTTTGTTTGTTTGAATGAGCAAATCACACGAATTAGTTAGTGGTTCGAATTGAAATACTATCGTGATGAATAGTCCATTTTTCGAGAAATCTGCGTAGACGGTGAAAGTTACGCAAGAATCAAAATAACTTTTTGTTCGTTTTTTCTCTTAACGCGGGTGAAATTGCAGGTCACAGCTAGGCTATAAATAAAGTACCTACCTAGATTTAGTACCTTTAAGATTCCTTAATTATTTTTTCATTATTATTATATTGTTTTAGGCCTATGTATCGTGCAAGCACGAAGGAGACAAGGTCATAGCGTTCGAGCGCGCCGGACTTCTGTTCGTGTTCAACTTCCATCCGCACCAGAGCTTCACTGACTACAGAGTTGGCGTCAATGTTAATGGCACTTATAAGGTACTAGCGACCCGCCCACGCTTCGCAATGGTGTAATTTTGGCCAACTTGTTCCCGAAATATTGAATTTTGACAAATTAAAAAAAATAAACCGAATATTCTTTATTTACCAATTTAAGTGAAAAACTACAAACAGACACAATAGAAAAATGTTGGAATCAGTTGGCAACAAGCCCTAGGACCTTACTCGGTTATATTTAAATAGAAGATCCAACAATTTTATCCAAAATGCATATCTAAATAGTCAAATTTATCGTATTCCATAAACAATTTACAATAGGTGATTAACATTCATTAACTTTTTTAAATAACCTAATTTCCCAGGCGGTGCTAAGCACAGACAGCAAACAATACGGGGGCTTCGGCCGCGTGGAGCCGCACGGGGACGAGCACCACACGCAGGCCATGCCCTGGGGCAACCGCATGGACTCCATACAGGTGCGTTTAGTTATTTTTAATAGATGGGGACTGATGAAACAGACGTTAGGATAACAGATTTATTTATTTATTTATTTATTTATATTTATTAGGGAGTCTTACAGCTAAACTAGTTTACAAATATTTGAGTTAAATACATATGTGACAAAGCTAATAACAAGTCTCCACCAGTGAATAGTACAATTGAAAAAATATATAAAAAAGAAAGTTGCTTGGTAGTACAGAGTTAATGGTGTCTTATGAAAAGGTAATTGATAAAAATACACAAAAGGGATAATGCATTTGAAAGGAACTGTGACACATCTACTTACAAGTTAAAAAGAAGTGTTGTGCTATACATTTCCTAACGGAGGCAGTACTTGAGCAAAACAAATCTATGTTATACGCGTTTCCATTATTATTAATACTAGAGGCCGCTCGGATATAAAATGCATTTTGTCTGTAATTAGTTGCGACAGTCGGGATATGTAATCTTACTTTTTGGCGCAAGCGTACATCACTACAACCGATTCCTATTAAGGAAAGCAGTTCTGGGCAATCGACGGACCCCTTAGCTACATTCAAGAGGTAGCAGATGTCAGCCGCTTCTCTTCGTATATGGAGTGGTAAAAAGTGATACCTCTTGCAACGATGTTCATAATCTATAGAGAATGACTTAGTTTTGTAATCGAGGAATCTTAAAAATTTTCGCTGTATTCCTTCCAGTCTGGTTTTGTAAGTTTCGTATTGGGGATTCCAGACTTGGGATGCGTATTCTAGAAGACTACGCACGAACGCACAGTAAAGGATTTTAATAGATTTTATATTGTTGAATACAGCTGCGGTTCTCATGATAAAACCTAGAGCTTTAGAAGCTTTATTAATAATATAATTAATGTGATCATCAAATAACAGTTTGCTATCATGAACTACACCTAGATCCTTTATATTGCTTATCCTACATAGTTTGTTATTGTATAAGCTATAGCCTTTGCTTAATATGCTTCTTTTCCGTGTGAAAGAAATATAAAAGCATTTATTGACGTTTAGATCCAACTTGTTAATGAGGCAGTATGTCTGAAATCTTTCTAGGTCCGACTGAAGTGCATCGATGTCAGAGATATCATTAATCTTTTTCAAAATTTTCATATCATCTGCATATAACAAAATTTTGGAGTTTTGGAAGCATTCGTTAATGTCATTTATGAATATAACAAATAGGAGAGGCCCTAATAGGGAGCCCTGTGGAACTCCAGATGGAACAGGCATCCAGCCAGATGTAAATCCGGTCAGAGCAACAGCAAAACTGCGGTTATTGATGTAAGAGCAAACCCATCTAAATAAGTCTCCATGTATGCCCGCTCTTGCAATCTTTTGGAGAAGTATTCCATGTGATAAACGATCAAAGCACTTGGAATAATCGGTGTAAATCACATCCACCTGACCGCCAGTCTCCATCCCCTTGGATATGTATTCGTTTGCCAGAATCAGGTTCGACACAGTAGAGCGTTTCTTGAGGAATCCATGTTGTTCAGTATTGAAGAAGGAGCTAAGCGCTATGTATATTTGTTCATGTACAATTTTTTCAAATATTTTAGCGAATAAACATAATTTCGATATAGGCCGATAATTTTCGACATCAGATTTATCTCCCTTCTTGTAGACGGGCGTGACGAATGCAGATTTCCAAATAGCCGGTACAGCTCCCTCTTTGATAGATTGCCTAAACAGAATACAGAGAGGCGTAACAAGGCTTGGAGCACATTTTAATATGAAAGTAGCAGGCAAACCATCAGGCCCTCCACCTTTGCTGATGTCAAGGTTTTTAAGGTGTTTAGACACTTCAGTTGGCTCTATATGTATGGTGTTGATGGAGTTTGTACTCATATGATGAGAAAAATCAATACTGTCATAAGAATTCGTATTCGATGGATCGAGTTGAAGAAAAGTAGAGCCAAAATATTGAGCAAAAAGGTGGCTGATTGATTCTCCTGTATTGGCGTTAATGTTACCATATCTCATACTGCTTGGCGTGCCGCTACTTTTCTTCTTACTTTTGACGTAAGTCCAAAAGGCTTTTGGATCTTTAACAATGGATTCTTCGATTTTTGAAATGTAAGAATCAAAGCAATCCTTCTCCAGTTTAATAGCTTTATCACGAAGAAAAGAGAAGGTATGATAATCTGAAATATTTCCGTAGATTTTGAATTTTTTATGGTATTTGTATTTTTCTTTAAGAGTTTTAATCAGTGCAGAGCTATACCAGAGTGGATGACGTGAGGAACGTATCGACTTGATGGGTACATACTGATCTCTACATTTATAGAGTATGTTGTAAAGCTCTGTAGTTGCAATCTGGATGTCGCCACCGCCAAGAACTGAGGACCAATCAATGTCGTCTAAGCTTGCGCAAAGAGCGGTATAATCTCCACGGGTGTACTGGTATCGAGTGGTTGCCTTTACGTTCAAGTCTTTACAATTTAAGATTTCAGTTTGAATGCACAAAGATTTGTGAAATGGATCCTCGTAGACCAGGGGGCGATCGCACGCAGATACGAGGATTTGTGAGTTAGATAGTACTAAGTCGAGAACTCTATTCATATGATTTACACAGTGATTATATTGACTCAAGTAACAGGTATTCAAGGTGTCGATAAAGTCTTGGTATTCCTGACCTAGTATGTTTATAGGTAAGACTTCTGGTGAGCCGTGCATAGTAGTCCATGATACATTATGTCCAAAGTTAAAGTCGCCCATAATTATGAATTTGTCTAGTGGATTACCTACCTAAGATAATTTCATTCAATTTCGTTTGAAAGTTGAGTAGTTGGGAAAAATAGGAGTTACCATTTTTTTCTTTCAAGAGATATAGGACACTAATATGAATTTTATTTACTATATCATTTCTTTTCTGTCTCGGTGAGATTGTGACCCAGAGGTCTTCTGCTGAGCTTCGCCAAGCTGAGTTTTCAGTTACAGCGAGATCACGTCGAGTTGCTATCAGTACACCTCCTCCCGCAGACTGTCCGGTTCTCTGGTAATCACGATCCCGCCTCCATAAGATATAGCGATTATCCACCAGCTCGGCATCTTCGATACCTTCCAAGAGCCAGGTTTCAGTTATCACAATAATATCATAGTTATTTAAGTATATATTTCTTAGAAACATGTTAGTCTTCGTACGCAGGCCTCTAGCATTTTGATAGTAAATGTTAAGATACACAATAAACAGTAACAAATCGCAAATAACATAGATTGATAATGGCAGTAGTTCCTGTCTCTTTAATGGCAGTAGGTAAAATATTTAAAGCATAATGACAAGACAAAACGAACAAATAAAAAGTTTGAGCGGTACTATCCTCCCCAAAATACAACATTATAAAAACACACGAACATCTAATTAAAAACAAAATACAAAATAAATGGCATACAAGAACTTTATGAAAAGTAGGACTTTGTGTGCCAAAGAAAAAATAGTTGTAAAAAGATAAACATTTAACACCAAAGTTATGCGCACAGTCTATACAGAACATTTTTCTTCCAGTTTGCAAAGATCCTTCTCTCCTTTTATATATATAATAGGTGAAGTATCGCTTTTCCTGATAAGTATTTTTGAATGCTTCACCCATAAATACCGAAAACCCAGATCAATCTTAAGTTTCTTGGCTTTGGTAAGAAGTGCCTTGTTGTAGGTCGTCAGGTGATCGTTAACAAACACATGCCGATTGGTACCATAACTAATGGAATGGGTTTGTGAATCTTTTGTAGCTGCTCTTGCCGCTGCAACAAAATCATCCTTGACATATCTATTGTTGAAACAAACTATGATCGGTTTTACGTGCTTGGCGTCATACGTTGGGACTCTAGTAACAAAATTAATCAGTGTTTTTGCTATTGGGTATCCTATTTGTGAACCAATGCCAGTCACGATGTCAAGAAGGTTTTCATTTTTAGCCTGATTAATTCCCTTGATTTCGACGTTATTTAATCGCGCCCACTGCTCCTTTTCGCGAATATCTTCTTCATACTTGTCCAAACGTTTCAGTATAATGTTCATTTGATCCTTTTTGCCATTTTCAACTTGCGATAATCTTGTCTCAATTGATGATATTTTCGCCGCAAAATCATTTATTGCGCTACTGGCCGCTTGAAAATTAGCCTGTAGACTATTGAACTCTGCACGTAGCGCTTTAACGTCATCAGTGAGCGTTTCTAAGGGAGCCAGTTTTGCAGCGAGAGCTCGTATCTCCGCAAGTATGAGTGTAGGAGATGGTTCGTTGAATGAGCTCGGCGATGTGGGAGTTGGGGATACAGCTCCAGGTATTAAGATGTGAGCCCCCGACTGTTTGCATTTTTGACAACGCCAAGTCAGCTTTCTTTCCCCGAGCTTTCGGTACCCTACCTCAGTAATACCTGCACAGTGGTAATGTAAATCACGGTCGCAAGCATTACAGTGGGCCCCCTCAGTGAGACGATCCTGGCATAATGGACATTCTTGATGATTCATGGCAGATGCACAAATTACCGTTCAACAAAGCAAGCTTAATAATACCTAGAGATTGTAAAGCAAATAAGCTTCGTATGTTTTTGCTATTGAAAAAATTAAGGTAAAAATCAGCAGGCAGAATTAAAGCAGCTCACAATTTCGTCGGTTGACGTCACTTGTACCGTGGCTCAGTTGGATACGGTCAGGACTGAAGATCGGAGATGTCCGGGTTCAAATCCAGCATGGGCCAGTGGCGTCTTTTTAAAGCAACAAATTTACGCACCAGACGAAATCCGTATGTCCCTCTCTAGCGCCTCCCACTGGGTGGAGACTCCAATTTAAATTGTTAAGGAAAGACAAGGAATCGAAATTAGCAGCAACAACCAATCACAATACACGAACACTATTAACGGAGCGTCGCAGTAACACACGTCCACTCTAAGCCACTTTACAAGACTGACTGAAAACTGAATAAATAAATACTGGGATGAAAATTCGTTGGAATATTATAAAAAACATATTTTTGTACAAATTGGTTTATTAGAACCTACTACCTACTCCACTCCAGTTAAAACGATCATATAATGTGATACATATTATGAAATTGCCATATACCTAATGCAATAACGCGTGTAAAAAGACCACTTCCGAAGACTGAAACCATGTATTCTTGAGCATCAATAGTAACTTAATTCACTAACAGCATACCCAGAAAACTCAATTTAAAAAAGTTATTAAGGATTGAAAAGTCATATTCGCCGCTTGAAATCATCGCTCACACATCAACTGTCGGTTCAGGTGCGATTATTTACATTGCAAATTAAATTAAAACCCTATTTAACTTTAAATCAACGCAAAATCCGATATTATTAATGCAATTTTAGAAAATTACGTAAACACCATTTTTTTTTAAACATAAAAACATTTTTTTTGTTAAAACGTAACCAGTACCCCACCGGCAATGCCCAGTTTTTGTTTTCGGAAGCAGTTCTTTTACACCCCGTATAAAGGTAGGGGCAAAACGTTTGATATTTGGGGAATAATCGTTGTAAGAATTATAAAAAAAACGTATTTGATTCATGACAATATTGTTTAGCATTTTCAAACTCTTATTCAGCAGAAACGATCATATAATTGTTTAGTTGTTTTGTAAAACCGGCTGGACGGATTTGGATGAAATATAGTGTAGGCAGTAGGTATCTACTAACACGACTTTTAATAATTGTTTTATTGACTTTATATTTATTTTATTTACAGGTATACATCCCATGTCGGACTGCTATCGTCTATGCTAAAGTGAATTAGTCGTATTTAATTAAACTTAACGTTATACTTGTTATCACAGATCCTTCGACATATTGTTGATTTATAAGAACTTTAATAAATTGTTGGAATTATACCTAGATTGTAATTCATTGTTATATTTTGCATGCTCAAAATAAGTAAAATGTATACCATATTATATTTTTATATTAGATATTTTGTTTATTATGTAAATAAAATTATTTCTTTCGTACTAGTTTTTATATTTACACAGGTATTCCTATAAGTAGATTATTCTTAGGTGTACAGGTAAGTGGCTTTAATTTAGAAAGCGTGACTGAGTATCCATTCTGTTCTGCAAGTCTGGCCCGGTCAGAATCTATAACTTCCATACATTTAGCACCCCTTGCCGTGAGGGGGTGGTTTTCATGTGTTTGATCAGCAGCATGTCCAATGCATAAATATTTATCCAATGGAACACTTTTGTTGAAAACTTCACTTCGAGGGTAGACAAGTCTGTCAGTAGCATGTAGTGAGCCGTAACAGCATGGGCACAGAACAAATTTAGCTTTAGCTTTTAAACATTTGTCTAAAACTAAGTCAGTAGCCACCCCACAGGCATGTAATGCAAGACCAACATCAAATTTACCAACAAAAAAGTCAAGATTACATTGGTAGAAGTAAACATTTTTAAGTTTCATTTTATGCACTCTATCTCTAGCTCTCATTAAAGACTGTTCTTTATTTTCTAACAACAACATTGTACAGCTAGGTAATAGACAAGCTACTAAGATACCTAAATGTCCACTTCCACTGCAGAAATCTACAATTACATCGCCTGGTTTCGCTACTTGTAAAGTTGCTAGAGTTAAATTTTCCAATTGCAGTTGTTTTCTATCCATTCGTTTTTCGGGCAAGTGGCCTGCAGTAGGATTTGCTCCATCAGGTATTTCATTCCAATTAATTTGTGTGTTTTCAGACATTTTGTTTTCAGAAACATCTAATACCATTTGCTGTAATATGGTGCTTAGTGCCTCTTCAATGTCATCCTCTTTTGTAAAAAGCCTTTTTTTAGGATTATGCCTCTTTGGATCACATTTGTATAAACTTACATCATCAGTATCTGCTATGGAAATTTCATTAAAGACTCTACAATTCACATGAGACAGTGATAAAAAGTTATTGATATTTGTGAGTTCAGTAATCATAGTCATACTTTGGTACCACTTCCAAGTAAGAGGCAGATGTTTTTCAAAATTTATACTGCTTAAAGCCTGTATCAAAATTTTATATGATGGCATTAGAATCAAGTCAGCGAGAGTTAGAAATGGCCCTTCTGCAAATTGGTGGTTTATGTCCAAATCTTCAATATTAGTAGAAGATTCAATGAGGTGCTCATTCTTTGCTTTGGATTTCCATTTTCTATTCTTGGCTGTTCTCTTCTTATCTTCACTTGTAGGCTCTGCATTTTTGTTATCTTCTTTTAATGTTTCTGACTTCAAATTATCTTTTTTTATTTCTCTAGCAATTTTATAAACATTATGAACTTTTACTGGCTTACTCAAATGATTTTCAAACCTGACAATATTTTTAGGTATTTCTTCAACTTTTTCAGATATTAATATATCTTTTATAGTGTTAATGATATCAACTTCACAGAATTTGGTCCATATTGATACTTCATTTGGGGCTTGTAAGCAGCTTTTCCGAAATCCGAGTAGTCCTTCTTCATGTTCTTGTGGACAGAGTGGTCGAGTCTTATACTTGCAGATGTGCCTAGCAACAGCGCACACCCCCGTAATAACCATATCCTCGAACATAACTGCAGGGTACAGGCAAGACGATACTTGCCATGGTACTTTAGCAGGCAAACTCAAACTCAGACTACCGTCTGTAATAGGAAATACAAGTCTTTCGTCATATGTTGAGTTATTAACCACGAAAATTAAGGAAATGTCTTCAGCAGAGCAACACTTATAAATATAGTAAGAAATCAGTGATTCAGGCGAGAGTTTTAAAGTTCTCGTCATTTGATATTCTTCATCGCTTGTATATGTTTCCAAATAGACAGTATTAGTCATAATTTGTGTTTTTGTTATTAATTTTGTTGCACCTATATCATTAAGTAGACGTAAATAATAACATAACCTAAAAATTACCGTGCGACAAATGACAAAAACATGACAGTCTGTTTGACTGACTCCGGCTGTGAATATGTTACAATAAATAAAAAACCCTTTATCTAAAATAACTTAAAACATAGCAAGGAAAGGAGCAGCACAGTAATTTAATAAGTTTCATTTCATTGCAATAATAATTAAAGGTTCATATACATTCAAAAATAAGACGAGTTATTAAAATATATGGCTTTATAGGCTAGCCTTTGTTTCGTGGTCACAAAAACTTATAATATATATAAAAGTTACTCTATGGAAAAACTTGACGTTTTTTAACTTGTCATAGTTTATGTCATTGTCAAGTTGACAATGACATAAACTAACAAAACAAAACATCGGAATATAATGTAAAATGTAACAAATTAGTTGTAACAAATAACATTTTGTCCCCATTATTAAGACAATAGGCCGGGTTGAGAAGTAAACAACCGTTATTGGCAACTATCTAGTAAGAATAATCGCCAAAATGTTGGAGGTTATAAATGGGTTGCTTTTGGTATATTTCATTTCTTTGAGTACTCTGAGTGCCACCATTTCATATTTCGTCAAACCTGTAAGTATTGCACCTTAAATACAAAATATTGTTTTTCTTTCATGAAACTTCAGTTTTCTTTATTTTTAGATAGCTCAGTGTTGGATAAGACCTTCTAAGAATGAGCGCAATTTATACAATGAATTGTTGGATTTGAAGAGTGAACAATCAAAAATATCTATGAAAGATGAGTTTGCAGCATATTCCAAGATACAACGACGAATAAATAAACTGGAAAGTCAGTTGAAAGACAACTCAAATTCTCGTTTGAGCAAAAGTCTTGCAGTTAAAGGGTCTATCAGTATAATCCTACAAGTTGTAATTGGGGTTGTTCTACTGGCATCGGTAATTTGGTTTCGTCGGGAACCAATAGTAACTCTCAAAGGGAATTTGTTTCCATTGACATCATTTTTGAGTTATCCAAGCACTGCACCTAATGCTATTTCTACACATGTCTTTGTTTTGATATCAAATGTTTCCATTAGAACATTACTAAAACCTTTGCTTTCTTGATATCTGTTTAATCATGAACAAGCTATAACTACCTGTTTGCAGCTATTGATTAAAAATAAAACATGATATATTCATTCTAATCTTTTATTTAATTAAAACAAAATATTTTATATCAGTCCGACATTTGATTCAGAGATGTAAATTTAAAAAGCTCTTAAAAATATTATGCTCAATATTTATAACTTTCAACATTTGAAAGATTTTTATAAAAAAAGACCTTATTGGTCTGTACACTGCCAAAAAAAAGTGTTATTAGAAAATAGGGAAGCTCTTAATATATGCAAGCAAAATGTGGGACACTATTATTTACAAGCACTATATCACAGCTTATAACTTAATTATATATTTTTTCTTAACAAAAAGGAAGAGAAAATCAAGAACAATGACACAGTAAGAAACAATTGTTTTTTCACTTTCAACACTGTCGGACATTTGTTGACTAGTAAAAACTAAATTCTACAGCTTTAATTGGACTGGTTTTCTAAATTTAACAACTAAACTCTTAAATTTTTATAACCATAATTAATCTAACACCTAAATCATATGTAACAAATATCATAATTTCCCACAGATTATAACACAACTGAGGATATGGCCATAAGTAAATTCCAAATAATTATTGGAATATTCATGTTTTTCTTCAGTCATTTATTTAAACTGTGGTTTTAGTCACCATCGTTATGGCAACATGAAAGTCTCAAATATAAACTTGGCACAAATACTTGTCTTGTGCACAATTTGAGCTTCATTCAACATTTTGTGCTTGCTATATCTTTTCGGCTAGACTAGAGCTTTGTTGACTAAACTTCGATTACATTTGGACTTCTAGTCTAATGATGTTATTAAAAGCCAATGGTCTGTGTGTGTTTCTACAGTATTCATAAAGCGATGAGTTCTCCTACATATTCAGTCTAAAATGAGTCACAACTCGAAAGGCATGATTAGCATTCGTTTAGGTATTCTCATAGAATGAACTGTTGAAATGCGTGGTGAGCAGGTAAACAACAGCTTCGTATGTCGACATCATGATTGCGGTGTTTGGAATTTGGCGAACTAATTGCGTTCCTAAGCCCCTGTGAACAAAAACATAGATTGAGATTTTACATTTCATTTTTGCATTTAGAATGCTTATTTATAAATTTTAAAGTATCTATACTGCTCGGAGACCCGTATTCCTTTTTCCAGTTTCTATAACTTAAAAAAAACATAGATTATGTTAATTTCTTTGTTTAAAAGTTTCGCAATTTCGTTTGACGTTAAACTTCAAAGATTAACCTAAACTTTTCAAATTTTATTTTAAAAACGTAGTTTATGTTGTCGCTTTCTCTTGGTTCTTACAAGTTCGCTGAAGACACCACTATTACTTCAATCATTCTTCAAATTAAACTATGATTAAGATTACCTTTTTACTAGCTACTAAGGTAACAATATTTTTTGGCCTTCAGTTAGATTAAACATATCTTTAATAGAATATGAATTAGTAGGAAATACAACATGAAGCCGCCATTAGATTCAATCCAAATCCGCGCCAACCGGCAATGACGCCGACCAGTGATGTCCATCGAATGCTAGGGATGTCCAGTTACCGATTACTTTTGTTTTATAGCTAACACTACATACCTATAAACGCCGCGGCAGCCTTCCTCCATCCACACTGTATGTAGAGTCTGCCAGAACTTGCGATATTTATCGCCTTCTTCGCGCAGTCGCGTTCTTGCAACTTCTGCAATATTTTACAAATCCTTGAGATCTTCATTTATTTCCTGAATGATGTTGGTATGAGGTGCAATAATAATAACAGTTAGTTACAACTGTCAGTTGACTGTGACCTAATTTTACAGTTTTGGTATTAAGATTAATTACAGAGCAGGAAATTCGGAGACAACATATTTTGCATGTAAATATTCTTGGCACAGCACACCACATAAGGAAATTATTCCAAGTCCAAATTCAGTGAGAATAATATTAAGAACAAGCAATTGGCCCCGATTCTGAAAACACTCTCTAAACTAAACTAAAACTATCGCTGTCACTTACTCATCAATAGTGTAAGACAGAGACAGGTAATCATTTTAGTCCTGTCAAACTAAAATGTACGTGCAATATGACACGGCGAAGGCAATTTTAGGCTAGTCCTCAGCGCATTTCGTTCAATTTTACAATGATGTGGACTAAATTTAGTGAGACCAATGTACCTGTCTGGTTCTAATACGAAGCATGAGAAAGTGACAGCGATATTTTTAATTTAGTTTTAGGGAGTGTTTTGAGAATCGGGGCCATTGTCAAGTTTTTAATCAAAATCACGATCCATCTAAAACAACAACTTTATCCATATTCCCACTCACCATGTGGATAAGCGATGCACGACGCGATCGTCTTGGAGAACGCGCCCGCGCCCATGAACTCCACAAAGTCCCGCGGCGTCCTCTGGTCCGCGGGCGTGCCGTTGGCTGCGCGTGCGGCGATGAGCCGGGCCTTCACGCCCTCGTAGAGGACGAAGTGGACCACGGTCTCGCTGATGCCCATGTAGGAGGCTGTGATGCCCTTGTAGAAACCCTTCACGCCCTGGGGAGGTGGGCGTTTGAAAGAGGTCTTAATGTTACTTAAATAATGTGGATCGAAATACATTCTACTGGTTGTGTGTGTAAAGAGGATGTCATAAACTGCCAAGCTGGCTGAGAGCGGGTTGGTACATTTAAATTATCATTACATAGTATAAATCCAAGTCGCTAATTTTGTCTGTTTGTATGTTTGGCCGCTAACTCTTCCTAAACCAGTCAAGGGATTTTAATGCGGTTTTCACCATCCTTAAGGTATTTTTTTCATTTAAATTTGTAAATAAAGAACAATCGGAAAAAGTTATTTTAAGTTAGCCAAAAATTACACCATTGCGAAGCGTGGGCGGGTCGCTCGTAAACTATAAAAGGGTAAATTACGTTTTTCTTTTAATTAAAAATGTTTACTTTACAAAAAACTAGGCTTATTTGTAAGAAATATATTTACCATTTTGATTTTGGCTTTTTAGCATAGGTACATTTATCGGGGTAATAAATCTAATTAGAAGTAAAATCTACTACATAAAAGCTGCAAGATTACTAGTTGCCGCCCGCAACTCGTTCGCGTAGATGTCGGTTTCCCGTGGGAATGATAAGTTTTCCCGCGGTAAAAAGTACCTTTTATGATATTCTGATGTGTAACCTATATTACTGTAAAGTTTCATCAAAATCCGTCTAGTAGTTTTTACGTAAAAGAGTAACAAACATCCATGCATCCATACTCACAAACTTTCACGTTTATAATATTAGTAGGATAATTTTGAAAATAACAAGTAAATGGTACACCTTAGTAAGATCCACCACCCTTGAACCTTGAACACTACGAATATCTTCCATCCGAGAGAAGACAACATAATTTAAAAAAGAAAACTATTAATTTCGGTCTTCTATATTTCTTGGCTCAGTAATTGCTGGAGATATTGTTTACATTCGTATTTTAGTAAGTTCGTGACGGTAATTTTCCAAGTTTATTTAGATTTTGTCGCGAAACCTACGTATTATTCAGTGAGTGTGCGGCCGGCGGTGATGCCAAAATTATAAATTGATCGATGCGATCTAAACATACATCGTCATATTGTATAACGTAAACATGATTTTGAGACAAGATAAATAGACAAAATATTGCGATGGCATTTTGTATTATGTGTGAAAATGTATGATGATTATTTAGGGTCTTTTAACCAAAGCGAATATGCATTATATTTTCATAGAAGTTACCACCAGTAGGTGATTTTAGTGCTCAAATTAAATTCGAAACTGATACAATGAAACATAATTTTTAAATTAAAACAACTACCATGATGACATTTCGAACTTTTAAGTCGAAAACAACTAAAAAAATATAAAAAAAACTACATATTTTGCCAAATGACAATTTTATACAGAGAATGAGTACATTTTCAGTGTGAAACAGTGGCTTTGTTTAGGCTATTTACTTATGATAATCTTGTCTGCCGTATCTTATCTCTGTCCTTCCAGGGGAAGCCAATTCTCATTGATAAGCTATAGATATCTTATAATATTTATGCTATATAGGTTTTATTGTGTATTATATACTTTTCTTTCTGTTTCGTCTGTACGTTTTCTTGTTTTCAAAGTAAAGCAATACCCCAAACAAACACTTAAATTTAAGGTCTATTACAATATCTCACGAGACCTAATAGGTGTATGGAAGCTGTCTTGTAGCTGTTAAAACTGTTATTTATATTTAAACATATCTACTTTCGATTTAAAAAAACATTTTTACTGTCTTTTATAGAGCGTAGACGTTTACATGCATATACCATTTCCACTTTCAAATAATCGTGTATACTATGAATACCTATACTTTTTTTATAAAATAAAAACAATGTTGATATTATTATAGTAATATCCTACTAATTTTATAAATGTGAAAGTTTGTGAGTATGAATGGATGAATATTTGTTGCTCTTTCACATAAAAACTACTGGAACGATTTGCATGAAACTTTACAGTAATATAGGTTATACATCAGAATAACACATAGGGTACTTTTTACCGCGGGAAAAATTCTCACTCCACGGGAAACCGACTTTCACGCGAACGGTTAGTTAACGTAAGTTAAGTAACACTAGTTAATCTAAGTTAATAACACTAGTAATAGTATTAGCTTACCGTTTTAGCATATATCCTCTTGATGCACTGCCATGCGGTTATATTCTGTCCGTCTAGCTGTAGGCGCGTCTTCACGAACCAAATCGGGTTGGTCATCGTGCACGACACGAAACCTATGGAAATCACTTAGTTAAGAAGATTTTCATATGACTGTAGAGTGTTTCGTGGAAATCACTTAGTTAAGACGATTTTCATATGACTGTAGAGTGTTTATTGAAGTGGTTGCTTTTAAGGATAGCAACTAAGTTGCAGGTATAAAAACTGTTTATAAGTTGCTTATTTGTGAGATTTGCAAAGTTATCAATTAAAATTATATTGCTGTTATACGTATATTTAAAATGTCAAATTTTACACATACAGGTTTAGAATAGCCCTCAGATTTGGACATAATGTAATGAGACCAATATACCTGTAGTTCTCTTAAAATAAGAATATGAATTCAATATTTTTAGTTTGGTTTAGAAAATGTTTTCAGAATCGGAGCCACTGCTTTTATAATGGTGTAGCTACAAAACTTATCTACCAAACTATTTAGTTCCAACAAAATTTCATCACGCCACGTTTGTCATTCAACAAATATCTACATTAACCATCTTATTTGCGTCGTTTGCGTGCACAGTGCTGAATATTCTGTCGTTTTTGCAACATGCAACCACTTCTGTTTGATTCATATCATTATTTAACATAATATCTCATGAATTATCAATTGTGTTATCATCTATCTATGTGAGAAATCTGATATAACGTTGTTTATTATTTTCAGGGTATCGTGCTGGTAACGCAATCAGTTAGTCTGTCTGTTTTATGATAAAGTTTGGCTAATTGTCTTTTTTTACATACGAAAGAAGAGAAATAGCATAATTTCTAAGTAAAAGAAATACCGAGTTATAGTTTCTAAGATTTGTTTTTTTTGCTTTTAAATAAGTTATTTGCCAACAAGTATAGTAAATGGATTAATAAGTTTTTTTTTTAACTTAAAGTAAAGGTTTATCTTCGGTAAATGTTATAATTTACCTAATCTATAAACCATCTCCAGTTTAGGCTGATCAATCCATACCTTTTACAATCTAATTGCAACCTTATCACCACAACACTTAGGTACAAATTACATCTAACAATGTGTATAAAATTAAATTCCACATACCTGCAGCACTAGCGGCAGACAAATGTACGATCGGAGTGTCTGGAGGTATGTGCTGGTTGAGAATCGCCTTCGCCTGTGAATACGTGCAGAAGTAGATCGCTCTCGACGGCGCCACACCCACTATGTTCGGGCCGAGCCCTTTGAACAGGGCTTTGGGCCCTTCAGTCTGGACTATGTGCCTGTAATAGGGTATTGAGTTAATCTAGTAGAAAAATTAATGTGTATGTTCTATTTTTAATCTTATTAATAAACTCATTCCTCATTTTTATGTCTAAAGGCTATAACGTTAAAAGTGCTTTGAAGCTATCGCTTATTAATTTAGAATCGAAATATTTCATTTTAATTTTTTTAGTTTTTTTATTTTTCTTTCGTTAGATGAACTCATCACCAAGCGTTGGAAAGTAGGTACTTCTTACCTACGAATTATGAACGTAATAGCAACAATTTTTTTGAGTGGTAGAGTCTAGCTGTAGGCTCTGTCTGCAGCGATTGCTGGGCTGACTCGACCGGTGAAATACCACCTTCGCACAGGAAACCGACGTGAAGTAGGAACGATGTTCCTGCGTTTCGTTCGGTGAGTGCGGTATCCGGTGCCCAATTTTATTTATTTATTTATATATTTTCTTAAAGGTCAGCAACACACCCCCAACACCTACAGTGTTGAGGGTAGTCATGGGCGGCGGTGATCACTTACCATCAGGTGACCCGCATGCTCGTTTGCTACCTATATCACATAAAAAAAAAAAAAAAAAAAAAAACAATAGACGTCTTATCGACGCATATACGTATAAATTAACATTAGTCATCGCAAAATCAAGAATGTTTGTGTCGTGCACCGATTGATCAAAGTCTAAAATGCTTGTTTTCTTTTCCCAACTCGCTGCGGCTTCTAATTATAGCTATCGGATGTTGTCTCATAATTGTTAAATGACGTCTGTAGTAACTACACGCCTAGCGGTTTAATATCTAGGTTGAAGATAGGGATCGAGTAAATGTTGCTAATCTGCTTAAGGTCAGTGGCGAATCGAATACGGCACGCAGCTCGCTCGTGAGACTTAGCATTTATTTTTCTTATCAGTGTAGCGTAAATGTGATAACCACGATGTAGGCGCGTTCAATTATTTTTGTCTTGCGAGATGAATGATCGAGACATGTACTTTTCCACGCATGCGCTAAAATTTACATTCTATTATGGGCATCTTGATAGATATGGAGTGCCGAGTTGTGCTAATAAGAGTTTGTTAGCACTGTTGGTTATTCACTTTATAAAAGCAAAACAAAACGGCAGTTCGTTACATTCTAATTAAGTTCTTATTGGAATATAGCAAACTAGATAATTGAAACATACATTCCTTGCAGCCGAGACATTGAGTTGTGTTGTCGTTTACTCATTAATATAAATGCCTAGTTAAATATTTATTTCTAGAATCAATCATAAACTGCGCGCTTAAAAACGGTCTTTCTCTTTGCACAGGTTTCTTCCGCGGCCACTATTGGATTGTGGTTACACATAGTTTTTAAATAATAGTTTTAATTTAGTTTTAATATTTATTTTACAAATATACACATGACACAGGATCAATTACGAATTTAATAAAACAGTCAATATGCATCCTTCTTTTGTCTCTTTATTATATTGTCGATTCGCGTGGATAATTAATTTAATAGATTACAATACAACCCGGGTGCCTTCCCTAATGTTAAAACAATATATAACCCCTATCCACATCACCACTACTCTACAGTTACTTCTTACAAATTTATTTCTTAATCTAAAAGGTCATATTGATACCAGTTCGTTGTTACTAAGCCACTATCATTTTCGGCTATAGACTATATAGTTAAGTCAAGTTACATATACAAAAAATAAATGTATCATTAACCTGCAGTAACAGAGATTTCGCTTTATTATTGACCCGCCCACGCTTCGCAATGGTGTAATATGGCTGACTTGTTCCCGAAACATTGTATTTTAGCTAACTTAAAACTTTTTCTAAATTTTCTTTATTTACAAATTTAAATGAAACAATTTCCTAAAAGATGGTGAAAACCGCATTCTAATCCGTTTTATGGTTTAGTAGGAGTTAGCGGACAAACATACAAAACAGACACAATTAACGACTTGGATTTATACTATGTAATGATGATAATGAAGATACATAAAACAAGAAACATCTATTTTAAAATTGTAATGTAAGGTATGGAAGAGCAGAGTCTCCTGACACAAGATGTTATTCTTAAAAGGAGAATCCAAACAAGAATTAATCAATTTTATATGTTTGTTATTGAATAAATGATTTTTTATTTTGATTTTTTGATTTAATAAAAAAGCTCTATACCTGATGCACTGTATTAGCGTCATGCGCGAAGGTGCCCGCGCGTGTCCTGCGCGCGCGCACTGCTGCACCTGGCAGTTGTACGACATCAGCATGCGGTCGGCCTGCTGGCTGTGCGCAAACATGGCGCCCATGGTGCGACGGTAGCCCCATTTCGCCTCCTGGCCATGTGGACAATATTTAGGTTGTAAATATTAATAAAAAGCTTTTTATTATACCTTAAATATACAATCAAATCAATATAAAACAGTTAATAAGTTAAAATTTAAGGTCCGCTATCTGCGGTAAAAGCCTCCTCCAGAAGCTTCCATTTTTCTCTATCCCATGCTGCTCTACTCCATAAGTTTCCTGCTACCTTTGCGATGTCATCGTCCCATCTCTTATAGTTGGGTTAGCTACAGGAAAGTAACGAAACATAACCTAAGATGAACATAGATTTTTGTCTTAATTTTTGGAATTGAAACTCTAAGATTCATAACGTAAATGTTATAATACAATAAGTCGGAGTAACCACACAAGTAAAGTAAACCGCAACAACTTAATATTATTTTCCTGAAACACCCTTAAAAACGTGAAGGGTTGTACTTTTCTCAAAAACCCTACCCTGAACATACTCTTAATAATTCTCCTCCTCTCCTCCCAAAGTCATCTTGACTCTACTTGAAACAGATGCTTAAAATATGTAGCATTTTCTAGTTGCAACTTACCACTCTTACGTGCAACACAATAGTGCATGGCTACAGCAAAATGAAACTGTCTTAATCATATCAGAACAAAAGACAGGTAGACAATTATTTTGTTTCATTGCCAGATCAACATAACTGAAATGTTATGCTTTTATAAATTTGGCAGCCCTACTACCTACTGTCTATAACTTTCATGATTCGTTATTTAAAGCTGTTACACTATGTTATTTTCTTTTTGATTTATAGATACTCAAATGTAGTTAGGTTCCTATATCTTATATCAAATTCTATACAATATCTAGTACTGAGTAAAAAATATGCAACCATAAATAGCTTTAGGTACTTATAAAACAGATGATTATAACTGGTAACAACTGGATTCGTATCCCAACGGTTGAATTTTACTCGTAGAATGATATAAAGCGTATTGGGTCATAGTGTATCGGCACCAGGGCAGGTGTATGACGTCAATCGACTACACATTTTATTGAAAACAACTCTAACTAGATAGATACCCAACTATACTGATAGCCTTTCATTACTTTTACCAGTATGAGATAATTTATCCGAGTGCGTTTGTGTCTAAGTGGACTTGCTAGAGGATTTTGTAACTTATCAATGCAATTAACAATCCCATCACAAAGACGAGTTATAAAAAAAGTTTTTGTGGGTATCAAAGCTAAAGCTACTTGACTGTTTCACTGCGTGTGTTCCGCTGAAAAAGTTAGGCTGAGTACGTAATTATTGGATGGAGAACAAATTTTCTTACGTTTAATAAAACGATGGGTTTGAAATGCATTTTGTGTTCAGGAGGGTAACTTTTTTGTGACGTCATTGCAATGTTAAACCTCTTCTTGAGTAACTTAGGTATTGCTTGCTTGTTGAATCGTTGTAGAAATACAACAACTTTAAATTAAATTTCTTTCTAGTTGCGATAACGTAAAATTAAGCTGCTCCAAAAATGATTAATCTGTGAATAAAACTTCCCAAAGACTTTGCAATTTTGCAACAATTGATTTACTTCCGAAATTTTTGACTTGTGTAGCTGTAATAACTATATCCAAATATTAAAAATAAATAACACTCTTGATTCAAAGCTTTGATTGTGCATAAGCGGAGCATCGAGTTTTAGTGTGTCCGATAAAAATAGTATTTATCAGCTGTTTGGGTTAAATGGTACCTGGTGAGAGTTCTGTTTGCATTCTGCGAAATTTATTGACATTTAAATGAAGAAACAGAACGAAAAATATAATATTAAGATCGATGGTAAAGTGGCCTAGGTTTTATAGAATTTTTTTGCAAAAAAAAATTTTATTTAAAGACCCTTAGTTCAACGCTTTTCTTGGGGCTATATAACCGGTGAAATGATCTAGAACCACTCTCTTTCTTTCTAAGCTTCTTATAAAACTTTATATATATTTCAAAGTTACACATTTTAATTAAATTAGGAAACAAGACCGCACCCTGACAAGTGCTATCACTATCTTATCAAATGAGACATCATTCCAGTTCGTTGGAGACGAAGTAAATGATAACCTACAAGTTTATTGATATAACTACACATTGCAAAATAGCAATACTTAAGTCCCTTGAGAATAAATAATAGTAAATGGAAGGTATTCTGAAATTTGTAACATTACTCGTATTTGAGAACACATATATTTTCCTTGTAATAAGAATTTTGACAGAAGCGAAGAGGAAAACAATAAATAAAATAACTCCTAAAACACTACATAAACAAGTTTTACACACTTCAAAACAATCCAATGTTTGTTTACCTTTGAATTTGTACAGCCAACCCATAATATATGCCAGAAAAAAGACGACAAGACGCTAATTAACAGAAAATATGGCATTATTATGATGTATTATATAGGAACATAGATTTTCGATTTTTAGTACAAATTTTGCAACATAACCGTTAAATCTAAATTAGTTTATAAAATTAAAATATGCCATTCAACGTAATAGTACAATCAAAGAAAAAGTTATGTGAAATTACTGCAACATGAATGTTTTTCGCCGTGTGTACATTTGTTTTTTTTTTGCAGACTATTTATTCCAAGTCTTTTTTTTTGCAGACCAATTCAAAACCTGTTCCAAGAATTAAAAAAGTTTGCATTGCTATCTTGCTATTTATTTTCGTACGAAACCAGCTTATTGCTCCCGTTATTTGGTTGAGATTTTGCAAGTGGAATATTAAGTTACGTAAACATGTGGTTGGTTTGTTTTTTATGCTCAATTCGCAGTAAACTCAGTTAATTTTTATCGTTTTAAAACAATAAAGTGTATTTGCTATTGCGTTCAATTTTGTTTAATTAGTTGTTGTAAGAATTCCTCATCATCATTATCATAAATCCAAGTCACTATTTCTGTCTGTTTGTATATTTGTCCGCTGACTCCTCCTAAACCAGTTCAGGGATTTTAATGCGGTTTTTGCCATAAAGAACTAATTCTTAAAATATTTTTTTAAGTACGCCAAAATTTAATGTTTTGGGAACAAGTCGCCCAACACCATTGCGAAGCGTGGTCGGGTCACTAGTAAGTTAAAAATGTAAAACTGTGGATACCAAGACCCTTTTCTTTTTGAATAAATCTACGGAATTCCTACCTGATATAGGATGTAAGTTTATAAATATACTCCAACGTGATCAACAAGAATGAAGCCCCTTCTATACACTTGGAAACTAATAATTAGTAAACTTGCAATTTCTTCAGCAGCCTTATAAATTTGTTTTGCGACAAGTCAACATTCAGTTAGTTAGTCCATCTGATCTGGTGAAAGCATGTGTCTACCAACGCCTATAGACTACGCCTATAGACTCTGGCTGGTTCGGCCATATAAATTTGTTTTTCCCTCAAGTCGACATGCAGTTGGTACATCTGATCTGGTGAAATCATGACACTCTGGCTGGTTCGTCGACTCTAAGGGCTCTGCCTCATTAGGACGCCATAGCGACGTATCCAAGCAGTTAATATTGAAATGTATGGTACCTAACTCACTTAGCGACGGTTTGGCAACGTCGCCAAATTGGAAGCTTGGCCACGAGCTACAGTTCTCTACGTGGCTTCTGGATACTCTGGCGGCTTGGCGACGTTGCCACTTAAATGTACACGGTAAACTGCACCTCGCTCACTCAGTCGCCAGTCAGCCGCCATTTTGGACGCTCGCTCGAAATATAGTACTAGAGTTGATGTTGTAAATAATGAGTTTCGATACTGAAAAATTTAGTCAAAAGATGCTATTGACATTCACGTGTAATTGAAAAATTTTGCAGGATATTTTCGTAAATCTCCATACAGTTTAAAAAAATACCACTTTGGCTTCGATCTGATATAAAAGGATGAACCCATAGTTTCTTCTTTTCTTCTATTTTTCTACGACGTAGATAACAAAGAAGTGCGATTTCTTCTACATCTATTCCTGACGACGTGAACGAACTGACTGTCTAGACGCCATGGCCACTCGATTTGGCGACGTTCGGAAGCCAGAAGTATCCAGGTCTGCGCCGCTGGCGACGTCGCCATGGCGTCCTAATGAGGCAGAGCCCTAAGAGCCAATACGCACTGTCGACTTGTGGCCGGCGACTCAGTCGCCGGCAACTGTGACTTTCTTTAGTTTAGACTCATTTAATGAATGTTTACGCACTCGGTCGCCGGTTGCGGCCTACGTTTCGGTCGCCGAGAGACTGAGTCGCCGGCGACAAGTCGACAGTGCGTATTGACTCTAAGACATAAGATGTCCGGTCGCGGTAGGTACTTGTTTATTACCCTGACTATCCTTGCCATTCTAACCGATAACGCAGCAAACTGGCAAACAATTAAAACTGGAAGACTTATGAAGCCTTTACAGTTCTAAGAGCAATTTGCAACGTAAGTATACATCTATGTAGTTCATTATAGTCACATTTGATATCCTCTATCTGTCTGTATTGTTATTTGTTCATTTTACATTGTAAACCTCTGCCGATAGATCGCTTTAACCAATGCGCAAATCGTTCGCCGGCCTTGGATTCTTATTGCAGTTGTAAGTAAGTAGCTACAGTTAACGCATGACATTGCGGAAGGTCATATTTAACCTGCAACTATTACGCTACGGTTATATAATGCAACGGTGCAGCAACCAACCTATAGATATGGTAACTATGGTTTATTTACGCCGGTAAGAAGGAAAATGTTTTATTATTGTCACGTTCGATTCTTTAAGAAAATAACCGCAATTTTATGTAAACAAGTTTTATTGTCTTCTGTTATAGATTTGAAGAGAATTAAATGTTATTAGACCTTGGGAGTGCGTAACAATTTGCTTAAACGTATATCCACATGTTCATGGTAACATTTATACAAGTACACTAGGTACCGAATTTCTATAAAGCCTCATTTACACGATACCATTTTCTTGCCTGTAGCGTACAATTATGTCGAAGCAATACTTGAATTGCAGCGTATAAACAACATGCCATATTCTTTCTCTACTAGGCAAGTTTTGCATTCAAGAATGTTCTCAGTTTAAACTGTACATACAATATTTTCTTGTGCAATACTTGTATTCAATAGGTTTGTCACTTGACTTTGATAGTCATTTTATCCGAAGACGTCCAAAACTTGAATGAAAATATTCGTCTGAGCAAATACGGTCAATTCTTGAAGCAACGTGCCAGTAAATGGAACAGGAACGTACAAGTCGATGTTTAGACAAGACAATTCTTGAAAGCGATAATCTCCTTACCATTATGGTATCAATGTAAACAAAACACGCTGGCAATTATTTCTTTTCAAGATTTGCATTCAATAATGGCGTTCAACTTTATAAATAATATCAACGTGTAAACAGTTGCTTACAATTATTGATTGCAAATATTGCGCTTCCACTATTGTATTCAATTATTGCTATTGAACGTGCAAGAAAATGGTATCGTGTAAATGAGCTCTTATTAGATTTGCAATATAAGTAAAAAAGAGGATAGAATTTTAAACTATTTTAAAAACAAAAGCAGATCACGACCGCAAAGAACCCGGTCAGAGACCAATGACCAGAAATTCTATACAAGATGTGTTATTTAAAAAACTCAGTAAATATCATATAGACTGCTACTTATTTATTTATACTTAGCCTTGTGGTATTTAGGTCACGCTCTCGTGAAATGTTAAGCGATTACTATTTTACTCAACCGAAAATCAATATATGAAAATTATCTCTTTTGAAAAAGTTATATAGGAAGGAGATAAAGTTCAGAAGATACGTTACTACAAACTGTTTTAAGTATGTTTTCATAGACCAAGCTATGCAGACACCATAAAGACACTGAGTAAATTAAACGCAGTTGATAAAGCTTACCAACACATAACTTTCTTATGATGTTTGTAATATCAACGCTCGATGATGTTAAAACAAAAACTTACACGACCTTGAACTGTTAAATTTAGAACTCCGTCATAGAGGAGGGGCAAATCAATTTAAAATAGCAGAATTCCCTCATCTCCCTTCCTACTATAATGTAAACTACATAAAAATATGGGCATGAGTAATTTGAAAACTAGATAGAAATCAATACTTTAGAGATGTAAGCAAAACACGTCTGGCTGTTTGGCGTGGCGCCCAAGTCGAAATGGGAAGAAAAGAATCTGTTTACACGAACGATTTAAACGCCACACATCACACACTCAGGTAAATAATAAACATAAAATATTTACTTAATTTTATCTCAGGTAAATTAACTTCCTAAGTTGTACTACACAACATTTACCTTCTCTATAAGTATAGGTAGTTAGGTAAGTCTTTGTATGCAGTAGTTATGAATAAGTGCAGTCAACAGAATTGCTCTAGGTACGTATCCTGTTGTTTACCATGCGCATACGCTGCCCATTACCCCATGACTGCGCAGTGCAACCTACGGACGCACGCAAGCTAGATTGTTTTGTTTTCGTCTGATTAAAGTCTATAAATAGAAGGGGAATGACAGTTACAACATTTACAGCATCTTGCAAGCCGCGATAGAAACTTATGTTAACTGGTTGAAGTGTACCTAGTGTTTATAATTGTTTTTAATCGCAATGGAAGTCGTGTAACGAGGTGTTTTTATGACTCGAAGTCCTTCGTTTCTATAGGATTTTTGATAAATTATAATAGCTAAATAAATAAATAAAAAAAGTTGTGATATTTTTTTGTAAATGCTGTGAAAATATTACTTGATTGTTGACTAGCTTTTTTTAAAATAGTTCTTTTTCTTTGATTTTAAAATCTTTGGCGCCTTTTTTCATTGGAAACTGGAGATGTCGATTGGCAGAATTACTTTTTTGATATTTTTTACAATAGATACAGAAAAATGTAATAGTGTAGAAATACTGTTTACAATCTGATATTCCCAAATTTCATATCTATTCTCATAAAAACAATCTATTTTATTTAACACTGTTTATACCATTAAGACAATATTATTTTATGTATAACATATGTGTAACTAATTTAGAGACTATTGACAATATTTGTCCCTAAAATAAATTGCTGTGCTGTAAGCTATCAAGAATGATGCAAGAATCAGCAATCTATGGCAAAAAGATGCCAATAGGAATCCATTTTGAGTTTTACAATGTTTCATCATTTCTTTCCATTTAAAAAGATTGCAAGATGTTCATTATTTAAAATTGTTACGAGCTTATAATAATAATAATAGAATTTTAACATACTAAACTATTCAGCTATAAAATCTGCTGCAATTTAACCATTTCCTCAACTTTTTATTCTTATGTAATTTAAGTAGCCAGTTATACAATTATTTTTAAACCATATCTATTTATTAACAAATTTAAGTAAACTAAAACAGAATTTATGTTTTTAAGTGGATGGTCAGATGAAAAGGTTACTGTTACTTACCTGATGTTTAGGAATTTTAGAGCAGACTCTTTTGGGACTTGTGCTTTTGTCAGACGGTGGCTGGCTCGGAGGCAGCCCAACACCTTTTGATGATTGCAAACGGGTTTTCACCACTTCTAGCGGGCATGTTACCACCGCACCAGCAGTGCCAGCTATTCTGTAGACATCATTGTAATAGTTACTTTATAAGCAAATAATAGTGAATACGCTTAGAAAAGATTATTTGAATACAAATCATATTTTCATATATCACTTTAAGCATTATCATATTAAGATAAAATGAATGAATCCCATGGATTCCTATCTAGCAAAACTGATGTAAGTAGAACCGAGATAATATTAAAAACACAATCAACATGTATGTTTGTTTATTGACGTCATAACTGTGTTGACCCCGCCATTAGTAAATAGTAAAAAAATTAAGATATTGATAAGGCATTGGCAGAAAAGAACACCTTGACCTGTGCGCTGGCGCCGGCAACGAGTTCACATTTTGACATACCCAAACAGTAATTTATTTGCCGTATTTCGAACTAAAATAAGATTGCTATTACGAAACTGATATTAAATTGATACCACGTGTCGTATAAAATGAAGATGTTTATCAGAAATTAATAAGTTGAAAAAAAGTTTAATGCGCAGTTTTAATAAACTCACCCTCCAGCAAGTAAGTGTATTGCTGTATCCCTCTGCTGCGACATTGTTAGAACACTGTGTTATTACATGACTGCAAAATTACCACAGTCTATAAATAAACAAATGCACCGATACCACACCAAAGTTCAACACACCATTACCGACAACAATCACTTTCAGCAAATCCGTACACATAAGAATACGACTGAGATGAACTAAAACTTTATTAACATGCGTTCAACTTTTATTCAACCGGTTTTCGATTAAGAAAGTCATGTAAATAAATAATTTTAGGGAAGTTTGAAACTCAGACGTAACACCGCTCGCGCCTGCTGTTGATTTCTTTCTGTTTTTTTTGTGTGTACGTGACTTCTTTCCACAGGCAATGAAGCATTGTTTAAAAAAAAAAAAGTTTCTTTTAGAAAATATAGATGGCTAGCAGACGTTCAATATCTAAATGGATATTTGTGCCAATTTAATACTTATTTAAGTTTTAAATACTTTCTTCATTATTGCTAATTGTTAAATTAAGGACAAATTACCGCAATGCTATAGTCTTTCAGGTCAAATGAAGCAAATATAGACCCAAAATATTCATTCATAGTGGCATGTCATGTCATGAATGTCATTGTCAGTCAGCTGACTTTTGTTTTTTGATTAATTGAATTACAGACAGTTGCGTAATTTTTAAAAGATCTGCCGGTATTATTTACTTCCAATACCAATATGTTTGCTTCACGTAAATTGGGCCATATAATGTAATTATAAACTTTCTTCCAAATTGATAATTTGAGTTTTGTCTGATTACATCACATTAATAATTCTCAATATTACAGGCGAGTTGCAGGCGCAAGCCGATCAAAGCATACTCTGCCTGAACTTCCATATGAATACAAAGCTCTGGAGCCGGTCATTAGCTGCGATATCATGGCACTTCATCACAGCAAGCATCATGCAACTTATGTAAACAATTTGAATGCAGCTGAAGAGAAGCTGCAGAAGGCACAAAGCCAAGGTTTTATAGTAGAAATTCTTATATTTTTCTTAAAATAATAGCTAATTTATTTTTTCTTATCAGGTGACGTTGTAACTAGTTTGAGTCTATTGAGTTCTTTAAAATTCAATGGTGGTGGACATATAAATCACAGTATTTTGTGGCAAAATTTGACACCTCATCAATCTTCTCTATCCCAAGAGTTTAATGAAGCAGTTGCTGGGTATTCTATACCAATTTCATATATCAATTAGTTAGACTAAGAAGTAGATTATAAGTATGTTGTAATTCATGCACTAGAGTTGTTTGTCGTAACATCACCTTGAAAATGGTCTTCAACAGGTGACATTGGGACTGTGATTAGTCTGGCACCAGCACTCAGGTTCAACGGAGGGGGTCACATCAACCATTCTATCTTTTGGCAAAATCTCTCACCGAAAGGTGGAAAGCCCTCCGGAACCTTGACTAAAGCCATTGAGAAGTAAATACTGTTCTATCTTTGCATGCCCATCTTCTTGTAATGTTATACAACCTGATTAAACAAATAATATCAAATTCAAGGTGATGGCATTTTGAAGCCATACTAAATAGATTTGTTATTTTCACTAGTTAACATTTGCATAAAAACATGTTTGCACACTGTGTACTATAGTAAAGCAGGAAACTCTTTTGAACAGAGATTTTGGCAGCCTTGAGAAAATGAAGACTATGCTTTCAACTGCATCGGTTGGAGTACAAGGCTCAGGTTGGGGTTGGTTGGGATTCAACCCGACTTCAGGATCTCTTCAGATTGCTACATGCTTAAATCAAGATCCTCTTCAACCTACTACAGGTAAACCTGCCTCATTCAAATAAATTATACATTGTGGCATTATGAAAATGAAAAGCATATTTGTTTTTAATTTCAGGACTCATTCCATTATTTGGCATTGATGTCTGGGAGCATGCCTACTACCTACAGTACAAGAATGTTAGGGCTGATTATGTGAAAGCCATTTTTGATGTTGCTAATTGGGCGGACATATCTGAAAGATATGAAAAGGCAGTAAAATCCCACACCCCTATAAAGTGTTAAACTGCTTTAAAGCATTTATAAGGAAATATGTGGCTTATCCCTTAAATTAGCCAGGCATTTTATTGAAACAATAATTTGAATCTTTTCCTAGTTATACATGCAGCTTTACAGCATAATAAAATATGGTTTTAATGTATTTCATAGCATCCTGAAACAAATTAAGTTATTAAGACCTATGTATGTTTGTTTAAAAGTTAAAAATATATCCTAAAATCTGTTGCAATGCAACATAAATGTGTGTTTTGTTATTTTCATTAGGTTTTTATAGGGTTTAAATCGTACTACTTCTATCACATTTAAACGATTTGATTATTTTGGCCTAAACCTCAAAAGAACTCTACGGTAAAATGTTGGGTAGGCATCATAGCATAGGGCAATTTTGAACAATATTTTATGAACACTAGATTTTGGTGGAACGAATCGCAGTGTTTGCGAGACTTCCACCCATTGAAGTGATTGCCATATTACAAATTAAATAATACTGACACTGACATTTCCATTATGCCAGATGATTGTCAATGTCAATATTGATGACGGCCGTGACAGGGTGACAGCCAGTCTGTAAGCTTTGTTTCTTTCTCTTCGTTCGTGCAAAGGGAAATAAATAATTAAAAATACTCACGGTGCTTAATTGATACATTTTCGAATATCATCTGGTTTCTGTATCAACTGTGAAGAGGTAAGTCGATCATTTAATGACAATAAAGGTAGGCGTTTAGTGATAGTTCGATAGATTTCAGCTTAGTTTCAGTGTACGTCTGGCATACTGTTATTGATTTTTCAGCTTACGAAAAGCCTTACTGTTTCTCTTTGGTAGACTGGTTGGCAATTGTGTCTTGTGCGTTTCTACATAAATTTAATGTTCACTGTTGTTTAAGTTACCGGAACTCTAAAGGTAAGATAACAGTTTTGGATTGTTATTTTTTTGTGTAAATTGCGGAATTTAAGTAGAAGGTCGTCACATTTGCGTTAGGAAACCGTGGGGCAGTTCTGCTTTGTGCTTATCTAGGTTCTATTTATGTTACCATTTACTTTTACTTAAATCTTTGCAATTATTTTGTAAATGTATTCTAGTAACCATTGTGTTATCATAAGTGTAAGAACAAATATACATAATATTTTAAAATAGTTAAAATAAAACTTTATTCAAATGTCCATTTGATGTCTATGTTTTATTAAGTGATTTTAAATTAGTTGTTTATAGATATTTCATAATATTTAATAATACTTGATTTTTATGCCATTTGCCAAAATGTTAAAAGTATTGTGATGTTATTTTCAGCAAACTATTAACAATTCATCTATTTCGTTTTGAGAATTGAGACCTACTAAAAATATAATATTTGAAGGAAACCATAAAGAATACTTTCTATATGGTTTCCTTCAAACAATTACAAATTTCACATCCTCTAAAAATAAAGTGACCTACTATTGCAAGAATTACAAATCACTTTTATTCCACTCAACTGCAAGTAGGTAACAGAACAGTTAGGTATACAATCTAGTAACTACCTATTGATTGTTGCATGCAAACAAAACTAAGAATGGAGGTTTTATTGCTATTCTTTTTTTTAAATGTTAGTTTGAGTTTGGAATAGTTAAAATGAGTAGGTATCCAGTGTAATCATAGCTTCCTAGCTTCGCCGGTATCGCGCACGGCGCCTCACGCGATGGTCGGTGAATGCACCCGTGTCATACCCCCTGGTACCCCCAGGGGAGGCTCATCCAAGCCACAATTCATCCATTATTGAGGTCTTGCTAGTGCTTTGTATTTTAACCTGATAGGGTTATGCGGAAATCTAAAGATAGGTAAAATGTTTCATGAATCGTACAGCTTTTTAATGTAAGCTCAAAATTTGCTCTAACACGAAACGTGCACGTCATCAGTGACGCACGGTTTTTATTAGAAGTCTTGTAAGCCCCTCTACCGTTAAAAATTCGCTGCGTTAAAACTCGATGTTCGTTGTTAGGACAATGTTTCAAAGCGCTGATATGACGCGCGCAAAATTAACCTGAAGCCCGTTTGTATCGTGTCAAAGGCTTTTTCACGGACGTTAAAGACCTTTACGGGTATTGGTATAGGAGTCGACAACCTTTCCCCTAAAACTGTGATAAGTCATTGGACCTATCAACGACTTCATAAACCTCATTGTGGGGAAGGGGCTGTTCTTATTTGTTTCCGGACTAAATTAGGTAGAACTACGAATACACAAACGTGTTACTATAGGATTGTTCTTTCATAAACGTAATAATATTATTGCGAAAGAAAATCGATGTCTATTGAATATGTTTGTAAGTATGATTGATCATGATATGATAAGTTTGCAAGCAATAATGAATGACACGTGTTATAATATACAGGGTGTTTGGAGGTTGAGTAGCCAAATGAAAATGGTGGATAGGTGAGGTTATTAGCTATTTACTTCCACTTATTAAATTTTATTTTGGTTCAAGTTTTAGAATTTATTCGATTTTTAAGATTTTCTTAAGAAAATCCCCGATTTTGTCATTAAAAGTCCAATATAATTTTTATTTAATGTCGGAACCAAACGAAAATAGTTTTAATTAAAAGCCTAATACTGTTTTATTCAGATGAAATCATAAATTAACAAAAATCATCTCATATAAAGTTACAGTGGGTTCATAAACTTCGCGGAACCAGTGGGAAAAAAATGTTCAGACAACTTTGCTACGAAAAAAAATTAAAAATATGAGAGTTTGAAAATTTCATTTGCTTTTAAAAAGTTCTACATTTAATACACTTTATAATGATATGCTACATGTAACATAAATAATTAGAAATCTCAACAGAAATAGTAAGTAAGTCCTAAAAGACGCCTAGTAAGGAAGGTACAAACCCGTTAAACTACGTATGTAGTTAAAAACTTCGGTCTCATTCTAATAAAACTATGCCTATTGGGTTATCTATTTTGTCACTAGGCAACACTTATCTTGTTTGCGACCTCATGTATAAAAAAATGTTTTTATTTTCTGACTGAAGATTGTTGTTGGCCCATATGAAAACTTTATAGCTTCACCGAACTATGCGACCACTAAGGCCACCTAGTTGGATTCAGACCTCAGTTCAGGGCGTCTCGATCATTTCCACTACACTGTTTCCCTTAGGGGCCTCTCTCTGAGAAGACCCAGCAAGAAACTCAACGGGGGTCGGATCTGATAGTCGAGGAAACCGGATGTTGAATGCCGCACCTGTACCTGAGCGGTGTATTTATAGGGAAGATTAAAAGCTATTACCACTATCGTGTCCACCGGGCCGGCGCGGCAGTGGGCGCGGGCTGGAGGAAGCAGATTGTTTCTTACGGTAATCTTTTGACGTTTGACGTTCGTTTGACCATTGTGATTGATATTTGCTTGCATGCGAAAAGACCACGCTACCGTTGGCTATGACTAGACAGACGAAAGTCAGATACATAATAGCTTATTTTCAAGTGCCATCTTTCACCAGCAAATTAAAAAAAAACAAAAAAAACTTGTAAAATGAGATTTTCTTGCATGCGCAAAGGCCACGCTACCGTTGGTCATGACTTTTTTCAAGCAACATTTTACTCCGACTGTAGAAAAGTGTAGGTCACCGAGAATCTGCGCTGAGCGGAGTTAAACATGTGAAATAGTAGAATCCTCTTCTATTCGAGGCCAGAAAAGTGAAGAGGGAGTCGAATGAGATAACACAATAGGCATAGTTTTGTAAGAATGAGACAAAAGTTTTTAACTACATACGTAGTTTAACGGGTTTGTACCTTCCTTACCAGGCGTCTTTGAGGATTAACTTACTATTTCTGTTGAGATTTCTAATTATTTATGTTACATGTGGCATATCATTATAATGTGTATTAAATGTAGAAGTTTTTAAAAGCAAATGAAATCTTGAAACTCTCATATTTTTTTATTTTTTTTCGTAGCAAAGTTGACTGAACATTTTTTTTCCCACTGGTTCCGCGAAGTTTATGAACCCACTGTAACTTTATTTGAGATGATTTGTATTAATTTATGATTTCTTTTGATTAAAACAGTATTAGGCTTTAAATTAAAACTATTTTCGTTTGGTTCCGACAGTAAATAAAAATTATATTGGACTTTTAATGACAAAATCGGGGATTTTCGTAAGAAAATCTTAAAAATAGAATAAATTCTAAAACTTGAACCAAAATGCAATTCAATAACTGGAAGTAAATAGCTAATAGCCTCACCTATCCACCATTTTCATTTGGCTACTCAACCTCCAAACACCCTGTATGTTATAGCTTACACCTGTCTCTTGTTCCTTTGATTATTTGTTAAAGGTTAAGATAGTCTTGTATTTAGTTTTTCAAATGGATAGATACATGCATTTACGTAATTCGTATGAGATGTCTGGCATCTGCAATCTGACATTCTTGTACAATAATTTCAATCTGGAGTGGCATTGTTTTATTTTCACAGCGAAAAGTTCTCCGTATTTCCCAATTTAAAGTTAGCTTGTTCAGTGAATTACCTATGACCTTTTACATTGAATAAATTTGTGAAGGGCTTCTGTACCTTGTTAAAAAGCCTGTTAATTTATTCAAGAAGCTTTAGTGTTTTTTGTTTTATAAATGTTGGGGCTTAACTCGCTTTAGCCAGCCCGTGTTTTTGGTAATATCTTAAATATGGAATCACTAGTGGCCGCCCGCGACTCCGTTCGCGTGGAAGTCGGTTTCCCGTGGGAATGAGATGTTTTCCCGCGGTAAAAAGTATCCTATGTGTTATTCTGATGTATAACCTATATTACTGCAAAGTTTCATCCAAATCCATCCAGTAGTTTTTACGTGAAAGAGTAACAAACATCCATACATCCATCCATCCATCCATCCATACATCCTCACAAACTTTCACATTTATAATATTAGTAGGATTTTTAATATTCGAAAAATATAAACTTGTTTAAGTCTCTGTCACTTATTGTATGTATAGTTGATCTTTTTTTAAGAGCAACTATAAGAAATACGCCGAGTTCTCTCAGCTATGGCGACGGGGCAGTAACAGCAGCAGTTAAAATCTTTGAAATGAAACTCGTAAAGGATAAGTTGTAGTTTTATGCGCTTCAGGCGCGTTGGTGCTGTGTCGTAAAGTCGCAAAGTTTTGTATAGTGGCGTAGCGAAGCAGATGAGGAGGATAAAGTTGTTTCAACTCATTTTGCACGTAATCGCAAGTCTATTTATGAGTCAGCTGTAAGTATGCTTTAAGTCGTAGACAGTCTTGGGAAAGAAATAGTAATACCAGTAATCTGCATTATAATGCAATTTAATGACAAATCGTTGACCGGATGATTCATTTGCAACTATGTAAACGTATTTTTTTAAACCCTGTCTAGCAACGGCTAGTTAAAACATGAAACTTAAGATCAATTAGTTTTTGAGTTTTGTAGTTATTGTGATGCATAACAATCATAATTAAAAAAGAAATGTCATCCTACTTAAAACATACCTCTTAAAAGAAATTTCTTTCTTAGAAATGTTAAACATGAGATCAGCATTTTATTTAAACTTAACATCGTTTGCATATTCTTGACTTCGCTAACCTTTCTCAAGATGTTTCTTAATGAATAATTCACCCCTTTGTTCTCACACCTCCGCTCTCAGCCATCCTGTAGTCGCAGCCTTATCTATGCCCTAGCTCTTGTCTGCATCTTTTCCGGATGAGTTATTCCAACAGTCTGAAGTTGTCTGCGGAATCACCTCCGTGCTGCTGGTGTATTACTTTGTAAATTGTGAAGTTGCTTGTTTGGTAGAAAGAAAGATGGCGGTCGGTTTTGTAGGGGTTTTATTGCTAAATGTGAAAGACGGTTTGTTACGATGCTAAGTTAGGGATATATATAATTTTTCATTAAGAGAAGAGTAATAACAACCTTTACGGTTGAGATGACTATATAGTTTAAATGAGTTTGTGAGTATCAGCGGTAGGTAACTAGACTATGATGACAATGAGTATTAGAATTAACTTAAGTTTTTAAGTTACCTTCAAAGAAGCTAAATCCTAGTCTGTATTTTTAATTACTACTTTTTTACATATCAGGGTTCTACGTAGGATCGGTTGGTTGGTACAATTTATTATTTTTATCAAAAAATCATTTACAATATACCCATAAATAGTATCTTATATTATGAATACATAAAGTCTTAGTTTGATTCTACCTTTATACCCTTACTATTCCTTTTCTTCCCAAGTACTTACTTAGGTAAAAGAGTGATTGATGATGTTTTTGCGAAAGATTTAGATGTTCACGAACTGCGTGGGAGTTGCCATTTCCAGAAATAAATGAACTTACAATTACTGTAATATAATTTATATTATTTGTTTTATTACATACAATTTATGTATAAGGTCTATACCTACTGTGATTTAACAAGAGCTTATCTGTGTAGGTAAGAGATGATAACAAAATGTTTGATAGCAAATTAAGTAGTTAATGGTTATACAAAACTCTTTATGACATGTAACATGAAAATCATATTAAGGGTAACAGACAAATAATTTAGTGGACTTATTGCTTAAAGCTATTTCTACCATGCAGGCTTTTCATTTTAATGTATTGGATTATTATTATTTATTTTGAAAACTTATTAGTGCAACTAATTACTGATAATGGTAGGCTTTTAAAACCTACTTTGGAACAGCTGTTAACCTATTTCAATTTAACTATGTGGAATGCAATGAAGCTTCCATTTTCAAATAATTAATTTACAAACCAAATTTCATCATGCTTTAACTATTTACAAACAAGTTAACAATTTACATAAAGAAGTTAACAATTTACATAAAGCAGTTACCGCATCAGTACTCAGTCTGGAATGTAGGCTGACTTTGATTGATGCCTGTGCCAACAAACACACAGACAAACTTCGTGATCGATTGTGTACTCGGCTTTTAATAAAAAGTTTTAGTATGAGAGCTTTTGAAGGTCGGGTATGATGCGTTTTAATACTTTGTAGACGGTTGCTTATATGTATCATGATATTTGTATCATGTCCCACAATTTTAAAGGAATTTACTTAACAAATTAAAATTGACGTCGATTATAAACTGCAAACACAAAAGATAATACCTCACTAGTATTCTTTATAGATAAACGTATTTCCAAGTAATTAATATGCTTGTCAAGACACTAAAGAAAGAATTTCTTCGTCAGAAGATAATAGCTTTTTTATATTCAGAAAAGTAGTGTAAGAAAAGTTACGTAAGTCCACGAGAGCTATATGTTAATTTAACCTACGCAAAGCGTTATATTCAAATACTTAACTTTTATGTAAAAAGTGAAGTAAATAAACTTCAGATCGATAAAAAGCTTACAAAACCCTGTCATATGCTACGAGAGCTTCCGTAGCTGCTACGATGATGCTACGCAATCCGTAGCGTAATTTTCACAAATAACCCCAATTCATATTTAAGTTTTTAAAGGCTTTCTGTAAAACAGCTTCCCTAGATTCATTTTTGATTCGATTCGCCTGCTTTCACGTCTGTTGTTCAGCAACCTAACGTAATTGAAAGAGGGATATTACGCTATAAAAGTTTAAACTACCGGATGCAAGTACCTACATGTGTCTTTATTTATTTAACGTTTGTTGACTCGGCACGTTCTGGCGAGTGCAGTAAAATTGTGGACGGCTGCAGCATCAGGTACAGACAGACGGTTTAGAAGAGTTGGACGTGGTATTCATAGCATTTCATGGGGTTTTGTTTGGTTGGTTTTTTAAAATACGAGTGTGTTTTTATTGTTTGCTGGCGACTGATCTCGGAGAAGGCTTTACGCTTTAAGAACTTATGAACCTTTTGAATTTAAAGTCGTTTACTTGTTTAATCTGGTATGATAGCATTAGGTTGACAATAAACTATTGAAATCTATCCATTTCCTGTCCACGATGCTCCAGCAGAAAGCACTTTCTGCCTCCTTGAATACATCTCGAACTAAACAGAAGTGTTTCTTGTAAGCTATGCATATGTATTTGCGTCTTGCCTTGTTCAACCCTGAGTTTGATAACTTTGTCCACGTTAGCGGGGCAGGATAGGTAAAGTAATTTCTAGCGCCGAGACCGCACATCTAAAGTTTCCCTAATCGAAGATGTTTGGCATCGTTATGCTGCTATCTAAACTGCAGGGTTCGAAGTTAATTATTAAAGTAAAATACCTTGATGATCATCTTGATAATAATAAAAACCGTTTTTGGGTATCCAAACGCGATTGACCTATCAAAACCACGACTACCAAACTTTATAATTTAACTTTACATATAAAACAAATTATATTATTGTCTGTTTCTATATATAGTTTTGCCGACCGTCAATATAAAGTAAGATGAGAGTACAGGTGGAGTTGTAAAACTGAGGATAGCCTGGGAATTCATGTTAGCAGTAGTTTTATTACAACCACCTACACAGTTTTATGTATTTTAAATGAATTAAATAGTTGTACTCGTTTTTGAAATACATATTTTTCTAATAAGCTGATTGGTAAGAATTTTATGACCACCAGACGTTTAGGGCGTTTTATAAATTACTAAATTGGCAACAGTAGATAGGAGTTGAATGGAAGAAAATAGTCATAAGTTTTTACATTACTTTAAATACTTTTATATGACGCGCAAGCAATGTCAGTGTCAGATACTTCTTCTGTGTGTACAAAGGGTTATCATATTCAATTACCTCTAATTTATTTTTTTCAGATGGTCCCAGCTTAAGTGTGAGCTTTACTTCAATAATTAAGAAGGTAAGTACCAACCACAAGCTTTGTTTTAATATAAATAACCAAATTAGTATCTTACCACAATGCTACCAATATCGAAACTCAAGTATTGGCATTACAGTAATTCATTAAACATAAAATATAAGTGGATTAATATGTCAATAAATGTTGTAAATAAATTCCCACAAGCCGCTGCGGTATTAATGAGAGTTGTTGGGGAATTTACGGCAGCCATTTTATCCTTTTGTTAGCGCCATTAATAATGCCAGAGGTACGACCGACAATGGATCTTTTATTTGGAGTGAGTACCTTTAAAGCTCCTAATCCTCGGCGGCATGCTAATTTAATGTTTATAATTCACGGCTGGCTACATTTACATAATGGGTATTTAAGTAATTACTAAACACAGAGTTGAACATTACAGCCAACGTTTTGTTGGTGTATGTATACTTACGCGCTTGAAACGTTAGGGTATCTCATACCCACTAATTGGTATTAAGTTACGCACAAATGTTTCTGCGTAGAAAGGTCAGTTGTCAGGTTTTTCGCGAAAGGTTGACGACACCTTTGTTCGGGGTTGGGCAACATTTTTGTAGATTTTTTACGTTTTGCTTTTAAAGTGTAATCATGGAAAGTACGGCGCCGGAAAGTCCCGGTAATTATTAGGTATGGCTATGGCTAAAGTGTTTATATTGGCTACACGAATAGTTCATGCGACTTGTGGGACACGCAATATCATAATCTGTTCACTATATCAAAGTTAATTCAGTTATTGTTCTGTTTAAAGTAGGAAGACATTTATAGGTTAAAAGGCTTTTGGTGTGTGAAATAACTTTATTATGATTTAAGTTATAGTTCCATAATAGTTCCATCTAATATTACAAACACAGAAGTACTGTTAACGTACCATTACCTAAAGGACATGAATTATTATTGTACCCACTTTTTTCTACCAATTAAACAATTTTATGCTTATTTCTACAAAGACACATGAATCAATGCATTAAATACTATTTTAAACTAAAAATAATTTATATAACTCTTTTACAACTTAAACCTTTCATCTATTGCATTCTGTATTGTCAATTATCAATGGATATGAAACTCGACATAAAAAAAAACATATTTTATCGCCTATCTGGCATTTTGTAGGCTTTCATACTTTTTCTCACTGACATACAAACTACCGTTTTATCTCCCAGTCCACAATTATAATAACCTCCACGAAGGTTCTATTCGCTTTGTTCCCAGCTAGTGCAAACTTCACAGAGCTGACGAGATGTTGAATATAACAAAAGCATTGGAACATCGACGGTATGCTATCCACGCCTTATTGTTCTGGGACCTTGGCCACGAGGCGTACGCTGGGCAACTGTTGTTGGTTTAGTTAAAAATGAAATAATGCAGGGTTTTATTTAGCTTTGTTTGTTGTAAACTGTAAATTTGTTGTTCCTGTAAATTTACTGCCATTAGTTGGGAGGGTAAGCCATGATGGACACATTTGTGATTGTCATATTAAGGGCTTGTAAATTGACATAATGTCTTCATAAGTGAATTTTAAACCAACGCTAAAATTTAGCATCGAATATTAAAATTGAAAGAGTCTTTACACATTTATGCTAATGTAGGTTAAAATATAGATTTGTAAATAGGGGGTATATGTACAATATTTATGCCCCAGCAGTTATCAAACCCGATACATTTGGAATAGCATACCAAAGCCCAGAACTACATAAGTCACGTCTATTTCAGCATGAAACCCAACATAAGTCTTCAGAAACAATGTTAACGTAACATTGAACTGAATATAACACTCAAAGTGTTGTCGTGTGTACAATGTCAGGGGAAATGAAGGAGGTTGTTGAAGCAATGAAAGATTCCACTTCTGATAAAATTATAGCCACGATTGGCTGGTCTCCTTGTTTATTTATATGCCATTGAGCAGACGGCCAATCTAGGATGGTTGTTCAGTTAGCTAAATTGACTTATCAAGGCTTAGTTTTTATTTTGTTTTTGCGCGTTGTTCCTTTATGAGTCTAGATTCTTTTTATTTATGACTGAAGAGAAGGGGAAAACGTATAATAAGTTTGTTCTGTAGAACAGTGGCCTTTTACAGTTGTGTGTATAAAGCATCATATTAACTGAGTGGATAAACAGATTTTGTTTCAGCAACTTTGTTTGAAAGCTACTTCTAATTTTGAGTAAAGTTGCTTGTAAGTATAACCGCTAACTTCAAACTATGTAACAGATTCATTGCGGCTTTGGCCAACATACAGGTATTGATAAGGTTTCTAACCTAAGTTGAAAAATTGCCAAGTTAGGCGGAGTTACTACTGTTTTCTTAACGTAGAACATCTAGTTTCCTGTATTACTTGACTTTCAAGCATTCAGAAACTTCCTTACCTTCTCCAACGTCTTATAATTACAGTTTTATTATTAAACATCGTGTATGCTCTCTCATATTGCGTGTTCCAAATATCTCTATAGGGATGCGTGTGTTGCCGATTTATCGCCGTTCCCCACAAATTTGTATCTTTTCCCCGGGAAATCTCCCAGAGGACGGTTTACATGGGCGGAGGGTATGTTATATCGTTTTTTGGCATGTTTAATGCTGTTGTGTGAATTAGGTGTTTAATATTTGATGGAGTCGATTTAATATATTTAGCCGCAACTTTTTTGAAATGTTTTGCAGTATATAAAACGGTCAAATATTGATATGAATGTACTGTTTTTCTTAATATCTAATCTACAAAACTAAACTACTTAAATCGTTTCAATCATCGGTAATAATACTTAAGATCAAAAATTCGAACTTATTGATTATTGTTACGGAAACCTATATTTCCACAGGCTAACATACCTAAGCGATATTAACATATCCTGAGTCATTAAGCTAAGACAGCTTTACAAAAGCCAATTACCTAAGAACACCTGTATCACTACTTCTACAACTCAACATCAGTTCCAAGTTCCACATTTCTTAACCCAGCTGCAGCCTCTGGCATAATTTCTTATTTATCTCGCCAACCGAGCAGAAACAAGATTGCAGTGTTCTAACCCCCTTGCCGCATCTTACAAAATGGAAGTTTGTACCAGATGCCGGGAAGTAGGTCATGGTCGCTTTTTAAAGGTAGGTTAACCCTTCTGTTTTTGGGTGTATTGAATTTGAAGGTTTACGGATATATTTTTAACGTATAAGAAGTTCTTAATATGGATTCTTATTAATACTCTTAATTAAATGCTTTTTTTTCATATTTTTTTATCTGTTTATGATACGGATCTCGTTATAAAAAAAATAACAGTGTGATAATTTTGTCATGTTTTGAAATTTTAAAGAAGACTCATATTCAGAGTAATTTCGGAAATTTTGCAGACAGAGTTTAAGTTAAGAACAGCCAAAATGCAATTTTCAAGTTTGCAATTTATAACTTTGTTATTCTTACTTAAATCGCTGTAAAAGCTATACGCTTGAAACATTCAATTACTTCCTTTGGACCATTCTATTGTCTACTTAATAAAGTTATAAATATTGTCTTCTGAAAGTAACATTATACGTTTAAGTTTAATTTTATTGCAGGACTAATGCTCGTTTATGAAATTGGATTTTCTTGGCAACGCAGAAAGAATATATTTTTTTTGGTTGCTAATAACCTTTTTTCGAGATTTAGATTTTTAATACACAAAGTGATGCACGCAATAAGTTGCCTAAATTACTCTGTGTCAACTTATTTTAACTCCCAAACAGATGAACCTACATGAACTTGATTAAAATCTCTTCTACCTTAAAATAAAAACCTTTAATCCTACTAATATTATAAATGTGAATGTTTGTGAGTATGGATGTATGGATGGATGTATGAATGTTTGTTACTCTTTCACGTAAAAACTACTGGACGGATTTTGATGAAACTTTACAGTAATATAGGTTGTACATCAGAATAACATAAAGGGTACTTTTTACCGCAGGAAAACTTTTATTGCCACGGGAAACCGACTTCCACGCGAACGGAGTCGCAGGCGGGTTAAAAGGTTTTTCTTAGAAAAATGTCTCGTTTATTTTAATGAAGTTGAACCCTCCTTAAAAGTTCCGTGACATTTGCGAAGGTCCTCCACAGTTTGATACGGGTCGTCTGATATAGAGTTCTGATATCAAACGCTTGTAAGTTGTTAGTTTATATCGTTTCAGAGGTCAGATTAAGAGATAGGATACGTTTGGGAAATTGACGTGTTATCGAATTCGATTTTACCTGGTAGGTTTTATTTCCAGAGTATTCTCTTTGATTCGGAATGATAATCTAAACAATGGTTAGTTGTTTAGTCGTTTTAAGGTTTATATTTCCTACTAATATTATAAACGTGAAAGTTTGCAAGTATGGATGTATGGATGGATGTATGGATGTTTGTTACTCTTTCACGTAAAAACTACCGGACGGATTTTGATGAAACTTTACAGTAATATAGGTTATACATCAGAATAACATAAAGGGTACTTTATACCGCGGGAAAACTTATTTTTACCACGGGAAACCGACTTCCACGCGAACGGAGTCGCGGGCGGCCACTAGTATAGAATAATTTGGGGTCAAATTAAAAGACGATTAAATTTGTTCAAGCTAGACGACGAACGAGCTTTCTAGGTCAGACTTTTGATAGAATCGAATATTACCCCCTTAAATTTAATAACAGCATACTACTACAATTTTTTTGATTTCGATTCGTTTGCAAAGAACTACGAGTACAAAATATTTTTTCGAAATTAGTTGTAACCACAAGTAACTTTTTAAAACACGACTAATAAATCAATAATCCGTCAAGAAGGCTCAAGTTTAGCATATTTGTCTACGCTTAGCAAATAAATCAGCCTGTGCTGTCTGACGCACCGTCTACGAGACACCCAAGGTCGTGGACCAATCAATGAATTGATCCTACTGCGTAGAAACGACTTACGGCATAACCCCGTCCGTACGTACCGCGCTGAGTTGATTGCACAAGTTTTTAAGCTGTACGTGGATGGATGTATGCAGTGTGCGGTTGTGATTAAATTGGTTTTGTTTTATAACTAGCAGTTAATGAAGTAAATGGCGTAGGAAGGTACTCTATGTAGGGGAATATTTCTTACTAGTAATTACAAAAATAAGACGTTTGATTTTGATAAAACTATAAAAATACAACTAAATATCGTTCATCAAAACTCGGCAAATTGGACTGTTTTAATCCTACTGTTTGGTGAATGCCCTATCGATTTTATTGGCACTGCCCAACGAATAGATCTAAGTGCCTTGAAAACGGCGACCGTCCAAACGACCTGTCAAAGTCAAGTGTCAATTGTGCAAAGCACTCTCAAAAAGCTGTTGGGAACGGTCTTGTGAAAACTTTCCAAATAGCATTTCGGTTTAAAAATCAAACGTTCAATCAATAGAGTTCAATTTGTCCTAGAAGGCTGTCAGCCAATCGCGTGCGAGGGCTGCGTCTGGCGCATGCGCGCGTGTGGGCGGCCGGTCGATATCGCGCGTGACGTCACGAGCGCCGACCAATCGCGTGCGAGCGTGAGACGTCAATCGATGTGGGCTATTTGTTGTATTTCCCCTGTACATATAAACACGGGGAAAATGTAATTCTTTGAGATTGCAGTATCGGGAAATGAAAACATGAAGTATGAGAACGAAATACGCTTCGAAGTTTCGCCATTTTGAACTTAATTTTATATACTTACGTTATCTTTTTGCACCAACTTGTTTTATTGGTAAAGAAACACAGGATTATGCGCATTAATAAATAATATTTAAAAATTACTTACAATGAACATAATTAGAAAAATAATTCATTTTTTATTGGAACACCTGGATGAATCATAGGTAGTAAATGACCCTCAGTTACCTTGCGGTGGAGTGGGGTGCGGGGGTTAGGATTTCATGGTCAGAAACGCCCTGTCACTTCCCAAAACATTACCTACGTTTAAAGCCGATTTATACCCACTCACTAATGTAAGAAGGTTTAATTTTCAATGTAAAATGATATTACTAATAAAAATCGATGAAAGTTCATACAATTAACTTTTCCTTATGTGGCTTGAAATAGAAGTTTGATGAACTGTTCTGAATTATTAATTAACGACTCAACTATAAGAAAATTTAAAAAACGTGCTGGAAAAGATGTATATTCGTAAAAGCCTTCGGCTGATACCTACCTATATTAAAATTTTTATAATTTTCTGTTAATCTTTTTGTCAATTTTTATATGGGTCTATGTAGCCCGAAATAAAGAATTATTATTATATTAGCTACTAAGAACATACCTCTATTACAAAATTTATATAGGTTTATACAAGAATACGAAAACATGGTAATTCGATGACGAAGTAATATCGACCGTATCCGAAACTTTGCCGAGTAAATAATTTACGTATTTTTCTTCGGGTCTGTTTTATACGCGTTCTCTCAACATAAGGTAACTTATTTGGAGGAATATTCACCTTGTGGACAAAATATGGTTTTAGATATTTTCTTTTTTTTGTCTGCGTCTTTTTGTCACCGTACTTTTTTACTTTCTTTTTGCCTTGAAATGATGAAATTAGGTTTACAATATCTTTTAATGTTTTTTTTAATGAACGTTCTTAAAGTTAGGTTTTTCCGTCGTAAACACATTTTGTAAAAAAATGGTTATGATACAATTGCTAACTTTGTCAACAAAACAGCAATTTCTTACACACTTCTTTGTCCGAAGCGATGTTTACTCTATAGCCTTCATGAGTAGTCTTTTGTTACTCCGTCGAAAGCAATTCCATGTAAAATGGTCTAGTCACTTCACTGTAACACTGTTACGATCGTCTGGACTCGCAAATTTTATGTCTTAGCCAGCCAACTTACGTTATACCTAGTTTGTTTTAACTACTTTCAACAAGTTTTTATTATTTTAATACCTATATGAAAATAACGACCAAGGTTATACTTATGGTTGCTCGAAATAAACATTGTATTTTAAATACTATAAAAAATATGACGAAAACATGCAAACAACTTTAAAGGGAAAGCCCTTTAAAATTGTACACTTGTAATATCTTTCTTTTTGTAACCCTCAATCGCCTGTTACAAGAAAGTTCAATAAAACTCTTAAAAGCTTATCTTTCACACAGATATCCTTTTAACGGATACATTAAATAAAGTGTTCGGATCTGATGATAAACTCTTCTGTTAGGGCTACAGAAGGGCCCCGGATGTTTGGAGGCGAGTAAGGGATATTTTCCCGAATTTATTGGGCCTTTAATACAAAGTTTTGTGAAAAAACTGGCGAACTTTTCAAGGGTAAAACAGTTGGTAGCTGATGTCATATTGGGAAGTTTGTATGAGTGTATAACTATGATGTCAGGAAAAGGATAAATAAAACAAATGAAATGACAAGATATCATCTTAAAATACAAATGTGCGAATCTGTAAATATAGTCTTCTAATATTGAATGGTTTTCGTTACGTTAACAGTGCGCGACACAGGCTTCGTTATGTATGTTTTCATTGGTTATGGTTCTTAATAACATGAATTTAATAGACGCACTCAAATATCCGAGTTAAAAATAATCTAAACATCCGTATCGGCTTCTTGTACATTGTTGCTTCGGTTCAAGAAGCTAGACCCGACCTACAAACCTACAAAATAAAATCCCCAAAAACCCAGCTCTAGGTACAGAATAACATTTTATTAGATCAATCTACCGGCTCGACATGGCCCCGTACTTAGTGCCGGTTTCATTGCGCCCCAGATTGAGGCTGTATGGGTTTTGACGGCCGCTGACGATTCCTGTGGGGCCAACCCCACTTGGACGGGTAATGGGGTAATGAAGAAATTAACACGATGAACTGCAGAGGAATGTGATGGGGATGTGGTTCACTGTTAACATGGTTGTAGAAGTAGGTTTTTAGGATGAAGGAAATACCTTCTTATGTTGGGGGACATTGAACTTCTCTCAGAAAATAGGTACTTTAACGTTTAATGTTACTTCGACCAAATGTATTGATCATAATGTTCTTTTTTGAAAACATGCTTTTCACAGTATGACCCTCTCTAAATTTTTCTTGTGTTAAAGTTGGCTTTCTTTAAATATTCTTTTCTCAGAAGTCCTTGTCTCTTATTTTCTATTCAAGTGCATTCTACACTATTTACGTGCCTTTGGCTTGACTGTACTTTCTTCTACGTTTTGAAGACTTGAGATTTTAAAGATTTCTTTTCTTAAACGACAATTTTCAGGATACCTAATCCATCTAAGTGTCTATTTCATACGATTAATCATTCTATTCTTAAATTTTCCTCAAAAGCCTCACTGCATACACTTTATGATTATGCCTTACGTACCGCATTACGCATAATCCCCAAAGCAATTTGAGCGTTATGTCTTAGGCATTACGTTATATTATTATTCAGCTGAACGTGGTCGTTTATCACTTTTTATCACAAAACGCCGCGACATTTGGTTATTAAGATCTACTTTCATTGTTTAAAGCGGTGCGCCGTCAGAGCTAATGTTTGTGACCTAGCTTTCGCTGAGTTATTGTGTATGTACGCGGTTTGGAAGATTTTGTAGTTAATGACGCGTTTTATTACAAATTTCAATTTAGTTAGAAAAAAGAGATGATTGCTTTAATGTAACTTCTTAGATTTACGCGATCAATACTTGAAATGAAACTCATTTTTAATCAGTTAAATTGCTTTTTTCACAATTATGTATTCGCAGCAATCATTCCGTTGGAACTTTTTCAATAGAAACGATATCTCGTTCAAACCTATCTTTAAATATTTAGTTCAATTCTCAAGAATTACGAAGGCTACTGCGCAGTACTGCGTCACAGGCTCCTACTCTCTCTTGCAAACTGCACTGTCCTAGTTCTATATACTAGTATATTGATTTAGAAATATATTTACTGTTAAATCGAGCGATCAAAGAATTTTCTGGAATTATAACTATTCGAGATGAGTTTGTACTATGCTACGACGTAGTTGCTACGCTTCACCATGATTTACATGTCGTAGCGTTGTAGCTACGAGTTTTGCTACGCTGACGCGTACGCATATTTTTTTATACATTGCATAGTTTTCTATACACTTTGGTTTTTTATGGCTAATAATGAAAAAAAGTAGCCCAGTATGTATGCTCTATAAACAGTAGCCAGAGTAAAACTCAAATGAAAGGAAAAAAAAGAAATTTCATGTAATTGATTTTCTGAAAAATAAATATAATACTTACTTATTGAAAATAAAGCTTAACACCTTGCTCACTTTAAACTTGTTAGTCTTGACCTACAAAAAGAAAGTCAAAAATATAAAAAAATATTGAAGCAAAGCAAAGCATTTTACAAAAAAAGATTTAAAAACTTATATTTTTTACACCCGAAAATTATTTAATATTCTGAAACGGTCTTTAATATCTTTCACCACAACAGAGCCATCAACTCTTCAAGACTCTTCATTATATTTAACAACAACCTTTAAATTAAATTGTTATTCTAAAACGTAATTTAATATCTTCCCCCACACCGCATCCATCAACCCTGCAATATACTTACACTTCAAGTTCTTACGTCAGTCAAAGGCAAGGCGGGTCAACTTTGATTCCCCTTCTAAAAATAGGCATTGTATCATGTCTGCCTTTAACACGAGAACACAGACTATAGGCACCTAGTTTTTTGGGTTCCGTATCGAAAGGGTAAAAGCGGGACACTTTTACAGTCCGCCCGTGTCCGTCTGTCTGTCACTAGGCCTGTCTGTATCTCATGAACCGTGATAGCTATATTATTACTGTTGACTACTAAAAACGAAATAAAATATTAAAGAGGGCAATTGTTATATTTTACTCGAACTTATTAACATAACGAATAGAGAAATATTTACAAAATATTGAGCCATGTTTGATTTCTAGAAGAAAATAATTTGATTAAAATAAATAGATAATGATACAAAACCCTCTGAGCACGAGTCCGACTCGCACTTGGCTGGATTTTGTATGTGAAGTCTGTACACCCACACACTACCCACTGGTATCGATTATCGACTCAACATAATCGAGTCATGTATAGTGATAACTCGATTGAATACATTATTGTGTATGCCAATTTAGTCTTGATTGACTTGTTTAGGCAACAGTTTGCTGTCATTGTAGTGTTGATTACTATTATGTTGTAACATACTGAGTTTAAAAAAATATTGAAATAATATTTATGTAGTAAGTTTTTTTTTCCTAAAAAATTTATCTACGTTTTGCGTAGCTTGGGATTGTTAAAAGTTAATGATTAAATTTAAGTCTTGTAAAACTTGATAAGAAAAATTCGTTTTTTAAATACGGTCTATTTTTTCAATATCATTCTATTCCATTGTTTATTAAGTACGTCACTAAAAGTAAACAGAAGCATACTGCATTCATATATCTAGTGATGGGCTTAAATAACTACACAATTCCTATTCTACACAATAACTACGCAGATTCCAAATTACAAGGTTTTCGCATAATACTACCATTACCTACAGTGACATAATTAATGCGATATTATGTAAAATGCGTGTTGATTATTCATATTATGCGCTATAAGTAACGCATTTGCATATTATTGAACGAAAAATACAGAATTTAAGTATATAAATATATTTTTTTTATATGAAGTTTACTTAAATTCTCTGTCTAGTTATTGATAAATACAGAATCAAGCTTATTTGACAGATTTTGTAAACATAAGCCCATATTTCATTCCTAAAATTTTACCTAACGGAACTTGACTTTTTATCTATACAAAATCCTTTAATCATTCCTTCGCCTTTCTAAAATATTAACCCACGTGTATAAATTTTCCAGCAGCATGTCATCATGGAATCATGTTCCAAACTGGAACACTATTAATATTCCCGCGGCGACGCCTGCAGGTTCCATGCAAGGCTGCGTTCTCTCTGTCACCTTCATATCACAGAGGGGAGTTTAAGCTTCCATTTTGTATGGAAGAATATTGTAGAACGTGCATCTTTTGTAAAGAATGTTGTTTAGAAGATGATTTTGGGATTTGTATATCGTGTGATGAATATGACTAGTGTTAGGGTAATGGGAATCGCTGGTTGAGGTTTTTTCTTCGCGATTTCAAACAAATACTGTAGGATCTCATATATAAAAATAATAATTATAACCTACTAGCTATAACCCGCGAGGCTTCGCACGCTACTGAATTCGGAGTAAAACTCCTTTCCCTATTCTATGTTATTATACGTGTAATCCTTCCCCTTCATTAGTCTATTTATTAAAAAAACCGCATCAAACCCGTTTCGTAGGTTTAAAGATTTAAGCATACATAGAGACGGGGACAGATAGAAAGCGACTTTGTTTTATACAATGCAGTGATGCTCGGAGGAAAACAGTGGTGTAAAAAAAGCACAAAAATATGTGTGACCTTTATATTATTACTTTATCGTTTAAGGTATCCATAAATAAAAAAAACTTTACAAAGTTTATTGCTCAACAAACTACACGCAATGTTTAATACTCTGTATTTTCCGTAATAAGGGTTTTCCGAAGTGCTTGAAAATCAATAACAAAACTTAGTACAACATTTCAATTCGCTGTACTTAACCCTTTGGGACTAATAGGGGCCTTGAATTGGTTCTTGTAACATATTTCTACTAAATAGTTGAATTGATTAAAATGTTCCCTTTGTTGTGTGGATTGATTGTTAACTCTAATTAGAATTAAACACGATTGCTGTAACGCTACGTTTTAAGTGTATGTAGATGTTTTAAAAGGAACTTCAAACAATTTGCGCAATTGAAGTATGAATATGGATGTTACGTGTAGATCTAGAGAAATTCCATCTTAAAAACCATTTTTATTTAAGACAAAATCAATAATTTACAACAACAATTTTACAAAAGTCATCTACCTATGTAATTTGATATTGATGGAATTGTTATTTAACTTTTGAATTACTGTACCATTAAAATTAAACCTAGGTAAGCCATGCCGTTCTATTTTGCACTTCACAAGAAAGCTAACGTAGTTAGTAACAGTAAGTGAAAAGAATCGTAATTGACTGTCAAAGCTTGTAGTTAGGGCACATGAGTAAAGAAACTGAACAGAGACAAAGCTTCTAAAGAGCTAGCAAAATTTATACCTATTTTGGTAGGGTTGGCACAATTGAATAAATTAAAAATATAAATGTACTTTTTTTTCAATTTTTTTATTAAAGTAGGTTTTTTTTTACAAATTACATACTCTAAATATTTTTTTTTTATTTCTTTTGGTTTTTAATAATTTGTTGTGTCTTTTAATCGAATGATAAATTCTAAATCTAATATAAAGTTTTTTCAAATAAACCAATTAGAAACACTCACATGGCATATGAAATGTACAATCTTGCAAACGTGCTAATATGTCATTACCAATATTAACATTTTTAATATGAAGATCAAAATATTCGCGAAATTTTTGCTCAAGCAATTCAACAAATTCAATAAAATTGTCAGGAGGTATTATCAAAAAACTTATTATTCATGCACACAGTACAATGTACAACCATATTTACAAAACATTTTAAATACTAAAACAAAAGTATTACTACGTATTATGTGAGAAACTCGAAAACAAAAACAAAACACGCACAACGTTCGAGCGTCGCGTCACGCCTGCACGCCCTGAGATTGACCACTGGCTGATCTAGTTTGAAGCGGTTTCGGCTCATACGTGACAAGCGGCCAGTGGTCACGCACACACACGCGTTGCACTTGTAGTGATGTACCTGTCACAGCGCATTCGTATGTAGCTTTGTCTCTGTTCAGTTTCTTTACTCATGTGGTTAGGGCCTAACCGTTAGGCCCTTGTATGGCTTGTCATCTTAATACTGGTCTATCATAGGTTCTTGTTCACGCCTTCTGTCTTATTCAGGTTAAAATGCAACTCATTTCTCCTATAACCTTAAGCCCTGTAATATTTTCCACGTCATTCGTTCTAACTGCATCGGTCCCACGCACAGCTATTGATCTTCCAATGCGACCTGTGACCTTTCTCTTTCTGTCGCCGCCGCTTCCCATCTCGTGTAAACAAGCTAGTTAATAGCATAACGGCGTTTGCAGTTTCTGAAAGCACTCGGTTTTATTGGTTGACGGTTATGTAAAATTAGAGGGAGATTGAAGGTTGGTGTTAATAAATTATAGTGCAGAGCTTTTAAGCTTTAATGGCGGTATTATATTATGTAGCGGGTACTCAAATAATAAATGTTTCAGTAATATTATATTTACTAACAGCTAAGAACATATTGAATTTTCATTTAAACTTTAGGGTTTAACAACAAAAAAGGCGGTTTTCAAATTAGTTATGCACATTGTATAACAATTTGTAAAAATGGGTGGAGACAAAACAAGGCCAATTAGATATTTTGCTTGCGATTCCTTTCGATCTAAACAAAGAATCATTTGTCTACAAATCACAAGAAAACACATCTAATTCACTAGCTAGCTGCTAGGTTCACTAGCAGTCGTCTCGCAACTATCTTGTACTTTTCCTTTACCCTTTTGCGAAAGTGAGTCGCCCTTTGAAGTCCTGCCGCGGCCGGACAAACATCACCGGAGTCCTTTGAGTCGACCGTCTTGTGTCAAAGGTAAAGATAGTATACTGGCGTTTTGTGGACGGTTTGGAAACGCATCGGTCGCGGTGGCGTAGCGTGTAAATAACGCTCTAGTCACCGACTAAAACTATATGCAATGAAATGAACCCTTTTTTATGCACATGTGTATAACTGTTAAATAATTGGTATGTCTATTAGTATCATATGTATTAGTATCATAAAAAGAAAAAAAAACAGAGTTTGTACCAATAATCTTCAGGATCTTTTCTTCCACTATTAGAAAGTCATGGTGCCAACTCGTAGAAGAAAAAATGAACTAGGTTTAATTTCAGTAAAACTATGGTTTACACAAAAATTGCTACTGTGCTAATTTACTCAGTGTGAGAGGGTTCTTTTCTTAGGCATCTAAAATATACCTAAGAATAAAAAGATCATACCTTCCACCAAATATAGTACACAGCCCCGAAACTTAAGCAATTCGCTAAAAAGGTGCCCCAAAATTGTTATACGCGAGATATTTTCTGTCCCAAATATACGTTTCCAGGAAAGAATTGAAAAAGCGAATGTTTCTATTCCAAGAAAATTAGGACCGCTGACTTCTTGTTCAAGGGTATTTAGACCCTCGTGCCTTAGGTAATAAAAGCTATTATAGTTTAGCCAACGACTTGGGGGACTTGAAAGGTTGCTTAGCAATACTGTGCCCATTACGAAGGCTCTAGAGGCGAGCTTCCGAAACTAATTTGTGCTTTAATTGAGTCTAGCAATGTTTTGTACCTAATTAACTTTCTTGGGAAGCCTTAGTTTTACACTTTGGCTTTCTTAAAGAAGTGTTTTAAATGTTTGGTTACGTGAAAATTTATGACTTTCATTTATTTATTTATTTATGTTTCAAGAGCTAGTTGTGAACGTCCAAATAAAAACTAGTAATGATTGAGTGTTTTTTTAAGTTCTTCAAGTGTTATCATCATATTTACTTAATCTTTTATTTGACCTGTCATTGGACCCGTATTTTTGTAATAAACAAGCTTTAAAACTAGGTCACTTCTTTCTTATCTAGAATAGAAAATTCTTATTTCAAAACCGCCGTGCTTCGTTTTCATTAACTTTATTTAGTGCCCGCAGCTTCACACTGCAAGTTACCTGTTGTAATTTCTGAAAGTTGTCTGGTCAGTCCAGGTTTCAGCCAATGAAACAGTAAACCAGTCCGGGTAATTAGATTTACTGCTGGCTCCAGTGAATCTATGGAGGAGGTTGTTGGGTCGGGATAAAGAAAACGTGTGGGTAGATGCGTAGGGTTGCGAAAGACTTAAATTAGTTCGGGGTTCTTGTGGATTGGGAAAAGGTATGGATAATGCTGCCACGAATTATTGGTGGAGGTTTTTAAAGGGTGTTAAAAAAGGGACGTAGTTTCTGTATTCGTCGAAATCTTTTTTGTACCCGTGTAGTTAAAGAATCAAGCCTGACTGAGTTTCTAGTTTTGATTGAAAGGGTATATTTTCCAGGTCAGCATCTGATGATAGGTATTTTAAGTATTCGATAGAGAAATCTCAAAAAGTTATACACACTTTAAATGATTTGGGTATTCCTTTAAAGCGACTCGGGCATTTATTCTCGGAAAGCATAACTTAAGCGACGAGCAAAAATGATTTTTTTAAACGTAACTTTCTAACCAAAAAGTCTAAAAGGTATTACACAGGTTCTTATTTATTAATACTTTAGACCTCTAAGGCTTTTGAAACTGATGCCCAAAACCATCAGGAAATAAGAAAGTTAACCTTCCTTAATATTTGAACACAACCTTCATACAGGTAAAATGCAAGGACAAGCCGCAAAATACAAAGTACAACACACAAGAAACCTTATGTACAGACAGCTTAAGTTTAGATTTGTTTGAAGATAGCTAAACTGTTACCGTAAAAAAATAGCAACATATTATTGGTTATCCAATAAAAAGTGTAGAGAGACTTGACGTGTATTTTTTTGTGTCACTTGTAGCATTCGGCCCTGAAATTAGAATCGATAAAATCTTTGCGGTTTTTAGCAGATACTATCTTAAAATACTCATCTCTGAATGTTTCGACACCTGGCTTCCTACGTGTATTTCATCAGAATCATAATTATAGAAAATCAATAATAAAGACTCATTAGTAAGGCCAGTCGAAAGGGTACTAATTACTATTTCGACAAGTTCTAAGGTGAATGTCATTTTGATTGATTACTTATAAATAAAACTAATCCACCTTCACAATAGCGTTGTCTTTAATAGTTTTGAGTAGACAAAAACATTAAATTAAAGTATTTTGCAGACCAAAAAACCCTTCTTGGTTAGGGGCGGATGGGTTGGTTCATAAACTGTTTTTATATCATCTTTACGTTGTAAACGTTGCCCAAAATGGTAATTTGTGTTACATGCCGTAATAACCCGTTATTGGAGTACCTATCTAATACTCTACCGATACGGTTGGAATATAACCTTTATAGTCATTGCAATAGGTGTTAGTATTGTACTAATTATTGACTTTTAGCGAATATGATAGCAGTCAACATTTGATATAATTATGATAACAGTGTTCACACACGGAACTCTGAACAGTTAGTACATAGTTCACAAAGTAACGAAAAATGGGAATGAGCACCAACCACTAATGCATAAAAAGCCCTTCAGTTTTTCATAAAGAAAGTAGGAAAATAAATAAGTGATTTTAATGAAAGCTAAAGTTTAAAGCTTGTTATTCGCTCCAAGCACCCACTTAAAATTGTATACCAACGCTTAGCGCGAAACCTAAAACTGACAAATGCTATTACAGTGTCAAAGCCTGTAAATTGTGCGATTACCGTCGGTTGGGTCCATGAAATCTGAAAACTGTGATGGAAGTTGTTTTGGTTGATTTTATATTTAAATCCCGAGCATCATTTTTGTGCTATTGTTTTTTTTTTATTAAAGCATCCTTTTGGTATCATTATTTATGACAAAAAGCGTCTGGCCAACTTCTTCATAACTCAACTTTTTAAGTACCTAATGACTACTCAGCACCTTAACATCAATTTGATCAGAGGTTCAAAATCAAAGTGATCGTGCCCAGCATACAACCCAGAACTAGAACATCGTTTGCATTTTGAAGACCTCTAAGTAGCTTTTAGATATTCCCAGAATTTCCATATCGGAACACCATTTAACTAGCGGAAGTAATTGATCGTGAAATATGAGGTTAATTAGAAAATACCGAGGGAGTATTGATTAGTTTGAGATGCTTGTGGAAACTTTACGAGTAGTGTAGGCAGGGATGAATCAAGACCAGCTGAAGTTAATGATCCGTTCTTTGACGTAAGAAAACCCCCTCGAATGACGCAGTAGAGCCCAACGATCCATTCATCTTTTAAATAACAGAGCCTAGAGGAATGTCATTTGGTGTCCTTGCGTATTGTTATTGTCTTACAGGCTTCAATATGTGGGATAAAGGGATCTACGGGGTAGGAAGGGTGAGAGAGCCCAATGCAAGTGTGCTTAGGGAATGGTCGGTCAGGTTCGCGAGGATAATGTTATTTGCGGCGGGGAGGTGCGCGGCGGGGGCTCGCGCAGGCCGCGCTAGATCGAAGGCCGAGCGCGCGGCGCGCAGGCGCGGGCGGCCGCGACCGCTGCTCCGCCGGCGGACCGCAGTCCCCCCGGCGCCATGCCCGCGCCCTGACCGCAGCACGCTCCCGACCGACGGGTAAGTGGACCGCTGGGAGTGGTAGGTGGCGCCAGTGCGCCGGTGACTCATAGCTGCGTCACCGCGGCCGCCCGGGGCCCGGACCCGCTGCAGTGTTATGTAACGCTGGGAGTGCATCGCCGATACTTTCGACGGCTCGGCCGCGCCGCTCCGCCGCACACGGCTGCGAAACATTCACATTTTCGAGTCGTACTTGGTCGGAGTCGCCGCTGATTCGGCTGAATCGCGACATGAGCTCTTGTGTAGAATGTGTGCGACGCAAATGTGCTTTTCAAACTGTGTCCGTGTTGTTTCCTGCTGTGGGATTGTGCTAGTGCTCTCTTGTGCTTGTTCAGTTGTTTTGGAAGTGCAACGCTGACTTTTTTCAGTTGCCGAACAAGTGTTTGACGTAGGTATTGATTACGGTTTGGTGCACATCATATCGTGATCCTCTTGTGTTCATTATAGGAATTCACTTTCGATATTGTTTCTTTCTTCAGGACTATGCGGTGTTGAAATGGTTGTCGGATTAATGTTGACATGGATTGAAATCATTTGATATTTTGCTAGTTGGAAAGCGTTGTTTTACAATATTCTCGAAGAGAATTACGTGCCTACTCCAATTGCACATTAGATTGTATAACCTCGTTGTTATAATAAACATAAGTATACGTTTTAAGAAATATTTTTCACGTAAATCGGTAGTTGTGTGCGTACGCGCCGCTCGGCAGTAGACCGTGACACTTGATGCTGAAAGGCCGACTGACCTGATTAATGTTCAGCTTTTTAATTGACCCCATTTTTTATTATCACACATTTTTTTCTACATTTAATTATAAATGAACAATTTTATTCAGTAAAAACTGCAGATTTTTGCCTACGATCCCTTTTGTGCAATCTAATTCGGCTAATTAAAGATGCGTGTGTGTAATTGCAAATAATTTTATTCATTTTAACGAGACTAACCAACACAATAAATCTATCTTTTGTTGTTGTGAAATTAAAAGTGCTAACAATTCGGTTGCAAAACGCTATTAAATGTTGGAATTATTACAACAAAAAGAAACAGCTTTTTGCATTGCTGTTGCTACGTAACTTTTAAATACCTACTAAAATACATTACAAAAACGTTGATTAAATATAGGTATAAAATAAAGCAAGTTCTTAATTGTAAAACAACGGAAATACTAATTTATATGTACTTGAACTAAATAATATAAACAAGGCCAATGCGTGATATTTAAAATGATAAAAATCTGCGTGAAAGTCAACTAGCTCTCTGTAATAAAACTTCAACTTTCTCTAACATTTTGCGCAAACCACGGTATTTGTTATGCGTTAATCTTGGTTTTTCACACATGTTCTTTTGTATATGTTATATTACTGTAAGGTGAATTAGTTAGAATCAGCAATAATTAAAGTAAAACTAGTAATAAACTTGTAATTAACAGCGTAAACATAAAATATTTCATCATATTGCCTGTTGTTGACCAATCGCGGAAACACAATCGGATGGATGGGCTTTATGCATAATTCTAGACTTCTTATACATTGATAATTGGGTATTTTAATGATTTGTAAGACAAAATAAGCAATAAAAGGTATTCAGGTGGTCTTTAGTTGTTAATTAACTGCTGTTTTGTACATTTTGTGATAATTAAGGTCCAAAGATGGATATTTTTTAAAATATTTAACGGACTGATCTTCCTGCCTACATACTAGTATTTACTGATGATAATCAGGAGAATTATTAGGGTCTTACATAAATAACTACAATTATTTCAATGATAAACGACAGGGATATATTTTAGGACACGTTTTATACATTACTGTTTGTCTTTTATCTCTGTTAAGCAGTTAATCAATTGAAATAATAACCTTCTCTGTATAAATAAAAGTATTATTAAATAAAATATAGTGATTTAGTAATGTAGAAACAGTTTTTATTGTTCCAAATATTATTATGTTGGAATGTATATTTTTTAATGACTAGAATAAATAAAACCGAGTTTAATTTTTTTTTTGTTTTTAACTAAATATAGCGTCTATAGTTGTCTTGTTTATTTTTTAAACGTTAAATGCATTTATATTTGTTCATTATGTAGCTATAGGACGGACGAAAACTGTTTGAACCTGGAATAAAAACCAATTTCATGTAGCTGTGTTCAACATTAGGATTCACCAGAGTTTTGTTTATTTATAGATAAATACATATTCCGTTTTTAAATGGATAAAATGCATTTATTCTATTCTTTAATGTACACGTACCTACTTTTTCTTATAAAGAAAATAAACTAACTTGGAACCAAGCAGAATTATTGTTGCCAAACAACAACTTTATAAAAACAACTTCGAGATAAAATATAAAAAACAACTGCTTTTAAAAAGAACAACTGTATTCCAAAATTGTACAAATTATTATTAATTTATCTTTTTGACGAAATTTTATGGCCCACATGTCGTTTTTTAACTTAACCATAGTACGTTTCACTACAGTAAGCCTATATCTTGTCAACCTCTACGGTTTATTAGTTCCAACTTCTAAATCGATTTTTGCCTTATGAGGTTCTCTCCATTAACACCACCCATAACACTGTAACCTATTAACATCAAACCAATACAATTACCATAATTCCTAACCCTAACCCTTCTCCACAGGTGTGACAAGCCTCCAGTACCGATGTGCTAAGCCCGCCAACAGCAAGCAGCAGCCATGTCGTCGGTGAAGGTAGCGGTGCGCGTGCGCCCGTTTAACTCGCGGGAGATCGCGCGCGACAGCAAGTGCATCATTGAGATGAGCGGGAACACTACAGGTTAGTTTGTGATAGACTAGCTAGACTTTTTTAGCGTTTTACAGGCAGATCAATGGCTTTTCCCGTGGGAATGAGCCTTTTTCCCGCAGTAAAAAGTAGCCTATTTTCTTTATTGGGTATTCAACTAACTCCAATTCAAAATTCATGACAATTGGTTCAGCCGTTTTTAAGTGAAAGCGGAACATAGAGACAGACATAATCATTTTCACGTTTATTATAGTAAGGAGGTTCTGGAATAAAATAGAAGCTAGAAAGGAGAAAGATGCCTGGAATATACACTAGATAGTCGGTAATGAGAAGGAAAATAGTACGTTAAATCAGTGGCATAGTAAATTGTGTGTTTGAAAAAAGTCAGAAAATCGGTTCGGTTTTGTATGAGGGGAGTAGAAAAAACAAATAAAAAGTGTAGGCTCTATCAGTTACGTTTGCCGTGATTTGAGACATACAAGGACAACACACAGCTTAACTAGCCAAGAATAATGGTACAAATTGAATAAAAATACCATAAGCAAATGAATCAAATTCAAATTGTATTTCTATAACGTCGGTAGGGATATTCGCTATTTTAGGATTAAAACATGTTGATAGGCTTACCATGGCTTCGAAAACATAGACCATCAAAGAAAACACACTTGCCTAATTAAAACCATAAAAATGTTATGAATGAAATAATAATAAAGATGAATAAACATAAGTTATAATTATATTTCCATGACGTAGGTAGAGTTTGTATCTGTCAGTTACAGTTACTGTGGAGGGAGAAAAACAATGTGTGCTGGTAGATTGAATGAATAAATGAATAATTATGCATATGTGTATATATCGCTTTTTAGTTTCTACTCATTGAAGTTATAGATATTAAATACCAAAAAATAACCAAAAAAGTGACTTTTCCAATGGGCGTGAGGTATTTATTGCTGCATAAAGTAGTGACTCAGTCTTATATAGTTCTTCTTTATCTATGTTATTTAGTGACGTGGACGTTTCTTTGTGATTGCAAAACAAATATTTAACCAGTGTCCAAACATCAAAATTGTTACATGTAGTATTAACTCAAATATTGTGGGAAAAAAAGTTAGTCATTCGTTGACCATCAAGGGCTATAATATGATTCTGTCATTACAACCTAGCCTAGCATGGGTGTTTAACACGCTATAGTAATTCTATAATAATTTTCTAAATAGCAAGTTGAAGTCACTCCCAAGTGATTTATTGAAACTAGGTTTAATGTTTCGCCCCCGACCCCGCTTGCGGTCATTAAGTAAATGAAGATGGATAGCATCTGTCACTTGGATCCGGGTCGAGGCGTTGGTGAGATTAGCTTTTTCATATTAATTAATGTGTGATATTGTGTTTCTGAGACCGGGGGGCTAACTCTTGTATCTTGAACCTAATTGTAAATCGAGAGGAAAAGGTTCATGGGATGACGTCAAAGTTTAAATGACTATACCTGGATTACCTATGAAACGACCTAATAAATTGATTGTCTCTTGGGGTTTAAAATATGGGTTAAAAATATTGTCTTCAGCTGGAGATTTAAATTATACCTTCTTTAAACGGTTAACGTTAAAGTTTTAGCCATCAAATACTGTTTGATGAAGCGGTATTTTGAAATCCTATCTTAAATTAGTAATATAAATATATTTATTATCTTCAGAACATAGTTTTGAAACTGTATTGGTTAAAACTCATTTATACCGACCCTGTCTAGACATTTGATTGTTTTAATTATTTCGAAGATCTTGTTATTAATTAAAAAGGCGAATCCAATCATAAAGAAAATCAAATTCTGTTTCATGTTGTTCAATTGGTTCTCCATTTTAGGAAATTACAATTTCTGCTCTCCTATTGGAAAATAAAACTAATTAATTTGAGGGCGAAAGGTTTTGATTCAATTTGGCAGTTGCTTCTGTGACTTTCAATAGATTTTGATTTCTTTGTTGTATTTGAAAAGTATTATATTATTCACAACTCCGTGGTTTTGTTTGTAAAAGTATGAAACAATAGGCAGCAACCTTTAACCTCCAGTTTTCTGAAGTACTTGATTATTTTAGTAGTGCTTTAGTTTTACAACATTTTGATTAAATTGCCGTTTACTGTTATTATTCTAAGTTAATTTATAAGTATTAATTCTCAAGACAAAAACTGTTAAGGTTATTCAGAATTTACTAACATTTGTGTACTTTAGGGTAGGGTAGGGTACTTTACTTTCATATACCTTTCATAGATACCTACAAAATAGGTACACATAGAAACCGGTAGTATTAAAACCAGGCCGTAAGGTCGTTCAGAAGCCTTACGACTTGACAATGTCAATACAGATCAATACAGCAGCGCGTGAGTTGCATCGCAATTACTTCCGCGCATCACTACTAATCGATAGATGGATAATGCACAAAGGTGTTAGCTTAGTTTGATACTAATGGTTAGATATGAGGGGTAACTTAAATATCGTTATGATTATTTTTGTTTTAGTCATGAAAATCGCTGTATAAGTAAAGGGTTCAAAGGGTTTTTGTCGTACTCTTTATCAAAATTGATTTTCATTTTAGTTGATTTAGGGCTGATTTTTCAATAGTCATTTAAATGCTAACTGACTGATAAGAGGTATGTTTTCATTGTCACTTCATACATATGTCAAGTATTTATGTTCGACGTGCAACCAAAACATACTGATTTTCTGTCAGATAGACTTTATCTGACTATTGAAAAACCGGCCCTTAGTATTTTAATATAAAGATCGTACCAAAGAAGACAATCAACACTCTCTCTCTTTTTAACGAAATGTTTAAATTTTATGCACCTAATGATATTTTAAAAACTTTAACGGAATATCTACTTCCATTCTGTAAACAGCTTAAAACAAACAAGGGACATAATTTTAAATACTTAGCTCAGTAAAGGCCTATTCAAACCTGAGCGATATTCGCTGCCGCTGTGGGTAGAGGTACATACCGCGCGGGTTTCGCTCAGGTATTTAGTATCAATTACCTACCGCTTAGGTCTGAACAGTATTACTACCGCATACCCACTGGGTTTTCTCTGCCGTAGACGGTAGCGAATACCGCTTAGATCTGAATAGGCCTTTAACTAAGCTCCAGAAAATTCTTTGTGAACAAGACACGACGAACTCTACAATTTATTACGACAAGCTAAATTTGTACAAGAATTTACTAAATGTCTACAATAATTCACTTAAATTTCTTGAAATAAGCCCACTCATGTTATTAAATAACATTATTTTAAGAAGGTACGCCGCCTAAGCAGACTTTTCTTGTCTTTCTTTGAAATGAATATTATTTATTCAGAAAAGATATCAGTTTTCTTTCTCTTCGAGTTTTAGGTTATTTATGTAAGACAAAATAGATGTAGGTGACTTTATTCACTGAGTTGATTCCACGAAATTTTAATATAAAACATAGACTTCAACATGAATATTTTATTACTATCCTAAGGCTATCTTTTGTGATATTCTTTCACTGAAAAATGGGCTTTAATGTTTTACATCCTGAGTTCAAATTGGAATGGTTTTTTCAATCGTAGCGTTTAAAGTCGTTGTGAAAAGTCGTAGTTAACGAGCCACCTCGTTAGTTTGTGCACAGTCGGTTAACGTGGTAACGAGATGGTCGGTAAATGACTGGAGTATGCATGGAACTGGAGCAAGTAATAGTTATTAAAAAAAAAAAAAAACGCCATCCAGTAAATTAAAGAAAAACGTTACATTTATTGATATCATAGTAAGATATGCGTAGTAAAATTTGTGAATAATTTGATATAAATAGAACACTGGTTATTTGCAAACGGTAATGTGTAGTTTCTATTTGATCCCCCTGCAAATTATAGGAATATGTTTAATTTTACCTAAGTATTTGTGAATTTAAACGTTTTTCCCTTTTTCTGAAATAAAAGTCATCAATCGATCCAAGCTATGTTTTAAACCGTTTGCCAAAGGGTTAGTATTTTTTCTAGATAATCGGCGCAAATTGGTTTTTCCTTGATAACCTTCTTGCTTCCTACATCCTCTATTTGGATTGCGTATTACCATAACTAGCATTAAAATATAATACTTACTTGTATCTAGCCTTGATCAAAGTTGTGAAACCACAATATTCCTTGCTACCTGTCGTGTATCGTATTTCTTTTAACCAGGACATAGAATATTGTCAAAGGTTTCGTTAAAATGTAAGTTAATTATTTCACTACAATTTCCTACAAAACTATAGAAGCATCATTTTGGAGTCAGATAAAAATTGTTTACGCTCACGGCTCAATAACATTAAAGAATTTTAAATAAAAAGGATTTGTAGAAGTTAACAATTTTTATACAATAAAAGAATACAAATATAATAATAATAATAATAATAAACTCTTTATTGCAATTACAAAAGTAGATTACATAGAAAACATTAAATTAAACAATTACAATTGGTGGCCATATCGCTTTGAGCGATTTCTCCCTGGCAAACCGAATTTAAAAAGGAGACTTAGTGCTAATGCTTGCGGATAGGTTCCAGATTGCAATATGTATAGCTATAATAAAATTTTATAAATTTAATTAAGATAAACATAAAGTGTAATATAATACGTGACATATCTAAACTAATAAAATACTTATAATAAAATAAATAATAAAATACTTATAATAAAATAAATAATAAAATACTTATATATTATATCGATAAAATAAATATAATAACATCAACTATTCACATAGTGAAAGGAAATGATCGTGTAAAAGTTTTTTAAAGGAGTCTATATTAGCAGCTCTTTGAACTGAGACAGGCAATTCGTTCCAAAGCTTTACAGCTTGTACAGTGAAAGACTTGCTGTAGAAATTGGTATGACACAGAGGAGTAACAAGAGTTAACCTGTCTGCGGAGCGCAGATTGCGATCGTGGCTATCTGTTAAGTATGAAAAGTTTTGCTTCAAGTACCCCGGGGTTCTCGGGTCAAACAGGATACGATATAGAAGGGACAGGATGTGAGCATTTCGGCGAAAGCGGATTGGGAGCCACTTGAGCGTCTTACGAAATTCGGAGACATGATCATACTTTCGTATGCCAAATATAAATCGAATGATAAGATTTTGAAGACGCTCAAGCTTGTCTAGTTGTTCTTCCGTTATGTCAGTAAAGCAAACATCTGCGTAGTCAAGGACAGGAAGAAGAATAGATTGAGCCAGCATAGTTTTGGTGGATACGGGCAAAAAGTTTTTTAACCTTTTGAGGCTACCATTAGCGGCAAACAGTCTTTTGCTTATATCATCGATATGAGCATTCCAAGACATGGTTCTGTCAAAGATTAAACCAAGATTTTTTACTGTATTACTGTAAGGAATGTCAGTATTTGCAAAATTGACTGCAGTCAAATGGTCTGTATTAATTCTATCAACGAGTTTGGAGCTACCTATAATCATAACTTTAGTTTTCTTTGGATTAATCCTTATAGCGAATTGCCTACTCCAGTCGGTAATAACGTTGAGATCATCATTAATAGCACTGATAGCATGTTGAACATTATTAATGTCGGAATGTCTGTAAATTTGGAGATCGTCTGCATACAAATGGTAGAGAGAAGATATTTGGGAGGTTATCGAACTGATGAAGATAGAAAAGAGAAGAGGAGACAGCACGCCACCTTGAGGGACACCGGCATCCAGAGAGCACCACGTTGAATACGTGTCTTCAACACGTATGCGTTGTCGTCGGCCATGTAAGTAGCTGCTGAACCAGTTGATTGCAGCTGGAGAGATGTTTATAGAGTCAAGAACAGTCAGTAAGATGTCAAAGTCAACACTGTTAAAGGCATTGCTGAAGTCAATGAGAGTCATAATAGTCACTTGTCTATTTTCCATTTTCAGGCGGATGTCGTCAGCAATTTTAACAAGCGCAGTAACAGTGCTATGTCCAGGTCGGAATCCTGACTGAAGAGGATTGAGGAGGTTGTTGGTAAGAAGGAAGTTATTAAGTTGTTTGGAAACCAGACGTTCTAGGACTTTAGATAGAAAAGGTAGGATTGAAATAGGGCGATAGTCAGAAAAGGAGGTAGGCGAGGAATTTTTTGGAAGTGGGATAAGATTGGCATCTTTCCAAAGGGAAGGAAAAACACCGGACTGTATTGAATTGTTAAAGATGTTGGTTATTACCGGAGCTAAGATCTCCAGTAGCGGTAAAACCATGTTTCGGCTAATACTGTCATTACCAATTGCATTTGAGGTGATGGCTGTAATAGCTTTTTTAACATCTGTCTCATTAAATGGGCTTAATACAAATTTCGGGAAATTTGGAGTAGGTAAGGAAGATAGATGATTTATGGTCGTAATTTTAATATTTGGATCACAGGGAGGAGCTGAGGAAAAATGATGATTAAGGTTATGAATGTCAAGGTCAGTAGGGAGTTTGTTGTCGGACCGTTTGCCGGCGCCTAAATTTTTAAGAAATTTCCAGACCCGTTTGGGATCTGGATCATCAACAGACATGTGAATGTGGCGACGCTGTGCATCTCTACACATTGTATTGCAGCGATTACGGAGAGATTTGTACTTAGCACGATTAAGTTCAGTCGCGTTCTTTTTAAATTTTGACTTTGCCCGATTGCGTTGTAACATCATGTCCTTTATATCTTTTGTCAGCCACGGTGCTGGTGGATGTTGAAGCTTGACTGGGCGTATTGGAGCATGTTTGTCATAAAGCTGAATCAGGTTATGGGTAAGAAGCTGAACTTGCTCGTCTACGCACAGCAAAGAACCGACAGAGGCCCAATCTATGTCACCAGCATCACAAAGAAGTTTATCATGATCTATACCACCAAAATTACGCTGGAGAAGGATACGGGGTTTGGTCTTTGGTGGGCGAATTTTGTAGGATAAGTATAGGAGGTCGTGGTAGGAAAAGGCATCGGCACTGTATTGACCGTGCTCATAAACATGATCAGGACAGGAAACAATTTTTAGGTCAAGGAGGGAGGGAGCACTATTGGGATAGAAATGTGTAGGATTACTAGTGGAGAGGATATGAAGGTTACAGGAGTTGATAATAGAACAGAGTTTTCTTGAACGGTAGTCATTTTTAAGAAGACAAGTGTTCAGATCGCCCATAAGGATAAAGTGTTCATAGGAAGGAAGGAGCTGCATCAGAGTACTCTCGAAGCTGTCGAAATAATTAATGGTCGCATTTGGACTATAAATAACACCTAAGAGCACTCTGGTGTGTGAAAGGGTAATCTCAACAAACAGATGTTCAGCTGTATGACTAGGATTCGCATGAGACGATATGCTGACGACTGAGTAAGGTATTTTGGATCTCAAGTAGATTGCCACACCACCACCAGTACGATCCGGACGATCGTTTCGTAAAAGGTGGAATCCAGGGAGAGCATAAGATGTGGAAGGAAGACAGGGACGTAACCATGATTCGGACACTAGGATTGCGTGGATGTTAGAATTGGGAAAGGATGTCAGCATATCGGAGTAGTGTGCCGGAATGCTCTGGGCATTTATATAGATAACATTGAAATTAAAAGGACAGTTAGAAAAACAGGAATTCAGGGAAGAAGAAAGAGATGGGGTACTGTGAAAACTATCATCACTCAAATCAGAAGAACCTGACGAAAACGAGTCAAAAAAGTCTGCATTTACAGAAGTATTCATATAAAATATGTCTATAATAAGATACACAAATATATATAATAAGATGAACTAAATAATAATAAAGAAAATATTTATGTAAAAGTACTAGTTTATAGGTTTATACACCTGCCAGCAAATCAACAATATTAACATATTAAAAACAAACACAAGATGAATGTAAAAAAAGAAATAAAAAAAATAAAAGAAAATTAAACGAAAACAATTTAAATTGCAAAAAAAAAAAAAAAACTAACAGATCTGTAGTTGAGGACTGAAACGGAACGCAACATTATGACAACACTGACTGACCAAGTGATCTGTCACTGTCTGTGTTACACACCGACGTCTGTCAATCAAGACATTTGATTCAACTCATCAAAGAAAAGTTAGAAAATTAAGAAAAACTATTATAAGCTATTTATGATTAGAAAATTCAAGAGAAATAAAATAATAATGGCAAAAACTATCGACGTGCTGTCCGGCTGCGAGTCCTTACAATTTTCGACACGGCGGGAACAGCTTCCTTAGCAGCAGGATCTGGGAGCAGTGAAAGGTCTGCCATTGAGTCGACACGATGACGTGCACCATCCTCAGTCACCACGAAGATACTCCCGTCACGAGTCCAGCATTTCGGAACTCCGAACTTCTGGCGTGCCATCATGAAGGTGTCATGTCTACTTCTGGTCAGAAATTCCGACAGAGTAACACCAGAACCTTTAAGGTTGGTCTTAGACAGCCATACCTTGCTTTTGAGGGAGAGCTCCTTAAACTCAACAAGCAGGGGCCGAGGCTTGTTGTTCACAGATTGTCCCAATCTATGGCAGCGGACCCAATCCTGTGCAGAGATGTTTGGCACCTTTGTTAGTTGCAAGGACTTCAATGCAGCTGTCGAAGTATTCTCCTTAGATTCTTCAGGGACTCCATGTATAAGAAGAATATTGCGACGGTTGTGCATTTCGAGCTGCTCACACTTGTTTGCAACAATCTGCACCTGCCGCTCAACTGTCTTGACTGTGGCTAACATCAAAGTGCGAAAGCTGAAGAACTCTGCAGCTAGTGATGACAATGTTGGAGAAGGATTGGACACTTTGTCGAGCTCACCTTGAAATTTATCCATCCTAGAGTTGAATAGCTCAGAAAGCTCCTCCATGGTTTGCTTCAGAGACTCCATGTGTATGTTTTGTTAAGTGAAGTGAAAGAATTAGACAAAGGAGATAATGCTGGTAGGTTATCTGTTCAATACAGTATAAATTTCATTGAATGTACACTTTAAAGTATAAATTTTTAATTAAATTTGCAAGAGCTTTTTAAAATGGTGTTTACTTTTTGGAAGCTACCCGCTTTTTTTTTATACCAAATATACCTGTTCTCCGAGGTAACTTTTAATAAAATTGTGTCTTCTAAATCTCAATACAGACGCATCTTAAACCAACTTTATTTACCGCCTCTGTCGCAATGATTTTCACTTTAACCTTGAGTCCAGTTTAATTGTTTGAAACGTGGTAAGTAGAATTTACTATGGCCGCCCTTTGCAGGCTTTACGACCGTGTAATAGACGTTTTATGGGTCGTTTTATGTGCGCGGGGGCAGGTAGGTATGCAAGTAATTGCTGACTCATGGGGCTTAGTTTAAAGTTTCCTGTGAACGTGTGTTAGGTTCTTAAACTATGAAAGGACCACCCTTCGAAACTGGCTAAGACGCCTGGATAGTCCGACAGCAGGCCTGTGGACTATCGAAGCCCTCCGTCCCAACTTTCCGGATTGGCTAAACAGGCGACATGGTGCGCTCACCTTCCGGCTATGTCAAGCGCTAACCGGCCACGGTTGCTTCGGCGAATACCTGTTCCGCGTCGTGCGCCGGGAGGTTGATGCGAGGTGCCATGAATGTGGTGCCGATGAAGACACCGCGCAGCACATGCTAGAATCTTGTCCGGCATGGTCGCAGCAGCGGGAGATCCTAGTCCAGGATATTGGAGATGACCTGTCACTGCGGGCCATCATATCTAAGATGGTCCGCAGTGAAACGGCATGGTCAACTGTCGCCTCTTACTGTGAGCAGGTCATCAGGCTCAAAGAGGCAGCGGAAAGGGCACGCGAGGATGACCCCCTTGCGGACCCTTCCCGTCGGAGGAAAAATGGTCGGCAAAGGCGCCTTTATAGGCAACTGATGCCAACCTGATAAGGGGTGAAGGCCGTGGAGGGGGGCTCCACGGTCCGGTGTTCATCAACACCCCCTAACGCCGATGCACAACATCTGCCGAGTTCGAAAGAACACCAAGTGGCGTGAACCGAGAAGAATGCGACAAGCTCCCTCGGTCACGCCCCATATTGGAACGACGGGCAACGACGGTTTTTTAGTCGGTATTTCAGCCTTCTGCTGAGCGACTCCGACATACCCAGGGGGCAAACCCCTCTTATCTCTCTGGGTATAAAGGATTTTTCCGTCGAAAAAAAAAAAAAAAGATTCTTAAACTATACATCTTTATGGTGCTTTGACATTTCTAACGTTGGATAGATAGTCGTTAATAGTTCGGTTTTGGTTTATTAGTTGCTGTTTAGTAAAATAATCCACGCGTCATGTGAAAGATACGATTGTTATAAAATCACGTCCAAACGGCTAAACGGATTTGGATAAAACTAAGTATATACCGTTATACCACAAATAAAAAAACATAGAAAAGTCCTCTAACTGCGAGTAATCATCGCAAGGCGAAAAGCTACTTAAATCTTTAAAAATGTTCAAGGTTAAAATTGATTTACTACCGAAAAAGTCAACTTTGCCTTAGATTAATTTTCCATTGACTTAATAGCTTTTGTTTCGGCCTTTAATGACAAAAGCGGCGTACCCCGTGACGTGTATAAATGACGTCATCAATTTACGGTTGGTTCAGTGGGCTGTGACGTCATCGTTTTATGATCCGTTTACACGGTGACAATGAACTTGTTCTGTTATGTGTGTTTGCTATGGGCTTGTTAGGCGAGTAGTCTTTTGTTGACCGCTAAGAAAAATGCAGAAAACCAGATTCCAGTGAAAAGAGTTTTTCAAAAGTATGGGTTGTAGTTTTGTTAAAGATTAGTAGCCTTTTCAATATCAATATGAATTTTTTTTTTATTACATATTGGTTGGATAAAAAAAAACTCAATAATGTTAACTTTAAAGTGCTAATAAAATATCGTGTAGGTAAATTGATAATTTGGAAATGTTTCACACAATACTGCGAACCAATTCATATGCAGTTGTTTATGAATAAGTAATTTCATTTCGTTGCATACGCTTTAAATAGTAACAAATGGAATCCTCATAGGACACTGTCCTTGGTTCTATTATATTTTACAGACCACATTTAAACCTAAAACCTCTGCGATCCCTTTAAAGCTTGAAAAACCTTACTCAATAGCTTAAGCCTCCCATTCATTCCACACAAAATACATTGTTACGTTATACCACTGCCGTTATGCGGTGGCAGTTAGTTACCACCACTAAATCCTAACAAACAATGTACTGAAACACTTGCAAACATAAGAACGTGGTGGTAAAGTGCTGCAAGAGATTTAGAAGGTGCTGTGAAAGGCTTTTAAAGGAGTTTCATTGTTTGAGGGAGACAAAGTTGGAAGAAATTGTTGGGGAACTGATATATGTGTAAAAATAGGGTTTGAGACTGTCTTTCTTTTCAATGTCTAGTCTTGCACACATATTCCTTTTTATTTCCAATGTGAAATACATGCAGAGAAAGATGAAAGCTTAAAAATGTTATGAGAGATTTTGTCTGGTACATGCAAAAATTTCTGTGAAAAATAAGTTACCACAGAAATAGTTAAAAACATGGAATATACAGCCTGTTCCTAATTAATTAGTAACATTTCGACGTACCTACGACTAATTATTAATATTCTGTTATATTTAACTTGGAAACAGAAACTAACAAAGCTTTGGCATTAATCATGTACGCTTCGCAGTTTGTGGAAAACTCATTACAGCTGCCTTCCAAGTATCTACATAATAATTCAGTACTAGGAAAAGCTAGGTTACTGGAAATGCAGTGGTTAACTCTATTATACTTTATGTCGTATTGGTTTTAAAGTAATAGCGTACTTGATATTATGTTCATTTTATACATTTTGAAAATACATAATAGCTACCTTTCTCGAGCATTAACTAAATAAAATACGTTTCTGTAAGAGCATGATAATATTAATAACAGTATTCCGAATAAGGTAGAATATGATCATACTTTTTATTAAGTGTCCATCACATAAAGAATAACTATGTAAATTCAATCTTCGTACTCATACTTATAAGAAACAGCAACATGCATGATAAAAGAGGTCATACAATTACCGCTGCATTCACATGCACTTTATTTGTTTTAATTAAACTGTGAAGTAGCTATTACTATACGCACTTGGAGTGTTGCATGATGGACGTCTGTCACGCGACTGTCGGACCTCGTCGGCAGTCGGTATGTAGAGTAAACGTTGACCAAGGTCTGTGGTGTAAAAAGGCGGAGTTTTATATCGATTTGATAGACGGATGGTTTTAAGGTTTTGAATGGGGAATTTAGGTCGACTGGGGGTTCGATATTGAGGTGTACTTTTGAATGAGATGGTGTAGGTTTAGGCGTATAGATATTTTGTTAGGTATTTTGAAGTTATAGACACTGGTTTTAAAAATCTTAATTTTGTTAGGTAGTTAAGTTAGGGATAAATGCAAATGGCACAATCGATAGTTCGATACTAATACTCAAACTTAATTAAGTTCTTAGTTTTCTATTCTTCTTTTTTCTTGTTATGCCTATATTACTGAACAGATTTCGGTGACACTTCGTCAGTATCGGGCTAAAATTTTGAAAGCACGATGCCGAAAGTACAACTATACATTAGTTGTTAAAAAGTATTAACTTATTTAAATAACTTTGTTTCTGACTTGTTTCGAATAAAATAAGTATTACCCAGAGTGAAAGTTAGTTACAGAGACTGTTGTAATGCCGAATTTATGATCGTTGCGTAATTTTATAAATATAGATATACTCATGCATGTAAATAAACAAAGTTAACTTTTTTGCATTATAATTTGAATAGTTTTATAAGATCGGTCGGACTGTAGGAAATTCTGATGATGATGAAGAAAAACAACTTTCTTTTGTCATAGAAGCCCCTACTAGGTGCTTCTAAATTGGCTTCGACATTTTCCTCCACCTAATCTACCTATATATTTTTTGCATAACCAATTCCAATATTGGCTACGTTTTCCGAAATACTCGGGAAATTGTGCCCACGATCATAGCCAATAAGGAAAATGGTGTCCAAACAAGTGTACAATACGGTTTCGTTCGCCATTCGGGGCGATGTTATAAAACCAACTCGGTAGAAAATTCTCGAATAAGGTCAAAGAGTATTCACAATGGCAGTGATTTGGGTTTGATGACGCGGAAAATCTTACGGCGTTTACTGCTCTATGACTTGTTTAGGGTGTTTTTTGCGTGTGCGCTGACCTGTGACGGGTTGGAGGGTTCTGTAAAGTTTTTTTGTGTAAAAGGAAGGTATATTAGAAAGAGAATTAAATTATGTATGTTAGAGTTAAAGACTGTTAATTATGTGTTGGGAAAATTGCAACCTGAAAAGGGCTACGTTGTAAAAATCACAACTTAAGTTTTTTGCGAATGTAGAGTCTATATTTTTGCATTTTGCACTGTGTGCCGTGTCTCAATATTAAAATTAGATATTTGTGCACAAACAATAAAAAGAAACTCATCATTCTCCAAAGTCCACCGTGCCAAAACGAACAAATAAACCGGAAGCTAGACAAATCCAATCCCAGTCTTGGAACTATTGGTTTTCCAAATTGCACTCTACCCACGGAAAGTGTAATAAAAAGCGGATTAAATTACTTGGCTGCAGCGGAGTGACTCATGCCGGGGTGAGGTCAGGGTGACAAGCGTGGGCGGGGAAATACGACAGGGGAAAATCGCTCATAACGGGAAAGTTTTATGAGTTGTTGGAAGAGAGGAAGGCTGATATTTGCCGTTAAGTAGGATGTGATAGTGGGCGTAGCTAAGTGTACCTACTAATTATACCTATTTTAATTGAAAACGATCGATTTATGTTTAAATCCGGACGTAAAATAGCTGCAGCACTTTCCTAATTAGGCTAATATTTTCCATTTGACTGTTATTTTCGAAATGCTAGTTGCGATGTAAATTTTACACACTTTATTATGAAAAATATCATTGGCACTGGCTAAACCCTTAATAACTTAAAACAATCACTGAACATCAAACTAGAAGGGTCCTTCTACAGTCTCTTGAACGAGTTAGCTCTATACTCTACACACCGCGTCCGCGTCCGCGTCTCCCGTCAACAAGTCCTCCCGCCGCAACTGCAACCGTCTACAGCGCCAGGCGACAGCGACGGTCGATATGTCGCGACGGAGCGACGACACGCACACATGCACGCTCCCACATCAACGGCTATAAGTTGAAGACACCCACACATGCAAGATTTCACATCAATAGCTATAAGTTGAAGACACCCACACATGCAAGATTCCACATCAACGGCTATAAGTTGAGGACACGCACACAGGCACACTTCTACATCAACCACTATGAGTAGAAGTGTACCACACACACATACACAGAATAATACACGTATACACACAGACACAGAATAATACACTCACAGAGACAGAAGGATAGTTGAAAGTTGGAGTGTGTATGTTGTAGAGCACTTGTAGTGGAGAGGATGATGTTTTTAGGGTTGACGATGAAGGGTAGAAATGGAAATTTGACAGGTGTAAAGGTTTCTTGAATAGCAGAAAGGCAGCAAAATATGTTTTTTTTTGTTACGAACCGAAGCTTTAGGCTTTTAGGCTTTAATTATTATGCAAATCATTTATACATATTATTTTTATATTATCAGAACGTTTAGCTAGTGTTTTTTTTGCTATTATCACTAAAATCTGTTTATTATAAAAAATCACTACACACAGGGGTTAGAGAGGTTAGAGAGAGAAATTATAATAATAAATAGTAATTAATTGCCTATGTATACAAACAAGTCCTATTCACCAAGAAACTAAGTATGACATTTTGTGTGGGAAAATATATTTCAATATACCAATATCCCATCCTCACAAAATTTAAACCGCAAGACTTAGAACTCGTACATATGTGTAATATCCATAGTATAGATATAAGTTTTAAGTGTAACCACAGGAAAGGGTTGAATTAAGCACCTACCTCAAGCCACAACGAGTTGTGCACTTAACTTATAACGTAGGGCAATAAATAACCATGTAGGGCTTGATATACCAAATAAAGTGACTGTTTAGCAAAGGCACGAATGGCTGTGTGCAAAATTCTACGAAAATTAGAATAAAAGAAGAGAAAATTAGAAAGAAAGAATAGAAAACAATCACATTGGTAAACAGAGATTTATAACTTGATACCGAGAAAACATTAGCGAAAAGTGGATTTTGTGTCAGACCTATTTTTAGATGTTAAGTTCACATTGCCTTCCTTTATATACCTCCAGATATTAATTCCTAAGCCAGACTTAGTAGGTATTTACTAATTATTAAGATCTTGATGCTTTGATTAATATTTATTGATATTTTTTTGTCTTTTGTTACAGTGATAGTGAATCCTAAAGTACCCCCAGGTACCAAGGAGAGCGCAAAGAGCTTCAATTTTGATTTCTCGTACTGGTCACACAACGTAAGTATTTTTTATATATTTCTACAAAAAATATATGAAAAAATTATTCATCAGAGCATATGTAATCGAAATATCAAACCATAGTATCCGTCATGTAGTTCATGTTCAATAGTTCATCGATAAGTAATAAGATTTTCCCGCCAATCGGGCCGGTGTTGCCAGCCTGCTGTTTTGGACGCCCGCCATATTGGATTTGGTGTGTGGCCTTTCTGCGATTATCGGATTATGTGGCTTTATGGATACGTTCGTATGGCCTCTGTTGATGGGCCATTGGTTGATTATTAAATCACAAAAGTTAGGCAACTTATTCTTTTATAATTTTATTCAGCGTTTGATTATATAAATATCTATATATTTCTCAGCTTTTACACATGCAATGTTTATTTGCTTAAATGAATAACTTTTCAATCGATTTCAATAAAATAAAAAAATACCATTTTTGTAACCTGCCGTTCTTCAGTGTTGTTTTGTTTTGTGCAATTGCTTTGTTCTTCAGAGAGTTCATAACAATGTTTTTGTTACTCTTTGTGTTTACTTTTGTTTGTTTATTAATTAATACAAGTACAATTAATGTCGCAAGTGGGCTCTGTCGTGTAATTAATAAACCGCAGAGACGAACGATGCAATCTGTTTCGTAATTGGCTACACTCGGTGCTCAATATGATTTCGGTTTGCGGTTATTGTTCGAAATTAGAATTGATCGATGGCGGTTTATATGCTCGTTCTCAATTAGAATGTGTTTTCAGATTATTATGCATCTACTTTTAAAATATATAGACGTAGCTTTTAAGGTATATAGACGTAGCGATTTGATCATACAGTGATTTCATGACTTATCTGTACTTATAAAAAATGTAGATGCCTATTATTTTTAATTAGGCATTCTTTCAACAACTTGCAATATTTAATAGCTTGTTACAAAGTAAAGTATTCAAGAAGGAACCTTTCAAGGTTGCTTTTGTTTATTCAAACAAAAAATGCCGCCAGTTACAAATTATTCAACAGATTATACTACTGACGCCATTTTGGAATTACGTTTGGAAAATTTTGCAAATGGCTCAATTTGCTATTTAGATTTATGCGACTTTCTGTGATGCCCCTGCATTTTACGGACTTAACCGTAACAAGCAGAATTGTTTAACTTCCTGGATTCATGTAAACATATAGATAGACATAAAAGTTACAGCTTTTCCAATAAGTCAGCTGCTAAGCACACAATAAGATAAATTGCTGTCAAGAAATTGAAAGAATACTCAATATACAACACACACCAAAATTACTAAATAAATACAATGTAATCGATAGCGATAGGTATAGACCTTCATATGACTTTGATTTGACTGCTTACCTATACGTAATTAAAAAGCTCAAATCTGATCAATCTGCTTCTGTAAAATTGGTAATACATAGTAATAGTGTTTTGTTATTTAAGCATATGTTTAAATATCTGTTCTTTATTCTTAAAGCTTTTTTAAACCAAATGAGAGATTGGACCAGCCTTTAACTTTTATAATAATGCTTCGAATTGCCGGTTGAAACATGTTCATAAAATAAAACTTCAAATTGGTTTTTATGAAGTGGAATAAACAACGTTTATTTTGAGCCAAATAATGCATATTGCATATCAGTGAGCTGTTTTAAGGTAATCGTAGATCATTTAAAATATTGTTCATTGTTACAGCCAAGTGATGCAGACTTTTCTTCACAAATCATGGTCTACAAGGACATTGGCGAAGAGATGTTGCAACATGCTTTCGACGGTAAATATCTTTATGTTGTAATCACAAAATTATATTGGGTACATAAAAAAAAGTTATACGCATTGTTCAAGACCGATATGGTTGTGTATGTAGGTATATGGGCGACGGTGATCACTTACCATCATGGGACCCGCTTGTTCGGTTGCTGGCCCAAGCCCTAAACTAAAGTATTAAAAATATACTTTCTCTTACAATCCGCTTGGATGTAAATCGTTTGAATATCTTAAGTTAAAATTACAAATAAGTTTCTGTATTACCCAGTCTGCTCGCAGATGGTGTATAAATTAATTTTATGGAAATCGGTACGGCTGCATTAATGTTGGTTTTATTTATGTTATGCAAACTGTTGATTATGCTGTCTTTTGACGTTAAATAATGTTATATTAAAAAAAATCATAATCTTTTGGTTATAATCGGTTTTTTTTTTAATTTAAACTTTTTAACATCTATTTTTATTGACTGACAAGTATGTAAAGGTTGCGCCTTTCAAACTTCGCCTTTTTTGTTTATACGTTTTTTATATTTGTTTTTGTAGCCGTAAGTTGGCTGTGATTGACATGTTACAATTTCCTATAAAATCTGCGTATAACACACAGGACAAGATACATCTTTGAGTATTAGACTTACCACTAAGCAGCTGGACTGTTATAGCTTTTAATTAAACTTCATCTCTAATGAGTTGTTCTGCAGCAGCAAGTTTTGTATTTATAAAGAAAACAAACTATAAACTGCAGATATTAAAAACTTATCCTCTATTTTACACACATTGAACAGCCCTTACTCCCACCACAATGACGACTTCTGTGGTGCAGCGGTATATGTACCCGACTGCTAAGCGGATGGTTCCGGGTTCGATCCCCGGGTCGGTACAAATTCGTCAAAATGCTTTTTCGGAATTGGCTCTTGTCTGGGTGTAACTAGGTTCTCCTCTAGTCCATTGTGTGTTACCCTATATTACAAGCTTTGCTTAGCATAGGGCCACACAGTTGATGTGTCAGTCTGGAGATTTATTTAGATTTATTTTACACTAGCGACCCGCCCACGCTTCGCAATGGTGTAATTTTGGCCGACTTGCTCACGAAACATTGATTTTTGGCTATCTTAAAAAAAACTTTTTCCGATTGTTCTTTATTTACAAATTTAAATGAAAAAATTGCCTAAAGGATAATGAAAACCACATTAAAATCCCTCAACTGGTTTAGGAGGAGTTAGCAGCCAAACATACAAACAGACAGAATTAGCGACTTGGATTTATACTATGTAATGATGATAATGATGATTAAACCTCCATATCTTCCCAGGCTACAACATCTGCATCTTCGCCTACGGGCAGACGGGCGCGGGGAAGTCCTACACGATGATGGGTCGTGGAGAGGACAGCCAGGAGGGCATCATACCGCAGATATGCAAGGACCTCTTCAGGCGTATACGGCAGACCACGTCGGATGATCTTAAGTACTCGGTAAGTTTGGGTAGAAAGAGTTAGGTATAGTTTTATTACTGGAGAATGACAAGGACTAAATTTACGTTTTATAGCCATCAGGATCACATAGTAAAGCAAGAGACTGTCCCTTTTCTTTCCTCCTCTCTTCCTTGATACAGTTTTAAGAGGATTAAATGATTGCATTTTTCTTCTTGGGAACATACAATGTTGTTAATAGAAAAAGCAATTCTTATCATAGTTAAGTATAAGCTTCTTTCAAATTTTGGCATCCCGATAACCGTATTCTCCCACCGTCCAGGTGGAAGTCTCCTACATGGAGATCTACTGCGAGCGCGTGCGCGACCTTCTAAACCCTAAGAACAAGGGCAACCTCCGAGTCAGGGAGCACCCGGCGCTGGGGCCGTACGTGGAGGACCTCAGCAAGCTGGCCGTCACCAGCTACCAGGATATATACGACCTCATTGATGAGGGGAATAAGGCCAGGTTGGTGATATACTTTTTTTAGGAGACCTTTTTAAAAGTTGAAGGAATTGAGGGAACTTGAAGTTTTGTATTTACCTGAATTTGATAACATTCACATAGAAAATTAACAGTTTCTAACTGCGGAACGTATAAGTATTCCTTTTTATGAATTTTAGTAAATTTCAACGAATGGATGAGCATCCTTTTAATTTTAAGCTACAATCTTTTTATTGCAATGATTTAAATAATGAATAATTTTGGTAGCAAAAGTTTAGGTTCCTTGGGCCTTTAATTATAGTGTTCACAAGCAATTTAGCTCTACCGACATGTTTTTTTTTATATTTCTCAACTCTATGCTTTTTTATTTACGGTCTAATTTCCTCTGTCCCAATAGAACAGTGGCAGCGACAAACATGAACGAGACGTCGTCTCGCTCGCACGCGGTGTTCACCATCTTCTTCACACAACAGAGACACGACATCACCACCGACTTGATGTCGGAGAAGGTAGGAACGATTAACACATAGCGCTGTCTCTTTCTAAGAAAACAAAAGAGAAAAGATGTTTTATTAGAACTTGACAATGTTTAAAGTAGGAAAGAATGTACTCAAAATTATTCATTACTTATTAAGTTATTTATGAGACTTTGTCAAGGGAAATTGACTCTTATTTCTTGGCTCATAGGTGTCAAAGATCTCGCTAGTGGATTTGGCCGGCTCTGAACGTGCAGACTCGACCGGCGCTAAAGGAACTCGCCTAAAGGAGGGCGCTAATATCAACAAATCCCTGACTACGCTGGGGAAGGTTATATCTGCCTTGGCTGAGATTGTAAGTTAATAATCATTTAGATATGTACCTTTATTAATAGTTGGTCACAATGATACTATTTACTTAGCCTCAGTGACAGCTACAAATAGACGCCCTATTGGGGTCTTTTCGAATATCATTTTTTCATTGTTTAAAAAAAAACATTATTATAAAGTGTCATTATCATAATAAATCATGCTTCAACTGCATGAATTTTCTTCTTCCATTAATATGTATAACATGAAGATTTTTTTCCCCATTATTTTAATTACTAATTTGATACTTATAGACTTTTAATTTACTAATTACATCTTCTATTCTTTGACGCGTTCTTTATGATTTGGATGTGTGTAGTCGGTAAGTAAAGTTACGGTTTCAATCAAGTATGCCTGGTTTTTAATTTACAATTTATTAAGTATGCCTGGTTTTTAATTTACATTATATTTACAATTATATGCCTTTTTGAAACAGTCCTCCGTTTATATTACAAGACGTATGAATCATTCGCGACATTGAAATTGTGTTTTTTATATAGTTTAATTGCCGATTTATTATCTCATTAATTTATTGTTTTACTTTTTGCTGTATCCTAATTTCATTATGTTATTAATTGTTGAGCAATAATTGTGCTATTTGGGGTGGGTTTGGTGGTCAAACATAGGCTCAGGTAGAATTTAAAATTTAACGGATTTTTCTTTTCTGACTTGATGGCAGATTGCAAATGGTTGTGTGAACTTAAAGTTTTAACCTGACACCATGTTCACCAAGCTCCATAAATATATATAAAAAATAATATATATTTCGTATCCATAAATATATATAAAAAATAATATATATTTCGTATCCATAAATATATATAAAAAAATGAAACAATCGATGCCTAACAAGCCGCAATTGGTTTGTTTATCCTGGCGACTAGTTTCAACTAATAAGAGTTTATTTCAACATTTTCACACTTTAAACTTCTACTCTTCGATCAAAACCTAAACCAAGTTGCTGATACAATCACTATTGCAAATGGATCTTCGTTTAAATTTCAGTATCTGTTTAATTTACTACGTAGCCTTTACTATACCTATAAGTACCCACCTAGTTAGTTGTGTGATGCCTATTTTAATACAAGCTTTCGCTTATTATCAAGGGGGTTTACATTTACCCACTTATCAGAAACAATGTTTGTCTCTGCCAATTTATGCGACAGCTTTCGCAACTGACCGAGCCAGAACATGTTAAAGATAGTTTGGGTTTTATTACTTAGGAAATAACGTAGTTAATAATCTATTTTACATCCCCCAGGCGTCTAAAAGCAAGAAGTCAAAGAAAGCCGACTTCATACCATACCGTGATTCGGTGCTGACTTGGCTTCTGAGAGAGAACCTCGGTGGGAACTCCAAAACGGCCATGATAGCCGCCATATCACCGGCTGATATCAATTATGATGAGACACTTAGCACACTCAGGTAAATAAATTTATAACCTTAAAAAAAGAAAAAAAAGGGGGAACAAAGTTAAGTGTTTTGTTTTTTTTTTTTTATTGCAACATATTTAAGTAAAAAAGTTTTTTCATTAGGGATTATAGTTTTTTTTTATATTAGTAATATTTTAAAATAAATACAAGATATATTTAGCTGTAGATAGATTAATATGACCATGGAAATAAACTTATTTGTCAAAGGCGGTTTGAATTCAATTACTTTTTTTTCCCTTTTGATTTTAATTTTGTTTTAACTACCAAAGTCTTTTTAAGGTTCTTGTTATTTTTGTATCGAATTAGCTGTTAGGTAAAATAAATTAATATTCGTTATTATACCATCAGATATGCAGACCGTGCTAAACAGATCGTCTGCAAGGCTGTCGTCAACGAAGACGCCAACGCTAAACTTATTCGAGAACTCAAAGAAGAAATACTCAAACTACGGGAACTACTCAAAGCCGAGGGCATTGAAGTCGAAGAAGGTAAGACAGACAATAATCAACCCTAACACATGTGGAGTAGGAACCATTATTGTACGCTGAAAATTATGCAAAACTTGTGCAGTTGTAACATAGGTGTCTAGTCGTCATGTGAATTTAGACTGTATTATGTGTGTGATAGGTGTCAATTCCGTATAGCCACAGACGTATTCTTGATACTAAAACTTGATTCTGTTTCCAAAACCATCCTGAACTAGGACCAGACGGTAAAGTGGTTTATGAAAAGAGAGAGATGGCTATAAGTAAGTAAAATGGGAAAGTTCAAACGAGGCTTGTGCGTTATGCATTGTACACACACCTGTACGCTTTGCCTCTATTATTTGGGTTGCGAGATGGAAAATATATAATAATCTGCGCAATTCCAAGTATATAATACTATGTATACAATATATGCACCCCTACCCAAGGCTTGTGGCGTCAATAGGTATTTTTTAGTATTGCGTATATCACAGTTTTTCTATATCGAGTGATTCACTCACACTCAATCTTGCTTCGTTTCTATATATTATATTTTGGTGTCGGTGTAGCATACTTCGTATATATGCCTTTTGTGGTGTAATGTATACATTTTAATAAACTATATATCAAACTGAGCATTTTAAAACTAAATCTTAAAATACGACTCATATAATATTTGAAATGCTCGGATATAAAATATTTTTTGAATATAAAATTTGGACGCCGTTCGCAGCCACAGTATTTGAATTGGCACAACAACAAAACGTATTAAAAATATAAAAAAAAATACCAAAAGCACTCCTGGCAGCGGACGGGTAGTATATAAAATATGTTGCCACAATAAAAAAAGCTTTATAGCTTTTAGCATCCGCATGTTTTATCTATATGTGTCGAGTCATGAAAATTTTACGAATATGTTTTTCTTATTAACTCTTACTCTTGTCATATTGTATTCCTGATATCTTTAGAAGAAAATTTTTACCATAAAGAATCTATATGAGTTTATATTTCCAAGAAAATTTCTAAAATTGAACCCTTATACTACAAAAATGAGACGTTTTTCGAAACCACCTTCAAACGCGTGTCACTTACGGTGTTGGCCATCCACGCACGCACCTCAACTTACCTCTACCTCCGTCCCTCTCACCCGTGTGCTGTCTCGCTCTACCAGCCGACGAGAGCTCGTCGCCGCAGCGCAAGAAGAGCGACGCGGAGGTGCTGTCGCCGAAGCTGTCGCGAGCGGCCACCACCATCGCCGAGGAGGCGGTCGACCAGCTGCAGGCCTCGGAGAAACTTATTGCTGGTAAAGATACATATAGTGGAAGTAGAGTTTAACTTATTGCTGGTGAGGATTTGGTGGCAGTAGAGTTTGCTGCGGTATAACGGGTGTAAAAAGACCACTTCCGAAGCCTGAAACCATGTATTCTTGAGCCTCAATAGTAACTTCGTTTATCATAAAAAAACTCACTAACAGCGTACCTAGAAAACTTAATTTAAGAAGTTGTTAAGGATTGAAAAGTCATATTCGCCGCTTGAAATCATCGCTCACACATCAACAGTCGGTTCAGGTGCGATTATTTCCATTGCAAATTAAATTAAAACCCTATTTAATTTGAAATTATCGCAAAATCTGATAGTATTAATGCTATTTTGGAAAATTAAGTTTTTTTTTTTCTGTAATTATAAAAAATTTTTTTTTGCTCACTACGTAATTAGTACCCCTCCAGCAATACCCAGTTTTTGTTTTCGGAAGCAGTTCTTTTATACCCCGTATTGTCTTAAGCTTGAGATTATGTTTTAATGCTATCTGGTTAGTATATGTTGTTTTGAATGTGTCCATATTGGTCTCGGTGTTTCCAAGGCCAGTAAAAAATGGGTACAACTTTTCTTTTTTTTGAAATAGAAAAATATTTTACTAAACATATTTGGTTTTTAATAGGGAATTTATATGCTTTATAGGTTATATTATTTCTATGACTATTCCATTCGTAGCTTACCTTAGACGACAAAGAAAATTCTTTACTGTCATACGCTCATTTCAAAAAACTATAATCATTTTGTAAAGCTCTAACAATGTAATTTATGCTTATCCAGAACTAAACGAGACCTGGGAGGAGAAACTCAAGCGCACAGAAGAGATCCGTGTGCAACGCGAAGCAGTGTTCGCTGAGATGGGTCTAGCCGTCAAAGAAGGCATCACGGTCGGGGTCTACTCTCCCAAGAAAACACCACATTTGGTCAACTTGAACGAAGACCCCAACCTCTCCGAATGCCTCATTTACTACATCAAAGACGGTGAGTTTAAAAAGAGAATGATCTGTGTGATCAAATATTTAAAAATAAAGAATTAGACTCTGCGGAGTCTTTGCTTGCTTTTGTAAATGAAATATGAGTATCGCCGTCTCACTCACACGTGATGTTTCTTTCTCTAACAGCCGACGAGCCGAGTACGCGCCAGTGTAAGGAAAAACACAGAATTTAATCTATTTGATTGAAAGTAACAAAAGTCTAAATTTCCGTTTCGAAGAACTTGTTAATGCATTTAAAACTTTTCTTTACTTTTCTTTTTAAACGATTGAATATGTGTTATTTTGAATATGTTCTCTAGAATTATGTTAATATTTTTTGTTTTTAGGCATAACTCGTGTTGGCACATCGGAAGCGAATGTGCCACAGGATATTCAACTCTCTGGCGCTCACATTTTGAGCGAACATTGCATATTCGAAAATACAGACGGTGTTATTTGTCTTATACCGCATCGAGGGGCTTTGGTTTACGTCAACGGTAGAGAGGTAAGAAAAAGTCGTTTAAAGGAAACTATGAAAACAAATTGATACATTTTAATGGATAAAAAAATAGCGTACAATACCTAATGACAACATTTATTTTCATGAAACTTAAATAACCATCTAATATTTAGAAATGGTAGTGATTTGGTTCTCACAGAGCATAATTTACAGCTTTTATGACTACCCTCAATTTTCTTTTGTTTTACCAATCTATATATTTCTTCTGATCCAAATAATTTAAATCGTTTTCTTAGATGCAATTCATTGGTCAGTTATTACAACTAACGTACCTTATATTACTTTAGACCTTTGCCATAAGGTAACATATTCTAACTACCTTCACTTTAAAACCTTTTTGTTCCCACCCACCGTTTTCATAGACCACTATCATCACCAAATCTTCCTCCTCTTCAGATAACGGAGCCGATAATCCTGAAGTCCGGGTCCCGGGTGATTCTGGGCAAGAACCACGTGTTCCGGTTCACGCACCCGGGGCAGCCGCGCGAGGAGAAGTTCCCGAGTCTGTCCTGCCACGAGGACGAGGCCGAGGACGCCACGCCAGGTAACGCCCCCGAGGCTGGAAACACTCGGTAAACTGAACTAAACGGCCCCGAGTCTGGAAACACTCGCTAAACTAAACTAAAACTGTCGCCGTCACTTAAATGAAATGAAATGAAATAAAATAACGTTATTGTATGTATGATTAAAAACTAATCTCTTATACATTGTCAAAACCATAAAATCAAAAATCAAAAAATGATGGGACACCCCTACATTCATCAGCAATGGCCGTAGTAGACCGAGAGAAAAAGCTGGCTCATTAATAGAATAGAACAGAGACAGGTAATCAATTTTGTCCTGTCAAACTAAAATGTACGTGCATCATGACACAGCGAAGGCAATTTTAGGCTAGTCCTCAGCGCATTTCGTTCAATTTTACAATGATGTGGACTAAATTTAGTGAGACCAATGTAGCTGTCTTTTTCTAATACAAAACGTGAGAAAGTGACAGCGATATTTTTAATTTAGTTTTAGAGAGTGTTTTCGGAATCGGGGCCAATATCTAACTAGTTGAAATAAGCAACTGACATTCCGCCCTGCGGTTCTATCCTAAGATATCTGGCTTTTCAGGTAAGGGTGAGGTACTTTCTCGCGTTATAAAGTTACGAAATTGGTTATACTAGGTAAAAAATAAATAAGATAGTGGAGAACGCGGAAATAATAATTAATAATACACAAAGAATAAAAAAACTTGTTCTCTTTCTTAATTTTAATGTAGAATTACACCACTGTACCAGAAATAACTGTGGTATTGGTTTCGGCCGTTAATGGTTTGATTTTTTTACCATTCACATTACTTTCCTTATACATATCTATTAATTGGACTTAAAACAAAAACTTGATCACTTCAATACCGTTATTTACTACTGTAAACAACTTTCAACCTTCCATAAACGCTCTGTGGCGCAGCGGTAACTATACCGGACTGTTAAGCGGATGGTTTTGGGTTCGATCCCCGGGTCGGGCCAATTTCGTCAGAATTGTTTTTCGACATTGGCTCGTGTCTGGGTGTAACTAGGTTCTCCCCCCTGTGTGGTACCTATAACACAAGTGCTTACTGCAACTTACTTTAGGGCCACATAATTGGTGTGTTAGTCTGGAGACTCTGGAGATTTATTTATAATTATTATCATTTATAGAAGGCAGCGACACAGCGGCCGAGAACGTGGACTGGGACTTCGCGCAGTGCGAGCTGCTGGAGAAGCAGGGCATCGACCTGAAGGCGGAGATGCAGAAGCGGCTGGTGGCCATCGAGGAGCAGTGGCGAAGAGAGAAGGAACACGCCGACCAGCAGTTCGAGGAGCAGAGGAAGGTGGGGCAAAGAAGATGGGATAGGATTTGGTTCGAAGAGGGAAATTGGAAAAAAAGTTGTTGTATTTGTTTTGGTTAGGTTAGCAACAAGCGTAGTTAAAGGAGAAAAAAAATAGTATTATAATTTTTTTTTAATTAAAGTTTGATTTCAGGTTTTTAACTGCTTAACGTATTTATCATACTTAGGTATTTGTCAATTATTCTTAAATTATCTAGTGTCATACTTTAATTGCTAAGCTTGAATTTCACAATTGAACGTGTATATGTATTAAAAACAACTATTTTTAACTCATTTCTCTTTCTGCCTTTACATAGTTTTCCTCTATGATCATTAACATTTCTCCTGCATTATCCAGAACTACGAAGCCCGCATCGACGCCCTGCAACGTCAGGTAGAAGAACAGAGCGTCACTATGTCCATGTACAGCTCGTACACGCCGGAGGACTTCCACAACGACGAGGATATATTCGGTGAGGATAATGTTATAGTTTTGATTAAGATAAATTAAGGCTTCTTTAAAGGAGTATTTAATATATCATTGGCGGTTGTATAAGAATGTTAAGTAGAATATCTACGGTTAAAATATGTAAAAATGTGTGTTATAATTTTACTGTTTTGTTACAAACATTCGAAACTAGTACGTACGCAACGATTTGGAACTTACGCTTGCTTACTTAAGCCTTGCGATTGAAACATTGATTAATTCAGCGTGTAAATCAACTTCTAAACATTCTGATTTACAATACAATTTATTAAAAAAAAAATGTTTAATATATTGACTTATGATCTAACTATAACTATCTATGCAGTCTAACTATAACAATTCAAATATAATCTTTTAATTGTTGTTTTGTTCATATCTACCAAACGAATCCTTCATTTTCCTCGATATTCCTCAATTGTTTATAGTTAATTCAACATATACATACATGACATGTTATAATGAACCCGTAATTTATGTACCGTCCTATAAACGACATAGTTAATAACATAACTTGTCCCCAGTGAACCCGCTATTCGAGACGGAGTGCTGGTCGGCGCGCGAGGCGGGGCTGGCGGCGTGGGCGTTCCGCAAGTGGAAGTACCACCAGTTCACCTCGCTGCGGGACGACCTGTGGGGGAACGCCATCTTCTTGAAGGTAACGGGGGGGGGGGGAAATGACTGGCAGGTTTATACTCAAGCTAGAAAGGGTTAATAGTTGTATGATCGATAAAATGTAATGTACAGGGAGAGTTCTGGTGAGTACGGGCGTGCGAAATAAGAACTTTATTTTTGTGTTTTGTTTGTGTTATATATTAATAAACGTACTAATCTTAGCTGAATTGACATTTGGTTACTAACATGGGCAGAAGCTAATGTGACCATAGATCTTAAACGTTGTATCTAAAAAACGCTACGTACGTGGATATACGTTTACTAACGTTTACTTACGTGCAGAACAATTAATAACAATAAAAACCTAAACAATTTTACTACGTTAATGTTAACACCATAACACCAACACCAGGAGGCCAACGCGATCTCAGTGGAGCTCCGCAAGAAAGTCCAGTTCCAGTTCACGCTCCTCACCGACACCCCGTACTCCCCGCTACCCCCGGAGTTGGTGCCGCGAGATGATGCTGATGATGAGTACCGACCCTCGGCGCCCACCGTGGTGGCCGTGGAGGTCACCGACCTCAAGAACGGCGCCACGCACTATTGGACCCTGGAGAAACTGCGGTAAGTGGTATGAGGAAAGATTGGTTGATGGATTTGTTTTGTGAGTTTATGTCAGAATGGATACTGAACGTAGGGTAAAAAAGGGATAGTGAAGGAAATAAATAAAAAAGAAAAGAATAGTTTAAGAAATGTGTTATTGAGGGCAGGGAAAGTAATGCTAGGTGTTAATTTGATAAGAACTTGTAAATTACAAAAAATGATCAATTGTAAAACTGTTTGATTGAATGTAGGGTCGATTGAATACCATAGAATAAAAGTAAATAGGCGGAATCGTAAATTTTATTTAGACAGTGGAATTATACTTATAGGATTGTTTTTCTGTATCAGAACTTAATATACATTGTTTTATTTATTAATTAAATTAACCGGTGACAGTAAAGGTGGCACCAAAAATTAACGGGTTAATGTACGAAATGAATGCCCTATTATTTTTATTTGATACGTTTATTTACCAAATAGTTTTTGTCTTGTGTTTGTATTTACTTTACAAAACGTGTGGGTTTTATTTTACTTTGCCTTTGTTGTCCTTTTAATTATCTTTTTGTGTTGTTTTATTTGTTTTAAATGTCCCTCAAACGGATTTTGCTATTGCATACTTTACAAAAAAGAAATTGAATGTTAGGAAGGGTTTTAATAAAAAAATACAACATAAGTTTCAGGTAAGTATTAGATGTAGTTGTAAAAAAAATATGTGTTTATTTATGTCATTAGAGCTTGTTTTTATTTGCGGCTTTTTATTATATTTTACGTATTTCCTAACCTTAATCTGTCTTGATACCACGTTGTGTTAGGCTAAACTTAGTTTAGCAATTTAGGTCTTGGTTTTTGTTGTTTTTATTTTTAAGAAAAGGTAAGGGAATCATTACATATTGCATACGTAAGTTATTTCAACAAAATAAGAGCAATATTATAGTTCACGATAGCGCTGATAATGCTCTACCAATTTTTATAAAATTAGGCACAGAATCATGTTGTACGATGATCCCAAAAAAGTGGGTACCGTGGTGTTAGGGCTACATAGCTTTATTCTTCGTAGCCACCGTCTGGAGCTAATGCGTCAGATTTACAACATGAACGAGAACGCATGCTCGGAAGAAGAGTCGTGTGAGAGAGACAGACTGAGAGAGACAGCCTTCCCCCTGCCGCCGCCGCCGGTGGGCCAGCCGCCGACCGCGCCCGACATATTGCAGTGTCTATCGGCTTGTGCGCAACAAACCAGGCTCTCACTGGCGAATCTACTACCCTCGAGGTTTGTGGGGGGAGAAACAAAGCATCCGAGGCTGGATACGAACAAAAATGGGCAATTTGGGGTGGGGTTAAGCAATTGGCGGATAAAAATAGGTTTTAGGATGGTGATTTGTTTCTGCCCGAAGAGAGAATATGAAGGGTCCGTTGTAGCGTTGTGGCTTTATCTGCTGACAGGCTTATATCACGCCGTAGACTCACCAGCTTTGGAAGTCTCCCCGTCCTTCGAGCCGGATTGATTAAAAAAGAACAATGTTCAAAGAATGTAGGATCCTTTATAAAAATACATTTTTTTAATAGGCTTTAGTTTAGCTTGCATTGTGCTTTCGCATGTATGTTTTGGTAGTAAGGTTTGTATTGTTTTGTTTTTGCGTTTGGATTTATTGTGTTACACTGATTGCATGTTAATTGCACGTTAAAAGATAATTTGAGGTATCGTTGAAACTAACCTTCGAATTCTTGATGTTTTACCACTTTAATATAAAAAATGGTTTGGTGCTCACGAAATACATGTATTTAAAGGCACATGCAACGTGCACTCATTCATTATGATATTGTGTGGATTTATGTACTAGTTATAATTTGTTCATTATGTAAAGATTGTAAATAAAATAGTATTTTGAATACACCAAAAATAAGTTATAGGTACACATTATGATAGTTTTGTGAATAAGTATCAGGGTTACATACAGACAACTTCTGTCATACGCTTAATTATTTAACACACATTTACGTACAATAGTTCTGTTCTCCACTGACACTAGGCCCGAGTTTGTTTCCTGTTTTTTTGTAGGGTACTTGGCGCTAAAATGACAGCATAAATTGACAGCAATCACAGATACACGAACCTTAACGAACAGTTACTTGATCACAATCTAAGACAAGCTCATATTATGAAAAGGTACAGTTCACAAGACTAAACTAGATATGAACTTAATTGAACCCGATAGTTTTCACTTGCCTCTGCTCTATATGTACATATTTTGCACCCTACAGCATTTGATACACACCCACACTACACTTGTTACTTATAAAATACGTTTTTATCACATCGTGACGTGACCAAACCCCTGTTAACGTCACTCAATTAATGTCATTGAAATACGATCACACCCACTATTTACTCGACCATACCTACCAATCAAACAAACTATTGTTTATCTGATTACTATAACAAAATACAAAATACTAAGGCTCTAGCTAGACTATTATTGGGATTGATGTAGGGAAGCCACCTGCAAGAGGTGATGCGCTAATTAAAAACACCCTGTATATATCCTTACCTCTTTTCACCACACCACACAGACAACGCCTGGAGCTGATGCGCGAGATGTTACTAAGGCGCTAGATCTAGACTATTATTGGGATTGATGTACTAGAGGTGATGCGCTAATTAAAAATAACCCTGTATATATCCTTACCACACCGCACAGACAACGGCTGGAGCTGATGCGCGAGATGTACCACAACGAGGCGGAGTTGTCGCCCACGTCGCCGGACCACAACGTGGACTCGGTGACCGGCGGCGACCCGTTCTACGACCGGTTCCCGTGGTTCCGTCTGGTTGGACGGTGAGTTTTACTATATAGTTGGTGCGTTTCGATTTAATAACTTTAGGCCCAATTGCAGGGAACGTTTTAACCTCGGGTTAGTTAACTCAGGTTTAAATGGCGCCACCATCGATTGTAACTACTTCTTATTACAATCGATGGTGGTGCCATTTAAATCTGAGTTAGCTAACCCGAGGTTAAAACGTTCCCTACAATTGGGCCTTAGAAAAGTTAACGTGTACGGACAAACTTAATGGATAAAAAACAGTGAAAATTTAATTGAAATTCGTTTCAGTTTTGATAAGAATAAGCTTTTAGAGACGTAGAAAAAAGAACTTTATTTAACGTTTTGTTCCTACGAAATTAATGGATAAAGTAGGTAAATGACAGTTAAAATAAAATTGAAATCCATTATGTGGTAAAAGACTAATATTCATATATTGGCAATAGGTATCAGTTTGAGTCAACAAGTAACATTCTTCTCAACCCCAATTTAACACAACACGTATTTGCACCCAACAGGAGCTTCGTATATCTGTCGAACCTCCTGTACCCGGTTCCGCTCATTCACAAGGTGGCGATCGTGAATGAGAAGGGAGACGTGAAGGGCTACCTAAGGGTGGCTGTGCAGGCGGTCATCGACGCTGATAAAAGTAAGTGGCAGGAACTATAAATAGCTCATTACTTCTTAGCTAAATTATAATGGAAACAGAGAAATTATAGCAAAAGGGGTAAATTCAAAAAAAAAAAGTATTATGTGTGATTTTATTATTATTAATTAGTAAAATATTAGAGAATTACCTAATGGAAGAGAAGACTTGATTATGTAGTTAATACTCACAAGATTTAGAATAGACCAGTGGCACTTTTTTAAGGGCCGGTTTTTCAATAGTCAGATAAATTCTATCTGACAGAAAATCAGTATGTTTTTGTTGCGCGTCGAACATAAATACTTGACATATGTATGAAGTGACAATGAAAACATACCTCTTATCAGTCAGTTAGCATTTATCTGACTATTGAAAAATCAGCTCTTAATGTCAAATCCTTGCACATAGCCAACATTTTGACATCGAATTTTTTTATACGTTATTCATCTTTATGGAGTTCCTATTTACCTATTTATCTCTTTTTTTTTTAAATCAAAACTCTTAATGTTTTATAGACAACTCAGATTTCGCTGCCGGTGTGAAGCAGTCAGCCAAGATATCGTTCGACGACGACGTGGCCCCGACTCGCCAGCGGCTCAAGACTCTAACTAATAATGAAAAGAACGCCATCAATATCACTAGCATCAATATTGAGGACAAGATCGACCCGGCTGCTGACTCCCATATCAAGATTGAAGGTGTGTACTGAATTAATGAAGGTTGAGGAGTGTTGTAAAAATAGAAGTGAAAAGTTTGCATTTCTGTAGGAAAATACCTCATTATCACGGAAAAAGGCGTTTAACTGCGAGTGAAACCGCAGGGTGAAAACTAGTATTCGGTAACTAACTAAAACAGTGTTCTGTCAAATACCCTTTAGCGATATGTGGCCGAACAAAAGTAACTTTTTTCTTAACTAAATTAATATCCAAGTTAGCAAATACCAAAAAGGTTTCAATCAATAATTACAAGCCTTAATGTTTCTCCCTAAACATATCAAATTATCTACAATCCAATACATTGTCAACAGAACTAGCAGTAGGCGAATGCGACGCTGACAGCGGCCGCGGCGACAGCTCTCTCGCGTCAGAACTGAAGGATGAAGAGTTGCCGGAACATCTGACACTTGGCAAGGAGCTGACATTTAGAGTGACAGTTCTGCAGGCGCACGGAGTGTCCACGGACTATGCTGACGTGTTCTGTCAGTTCAAGTAAGTTATTTACCTGGTGTTGGTGTCTATTTTGTGTAAGGAAATAATGGAATTGTCAAAACCAATTTGTGGTTGGAAATGGAACAGAATATATTGTTTTAATAATGTTATTGTTTTTGTTGTAGTTTCTTGCATAGAAACGAAGACGCGTTCTCAACAGAGCCAGTTAAAAATACAGGCAAAAACACACCGCTTGGATTCTACCATGTTCAAAATGTAAGTGAAATACTAATGCAAAAAATGAGTAAGTTAAAAATGAAAATTGTAGCAGCTTATACAATTTTGACATAATTGTTTCAGATCACAGTACCAGTGACAAAATCTTTCGTCGAATACATAAAGACTCAGCCTATAGTCTTTGAAGTGTTTGGACACTACCAACAGCACCCATTACACAAGGTTTGTTTATAAATCTCATTTTGACATGTCGTAGTTGTACAGTACAGTTGTTTTGACAAGTTTAGCTCATTGACGCTTACTGTTTTATAGATCGAACTGAAACGGATTGCTGATATAAATATGGTAGTTATAAATAATAATCGAAAATCATAATATACATTAAATCACGACAACTGATTGGCGGAGTATTCACTCGCAAAGTTTTTTTTATATCAGAGCACAGATAATTTAGAAATGCAAAATTTCACTGTGACTTGCATTGACATTCGTTTTCTTGATTTCTTGTTTTTATAGCTTGTTGTTAGCCACATTTCTTATATGAAACAATAGATATAAACCAATTTTTATTTGGTATATATGTTTTGACATTTCCGTAAATAACGACCATATCCATCTACTTATATATTCATCTTTGAACCTAAATTCCATCATTTAGTTTTCAACACGATTTTTCTTATGAATTCACAAGCTTCCTTCTGAAATTGAAATTCATAAAATTAAGTAATACTAGCCGTACTACCCTCTCTTTGCCGATTCGTATTTTTGAAAGAAAACAAAAAAAATAGCATGAAATTGAATGCGTTGAAATTAAATCAATTTCCTATACTATGTACTCCTAATACTGCAAATAATTAATTTAAGAAAACTGTAACCGTACTTATCTACATATGAATTAGTTTACGAGTATCGTTATTTATCGGCTGCCTTCAAACCACAATGGCGTAGGTTGGCCATTTTGCCATTCCCAACTTTAGTCGTTAATAATAACACTGGTCGATAACATTGTCCTTCCACCAGGACGCGAAACAAGACGGCATCGCGGGCCGCCTCCCCCCGCGCCGCCTGCTGCCCCCGTCCCTGCCCATCTCCGCGCCCGTGCGGTCGCCGAAGTGGGGGGCTGCGGCCGTCCAGCCGCCGTGCTGCAGCTCGCATCTTCACAGCAAGCACGATCTGCTGCTGTGGGTGGAGATCTGCGAGCTGGCGCCCAACGGGGAGTATGTGCCGGCGGTGAGTGGAAGACTGTTGATGAGTTGTTGATGTTTGTTTATTTATTGTTTGGTTTGAAAAGGATCGATCATTCCACTTGACACAACCAAAATGACACCACCGATGGTGTCATATGGAATCTCTAGTCCATATGACACCACCGACTATTAGTGATGTTACATACAACCCACCAAAGTTGCTTAGTTGTTGATATGAAAACTCCAATTAAGTACAAGCAGTTTAATTAATGACGTACTTTATATGTCATAGGCTCGGTCTTTAATTATCGTTTAACTATAGATAACTTAAAATAATGAATTGGAAGCTGTTTGTCAAAAACGCGTGTCTAGACATCACTAGGGTGGTGTCGTATGGAGATTCCATAGGAAGTGGAATCTGGAGTTATGAGGTGCAATGAATAATTCTTTCCATTATTGAATGTTTGTATGTATATGCCTGTAGATAAGAAATCTACGTAACAGATTTCGATACGGTTATCAACATCATAGAAAAACTAAAGGGTGCTTAAGTAAAAAACAAAAAAATAAACTGTTGTCTGTTAGCCAAGTTGATAATATTATGTTATCTGCCTTCGTAAAAGTTTGGTGTTTTCGCTAATAATTGCTCAAAATTTTAATTTGTTTCTTTTACTATCTAAAGTTAAACAAACACGTTGTACGTGTACACACTTATTGAAACAGTATTTCTATCTATACTAATATTATAAAGAGGAAAACTTTGTTTGGTTGTGTCGAATAGGCTCAAAAACTACTGGACCGATTTTAAAAATTCTTTCACCATTTGAAAGCTACATTATCCACGAGTAACAAAGGCTATATTTTATTTTGGAAAAAGGCTAACATGTCTTACACTTAAGATATAGATAGGTATATAGGTACTGCGTAGGACTTGTTTTGTAGGTCTATTCTTACTATCACCATCATCATTATCATCATTACATAGTATAAATACAAGTCGCCAATTCTGTCTGTTTGTATGTTTGTCCGCTTACTCCTCCGAAACTACGTAACGGATTTTGATGAGGTTTTTGACATATTTTAGGGATTTTTTTTATTTAAATTTGTACATATAGAACATAAAAAAAAAACTTTAACTAAGCCAAAATTTCATGTTTCGTGATCAAGTCGGCCGAAAATACACTATTGGGAAGCGTGGGTGGGTCGCTAGAATTATTATAAATGTAATAATGTGTATGTCTGTCTGTCCGCCTGTCTGTATGTTCGCTTCACGTAAAACGGCTTAACCGATTATCTTGATTTTAGAATAGAGATAGTTCGACACCCAGGGAAGAAGAAAATACGATAATTTTACTGCGGGAAAAAGCCTCATTCCCACGAGAAAAACCAATTAGTTGCGGGTGAAACCGCAGGGCGGAAAGCTAGTTAGTTATAGATCTAAAAATCTTTGACCAGCAACCAACTTCCGTAAAGCTGAACCCTGGGATGCTCTCCATCACAGGTGGTGGAGCACAGCGACGAGCTGCCGTGCCGCGGGCTGTTCGTGCTGCACCAGGGCATCCAGCGCCGCATCCGCATCACCATCCTGCACGAGCCCTCGCCGGACCTCGCGTGGACCGACGTGCGGGAACTGGTTGTTGGTAGGTGCAGGCTGCAGCTACAACTGTCTATCTACAATACAGGTAGTGCTGCACCAGGGCATCCAGCGCCGCATCCGCATCACCATCCTGCACGAGCCCTCGCCGGACCTCGCGTGGACCGACGTGCGGGAACTGGTTGTTGGTAGGTGCAGGCTGCAGCTACAACTGTCTATCTACAATACAGGTAGTGCTGCACCAGGGCATCCAGCGCCGCATCCGCATCACCATCCTGCACGAGCCCTCGCCGGACCTCGCGTGGACCGACGTGCGGGAACTGGTTGTTGGTAGGTGCAGGCTGCAGCTACAACTGTCTATCTACAATACAGGTAGTGCTGCACCAGGGCATCCAGCGCCGCATCCGCATCACCATCCTGCACGAGCCCTCGCCGGACCTCGCGTGGACCGACGTGCGGGAACTGGTTGTTGGTAGGTGCAGGCTGCAGCTACAACTGTCTATCTACAATACAGGTAGTGCTGCACCAGGGCATCCAGCGCCGCATCCGCATCACCATCCTGCACGAGCCCTCGCCGGACCTCGCGTGGACCGACGTGCGGGAACTGGTTGTTGGTAGGTGCAGGCTGCAGCTACAACTGTCTATCTACAATACAGGTAGTGCTGCACCAGGGCATCCAGCGCCGCATCCGCATCACCATCCTGCACGAGCCCTCGCCGGACCTCGCGTGGACCGACGTGCGGGAACTGGTTGTTGGTAGGTGCAGGCTGCAGCTACAACTGTCTATCTACAATACAGGTAGTGCTGCACCAGGGCATCCAGCGCCGCATCCGCATCACCATCCTGCACGAGCCCTCGCCGGACCTCGCGTGGACCGACGTGCGGGAACTGGTTGTTGGTAGGTGCAGGCTGCAGCTACAACTGTCTATCTACAATACAGGTAGTGCTGCACCAGGGCATCCAGCGCCGCATCCGCATCACCATCCTGCACGAGCCCTCGCCGGACCTCGCGTGGACCGACGTGCGGGAACTGGTTGTTGGTAGGTGCAGGCTGCAGCTACAACTGTCTATCTACAATACAGGTAGTGCTGCACCAGGGCATCCAGCGCCGCATCCGCATCACCATCCTGCACGAGCCCTCGCCGGACCTCGCGTGGACCGACGTGCGGGAACTGGTTGTTGGTAGGTGCAGGCTGCAGCTACAACTGTCTATCTACAATACAGGTAGTGCTGCACCAGGGCATCCAGCGCCGCATCCGCATCACCATCCTGCACGAGCCCTCGCCGGACCTCGCGTGGACCGACGTGCGGGAACTGGTTGTTGGTAGGTGCAGGCTGCAGCTACAACTGTCTATCTACAATACAGGTAGTGCTGCACCAGGGCATCCAGCGCCGCATCCGCATCACCATCCTGCACGAGCCCTCGCCGGACCTCGCGTGGACCGACGTGCGGGAACTGGTTGTTGGTAGGTGCAGGCTGCAGCTACAACTGTCTATCTACAATACAGGTAGTGCTGCACCAGGGCATCCAGCGCCGCATCCGCATCACCATCCTGCACGAGCCCTCGCCGGACCTCGCGTGGACCGACGTGCGGGAACTGGTTGTTGGTAGGTGCAGGCTGCAGCTACAACTGTCTATCTACAATACAGGTAGTGCTGCACCAGGGCATCCAGCGCCGCATCCGCATCACCATCCTGCACGAGCCCTCGCCGGACCTCGCGTGGACCGACGTGCGGGAACTGGTTGTTGGTAGGTGCAGGCTGCAGCTACAACTGTCTATCTACAATACAGGTAGTGCTGCACCAGGGCATCCAGCGCCGCATCCGCATCACCATCCTGCACGAGCCCTCGCCGGACCTCGCGTGGACCGACGTGCGGGAACTGGTTGTTGGTAGGTGCAGGCTGCAGCTACAACTGTCTATCTACAATACAGGTAGTGCTGCACCAGGGCATCCAGCGCCGCATCCGCATCACCATCCTGCACGAGCCCTCGCCGGACCTCGCGTGGACCGACGTGCGGGAACTGGTTGTTGGTAGGTGCAGGCTGCAGCTACAACTGTCTATCTACAATACAGGTAGTGCTGCACCAGGGCATCCAGCGCCGCATCCGCATCACCATCCTGCACGAGCCCTCGCCGGACCTCGCGTGGACCGACGTGCGGGAACTGGTTGTTGGTAGGTGCAGGCTGCAGCTACAACTGTCTATCTACAATACAGGTAGTGCTGCACCAGGGCATCCAGCGCCGCATCCGCATCACCATCCTGCACGAGCCCTCGCCGGACCTCGCGTGGACCGACGTGCGGGAACTGGTTGTTGGTAGGTGCAGGCTGCAGCTACAACTGTCTATCTACAATACAGGTAGTGCTGCACCAGGGCATCCAGCGCCGCATCCGCATCACCATCCTGCACGAGCCCTCGCCGGACCTCGCGTGGACCGACGTGCGGGAACTGGTTGTTGGTAGGTGCAGGCTGCAGCTACAACTGTCTATCTACAATACAGGTAGTGCTGCACCAGGGCATCCAGCGCCGCATCCGCATCACCATCCTGCACGAGCCCTCGCCGGACCTCGCGTGGACCGACGTGCGGGAACTGGTTGTTGGTAGGTGCAGGCTGCAGCTACAACTGTCTATCTACAATACAGGTAGTGCTGCACCAGGGCATCCAGCGCCGCATCCGCATCACCATCCTGCACGAGCCCTCGCCGGACCTCGCGTGGACCGACGTGCGGGAACTGGTTGTTGGTAGGTGCAGGCTGCAGCTACAACTGTCTATCTACAATACAGGTAGTGCTGCACCAGGGCATCCAGCGCCGCATCCGCATCACCATCCTGCACGAGCCCTCGCCGGACCTCGCGTGGACCGACGTGCGGGAACTGGTTGTTGGTAGGTGCAGGCTGCAGCTACAACTGTCTATCTACAATACAGGTAGTGCTGCACCAGGGCATCCAGCGCCGCATCCGCATCACCATCCTGCACGAGCCCTCGCCGGACCTCGCGTGGACCGACGTGCGGGAACTGGTTGTTGGTAGGTGCAGGCTGCAGCTACAACTGTCTATCTACAATACAGGTAGTGCTGCACCAGGGCATCCAGCGCCGCATCCGCATCACCATCCTGCACGAGCCCTCGCCGGACCTCGCGTGGACCGACGTGCGGGAACTGGTTGTTGGTAGGTGCAGGCTGCAGCTACAACTGTCTATCTACAATACAGGTAGTGCTGCACCAGGGCATCCAGCGCCGCATCCGCATCACCATCCTGCACGAGCCCTCGCCGGACCTCGCGTGGACCGACGTGCGGGAACTGGTTGTTGGTAGGTGCAGGTTGTCGCTACCATTTTTTTTTTATAAAACAGGTAGCCAACGAGCATGCGGGTCACCTGATGGTTAGTGATCACCGCCGCCCATGACTACCCGCAACATTGTGGGTTTAGGGGGTGTGTTGCTGACCTTTGTGAAAATCGTCCCTACTTCACGTCGGTTTTCTGTGCGACGGTGGTATTTCACCGGTCGAGTCAGCCCAGTAATCGCTGCAGACAGAGCCTACAGCTAGACGCTACCGCTCTAAAAAAAATCTCTATATGATACAATATAGAGGCTAGCATGAAAGGAGCCTCCCTGTGGCACACTCTGCAAGTAGCTTGATCTGGTAACACGGGGGTCTTGACTGACTTATCCTCTCCAACACAATGTTAGTAACCGAAATCGATCAACCAGTAAGTTGTTAGTTGATAGATTATGATATATTAGTGGAGACATTACATGATAAGTTGACAGCTGACATTTTATAGCTAAAAACTTCTTCTATTAACTTTAATGAAATTCAAGAAAACTTGCAGTTTTAGAGGTTATGTTGTCTATGGTTAACCTTAAATCTGAGACGTTTATTTGTATTTTGTTGTTACATGTTCAAAATCCATCTTAAAGCAACACCAAATTTGGCAAATCCAAAATATTTACCTTATCAGAATGTTATGTAGTATTTAAGACTCAACCAGCCACAATGTGTATGACATACCGGAACATCTCTCTCAGACACCAATAGTAAATCCTTTGTAATTGGAAACTGCTAGTTTTGTTTTTGTGACGTGTTTTTTTCATTTCCAAATCAACAGCTATCTATCATAGTTTATTGCGACGCAAAAACATGGATAATAGTTACCATAGTTACTCAAATAACAAGGCGTCAAAGGTTAGTAGAATATTGGTTTCGGCCGTAAATCTTCTAACTAATTGTCCGTCCAGGTCGCATCCGGAACACGCCGGAAGCCAACGAGGACGCGTCGGACGGAGACGAGGACGGCGCCTTGTCGCTGGGGCTGTTTCCGGGGGAGAGACCCACCTTCGACGACCGGGCTGTGTTTAGGTGGGTTTATAGATGCTTAGTTCCCGTGGGAATGAGAAGTTTTCCCGCGGTAAAAAGTACCCTATGTGTTATTCTGATGTATAACCTATATTACTGCAAAGTTTCATCCAAATCAATCCAGTAGTTTTAACGTAAAAGAGTAACAAACATCCATACATACATACTCACAAACTTTTACGTTAGTAGGATAATATTAGTAGGATTATTTTGATTATTTGTTACATAATATTCGTAATTACCTACAATGCACGTTAAAAAAAAATTAACACGATATAAATGAGATTTCGGTCAAGATCGTGATATAATTGTTTTCTTCAGTTAAGTTGTAAAGTAAAGAGATAAAAGAAAAGCTACCAATTAAAGTATAATGTTTCAACCGATGTTTACAAAAGTAGGTTCTGTTTGTATTTTTTGTGATACCAATAAATAAATAAAAACACCCAAATTGCATTTTTTACCAGACTTTGTAGTTAATTCTTCTTTTTGATAAATTTGTTTATGTTTATAATTGCATAGATTCGAAGCAGCCTGGGACAGCAGCTTGCACGGGTCTCCGCTACTGAACAGAGTTAGTTCTAACGGAGAAGTCGTTTATATCACACTCAGCGCTTACTTGGAGGTAAGTCATGTGAAAATATCATTGACTAGTGGCCGCTCGCGACTCCGTTCGCGTAGAAGTCGGTTTCCCGTGGGAATGCAAAGTTTTCCCGCGGTAAAAAGCTCCCTTAATTCTTTCATACATATATTTTTGGTTTCTAGAACCGTTTTCGCAGCACACGCAACGGAAGCCCTCAAGGATGAATAATTTTCCCCGTTTTTTTTCATTATTCCATTATTTCTTCGCTCCTAATAGTTGCAGAGTGATGTTATATAGCCTAAAGCCTGCCTCGGTAAATGGTCTATCCAACACAAAAATAATTTTTAAATTCGAACCAGTAGTTCCTGAGATTAGAGCGTTCAAACAAACAAACAAACAAACAAACAAACTCTTCAGCTTTATTATATTATTAGTAGTATAGATAAAGGTAACGAATTTATTGGTAAGTTGGAAATACTGAGTTAGGAAGGAATATGTTTTGAAATCACAACGTATAGAAATATTTGAAAACCTTTTGACAGATTTACGTTTGTTATGGATTACAAAGATATCTAAATTTTTTACTCTTAGTTTTAAAGATAGGAGTTTGTTCTGTTAAGGTTGTGTTATTCGTAAATATGTTTTTGTCAATTTCTTCTCCTTCTTCAGTGTTTTTTATTATCCATATTTAAATTTCCCCTCGTAATATTCCAATTTAAAAACAAGACTAGGTACGAAACACTACTAATCGTTTTATAAACAGTCATTAAAATACCCTCTATTTATTGATTGTCCAGGTGGAGAACTGCAACCGGCCTGCGATCATAACCAAGGATCTATCGGTCGTGGTCGTCGGTCGCGAGGCGCGCGCGCATAGATCTCTGCGCCGCGCGTTGTTCTTTTCTAGAGCCGCGCGCGCAGACCATCTGACGGGGCTTTATGAACTGAGTCTGCACAGGGCTACTGAACCGGGTGAGTTGGAATTATTAATGAAAAGTTAGGTTTAAAGGTGTTTTTTAGAGAGGAAAAATAGCAGATGAAGGAGTATTATTTAAAGTTATGGTTAAATAATTAAGCATTAATTTAAGGATGATGCAAGAAGTCGAAAATAAGGCCAAGTATAAGCAAAAGTGAACGTATTCTTTGTGTGTCAAAATCGCGATGTGGTGACTGTTGATTTATGAAGAAATTGAAAGGAAAATAGTCATAACATTTTAATTTGAGCTGTGAAATAAATACTTATTTCCTCTAAAGAAATTGACGTACATATAAGACAGAAAGGAAATAGTACCAATAGTCTACTTAATTTTAAACAAAGTTCCGGTTTTCCACATGTCAGAAATTCCTTTAAAGTTCTCGTTGAAGGCCGCGTTTTTATACGCACTTTTTTTACTTTTTTTATACACACTAAATCTGTATGAAGTAATATACTACTAATTAGACAAATCAAATGTCTCTCTGACAAAGTTACTAACCAGCTGTTAACCTTAACTCGTATTGAAATGTGACGCTATAATTAACACTAGGAGTGCAACGTCGCCAACGCCGCGTGTTAGACACGAGCGGAACTTATGTACGAGGAGAAGAAAACCTGCACGGCTGGCGGCCGCGCGGGGACAGCCTCATATTCGACCACCAGGTGCGTTATATAGACCACGAACTAGGTCATAATGTACTAGGGGGGGGGGGGGGGGGTAATAGACGGGGCGCGTTCGGAGTCTATGGGTGGAAGTACTGGGTAGTTTAGGAGGAGATTGAGGCCTCTGATTGATATGACGAAGGGAAGTTTGAGAACAATAAGTACATTTGTATTTCTAGGTACATGAGAAGTATAACAGCATGTTTTTGTGTACTAAAATGACTATACATTCGCCGAATCAAAATATTATGCATTTTTATTGGAAGCGCTTACGCATTATTTTTTATTGATTATTTCAATTCTTCCGTATCTCACAGCAAAGTCTCAAAACAAAATCTAAACTCACGAAACCAAAACGCGTAAATTAACAAATTTGACACTTATTTCTTGTAAAGAAGAGAAGAGTAAAATTTTACCATTACCCGAGATGATTGTTTGGTTACTTTTCAAACTACGGAACAAATGGTTGTCCTGTCTACATCCTGTCAAAGTATTTTTACTCTGAATATTTGAACGACCGAAGCCCGCTCGGACCTAGGCTCTGAACGCAACCCAGAATGTAACAAATTGCATGAATTGTCGCGTACATTGCTCAACGTGTGAATGTCTGTATAACTTACCAACACTACATTCAACTCTTTTGTTTTATAACTTTTATATCGTTTTATTAATACGCTTGAATTTGTTCTTTTTTTTATTTGAGTTCAATTTTAGATAGCGTATTTGTTTTGAATATATAAAACTAAAACACATTATTATTTTGACATCAACAGAAGCGTGTATGGCGCATCCTTTACTACGATTGGCCTCTCGACGTAATCGATAAATACCAGGTTGTCAAACACGTTTCGTTAGCTATTTAGTATATAATACATAGCTGTTAAATAGATGTACCTTCTAGCTTGGACGCCACATCGCTTCGACACGTGTATATTAAACACACCTACTAAATAGCTACTGAAAAGTTATTTGTACAACCGTTTCCACATCTTTGGGTATTTGACAGTATTTTGACTTGACACTTTGACGGTTGACAAAACTTTGTATTATTTACTCTGCCTTTCTCTCTAACTTTTATTTATGTGATATACATCATTTTCTATTTCCATTTGTAACTTAATCATAATTAACATCTCATACAAAAAAATGACTTATTTTGACAGCTGTCAAATACCCTATGTTTCTTTACAAGGTACAGTTGTTCAAAATTATATGGGAAAAGCTGATTTCTGGTTGAGGACGCCAATCATTAACTCTTATCTATACTATATCACACTATAGACCGCTTTTTATTATTTTCTATTATGCGATATATCGGTGCTAATTGGGCTATTTTTGTAAGGTATTTCAAACATCGAAACATACAAAACTTACTTACTCTCATGGCCTTTACACAGCGATCATATACTAACACTTATCATACCAATTTACAATTATTAACTTGTTTGATTCAACTAACAGTTCAGCTAGTCAAAATCCTTTTTTTCTTAGTTTAACCTTTGTGTCAAAATCAACAAAATAACCATTACAACTACCTCTTCAATGTTTACAAAAACAACCTTAACCCTTATTCTCCTCTACCTTAAAACACCATTAATCTCTATTTCAAAAACAAGTTGAATCAACCAAGTCCTAACCCCTGCATCGACCAATCCTTACAATTCCCATATAATTCCAGTGGGAGATGGAGAAGATGACCCGTCTGGAGCAGGTGGGGCGCACGCGGCACCTCCTCGCTTTGAGAGACAGGCTGAGGCACGGGCACGAGAACACTGTCACGGCTAATGACTTCACTAAAACTGAGAAGGTAACAATTGTCAAATAAATAGGAACATTGTAGTTTTAGGTAAATATGTCTATATTAAGAACAGTTATTATTATTTAGGAAGTGATTATATTTCAATGCAGGAAAAAGTTTCAAATCGTTAAAATTTGCCAGTTTACAAACAGTACTCTTAGCTTTGATTGTATCTCTTTAATTTGTTAACCTTTATAACAGTTTATTAATACAAACCTTACTATTACACACTTTAAAGGACAACTAACCTAAAACCTTTCTCAAATGAACATACCTATTACTAAGTTAATATATTATATCTGTCAAAACATCAGGAGGTATCAAACATGGCGGCTAAGGCGGCGTCAGAATGCGTCCACGGCCGCGACGAGTCGGTGTACGAGCCGTGGGAGATGACCGCGCGCGAGCGGGAACTGGCCACCAAATACGTCAAACTTATACAGGGTACGACCTAATAGGGATGACATGTGGCAAAATGTAGATGGAATGTGTCAAAATGTAGATGGAATGTGTCAAAATGTTTGTTTTACAGATGTAGGGACCATAAGGGTTAAAAAATGAATAGATACAGGAAAAGTTTACAATCGATAGTGGTTTTGTTCCATACCCGATGTTTAGAAGGCAGATTTCCAAATAATTGCGTTTGTAGTGTTTTTAAGATAATTAATCAACTTTTACATCTTTTGAGCTTTAATAGTTGGTCCAGTTGTACAGTTAAAACTGCTCGTTCCAATTAATCGATTAGAAAAACATTCGAACAAACAGTGTTCAAAAAAAAAATATTTTTTTGTTTATATTATTACGTCCTTTTTTAAGTTCAAAGAATTTCCAATTAATAACTCAATCAATCTATTTGTGTATAACGTTTATTCCTTAACTAGTACTGTTCAAAACTTCTTCATTCCTCTTTATTAACACTTGCACCTAATCTTATAATAAGGGGTCTTGACTGTGATTTTTGTGACGAGTTTTTAGGCCCAACCCTCGAAGCCCAATCAATATCAGATTCATCCACTTTAATACCAACTTTATTCGCAACCACAAGTGCTAAGTGGTTGGGCTTTCATGAGGTTGTTCCGGGATTCCTGCTAATTCTCTCTCTCGAATCTCATTTCGAAGAGATGTTTGCGACTGGTGATTTAATTGATCCTCTAGAATTGTAACTTGTAAGCGCAGTTGGGCAACTTCTACTTCGCGTATTTTCATGCGTTTGTCAGATTCAGATAAGTGACGGACCACGTCATCTAGCCGAGAAAAGCACTGCGACAATGCTGAAGAGACTGTCCCTACCTGGTTTTTAAGTACGAACTCCTCCCTTAGCAAGCGAACTTCTGCAATTAGTTCCCGCATATCTGACTGTGGGCTTGCAACAGCGATAGCATCCTCAGATGTTTTATTTCGTTTCGCGCTTCGGCTTATGTTTACTCAAATACTAAAATAACCCGAAGAGCGAAACAAAATAAAAAATCTCGAAGAATTCTCAACAACAAACCGGATTCTGAGTCTATCATAGCATTGACTTTTTAAACCCTTGTTCTCTCGCTTTTTTTTTTTTTAAATAGCCTATATATGTCCCATAGTTGAGCACAGGCCTCCTTCTCGGATAGCGAGAGGTTTTGAGTCGTAATCCACCACGCTGGCTCGGTGCGGGTTGGTGGATCACATGATGGATTATCATCCAATCATGTGGATTTTCCTCACGATGTTTTTCCCTCACTGTTAGTGCGTGATAAACATGTACATAATTTGAAAAAGACCAAATAAGTGGTACACCCTAGTGGGGATCGAACCCAGAACCTTCGGTATAGTAGACCGAACCTGTTGCCACTAGGCTACCACGCACTTTTCGCTTACCACGTTCTCTCGTTTACCATTGCTTATCCCGCAGGTCGCTCGCAGGCCGCCAAGGACAAGGAGCTGGAGTCGCAGGCGTCGCCGTCGACCCCCGTGGACGAGGGCGTGTCCGCGGACATCTCCACGCCGAGTCTGCTGTCCTCCATACACAGCGCCAGCAGCTTCGAGTGAGTACACCCGTTATATCAAACATCTGCCCCCCAAGTCAAGTGGCAAATTATATTTGCGATAGCGAGTGAATAGAAAAAATATGTATGAAACTGTCAAATTGAAAGCTTGTCGAAAATGACAGTTTCATACATATTTTTTCTATTCACTCGCTATCGCAAATATCACTTGCCACTTGACTTGGGGGGCTGGTAATCTTACCTGTACGATAATATCGCACATTTAACGCTTTACGCGAATTTACGCCGTATAAGCAGTTTTCACCTTTTTCACTTAGTTTACGATCGCCGTTCATATTGTGTACACACATATACGACAAGTATAATAAACAAGTTATATCAAGCCTTTATCAAGTTGCATTCCTGTTCCATATCAAGAAATAATTACTTTGTGTAGTGAGTCAACAAGAGCCGCTACACTACCTATAAATTGGTACTGCTACTGATCTATTAATTTTAGCCGATTAGGTAGGTAAAATATTAAAAGATGATAAACTAGCGGTTTCACCTGCAGCTAAATTCCTTTTCCCGTGGGAATTTCTGAAAATTCATTCTTAGTGCTCGCTCACGACGTAAAAGGAACACATGTACCAAATTTCGTGGGCTTAACTTTAATAGTTTACGCTCTAGGCGATGAATCAGTCAGTCAGGACTTTTTATTTTATTGTAATACAAACTCTACTACTGATGCTTTGCTTGTTTGCTTTAAAATAATGCAAGAATTTCATCAAGAAGGTACTGAACCTTTGTTACACGTTTTTTTTTCAATGAAAAAGGTTTATTTAAAAATACAACTGTTAATTTAAAACAAATGTTTATAGTGTCTTACGATTTTTTGCTAACATTCCAATAAACTTAATTTACAAACATCTTTCTATCTATTTGAAATTTTTGGATCCTAAGGTTATAGTCGAGTCAACAATATAATAACAATAATAAGTAATGCGTATTACAGATGTTATTTCAATAATTACGTAGATCGAAAATAAAAAAATAAAAACATTCAAAAATTTATTCAATAACGAGACGAGAGAAACTAAGTTGCATATTTTATAATAAGATTTGAGAATTAATATATGGTAAATTATAGGCTTTCTACACTCATTCACTCAGTTTCACTCGTTGCAACATTATTTTTCCCGTTGGAATGATGTTCTTTTTCGGTAAAAAGTTCTACGCTTGTGTTCACCAGAAATAATGTAAGAGTCTGAAATATTTATTTTAATTGGTCTAATAGTTTCAAAGAAGCCTTTTCTATTCAAACAAACAATCAAATCTTTCTTGTTTATGATATTAGTCGATATTAAGATTAAGTGTCTTAAGTGTAAAGTGTTTGAGAATCTCGTGATTAACACAATAAAATACTTCTATACGTCTTAGTTTTTATAGCTAACTCTAAAGTGGACCTGGACTGTAAAACGGAAAGTTTCTGGGTCGATTCTACTAGAATCTAGCCATTTTAGTTCAAATGGTTTTTCGAAATTGGCTTGTGTCTAAGTGTTGCTAGCGTCTCCGGTAGTCCATTGTGTGGTTCCTAAAACACAAGTGCTTAATGAACCTTTTTAGGATCTTGTCTAGTCGTAGTTTAGTCTGGAGATTTATCTAAACGTGACGAAATGTCTAAAACTCGTATTGATGATGTGGTTGTTGCAGACTGTGTTCCCCGGAGCGCGTGTTGCTGGAGAAGTCGATGTCGATGTGGGGCGCGCCCGCCGCCGCCGCGCACGCGCTGCTCGTGCCCGAGTGCGAGGAGGTGCGCGTGTCCGCCGCCATCGCGCGGCGGGGCTTCCTCAACGTGCTGCAGCACGGCACGCACGGCTGGAAGAAACGCTGGCTGGTGAGTAGCTGTAGAGAGTGAGGTAGCCGCCATCGCGCGGCGGGGCTTCCTCAACGTGCTGCAGCACGGCACGCACGGCTGGAAGAAACGCTGGCTGGTGAGTAGCTGTAGAGAGTGAGGTAGCCGCCATCGCGCGGCGGGGCTTCCTCAACGTGCTGCAGCACGGCACGCACGGCTGGAAGAAACGCTGGCTGGTGAGTAGCTGTAGAGAGTGAGGTAGCCGCCATCGCGCGGCGGGGCTTCCTCAACGTGCTGCAGCACGGCACGCACGGCTGGAAGAAACGCTGGCTGGTGAGTAGCTGTAGAGAGTGAGGTAGCCGCCATCGCGCGGCGGGGCTTCCTCAACGTGCTGCAGCACGGCACGCACGGCTGGAAGAAACGCTGGCTGGTGAGTAGCTGTAGAGAGTGAGGTAGCCGCCATCGCGCGGCGGGGCTTCCTCAACGTGCTGCAGCACGGCACGCACGGCTGGAAGAAACGCTGGCTGGTGAGTAGCTGTAGAGAGTGAGGTAGCCGCCATCGCGCGGCGGGGCTTCCTCAACGTGCTGCAGCACGGCACGCACGGCTGGAAGAAACGCTGGCTGGTGAGTAGCTGTAGAGAGTGAGGTAGCCGCCATCGCGCGGCGGGGCTTCCTCAACGTGCTGCAGCACGGCACGCACGGCTGGAAGAAACGCTGGCTGGTGAGTAGCTGTAGAGAGTGAGGTAGCCGCCATCGCGCGGCGGGGCTTCCTCAACGTGCTGCAGCACGGCACGCACGGCTGGAAGAAACGCTGGCTGGTGAGTAGCTGTAGAGAGTGAGGTAGCCGCCATCGCGCGGCGGGGCTTCCTCAACGTGCTGCAGCACGGCACGCACGGCTGGAAGAAACGCTGGCTGGTGAGTAGCTGTAGAGAGTGAGGTAGCCGCCATCGCGCGGCGGGGCTTCCTCAACGTGCTGCAGCACGGCACGCACGGCTGGAAGAAACGCTGGCTGGTGAGTAGCTGTAGAGAGTGAGGTAGCCGCCATCGCGCGGCGGGGCTTCCTCAACGTGCTGCAGCACGGCACGCACGGCTGGAAGAAACGCTGGCTGGTGAGTAGCTGTAGAGAGTGAGGTAGCCGCCATCGCGCGGCGGGGCTTCCTCAACGTGCTGCAGCACGGCACGCACGGCTGGAAGAAACGCTGGCTGGTGAGTAGCTGTAGAGAGTGAGGTAGCCGCCATCGCGCGGCGGGGCTTCCTCAACGTGCTGCAGCACGGCACGCACGGCTGGAAGAAACGCTGGCTGGTGAGTAGCTGTAGAGAGTGAGGTAGCCGCCATCGCGCGGCGGGGCTTCCTCAACGTGCTGCAGCACGGCACGCACGGCTGGAAGAAACGCTGGCTGGTGAGTAGCTGTAGAGAGTGAGGTAGCCGCCATCGCGCGGCGGGGCTTCCTCAACGTGCTGCAGCACGGCACGCACGGCTGGAAGAAACGCTGGCTGGTGAGTAGCTGTAGAGAGTGAGGTAGCCGCCATCGCGCGGCGGGGCTTCCTCAACGTGCTGCAGCACGGCACGCACGGCTGGAAGAAACGCTGGCTGGTGAGTAGCTGTAGAGAGTGAGGTAGCCGCCATCGCGCGGCGGGGCTTCCTCAACGTGCTGCAGCACGGCACGCACGGCTGGAAGAAACGCTGGCTGGTGAGTAGCTGTAGAGAGTGAGGTAGCCGCCATCGCGCGGCGGGGCTTCCTCAACGTGCTGCAGCACGGCACGCACGGCTGGAAGAAACGCTGGCTGGTGAGTAGCTGTAGAGAGTGAGGTAGCCGCCATCGCGCGGCGGGGCTTCCTCAACGTGCTGCAGCACGGCACGCACGGCTGGAAGAAACGCTGGCTGGTGAGTGGCTGTAGAGAGTGAGGTAGCCGCCATCGCGCGGCGGGGCTTCCTCAACGTGCTGCAGCACGGCACGCACGGCTGGAAGAAACGCTGGCTGGTGAGTGGCTGTAGAGAGTGAGGTAGCCGCCATCGCGCGGCGGGGCTTCCTCAACGTGCTGCAGCACGGCACGCACGGCTGGAAGAAACGCTGGCTGGTGAGTGGCTGTAGAGAGTGAGGTAGCCGCCATCGCGCGGCGGGGCTTCCTCAACGTGCTGCAGCACGGCACGCACGGCTGGAAGAAACGCTGGCTGGTGAGTAGCTGTAGAGAGTGAGGTAGCCGCCATCGCGCGGCGGGGCTTCCTCAACGTGCTGCAGCACGGCACGCACGGCTGGAAGAAACGCTGGCTGGTGAGTAGCTGTAGAGAGTGAGGTAGCCGCCATCGCGCGGCGGGGCTTCCTCAACGTGCTGCAGCACGGCACGCACGGCTGGAAGAAACGCTGGCTGGTGAGTAGCTGTAGAGAGTGAGGTAGCCGCCATCGCGCGGCGGGGCTTCCTCAACGTGCTGCAGCACGGCACGCACGGCTGGAAGAAACGCTGGCTGGTGAGTAGCTGTAGAGAGTGAGGTAGCCGCCATCGCGCGGCGGGGCTTCCTCAACGTGCTGCAGCACGGCACGCACGGCTGGAAGAAACGCTGGCTGGTGAGTAGCTGTAGAGAGTGAGGTAGCCGCCATCGCGCGGCGGGGCTTCCTCAACGTGCTGCAGCACGGCACGCACGGCTGGAAGAAACGCTGGCTGGTGAGTAGCTGTAGAGAGTGAGGTAGCCGCCATCGCGCGGCGGGGCTTCCTCAACGTGCTGCAGCACGGCACGCACGGCTGGAAGAAACGCTGGCTGGTGAGTAGCTGTAGAGAGTGAGGTAGCCGCCATCGCGCGGCGGGGCTTCCTCAACGTGCTGCAGCACGGCACGCACGGCTGGAAGAAACGCTGGCTGGTGAGTAGCTGTAGAGAGTGAGGTAGCCGCCATCGCGCGGCGGGGCTTCCTCAACGTGCTGCAGCACGGCACGCACGGCTGGAAGAAACGCTGGCTGGTGAGTAGCTGTAGAGAGTGAGGTAGCCGCCATCGCGCGGCGGGGCTTCCTCAACGTGCTGCAGCACGGCACGCACGGCTGGAAGAAACGCTGGCTGGTGAGTAGCTGTAGAGAGTGAGGTAGCCGCCATCGCGCGGCGGGGCTTCCTCAACGTGCTGCAGCACGGCACGCACGGCTGGAAGAAACGCTGGCTGGTGAGTAGCTGTAGAGAGTGAGGTAGCCGCCATCGCGCGGCGGGGCTTCCTCAACGTGGAGAGACTACTCAGAAAGCAGATCAAAATCGTGTTTAAAAAAAACCTTTCAAATACCACAACTATGAAGGAAATGGTAGACAGTCAATAGATATGGATAAGAAGTCGCACTTAAAACGTCACAAGGAAACCAATTTTTTTTTTTAATTGAAGTGATCTATACAGTGTTCTAAGTCACAATCTTTTACCTCGTCATTTTACTAAACTCTAAGCCTCACGGTGTCTTCCACTCACCCACTACCCCCCCGCAGGTGGTCCGCCGGCCGTACGTGTTCATGTACCGCGACGAGCGCGACCCCATCGAGCGCGCGGTCATCAACCTGGCGCACGCGCACGTGGACTACAGCGAGGACCAGCAGCAGATGGTGCGCATGCCCAACACATTCAGGTATGTTCTGTGATGACGTAGCTTTCTGTCAGTGAAAGAATTTTTGAAATCGGTTGGGGAGTTCCAGAGTTAAGCCCTATCGAACAAACTCTCTTAATCATTCCTAAATTGGAACAAATATGTTGTTCGCCTTTCTTCCGAACCACCTCACTAATATAACCCTATGCTAATATACCCCTGCTAGCGACCCGCCCACGTGTCGCAATGGTGTAATTTTGGCCGACTTGCTCACGAAACATTGATTTTTGGCTAACTTTAAAAACTTTCTCCGATTGTTCTTTTTTTAGAAATTTAAATGAAAAAAATACCTAAATGATAGTGAAAACCGCATTAAAATCCCTCAACTGGTTTAGGAGGAGTTAGCGGCCAAACATACAAACAGACAGAATTAGCGACTTGGATTTAAACTATGTAATAATGATAACGTAGCTTTCTGTTAGTGAAAGAACTTTTGAAAGCGGTTGAGGAGTTACAGAGTTGAGACCTATTTTTTCAAACAAACTCCCTGTTTTTTCTTTAAGATAAGAGTATATTTATAGCTAGGTTTCATTCACAGCTAAATGTTTTTGCCCGCGAGAATATGGTAATTTTCCGTAGTAAATAGAACACCATACGTAAAAGTTTCATTTAAATATGTTCATTAGTTTTGGTGTAAAAGAGTATCATACTCACAATTAATCTGAAAGACAAGTTGTTAATAAAGTTTTCATTCTCGATATCCAAACACATTTTATACATCAGTCAGAAAAAAAACCAGTTTTAAACAAAACGCAGTAACGTAGGTTATACCTAAACCTGTTAGTATCTTTTATTTATCATTCCAAAATTTGAACCAATATGTAATTCGCCTTTCTTCCAAACCACCTCACTAATATAACCCTATATAACCCCTACTAGCGACCCGCCCACGCTTCGCAATGGCGTATTTTGTGTGTACGAAACATTGAATTTTGGCTAACTTAAAGAAACTTTTTCAAATTCTATATTTACAAATTTAAACGAATACATTCTCTAAAGGATCCGTTACGTAGTTTAGGAGGAGATAGCGGACAAACATACAAACAGACAGAATTAGCGACTTGGATTTATACTATGTAATGATGATAATGATATATTATGTAATGATAATGATGATAATGATAATGATATACTATGTAATGATGATGATGATAATGATAATGATATACTATGTAATGATGATGATGCTATACAGCGTGGTGAGCAAGGACCGCGGCTATCTGCTGCAGACGCTGGCGGACAAGGAGGTGCACGACTGGCTGTACGCCATCAACCCGCTGCTGGCCGGCCAGATCAGGTGAGATATAAATACTAAAAACACAATTGAAAAAAGAAAAAAAATTTTTGTCCGGACTCGAGTTTTTACCAGGCTTCAAAACCTAATGTTTTATTTGAGGGCATGATTTTAGCATTTCTTTTTAAAAACAGTTACTTATTAAATTCGTTCCCAAACTTTTACTAGTAATGTAAACCTAGAAAAGTAAAAAAAATAGTTTTTAGAAAGTTGATAGATCGCATGTGTTGTTTAGATTATTATTATTTTTTTTCTCTAAATTTTCTTCTTTCTTTCTATTTTGATGTTTTACCCCTTCAAATAAAATTACAACCCGGGTTCAATGCCTGGCAGCGCATATCTCTGAAACAGTTTTTATTAATTTATATAGTAAAGAATTGCTTTAAAATTCACATGATAAAAAATTGCTTACTGTTACTATACGTTGTAATAATATACTCCAATACCTTGAAAACTTTCTTATTTCTCAATGGAGTTCCTAATTCATAATGAAAACGCCCTCAATAAAAACACATTACCGTCCGGAGCCCAGTAAATATACACGTATAAAGGTGGAGTCGTACAGGTCTCGCTCGGCGCGACGCGGCGACAAGTCGCTGCAACAATCCACGCAACAAGCGGCCGCATGAGACACCCTCACAATGGAGTCTATCCTCGTTTATTAGTCGCGTCGACCTGCGACTGCGGCGCACCACCAACCCGCGCGTGCGACGACATTGAAACCGCTCACAAACAGCGAAAGTTGGGATAAAGAGGTTGAGAAATGGAGAGTGTAGAGTTTGGAAACTAAGCATGTAGAGTTTGGAAACCAAGCGTGTAGAGTTTGGAAACCAAGCGTGTAAAGTTTGTAAACCAAGTTTGTTAAGTTTGGGAACCAAGATCGTAAAGTTTGTAAACCAAGCTTGTAAGGTTTGGAAACCACACACATGACGAGTAATAAAGATGCTAAGAAATTGTAGATTCGAAACCTCTTTTGAAAAACTTTCTGCAGTCGGTTTGAAAGTGATTGAATTCGAAGTATATTTGAACTCGAGAATTGAAAGGCTGGTTTGGTTTGGGTGAGGTTGAATTCGTTTTAACTTAACTCTTCAAATCATTTCTTATATCAATCTGTGGTCTACGGCAAAGTAACTGGTATCAATTAATATACGGGGAGAGTAAAATTTCAATAATTTTTGGGACCACTTACCTAGTTTTGAAATTTGTTTAATAATTATTTATATTATACAGTTTTTTCTTATGAAAGTTTGTAATGAGACTAATCGATGTAGTTGGGACCAAACCTAGCACGAATCATCCGGCACCGGGTACATTTATTAAAGTATTTAAATGTTTGTGAGCTGTTTCAATTCCGTTGGAAGCGCCTCTGCTCTTTAAATTATTTTTCAATTTAACCTAGACAATATCTGTAAAAAATAAGCAAAAGCATTCTATATTGCATTTGTTTATTTTCATCGTTCTTTCTAAATGGTTTATTGTATCTATTGGTATTGTGTAAATGTTTTGAGTGCAATAATTATATTGTTTATGTATCTATAAATGTGTTGCGCACAAATGAAATAGGTGGCCGCTAAGATAGACTCCATTTTAACCGGGAAGTGTTAAAGCACATATTCCCTACCCGACAATGTAATTTAAATGTATATACGTATGGCAAGGACCGTAGAGTTATATATTTTGTCGATTCGACACAGACGGCAGTTCGTATGGTGTCATACGTAACATTCCTTCACGTTTTAACGTTTATTGTAAATAAATATAATTAATTTAAACATTCTAGTTAATTGTAGAATACGCAAATAAAAAGTATATACGCTGAAGTAATATGACATTATGTAGTCCAAATTGACGTTTTCTTTTGACATGACATTGACAGCAGTTCCTGTAGAACTATGTATTGAATGAATCTTTTGTATAAAGTAGGTTAAAGTCTGCCGCATATTCACAACTTGAAACAGAAATTCATGTATTCTTTTATACTAGCTATGTGAACGTCTAACGTTGTTCTCTGATTGCGTGCAAGTATAAAATAATACGTGAATTTGACAAGTTGCGTGGATAGTGATCGAATCACTCATTTCAGTGTCTCTAGTCATTGACATCACTGTTTGTATGTGGTAGTGTAGAGAATAGTCGCTTCAACACCCACACATACATAGTATACATGTATTTATAACCACACTGCAGGTCCACACAAAATTTATATAATTGTAGGTAGATAGATAAATGTGAAACTAGTTTTGTAATCAACTTTTCCTTTGTTTACGTCTTGAAACCCAACTTCTAAGTGTATGAAGACTGTATTGAAAGTGTAGCCTATTTTGATATGTGTCTGGATTTTGAGCCTAGAAGTTGTGTTATAGATTTCACCGTCACTCGATGTTCGATTCAACTTGTTACCGCTTTAGTGGATGCTAATAAAAAGATATATTGTCACAATTATATCGCTTTTAGGTGACTACTTTAAATTAATATAATGAGCGTAGCTGATTACCGACATTCAGGCACGACATAGACTGTATATAAGATAATACTTTTGAACTTGCAAAATTCAAATTGAGCTTTGTTTCGTTACCAACATCTCACCATCAGCTTGATAAAGGAATATTAATCTTGATAAAGGAATACTATCCAGCTTTATTTTAGAGAATATCCCTGATAATAATTTAGAATAGAGTTAAATGTAGGTTAAGATGAAAAGTATTATCCAAAATTACGAAATGCGGTGTGTTTTGATTTTATCTTAGACCGAGACGTACCGCATATTGATATTGACTTTACGTTGAAAGAAATTGTGCAGCTTGATTTATCTTCGACATCTTATAATATAAGCTTTAGAATAATATATACGTTATTTGTAATATAAAATTAAGAATTGAATATGAATTTATTTATCTATTTTCCCCTCTTCGTATATTTGCGATGTGACCGCTCAGGATCTCATGCTTATGGTTATCTGTAGGTGGACGTGTAATACTTTTCTTTCTAGTCATTTTATATAACATTCCAATGTTGTAAATTATTCGTGTTTCCTTTTCAATTTTATAGAATAATGTATTTTGCATAGCAAAATGGTGTTTATGTAGAAATTATAGCGACCAGGAGAACAAATCACGGGCATGCAATGAAATGAATGACTATTTCTATTGAAAAGTTATTATTTTCTTTTAATTTGCTTAATTATTTCTACTGTACTTTTTAATTATTTGTAGTTGGAATCAAACTTTTTAAATTAGAAATGGCAGTCGATGCTGTTTTATATATTTTTATAGAGTACTGTTTAAGCTGCGCTGCTATTTTTATATGACTAGATTTTGCTTTTGTTTCCACTTGGTTTCTGTGATTTATTTTAATGAATACGTTGATATTTGGATGCGGGAGGAGGTCTGTTGTAATAGTTTTGTTGCTTAAGATTGTAAAGGTTGATCGGTTGGTCGGACTTGGCTGGAACTCTTGCCACTTTCCCTTGACACATTCTGTGGGTAAATACATAATAATAGTACCTATATGATATTAAAGGGGATATGTAAAGCTACGTTCGACAAGACCTTGTGATTTCGATAGTGATTGTTAATTGTTGGGCGGGAATGACGTTTAAAAAATTATATATTCTATATATAATTTATAAATTTCATTCAATTTATGAATTTAAGAACAGTGTAATAATTGGTAATATTACTCATTGCTCTAAATGTACTATCAAAATATATTATACACAGTGTTAAAGGTCATAAATAAAATGCTTTGAAAATTTCCAAAACATTCTTTTATTTCATTGAATACGTATCTTGATAGTAGTCCCATTTCTAAAGTAAAAAAGTTAATTGCTAGATACTCGTAATGTAGGTATGACTAAGATTAGGTAGTCTAGAGGCGAATACCTGATGCCACGGAAAATACCCACTTGCAAACCAATGGGAAATTTAAGTAATTTACTTCCATTGACGCCCTATCAAATGTCTTTCTTTGATAAACTTTATCTGTGTTTTGCGCCTCATTAAGTTGCGGTTGATATTAAAACACACACATCACAGACAGACACAAAGTCTTTAGCAACCAGATAGCCAGCGTGGAAGGAGCATAGAAAATTATATTTCAAAGAACTGGTTCATTTTAATATAATTGTTGTTACTAGCTCTCATACTATTTATATACTAAAAAAAAGAATCGAAATAAAATATTTTCTTCAAGTTCGAAATAAGTCAGAAAGATAGGTAAACTAAACACATAGGTACTTACCAGGATATCATAAATAGTCAAGAGTCAAGAAAAGTATCAGTGGTCGCCAATGAACAGTAAAAAATGAGGAAATATCAGTACTCCATTGAAACTTAAGTTTGGATATTTTAGCCCAAAATGCGCCATGCTGTGCTCCTTGGTGAATTAAATGACGAAATTTTGTATTGTATTGAATACGAAAGCGGAATATATGGCCACTCATTGAATCCTAGTATATTTTAATAAAATGTTCACCGACTATTGGCGTCGTCGGGTGTGCCTTTGCATAATAGTGCGTAAAACAAATGCAAGACATGTTCTGAGGTTCGAAGACTTGGGCTCTTACACACTTATGCGTTCCTGGTATATTTTTAGATGTTTAGCCTAGAGTTAGTTACGTAAAATTTCTCACCAATCGTCCCACAATACTAAAGGAAACTCAAGGCTTTTGTACAATAGTTAAAATTGTTGTGTAATAATAATAGTGCGTTAAACAAATGCAAGACACGTTCTGAGTTTCAAAGACTTGGGCTCTTACACTCTTATGCGTTCCTGGTACATTTTTAGATGTTAAGCTTAGAGTTAGTTAAGCAAAATTAAATTACCCACACCAATAAGGTTCAAAGACTTGGGCTCTTACACACTTATGGGTTCCTGGTACATTTTTAGATGTTTAGCCTAAAGTTAGTTATGTAAAATTACCCACCAATCGTCCCACAATACTAAAGGAAACTCGAGGCTTTTGTACAACAGTTAACATTGTTAAGTAATAATAATAGTGCGTTAAACAAAAGACACGTTCTGAGGTTCGAAGACTTGGGCTCTTACACACTTATGCGTTCCTGGTATATTTTTAGATGTTTAGCCTAGTCGTCCCATTATACTAAAGGAAACTCAAGGCTTTTGTTCAATAGTTAACATTGTTGAGTTTACATTGCTCGGAATTAGGTGGCAGGGCTTTTCGAGCACGCGGTCAGGTCGACTGAGATGCGACGGGTAAATCATTCATTTTAATTGTGCTTTGAATCATAAATGCTTAGATAGCTTTCGCTGTCATTTCACTAATTATTTTAGGTAGTTGGATTCCAGCATAACATGAAGCATAAAGATAATATTATTACCCTGGGCACAAAGTAATTAAGGCGCTCTGAAAGGTATATTTAAGGAAGTTGAATGTGATGTGTGTTATGAGTGATGACACTGGTTGCTTCGAAGTGATTAATATTTGGGAATAGTGTACAAGGTTAAAGCTCCTTAGCTCAAATTACAAGAAAAAAAATGGGAATAAGCCTAAAAAATCCTCATTTTACTGGACTCTTATGTTGTTTAGCGTAAAAAAGAAACAAAGTTGTCCGTAATTCTTTTATTTCATTAAATACAAATAGCTTTAAATACGCAGCTACATACGTTTATAGAATATGAAGGAATGGTCTAGCAATAACGAATCACAGATTTATAATTTTAAATACACTTTCCACGTAAACATTAAATAAAAAACAAACAAAAATTAAAATAAAATTTCAAGATTTTTTACAAACAAGCTTTGAAAACTTGGCTTTTTTAAATACACTGCAAAATTTTAAAAGTGTCTTATTTCTGATTACTATAGATACCTATATATGTTTTTAATACATTTAAGTTAGGATATTTAGCCCTTTATAGCGGACCGGAGTGAAGTTTGTATACTACATATCTCACTTAATGTTTCTTTTGCTTTGCGTTATGCAACAAATCTCTGAAGGAATTACAAAAGACTATAAATTTAATTGTCAAATTACTCCTGATTAATTTGAATCACAAAAACAGGAACGAATAAAAAATTTGGTTTCCCTACATAGCTTCAGTACACTTTATCCTTAAAGACTCTCAAAGTCTTAATCCTTACAAACTCACGAGAAAGGATTCAAATTCTTATCATAATCCTCATCCTCGCCAAACGGGTTAGTCGGTTCGCCGTCATCTGCAAACGGGTTCTTCGCTTCATCGTAATTCTCTTCTTCAAACGGGTTCTTACTCTCAACCTTGGCTTCAACCGCCGTCGATATTTTCGGCGAAGCTTTCCTCTCGATCGCGGTCGATATCTTCTCAGTCTTGCTTACGTTCCTGGCGGGTATGTGTACGGGCTCTAGTTGTGTCATGTTCGCCTCGAGGCTCGAGCTGTATTTCTGTTGTTCTAACACCCGCATTCTGCCTTCAGGCACGGGGATGATGGAGCTGCCTTTCGGGGCCATGTTGTTGGTGGCGTTGGATATGAATACTGGAACAAAAATACGACAGGGTATTAAAAAAATCGAAAATGAATATACGTATAACTTTTTGTTTTTATTTAGGAAAGGTTTTTAAGTAAAACCCACTTTTCTATTTATAAATGAAAAACAGTAAATAAGATATTTATTGAAAAGATGGCGAAGCTCCCTAGTTTTTCTATGTTAAAGAAGCGATTGATATTTTTAACCGACTTCCAAAAACGGAGGAGGTTCTCGATTCGGCCGGTATGTTTTTTTTTACATTAAGCAGCCGACGAAATGGAAGTTCTAAAAGTGTATATATGTAAAATCGCATGTAAGAGTGTTTGATATTAATCGCATTACTGTACATGTTATTTACAAAATGCATTTTTAACTCAGTAAACTTAAAAACCCACCTTGTTTGCTCTGTCCTTCCTGCTGCCTCAGCTTGGCTTCCGCCCCCGGACCGTAGTTCTTGATCTGCGCGGGGGCGGGGGCGGGAAGATTGGCGGGGGCGGCACTCGCGCTGGGGGCGTCAGGAGTCGACGGCTCGGTGACTACAGTCACCTTGTTGAAGAGACCGCGGCCGAAATACTCTGATACCACCGCGTACCTGGAAATGTAACATCATTATAATAGACGTGTTTTCTGGTTAGAATAAGTAACTAAATCGTTTATTGTAGTTAAGGTGTTGCAAAAGTTGGCTAAAGGTTTTGTCACTTGTGTACGATTTTAGTATCTCTTTAATTTTTATATATTCTAGCTTCAAGACACATTCATGAAACTACAAATTACAACAACGAACAGAATAAACAAATAGAAAGGGGGTGACTGTTTCTGTTTGCAGTCTGTTTTCAATAAAGTTAATATGACATGTTTACAAAATATTAAACAAATATTTTGATTAAAACCCATTAAAATATCGTCAGGTTGCACAATTTATGAACTTGGGTCTCTGCTACCGATGCTAACAGACCCGTAACCTAGCTTATAATGTACACATAATTATGTGAACAAATATTAAAATACATATAAATATATCCACCAACCCGCACCGAGCCAGCGTGGTGGATTACGGCTCAAACCCTCTCGCTATCCAAGAAGGAGGCTTGTGCTCAACTACGGGATATATATAGGCTATTTTTTTTTATTTATATAAATATATACATCATTTTTTTTTATTTTAAAGTAAGTGAATAATATTAAAGTAGTATGAAACTACAATAAGTCAATGTTTTTTTTAAAACCAAGTCGAGATTATATTATGTTTATAATTATAAATTAAAACTATAATTTACAGCAGGAAGTATTAAGTTATATTACTTCGAATTAACAAAGTTTATGGTTCCTTGTAGTTTTTGATGAGGATTATTTTTTTCCTCATATCTATCATTGATTTCTTATCATGATAATCCCTTCTATAAACTCAGTTTACTTTCAATTTATAATTCATTATAGCTATTCGACATTGAAACACACTTGTAGCTCTTTTTATGAACGCAATTCATTTACATAAAAATATACTTTAATAGAAAAATATTGCTAAAGGAAATTATTCTTTATTTACCCGACATAAGGATCCTCTGTGGCATTTGAGAAACACCACGACAACGGAGGCACTTTTACAATCGAATTCATTAATATTTTAATTAATTTACACAAAAATATATGATCACATAACTTTACTGATAAAAAGTCTGAAATTCGCAATAAAATGATATTATTTGTCGATGAAATGTAATAAACTCTTACAGATAAGGCACCATAATGAACGTCGCGTGCAAATGACAATTTGTTCACTAATGAGTCGGTATTGTAAGTTGAGCAAACATTGTAAATCATATGTTTATAATTTGAGGCACAAGTTTAATTTCAATGTTGGAATATTGAATAAACATTGAAGTTTATGAAGATTGCGAATAATTAGGATTGTTTTGGCCATATACTATAGATAGGCTAATTTTAGGTGTATGTGTCAAAGGTCATTCTGAAAACCTTCCTCACAAACTTTCACATTTATAATATTAGTACGCGCCTTCAAGGATGTCTCTTAGTTTTACGTTTTTATTAGTAAATAAATATAGAATTTGATGTTTCAATTGAAATAAACAACTTGTATTTTATTATTTTTACCATCAATGTTATTTTAATTTTATATTTAGAAAATATGTGGTAAAAACGTAAGAAAATTAACTGTAAACGACTTATTCGTAGTTCCATACTAACAATAACAAATATTTTTAGTTCATTATGTTAGATTGTTTCCTAAATCAGTATGACGAGAACCCTCTGTGGTGTAGTGTCGCAGGCGATTGGTATAACTCTGTATTTTACAATATGAGTGGAGTGGTAGAGTCTAGCTATAGGCTCTGTCTGTAGCTATTAGTGGGCTGCCCCTGTTGGGGGAGTCATGGGCGGCGGTGATCACTTACCATCAGGTGACCCGCATGCTCTTTTGCTTTGCTATATTATATTAAAAAAAATACGACGTCGTCTGCTTATAAACGCTCGCCATATGCAATATTTCTAACGCAAATTGTAAAACAAAATGTCGAAGTGATAGTGGATAAATGGTAAATCTATGTAACAAAATAAAAGGTTAGCGAGGAGCGCAACGACGAGCGTGTTAGGTTGGCTTGGCACCACATATATACCGTAAGAGTAAAATATTTACATAAATTTTATTGCTTACACGTTTATTATTAAAGAAAAACATTACTTAAAATATATTTTACAAATGGGAGATATGAATAAAGTTAAAAGTGAAACATGACAGAATATGAGAATATTAAGGCGATTTATTATGTGATTTTTAAGTTTTACTTTTTTCATATTTAAGTATGTTCGATTCCCAGACGAAGCAAGTAATTTTTAGAAATTCTTTAAATGCAGAATTACTAAGTTTAAAAAATAAAAAAAGTCTTCTTCCAGCAAAATATCCTATCTACGATATTTAATACTTTCCCTTCTTGTACCGTAGTCTTGAGACGCCCTGTATATATTATATCGCACCACTAGATGAAAACCTCACTAACTCAAAAAATACTCATATTGAGTTAGTGGTGTTTTCAAAAAGCCCACGTCAATACCTACGCAAAGTTAAAACTCACGTAACGATATCTGCGACCGTTGGCGAAAAATGGCACGAAACATTTCTTTTATTGGATGACCTTACGCTGGACGGCGCGAATTTAACCCCACTATTTTGAGTTGCCTCCGGACCGTTTTGAGTAGACCCCGCTCGCACATTGCTGTATTTTGAGTTGCTGGGATTTTTGTGAAATTGTTTATGTCAGTTTAATATTTTATTTCGAGTTGATTAGGTTTTGCTGACATTTTATTAAATAATAAGATTGCATATTTTGACTTACGGGGGTTTTGTTAATATAGTATTACACAAAATTTTGTTTTATTTCCATTTAGTTTGGTTTACATGACAATAAATGTGTATTTTGATTTACGTTAGTTTACTTAAAATAATCTTATCTTTGAGTTTTTTCGTGTTTTAAGTGAAATAATAACGTGTTAAATTAATTAATAAATTACGTATTAAATTTTGATATTTATTTTTATTCGTATTAAATATTTAAAAACAATTAGGAGTTGATAATTCGGTTTTTTGAGAAGTTCGAGTTTACTTGATTTTTTTAAATGAGGAAACTTTTCCTTATGAGGTTTTAAATTCAGTTTCATTGCCGAGCTTATAAGAATATCCTTCGAGTCATAATGAGCAGCTAACAAAGGATTTCGAACGACGACGAGTTTCTAAACGTCAATATACAGTCTCACCAATGCACAGCGCTGATGAAAGCGATTTCGACGCTTCGGATGCAGATCCGCACTATAAGAACCCTATTCCCAAACGAAAAATCGTGTTTTCGCCTGATCGTAAGTCTTCAAATCAAATCAAATCAAAATTCTTTTATTCATCATAGACATGTAACATATACTTAATGAACGTCAATGTTACAAACTTCGACTTCACCTAACCGTAGACCAAGAGAAAAAAGCCGGCGAAAAAAAATCCCAGCACTCTTTCCTTCTTCTCCTTCACCACAAATATCTAGACCTCCCTGTGTTTCTTCTTCACCTACCAGTTCGTCAAGCAGCTCAGGCTATGCTGGTGATGAACTTAATGCACCAGTCTCTTATGACGAGCATCAAAATCTTAGCGAAAGCATTGTTAACTTTCAGGACCATTAACCGGAAAATATTACTAATAATAATACAGAAAATCAAGAAAATTTAGCGCAAGAAATAGTAAAAGTTAAAAAAAAACTTCGGAAACTGGAAACATGGAAAGATAATTTAGTAAAAAAACTTAAAAATTCTGGTAAGGCCTATAAATCCCGAGGTAAACTAAAACGACATTCCGTTGAATGCAGTACAAAACTCGACTCAGCATCTCGTCAAAAGATTTTTGATGCTTTTTGGGGACTAGGTGATCTTCAACGTCAAAGATACATTGTGCGACATTCTAATGAAATTAAGCCTAAGTACCGATATACAAGCGCAAATAACTACCGGGCTCTTAATCTATTTTGAAGAAAATAACTCCCGCATCCGGGTTTGTAAGAACTTTTTTAAGGCTACCCTAGACTTAGGTGATCAAGCAATTAAGACAGCGTTAGTTAACGCCACCAGCCTGTCAAATATTTTACAGTGCAAAGTAATTCAACACATTTTTACTTCAGATAAAATAAGGTAACTCTAATTATGATACAAAAATGTTGCTTATTACCTAAAGAAATCTAAGGTAACTAAAAAAATGTAATTTTATCAAGTTTTTGTAGTATGTAATAAAAGTTACTTGATTGAACAGGCTTTAGAACATATTACGTTCATGTATAAATTAATCATTTCTTAAAATCTTTAATATATATTCCAAAATCAGTTTTTTGGCATTTCTGTAAAATAAGGTTTTTTGATTTCCTGGAGTTTTCATCTAGTGGTGCGATATATTCTACTCACGGGTCATCGTGCGTGGCGAGGCGCGCATGCAGCGCGTCGGGCGGCGGCGGCGCGGGGGCGCGGGGGGCGCGCTCGCACGCCGGGCACTCGCGGTCAGAGAACGACTGGAAGCAACTGAACCCGGGGTGAGGTGGGGGGAGTAGCGGGGGCGGCAAATATAGGTCGGGGGGGTGGACAAGGGGCGGCAACTTTATATGATGGAAGTGGGTTGAGAAGATGGTAATTGGGTCGTAACGAATAACAAGTGGGCGTAGTATGTGAATTTGACCTTTTATATCTTAACTTAAAAAAAAGGAATGAATTAATTAATTTATAAAATAATGAAGCAAAATGGTTGACTTGGTACTAACAACAGCCTAATGTGCCTTTGATCTTTAACTTATTATATTTATAAAAACGGTTACAAGGGTAAAACTTCAAAGCACTGATCGATATTTGTCATTAATAATTTTAAATCAAATTCTCATATATCTTGAAAAATCTTCAAAACTTACTATTGATGGAACGAATGCTGGCACAAGAAGTGTACAGCTGGCAGCTCCAGCGGTCTATTGCAGGCGGTGCACCGCGAGGTCTGGAAGGTGACCGGTTCATTTTGAAGCGTCTGTATATGCGCTTTCGTCTGTACACTCTCGGAACGAAACTTGTCGGAGAGTGTGCGTTCCTGCGTTATTACATCGTTTTCGGATTTTAGCACGTTCATTAGGTACCTGGAAATGATAGAGAAATAAGTATCGAAGTAAAAGTGGTGGTCAAAAAAGTATTGACCTTGGAAACCATTAACTTAAAATTTAAATAATGTCTAACTTACTTTCGAACATCACCCAAGGTATACTTTGGAGTACTAGCGAGACTATCTATGACTAGCATGTGTGAGAGAAGCTTTCCATTACCTGCAGAGAAGAGAAAATTACATTTAAACTCGGTTATATAAATGATTATGGATAGTAACTTATCCGTTATTTAAAGTATTTGTCTAGATAGCAACACATAACTCCATAACGTAAACTTTTTATAACGAAGAAAATTTATTCGTCTTTATATGAGTAGTAGCAGCATCCCACATTACTAAATTTAAAATACAGTATTAAGGTTATCCCAAAATAAAATGATGACATTTACACCTGTATCATTGAAGACTTTTCTTCCCAACAATGTTACTAAGGAATCAACAGCTACATCTATAAAACACCATCTTTAACCAGTTTTACCTTCAGATACATCGATCATTTTCCCTTTCCCACCAACCTACCAATAGCCATCTGTATCTCAGACAGGTGCTCCGCCGGCGGGTGTGACCGCAGCAGATCCGTCCACAGCAGCGGGCAGCAGGCCCCGCGGCGGCGGCACACGGCCAGCGCGCCCGCCGCGTCGTGGGAACGCAGGTATAATGACAGTTGGGCGCGCCAACTGAAGCAATCACGCGGACATGTATGTAGTGGAAGCATGTAAATCTTAACCATCTTTAATTTCGTTATTCTGACAGTTGTCATCGCTAATGTTCATACAAATTAACGGAACAAATGTCAAAATAACGATATTAACAATCGTTAAAAGTTCCGTGCTCGTAGCAATGTTTTGTGTATAAAAGCGACAAACAAGCACTTGAATTAGGTGAAAACAAGTAAGCAAACACCTACAGCGTGAAGATGCAAATTCGTCGTCGACTCTACAGGCTAGATGTTGGGTCTCAGTGTTTACTTTTTAGTCTCAGTTATGACTTTTGTGTATTTAAGCTTTGTTATTGAAACACGATTGTATTTCCGGATAGTCTATTCATTAACCAGTGACGGTATTACAAATTTACCGTTTGTTTAATTTTTGCCGCCCTTACTGACTGCTGAAAATCAATACCCTCATCGTAATATAATATCAAATAATAAATTTGCAATTACATTTCATGCTGTAAATGTAATTGCAAATTTATTATTTGATCTTTCTAGTCTTTATTACATTACTTAAATTGACACCATTAAGGTTCAAAGAAACGGTTATAGCCGTATCTTCTATTCAATTTTAGTATCTCATAAACTAAACTGGATAGTTACACTCACGTACCTCGTTTATTTGTGCAATACAGCAGTTATGAATTCCACAATCTTACTTAAACAATCATTTTTCCGTCAAGAAATGAAGAAAATAAAACCGATAGCTGTAGTGAAATTAGATTTAACCTCGGAATTTTAATAAAGACGTTATAAAGTCGTTCTTTAATTTTGAGGTTCTATTTTAGACCTTGCAGAAGTTGAATAAAATTTCAACTAATATTAAATATATGTTTGACAGTGTAACGGCTTAAATACGATTTACACAAATCGGGCATCTTTTTATTTTATTTACCATAACTATAAAAGCCAATTTTATTAAAGTTTTATATTTCAAGTCCGCAATTAATTTTGCCAGTGTGTAAAATTTTGTTCATTTATTCAGTTAAAAGAAAAAAGGCAAAAGACAAATAAAAATAATAATTATGTAATGTGAATGAGTTAACACAATCATATCGTTAACTTCATCGACTACTTTACTACCTACGTCAATTTTAACTAAGTTTAAGTTTCATATGAGAATTTGATATTTCCCCATTTTGACATTTACCTCTACAACTGTCAAAATACTTACAGTTTGTTCTCCTCATACAGATGCAGGATCCCGGCGGTGTATCCCAGCATCTGACAAATGATGAGCGTGTGGTCCTTGTCGTAGTTCGCGGAAGGGTCTTTGAGTACCTTCATAATCTTGTCGGAGATCGCTTCCTTGTCAGAATCGGGGGATTTTGCCCTGAAGCAAGATGAAAGCATGGTTATTTAAGTCAAAATAAAATTATGAGACAGGATACCATTTTGCCATTTGATTTTTGATAAGTGACAATACTTTTTTATATGATAGTATTCTTTTTCTTAGCGTATTTATTGCTTAATGTTTAACACATGTTTGTAACTAAATGCGTTGAAATAACAAAAGTATGTCGGTGTTTTAGTATTGAACTTGAACAAATATAGAGGATAATGTTATAACATTATATATATGTATTTAAATAAAACTTACCACATATGTATATAATGTTCAACAAGTGCATTATAAACTAATTTCGAACTTTCCGCGTCTTTCGCCACCATGTACTCTAAGAAATCTATTAATTGCTCAGAGTTACTGAGGAACATGTGTATGTAGTCGTCTGGGAGAGATCGCTCCACGGAGGCAAGTCCGCCTTGAAGGGAGATCTCGTCCACTAGAGGCTGGCTGCGTGGCTTGTAGTTTGTACATAGAACTAAGAAGAAAAAGATAGAAATATAAAAATTACAATATTTTTGCAATTAAATCAAAGGTAATAAGACATTATTTAAAATCTGCATATTATTGACCTTTACACCGTCAATTATTGACCACTGTAGAAATGGATCAATGGCAACATCAGAGTTGCTTATCACCAATGTTTGATACACTAATTCCTTAGTACTAAATTAGCATTTATAATGCAATATTAAAAGTAAAATCTCACACTAATTCCTATTTTTTAATAATAAAATACCTTTCAAAAACTCCGTACTCTCCACCGGTGCGTATTGTATTAGCAAATGTCCATACTTCTTCATATACATTTCAGCATCTTCGAAATCCAACTCGACAATATAATCTAGAGCTTGTTTATAATCTTTTTTGTCGTCTAAAGTGATCTTTAAATATGAATCGTGTTTTTTGTGATTTGCTGCTAAAGACAACGCATCTTCAACACTCACTTGCCGGACTACCTATAATATGAAAGTAGGAAGGTTTTGACAGGTGTCAAATTATAGCAAAATATTTTTACAATTATATATATTTTTTGTTAATTATTTAGAAATAATTTCAAAATACTAAAATATTTAACTCGATAAACACTATACTGACCTTGATAGCAACATCTACATCATACTTAATAGTTTTGTCCTTAGAGTTGATAAACTCCTTCAAATTGCCTTGTTGATCGTGTTGGTCTATTTTGACATAACATGTCAATAACAAAGTGGTATGGTCTTCAGTGGCGAATCCCTTTTTGTGTAGTTCTTCAAGATATTGTACTAAAGGTTCCAAATGTCGAGATTCGAGGTACTTTCTAATGACGTAAGCAGTTTCAAGCCAACCGATTGTTTTCACGTACTGTTCGATAGCACCTTTTAGGTCTCCCTAAAATTACAAGAAAGTTATTTAAAAAATGTAGAATATTTATAACGATGACAAGTAAAGTCTCTAATAGTAACATTAGACTTGAACTTTCCGAATGTTGGCGTTTCAAACGGCCAATGTTTTTAGCAACTTTAGATTAAGCTTTAAATAAAGAGGAAAATCATTGTTAAAATAATGGTAGCCCGTAAACAAAATGAAGGAAAAAGTACTCTTAGCATGTTTTTGTCATAAATTGAAAATTTTTGAAACAATTCCAGTAGAAAAATTAACTTGGCTATTGCTATTTACGCTAAAATCTTACCTTCCCATACAAATGGTCCCCATACTGTTTATATATCTCCATCAGCCCCTCTGCGTCATGATGCTGGCTGCTATACATCATGATCCTTATCGCCACGTCATAAAGATTCTTTTTGAACAGCATCGACAGCTTCTCCTGATGGTCTTTCTCCTCCAAGAATATCATTTCCTTCGCCTTCGTCACCACATAAAAAGACCCCCATTCGGTGACGACCGCGTCTATTTCATCGAAGGTTTTTGAGAAGACGATAAATTTGTTCTGTATGTCGAGTATGGTGAGTAGGTGGGATTTCGTGGTGGTGGTGGGTTTGGGTTCCGTGGTGATGATGACGAGGTAGCTGCGGAACCAGGAGACGCGAACCTTCTCACCTTGAAATACGTAGCACGGGCCGCGGCCTTCCGGGGTGTATACGTAAATCGCCTGAACGGGTACAAATACGTTTTTGATAAGTATGTTTGTAATGTACTATGTCAAACTTATACTAAAATGTTATTAGAAATGTAAACTCTATGTGTTTTAAAGAGATGTGATAATCTATGTTTTTAAAAAACTTCGAAAAAACTTTAGAAAATCGTATCATATCTACGTGTAACTATTGTCCATAAGTGCAAATACTACACTAGAGAAAACGGCTAATTTGTTCATCATTCAGTTTTATGACACATTTTGACAGCTCATTTTAAAATCATGTCAAAATATTTACACTTACACAATAAACACCAAAAACTCAACTACTAGTCACTTAATACAAGTAATAAAACTCTTCAAACAAGTAATAAAAACTAAATCTTACATCAGTATGAGCGACAGTAAGTCTGTTTTTATCACAGAGCACGCTACAGCCCGCGGGCGCGCCCTTAGAGTCCAGAATGACGCAACGATCGGAAGATAGGTAGTAGATCATGACGCAAGCGCGCGACACTATGTAGAGCTTGTCTGTGCCACTGTTGGGATAGAAATAAATAAGTCTATGAAGGGTAATGGTGTAGATTATGAGTTTAAATCCTACTAATATTATAAACGTAAAAGTTTGTGAGTATGTATGGATGTTTGTTACTCTTTCACGTAAAAACTACTGGATGGATTTTGATGAAACTTTACAGTAATATAGGTTATACATCAGAATAACATATAAGGTACTTTTTAACGCGGGAAAACGTCTTATTCACACGGGAAACCGACTATAACGCGAACGGAGTCGCGGGCGGCCAACGTAAGTAATAATTTTAGTAAACTCAAAATTTAGTTGTAATTGCAAAGTCCAGTATTTATATTTGGATTTAGAAAATAAATTGTTAGTTTAACGATGTAGTACTGATATCGGTGTCTGTCACTATTTTGATAATTTAGTAAGATCACAGTTTTTTAATAAGTACGCGAAAGTCTCTGCCATTTTAAGTTTGGTTTAGAATATTTTCAGATTTTTCTTCAGGGTTCTGATCTCGTTATCTTGTGAGGGTTCTGCCCAGCAGCCAGCACATCCACCTCACCAGAAGGCCAGTCCGGTGACGGCGCCGGCGCCGGTGTCGCCGAGCGTCTTCATCTTGCCGCTGCGCTGGCGCGTAATCTCCCCACGGAGAAGTGTTACTGACCCGTCCTGGAAGCCTATGGCTAGGAGGCTCTGGAACAAAACATAACTTAGAATACTACTTGAGTTAACTTTTGAAGAGTTGTATACAAGCCTGTTTTTTTTTTTAAATATGATTGCTTTCAATCTAAACTTTGTAAATATTTTATGAAGTTTGCGTTCATTTTTTTAGAGAAGCTAACAAACGAGCAAGCGGGTCACGTGATGGTAATTGATCACCGCCGCCCATATACACCCACAATTACATATTCATTGAGGGTGCTTTGCCGGCCTATGTGAAATTGGGCACCGAATATCGCACTCACCGAACGAAACGCAGGAACATCGAGTCGAGTCAGCCCAGTAATCGCTGCAGACAGAGCCTACAGCTAGACTCTACCACTCTATAGATCTTCTAATCGAGGTGCTTACTTCTCTCAAGTTAATTTCTTTATTTTCCTTGGCCAAACACAAATCGAGTAATAAGCGGCATTAAAAGGTGTAACTTATCACGTCGCGTAACATCCTTGATCCAAACAGTGGCGATACCAGTGGAATAGCAAAAGAACTGAGACATCAAAATTATTATTTATTACCTCCGCATACCTAATAATGCCACATAGTTTACTAACGGCCGAAACAAATAATCTCCTAACCTTTGACGCCTTGTTATTTGTGTAACTATGGTAGCTATTATCCATGTTTTTGCGTCTCAATAAACTTTGGTAGAAAGCTGTAGATATAAATGACAGAAACACGTCACAAAAAAAAAACTAGCAGTTTCCAATAACCAAGGTTTTAACTAAAGTAGAATATTGAAATCGGCGGTATGTCGCTTACCTTATATGTCACTTTCCTTACCATACCACTCACCTTATTCTGTACCGCAGCGAGCGCGGTGGGCGTAGTGGGCCTCATGTGCGAGGGCACGGCTCGAGACACGCGCACGCACAGCGGGGCCCCGCCGCGGTCCCGCCGGGACCAGTCCCACACGCGGACCAGGCCGTTCACACCCGCTTCGTCCTCCTATTTATATAATCAATGACACCATTTTTAAGTGAGAAATGAGGTGTTAAATTGGGTACTGGATTCGGACGACACGCAACGAAATTGTCTCTATTTCACGTCGGGTTTCTGGTATTTCACCGGTTGAGTCAGCCCATTAATCGCGGTAGTCGATACCGGTAGACTCTACCACCTCAGTAACTAATCATAAGGACTGTTGAGCTAGTAGGTCGGATAATAGTATTGCATTGACGGTTTCTTTTACCGATATAACTTAGTACAACAAAGCACGAATTATAATTAACTATTTATAACCCACAATGTTATTCATTTGTTGTAGGTTTTGACGGAAATGGATGTTAGTAGAATGAGCCTCTGATAAGGGCTTATCTTTCATTTTAGTAGGCAGCCATATATTAGATGTACAATTAGGCAAGTAAAATAGGGTACCAAAATACTTATTTATAACAGTATTGTTTTATGTAAAACATGAGTCATGGCTTCACTCAAATTAGTAAAAACTATTAAAATTATCAGTAAACACAAAAACGACATACTCCATGAATGATTAATTTAATGAAATTGTTTGGAGATAGATAAAAAACATATTACTATTTGAAACAGTTTAATACCTTCACTTATTTGTTCATTTTATGTGAATCTGATAAAAAAAGTTCATTACAAATATTAGTTGATTTAAATTCAAGGCTCTATTTTGATAAATACTTATCATACCAATTTCGAAACTTTCGATTCGAGTCTTTAGTACATACGTACATTAAAAAAAAAATGTCTACTTACACCAACAGTAATCAAATAAGGATCATTTGGGAGTTGCTGTGCCAGTGTCAGTGTCAACTCATATGCTTTGAAAGACGTAATCTCCCAGGACCGAGATATAAGATGCACCCATCCTGTGACGTCACACAGAACTACATGTCCATGGCCGCTGGTTGCTACCGTTACATTTGTATCCTGTTAAAGATATTGCACTAATAAGTACCTATTTCTAAAGTGAACAATCATATTGCGTTACACAAGTCAGAGACCATATGTATGTTTAGACTATTTAGTGCAGCAATACAATCATTAGATTCATAGGAAAAGGAACTGAAAGTAAAAAACCACTATACAAACATAATAAAATAAAATACTCAAAACCATCCTCGGTTTTTAAGAAAATCTTACTGAGAAGGATTATAATTATGTTGACTATGTACGTTTTAAAAGTCAAATAAGAATAAGTTATTGTTTTTATCAACGACTTACCTGTAAACATTCTGCAATTTTGCCATTATCTACATTGTTGTTTACATCGAAAAATGTAAATCGACGCCACTAGAAAAAAAAAAAATAGGTTTATAATCATGTAACATCAAAACTGAAAGTTAGAGAGCAAATAGCAAAGAGAATAAAGAAAATGTACTGAAAAAGGGATTGTAAAACTAAGTATAAAAAATCATAAACAAGGCCTATCTGATGGTGGAACTTACCTCTAAAAACGACATATCGAATTTATTAAGCTTTTTATAATCACTAGCATATTACTTCTCCCTATTATCAGCAAATTTATAAATTCTTTGGGTAAAATTTCAGGTTTTTTTATTGACGAAACTGTATGAAAACATTATTTTTTTTTATAGATAGTAGAATTTAGGACTGACTTTGGCACTTGACAGAATGTCAGTAAGAGTTCAATGACATTGACATATTGTAAAAAGATGCGTTCGGGATAAATCAATAGCAACCATAGGAAGAAACTTTTTAACTTATTATAAGCATTTATTAACCATGCCAAGTTTGACGAAGTTGCCATCTTTTATGACAAGTGAATATCAGAGGCATTGTTTGTGGTATGTCAGTCAAACAATTATTTCAAAAACAACGCATTTTTGCGTTAGTTTTATATTATTTATTTTTTTGTTGAAATTTACATTGAAAATGCCGAAATATTACAGATTTAGAGCCACAACTCCAACCAGAAAAACACGTCGCTTAAGAGATAAAGAAAGAGATAAAGAACAGGAAAAATTAGAACCTAGGTTAGTGTCATGTACCTACCTACCTGCCTACCTGCTGCATTTTGGCTGCGTCTGTATGAAGTATTCATTGTAAAGGACTACGATCAATACAAGATATTTTGTTATGATCTTCGTTTAATCCACGTAAAAATCTACCTTCAGCTACACACATGCCAACGTACTGTACCTATCTAAGCAACATTATCGGTTCCAATTTGTAAATACCAATAATTAACTAACTCAACCCGACCCGGGAATCGAACCCGGAAGCCAGTCGCTTACTGCCCTGCGTCTCGGAGGTTGGACCTATTTTAATTTACTTTACATTACAAAGTACATTCACTCACTTAATTTTTTTTCCAGATCTACATTAGAATCGGATAGCGCCTGGTTGGACCTCACCCTTGCATGCCCACCAGCGCCAACTTGGTATTTGCGGCGGATTTCTTGGCGCGAATCACCGCCAATAATGGGACTACCACGACAACTTGCAGCTGGACTACGATCTTCTTTACAATTCAACAGTCGATCTATATTTGTACTTAAATTACCATCAGGTTACTACACATAAGTAATACAAATTGACACTTCAAGTTCGTGGATTTTATGGACTTTTACGCGCCTAACAAATTCTGCATTGTAGCCGTGATGTATCGTTTTGTAAAGTTTCCTGCAATAAATAAACCTACAAACTTCATTCAATCTATATTTTGTTAAAATAATTATCTACCTTATATGATAGGTATGTGAGAGATGTTCGAAACTAACACGGACACAGCAAGAGCACGACTTTCACGACCGGGCGTAGGTAGTCAACTTAGGGGATATGCATAAAATTTTAAATGGCCTAAAATATTTTTTTCTTGAATACTTATTATCGTTATATTATAATGCAAAAGTTTTTTTTTAATTTATTTATTATTTAAACCCCTAAAATAATATTTAAAAAATGCAAAATAAGGGAGCGAAATTCAAACTTCCAAAACGGGCCACCATTGGTCGAACGTAATGTGACGTCATCTGACACGACATTGCATTCATCAGCGTCGAAACTCATACTGTTTTACAAGTTTTTGTGAAAAAAAAAAATAATTTTAATATATATTCTTGTGCTGATTGTAATGAAGTTTAGTTTAGATTGGTAGTGAATCTTTGACGATGACTGAAGCTGGTTCTGTCATAGCCCATTAGTACAATCTACCGAGAACAGGTGCATTTATGATAGCATATAATTTTGCATCTGTCGCGTCTCCAAGGCGCGATGTGGGTTGTGGTGGTACAGCAAATGACAACCACAGATTCTTCTTTGATATTCGATTTAATGTGGTTTACAATTTGATGTTGCGTGTTCAACGGTTGGTTGGCAAGTGAAGTTATACAAAGAAAAGAACCAAAAACTAGACCAAATATGTAGTTGAGACGTATTGCTATAGAAAAGACGTAGGCGCGCAGACAGCATCGAAACCCGATTATACGAGCGCAGAGTTCAGAGGATGTTTCATAGTATATTTAAGACCATAATACCTATATATTTTTATTCATTAATGCACACAGCACTTTACTTAAAATACAACAAAACATTTACATATTGACACAAAAATATATGAGGCAAAACTCCTTTCTTCAACCGTAGAGTACATTTTTCTCCTTGCTCTTTTATCAAATTGTATTCAATATAATTTTCTGTATCTTCCTTTACGTGGAATAAATCAACAACCATAAAAAAATCGTAAAACCACAACAGGAATAAAGTTTTAATAGAAAGTTATAGCTACTGATCTTTTCTTATAGGGTAGGTTAATTTTATACCGAATTTTCTAATGTTCAAAAGCTAATGCAAAACTTACTTTTTACTAATTCACATTAAGCTGTATATAAATAAAGTATACTTTCGTTAAAATGATCTTCACAACAATATGAACAAGATTTAGGAGATATATTATCCCTTCTCATCACCTTACACGACCGTCTTCGTATTTTCGCATCACTTGAAATACGAAAAAAACACTTTCTCGGGTGTTTTTCGAATAGTATTTGTGCACTCCGGTACTATGCAATACTTATAAGATAATTTTTTGGCTTCTTCCATGGTTTTAAAGCTATTAAAACTGTAAATATGCATGAAATAACTGAAAAGTTCATAGTAAAGTCCCACTGGACGTGTCGTGTGACGTCACGCAAAGCGCGCGCAAAATGGCGGCGTTTCAACTGCTCTAATTTATTCAATGTTTTAAATTTCGTTTTTAAAAATATCTAGAGTATTTTGAAGATTTTTTATATTTTTTTCTATGTTATAATGTCGTAAACTATTAATTTAAGGCAAGAAAAAAAAACATGAATATCCCCTATTATGGCCTTCATACCTTATTTTTCTGCCTCTGAGCTAATTTTTTTCGTCTCTTGTGGCCTACCCTGCTGTATCACTGGTCGAAGCATGCTTATCTTAACGATCGTTAGTATCGTTATTTTGATACTTGTCATCGTTAATACTCATATAAATTAACGAAACAAATGTCAAATTAAAAATAGAAGCGATCGTTTAAAGTTCCTAGGTATTACCGACTCATTTCTGATTAAATAACGAAAAATTGTGCATGCTACAGATTGAAATAACACATTGAAGTTTGACAGTATCAATAACTTTATTCGGTTTCTTTAATTATAACCTTCAAAAACTATAAAATAGGTTGCAAAGTGGTTTTAAATATGTAAAGTATTATTTACTTATACAAAGCCTGTATTAGTTTATAACACTTTATGCGAACCTACCTTTAAATCATTTCTAAATAAGTACAAACGTTTTCAAAGCACTAATAGTACTATAGAAAAAAAAAACTAAACAAATAAATTAGGCCATTTCATGAAAAATACTGGAATTAAAAGCTTATAACCTAGTTTAAAATTACATTTTAAAGGGATTTTCAAGTAGAGTATATTATAAAGACTAGCCTTATTTAATTTAGGTAATTTATTCTTTTCTTTGGGCAAATGAGCAACGACTTGACTTTGTATATCATAGTATCCACTCCAATTTAAAATTACATAAAAATAGCAATTTAAACTTAGTTTATGCATAAAATTTTCAATTAAAAATATGTTTAACAGAATATTCGAATACAAATCTGTTTTTTTTAAGTAAAATGAATCAGGAATATGGTGATTTCGAAACGTTGATAATTTTTTTACACGTACTTATCGAAATATTTTTTCCATAAATGATATTTATCAAAGACAATTTGAATATAATTTACTAAATACAAAGGCAAATTTCACATGCTTCTGTGTAGGTACTGCATGTTATGTATATTTTATTGAACAATAAATTGACTCGTTATATTTTCCTAAAGTAATATCTAAAAATATAAAAGCAAATTATGGGAATCCATTTTTATAGTAAAAGCATCGATTTTTTTATACATTCAATGTACAATCTAATCCGCTGTTTACATTTTAGCTATAACTACCTATTAACTAACCGTCTTATACAATTTATATACAAATTTAAGTACATTTATTTAAATATTTCATTATATAAATGTGATAGCATCATTGATGCATATAAACTAGTGTAGATACATTTATAAGATACTTAACATAGCAGTATTTAAGTAATAGTATGGGAAATTAACTATCACATAAAAAACCCTAATTTAGGCCTATCTGCGCTAAAATAATTTCGATCGCGACAATTATAGAAGCCACTTATTTAATTTCGTAAATAAGTTGATAAGTTTAAAGCGGACGATCGATTTATTCTTTACGCAGACAGGTTTCAGGCCGTAGAAAGAGAAATACACTCAGGGGCACTTTTAACCGGCCACCTACATTTTGTCAAGAATTTTTGGATCTCCCCCTGGTTCTCGTTCTGAGTTCCCGACTGTTAGCCCCGCATGTGCCCAGTGGTTCATTCTTTCATGTTTAAGATATACCAACCTATCAAGTAACACCTAGTAGTCAAAACTCAAGTTATCAGAAACAAACAATAGGGCATTTAAGATGAGTGGACGGTTAAATGTGCCCCTGAGTATATTTTTGACTTTCTTATGTTTAAGCTAGAGATTTTTTAGGGTACCTTACCTTAAAAGAAAAAAGAAACCTTAAAAAAACGCAATCCGTCCGTCTGCCTGTCGGTCAATAAGCACCCTTTTTTGAAATGCATGAAGGTGTTATTAAGTTGAATTGAATCAACGCACCACAAATTACGGCAACTTGCGTATTTTAGCGCAAACAAGAAAATAATTCTGTTAACCTAAAATAATGAAGTTTGTCCTTCAAGGCTTGACTCCTGTGATGGAATTGAATTTATGCGGAACCCTTGCGCGCAATTAATTGAAAATAAACTTTTTATATTTCATCTTAATTAGCTGTTCATATTCAATTCATTTATATCTAAATCATATAAAAAGATTTATGACATAAGATTACAGTTTCTATCTAAGAGAATACATTACTAAATAAAAAACAACTTTTACAGTTCCGATACGTCATAAAGTAAAAAAAATATTTAAGTTTATAATCTAATTGACAAAACAAGGACATAAACAAAATCATTTTAACAAAACAATAATTTTAATCAAAATTTTATATAGGTATATTTAGAGCTGCCTTACATAAGAATCACTTACATTAAAGTTCAAAAACTATTAAAAAAGATACTACTTATTAAATAACTTTCCTTATTCTATTGGGGTAACAAAGTTTCACTACGTCTAATATTTCATCTATCCAGTCACCATAAAACAATAATATCACAAATAATGACTATCATATTCTGGATTAGGTAAAATTGTTTAAACGTCACACTAGACTACAATGATTCGTTGAATTAATTAAACGCAACTGAGTTTTTATTTGACATTGACACTGTCATTTTTAATGACACTAGTCGATTCGAACTTTAGTCATTCAAATTATTCGATCACGTTTTGTCCTTGTCACTCTTGTAGAGATAGAGCGAGAGGTCGCACTGGACCGTAATTTTAGGTTATCTGTCGTCGCCAAATAGAAGTTTGGCGAAATATGTCCATCAGCTTTTCTCTCTGATGTCTGCCACGATGTGGGTGTAGAGCTGGTTCTGGCAAACCTCCACTAGCTCGTATTTGAGGTTCGAGAGACCGTCGCGGGTCGAACCTCGGCTTTGCTTCAACACTTGATACCTGTAGAATAAATAACATTTTAAATCTTATATTCGTTGAAGTTTCTTAGTAGAATAGGGGGCTATTTTAAATCTTTCCAAGCAATTATTTTTTTAAGCATTGTACTAACTTTAACACGCCACACAGCAGAGAAAAAAAACCTAATACGTAATTGTTTTATGGACTACAGAAACCTAAAAAGCTCAAAGCCCTTGCGTTAGTGCCTTGCAGTTTCTTATAAAACACCTGCATATGAAAGAAAACAGGCAAAAATTCAGTTCAATATTGTTTTAACATACCTCTTAGGATTGGGCAATGATTTTTTATGTTCTAGCATCGTGTAACGAGCTATGGACATCTTGTATCTTGCAATGTGGTAGTTGTTCTTCTTCAGCCTAAAAAATAATATCAATATTTTTAATCTCAAAACGATTGATATCTACTTAATTTACGAAACAATTTTTTTAATTTAGTCAAAATATGTCAATATGAACTTACAAACTGATAATTCATAGGAGAAAAAATTGACATATCGACAAATTGACAAACTAATTCCATACTCGCACTTTCGTGATAATTGAACTAGCTTTATCGATCGCTAATTTTTCAAATATGAAATCATAGAATAACTACTTACAGTAGGGGAGCCTTATAAAAGGGGATTTCTGGATTTACTCAAGCGCTGCTGATTAACATACTGAGGGTAAATTTTGGAAATCTATAGCCGTTCCCCCCGCCGATGAAATGGTATATGTTAACAGTTTTTTCTTTTTGTCATCCAAGTTTTGCAACCCAATAGGTATCTATGAGGCTCGAGTAACTCCAGATTTAGCACCGTGGGCTCCCTACTATTATTGTACAATGATTTCTCCCGGTATTCTCACCTCAGCGACATGTCGTCGTCCTCGCCGCCCCAGCCCCAGAACTGGTTGGAGAACCCGTTGACCTTAGTGAACTGCTCCGCCGTCAGCGCCGACACGCCGCCGAATATCGTCTCGTACGGTAACCTGATGGAAACAAATCGAGATCATAGTTAGGTAAAGGTCATTACAGGCTTAACATATACACTAAACAAAAACCATTCTTACAAATATAGTTGTGAGAAGAGGCACAAAGAATGGTTTAATCGCATAATTTGGTTTAAAAAGTCACATGTTTTTCTTTAGTTCTTAAAAAAAAGGTTCATAACATTCAGTCTTAAATACCTATATCTTCAGCATTTTTAACTGTAGCAAAAAAAAGGAAAATTTACTCCAATTTTTAACCAAAATGTTTTTTTTTTTAAAGGTGAATACGCCATAAACTTACTTCCTTTTAATACACCAAGGAGTATTTTTTTTTCTACCTTGGCTCATCATTGACTATTGAAGATCGCAGCTTGTTTACTTCTCAAAAGCCTTTGTCCATATGCAATTACTGCTAAACTATCGTACGTGGGTGCTAAACTATCCAATACACTTACTTGTAGTTAAACGTGTTAATAGCGGCCGACATATGCCGTGGCTGCCGTGGGCACGTGTAGAGGTTCCTGGTGTCTTGCGGCAGCAGGTCCACGTCGTGGAAGATGAAGCACTGCCAGCCGCCGCGCCGCATCTTCTGGCTCTCCACGAAGCCCACGTTCATCAGCTTGGCGCGGTTGAAGGCGGCCGAGTCTGGGGGGGATCATTGTTGTTATCATTATCATCATTGGCATCATTATCATCATCATTATTATCATCATTGTCATCATTATCACCATCATTATTATCATCATCATCATTATCATCAGTCCTTAATAATTGTAAACGTATATTAGTAAGAATATGTTTTGTGTCTGACAATCTTATGTTACAGGTTCTTTTACTGACAAAGTATTTTAACTACTATAGGTTTACAATGCATTTATGAGTAAGGAAGTTTATGTTAGACACATTCAGACACGAGCTAATTTCGAAATTTTACTCAATTGACCCGACCCAAGAATCGAACCCGTGAGTGGAGTTTATGGAGTTTAAATTCCAGTGTTATAAGTATGTGGTGTACCGCGCCTTAGAGGTAATAATATACAGTAATACAGTAATACAAACCTAGATATTTTATTTATTTTAATTTTATAATACTATTTGTATTATTGACTGGTAATTTTTCCCTTTGAAAATACCGAATACCGATATTCAACTCGTTATTACTATATGATTATGACTTACCTTCCTGTTCAATGATGAATATCCCATATTCTATTTTCTGTGTCCTCAGGAATTTATGCATGTGATTTAAAAATATTGTCAAATGTTGTTGTCGGTCCCTGCAACAAGAAACACATTTTTACTTACTTTATTGTTTTTATATTTAATCTGCAATTTTAGTTGATGCGATACCAAATTTATATCCGAGAATAAATATGTTTAATGAAAATGAAAAAAAAAATATTTTAGTGTCTTTGAATGTCTACTGGTGTGTTGAAGATATTGCTATCCTCATTAATTTTAAAGTGGACTGTATGCGGATAGGTCGCTGGGTAATTAATCTATTGAAGTTAATTTCAAGAATCACGCTCTCAGCACAAACTGACACCACCAACCTCATATGCTTCCTGCGGCGAATCCAGGTAAGGTTTCCCTGATGCGAAGACCAGCACTGACACTTCACAAGAGTATCACGCGGTTCAAAATTTGGGTTCAGAAGCGAAAATCCAGGAAATATTAAAAAATATTCGGGAGCGGCGGGCGCGCGGGTTAGCGGTACGTAGCGGGCGGTTTTACAGAGACATCTCATAGATGGCGTTAGTCCTCACTAACTTTGGTAAAGACTTTGCGTGCTGGTCGAAGAGTAGGTACTAATCCACCACTGATCCACCAGCAGGTTACTTACGCGGTTTAGCGTGCCAGATGTACAATGAGAGCGTAATTTATTTAATAATAAGAAATGGCCAAACCATATGCCCCCGGCCTTGAAAGATCCTCTTTCAAAGAGAGGCGCGAAATAAAATAAAAAACAAGAAAAATTAAAAAATCATTGTGCTAAAGTATAGCTCATTGAACCATATTGCGATGCGTTAGTTTTAGTGCGATGCGGAATGAAAAAATATAAAAATGCGGTTAGTGCGTAAAATAAATATCTACATGTATGCGTTTAAGTTGCGATAAATAGATAAAAGTAAATATGCGTTACAATATATAAAAAATGCGTTTTTAATTACTGCGTAGGAAGTGGACACAGTTTGACAACTGGGCGTTGGTATGTACCGTACTTAGTTCTAACCTCAGCGATGCGGATGATCTCATCTTTGCCCGGTATCACATCGGTGATAACACCTATGGGCCAAGTGAGTGGTGAAGCATTATCCTGCATGACAACAACGACCGTTCCTTTCGAAATAGGAAAGGAAGGTGTGTTCCACTTCTGCCTAGCTTGAAGTGTATGAAGATACTCCAAACGCCACCTTTTCCAGAACGATTGCACAAGTTTATCTAAGAGCTCGTAACGTTTTAGTAAATGCGCAGATGTGGTCTCGACTGGAAAAGCAGGGAGGATCTTCAGCGGTGCTGTATGCAGAAAGTGCGCGGGTGTAAGAGCCTCGGGCTCTGAGGGGTCAGAACTAAGAACGGTAAGCGGTCGAGAATTAAGCAGAGATTCTATCTGCACGAGTACAGTCGAAAGTTCTTCGAAGGTGAGAATTTGTGCGCCAACAACTTTATGCAAATGAGTTTTAATGCATTTGATTACACTCTCCCAACAGCCACCGAAATGCGGTGCGTGGGGCGGAATAAACTTCCAATCGATGCGTTGCGATGAGAGCTCGATTTGCCAAGCCTGCTTGCACTCTTTCCAGAAATACAAGTAAAGCTCGCGCAAATAAGACCTCGCGCCTACAAAGTTGGTGCCGTGGTCAGAGTATATGCACTGAACCTGGCCGCGGCGAGACAGAAAGCGTTTCAGTGCAGCAAGGAAGCAAGGCGTACTCAGCTCACTAACCAACTCAATGTGAACTGCCCTGGTAGTGAGACAAGTAAACAGGCAAATATATGCTTTGTGTGATTTTATACCCCTACCCCGGTAGGGAGTCATAAATAAAGGTCCAGCAAAGTCACAGCCAGTGTGAAGAAAAGCTTTGCTAGCAGCGTTCACCCGCGCGGGTGGCAAGTCAGCCATAAAAGGCGTATTGGAATGCGGTTTATAACGAAAACATGTATTGCATTTCGAAACAATTGAGCGGATTATTACTCTGGCTTTGAGTATCCAGAATTTAGAGCGGAGGAGTGATAATAAATGAGCGGGACCTGCATGGAGGTTGCGTACATGGTAATGCATAATAATAAGCGTAACTACATGTTCATTCTTAGGAAGTAGAATTGGATGCATATAGTTAAAAGATTCCGAAGAATGCGAAAGTCTGCCACCTACTCGTAACAGACCATTACTATCCAGAAAGGGATATAACTTGCGAAGCGAAGATGAACAAGGTTTATTTTTGCGTATGTTGTCAATATCTGATGCAAAATGCATGGACTGAACACACCGGAGTATTTCCGTTTCAGCGTTTTCGAGATCTGTGTTTGTCAAATTACCCCTTATCCTCTTGGTAAATTTCAGCACATAAGCGAGCACACGTAGGAACTTACTCCAGGAAGAATAATCTAATGATAACCTATACGGAATAGGTGCGTCTGGAACTGTGGCGACATACGACTGCGTCTTGACCTTCAGTTCCGGCATGTCGTCGGTAATGCTGCGTGCGGTGAAAGTTTCGATCGGCCATTCTGATTCATCCAGCATGGCCCAGGATGGCCCGTGGAACCATAGAGGATGGTCCAGGAGCTGCGCGGGAGTCAAACCACGGGAGAGGCAATCACAAGGATTATCTTTACCTCTGACATGGAAGAATCTACTAGCGGGTAAGTTATCATGTATTTTTGCAACACGATTTGCGACGAATGTGTGCCACCTATGTGGAGAAGAATGTATCCAGTTTAGCGTAACAGTCGAATCCGAGAAAGCAAATACGGAGTTAATACAACAACGAGCGGAGTATATATTAATTACTCGCTTGATGAGTTTGGACAAGAGGAGAGCAGCGCATAACTCCAGTCGTGCGAGAGAAACAACCTTAATGGGTGCGACCTTTGACTTTGCAGTCACTAAGATAACTGTGCGTGAACTTGGAGTAACGACACGTACGTACACCACTGCACCGTACGCCTTTTCACTGGCATCTGCGAATCCGAGTATGGATATGGAACATTGAGAAACTACACCAATGTGACGCGGAAATCTAAGATTTGACAGAAGTGGTAATTCGACAACGTATTTATCCCATAACTGAGCAACATGCGGCGGGGGAACAGAGTCCCAATCGACTTTTAAAAGAAATAACTCTTTAATTAAGAGTTTTGCGAATAAAACGACAGGAGCGACAAGACCCAAGACATCGTACAGTCGCGCGACAGATGATAGTATGTTCCTTTTGGTGCAAGGGCGATTGTCAGAATTAACGTGGAAAGCGAAAGAGTCTTCTGAAGGAAGCCAGCGGAGCCCTAAAATTTTGATAGTGTCACCTTTATCCAAATTAACATTTTGCGTTAGCCGAAGAGATTCTGGTATGTGGTCTAGGACTGCCGAAGAGTTGCTCGACCATTTGCCCAGTTGAAAGCCCCCGGCCGAGAACAGCTTGATTAACTGGCGGGATGCCTCAACTGCAATATCTACGGTTGGAAAAGAGCTAGCAACGTCATCCATATATAGATCTCTCTCAACGACTTCTTTAGCTAAAGGATATTGCGAACCTTCATCACTTGCTAATTGAGCGACGGTGCGCAATGCAAGGAAAGGTGAGGACTTTAAACCAAAGGTGACCCGACTAAATTCATACTTTTGTAACAGGTCATTGCGGTTAAATCTATATAAGATGCGTTGAAAGGGACGATCTTGCTCGCGAGTCTCGATCTGCAGATACATTTGTTGGATATCTCCACTAATGGCAATTTTGAAAAGGCGTAAATTTAAAAGAATATCGAATATATCTTTCTGAAGATTTGGGCCACAGTGCAAGATATCATTAAGCGAGATACCGTTGTCAGATTTTGCGCTTGCGTCGAGCACAGGTCGGACCTTAGACGTAACTTTATCCTCTCGTAAGACAGGATGTTGCGGAATGTAATAAGCGAAATCATGATAGTCATCGATTACAGGCGATAAATAGGATTTCTGCAGATAATCCTTTATGACATCATCATAAAGCTCTTTAAGAAGCGGTTGCGATTCAAAACGACGTTCCAGGTACAGAAACCTGCGCCGTGCAATATCGTAAGTATCCCCTAGACAACTAGGATCACGTTGAAAGGGAAGTGCGACGTTATATCTCCCAGACGCGTTTCTAGTCGTGCTTGCAGCGTATAAGTCTTCGCAGTACTTGTCATCAACACTGAGCGGCGGCTTAGCATCGACCTCTTCTATCTCCCAAAATCTGCGAACTAAAGATTCCACTTCGCAAGTGGCGATGGAACATAAGGAATATGATGAATGCGGAGGAGAAATAGAAATAGGTGCTTCACCAAGGATTATATAACCTAAAACAGTTTCTAATGCGGTTGGATGTCCAGGTTTATTAAAGAGTTTGCCAGGTAGCAGGAGTTGCGCAAAAAGATTGACACCCAACAACATGTCAACATCACCAGGCGTATGCCATAGATCATCAGCAAGCGGGATGCGACCAAACGCTGAAATTGAAGATGAATCTACTGGACACACTGGCAGCTGTCCCGTTATTTGGTTCAGCACTAAAGCATCAATAACAAAAGAAGCAATGGCGTTGAACCTAGATCTTATAGACAACTGAACTGAGCCTCGAACCACCTGGGCAGTACCTCCAATACCAGTAACAGTAACGGAAGGCGAATTGCGGTTAGGACGTAAACCTAATTTAGCGCAGCATTTTGCGGTTACGTAATGTTTTTGTGAACCTGGATCCAACAAACAGCGAACAACATGCTCTTGACCGTTGTGAGCGATCACGTATACTTGGACAGTGGCTAAAACATTTGTTGTAGCGTGCGAAGCATGAGAGGCGGTTGACGACAATGTACATAAAACTACTTTGTCTGATTGTGACTGATCTTGTGGAGATTGCGACGTGACCTTGGGCGAATTTGAATCAACCCGATTAAATGCAATTTGGTTTTGAGGTAAACTTGAATGATGCGACTTAGTATTATCCCCAAAGTGTAGCAAAGTGTGATGCCTTGCGTTACACTTGCGACAGTTAGAGGTTGATTTGCAATTAACACTTATATGAAGCGAACTCAAACAATTGTTACACAATTTGTTTAGTTTTGCGAACTTATATCTGTCATATGGTTCTAGTTGCTTAAATTTCAAACAGCTATAAATATGATGCGGTTCGCCATGACAGCATAAGCACTTGTCATGGGGCGGTTGCGTCGCCACAAAGGCAGAGTGCGTACGAGAAGAAGTAGGCAGAGTGGCGCGCGCGCCGGTGCTGCCAGCGCCGCCGGCGCCGCTGCGCGTCGTGGCGGTGCGCTGCAGGATCTTTACCTGCTCGTTTACAAACGAAATGAAGCTATCGTAAGATGGCATAGCATATTTCGATCCTCGAAGCGATGATTCATAAGCCCTAGCGGTATCAGAATCCAACAACTTTAGACCCATATAAACAAAAACAAAGTCTAAGAGGTCATTGACCTTGAGTTGTTTGAGCGCGGAAATCAAAGCGGTATACTTATCGATAAACCTTTCTAAATTAACAGCGGATGAATTAGTGATCGGTTTCAGTGAAAACAATGAATTTAAATAAGAAGTTGCCAAGACGCGGTTGTCCTGGTATTTATCTATCAATGCCTTCCAAATAATATTATAATTATCCGCTGAGGGAATAAGACCGGCACAAATATTGGATGCCTTCCCTGTTAAATGACCAATTAAGTAATGGACGCGTTCCGAGTCCGATAGGCTAAGGTTGTCATGTATGACGCGTTTAAAGGTTTCGTAAAAGTAAGGAAAATTCTGAATTTCACCATCGAACACGGGAAGCGTAATTCGTGGAATTTTAACAAAGTTCGCAGCGGCCAGACCGCGGTCGGGCTGCGCCGGAGCGGGCGCGGGGGCGGACGCGGCTGCACTTTTCCTCTCTAAGCGTTCGAGCGTAGTCTTTATTAAATAAAACATTTCATTGAATGTGCTAAGCGATTGGTAATTGGGCGAAATGCAAAAAAATTGTACATTTCAGAAATCTTTTACGTCTTATTATAGATAAAATATTTTGACATTTTTTATCTATTTTTAAAAATAATTATTATTTTTATTTACTAAAACATGTATCAACTCAATATATAAATAATTGTATTTTCTGCATAAATAATAAAAAAAGAAATAATTTATAATTCGAAGTAGATTTTTTTTCATACATTTGAAAATGTCCTATGCAACCATAATCAACTTTGTGAAATGAGGAAAATATATTACAAGCCATATTATATAAAGTAAATAGTTTTTTCTTATGAAGAATATCATATAATTCGATATTTTATAGTAATATAATAAATTATTTTAGTAAAAACTAATTAAAATAATAGTTTTGGCGCCGTCTATAAAATCTTTCATATTTGTTATTCATCTTTGTGAACACAAAAAATAGCAGAAAATAAATTTTATTTCTGGCAACATTAAAACCATAGACAACGTCAGTAGGTCTTAAATGCTTTGCGTGACAGCCATATTGTTTGTGTTCAGTTTAGCAACAACGTGCGTCTCTTTTATTTGTGCAGTGAAAATTCAACAAAAATTTGTTCATTTTGATGACTTCAGTTTCAAACACTTTGGTAAGTGATTTATGCTGTGTTGATGTACATATCATAAGGTTTGACAACGAATTATTTCGAAATGGTGGCTGTTAGCTTAAAAACATTGTCATTTTGTTTTGAGAATATTTTAGGTTATTTACACATCGTGTTTTGTTTCATATTTGTTGCGGATTTGTTACATTTATTTGTGACGTTACAAACAAATTGTAACAAATATGAAGTAAAGACGTATTCACATTTGGAAAGTGAGGAATATAGGTTATATCCTGTGACTTCTCCTATATTTACAAAATGACAATTGCTGTTATATCTAGGTATATCAAAATCCCAAGGAGAGTTGTCTTAAGCTTAACTATTTCATGTGTACTATGTAATATTAAATAGGTACCTATTGTTTATTAAAATTATAATATTCATTGCAGTGTTTTAACCCCCGATACAAAAAGAGGGGTGTATAATTTTGACCGGTACGTATGTGTGTCTGTCGATCTGTAGCACCTGCTGCAGGCAACAATTAGTATTGTAAAGTATCATACTGGTGCCAAACTGCTGGTCTCTCCCTACAAAAATGAGGTTGAATAGTTTACGTTAGTTAATTGTTTTAGCCAGACACTCTTTTAACTAATCCTCCATTTGATAGCCATTCCTTTTCTTCCGTACATTAAATAATTTGGATGATTTCTCCTACGTACCTACATATTATTTATAAAAATATCTAGCATACACATTACACATTGCTGTTACATTAAATATAATGTTTTCTTGCTACTGTTGCACTGGTTTAACAAAACCGTGTTACTTTTTTTACATACATACATACATAACGTCACGCCTATATCCCTGATGGGGTAGGCAGAACACCAGAAGCTATAAATCATCTGATGTCACATTTGACAAATTTGGAGGTATTGAAATGATGGACAGAGACTTGCAGTGATAGGGGGTCAGCCTATCGCCTACAAAAATGTCAGTAAAACCTCCATCCCTCAACTGACTTTTACAGTTTGCCCGGGAAGAGAAGCAGCTGGCACATTCTATGTTTTTCTTTCGCTCCCAGTCCAGCATGAAAGCATTTATTGTTACTTTTTTTCTCTATTTAATTTTGAATGAAATAATATCTTCTGAATTACATCAACATTATACAGTTGCATGCTGCTCAAATAGGTTAACTGGGAAGAGTCATGTGGTTATATTTCGCTACAATGGAAAAATTCTAGTTGCCTAATATAACTTAAGGTTATATTAACTAGGAGGCATGAATATTTATAGTAATCCTAGCTTTCGCCTGTAGCTTTACCCGCGGTTTATGCTTTTGAATATATTTATACAGGCAGACAGACAAATAAACAGATGCGTTCATTCTAATAAGCAACAATATACAGGGTGTTTGGAGGTTGAGTAGCCAAATGAAAATGGTGGATAGGTGAGGCTATTAGCTATTTACTTCCACTTATTAAATTGCATTTTGGTTCAAGTTTTAGAATTTATTCGATTTTTAAAATTTTCTTAAGAAAATTCCCGATTTTGTCATTAAAAGTCCAATATAATTTTAATTTACTGTCGGAACCAAACGAAAACAGTTTTAATTTAAACCCTAATACTGTTTTATTCAGATGAAATCATAAATTAATACAAATCATCTCAAATAAAGTTACAGTGGGTTCATAAACTTCGCGGAACCAGTGGGAAAAAAATGTTCAGTCAACCTTGCTATGAAAAAAAATAAAAAATTTGAGAGTTTCAAAATTTCATTTGCTTTTAAAAACTTCTACATTTAATACACTTTATAATGATATGCTACATGTAACATAAATAATTAGAAATCTCAACAGAAATAGTAAGTTAGTCCTCAAAGACGCCTGGTAAGGAAGGTACAAACCCGTTAAACTACGTATGTAGTTAAAAACTTCGGTCTCATTCTAACAAAGCTATGCCTATTAGGTTATCTATTTTGTCACTAGGCAACACTTATCTTGTTTGCTAGCCTCATGTATAAAAAAATGTTTTTATTTTCTGACTGAAGATTGTTGTTGGCCCATATGAAAACTTTATAGCTTCACCGAACTATGCGACCACTAAGGCCACCTAGTATGATGCAGACCTCAGTTCAGGGCGTCTCGATCATTTCCACTACACTGTTTCCCTTAGGGGCCTCTCTCTGAGAAGACCCAGCAAAAAAACTCAACGGGGGTCGGATCTGATAGTCGAGGAAACCGGATGTTGAATGCCGCACCTGCTGGTTGAAGCGGTGTATTTATAGGGAGGATTTTAAGCTGTTACCACTATCGTGTCCACCGGGCCGGCGCGGCAGCGGGCGCGGGCTGGAGGAAGCAGATTGTTTCTTACGGTAATCTTTTGACGTTTGACGTTCGTTTGACGATTGTGATTGGTCGCCTCTTGCGAAGGTCGCAAAGAGTGGATGGTTGGGGTGGTGAGGGGCAGAGTAAAAGAAACTCCTAGATTCAGTCTCCGTGAACCGGTTCTACATGACTTGCAACTGGTGAAATGATATTTGCTTGCATGCGAAAAGACCACGCTACCGTTGGCTATGACTAGACAGACGAAAGTCAGATAGATAATAGCTTATTTTCAAGTGGCATCTTTCACCAGCAAATTAAAATAAAACAAAAAGAAATCTGTGAAATGAGATTTTCTTGCATGCGCAAAGGCCACGCTACCGTTGGTCATGACTTTTTTCAAGCAACATTTTACTCCGACTATAGAAAAGTGTAGGTCACCGAGAATCTGCGCTGAGCGGAGTTAAACATGTGAAATAGTAGAATCTTCTTCTATTGGAGGCAAGAAAAGTGAAGAGGGAGTCGAATGAGATAACACAATAGGCATAGTTTTGTAAGAATGAGACAAAAGTTTTTAACTACATACGTAGTTTAACGGGTTTGTACCTTCCTTACCAGGCATCTTTGAGGACTAACTTACTATTTCTGTTGAGATTTCTAATTATTTATGTTACATGTAGCATATCATTATAAAGTGTATTAAATGTACAAGTTTTTAAAAGCAAATGAAATTTTGAAACTCTCATATTTTTTTATTTTTTTTCATAGCAAAGTTGACTGAACATTTTTTTCCCACTGGTTCCGCGAAGTTTATGAACCCACTGTAACTTTATTTGAGATGATTTGTATTAATTTATGATTTCATCTGAATAAAACAGTATTAGGGTTTAAATTAAAACTGTTTTCGTTTGGTTCCGACAGTAAATTAAAATTATATTGGACTTTTAATGACAAAATCGGGGATTTTCTTAAGAAAATTTTAAAAATCGAATAAATTCTAAAACTTGAACCAAAATGCAATTTAATAAGTGGAAGTAAATAGCTAATAGCCTCACCTATCCACCATTTTCATTTGGCTACTCAACCTCCAAACACCCTGTATATAACATGTATGAAATGATACTTAGTACAATTTGACTAAACAGTTTGTTTGTTGTAGAAAATGCCCTTATCGCCAGCGGAAAGACAACGTTTATACAGAGAACGTCTCAAAAAAAATCATCCAGATAAATATGAAGAAATGCAAAGGCAAAATCGCGAAAGGATAAAAAGCAAATACGTTAAAATTTCGTTATTGCCTAAAAGCCAACAAGATATGAGAAGAAAGACATGGCGAAATCTAAAAAAAAAACAAGCTGTGAAAGATAGTACAAATAGTGATAAAAAAGAACTTGGATCTCGAAAGAAATATCATCAAAAGCATCATAAATTAAGAAAACTAGTAGAAAGACAGAACAATAAAATTGAAAAAATGAAACGACGAATAGCGTCTCTACAAAAAAAGGTGTACAGAAGGGATTTGCTTTTAAAATGTCAAAAATTATCCACTGATGATCATCAACATGATAATAAAAATATAGATCCATTGACACCTAATTCGAAATCAGATTCATTTTTGCAAACATTGAATAGTATTTCAGCAGAAGATAAAAAAAGAGTAAAACGAGTTTTATTGGAAAAAAATGTAATGTCTACGGTTTTGGCAGAACATTACAGGGATTGTCAAAATAACACTGAAAGAAATGTTATGAAAAACCTGGTTAAAAGAAACTTGATTTGCAAATATAATATGCGAACTCAGATAGGACATTACTTGGGGTTAAGAGGACAAATTAGACTTTCAAAACCAAAGGACAATAAGTGTACTAAAAAACACCAAGAACAAATAGAAACATTCTTTTTGCAAGACGACGTATCTCGGGCATCTGCTGGCAAAAAAGAGACGAAGACGCGAAATATGGTAAAAATGCAAAAAAGATACCTTTTGGATAGTTTGCTTAACTTGTACCGAAAATTCAAAGTAGAAACGGGTAGCAAAATTTCTTATTCCACATTTATAAGACATAAGCCTTTTTATGTTGTCAGCCCACAACTTTCAAATAGAAATACTTGCGTTTGTAAGATACATTCTAATATAGAATTTAAATTTACGGCCCTTAAAAGATTGTCTGTGTTGAATGTTTATAACGAACTCGATGATATTATAAAAGATACAGTATGCACAATTGATTCAAAAGAATGTATGTTTAATGAATGCCCAAAATGTAAAAATGAATGTGTTGAATACAATTTTACTGAACATAAGGAAGAGGAGACTGTTACATGGCTGGAATGGGTTGTGCAAAAAATTGAGTATGTGAAAAATAATGAACCTAAATCTTCGAAAAGAGTGAAAAAAGATCTTAGAAATGGAAATTTGGCAAATTTAATCACCATGTTTGAAAAAGAACTCACTGTTTACAAAGTGCATATTTTTAACATACGGCACCAGTACAACTGCTATAAAAAAGTTAAAGATAGTTTACAGTCAAATGAAGTTTTGCTACATTGCGACTTTTCCGAAAATTACACATGCAAAATGCATGAACAAATCCAATCGGCTCACTTTGGGGCTTCACAATACCAAATTACATTACATACCAGCGTAGTTTATAAAAAAAATTATAAACCCCAATCTTATTGCACATTTTCAGACTCAACTGACCATTCTCCAGAAGCAATCTGGGCACATTTGATGCCAGTATTAGCCGATATAAAAAAAACCACACCAGAAGTTAATGTTTTGCATGTCTATTCTGGATGGAGCACTCAGTATAAACAAAAAAAGAATTTCTTTCTGTTCAGTAAAATTACTCATGAATTAGGCTTTAGAGCTACTTGGAATTTTTCTGAATCTTATCATGGAAAAGGAGCTGCTGATGGTGTAGGTGGAACTATAAAAAGACTTTTGGATAAGAAAGTATCGTATGGAATTGACGTACTTAGCGCTAATAGTGCGATAGAAATGTTAAAAGGCGAAACTAGTATTAAACTCTTTTACATTGATGCTAAAAATATTGATAATATTAAAAACGACAACTAATTTGCCTTAAATAATTTAACAGCTATACCAAAAACCATGAAAATTCATCAAATTCAAACTGCTAATAAGTCTGGTGAAGTTTGCTATCGCATTTTGAGTTGTTTCTGTGATTTTTCCGAAGTAAGAGGATTTTGTAATTGCTTTGAATTGAAAAAATATTGCTTATTGATTCGTGTGAATGAAATCGATGATCAAAATATTTCATCATCAGAAGAAGCAGTTTCACTTAATAACTCGCCAACACGTTTTGATTCTTCAACTTCTGATAGCTCTATCAAGTTTCTCCCTGTTCGTAAACGCAAAATTATCATGTCATCATCGGATGATGATGAAAGCTATCAAACTATTTTCGATTTCCCAAAGAAGTTTAAAACTGTTGCCAGTAGTATGTTGAACCCAGAAAAAGAATACAATTCTCCATCAATTTCAAAATATAACAAAGTTTCGAAAGAGAAAATATCCGATTCATCTGATGATGATGTTTTTTGTTCACTTATCGCGAAAAGTCAAGACTTTGCTTCAACGTCAAAAATAAAAATTGCTTCTGCTACATCTATAACTGAGAATGTTCTTACAAATCGTGCTAGAAATATCATGGATTCAGAACCGGATGCGAGGAACAAGCTCATAAGACTATCGCCCTCGGCTCATGTCATTAAAGCAGACGATGGCAGGCCAGCTACTTCTAAGATATGTGTACTGTCAAATGTTAAAGTTGACTATAGTCGCAACAGCTCTAGGTTAAAAATGTTATCTAGTACAGCGCGCTATAATGTTTCGTCATTCAATTTAAAAAAAGATTTTAATGAGCTTTTCTCTTCGCCGTCTAACTTACCTACGAAAGAAAATGTACATAATAAACGAGAAATTTTATCAGCTAAAAATACAGATGGTCCTATAGTAGTCGAACGAAACTTGGCACAAAAGCCACAAAAAGAATTTAGTTTCTTTAATACTAGTAGTGATGAAGAAAACTAAACTACAATTAGTAAATGAAGAAGTTTTCTTTTACTCTAATTTGATTATCTGCTACGAGCTAAGTTACATAATGGAAAGTCAATAGTCTTATAATGTTATGCAGATCGCAGAAGGCATTTTGTTTGCATTATGAGGATCGCAATCTGTTTTATAAGTATTCCAAGGGCTTCTAGGTCTATGCAAAAATGCTTGTTTCCACGCGCTGGAGTGGTCACGTGTCCCTCACCTTATCCCTGGTTTTTACGTGTTATCCTCGGAAGATAGACATATTTATGCACTAATAACGCACTAAACGCATAATTTCATAAAGATTCCGAGCGATGTGATCACTCCAGCGCGTGGCAACGTGCGTTTTTAAATAGTCCTAGAACCCCTTTGCATACTTTATAAAAAAGATTGCGGACCTCATATTTTGCTAACGGATGTTTTCTGGCGACCAGGTCTAATATTGTTGATAATAATAAAACTTATATTTGTTAAAATACTTTGATGATGATTTATTGTCAAGCTATAATGTGCTAAAATAATTGGTGTCATTGAATGTGCAATACCGTGTTAATTGCTTTTTTTATTTTATTAATGTTATTTTTTTACATTTTAAAATACAAATACCTTATAAATTTTACCATTTACATTTTTGACTTGATTTATAATAATATTTAAAATGATTATTTCGAAAAGCTTGGTACTTTAAACGAGTTTTAAAAAATCATGGAGGGCAATATTACAAATAATTTATCGAAAAAAGGCCATTTATTAAAAATGTTTATGTTAACATAATTCTTAATACCTATAAAGATAGGACGGTACTTAACAAAATATTGTACAGACTGATTTACCAAAAAAATATGTTTAAGACACCTACTTGTTAAATGTAAGAGTAGTTCTAAGTTCGATTTCAGAAAAAATTGTTTTGTTTAAATTTTTTGTTGATTTATAAAAGTATTAAAATTATGTACAGACTGATTTACCAAAAAATTTTAAATGTAAGAGTAGTTCTAAGTTCGATTTCAGAAAAATTTGTATTGTTGAAATTTTTTCTTGATTTATAAAAGTATTTAAAATTATGTACAGACTGATTTACCGAAAAATTATGTTTAAGACACCTACTTGTTAAATGTAAGAGTAGTTCTAAGTTCGAAATCAGAAAAAATTGTTTTGTTTAAATTTTTGTCTTGATTTATAAAAGTATTTAAAATTATTATTTAGAAAAGCTTGGCATTTAAAACTAGTTTTTATAAAAATCATGGAGGTGAACATTCTAAATAATGTTTTTCCATTTTTTTATAATGTCGGTGATTATATGTTAACACAAATTATAATACCTATGAAGATTTTTGTTTGATTTTTTTTATAGTCGATTTACCAAAAAAATATCTTTCCTACTTTAATATACAAAATATTTACTGATATAATATTATTAAAGTAGTATTTTATCTTATATCAACGACGTGTTGTTTATAAATTTTTTTCTTGATTTCTGATTTATAACTAAGTTTTCTTAATTTCTGATTTATAATCCCACTGCGGGGCAAAGGTCTCTCATCTTTTATTAGTAAATTGTTATTATCGCTCTTTGAATTAAAAAATCTAATCAAAGTTTTGTTTTATTTATTTATTTTAATTGCTAGTCCTATGTACGAGATTAAGATAATAATATATAGACGCTCCATCCCGAGCGGGCCTCTCTATGGTTGAGAGAGTATTCTAGCTATGGAACACTTAATGGGCGAGCCCGACTCACACTTGTCCGTTTTCGATTTTAAACTGACAATATGAACAAGGTTTTATAGTTCATCTTTGTTATTTTATTTGTTACAGCAACAGAAGTCATCTTTGTTTCTTATTTGTTATTTTTACATTTTTTTTGCATTTCGCCCAATTGACTTCGTAAGATGAATCTTGTTCCAGGTGATATAAATTAAGTTGATCAACTATCTGTATATATTCGTTCCTAAGTTGATCTATCAAGCGAGCCTGAGTTATAAAATTAGAACAAGACTTTTCACTACGTAAATCCGGAATGAGATCGAGTGTACGTTGTAAAGAATTAAAATATTGAGCACGTTTAGCTTCATACAATTTAATTTTGTTAGATACGTCAGCCATCTCAACGTTTATCTATATAAATAACAATAAATTTAAAACGAAATGTAAAGTGTAAATTTCGATTTTTAAAGCGTTTAAAATGTAATAAAAAATACGTGTGCGTTAAATATAAAAAGTAAAAATTGCGAAAAGAAATAACCGAAACCGCGTGCAAAACTTGTATAGCGAGTGTCGAGCGAGCGGCGAGCGCCGGAATGTACCTACAGTGCGGGGCTCAGGTACCTACAACAATACCTAAATGTGCGTTGCGTTAATTATGATGCGAAAGCGTTATCTTAACTGTAGTCCACTCCGTACACTATTGATAACTATTTAAGAAAAAAACTACAATGTTAAATATGTAAAATATATAAGTAAGTATAAGAAATTACCGTTCAATAATGTAAGCTGATTAAAGAAATACAGCTATAAAATAAAGTTTTGTGAGCGTTAAATAATAGAACGTGAAATATTTCTTATGATAAGAACAGCGTCAGTGCCGTGCGTTAACAACTACTTTAATTTTTCGAACCACCGTCAATTAACCGGTTGTTAACTAATTTGAGTTAAATTGCTTAAAACAGTATAAATGCGATGGTTAGATATAATTATACGTAAATAAATAGAAACTATGTAATAATACAACAGAAATATTAGGTTTTAAATATGAAATATACTATATTTTGAGTAAATTTAATTGCGTGGTACAAATATGTTTGATACCAAAGCGACTACTAATACGGAAGCAATAAGGTTCAATGTCCTGTGCACAAGATTAAGATAACTGATTTTAACAAATTAAATATCCGGCTCGAAGGACCAAAATTATGGTGTGTTGAAGATATTGCTATCCTCATTAATTTTAAAGTGGACTGTATGCGGATAGGTCGCTGGGTAATTAATCTATTGAAGTTAATTTCAAGAATCACGCTCTCAGCACAAACTGACACCACCAACCTCATATGCTTCCTGCGGCGAATCCAGGTAAGGTTTCCCTGATGCGAAGACCAGCACTGACACTTCACAAGAGTATCACGCGGTTCAAAATTTGGGTTCAGAAGCGAAAATCCAGGAAATATTAAAAAATATTCGGGAGCGGCGGGCGCGCGTGTTAGCGATACGTAGCGGGCGGTTTTACAGAGACATCTCATAGATGGCGTTAGTCCTCACTAACTTTGGTAAAGACTTTGCGTGCTGGTCGAAGAGTAGGTACTAATCCACCACTGATCCACCAGCAGGTTACTTACGCGGTTTAGCGTGCCAGATGTACAATGAGAGCGTAATTTATTTAATAATAAGAAATGGCCAAACCATCTACAGTATCATATAATTTTATGTTTAACCCTACTAAGCTTGAAAACTGACATATAATTCATTCAGAAACACGTTTATTATTATTTTTCTATCTACCAAAACATCAAAATACCATTTGATTACCAATACAGGTATGATTGAAAATAGCCAACCTAACCCAGCTTTGACCTATTAATTATCACGATTGTATCAATATTAACTAACGGTTAACTGGATTCCGTGTTAATACTGTTCTAATTACCGATATTGGAATCAAACATAATTAAATAGGCATATGCTTCTATAGATTAATTCAATTATGTGATAACTTATTAGTATAGCGTGCTTCGTATGTTCTACAAACAATTATATACTACAGTAGAATATAACCAAAGCTAAGTTTCTGTATCCAATTTGGCGTTAATCTCATGATTTTGGATAGTAACAAGGTGAGTTTTAAGTACTATATAAACATTTCTTATAGCTTATCTCAACTCAACATTGAACAAAGTTTCTTACTGTGTAGATAACAATTGCGCAGATTTTCAGTGCTTAATAGAAATTCAAGAACATTAGCGTTATTTCGTGTACCATTTATTTTTAAGTAACTTGTTTTTTTTGTTATTTTATTAGCAATAATAGAAACAGTCATAATCTGATATATTCAGAATAGTCTTATTATATTAGAATTTTATAATTATAGTTCAATAGCATTGTTGATTCATGTTACAACTGATAAATACCATTGCATGTATATAATTACATTACCAGAGACGTTTTGATAAAAATACACCGCGATTAATTTGTTTATAATACTAACCACATAATTACAATCGCGGGTGTATTATTAGTAGGAATTATGTATTACTATTATGGAATACGTCAATTTATTTTTTTAATTACATTAGCAGTAGTTTTATATTCCGTTTCTTTTGGAATAAACTTCAATTCTACTCGAAAGAATTCCGCGAAAGAAAATCATCTACATTTTTGATTTTTTATCATATCAATGTCAAAAGGTCTTTTGTCCCAAACATCATTAACCTATAGGTATTAACATAGCTAAGTGCATAGCAAGTGTACCGTTTTCATACGTAAATCCTACTAATATTATAAATGTGAAAGTTTGTGAGGATGTATGGATGGATGGATGAATGGATGTTTGTTACTCTTTCACGTAAAAACGACTTGATGGATTTGGATGAAACTTTGCAGTAATATAGGTTATACATCGGAATAACACATAGGATACTTTTTACCGTGGGAAAACATCTCATTCCCACGGGAAACCAACTTCTACGCGAACGGAGTCGCGAGCGGCCACTATTCAATTATAACCCTTTTATAATAATAATTTATAATAATAATAATTAGCTAGGGACAGGATACCTGAAGGGAACAATGATGGCGACTCGGTGCTGCGGCTCGCAGTCCGGCGGCGCGTAGCTCCCCCCCCACCGCACGTCGGGGAACCGCCGCTCCACGCTGTCGAGCGCCAGCTCAGACTTGTTCACTACTATTGGTCCTGGAAAGGTTAAATAAATAGGGAAAGTAAGCCATAGGGTAACTTGTTTCACAATACAATCAGACTAATAAGTTTATGGCACTCCATAAGGAGTTTTTTTTATGATATAGGGAGCAAATGAGCATGCGGGTCAACTGATGGTAAGTGATCACCGCCGCCCATGACTCCCCGCAACACTGTGGGTGTTGGGAGTGTGTTGCTGACCTTTGAGAAAATTGGGCACCGGGCACCGCACTCACCGAACGAAACGCAGGAACATCGTCCCTACTTCACGTCGGTTTTCTGTGCGACTGTGGTATTTCACAGGTTGAGTCAGCCCAGTAATCGCTGCAGGCAGAGCCTACAGCTAGACTCTGTCACTCGTAAAACTTGTGTTTTTTAATTACACCAAGCTTTTTACAGTTAACGCGGTCGATTCTTTTGTTCGATTATAATAAAGTTCGCCGAGGCGTAGTTTAAGACAAAGACGAAAAGAATGAAAAGAAATGAACTGGGTTGATCAGTGCAATTTTCACCATCACGCACCTTCATTGTATTTTTTTTATTTAGGATTCTTGGCAAATATTATATTTTCCAGAATAGTATAGAGAAGACTTCAGAAACACATTGATTTGATTGAAATCAAGCACTTCAATCCTCAACTTATTCTTAAAAATATGTCTTAGTAGACTTACCTAAATCTTGTGGGGTCTCACACGCAGGCAGTCCAGGCGCATTCGTCGTAGACTTTCTACTGCTCTCCACCGATTCTTCCACTACATCTTCTTTCTTCGGCGCATTGCCCTGAACTGGCGCTTCTGTCTTCGCCTTGGGCGTTTGCGTAACATTCGCTACCTTTGCCACATCGGGTTGCGATGACTCAGCATTAAAACTTTCGAGGCTACTTATGATTTTTCTTATCATTAAAGGATTGGAATGGTTCTTCAGTGTTTCGATAATACTGTTAATGGTTATGTTGTTGTAGGTAGTGCTCGTGTTGGATACTAGCATTATGTTGCTGGGATGTATTGTGGTGTTGTGGGTAGTTGTGGTGTTTGGGAGTGAGATTTTGGGTGGTTGTGTCTGATAGGATACTGGATACTTTTTGGGCCAGGATAATGAAGAGTACTGCTTTTCGGCAACCCTGAAAGTGAAAGATTCGGTCATTTTATTTGTAATTGTTATTTATAGAGATAAAGATTTGTTTATCCCTAAACTAAGACAAGACTAAGGAGTTTGACAATCGATCTTAAAATGTTAAAGTCGTCTAAAGGTGAGTAATAAATAACTATTATTAAAGACTTTTTGTCTTCCTTTATTTTGAATGTTTTTATTTTTCCTTGTGTTTCATCATTGCTTTTACTTTAGTTTCTCGAAATGTGTTGCTGTATATAAAAAAAATATAATGCGTCAACACATTTATCCAAAATAAGCCTCACTATTTGAACTTCATTAACTTCTAAAACTCTCTAATCTTCTGGTTCGACGACATTTCGGACACAAAAAACTCGGACACCTTGGCCAATGTATGGATTTTCAATTTTAATATTATTTACCATACATTGGCCAAGGTGTCCGAGTTTTTTGTGTCCGAAATGTCGTCGACCCAATCTTCTATCCAGTTAAACCCTACCTAGTAGTGGTCTGCGCTCCGGAATACAGGTAGGTCTTCAACGAGGACGTTTCCAGTATGGACCCGAAGAGGTACTCCACCGCCGCCAGCGCCATCACGGCTAGCAGCAGCAGCCGCAGCGCCCGCGCCGCCCGCCCCCCGCCCCCCGACAAGCCCATCAAAGCATCTGTGCTGTACCGGTCTATAGCTGGAAAGAAGAAATGTGGTAACACATACGGAAACTATACCTATATACTGTTAGCTGTAAAACAAAATCGGTAACGGGACATCCCTAGCATTCAAAAAGAAATAAGACGGACCGTTTGCATTGCCTGCCTGCCTTATTTAACATTTAAATATACAATTAAATGTTTCTGCCTGTGAAAACTGTAAACTATGATGTTTGTTTAAAACATAGTTGCAGATTCAAGGAACTTCACAATTAACTGTAATCAGACATCATAAAATAAAAGGCCTTTTACAAATCCATAGCAATGATGCAGCTCTGCTACTTATCACTTTTCATAAGGAATCTTATAATGTTTAAAATGATTAAATCTTACAAGTATAGGTAATTGATAACAACAGTAGTATAATTATGTACCCAACGCTGCTAGAATTAAAAAGCGGCTGTCCTAAATTGAATCCATTTAGTTAGATAGCAGTAGATACACCTGTTATACTAACTTATACGTGATATGAGGGAGGTATTTTAATCCATTTCATCACCTAAAACTGCAAACTTATCTTCGACCTATAACAATATTATAAACTCCGCTGGGCCACACAGTTGACTAGGCGTTGACTGATCATATTTTTATAACTTTATCTCAAAGAGTTAGAGCAAGTGCGTCTTAGATCCGATGCAATCATATCGTCGTTGCATGTCATGGCACATCGCATTAACTAAATGGCCGTTGAAGCACGGGCTGGGCAGCCAGTCAGGGCCTAAATCATGAAAGTATTTTTTCTTCCAATATTGTGTTACAGATTCTAGCAAAAAAGAAACAAATGTTGTTGCCATTTTTAATTAAGTATCTTTTTATAAATAAAGTAAATCTTAAACTAATATTCCTGTTAACACATCTAGACTTCCCTGATTCACATAAATACAATTGCATGTTGTGATATAGGCGGTTTTTCAATCGTGACTATTCCCTCAGGGCCCTCGACGGCTTTTACTGTTCTGTTTTTGATATTTTTTGAAATTGTATAGGTATATTCTGAGTTGTGTAAAAATTCAGTAGTGCAAATAAGATCCGTTGAACTCTTGCAGCATCATTATTTTGTAAAGGCATACTACAAGATGTAATAACTGATTAGGTAGTGCAAGTTTCAAATATGCAGTGAACAGAAGTGAAGCACGCTTGTAGTGCGGCAGATTAATATTATTTTGCTCAGGCGGTGAGTTGTTACAGGTAAAACCACATGCAATGGAGGTGGTATTGGTAATTCATTGTTAGGAGTAGCACTGCGAGCCAAAAACCTTCGAGCACTCGTCCAACAAGTATAACATGCATAATACAACACACTACCACGCTGAAACATAAATATAAATAACTAATCTTCAACCAAAAAATATGTAAAATATGGGTCAATAGTTATTAGTTCAACTTACTAGGTGATTATGCTATGATAAAATAACTGGTAATATTGGATCATCATTGTTAAGAGTTTAGTGCCGAGGTCTTGTTACAAACCATTGAGCGGCGACTCAATCTTTCATTTTCAGCTGCTTCTGTAATTAATAATCTATATCATGCTTGACATATATTTCCATACAAAGGAAGCAGGAACAATAACAGACGACTGATTGCTATATTGCAGTTGATGCAAAGCATTTTTAAGGAAAAGTCAAAAAAAAATAACGTGCAAAATAAAGCTTGTAATTGAAATCGTATTTATCGTCCGTGAGAGTAAGCGGATAATAGCTGTAATTATCACAAATCACAGAAAAATCGCACAATAACAACATCGAAAGCAAACGCAACGAGGAGACTTCAATGACAGACAGATGCCAGTTTTGGTGACACGAAGGGCTTGAAAAAGGATTATATTTCAACAAAACGAGTAGATTATGAACAATGTTTGTCTTATTATCGATTTGATACGTTTTTTAGGCAAAATATGTGATATACTTAGAATATATTTCTAGAACACCCTAAAAACTGCAGATAAACTCACGGCAGATTATAAACATGCTGAAAAATATCTCCAGTTGGGTAAAAGCTGCTGGAGAAAATTAAAAAAAAAAACGTAAGTCAATGCAAATACCAGTCGCTGTTTTAGATAGTCCCAGAACAAGTTCAAATGAATGAAGAGCATTACTGCGTCGGCTTGGTCTCTTTGCTCTTTAACGTGCGAGTCAACGACTGTACAAAAACCTTTGTATCTCCTTGAAGATAATTCTTAGCTAAACGAAATATATTATATTTGCCCATAATATTAAAATTAGGTAACTTTAAAATTGGAAATCGATTTCACTATTGATATCGGTTTGTTCATAGATACCCATCACTAAGGCAACGGAAATAAATAATGACGCATAAAATCAACACAATAATTAATTATAAACCTTTATTAACTCAAAATATTCCTGAAGTTCCTTGAAGTTCAAAATATTTTTTAAATTTATTATTTTAATTATAGATTTTTGTGCACAAACGGTTTAACAGGGCAATGCTGGGCACTTTTGGCCCAGATTTTTTACCAATGTTAGACTGTAAGTTTGATTGTAATCTGTTTTGTGTGTTAATAAAATAAAATAAAATAAAATAAAATTCGATGGACATCACTGGTTGGCGTCACTGCCGGTGGGCGCGGATTTGGATTGAATCTAATGGCGGCTACATGTTGTATTTTCTACTTATTAATATTTAATTAAAGAGATGTTAATCTAAAGGCCAATAAATATTGTTACCTGATAATACATATGTGAGTCTAAAGTAAGTTCAGTGAGACACAGAGGAAGAAAGGCACATTTCGGAAGGAAATTTTAGAACCGCAACTGCGACCTTCGGTTTACCAGTCCATAAAGTACACATTAGTGCTACTGCACCTCGTAAGTCTTAAAAGTTCGATCAATTTAAAATTTAGTTGCTACAAACAAATAATTTGCATATGTGTAAAAATGCTAAGAAAATATGGAGTTTTTTTGTAAAAATTATGTTTCACTTTATAACAGAATGGGTTAGGTATGTACTTTCACTAATGGAAAGCACATAAGGGTGCGTGTCATTTGCAAAGTGATGATTTGCAAAGTGAGTGAGTGAATTTTAAGGTTTACTTTTTCTAATCGATGTATGTGCCCGCACTTTAAGTGTTCGTTGTCATAATGGCTAGTCACACGCTATTTTCTATGAGTAATACAGAGGCGAGTCAGCGGTGCAAGCATGGAACTTTTGACGATCGCTTATTTGACAGATTTCGTAAAAAAATAGACTTGTCTCTACATTTATCGCTATTGGAAGCATGGAACTTTCTTAGTTAAGTCATCGTTACCGTTAACGAAACTTTAGTAGTTTTTGTCGAATATAACGAAAGAGCGAGCATGGAAGTTTTTGTCGAATTTTTGTCTGACATTTGTCATTGCTTATTTACGAAAATTTGTCTACAGCTAAAAGTAGCTCGAGAAGTGTAACATAGTATAGAATACTTTAAAACAGAAATAAAGCCATTTTATAACTAAATGGTAATTTTATCCTGTTCCACAATTAAAATATTTGTCTTGTTTCAGTTTGTAGTTGCTGAGTAAACTACATAATATTATTAACCGAGGTTTTTTTATCAAGGTATTTTAAAAATCACTTAATCTCATAAGGATGGTTGAATATGGGTTTTCAATGTGAACTTTACATTTCTCTCATGCTTTCCCAAAGAAAGTCTTTGCCCAGCGTTGGACTTATACATTATATTAGGTATTTAAAATAAAATAATGAAAATCAAAATGCCTTTATTATTCTAAACATACAATAACAATAAACATACTAGTATTTCAATATTTTTCTAAGTAATAGTTGTAGTAGGTTTATATTTTTTGTTTTATTTAACAATAAACGAATAAAATAAAATAAACTATGTCAAGGAATCTTTTGGAGGTGTTCGCTTGAATAAGGACCTTTTCAAGTTAATGCCGCCCCGTCTCTTCTCATCTTCTCTTGTTTGAACTGTTATTTCATCAAGCCGAGGAGGCTTGCTGGTCTAAGGTAGACCAGCAAGGATAAGGTAGATATAAGATAGGTAGTTTTCGTTTTACTGCAGGCAAGCTCCATGTTGTAGTACTTATCCCAACATTCCCTTATGTCATAGCCACTCCCACTTAAATTTCTGAGCTTGCTTGGTTACGTCTACAATTTTCTTAGTCTTTTTCTGTAATTTTTGTTTTAAATTCTATGTTTAAGTCTTTATTAAGAGAGAAGAGAATTTTTAATATTAGAATTTTCTTATAATAATTGAAGTTTATATTTAGTTGTCTTGATTTATGAAAAATGCACGTTATGACTGTTGGTAATAACCTTATGTTGAATGTCATGCTCTTCTGTGCAACACGAAACATTGATTTATAAAATTCATAAAAGCCCAAAACAATTTCCATGTCCAATGACCAATTTCTGTCGAGATTTCATCTTCCTGTTTTTGTATATAAGATATGCTGCTGTGTTTGTCACATTCTTCTTATTTAAGTTGTAATTTGTAATAAACCTAACAAATAAACCTTTTGGAATCTGATTCACATTAATTTAAAATATATTATTTTTATTTACAAACATTGTCTTTTTACATGACATTGATTAATCAAGTATGACAGCTGTCATAAAAATTAAGGTTTTTCTACCTTGGCTATTGTGATTTCGGTCAAAATTGAATGATTGACGAATGAATTTATCATTTTAATTAATGTACAAATGAATGGCAACATTCAAAATTCGTTACGTGGGAAATTTCTTTAACTCCTCGGTAAGAGCTAACGAGCGGAGATCCATGCTTCCAAGTAGCGAGAACCATCGACATGGCATCATCATCGCATTGCTTATTGTCTACTAACGTCAAAAGTTCCATGCTTGCACCGCAGTCTAGCTTACTTGTCCTAATTGTATTACTACAAATCCTGAAATCGGTTACCGAATACATCACTTTGGTCAATATAAGACAGTGACCATAATTACTTAAAAAAATTAAAATAAAATAAAAAACTTTGTTACATTTGAGGGAATTCTTTCCTACTAGGTACCTATTTATTTACAGATTTATATAATTCATAATAACATATGCGTTCATTCATTTGGCTAAATTGTAAAGTTAAATTAGCTGCAAACCATTTTTTTATCAACTAGAGGGCGCAATGTGTAGTAGATAAAAGTTGTGGTAAATTATACAAAACGAAGGTAATATTTTAAATTATATTTGTAAACCAATGCCATTGTTGTTTTCTACTTGATTTCCTCTTATTGGCTAACAAAAATGTGAGAGGGGAGTTATTGCTTACCGAGCAATTGTTCAATGGACCAAAAAGATAGTAAAGACCATTTTAAACTGTTTCATATTTTTTTTACGAAAAAAATAAAATATCAGCCACATTATTTTATCTGATTTCTTAAGCTTTTTCATCAAGTTCTTCAAAATCAACTCAAATTCTAGTAACTTCTACTTTTGAAAGGACAATGCTTTTAAGCTCTTTCTTTAGACTGACACAATTTCCATAATATTTGAAGTGTGAATAACCAAAACCTTGAAGGAAACTCATTGGGTTGTAAGCGAGAATTTGCTTGCTACATAACCTACTATTGTAGAAGGCGTGTTGGGCCTACGTCCAATCCTTTAGGCATGGTTGACTGGGCAAAGAGGGGCAACATAATTAAATGATGGTAATTCGGGTGCAGGCCGGGGAAACCTCGATTGGTAATTCAATTATTTATTTATTTTTGCATTTGCACGTCCTGATGAAAAAAAGATCAGGAAAATCCCCGTATTTTAAGCGCTTTTTTCGGTTATTTCCCCTGTTTTTTTATGTGCCTAGCGAGCTATGTGGGTTATGTTATAGTAACTTAGAAAACTTTTTACAAAATACGGGTGAGTTCTAAAATATGGGAAACAAGACCTTTTAGTTTTACAATAGTGTTTATCAATACATCGCCTTTAATAATAAACATAGCTTCTTCGTTTTTTATCTAGTCTCCGAAGACATTTTGCGCCAGTGAGTTCATGAGAACTCACAGCATAATATATTGCTCTATTTTATAATTATCATAAGTAGTTACCACCCGTTAATAGCATTTTTAACTCTTCAGCTGTACGGTCTCGGTAGTAATTACTTTGCCGATCGTGCTCTTTTAACCGTAACCGAGTAAGCTGATTAGCGGTAGAAACTAAAAGACGGTTTGCAGACGGGTTGTTCAAACTATGTCACAAGTGTGCTAAATATGTGCAGTGTGTTTGACAAAATACTTAATTATTATAGGACTTTGGTGGTCTAGACTTGGTGATTTTTATGGATCTGTCTTGCAGCGAAAAAATTAGTTTAACATTTGTGGAAAAATAGACACAAAACACTAAAGCTACAAATTACCTCATAACTCAATAAATATTGAACTAAATGAAATATAAACAATTAGCAATTTTATTCATCCTGACTTCAACTACGTGTGAATAAAAATCGTGTAACTGTAGCCCCTACATTGTTTATTTACCAAAATTTGGCAACACCTATAATATTTTTCACCTACAAAAGATTTCGTTTTTGAATCCTGTCGCACGATCGATAACACAACAAAAGAAGTCCTAGCTTCCATGTTATATATTCATAGCTAATAACATATAATATATTGCAGTAAATATACACATACAATAATAAAGGGGTCCCCGTCGCTTCTGGGACACGTACAAAATTGAATCGGTAGCGAAAACCGAATGTTATGGAATATGGTTCAGATTCAATTTATTGGCAACAGGTTCAGGTGTGATGAATTTTCACATACACAAACATAGATAGTTAGAAGTAGGGAAGTTATATTATAACTAATTATAACAGGCTATAATGCCACTTATGGCCGGTCTCAATATTCATTCCTACAATAGTTAAAAACTTGGTAACTAGAAACTGCTTGTTTTTGTTTGGTATATCTGTTATTTCCATATGAACAGCTTTCTACCATAGTCTATTGGGACGCTTAATCAAGGATGAAGGTTATTATAGTACACACTTATTATTGAGAAAACACATTTAAGAAATCGTTAAGCGTTAGTCGATTGTTGAGATTGGCTGTAAGTAGGCCTCTTTTTCGGATGGTGGGTATTCCGTTAAGGTGATTCCCTTTTTTCTTTTAACCCTACGCTAGTTTTACCTTTACTAGTTGTCTAGCTGTATCACGCACTTAAACCCGCAATAATAAGAAAAAAACATTTACGCAGCACACGCAAGGAAAGCTCTCAAATTTCCCCGGATTGCAACATTTTTCATCGCTGCTCCGCTCCTATTAGAACCTTCCTCAAAAAATAGACTATTCAAAATAAAAACATGTTTTCAATTATAACTAGTAGTTTCTGAGATAAGCGCATTCAAACAAACAAACTATTTAGCTCTTTCATATTAGTACAGTTGGACTAACTTTATTTAAGCACTATGACTGATGCTCCATCTCTTAACTTAAACCATTCGATATGGAAATTTAAAATAAAAACTTATTTAATAATGATACCGACAATATTATTGATCGGTAAACTGAAACCTGACTGGCCCTCATTCGAAAGCTTTCTAGCACTAACTTCAGTGCAAACTTTTCAATGTTACTTAAGAAGTGAAGTATTAAGTAAACAAGAGTTTGAACATTATTTCTATAGATATTTTCCTTGCGCAGATCGAAGTAATACAACGTGATTTATAATAGTGAAAGGTACGGTAATAGTACGGTCGGATACAAGAATTCACTTCCAAAAGAAAGATAAAATTATCCATTTGCGCTTATATACTGCAACTTATGTACTTCACTTGTTAAGATACTTCAACTAATAAAATTATAGAATAAATAATTTAAAAAATGTTTTATTCTTAAAAATAATTTCTCACTTTTCAATAAAAATGGCTTTTACCTATTGCTCGGAGCATAATTATAAGGTGAGGGTCGACAGTCCCTACTATATAATATTATAAATGCGAAAGTAACTCTGTCTGTCTGTCTGTCTGTCTGTCTGTCTGTCTGTTACGCTTTCACGCCTAAACCACTGAACCGATTGTGATGAAATTTGGTATGGAGAAAGAACTGAACTTGGGAAAGGACATAGGGTACTTTTTACCGCGGGAAAACTTCTCATTCCCACGGGAAACCGACTTCCACGCGAACGGAGTCGCGGGCGGCCACTAGTAATAAATAATATCCTGTATTCTAACATAACTTAATTAAATGAGGGCAGGTATCAGACACAAACCTTAGTGGTGCAACTTAAACAAGGAGTGCGATGGAAATGTCCCATCTTCGCTATGACAACCTTCTATTTCGATACATTTCGAAACGTGCCATCTGTTATCTGTAACAAAAGAAATGCAATGGTCAAATTCATTATTTGTGGAACTTAGATGTTCACTAGTGGTCACTAGTTTGCATATTAATATGTTTTTGTCGACACGTTTATGAAACAGGTATTTTAAAAGCGACGAATTAGAGATTTGATATAGGTTAGATGAAAATTAATTAATGATTCAATAAAACATATTAAAACTAATTATTAATGAAAGTATTCCTAGTTCGCTTGGCAGCTTAGTAAAGTTAAGCAGTAGCTTATGAAAATGTTACCGTAATCTCTTATCTACACAACGGAGTATGTGTCAACCTACCTAATCCTACTAACATTTTAAACGTGAAAGTTTGTGAGTATGGATGTATGGATGTTTGTTACTCTTTCACGTAAAAACTACAGTACGGATTTGGATGAAACTTTACAGTTATATAGGTAATACATCAGAATAACACATAGGGTACTTTTTTACTGCGGGAAAACTGGGAATGTGGGAATAAGACCCACGGGAAACCGACTTCCACGCGAGCGGAGTCGCGGGCGGCCACTAGTAAGTTATAATTTTAGACATATTTTGTTTTGGTTTTCGACGTAAACTTCTGATATTTAAGAAATACATGTAGAGATCAAGCTACTGTGTTACTTGCAGTTAAAAGTATTGATTGGCTGCTGCTGCCACGAAAAAGACCTAGAATAGCTCCAGTTTTGGCACCGAACACTCCTGAGCTCACCATTAGTTAGGTAATCCATGACTTTTGGCATCACGTCTCTCAACAGCCCTATAAAGACCTAAATTACTCAACAAATCGATGCCTTAAATGTATCTACGACAAACATAACAGCTAATAGCATCTTGTCACTTTGATTACACCGTCGCACTGCGTTACATTTCATTTTGTATTTTCTAATATTCAAAACCCTCTTTTATATGGCAATAATCATAAAAATGAAGCTGTTTCGCGACTCTATCTACATTAAACTGGCCATTATTTTTTTACATTCCGCCCCAGTTTCTTTATTAGGGCTGTTAGCGTGTTCCAAGGAGGCGGCGGTCAAACTTTGTTCGAAAACATGTAATTATTTATACATTTCAATTTTGAAACGCCTTGCAAAAGATTTTTTTCTTAACAGTTTACGACTTACGAAAACAAATTCAGCACTGAAATTTCCTGTGGGATTCCTTTGGTTTAACTGACTTGGGACTGTTTTCAACAAAATGCGGCTAAGGCTTACAGTAATTAATTAAAAAAGCTATTTCAAATAATAAGTATTTTAAAAAAACAACTAAGATGAAAAAAGACACATAACTTCAAAGCATCAAAGTCTAAATAGAATTTAAGAAAATTTTGAGAACTCTCCTTCCATAAAAGTATGATAAATCTGCGCTTTATTTTTAAGGTGTTTATTATTAGTGCAAGAAATTTCAATATGCTGGGTGTCAAGTAAGAGATTAACTTTTTATGCTAAATTTAAACTCATTCTTTTAAAAAACCTATACTTTTAAAATAAAATTTTGATTGATTTCAAATCGCGGGATCAATAAACTCTCCGAAAAGAATCGCATAATTCAAAAGTTCCAGAAGAATTTCGATCGTAAAAGCGCCGATATCGGCCGAAACTTTTTTAATAATCTCTGGTAGATGACTAATCTTCTTTTGATTATACCAGCCTCATATTTGTTTGTAAGAAAAAGTTATAACTTCTTATTTAACATTGTACATCTTATAATAAGTATTCTTTGTTTGCTTAGACTTTGTTTTGAACAGTAATAAACTAAGTGGCCAGTTCAATTAAGCATATTGTTGGAAATAAAAAATAATGCATTTAAAAAAAAGACTAGCTGACCTGCCAAACGTTGTTTTTCCATAATGTTAGGGGTGGACAACCCTTATCAGTTAGGAGTATAGAAAATAGATAGTAGCCGAATCTCAGACCTACTGAATATGCATATAAAATTAGGTAAAAATTGGTAAAGCCGTTTCGGAGGAGTAAGGTAACTAACATTGTGACACGAGAATTTTATATATAAGATTGATTTATGGGTACATACATTGTTAACTTATCTATTTAAACTATTATAATTTTCACCGCTTATCTTACTTCCTATCTTACAAATTTTATAAATTCTAAAGTTTGTATGTTACTCTGAATTTTGTTACTCTTTCACACAAAAACTATAGAACGGAGTTAGATGAAACTTAGTACCTCATTCCCACGGGAAAAGTCATTAAGCTTTTGGACAAACCACGAGGTGGAAGGCTAGTAGATTAATAAGGATATCAAATTCACTCTAAATATGTGCAAATCTTCAGTTTCAGAGGAAGATACTAAGGTATCCAGTAAGCCTTAAGCCAGGGCTTAATGATGGGCCATCCATTAAGAAAATATATCTTAGAAGCCTTATAGATTGATGGATTGACGGCCGATTTGATAGATAAAGATGAAGAACGACTGTAATGCCTCTCTTTCATTACCGTGTGAATACTAAAACTGGACACATTTACATTGACAGGATTAGGTACCCCTGAGTAGAATCCAGAATTACCCAAAAGTTAAAGTTAATGTCTAATGAACAAAAAACAACACATCTTCATAAAGTAGCTTTTAGAAAAAAATACATATTTAAAACTCATTTGAACATTTATATTTCATCCCATATCTGACAGGTGCACCAATGGCGGCCAATATAAATTGTCAGAGAAAACCTTCGACTTTTAAAAACTGGATATGATAATAAATCTTTTTGGCTATTACCTCCTTTAATTTATAATAGTCCCGCAAGTCAAACAGACTATCAATCTTAAGACTAATCGGTAATGGGCATAAAATGTTCAAAAACTTTCGCCCAAGAAGCGTTTGAAAGTGAACTTTTTAAAAGCAGTCATTCAGTTTTTTTTTTAATATTGCTGTTCTGTATTTAAGACTCCGTTCATAAATAACAGAGTGCTTGGTTCAATTTATTTTGCAACGTAATAACGGTTTGAAATTTTATAGATTTTACTTAAGAAAAAAATTATTTGTTGCGATGCAAAGTTTTAAACTCACAAGTAGATAGTTACCTAAATTATTCGCGGATTATAAATATAATAGTATCAGTCAGTTGATTTGGTCTGTAAATATTTTTTTGGTTAGACCAATAAAGACGCACGCGCTAATTCATATTACACTTAGTTGTTTTAATAAATAATAAACAGAATTTTCATCTAAATAGAGCGTGAATTTGTATTTAAAGTCGGAAATCGGTTGACGCAAGCGGAGCTGCGGGCTATATACTCGTGTAACTCTAGATTAAGTAAGTAACTTAATTTTTTCCGATCATTTATAGTAATAAAAATAAATCTCCAGACTAACACACGAATTATGTGTATTATGGCCCTTAAGTAAGTTGCATTAAGCACTTGTGTTATAAGTACCACACAATGGACTAGGGGAGAATTTAGTTACACCCAGACACGAGCCAATTTCGAAAAACCATTTTGACGAAATTGGCCCGACCCGGGGAACGAACCCGGAACCATCCGCTTAGCAGTCCGGTATATATACCGCTGCACCACAGAGGTCGTCAGAAGTAAAAGGCAACTAAATAACGGTCAGTTTTCACTATTTGGGTAATTGACCACACACAAAAATCAGCGGGTATGTCTGTCCATCACACTACATATATTATTTATTCAGCAACTCTAATGTATTGGAAACGAGGGCATATTTATTTCACATTAATTATCAGTGTTAATGAACTGCGTTCATTTAATTTTAAACTCAATGAAGCTGGGATATCTGAATTAAAATTTGCAATTGTATAAGTATTCCCGAAATTGTTAACAGAAAATATTTTCGACGAAAAATGGAAAGAGTCGTAAAATGACTTTATTTTTGATTAAACTTGGAAAAATGCTTGGTTATTCCATTAGGTATAGAACCATGGTCGAATTAAAAGATTATTGGGTAAATATTATCTGAAAATTGCTCATAGTGTCATCTTAGATTTCAATATCAGCTAAAAATAATTTATTTTACACTTAAGCTGTATATAAAATCATTAAATAATGAATATTCACGCTTGGTTTTTAGCTAACATACTAGTCGATAATTTGCACTTAAAACTATGAGAGAGTTTGTAATACGTGACCTTAGTTGATAAGGGTTGCTACCCACGCAAAACCGGCTTAAGTAAATATGTACAAGTACAACAGATTGCTAATCATTGCAAAATTATCAAAGTTGTTAAGAGCACACATTTTATCTTTATACGAAGACGACAGGCCCAAAAAACACTTTTTGTCCTTGCATATCTTTTGGACAGAAAAATTTTAATTAAAAATCGCATCTAAATTCTTTACATGGTTTAGAAAGTACCTAATGCTTGGTGTTAGCAAGCTAAAATAGACTTTATCACAGGTATAATTTTGTGTGCACCGCTACGGTGTGGTGCGTGGTTTTCCAGACCGTGGGACCGTCTCTTTAGTTGTAACAGTTTTGTAATGAAACCACGGAATGTAAACAACAATTTTAGATACACAGTTTTCAGAAAATTGTGAAACTACAAAGCATATTTACATTGCTCATGTTTGCTTAAGTGAACATACAAACATAGTTTTGTACTTATGATGAAACGTTATGCAAGTACTATGGGCAACTAAATGAAAAAACACTAAGCAATGTTTTATTTTCTAAATTTTTATTATTATACTATTGGCCGCCCGCGACTCCGTTCGCGTGGAAGTCGGTTTCCCGTGGGAATGAGATGTTTTCCCGCGGTAAAAAGTATCCTATGTGTTATTCTGATGTATAACCTATATTACTGCAAAGTTTCATCCAAATCCATCCAGTAGTTTTTACGTGAAAGAGTAACAAACATCCATCCATCCATACATCGTCACAAACTTTCACATTTATAATATTAGTAGGATTATTATTTTTTTATCATTTGTAGGTAACCAAAAAGGATTTATTCCAACACAACTATTTTAAACATATTCTAAAACCTTTATAATTCAGCAACGACCTGTCAACCGATTTTTATAAAATCCGGCAAACAAGATGATAATATAATCCAAATTCAGGAGAGTTCTAATCATGGTTTAACTCTTCAAAGAAAATTCACAAATCAACTCTGAATTTCAAGATGAGCTCTCTACGCCTTCCTTAACCAAATTTAAATGAGGTACCGAATTCCCTTTTTTGCTCGTGAATAATGAATTCAAGGGTTTTTGGAAATAAAAAAGACAATGGCGGTAAGGCAGCTAGTGGGAAGCAAAATTTTTATGCAAAACTTGTTTCAAAAAAAGAAAAAGCATATTCATTATGAGGATGATATTATTAAATTCTTTTTCCCAAAGCCGCGTACATGAAACATTATATAGTTACACGTATGTATATAGGATCCTTGACTTATTTCCTTTGCTACATGTCCCAGCATTTAGAATACCAAATGCAGGCCTTAAATTTGCAAAACAAAACGTATCTAATGGAAATGAGGGCGTTTCAAAAAACAAAGTCAAACAATGGAATATTTTCCCGCTAAACGAATTGTGGAACTTTGCGCTCGAATTCGTTTTTTTTTCACGGCGTGTGTAAGGGTTCTTAGGGAAGCCATTAGTCCAATTCTTCAAGATAAAAAAGGTGAATACACCACTACAAAAGATAAGTAAAAACACTATAAATCAATCTTTGTTAACCCGGATTTACTGTGAGCCACTCTGTCGACAGCCGCCATTTTGTTAAACCTTTGAAAACGCGGGAAATTTCACTGTTAATACTTTATCGAGCTCCTGAATTGGCTTTTAACCCCGGGGATTATAAGAGTTCATATAAATAAGTTATAACAGACGCCATTATGGTTCGAAAGGTAATAAGCGATTTGAATTATTTATGTCGCGCGTCAAGCGTGGAACACGCCGAACACTTTGAAAATTGTTTATTAAGTACCTGTCAAATGTGTCTTTAACAGCTTGCAAGTACGAACCTAAATTTTTGTTGTCTAATCAGCTGTAAGTTTACTAAGAGATGACATTACAGTATAAACATTAACGACATATCAAGGGCACGCAGACATCTGCTGTAAATCTACAACGTTTCGTATCTTCGCGAATCAATAAAACAGTGTAAAACTGTCCCAAGTCCAAATGAAAGCGCGCAGTAAAAATAAAGGGACTCCACTGTAAAGGATAGTCGCTCTTATTGGTATTGATGTGTAGTTTGGGACAGGATTTATCGTGTGTACCCGGCAGTCCTTTATCTGCGGTTTGTGTTGGGGTTCACGTAATGAAAGTTGCCAGCATACATAATACACGTCAAGTTAATGCCGTGACTATGCAGATTCCAGCTTCGGATTACTGGAGTTGTTTTATAAACTGACATTTAGGGTCACGTTCGATGAGTGATTACTATGTGTGTTGTGACAAGTTTCGCAATTAAGATAGCCATCTTAGTTATTAAACTTAGCTTATAATAATTTTGGGGCAACCACGGGATTCCTTAATGAGGACCAAGAATATATACGTAGTATTTAGGTATTTTCGATTTTCTTAAGGATATACTTTTGGTATAAAATGGGAAGGTTGACCCGTTCAATATCTTAATGCAATCTTGGGTTTAGAAAATAGGAGTTTAAGATTGTGAACCTTTTTTACCGTACTTCAGAGCGTTGAGCTGTTGCGTTGTCGGAATAATCGATATCTGTATCGCTTCTTTTGAATATACTAGTTTTAAGATGTAAATGCTGTTTTATACCATAGATATTTTTTGCTAACTTAACGTCAAGAAAAACTATTGATAGTTAAAATGACATGGATTTGCGTTACGCATTATATGAAAAAATGCTATCGAAACACGTTAATGGCTTGTCTATTTATAAAATTTCATTGTGATAGGTATTAAATATTAGCAGATAACTAGCATTCGTGATAACTATCGATTTAATAATGAAGTGTCTCTTTATAACGCTTATCTGATGATAAGGTATCATATGGTCAGTTTAGTAAGGGCACTACATTCAACATTGTATTTTGTATGATTTTATACAAAATAAACTGATAAAAGACTTTTTCAACTTTATGTCTGTAACGATAAGTCACAAAATAGAGTGCAAGAATCGACGAAAGCAATTCTAAGAATTAAGTCCAAATGCGCAATGCTAGCAACGATAAATATAAATCATACGAGACATTTAATCTCTTATTCTTACAACGAAACAAAACAAGTGTGACGCCAAAATATAGGGTATTGTGTTCTAGAAACGTCTTAATCGATCGTTCCTGATTTTCTATACACAATGGAAGTCCGGAACAGATGGGACGTGACAAAGTGGACGTTAATGTAAACGTTATTATGTACATTGCAACCGAGTAACGAGTGACGCAATGCGTATTTCGGATTTGTGAAGAAACACGTAGCTTCGCATTGGCGGGAAGATTAAAGACTTTATTGTAGGTTAGACCCTTGTCGGGCGCCAAATTCTGGACACGTATTTTTGATGAACGCGAGACAGGTGCAATCAGTTTTTGAACGTGATATATGTGTTATGATAGATTATTGATTTCTTATAGTGCTAATCTGCCCTTCGAACTGGAACACAGTTTAACTATTTAGCGGTAAAGATAGACAGTATAGTGGTAGTGGTAATTACGTTGTCAAGGTTTGCACAAAACCCTATCATCAGTGAAACAAAAGACTACCAGTTTGTGACTGTGTAGCTTTCGCTTTATGAAAGGACATAATAATAATGTTTCTTAGCCCTGAACGACTTTATTTATAGCTAGCTTTGTTAAGACGGCGATGGTCTTTTGTTTGATACATGGATGGGCTAATAGGTGTCATAAATTGTTCTGTGGTACGGATGTTCCTCTTACTTAAGGAACTAGCAGAACTTTGGTTTTACGGTTGGTACAAACAAGTTTGAGTCATATTTAGTAGCAATTGATGTTTAAAATAAACTTTTTGAGGAAACTGAATAAGGAACAAGATAACTTTCCTACCTAATAAAGTATATTCTGTTTCGTGAATATTAAAAAAAAGCAAAACGAAATTAAACGAAAACTTATAAAATATTTACACAAGAAATGTAATGTCTTAAAATAAGGACCCCAAACTTAATTAAAATATAATCTTTTAATTAATTACAATAGGTACACGGAATATTATAAAAAGCCCTCGGGGTCCTGTAAAGTATTTTATTAACTCAGTTTATGGACTAGAATAAATAATTACTTTAGGAACATTAATACGAGCTGTTGTAATTTGTTCTTAAAAACGGAATTTTGTAACTTTTCTTATTTTTTGATAAAGCAGTACATATTTATGGCTATAAAGCTTTTTATGGCTGCCAACCTATTTAATTAATTTTACGTATTTTATGTAGGAGTATCGTATTTCTAAGAAAATAATTAAAGAAGGTAAATATTTTCACGGAATATTTTTAAAAAGATCCTACTTGCCTGCCAAGTTAAATTTAGCCTTGATTATGTAAAATTCGTTCTTACTTTTTTCTTATTTTGGCATGAGTTCTAGTTTTCAAAATAATACATTTAAAAATCCTACTAATAATATAAATGTGAAAGTTTGTGAGGATGTATGGATGGATGGATGGATGGATGGATGTTTGTTACTCTTTCACGTAAAAACTACTGGATGGATTTGGATGAAACTTTGCAGTAATATAGGTTATACATCAGAATAACACATAGGATACTTTTTACCGCGGAAAAACATCTCATTCCCACGGGCAACCGACTTCCACGCGAACGGAGTCGCGGGCGGCCACTAGTAATACTATAAATGGAACTTTCACACTAATTAAAATGGCAACATCAGCTCATTGACACTGACGTTTCAGTTGGCGTTAATTTTCATTCGCTATTTTACAAATCCCTCGGAATGAAGGCTCGCTGCGTCAGCTGCCCAATTTTCATTTCCGCGACAGAGACAACAGTATTATAGTTGCATACGTGCGAGAGGGACGGCTGTGTATATGTCGTGATCCGCATTTTGTCTGCATCAAGGATTAGCTCTGGCAACGAGCCAGGGCGGCAGGTGCGTTTTGTGCACATACATGTGGGTGTGTGTATGTGTTTGTGTGGGGAATGTGTATTCTCAATGAATCGCATTTACGATTGAAAGGTACACTGCGTTTAGATAACATTTTAGAAATCAGAAATAGGCAACATTTTTGTTTTCCTTAAAATAATGTCAAAATAACACTTTATATTATTTGGATCGTATTAATGACTCTATAATTCAAGAAAATATGAAATTAAAATAAATCTCTATAGTATAAATTAAAGTTCTGAACTAGATTATTTTGATAAGTTCGTACATTCTGTTTCATTGACGCTCAAATAGGAATGCGGGTCACGAAATATCCGACAAATGAAACTGTTACCATAAATAGACAGGGCCAGACGATTTTCTTTCATATTCATATAAAGTCAGATCCAGATATAAAAAAAAACGTTTTTCCTTACTAGAAATCACTTTAGATAAGCCGCAAGCCAAAAACTTACCATCCACCCAAAAACTTTGCCTTTTCAATGAAAAAAAAGTTGATACGATCCGTTAGATTCTTTCAAAGATAACACTTTCACCGAAATACCTTTTTTTGTAAAGTTGTTCCCCTTCTCACCCTTTTAAGAAATAACCCTAAATCGCCGTGAAAATATTTTCACCATTCTACGGGACTGTGGAGATTCAAAAGCCCTTTTCAATCGTTTGTCAGAGCGCCATTTTACGTGAATTGTTTTATTCTCCCAGGTAAATAATTGGACAATGTTGAACGGAATTCTTCAGTAAAGTTAAATATATTGATTTTATTATAAACTAGTGGCCGCCCGCGACTCCGTCCACGTGGAAGTCGGTTTCCCGTGGGAATGAAAATAAAAAGTACCCTATGTGTTATTCTTATACTTGTGAACTAATTTTTTTTAACACTTTAACACACACACGCACAATTCCGATCAGTGTTATACTCGCGTCACGCACACAACCATATTATTTTGCGCCGCTTTTTGAGTGAGGTTTTGTAAGCAACACTCCATCTACGAGTAATATATCAATGTCCTGCACGTTATACAAACAAAATCATCGTTATCAAACTTTCTCGAGTTATCATTGTACTTAGTTTTAAGTATATCCATTTGCTTTAGATATGGACAGATCTATGCAGATATATCAATTATCTTATTATGACACTTTTAGGTGGTAGATCAACAACGTAGTTTTAAAAGTTACTTAGTTCAAACAAAAAATATATATAGGCGGCAAAACTTTTTCAATAAGTTTGTCTTAAATTTAATACCCAAAGTAATATCAAGTCAGTAAACCTCAAATTAACAACTTACTACGCTAGCTCAGCTAGTTCCTGGCCTCCCAAACAATTGTCAATCTTCCAATTAACATAGTAAAAAAAAAACATGTCCAACTTACATTTTTGTCATTGCAACACTTTTTGTTAACATATTTTCTGAGTTCCTCCACTGATTCACCATCAGACCGAACTCTTCTCTCAATGTCAAAGACACAGCGCAAGTGCACCGCCTTGCAATTGCAATTGTAAGATTGTTCTTACAATCTTAATTAATAGTAGATTTCAATTATTGGAGAAATAACGACCAATTAATTTAAAACGATTGTAATAACTATTTATAGTTGTAACAATATTGTGATGAGATTTTTATTTACACCTTTTAATAAGGAACTTTAAGTATCCAACAGTAATTTGAATCTTTTGTATTTCCTAAACTTATCTGTTTCTAATATTCACAGGAAAACATGACAATTATTTTTTAAACACACGAGGTTATAAATGTCGCGTGTTTAAATAAGTGATTCGCAATTTATACTGGCCTACAAAGATATTATATTTCTGACTACTAATAAGAACTGACATTTGCTTAAGTAGTGGATTTTAATGCGTTTTTTAATAGATAGAGTGATTAAAGAGGAAGGTTTACATGTACAGGGAAAAAAGTTTTATTTCGAACTAGTGGCCGCCCGCGACTCCGTTCGCGTGGAAGTCGGTTAAAACGTACCCTATGTGTTATTCTGATGTATAAACCTATATTACGACAAAGTTTTATCCATATCCGTCCAGTAGTTTTTACGTGAAAGAGTAACTAACATCCATACATAATCTTTCGCGTCATGTACCTATTAAGCCTATTGATATTTGAGTATTTTGTATGTTCATTAACTCAGATATCGTACATAAGTTACTCGACATAACATTATTGATTCAGAAATCGGCGGATAAACTTCCAAAGGCATTTTATGAAAGTTCCTTTATAATCCCTACAAAGTCGCTTTCTCTGTCTGAGCCTATGGTTTTTTAGTAGATAGAGTAATTGGAGAGGAAGGGTTATATGTATAATAACATTGTATAGGGAAAGGGATTTTACTCCGAATTTAACGCGTGCGTAGCTGGGGCCAAAAGCTAGTATGTAATATGTTTAGCTATGTTCAATAAGCTGAGTCCACTGAATTATCTGCCGTAGTAGGTAGTGAAGTACTGTAAAAAAACCCGAATTGAAAACACAATCTTTGACATTTATTTAGGATGACTGAGAGTATAAAGGTTTACATGTGTTATTTTGAGTCAACTACAAAAGATAGACATATGCTGTCGTTGGATATTTGTTATATAATTTTATGGGGAACATTTCTGTCATACATGATTTCTGTGTAGCTTTAACCATTAAGGTTGAACACGCGACGGAAGCTTAAAAAAAGCGTGGTAAAAATGGAGTAACTTCTCCCGTTTTCCAAACATTTCCCTTCACAGCTCTGCTCCTGTTGATTTAAGCGCGATGAAAAGTCTACTATAACCAGCCCAGGAGTATGAAGAATAATTGTACCAAGTTTCGTTAAAATCCGTCCAGTAGTTTTTGTTTCTATAACGGTTACCCAGACAGACAGACGGACAAACAAAATTTTTACTGATTGCATTTTGGCATCAGTATCGATCCCTAATCACCCCCTGATAGTTATTTGGAAATATATTTCATGTAAGGAATTCCGACTTACAGACCTCTCTACAGATTTATTATAAGAATAGATAGTGCAAGTATTTACTAAAAAGATGAACGAAACTGAAAATGTCTTTAAAAACAATCATCAATGATCTTATATTTTTACAAAGAAAAATATGTAAAGCTTTGGTTGAGTACATAAAGTACTTTATTTTATGAAAGACAATTCAATACAAGCATCTGTGATTCTACATGAATATTAAACTCGATCTATTTTCTTAAAGAAATACAGCAGCAAAGCAGATACGATGGAATATTTATACATACTCCATATCAGAGTGAAACAATAAAAGAAAAACAAAGGAATATCATAACAATTTAGGAATAATAACAAAAATACAGCTCTTGTTTCATTTTCCCTCGAAGATTACGATCGAAAGTTCACATAACGTCTCGGCGTTGGTCATAAAATTCATATTAAAAAGCAAGATGGCGGGCATATAACATGGCTGCCTTATTCCCGCCAAAAAGACGAGGTATGGAAACAAAATGTGGAAATATCTAGCTTTGGTCGGGATTTACGAAGGGCTTTGTCGGCTTTGAAATTTAATAAAGGTGGTACAAGCTCGGTCGAGGTGCACTACCGCCAACGAGATTTCAATGTTCGGGAAAAGGGAAAATCTAGACAATATTCACAGAGAAAATATAATAACTAAGTAAGAATTTCGAGTAAGATCTCTCATAGAAACAAACATTAGTTTTACAAATGCATCTGTTTGTGTTATTTGACGGTCTTTTTTAACAAACCTTTTTTTACCTCTTTTCAATATTCAAGCAAAAACAAACTCAATAAATTCATTTCACAACGACCAACTCAGAGCTTGCATATCGCAAACTCTGAACGCTGCGAACTGCAACAGTTTCGACTGTTTTGTCTCTTGGTGAACTAAGTTTGAAAGTTTTATCTTTTCGAACTAGTCAGTAACTTACTAGTTGGGTATAGTCAGTGCAAAGCGCATGCTCTGACTTGTCGAAGCTTCCTGTTCTAAAAGTTTAGCAAGCAAGTGCCTCACGTTGCAACTACACAGAAATATTGAAGTTATGAAAAAAGATACTTACTCTATTTAATATAATATTGTTGTAGTAAATAAGTAAAGATACTCGAGGCAATTAGTTTATTTAGAAGCAATACCATTATAGTGTTGTTAACTTGGCAGTGTTGTAAACTTTATCAATCAATATTATACCATAGATAAAATTACGGAGTAAATAGGCTTTACATAGAACTCAACAATAACCTAATTTAAACTAGGAGTATATTTTACAAACGGAGTCAATTTCCAACAGAAATCAAAAATCCCGGCAATATTTTCAAATAGCCTTTATTTACTCAAGTCCGATTTCTGTTCCGCGCCATTAATTCGAGTATTTCTGTAAAGCCTTCTTGGGTACCGTTCTCCTTGGAGGATAATTTGTTACATTTGTTCCGTGCAGATTTTAAATTGCGAACGAAATCGCAGCCATTCAATTAAGGTGGCGCACACTGGCAGCAGAGTAAATGCAGTCTTTGCTTTCCAAGATTGGTTAAAGAAAAAACTGTGAAGTTGTGAATGAGCGCTCTTGTTTACATTTACTTTAAGCATAAAGTGTATCTTTGTAAAAAAACTTGGCATAGGTATATTATAAAAAAAAACTCTAAGGACAAATAATGTATGAATTTTTGTCAGAAGCTTTGATTGTTTAAAAAGACAAAATGAGGACAAATTCTTTTTCGAGGAAAGAATCCATTGCTTACCGGAGCTTATGTGTGACAATGAAACTTACAGACCCCTATATATTGTTACGTTTGCCTTTAAAATGTTGTCCCTCGGGAAGTCCTTTTAGTCACAATTAATAATTGACAAAAGAGAACTATATATTGAAATGGTTCAGGGTTTTAATACCTCTCCTACACAGGCTTTCGCTTTGGCGAAAACCTCCAATATAAATGCCTGGCTGTTTCCAGCAGTATCCCCCATACAGCTAGATATACTAAAGCTACATAAAAGCACCCGGTTAGCAACACAGAATGTCACCAAAGCCATTTCCTAACACATGCTCGTATCTACCGAAATTTAATCAATGTTGCCTGTAGCCAAAATGGTGCTGAACCATCGTTCGGTCAAAAACGGATCGGAAAAACATGCCATCGTTATCCAACACAGCCGTAATTAAACTAGAAACCCTATTTATGGCAACACAGAAAGGTGAATTCATGCAAATCGGGCTTTGTTTATACGGATACAATGTCAGGTCAATTCTGGGTTTAATTAAAACGGTTTCATTTGGCTGCTAGTGCTGTAATTATCGAGATCATAGTTGAGCTGTAAAGCCTTCGATGTGATAGGGTGGGATTATCGATGTTGAAAGGTTTGTTGTTAAAGTTACACAATGGATGCAGATATAATGCACGGTAGATAGATAAGTTGGGTAATACGCGAAAATAAAAAGTTTATTCATGCCAAGCACAGAAAAAATAGTTTTATTTGTAGGTACGTCTCTAAATATGTAAAATAACAAGCAAACAATTCGATCCCTCCATTTACATAATAGAAAGTCTTTAATCATCAGACCCAAATAAGTAACAAAATAAAAGACTAACAGCAAATTATTTTTTTCATACGGTATTACACCCAGCAGTTGTGAACGATTACCAAAGCAAAATAGTTTTTTTTTCTAATCAAATTAAAATAATTACACAGCTATGGCCCTACCCTACATCCAAAACCTATAAAAACCGACTAACTTCATTCACCTTGGCACCTGCCTACGTAACTAGCTTGCTGACTAATGGTTCAAGTAAAAGTTCAGCACCGTTATAATTTCTAAAGAGTAACAAGAAGTTACACACAGATTTTTCAATCCCACCTACCAGGGATATTTTGACAGCTGCGTTATGTATTCGTAATGGTACTGAAGGTTTTTTGTGGGTAAATATGCATTTCGTAAAAATTGTCTACGGTTTTTAAAAGTCAGATTATCAATTCGGAATTATTTTTCCATAATTTATCTCAACTATATTATTTCTCATTTTTTTGTTTCCAACCTACGTAATTAATTGGACAATCAACTGTACAATAGCTGTTATCCCTACTAATATTATAAATGCGAAAGTAACTCTGTCTGTCTGTCTGTCTGTCTGTTACGCTTTCACGCCTAAACCACTGAACCGATTTTGATGAAATTTGGTATGAAGAAAGAACTGAACCTGGGAAAGGACATAGGGTACTTTTTACCGCGGGAAAACTTCTCATTCCCACGGGAAACCGACTTCCACGCGAACGGAGTCGCGGGCGGCCACTAGTTTATTAATAAAATTTATAGATAGTGTAGTTGATGAGTAGGTATAGTTTTCTATCTTATATAAATATTAGAGGTACTATCTCTTCATAACGGGTGTAAAAAGACAACTTTCTAAGCCTGAAACCATGTATTCTATAGTCTCAATAGTAACTTAATTCACTAAAAGAAAAAAATCAGTAACCCAGGAAACCCAATTTAAAAATGTTATTAAGGATTGAAAAGTCATATTCAGCGTTTGAAATCATCGCTTACACATCAACTGTTGGTTCAGGTGCGATTATTTACATTGCAAATTAAATTAAAACCATATTTAATTTAAAATCATCGCAAAATCTGATAGTATAAATGCAATTTTGTACAATAATGTAAAAACAATTTTTTTTCTGTTAATCATAAAATTTTTTTTTTTGCTCAAAACGTTACCAGTACTTCTCTAGCAATGCCATGTTTTTGTTTTCGGAAGCAATTCTATTACACCCCGTATATATTAGACAATAATATTTTTAATAAAGAGTATTAGAACCTTTGGCGAAATTCCAAAATACAAATCTTTAGGTACTTAGTGCTCAATGATGCTTGGATAGAAGTCTAGACGACTGAACCTTGGGGCATCTAGGTGTCTGTATTCTATAAAATACGCTTGTTGAGGATTTGTAATTTAATCTTAAAGTGGAAATAGTACAATGACTATCTTTGGATGACTATAAAAAGGATTTCTTAATAAACTTTAGCTTTTGTAATTGTTTGTTTTGCTCTTGGCTAGAACTGCAGACTTATGATATTCCGTTTAAAATGAGATGTTAACGATATTTATACAAAATATTACTTTATCAATCAAATTCACTAAATGATTACTGTACATCTTATATTTCTCTTATTACTTAACCTTTATTCCGTCGAGCAGTTATCAGCAAAATATCTTTGTCGCAATACTTGTATTCTTAGAACGAACCACGAATAATTGTTTATTATAACAATACTTTTTGAACACAGGACAGGAACTGCTTTATCAGTTACGATCAGCAAAATCTAATTACACCTAATATTATTACAAAGCTCTACGTTTAGAAGTAGGTACTTCTAGGAAGGGCTTCCCTTTGGTGTCAAAACTAGTTTCCGTTTGCAAATAACTCACGTCAAAAGGGAGAAATTATTCAATGGAAGGGCCCCAACTTATCCACTTACGTAGGTTTTATTTAAAGGGAGCAGATGTTACTGCTTACTTAGTTCCCATACTACTGCTGTAAGGAACTACTAGATAAAGTAATTTTCTTTAAAAAATATATTAAAATTAAGTGTAAGTAAGGTTTATTTTCGTAAACCTTATTTTAGCATAAGTGTTAGTTACACTTATGCTAAAATAAGGTTTACGAAAATACAATAGAATACCTCTTAAAAGAACTTATTATTGTTATTTACGATATTTGACAAAAACAATTCTTTTTTTTAACTTAATGCCATCATTTTTATAATAAAAATATTCTTTATACTAAGTTTTTCACAAACTTTTTCGTTTAACCCATTTCATTGCAACATGTTTGCTTAAATGTTTTATAAGTTTCCACATAATCACCATCATTACATAGTATAAATCCAAGTCGCTAATTGTGTCTGTTTGTATGTTTGTCCGCTTACTCCTCCTAAACCGCTTAACGGATTTTAATACGGCTTACGGCATCTTAAAGGTAATGTTTTCACTTAAATTTGTAAATAAAGCACATTCAGAAACGACATTTTATGTTTGCTGATTCAACGAATCGTGAACAAGTCGCGCAAAATTACACCATTGCGAAGCGTGGGCGGGTCTCTAGTATAATATAAAAACACTTTAAAATTCTACATCTTGGTACCTGGTAACTATGTATATGTTACCGCTAAAACCCGAAAGGCTGCTGCACCTAGTTTTAGCCGGTTAGAAACATCAATAGGTTAGGTTAGTTATGTTACTTCTTTGATACCGCCCAGAAAAATGATTGAAGCCAGATTCATATATATAGTAAAAATAAATTTATATTATGTAATTATATATATTGAATAAATGTGAATGTTTTAACAGCTTTCCCAAACCAAAGCAAACCTTTCTCATTTGTACAATATACAACCAACACATGACCAACACATAGGTAGAGCAAACATGCAAATTTGGAGCAAAACTGAAATTCACAACAATACACACAGACAGTATTAAAATACACAGTGCCGCATAACGTTAGTTACAGCACCTATTTATTTATCATCGAAATTATAAAACTTCTCAATTTACAAAGAGTAACAAAACTTTTCCCATGACCATTGGGTTGTTATTTGAACTTTTACGAAAAACTTAGCGCACGGGTTACATAATCCCTTCTGAAATGTAACGCAACAAATCTTTATTGAGCTCTAGATTAAACATCTCTTTAAATTAACATGAATTAATAGAAAATACAACAGGTAGCCGCCATTAGATTCAATCAAAATCCGCGCCCACCGGCAGTGACGCCAACCAGTGATGTCCATCGAATGCTAGGGATGTCCAGTTACCGATTACTTTTGTTTTACCGCTAACAATAGGTATATATATTTTTGTTACATTCCCCATATTAAAAAGACTACTAACCGGCTAAAACTAGGTGTAGCCGCACTTCGGGTATTAGCCGTAACATATATACTCGTTATTACTTGCGTAATGGAAAATAAACTTCAATTTAATTTCATCTTGATCCTAATTAGTTTTGAAATAACTAACTACGATATAAGCTTAACAAAACAGGATCTATTTACTATGTTATTGCATAATTAAACATCTGAAGATTGTGATACATCTTACATAAGGTTATCATAGCAAATAATTAACATGCCTATATGTTATTAACACAAAGTAGACGCGATGTTTTAATAGTGTATTTTAACTCTACTCTTGAATAAGGGAAGAATCTGTTTGATATTGTAATCATCTTTTTTATGTTTTATTAAGAATTGGAAAGTTAAAAAATATTGGCTTGGTAGTTATATTTTTAAGCTTTTCAATTCTAGACAAACAAAGATGTATCATTAAAGTTCCTACGAAAATACATAAAACTGAAATACATTACGAAATGGTTATAGACGTATATCGCAACTTTTGTTCCGAAAGAGTCAAGTTTAAATAATTATGTTTTTAATTTAATTCAAAGCTTTAGAAACAAAATTGTTCATAACGTAAACAAATATACTAAATGTTTAATTTTAGCTTGTTTGAATCAAAAATACGAAACATGTGGGCAAGGATAACGAGCAGGCAGATAATTGTATTATCTCAAATTAATTTGCTGAGACTTACATATTCATGTGTTTTATTTAAGGATACGTTTCAAATTTATTCAATTAGAAATTTTAGTTTAAAAGTATTTGTCACAAACATCAGTTAAAATAAAACGTTTTTATTGATATTTGAGGCTCTTTTATGTAAAATTAGGAAACTACACTGTAAAATGAGCAACAAGCGTGAAAAAGAAACTAATTGTTAAAAATTATTAAGTAGATATGACTTTAAAAAAAACGATAAATACATAGTTATTGCTACAATTAACTCCAATGTCACGATATACTCATGAGAGCGTCTTATGTAAACTGGCAACGATAAAGCGACTTACGGCCGAAACCAATGTTCTACTATAGTTAAAACCTTGGTAATAGGAAACTGATAGTTTTGTTTTTTTTGTGACGTTTTTCTGTCATTTCCACATCAAAAGCTATCTACCATAGTTTATTGTGACGCAAAAATATGGATAATAGCTATCATAGTTACACAATTAACAAGGCGTTAAAGGTTAGTAGAATTTCGGTTTCGGCCGTTAGCTACGACGTAGCTACGACGTGCTACAAAGTTTTGCTACGATTTTTTGTAAATAAGGATCTGCTTTTAATTTTTTAAATGTTTCATTTGAAATCTGATCACCTTAACAGTTACAATCCCTACTAATATTATAAATGCGAAAGTAACTCTGTCTGTCTGTCTGTCTGTTACGCTTTCTCGCCTAAACCACTGAAACAATTTTGATGAAATTTGGTTTGATGAAAGAACTGAACTTGGGAAAGGACATAGGGTACTTTTTACCGCGGGAAAACTTCTCATTCCCACGGGAAACCGACTTTCACGCGAACGGAGTCGCGGGCGGCCACTTGTACTATTATATTTTTGACCAGCACCAACGGTTATTATGTTAAGTGTGTAGGTAATATTGCAACACAATTTTAATTCGTTATTTTGTCCAAATCCAAAACCCTGAACAAACTCTTATGATCATAAAGTTATCTTACTCCAAACATCTACTGCATGAAACTCCAGAAGTTTGTAAAAGCATCGATTCCGAAAATCGATTGATTCCGACTCGATTCCCGCTCGAGGCGATCTCAGGAGTCTAAGCAATTAGTGGAGTCGATTTATGTGTGTTTAGTTCGTTCCGAGATCGAATGACGAGACTGTTTTAGATTGGGTTTATCTTGCTGAGTTGGTGGAATATTGGTAGAAAGTACGAGTGGTAAAATATGGTGGTAGTAGGAATCGTATAGGGGAATTTAGAAGGTTTTGCAGAATTATACTTGTGGGCGGCGGTGAACACTTACCATCACGTGACACGCTTACTTGTTTAATCCCCTGTGTCATTTAAATAAATATAAAAGACATGTGAATAAATAAGATAACATAATTAATTATAAAAATTTACCTATTACCTAATGGCATCACTATCGCACCTAAAACATTGCATACCTAAGGCAAAAAAAACTAACTATAAAATATTTTGAACTTTTCAGTGAGTAAAAAAATTAAATGAGGCACAGAATATTATGTTTCCTTTTTTTTTACAAACATCAGCTGTTGAATTTAATATTCGAACAAGATTTGAAATCACCGACCATCTGACTCAATAACTAGCCTCCATTTTCTTGACTAACATTTTCCATTAAAAATACATCGCGTATTTTAATTTCAGCGCTTGAGGTTATTGACCGAGAGGTTTTATATTAAATGTCGACATTGCTTTCTTACATATAACTGCGATCTATTAAAATATATATTATTAGTTTCTGAACTTTATGGGTATCGTGTTAAAGTTATACGACCAAGCTTTAGCAAGATATAACGCTGCGTAAGCGTTATTTATTTTTCGTAAATACGTGTTTTAGGGTGCCGTATCCAAAAGGTTTAAACGGGGCTCTATTACTAAGACTCCGCTGTCTGTCCGTCCTACTCTCACTTTGATAGCTTGAAATTTTCACAGATGATGTATTTCTAAATATTGCCGCTTTAACAAAAAACAAAATGTAAGGGTTCTATTCAACAAACGCGACTTTTTTGCCGATTTTTATATCTAATGGCACAGAACCCTGCGTGCATGAGTCCGACCCGCACTTGACCTTACTTTTTACATATTATCCCTTCAGAATACATCAAACCATGGCACGTTCCCAGGAAGGAAGGAAGTCCGTCTGACTGGCCACTGACGTCGATATTCTGCTCGGACATTAGTTAGGTTTAACGACTTAACTCTGACAGATAGACACATTATTCATGAACGGTGAAATCCTATTTGACTGGTAGTTGTGGTAATGCATGCGGGTGATAAAATGTTTGCTGGGTTATTAGCGTTAGTAATATGTAGTAGTATTTAGTAGAAAGTATTTTTGTTTTGATAACTTTAAGGGGGATAGCACGAGTTGCATTATGTTAAAAGCAATAGAGTGAAAGAACAAACTCTACATGACTCTTAACATAAAATAAAAATATTTTTAATTGCAGCTTTTGATCGTTTGATTGCCTAAATTTTGCGATTTTTTAAACAGAAATAAAGTCGTACCACCTTATGCCAGATAAGTATAAAAATATAGATTTTTTTACCCGTCTACTATTTTCCGTGTATCAAAGATAGATCGATTAAAAGGATAAAGCCTATTTACGTTGCCAGTTTGACCTAAGTGTACCAACGTGCTCGCGTCCTTACAAACACAGGATCAGATCAGGTACCCGCAGAGGGTTTGCCTCAATGTCGGTGTGCGATTGCCTTGTTCTGAATATCATGAATGAGTAATGATGAAGTCAGGTCGCTGATAATCTTGTTTGTGGGTCGGAGATTAGGCTGTGAGACAACAGTTTATACGAATCATGTTCCTATATTACAAATATAGGAGCATGATTCGTTAGGTTCTTGAAATGGATGTCTTTCGTAGAATAAAAAACTTTTAAAAGATTTTGAGTGGTTATAATCACTTACCTGCGTCGAAATATTATAAGAAAATAGAATTGGATGATAAAAATATAATATTACTTTTAAACTCAAGGATCGAATCGGCCCATTGTTATAAGTAACTCAGAGAAAGAAGAAAGCCACGAAGGCCAAAAATTACGTTTATTATAGAGATGGGCCGAGTACTCGGTTTATACTCGGTACTCGGCGTACTCGGCAGGTTTTTTGGTACTCGGTACTCGGCCGAGTAACTCGGTATACGAATGCCGAGTACTCGGTACTCGGCCGAGTACCGAGTACAAAAAAGTAATATACTTTGTTTAAAGAAAGCAATATATTTAGGTAGATATAATTGAAACAACGGTGTTAATCAAAACGTACTGATTGAGAAAATCATTGACACCCTCAAGTAATAGAAACAAAATTATGCTAATGCATGAGTACTAGTGAGACAAAATTAAAGGAACAGTAATAAAAATAATCAATATTTAAAATTTAATAAATGTAAATTATGATGCCTTGTTTGGTGCCCTGTCCACCATTTGCCAGCAAATTTTCTTCTAAATATACTTGTGTTCGTTTGTACTTGTTTACGCGCGCGAAATTGGGAATTTGATAGAACCGAGTTACTCGGCCGAGTACTCGGTTAAAAAAAAAATTAACCGAGTTACTCGGCCGAGTACTCGGTTACAAAAAAATTTAACCGAGTAATACTCGGTACTCGGCAAAAGTGTTACTCGGCGCATCTCTAGTTTATTACAACAGACTGCGTCTATAACTTCTACAGTCCCACTAGTTAGTAAATAAGAAAAGGGGACCATTTATATACCTTATGTACTTCTTGCAACACTGAGTCTGCTCTGCGTTAGTACCTGCAAAAGAAATAACAATTTAGTAAGTCTTTCATTATTTTTGTAACAAAGCGTTTATTTTCATTTGAATTTTGATTTCATACGAAATAACAGAACTTTCACAATATGTAATGTGCATAAGCACTTTGTAGGAAACTTATGTAGGCTGGAATACTGGCAGCTATTGTTTTATATTATTTAAATAGATTCTAAAGAAGAAACAAGGAGATATTGACAGCATCCTTCCAGACTCAGTCATATTTTCGTGCTCGGACTGTGGGCACATTGTAATGTTTTATATTTACTGATTGATTTCTTCAGATTACTTTAATAGATTAAAACGATCTTTGCACACATGTGATGATATATTTTATTAAAACTCCGAATGAATACAAAGCTGTCTCTGTCAGGTTGACATTGACTGACTGACACATTGACATAACACATCTCCTTCCCAAAGACATTTTACAATACAGTTTAAACGTTAGTTATGAAACAATTCAATTAATGTAATTATTACAGATCCAGAATTTGTCTAGGTTTAACAGCTCTTCCACTTCTTGTTCTATATTGTGGGCTAACATAAGAAGACAAATAACTATCAGTTCTAGGAGATGAAATGGCAGTACTCTCGTCCTGATCTTGGGGCAAATTCCGTAATTGATTATCAATTCTAGGAGATGAAATGGCAGTGCTCTCGTCCTGATCTTGGGGCAAATACCGTAATTGATTAGGTTCACTTAAAGTACTACACAATGGTTCCTGAGAGTACACAATATCATTAAAGTTAGGCTTAGTATAAGATTTTTTTAACTGAAAGTTATTTCTTCTTAGCTTTTGACCATTGTATGTTAGGATTATAAAAGATCTAGGTTGTTTACATTTCTTTATGATTTTAGCTTTCGCCCAAGTCTTCCTATCTTTGTATACAACTTCATCACCTAGTTCAAAATACACATTACTTCTTCTAGCACTTCTATCATACATTTTCTTATTCACTGATTGTTGAAGTAATAACAAATTATAAACATTTTTATGTATTTTAGGTTTTAAAAACTCAATAGTACAAGGGGATGTTCTCATGTTTCTGCTATTTAATATTTGAGATGGAGATATATTTAAACTAGTGAGAGGAGTGTTGTTATAATGCATTATACCCTCCCTATAATCAGACTTATCTTCAAAAGATTTCTTTAAAATTTGTTTAGATATATGCACATACTTTTCAGCTAAACCATTACTGCGCGGGTATCTTGGAGTGGAAGTGGTTAAGGTAATATCTTTAGATTTAAAATATGTTTTGCACTCAAAGGAGGAAAATGGAACATTATCAGATATTATTTCCAAAGGGTAACCGAAACGTGAGAACACTTCTTGTAAAGCATTAATTACACATTTTGAAGTCTTATTGTATAATAGCAACAATTCAAGCCAGTGAGAGTAATAGTCCACCAATACAAGAAAACTTTTACCATTATATTCAAGTATGTCAACACCAATTTTTAAGAATCTTTCCTTAGGAATTTTGTGAGGGAGAAGCTGTTCATTAAAGTTTGCAGAACTATATTTCTCACACACTCTACACTGTTGTACATATTTATGTATATCAATCCTCATTTGTGGCCAATAAAACAGTTTTTTTGCCTTATTTATACTTTTAACAATTCCACAGTGACCTTTGTGAATCACTTTCAACACATATGATCTTAGGGATTCTGGTACTATAATCTTGTCTTCAACAAACAGCAAGCCATCTTGTAAATAAATGTTGTCTTTAAACTTACTATATACTAAACAATCTTTACTTATATTTTTAGGCCAACCATTAAGATAGTAATTACAGATTTGTGTCAGAGTTTTATCATTGTAAGTGGCTTTTTTAAATTCAAATTTCTTTTCTTCAGACATAGGCAAGTATTTAGATACAGTGTGAACCATCTGCAACATGTCATTATCATGTTCTACAGTACTCAAACTATTTCGAGATAACATGTCAGCAAAGTGTATTAATTTACCCGGAACATAGTAAACATTTAAGTCATACATAAACAACTTCAGTCTTATACGTTTTAGCCTAGGAGAACCCAACTTATTGATCTGTTTGGACATAATAGCAACAATTGGTTTATGGTCTGTTTGTACATCCACCTGAGTACCATATATATATTTATGAAACTTTTTACATCCAAAACTGATTGCTAGAAACTCTTTTTCAGTTTGGCCATAGTTAATTTCACAATCTGACAAAGTGCGAGATGCACAAGCGACTAATTTTAAAATGTTATTATCTAATTGAAACATGCAACAAGCTAAACCATTTTTTGAAGCATCACACTGAAGTACAATCTTTTTCTTTGGGTCAAAAGGACAAAGTGATGGGGCCTCAGAGACTTTTTGTTTTAACATATTTAGAGCTTCTTCATGAATTGGTAACCAATTAAAACTAACATCTTTATGCAGCAGTTTACACAGTGGGGACATGTATTCAGCCATGCTAGGGACATATCTCCTGATGTAGCTAAATGAACCAATTATTTGTTTTAATTGATTTTTGTCCTTGGGTGTTTTTAATTTGAGAAGTGACTCCACCCTATCTGTGTCTAAAGACATGCCATGTTCACTAAATATTTGACCTACATACTTAACCTGTGTTTGTCTATACTGTAATTTATCTTTGTTAAACACGATACCGAGTTGTTTGGCTTTTTCAATTACATTTTTTAAGGCTTGGTCATGTTCAAAGGTAGTATTTCCCATAACTAAAATATCATCAGCCCAAACTACAACATTTGGAATGTTCGAGAAATGAGACTCAAGTACATCTTGGAAAAGTTCTGGTGCATTCATTAGACCATACGGAAGAACTAAGTACCTGTATACTCCAAAAGGCGTCGCGAAGCAACATTTCCAAGAAGACTTTTCATTCAGTTTGAGATGATGAAAACCCTCACTTAAATCAAGGACAGAGAAATATTTTTTACCATTAAGCTTACAAGTTAAGTCATCTAGGGTGGGTAAAACTTTGGGTTTCTTAATTATGTATTTGTTTAGATCAGATGGGTCAAGACAAAGTCTAATCTTTTTATTTTTGCGCTCAACAATTACAATCCTGTTTATAAGTGCCTTATTACTTAAATTATCAACTTTTACAATAGCATTTCTTCTTTTTAATCTTTCTAATTCACATTTTAATGGTTCAAGAATGGCATTAGGTATTCTAGACGACGGATAACAAATTTGTTCATCAATTTTTCTAGTAGGAATATCAAAAGACCCAGGAATTTGACCTGACCCAGTGAAGACTTCAACATTGTTTTTAATGAATGTATCCTTATCAGTCTCAAAACTTAAAACATTAATATTTTTTATTCTCTTAATTAAATTTAAAGATAAACATCCAGGTAGTCCCAAGAGCATTGAATTACAGTTCACTATAACAAAATTTTCATAGCAGTAGTTGTTTTTATACTTACAATTTAGTGATACCATTCCAATGGGTTGAACTTTTGTCCCTTCAAATGATTCTAATTTTATATTAGTTTTAAGCAACCTGAAATTAAGTTTATTATTAATTTTGTTGAATATTTTCAAAGGCATAATGCTTATATCAGCACCTGAATCAAGTTTACATTTGATTTTACAGTTTTCTATTACTATGTACTCATACCAAGCATTTTTATCAGCAATTACCTCTCCGCAGTAGACACTAGACTCGCTTGAATCAGTTCCGCTTTCAGCATTAACCATCCTAATCTTGTTCTGCTTTCTTACATGACAGCTTACAGCAAAATGATTTTTTAATCCACAATTCTTGCATGTTTTTCCAAAAGCAGGACATTGTCTGGGGCCATGTTCGTATTGACATCTGCGACATTTAAACTTTTCAACTGATTTCTTGAAAGGAGTCTTTTGGACTTGAATGACATCAACGCTCATACTATAGTTACTACTAAGCTGGTTCATTTGAGACACTTGACGAGTAGCCGCCTCCTTGGATTGACAGTATCGTACTACTTTTTCGAGGGTGAGCTCCTCCATTCTCAAAAGTGCTTCTTGTGTAGTCTTATCGTAAATATTCTGCACAAGATGATCTCTCATCATGTCATCTTCCATCTCTTTATGATTAAAATTGCATGTCTTAATTAAACTTCTACTCTGCAGTAAGAAATTGTCAAAGGGCTCGCCCTCGCCTTGGCGTCTTTCTCTAAATTTAAACCTTTCGAACACTTCGTTAACTCTAGGATTAAAGTGATTTGTAATAGCTTGTATCACCTTATTGTATTCCTTGGGCATATTTGGGATAAGACTAACAACATGCGCTGCATCAGCGCCCATCATGTTGCGAAGCAGAGCAAGCTTCGTGTTGTCGTCAGCACATTTTTGGCCAGATACTGTAATAAAATCTTCGAAGGCCTGAAGCCAGTTTTTCCAGTTGTATGCCGCACTTGGAGTATCAAGAAGCAAATCTGGTGGGAGTTTAACATTGTTGGACGACCCACTCACCGCCATTGTTTTAGTATCTTTGTCGCTAGACATCAGATTTGGTAAATTAGCTTCAGAAAACTTAAATAGGCTAAACTTATTGCCTGTTTACCGACTGCGCCATGTAATGTTTTATATTTACTGATTGATTTCTTCAGATTACTTTAATAGATTAAAACGATCTTTGCACACATGTGATGATATATTTTATTAAAACTCCGAATGAATACAAAGCTGTCTCTGTCAGGTTGACATTGACTGACTGACACATTGACATAACACACTTACAAATCACTTTTATGCTTTGAATATAAAGCTTTGAAAAAGATTAAAATCTTTTATTTTCTTTCACGCTTCCCCCAAACGTTAGTTGGTGGCTTCCTGTTTGACAGGAAGGTCAAGTTTGTGCGTTATGAACCTGGAGATTTAGTTCTTGTATATAACCCTAGGAAAACGACTAGGATTGGTTCTAAGCTGTCACGCTTATATTTTGGCCCATATAGAGTTGTGCGTTGTTTAAGTAATAATAATTACTTAATTACAAAAGTCAATGGTTCTTCTGCTCGTAATTTAATATATCATCATAATTCTATGAAACCGTTCAAATTACGATTGTAATATATTTTGCCCAACTTCTAGAATATTATTCATGTGTATTATAGGTAGGTAGGTATACTATTCTTTCTCATTATATTTTTGTATTATATTTTTTGTGTAATAATTTCAGCTTTTACTTATAGGTGTAATAAGATATTTCATTTATCTTAATGGTATAAGGTATGTGTTATGTATAAGAAATGGTAACGCATGGAATAAAATTCCATATGGTATTATCTTAAGTCTTTCATTAAGTTGATAAATAGAAATTAGAAACGAATGTTTGCTCGATTGCCATAAAAAAAATACTTATCATAGGCATATGAGTTTTGCTTTGTCTATGGATGTTTTGGCATTAGTCAAAAAAAAAGTCAACTGTCAATGTTGTCATGTAATTTTTTTATGTCAAGTCAGTCAGTATTGTTTGTTTATGTTTATAAATGGTGACGGATATGAAATAATTTAAATAATTATTATGTTTCGAAATGGATGATGTTACCGAAAAGAAGATTATGATACAACAAAAAAAATGTGGGAAGTTAGTTTTTGTCGTGTGGAATCGCTGTCATTCTCTATCTAAAACTTCCTAATAAGAATATCTTAGGGAAGGGAATCTTTGATTTTATTTAGAGATGATTTGCACATATTCCAGGGGGAGCGTGAAGAGATTATTTATTGATGATGACATTGGACAATGATGTATCTATAGAGATAATTTGATAATGCAGCTAAGCAGCCATGATTACTGGATGCTGCCTAGATGCATGATGATTAAACCACTACGATTGTGATTGAAATATTTAAGTTTTTTTTGCGTCTATTTTCAAAATTCCTATTTTTAAGTTCTTGTGAAGTTTTTGGACTAGCATACTGTGATTCACCCATACATCATGTATTTTTGTTAGGTTTTTGCATGAAGGGGTCAGTTTAACTTGTTTAAATATTTATCTTTCTTATTTCATTTGTTTACTCCACATTTTAACCTGACTGGTTGTTAGCTACAACTATTGGGTCGAATCACTTTTACTTCGGAGCTTCCTAACTTAGGTAGGCTAGGAAGACATGTGCCTGGAAGTGATGCCGATTTTGATTAGTATCAAAGTCTTTTTCGTAGGCGGTGGGATGTAATGTGCATAAGCACTTTGTAGGAAACTTATGTAGGCTGGAATACTGGCAGCTATTGTTTTATATTATTTAAATAGATTCTAAAGAAGAAACAAGGAGATATTGACAGCATCCTTCCAGACTCAGTCATATTTTCGTGCTCGGACTGTGGGCACATAACATTAAAATCACTTTTATGCTTTGAATATAAAGCTTTGAAAAAGATTAAAATCTTTTATTTTCTTTCACGCTTCCCCCAAACGTTAGTCAATATAATTCTTCCAAGACTGTACGCAATTGGACCAAGTTTCTTTGAAAGTTGTCGACGGTACTTTGCAAAAAAAAAATGTTTTGTTAAATAAATCACAAATTTCTTTAAACGCTACACGACAAGTTATAACGAGTAAGTGAGATTCGATACTCATTAAAAGCGAGATCCGATCAAAAACATAAAATATTAATAGGTAATCCATACATCTATGAAATCCTTTGTAAACTTCATTATACAATCACCCTTTGTCATTTCAATGTTTAATCATAACTAACGGTTATTCAAACTTTATATAAATATTTGATATATCTTTTGATAATATTTAATAAGTAAAGTTATTTACGACATTCTCTTACTCGTAGTTTGTCGTTTGTTATAATAAGTTTGGTAACATGGGTCCACAAGTGTCAAGCTTGGACACTTTCAACAACTAAGTTAAGCTACTTTTAACTTGATTCTTCTAATTTTAGATCTATGCTATTGTATTTACGGTCTGTGATTTACGGTTTTGAGAATGTTTTTTGTTCCTGAAACAAGGCGAGAATGTGAAAGTGTGTTTTCAAAACAAAGGCAACACTGAATAAAAGGAAAAACTATAAGAATTCTAATTTTTACATGTCCTAACCGTATCAACTAACTTTTATACTATTTGGCAGTCGCACAGCTTGGTTTTAACATAAAACTTTAAAAAATTGAAGGGAATTTCGGAACTGAAATGAGAGCAGAAAGCTGCCGATAACTGGTAATTAAGTTATTTCGAGTTTGTATTTCGGTAGAATAAAATAAAAACACCCGGCGCAAAAGTGGAATTCAATACTATGCCAATATCGTGCGAGCGTAAATGTTTTTATTGCGCAAAATCTTCAGAACTTATTTTTGAATGATGCAGTGGCTTAATTGGAAAAACGATCACCTTTGCCTTGGTTATTGATTTTAACATGTATTTCAATAAATGTTTATAAATATAAAGGTCCAAGTTAATAACCGGCTTCTATATTAATCATAACGTAACTGAACCTTAATGGCTTGTCAAAAAGTTGACATATTATAATCACCATACATATATTGGTAATTTTATAGCCCATTTACGTCCTACTAGTTGTGCGCAGGTATTTTTCTTGAATAGCAAGAAGGATTGAGCCGGAATCCAAGCTTAGTGCAGGTATGATTATCCAACCAAAAGTAGGTAGCCTCATTATGTTTGTTTGCCTTCAACTTATTTGTAAGTACTTATGTAAGTAATCGTTTTCTCAGCCCGTCTTCGCCCTTTAGCCCTTTGTGCAACATTCTCAACTAACTATAGGACGAGATTTATCGACGAACTATTTGTAAAGATATAATAGATCTGATAATTTCTGTTTGTGTGTCACAATTGGGACCAAGTTTGTGAGATACTGGTCTAGTTCGGAGATAGTTATTGAACTGGAATAGTTCTGGAATGGTCTACTAAAAGGACTTACTAGTGATGTACTTGCGAACTCAGGAAAAAAAGGTAAAAAAATATTTTCCGCACCAAAAGATTTTTATATAAATTTAAATGCTCTCTGCTCAGTATTAAGATGCAAGAGCGTTGTCGACTTTAAGACTTTGTATTTTCGAGTTCAGTCTCAGTAAGAGCTTATCTTGATCTTTTAACTGAAACACAGTTATCTATTTCGAGGTAGAAAAGGCAAATACCTAATGCAAAGCTGGTTTTACAAAAACGTCCTTTTTTCAATAACTTTAAGACTTATTTCGTGCAAAAAGTAAATCTTTATAAAAATAAAATTTGTTACTTTCAACAGTATCAATCTTGCAGCACTAATTAGGCAAAAATCAAATTTCGAGCTAAAATTGAATTTTGCATGTAATAAATCAAACACAAATATATAAGTAAACTTAACTCTTGCCTCGAATTTACTAATACGTATTCAGTGAAGTTGAAACAAGTGTGAACGAACAAACAACACTCACGTTTAATTTATTCATATTATTTATCGATTTTCCATCGCTTAAGCAAATTTAATAGATTATAATTTTCTAAATAACGTTAACTAAGAAAATCTTTTTCATTGTGTACTTATTTTGCCAATTAAAAGTTATTAAAAGTTAAGAATCGTCTTATACCTATTTGTAAAAAATGGGTGATTTTAGGCAAGCATTTCCATTAAGTATGTCGTCGTTAGTGGTTATTTAGCAATTATTAATGTAATCAGTTATTATCTTAGTAATCGTACGTTGTATGTCCTTTATTGATTAGTCGATTGCCATATGTAAAAACAATAAAAAAAAGTATAGTGAACGGCGAGTGGCGGCGCTAGTGTTGCATCTCGTGGACAGGTTGGAGACGTATAGTCTATGTGCATTTTTGAATTTGATTCTGTGACATATTCGGTATTTTTTTTTCCAACCTCGAATCTATCAAGTTCACTTAATTAAATTATCGTGTTTGTTCAAAGTAACAAACTTTGAAGTAAAATTGTGAATACAATTAAAAAGGATTATATGACTGCTTTTTCAAAAAAAGCCGTTATTTTACTACATGAGTATTCATCCGAACCATAATGAATTCTGAAAAAGAAGCAACTATCGCTGCGCCCACGGTCGCTTCGTCAAGTATAAAATGAATAAAACACGAAGACATGTCATAAACTTTTTTCCAATAATATTACTTTATGAAAGGAGTTACATAATCAAATAATGGTGACAAAACAACTCTCAATGAAAACACAATCAGAAACAATTTCACGTAAATTTGCGTGACCGATGCTTAGTTAAAATTCCCTTGAAATTTTCTATCATCGAAGTTCATAAACCGATAAAAGTAACTTTGTGATTAAAAGGTCATTACTGTGAGCGTGGCACGGTTAATGGAAATATTGTTTCAGAATCAATTTTCATGGTTTTTGACGATTAAAACGGTTTGTTCGTTAACAGTTTAAGGCATTTTTCGTTTCTGTCAACTTTCAAATACTCTTCTACAAAAATAAAGTGTATAACATACTTTTACTAAAAACTAAACAATATTTGCAATGAATATTAAATCAAGTTTTTACAAACAATTTTGTTAAAAAAACACCTTAAACTTTACTATATTAAATACATATTTTCTTAAAAAATCTGATATTCAATATCTTAAATGAAAAGCAATAAAAACCGTCTTTCCTAACAGCAAGTGTCAACTGTCAAGCTAACACAATGAGTGTCAGACGCGGCTAAGAAACGAATAAAACTCATAAAATCGCAGGGCCCTTGTTTTAGATCGTGTCAGAGAATTGCGTGGAAGCCTCCCCACCCGGATTTAGGGTTCTATCAGATTATGAAACGCGTGAAAAGACTGACATTTTTAATTTTCAAACTCAAAAAATCGGAGAAAAGTGTCCAGGCTACGTTTTTTCGTTAACACAATGTTATACTCAATTAAATCATACAAAGTTAAATCCCTATAAAATATTTCTCATGATTATTAAACGAACTTAAACATCATTGCATAAAAGATTTCCCAAAACTCTGATACCGGATAAGAATTTGCTGCGAAGGCATCATTACACGTAAAAAAAAGAATAACGTTTTTCTTTCATGCAGCCTTAAAAACCTACGGAACTTCCCACGCGTGGATGGACCTCTACTTTTTCTTCCATCCACTTGTCAGATAGAGTGGGACGTGCTAGATGATGCTCTTAAATTTTCGTTACAATGTTTTTTAAGTTTCATAGTAGTTTCATGAGGATCTGAGAGGGTTTGCGCCGAACAAATTGAATTAAGCGTTCGGTATGAAAGTTCCGCGTTGTGGGATGCTTCTAGGTTTTTGAGGAAAAATATTAAAGCTTTTATCTGGCTACTAAGAATGTAAAGATACGGAGTCTTTTTATTTTTATTTTACAGAAAAGTTTTCCTTTTTATTATGGTGTGATTAATATGGGTTTCAAGCAATATTTATCTATGTAGGTTTTGCGTTATTAGTAGGAAACACCGAATAGGTTTAAAATATTGTTTTCCTTGGGTCAATTAAAATTATATAGTTAATTCTTAAGCGTTGAGCCAAAATGCAAATTAATAATCCGTTGTAAATAGCTTAAAGCCTTACTTTGTTTTGGCTACGAACCTTCCAAACTACAATATACAGAAAAAGATCGGCTAAAATTGCACCACTGCGAAGCGGTCACTAGTTAGGTATATTTCTAACTTACCTTCAAATACCATGTAACGGAATCACTGTGAATTTTCACTACAAGGGAATGAGACACAACCTCAAAGAATTAAACATAAGAGTTAACTACATTGTTAAACGACTGTTTAATATAACATAACCATCGAATAGCTATATAAAGAATTCAGTTATTACATAAAGAATAGCTATATAAAGTATTTGGTAATATTTATGAATTCATTTATAACATTGAGTAATATATTTAAACGTCGGTTTGACCACCCGAATACTTTTTGACATAAGATTTCATATCACTTGTAAGAAACCAAGTTTCAGAATATAACAGCTGATCACTTAAAAATGTATCGCAACTGTACCAACTCGGTTTTTATATACAACTAATACCAATAGTTGAACGCAAAAAAAGTAATAAAAAACAAAATTGCGAAGTCCTGACTCATTACATTTATTAATACCCGACTGTTTTTTTTTTAAATATGATTCTATATACAGACATGAGATTTCATGAACCTTCTGAAACAATATTTAACGCCAAAATAAATTGATTCATAGGCCAGCTACCTCATCTTTCGTAAGAAATTAAAAAGTGGAAGTTTAAAAATTCAATAGTTTTTTTAAGGTCTAATAACTGAACTGACGTTGTTTAACCAATAATAAATTGAAGTTAGCCTACTTCAGAAATAGAACGTCATTATTAATGGAAACTACCAATTAAAGTGTCTGTCTGTCCGTTAGCCTGTTTCCGATTGGCCAATAACATGCAAAGGTCATTTTCACAAAGAATTCTTAATGAAGCCAATCTATTCATATTAAATATTTTGTAGGATTTATTCTTTCTAAGTGTTACTGCGGATATTATACAATAGATAGTTAAGATAATCAGATAAATAGATAGTTTGATTGTTGTTAGAACATCAATAGGTTAGGTTAGTTAGGTTACTTTTTTGATACCACCCAGAAAAAGGAGTCCCGCGTAGCGGGACTCCGTCGACTCATGATTGAAGCCAGTTTTTATATACATAGGTATATATTTTTTTACAGTTTTCCATTTTAAAAACACTTCTAACCGGCTAAAACTAGGTGTAGCCGCACTTCGGGTATTAGCCGTAACATATACAGCGGACTGCTAAGCGGATGGTTCCGGGTTCGATCCCCGGGTCAGGCCAATTTCGTCAAAATGTTTTTTCGGGTGTCACTAGGTTCTCCCCTAGTCCATTGTATGGTTCCTATAGTACAAGCTTTGCTTAGTTTAGGGCCACACAGTTGGTGTGCCAGTCCGGAGATTTATTTATTATTTATTTATTTATTATAAATAATAATAAATCTTTCTCTGTCTCCGTTCACTTATATGTAATAACAATAAATACTCCACAAAAGCACAAACAGGTCCAATAAAAAACATTTCCTTGTAACTACTCTATTCTATTAATGACTACTTCTGTAAAAACTTTCCTCTTCTACCTACTCTTCTTCCTTCTAACTTGCAATTATTGCGACCCTTTTACAATACTTGTTCTCTCTCAAAATCTATAAAGGCTATTGCACAATGACCGGGTATCAATTGAATGGGAAATACCAGGAAGTGCCTCGGATATTGATCTTACGGAATATTTCCATACATCTGAAGTGTTCAAAGTGCTATCGAGGCTTTCTGACTCGAAATATGATACTTTGATCTGTTTGAGACGAAATTTTGAACGTGACGTCGGAACATTTTATGTGGACGTTAAAATTTGGGGTTTATTGCGGAAAATGTAAGAGGTTTATATTCTGTTTACAGATTGTTACCAAGATGTGTAATTAAACGAACTTTACAGGTTTCATTTTACTTTTTTTTAATTCTAACTTGTAAGTACCCGAAAAGGGGACTGAAAATTAACTTTAGTAAGATTCAACTTATACAGTTAGTTACGTAAAGATTTAGATTAATTTTATTTCAATAGATCCAGATACAGCTAAATAAAGTCGTTTAATTTATCTTATCCGTTTCCGTCTTATCTAAAACCTGACATGCAATTATTTCCGTCTGTGCACAGACGACTACTCCACACCTCTTTTAATGCTCTCCACGAAAATAAAATTGGAATAACACAAAAAACAAACTATTCATCCCAAACAAAAACAAGTGAATCTTCATTTTACCCGAAGCGCCTCCACGTAATACGGCGAGATTGGCGCAAATACGTCGCGTCGTAAATACGGCGACGTAGCTTCAAAGACATTTCCGATTGGTCTAATTGGAAGTCAGTTAATCGAAGCACGACTTCATACAACCTGACGCGGGGGGGTGCGGGGCAAGGAAGCGGGGGGCGGGGGGAATTAGTTTCTGACGTTGTTAGCAGACTTATTTGTTTACTCGGGGGATTTCTCTAGATGTTATTTTACTAGCATGTGGCGTAAAAATATGTAAAATGTATATTTTTTTTATTCATTACGAAATGTTTACTTTCTTCACACTCTCCATAAGATGTTTTATAGCCAGTGTACCCAAAAATCTGAAAAAACATTTGAACGAAATCTAGGTACAATATAAATCACGTTTGAAAAGTATATTTAGTAACTTTATAATCCATTAGCCATGACTAATAAATATGATTTGCCATTACCATAAAAATTGGTAGAAACGTAACTTTAATGTCGTTATCATATTTAGCCTTATTTCTATTTATAAATAAATTGAAATTAATTTCGTATCGATATAATCTTCCTTAATTATTTGATGTACAAGTTAGAAATAGATTACCTTTATAAATATATTTACTAACAGCGTATCCATTTTATTAGCCTCGTTTCTATTCATGAAGAAATGAAAATTAATTTCGTATCGATATAATCTTACTCCATTAGTTGTAGCACAAGTTAAAATAGACATACTTTTATTAATTTTTACTCCGTAGGAAAATTACAATTTATAGAAACGAAATTATTTATTTAGGTAACGCTTAACTATTAAGATGAGAATTTATTTGGGTTGTTGCCGTTTTTATACGGGGTGTAAAAGAACTGCTTCCGAAAACAAAAACTGGGCATTGCTGGACGGGTACTGGTTACGTTTATAGCAAAAAAAATGATTTTATGAATAACAAAAAAAAAATTTTTTTTACGCAATTATAATTTTTTTTTTTATACTATCAGATTTTGCTATTATTTCAAAATAAATAGGGTTTTAATTTAATTTGCAATGTAAATAATCGCACCTGAACCAACAGTTGATGTGTGAGCGTTGATTTCAATATGACTTTTCAATCCTAAATAACTTTTTTAAATTGGGTTTTCTGAGTATACCTACTGTTAGTAAATTTAGTAACTATTGAGGCTCCAGAATACATGGTTTCAGGCTTCGGAAGTGGTCTTCTTACACCCGTTATAATAACTTTTACGTGTTACGTACCTACCCTTTTTACTGTTTTTTGAAATAAAGTCAAACAGCTGTTTTCACACGTCAGTTCCATAAAAACTTCAGAATAAGTCAAGGAAATATTAAATATTCATTTCACGTGAAACTAATTATGGGACCTCGATTGCGATCGGCCTAGAAACTTATTAATTTTTTTACACTTGCAACCGTGGTAAAGGAAATTAGTAGTTTCATACTAGCACAGATTGGAAATGATATTGTTGCAAGTGCTATTTAAAGGTTAAACTAATCACATTTTTAATGGGATTAGAAACCGTGACTGGCCGTAAGTAAATAGTAAAAAAAATGTAGTTGTTGTATTTTTTATTTATTAGGTATAAGGAGTAATGTTCGTTGTATGTGAGTATGTTACGTAATATTCTCACAGTTTCTTAATATAATAGAGTACATGGAAAACTAGTTTTTAAAAAGAGTGAGTGTATTTTTAAATAACTTAATTTGAAGGTATTATAAAAAACAATATATAATTTATTAGGTTACTGAAATATAAACTCTAAAATCTCTCTCTAAATTTTTTTCTTTAAATTTAATTACAAAAAAACTCAAGGTTACTGTTAATTTGTTTTTGTAACTGGGTAAAAATATAAGGGAGCAATTAAATCCTTCAATGTCATACAAACTCATCTCTTATCTAAATTGCGTTGGTGGCGACAAACACCTACAAAGGTCGCTTACGCACGAATGGTTGCGCCATTAACAAATGAATGAGAATTGACAGCCAATGGACGAATTTCACTGTGAGTAAGGTCAACACGACGCCATTTGCAATTTAAATGAGTCTCATATCGCAGGAACACGATTATTCATCCTAAATCGATATTGAATGGGCAAAAATACGATCAACCGTATCGAAGCTGAATAAGATGATTGACAATTAAACGCAATGTAAACGAGTGTCTACTCCCAGAGCGAAGCGAGAATTCAACTCGAAACTCTGGGAAGAAGGTTTGAGATTAAGAGGGGTGTGAAACAAGGAGATCCTCTATCACCGAAATTATTTTCAGCCTGGAAAATGTCTTTCGTAATCTTAATTGGAATAACCTCGGCCTCAATATAGACGGCATAAAACTAAACCATCTAAGATTCGCGGACGACGTAGTTCTGTTTGAAGAAAATCCAAGACAACTTCAAAAAATGATTAAGTCACTAAATGAGGAGAGTAGGAAAGTGGGTTTATCTATGAACAAAGAAAAAACTAAAGTAATGACTAACTCGAAACCAACAGAAATAAGAATTGACAACCAGCCATTAGAATATGTGGAAGAGTATTGTTATCTGGGACAGATTATATCACATAAAGATCAAACAACTAAGGAAATAACCAGAAGAACAGCTAACGGATGGAAGAAATACTGGTCTCTAAAAGAAGTCATGAAATCTAAGGACATAAAAATGAAAATAAAAAAGAAAGTCAATGATACCTGTATTCTTCCAGTCATCACCTACGGATGTGAAACATGGTCACTCACCAAACACCATAGAGAAAAGCTAGAACGTTGCCAGAGAGCTATGGAGAGAAGTATGGTCGGAGTAAAACTTAAAGACAAAGTCAATAGTAGAAAAATAAGAGAAAAAACCAAGGTGAATGATATACTAACTCGAATAGACCAACAGAAGTGGAGATGGACCGGTCACATGATGCGAGATCCACTAGAAAAATGCACAACTGTTTCCGACTGGTACCCAAGAGACGGCAAACGCAACAGAGGTCGCCAACAAACAAGATGGGAAGACGATATAAAACTTACGGCGGGATATCACTGGAGAAGAGTAGCAAGGGACAGAGAACAGTGGAAAAGTTTAGAGGAGGCCTTTGCCATGAGGCACGCGGAACTGCGAGACATTTTATAATATTTAGAAAAAACTAAATATTTGTATTACTTTTTGTTGTAGTTCTGAATAAAAGGCTATTTTATTTTTATTTATTTTTATTTTATAAACGAGTACATAAAATGTATACAGTTATTGGCCACCGAAAATTAAATGTCATTTAAAATCAAATTATGGCTCTCTGCAGTATGCTCGTTTAACGCGATTAAAGTTATTAATAAAATTTACATGTTGGAGCTTTAACAGCGTTAAATATATTCGACCTAACTATATCATTGACGGATTTTTCATAAAGTTCATTTTGCTTGGAGCGCTGTGATGGCTTTCCGCTCGGCTGGGGGCTAAAAATCAACAAAGTCCCCTTTGACAGAAACATGCTGGCTGTAAAGAGTACGTTAGGGTTAATTAATAGAGTACGGAGCAGAATAAAAGTTGGAAGAATTGAAGCTAGTTTTAGTTGGTTTCACACAGTTAAATTCTAAAAGTTTTTTTTTATGAAATTAACAAAACAGTTTATTGCTTGTGAATTTGAAGTGAAATAAATATTTCTGCGCTGTTTTTTTTATGTTTCAAAACATAGAACACAGTAGGTACTTGTAGGGATTCCAGCATTTAAAATAGAACGTGTTACAATGTCACTTTATTCTATAAATACAAAATCTATAAATACAAGTAATAATACATGAGTAGTTCATTAAAAACAAAATCCTAAACGCCTGAGGACACGTTGATAAGCTTTTTTTTATTTTACCGGCCAGGATTCTAGTCCAGTGCGAGACCCATTCATAGCGACTGAATGAAAGAGTGAATTTTTGAGTGACCGAAAAAACAGCCTTTTGTTTAAGCGAATGAATGAGGTAGCGCCATTAAGTCTGAAGCCGCATATACTTATAATAAGCTATACGACCTTTGTGGAATATTTATAGAGTGGTAGCACGCAAAACAGAGGTTTTCCTGCCTTCTTTAATTAAACAAGTTCATATTTCGAGATGTTTCCACGATTAAAGGCATTGGCGCGTAGTAATTAATTCGGCTTACTTTGATATAGTTTTAATTTCAAATGAAGTGCACTGTGCATTAAATTGCATTGCAATTATAAAACAATCCTACACATTTTTCATTTTTTTTAAAGATTTGTTGTTAAATAATAATTTTTAAGTACTTATAATTACAAACTTAAAAAAATGTTAGATTAGAAAACGAAATTTGGAACAAAAATCCAGTAATTTGTACCACTAATTACAGCTTACACCCCATAATTACTCATCAAAATTTCAAAGCTCTTCGAGAGAATTACAAACGTTTGACTAATGTCTCGGTCCCACGGTGCGCGATACTACGCACAATAATATTATACCTACTAATCGGCGATTGAAACAAAAAGTCTGATTCCTAACAATAGACATAATTAAGGTTTATTGTGCGTAAATTTACGTCCTGAGGGAACGCCCCTCAATATTATATACAGCTTTGAACCATAACAACGCTAACCATCGATTGGAAAAATGCTTGTCAGTTGTCACTCGTCATAACTAGTAATTGTGGAGTTTCTTCTTTATACGAGTAACTTATGAAGGCAGTTAGAACAAAGGTACTTATTTTATACTTTTCCTTGTCTTCTGTTCATTGATTCAAATTTGTGATAGCAATATATCTGTTATTTCTTTTAAAAAATATATTTATTAAAAGTTGTATTTTTGATACTTAAAGACGCAACGGTTAAACAGATAAAGACGAAATTTGGACTATGGAAAGAGCATGCCATGGAATAAAAAATGGGAACTAATAATACTCACTCAGATAGTAAAGAAACACTTAATTCAGTCTTTAAAAAAGGCAGAAAATTAGCACTGTTGGTAAAGAAAGCACATCACTAGTAGGTGTACTTACCTTTATTATTAACTTAATTAAATTAATGATGTAATTACTAACATTTACCTTATCATTATTTGAAACTAAACTATTAAAAAAAAAACTTTTTTGCATACTATAAAAACTCTTGTTTTTTATATTATGCGTGGAAGTTTAAAATAAATCAAACAGGTAAACTACCTTTTTATATAACCTGACAGTTGTGTTCTATACTTGTTCAAAACAAGCAAGAATATGTATCTTTAGTTCACGTTTTAATAATAAAACGGCAAAGGTTTTCATTTTTGCATATAACCTTGATCCCAACGAAATCATGTGAGGTGACTGTAAAAGCGAATCACTGAAAAATGGAAAAAAGGCGGAAAAAACCTGAAAACCAATGGAGCTTGAAGGGACGGTCCAGAAATTGAGGTGAAATAATGGTGTTTACGTATTTACGTTCATTTCAGCGCTTTGTTTAGAGAATATAAAGAGTATTGTTCGGAAGTACGGTTTTAATTGGACATAAATAAAGCCTTCATGATAAAAAATGTTAGGTTTCTATAGATTTATGAATGATTGTTTTAATGCAATATTGTATATATGTACATCGGATATTTGCAAATTATTATTAACATTTAAAGCCATTTTTCAATTTAATTTGTTATTTCGAAGTCTGGCTATTGTTTTTAGGTTTTGATTTTTTTAAGTAGCACGTAGTTACAATTAAACACCAGAGACAAGTAGATAACTATTAAATATAATGTCATGCTATATGCAATTACTCACCGTAATTCAAAATGAATGTGTGATGCTAGCTTATACACAATTTACTCTAAGTTGCTTATTCTTGGCAACATCAGCTCTACGTAAGTTGCAAAACTTTTCCATCAAATTTATAATTAGTCCTACTTCCTACTAATATTATAAACGTGAAAGTTTGTGAGTATGGATGGATGTTTGTAACACTTTCACGTAAAAACTACTGGACGGATTTGGATGAAACTTTACAGTAATATAGGTTTCACATCAGAATAACATATAGGATACTTTTTACCGCGGGAAAACTTCTCATTCCCACGAGAAACCGACTTCCACTCGAACGAATCGCGGGCGGCCACTAGTTTATAATAAAACTCTCTAAAGTGATACCCTTACAAATCCACGCGCAAACATAGAGTCTTAACAATGATATCGCAACTTATCCTTTTGTAATAAAACAGTGCGTCCCGAACCGGTTTACACCGCAAACTACCAGTTCGGAACTAAACCGGCTAGATCCGGATTTACGCCAGTTGTGGTCACTCGGCTGAGTTTATTTATCATAAAGTTTCTGAATAGATTACGTTGTTACACAAAGTTTCATTGGCTCGGTATATCATGGAAATGGATAGCTGTGTGACTGACATTGTTGTTAATACAAAAGTATTTTAAGTGAGTTCATCATTACATTGTATAAATCCAAGTCGCTAATTCTTTCTGTTGGTATATTTGTCCGCTAACTCTTCCTAAAGTACGTAATGGATCTTAATTTGGTTTTTGCCATCTTTTAGGGAATTTATTCATTTAAATTTGTAAATAAAAAAAAAACAGTAAAAGTTTCTTTAAGTTAGCTAAAATTCAACTTATCGGGAACAGGTCGTGTTTAAAATACACGTAACGCCATGTAGATATAAACGATCTTAAAGTAAACTGCCGACACAATAACAAACAATGTTTATTTAAACATCTTTATAAAATTACAATTCCAACATCTAAATAGTATCATCATTATTTTTGCATTTCCATCAATCAACCGCAATCCTTTACTTTGTATTTTTTGTTGTACCCGATTTTCCCTAAAATAAGTACATGATAGACATGGGCAAAGAAAATAAAGTGGATATCAATATACCAGCGACAACATGCCAACATGAGCGATCGGGAAAAAGGGGACGTTATACCGGTATTTGGATACCGGTATTAAATTGATAAATTTGTATAAAACGTACTAGTCGGTATGTAAAGGAGATATTATTATTTAAAGATTTTTAGAGTATTATTATAATTTAAACGATGGTTTATAACAAAAGTAGTGGCCGCCCGCGACTCCGTTCGCGTGGAATTCAGTTTCCCGTGGGAATAAAAGTTTTCTCGCGGTAAAAAGTACCCTATATGTTATTCTGATGTAAAGTTTATATATTATTGTAAAGTTTCATTAAAATCCAAGTAGTTTTTACGTGAAAGAGTAACAAACATCCATACATCCATACTCACAAACTTTCACGTTTATAATATTATATTCAGAAATATGTCATTAAGTTGCAGTAGATAAAATGACTTTCAAAAATGTTGGAACTTAAGGTAAGAAAAGGCGATTTACCTGAACCAGCTATTACTTACTACATTGTAAATCAAAGTTATTGAAAAAATGGCGTTGGAATTACCCTATAAAAGTAGGTACTATTAAGGACGAGAAATAATGTTCGAAAAAATCGTTAATATTTTGTTTCCACTAAATATAAATGAAATACTTACGTGAAGGGATATTTAAAATTGTTAAATATTAATAAGTTTTTTTAATCAAAAAAGTAAATTACCTATCGTTTTCATAAATTAGATAAAACATTTTTAAAGATTCATAAACATATCTGTATCATGCTATTTTGTATGTAGGGGAGCGAGGGGCTTGTTGTAACAGTTTTCAGTAAAACTAGTATATCTTGAGATCTATTGATTCAATTTCTACTAAATAAAGATTAATGGATACTGTAACTCTTCCTCTACCATATCAAGTAAAAATAATATCATAACTATTGGTTATTATTTAACAATCAATTATTTTCTAAAAGAAGTGCGGTGTTACAACTTACCTCGTGCTTGGGGCAAGTTGTAACGTCTACCGGGGCAAGTAGTAACGACCATAAAAAACGACATTAATACCTCTAATCATTTATTCTATATTTATTTTTAACAAAATTGACATCTTTCCAAAGTAAGTATTATGTCATTCTTATCAAAAATGAACTCAAATACACTTTTTTGTAATCAACTCTTAAAAATTAAGTAATTAAGAGTTTTATTTAGTTAAACACTACTTATAATAATAATAGCACTTTTAAATCACAGTAAGTAATTAAATTATTTATTTCTAATACACTCTATCCAATCTTTTTTGTTTGTATCTGTGTAAGCTTCACCACATACCAGACAATGCATGTTGTAACATGTTACAACAAGCCCCGGGATTTTGTTACAACTAACCCCATGGGATGATTTTTAACATTTATCAAGATAACTAATTAAACAATTTAGCAATCATAAAAACTGTTACACAATATCAGAGATAGATAAATTTGAATGGAAATAAGATGTAGAAAATTTGAAAATAGGCAATATTAAAAACACAAACCAAAATTTTACGACGGTACAATTTTATATCACCTGGCAGAAATGAAGGGAATGCTCACATTTGCTCACTGCGCCAACCGGCGGAACACTGGCTATGGCAATATGATGTGGTGCGGTTTATGGGTTAAATCGAGTCAAAGATATACGTTAATAGTGTTGAAGATCCTGGTGAAAAAAGCCTGTTACTACTTACCCCTGTAACAACAAGCCCCTCGCTCCCCTACTCACCCACTTTAAAACGAAAATGTTTTTTTTTAATATTTAACATACTTTTTAAAATAACTTAATATTGCTACCACTGATTCCAAGAATTGTGCTATCACTGCAGCGTCAGAGTGGGGTAACTGCAAGTTTTACACTGAAGGACGCTGCTATCGGTTTTTACGTGGGTGGAGATATAAAAGGGAGTACTAATGAGAAAAGTATTGAATGTTTTTATTTCATAAGAAACTAAACAACAGAACGTAGAAAATATAATACAAATATGATTTAGCCGCAACAAAAATCTCGTCTAACAAAAAGATCTAATTTGAATCCACACGTCAAAACTTGTTAAAAAATCTACCCACGATTTAATTATTCGAACGAGTGCCCTTCCAAGAACGAATGAAAAAGGAAACTTCATTCGATCCCGTCAATCAACCGTCAGGAAATTCAAAATTCGACCTCGGGCGGTCCGGCGCAGCGTTCCGCGTTTAAAAAATGACCGGTAAAATTCCCTCCAAATGATTTGTGGCTAAGGAAAAGCTCCGGTCTCTTTTATGGTATTTTAAGAAGAAAAAAGGTTTATACGAGGCTTGGAATTTAAAGAGAGTTTTACTTATTAAAGTAACAAATTACTTAAAATACTTTGTTACCTTTCTGAATTAAATTGCAATTTGTTTTATTCCTGAAGTATAACACTCATGAAATTTCACTTTAACATCTTAATGCATTATTTTTTGCTTTTGGGTAAAGAACCTCATTGATGTGTAGTTTATAAATACAACTGTGCGTATATTATCATTATCTAAATGGCGCATTCCTCATATTCCTTTTCATTTTCCAATAACTGAACCGTTTTTTAACTAGGTATCCTATAAAACTTATAAATTATAAAAAAAAAATGGTTTTTTTTTTGTCGATGGATGTTATATACAATAATGGAAGACATCCCGAAAATAATTTCTATTCTAATGAAAGTTAATTATTAAACGTAACTACAAAGTTAATTTTACCATTGTTGACATGAGGGATTACCCGGGGCTCGATGAGTATCATTCCTAAAGAGGACCCTTTTGCAACTACCCGCTAAATATTAAATAACAGTCACCCGAACAAAACCCCTTTGTGTCGATAAAGTTTTAGGATCTATTAGAGAAACATGAGCAAATACTTAATAATAGATGTCAGACGGTCGAAAGTAGCTGCAGGTATAAACATAATAATAAATAATAATAATAAAAAAATATTAGTTTGAAATATGACTTTTTTATTTATTTTCAACTAGCTTTTACCCGCGCGGCTTCGCACGCCTTAAATTTGGAGTAAAACTGCTTTCCCTGTACTATGTTATTATACATATAAACCTTCCTCTTGAATCACTCTATCTATTAAAAAAAACCGCTTCAAAATCTGCTGAGTAGTTTTAAAGATTTAAGCATACAAAGGGACATAGGGACATAGGGACAGAAAAAGCGACTTTGTTTTATACTATGTAGTGATTACTTTTAGTTTTTTGCTTGCTTATGCATTTATTATTATTTTTTCTTCTAAACCAATTTATTTTCAATTAGTTTTGCGTATAAGCATATCTGAGTGTGCATTTACCTATTTTAATTAAAATGAATTCCCAGTGGAACACACAGGCATTCATTAAATTATATTCAAACCAGATTGAAACTAACTGAGTTATTCACAACTATATTACTTAGTTATAAATTATAATTATGAGTAAAATAGGTCAAATATGTTGGCAGCATATTAATTTATAGGTAAATTACAAAAAAAAAATACATATTTTTACCTAATTTGTTGGATCCTGAATACGAGTTACGTAAAAAATTAACGTCTAAGATTTTACTTTTAGTGTTGCACTTAGAATGCTAATTTATTAATTTTGAAGTTATAAACACTGAGAGAAGAACGCGGGTCTCAGAGCATTATGCGACTGGGAATCGAACCCAGGACCTTTAGATAACCGGTCTAATGCCACTGAGCTACCGCACCGCTACGGCGCTGGTCCTGGGTTCGATTCCCAGTCGCGTAATGCTAGGAGACCCACGTTCTTTTTTCAGTGTCTATAACTTCAAAATTAACGTCTATTAAAAAAAAAGTCTAATTAAAAATAAGATGAAGCAATAAAGGGGTTGATTATACAAAAAAAAAATTTAGAGTTTTGTTATCATATCTCATTTGTTTCAAATTAACAACTATGTTTTATTTAACAATCAATGGTTTTATTTTTACTCTATAACATAAACATATTTTAACACGTACCTATACATACACCAATTACGTAACTAACAGAACATAGTTACAACTTTACAAATTAAATACTTGTTTACAACCACAGCCGTAAAAACAACCTTAAAAATTGTTCTCATTACTCAACTTAAACAAACTGAAAGAAAACTAGATATTCCACTTAACTAATATCACTTACTTAGTTACATTCGTTCTTTACAACGCTTCAGTAAAACTAAGCGTGGTACAAATGCCGTACGTTTTTCATGTTCGAAATGTTGGTATACTAGATATATCGTGCATGTTTGGCAGTTTATTTTACCTGTCAGTTAAATGTTCGCGGGCGAGTATAGGTTAACCGCAATTTATACTACACATGCTGTTGGCACATGAGTAAAGAAACTGAACAGAGACAAAGCTTCTAAAGAGCTAGCAAAATTTATACCTATTTTGGTAGGGTTGGCACAATTGAATAAATTAAAAATATAAATGTACTTTTTTTTCAAATTTTTTATTAAAATAGGTTTTTTTTTACAAATTACATACTCTAAATATTTTTTTTTTATTACTTTTGGTTTTTAATAATTTGTTGTGTCTTTTAATCGAATGATAAATTCTAAATCTAATATAAAGTTTTTTCAAATAAACCAATGGGAAACACTCACATGGCATATGAAATGTACAATCTTGCAAACGTGCTAATATGTCATTACCAATATTAACATTTTTAATATGAAGATCAAAATATAATAACTTTTTAAATACTAAAACAAAAGTATTACTACGTATTATGTGAGAAACTCGAAAACAAAAACAAAACACGCACAACGTTCGAGCGTCGCGTCACGCCTGCACGCCCTGAGATTGACCACTGGCTGATCTAGTTTGAAGCGGTTTCGGCTCATACGTGACAAGCGGCCAGTGGTCTCGCACACACACGCGTTGCACTTGTAGTGATGTACCTGTCACAGCGCATTCGTATGTAGCTTTGTCTCTGTTCAGTTTCTTTACTCATGTGCTGTTGGTCAGGTTAATTTCAATACTATGTAGTCTGTGTTATATAGTATTATGTAACGGGCCTACCATGAAATGTATATTTAATTTGAAATGAAAAAAAAGGGTTAGATATTAAGCTCTTCTTTGGGTCTTGATTTTGAAACTTTGGTTCTTAACACATACTCAGCTATTGTCAAAGGTTATAGTACCGAGCATAATATATACAGGGTGCAAAAAAACTGCTTCCGAAAACTAAAACTGGGCATTGCTGGAGGGGAAGTAGTTACATTTTGACCAAAAAAGTATAAGTTTGTAAGCAATATACAAGTTGGTAAATTTGTAGTTGAGGAAAATTAAGACTCCTTTTTATACGTAATTGTACAAAATTGCATTTTAACTATCAGATTTTGCGATGATTTCAAATTAAATAGTGATTTTATTTCATTTGCAATGTAAATAATCGCACCTGAACCAACAGTTGATATGTGAGCGATGATTTTAAGCGGCGAATATGACTTTTCAATACTTAATAACTTTTTAAATTGAGTTTTCCGGGTATACTGCTAGTGATTTTAGTTACTATTGAGGCTCCAGAATACATAGTTTCAGGCTTCGGAAGTGGTCTTTTTACACCGTTATATCTTGTTTTTGTAAAGAAGTGAACTCTATCAGGATTTTTCAGGCCGCTTCATGCTTGAAAATATTTGCTGACAAGACTTGATGAGTACCAAGTGCCTTTCATTGAAAATGTGAAGAAAAAAGGAGATAACAAAAATATTTACTCAAGATTTTCGAGACAGTTATAAAAGTTCGAAGGTGAAACTTCTAAATATTTTATCCGGAAGTTTAACTATCTGTTTTCAAAAGTAATTTTCAAGTTTGTTACTAGACTTATATTAGCAGTGCACTCACATAAATCAGACGGCTCAGACTTTACACAACAACACAGAATTAAGCAACTTGTATAGTGTACATTCTGTTTTAAAACAAGTTTAGTTTTTTTGATAAAAAAATACGTGGCTTAGTTTTTTTTATAAACATAATTATAATTAGTTTAACACATATTATAAAATAATAAATAGTATGAAGACTATTCAAGATATTAAAAAAATCATTGTAAATGCAAAGCAAAGTACTCTACAATTTGCTGCGCTGTACCAGTATGGGATATAATTCCGAAACACTGCTGCATTCAAACTGTATAAGCATTCTATAGCATTTGATATGTTTTATACAATCTATGTTGCAATATATTGCATCTTGTAAGATGCGGACCGGCGCAACGGAATATTAAATTGGCAGTATACGTTATATTCCAGTGGAAACAACGAGTGAGCTATATACTTCAAGATATAATAGAAGCTTTTGTTGTGGTGGATTAAGGTTTCATAGCTATTATGAGGATTGAACTTGTTATCAAAAATGAACTCTAAGTAGTTACGCCGTAGAGTAATTTTTTACTGTCACTGATCAAAAGATAGCAAAATCTTATAAGGTTCTATCAGTTAATACAATAATGAAGTTCGGAAATGTCGAAGTAAGATCTCTATTAAAATTAGTTAAACTAAATCTTTAGAATCTGCGAACTAGCGTTCACTGTTAACTACAAATCAAACCATGATACCTAGTTTATAGTAAACAATGTATAATTATTTGGCTAAAAAAAATACCGAAAAGAAATATTTTCTTTACCATTTTAATCAAACTTAGACCTCAGTTAAATAGGAGCAGTCCTCAATGAAAACGGTTCAAAGGCCAAGTAAAGTTGCCTCTGTATTTTATTCCCCGCTACCTGTGGAGTAGACACTTTGCTAACTCAATTAACTAACTTTGTTTTTCGCCTCTTTTATCTCTTATAAGTTTCTATAACAATATAAATAATTGGTGTAACGAAGGCTTTAAGTTTTTAGGCGAGGTTCGATTAATTAAGGAGTTTGTTGCTATTATTTACACATTACTATTCGATAGATGATTTCTAAATTTGAGATTTGAATTCGAGTAGGTATTTAAGAAACTTGGAATATGTATCTACCAGTCATATGTATACATAGTTATATACGTACGTATACATGTGTTGTGTGCCTCTTTATGTTGTATCACTACATAGTAATTAAAGTCGCTTTTTCTGTCCCTATGTATGCTTAAATCTTTAAAACTGCGCAACGGATTTTGATGGTTTTTTTATAGATAGAGTGATTCAAGAGGAAGGTTTACATGTATAATAACATAGTACAGAGAAAGGAGTTTCACTCCGAATTTAAGCCGAGTAAAAGCTAATCATGTATAGTTTATATAGTAACGCAATTTTCTGTACATTTGGATTATAAATACACTAGTGACCGCCCGCGACTCCGTTCGCGTGGAAGTCAGTTTCACGTGGGAATGAGAAGTTTTCCCGCGGTAAAAAGTACCCTTTCTGTTATTATGATGCCTATATTACTGCAAAAATTCATTCAAATACGTCCAATAGCTTTTACGTAAAAGAGTAACAAACATCCATACATCCTCACATACTCACAAACTTTCACATTTATAATATTAGTAGATATATTTATAAACTTGCAAAATACAGAAATATGTACTTACAAACTAGCATTAACATTAATTGCTAAAAATGTTTTATTCTGGCACATTACACTGTAGAGTTTCATTAGTATGTAAAGTGCGGTTTTTCGTGTAACTTAAATATTTACGTTCATTACCAACTCATACATTCAATGTTGAATTTACTGTGTGTAATAAGGAGTAAATCATAAAAAAATCTCTATATCATAAAAAAGATATATAAATTTTAAATAAAATTACTTAGTAAATTAGTCAAACTAAGGAAACGACAAATAAGCAGTTGGTATAAATGTGTTTATCATCGTCTAGGTATATACTATAGAATTCAAATAAGTGAATTCCATTTTGACTCTAGAGATTTATATGTACACTTTCAGAAGTGGTAAAAATATAAACACTGACTGAAAAGTAGAAATCCTGACGACGTTGGTAGGGCGTCGCATAATATAACCTTTATTTAACTTAGCATTGAGTTAAAAAGCTAAACAATGTCAGCTAGTTGTTGGGAACACTTCAAAAAGTTCTCATTACATTTACGCACGAAAAGCTTGGTGCTACACATCTGTAGCACCTTTAAAAACAAAGTTACTGACTGTGACTACAACATGAGGAGTAGACAGAACAACTGATGTGAATTATTAAGATACCTGTTTTGGATTGATGCAGGATTGCTACGTTTAAAACACACTGATTAAAATTCCACTCGTGTAGAATTCTGGATGAATGAATTTTGGTACCTAATGTGTTGTGAGTAATGTTTTGGCAGAAAATCATCTGCTATAACGATATTGCTTAAATAAATAATTCTCCAGACTGTCACACCAACTGTGTGGCCTTAAACTAAGCAAAGCTTGTACTATAGGTACCACACAATGGACTAGGGGAGAACCTAGTTACACCCAGACACGAGCCAATATCGAAAAACCATTTTTACGAAATGGTCCGGCCGGAAATTGAACCCGTAACCTTCCGCTTAGCAGTCCGGTATATGTACCGCTGCACCACAGAGGTCGTCAAAATATTAATACATAATAGGTACTCTTACACATTGTTTTTCCCTTCTACAAAATTCTCTTTAAAATGATGTCCTAAGCCCGACGCCAGGATCCAAAGTCCTTAAAAAAACTCTCTCTATTCACTGCTACCTTCTCTTCTGTTCTTTTTCCATCTCGCGATACTCCCATACACGTGGCCCGAGTCTCTGCAATGAGTTCACAACTCCACACGGTAATGCAGAAGTTAGAGATGGCAAATTGCTTTTTATTCCACGACTAAGTCGAGTAGGGACTCCTTAATATAACTAGTGGTCAATGAGCTTAGTAGGAAGGTAATGAGTTTTAAAAGGATTTGAGGTTTTTAGCAGTGTCGTATTAGTGCCCCTTTTGTTGAGTTGTATCGATTGTTTTCAGAACATGAGTAATGATTAGATGTATGGAAAATTGTTTAAAATTAAAGATAGCGTAGTAACAAGGTGTAATAAGAATTGTGGAGAACAATAACTTAACTATCAGTTTGTTAATTATTATTATTAAAATATTTGTTTTTGTGATTAACAATGGAAAAATACATGGCGACTAATGACGGTAAAAAATCCTAGTGGTTTTGAAAGAAGTCTAGGAATAAAACTGTAATTTCTACAACAGTTGTATCTTATTACCACAAAGCTTGGGGACAACTTTGCATATTTAGAACTTACTTCGTTGAAAGCACAGTCCGCAATGAAGTTCCTGATATTAAACATAAATAAATAAATACTCCGCACAGTGAAGTTAGCGCCGAGTCGAGAAACTCATAAAAGTAGAGAACATTCGCTTTGAACTGTATAAGTTCACAAAGTTGGTTATTTTTCGGATTATAAATATAACAGTTGCATTTGAATACTAAAAACGATAAAGAAAGCACAATACGCTTTCCAGTTTCGCTATAATCCTAGCTTAGAACCGTACTAGGTCTTTATCACCTAACTTCAGACGAAATTAAACCTTATCCCATTCCAAATAGAGCTGATTTTGTGTTGACGTTACTCCCGAAATGAATAAAGTTTAACTACAAGTGTTATATTCGTTGTAAATGTATATTTGCTGTTACATTTAACGTCGGTAATACAGCAATTTAACTGCTACGTAACTTTGGAAACATCTTCAAAGTTTATTACGAACTACAAAGGACGATGTCTGATATAAAAATGAATTTATTGTTCGGTAAAGTAATATAAAAATTTTGCATTTCGTGAAAATTTCCTCCGAGGTCCGTTGGTAATACCTTTTGAAATGATTCAATTCCAGTCAGTATTGCAGTCTAGATTTTAAGTAGAGTTGGTTCATGTTAGATTTTGTGTTTTAATAGATGAAACCATTCAGTTTTTAGGTACTCGTAACTCAAAAAGGGGAAACTTAAAACCATTTTCTAAAGAAATTGGATTGACAACATATTTTGATACTCACACGGCAATCCAAATCTTTGAGACATTACTCGTTCAGTTGAGGCACTAGCAAGATGCAAGCTGTTAAAAAAAAACGTCAAAATGTTCCTAGAAAATTACAAAAACAAATTTGTACCGTGAGACCGATACGAAATTGGACACATTAGACGTTAGATTCGACTTGTTTGTCTTGTCTTTTTGCAATTGCTTAGTAAATAAATTTAAGATGCTCTGAATTACTTTCATGAACTCAAAATAAACGTTCTATAAAAATAATTGCTTATCGTTTACCTAACGGATATGGTCATAATAAGTTATAAGAAGTCTTCCTTATCCTTTCTACCGGGTTAAAATAGAAACGGAAAAACCATTTAACTGCGGGAGAAACTGCAGGGAGATCTAGTTAAAACATAACCATAATTTATATTATAACAACTGAACACAAGATTAATTGCAAGCTTATTACGCATGCTCTGCACCGTGGAGATAGTTTGCAAGCGCTTAGCCTCTTGTTTTGAAGTCGGTAACGGGTGGTAGCGAGCGGTAACCGCTCTGTGATGCAAGTTACACTCAAGTTTAATGTGAATTTGGCAAATTTACGCTGGGAACTTGGTTTTTAGTGGCAGTGGAAGGAGGGCATCGTCGTGTTAGAAACATACATGTAATAGTTTAGTTTATAAGCTTATAGACACGGTTAATGAAGCGCTGTAGGGTAGTGCCCGTAATCAACGACAGGATAGAGGAAAGATAGGCTAAATTACTGGAACCAAGAGCGAGCATCGTAAGTCTGTAGAAAATAAATGTCTCTGGCATCTTGATACTGCAGGGAAATACTTTGAATTACAACTACCTACCAACAATTATGTTTTACCAGTTACATAGAATAATATAACCAAAATTGACAGGCAAATAGTAGGTGCTATTTGATGTAAAAGTAGTAGCTCTTAAATAAAGAGACAAACAAGAAGCACTTTGGCACTTCCTCTTTTCTTCGTACAAGTAGTGATACAACGTGTCCATTTTTCTATAAAATAACTAAAAAGCAATATTCTATGGATATATATACCAAAGTAAGAAACACGTGTTCAATATTCTATGAAAGATATCTTTAGGGTAGACACATGTGTTGAAAATGCATATTTTAAAATACGTCAGTAAAATAGATCACAAAATATACTGCCAAACCTTATTTTTGACACGTTTCTAAAGAGAAACAATAAAAAAAAATTATAACTTCAGAAAGAAAGTTGAAGCTAACATATGGCATGCATTTTTGCCAATTTAGTTGTATTTATAATTTATAGTCGGTCAAAATCAAGGGAAAACTGAATGTCAGTCTTATTTGTTCTTTATAAAGGTAGTTTTATTATTCCCCAAAGTTATGAGATGTCAAAAAGAGCCCCCTGTATTCACAAACACTCAAGAATTCTGCCAAAGGTTTTTATGCTTCATAACTTAAGTATTCACTCGGCTGGCCCAATACTGCTATTTCTATTCACATTTATAAGAATTATGAGCACTAGTTCCACTGGCATATTGGTTGTATATCACTGAGGAATTGCGAGAATATAGGCACTTATAAATATATAGAATTTATGAGATAAAAGTGGTATATTATATTGTGATGTTTATATTTAAATTTGTTTTTATTCCAGACTTTAATGGTATTTGCAATTTTTAAATGCAAAATGTTAACTGAAGGAAAAAGGATTTAAAAAAACTCTAGCATCGTTTAATTTGAAAATAAGTAAAGTATGAATACTAATGAAAATATAGGTAAAATTTTTGGTTTCGCGTTATTTTTTAAAAAAGAAAAATAAAATATTGTAATTACAATTTATAAAACAATAAAATACTTTCAATTACTCACAATGAATGGCTATATCGGCAATGAATATTGCTGTACACACCTGAAACAATAGAGACGAAGTATTAGAATGTTTTAAATGAACATAATACATCATATTAGCAAGCTGAGTAAACGATTTTAATTTATTTGCTAACGTCTGTCTGGATAAATAATAATTATTCGCATTATTATCTTAACGCATACTTTTATATTGATATATTATACTTATTACAATTAAAAGTATGTTTTATGAGAAAAAAAATATATCAAAATTAAAAATACTTTTATTTAAATTTAAATACAAAACGCTACATAATACTAAATAATACTCCAAAATTTCCTCAAACACGACAGAATCATGAAATAAGCTTAACGAGTACATACAAAGTGGAGTAATTTGATTCCGTAGCAAGGATTAAAATCGTCTTGCTACGAAATACTACGCAAATTACTACGAGACGCTACAAGACCGTCGTAGCACTTCTGGCCTTTGAGCGATCACAATTTTGTATAAGTTGGAAAACACATTTAAATTGCAAATGGATGTTCCTTTATATGAAGAATTTAGTTAAGTAATGATTAAACACGCTTTAGAAGTTTTGAATGATGGAGAAATATAATGGAGAGGTGATAAGGCTGTCAAAAGTAAGCTGTTTAGGGTTCACTCTATGACAATTGATACAAAAAACACCTGTTTTCACTCGCTTTAAGGAAAAACAATTTTACGCTTTGATAACGGTGTCTAATTAATAATCTGCCATGTATTTTACTCCACGCCAAACGTGGCCACTTGCTTTTACAACTAAAATATCTACAACATCTAAAGTTTTCTATTTGTATTTCGAAATTTAATTTCTATATGAATAATCTGCCCCAATATATTTTCAAAGTGAAATTGCGGATAAACTTGTACATTGCGACAAACATGGAAGAAATTCTAAACTCTCAAACGAATTTAACTTTATTCTGGAAGTATCCGGGTTTACTGTCAATTTGACAACTTTTTGCCAACTTTCAGACAAACAGAAGGTAAAAATGTTAGTCACAAACAACTACGATAAACAAAAAACCACAAATTTTATTTATAATAAAAGCGAGACTAATTTAAGACAATGTTTAATTATATATACTCGACCTCTGTGGTGCAGCGGTATATGTACAGGACTGCTTAGCAGATGGTTCCGGGTTCGATCCCCGGGTCGGGTCAATTTCGTAAAAATGGTTTTTCGATATTGGCTCGTTTCTGGGTGTAACTAGATTCTCCCCTAGTCCTATTTTGAGGTACCTATAGTACAAGCTTTGCTTAGTTTAGGGCCATACGGTTGGTGTGTCAGTCTGGAGATTTATTATTATACTAGCTTTTGCCCACGGCTTCGCACGCGTTAAATTCGAAGGAAAACCCCTTTCCCTATACTATAAGGTAAATTGAGATCTTTCCCGAGTTACACTTTTCGCCAACTTTTGTCATACAACGCCTCTTCTACTTGCAGCGTTAAGTTTTGCACATCATGCGGCGCGGGTGAATTTTATATCGGTGTTATTTTAAAATTGTATTATCTTCTTAGATATTCATTGAAATTAATTGATGTCATAGACAATTTTGTTTACAATTAAATACTCTTAATCAGCAACACATTTATTTGGATAAAGATTAATATTAGTACGTTGATACAACTCTTAAAAAATAATGCATTAATTTCGACCAAATTTGATTACCATAAAAACGGTTCTAGTGAGTTAATCTTAAAATATAGACATATACTGTCGTAGGCATTTTTTTAGATCATTTCAAGAGAAATAATTCTTTCATACATATATTTTTGGTATCTTGAACCGTTTTCGCAGCGCACGCAACGGAAGCCCTCAAGGATGAATGATTTTCCCCGTTTTTTTTCACATTTTCCATTATTTCTTCGCCCCTAATAGTTGCAGCGTGATGTTATATAGTCTAAAGCCTTCCTCGATAAATGGTCTATTCAACACAAAAAGATTTTTTCAATTCGAAAAAGTAGTTCCTGAGATTAGCGCGTTCAAACAAACAAACAAACAAACAAACTCTTAAGCTTTATAATATTAGTATAGATTACTTTTTTATTTGTGACACTTTACTAGAATTTAAAATTGCGTATTTGAGTTACTTATAAGAGGAGAATATGTTCTACCTTTTTTAACCGACTTCCAAAAACGGAGGAGGTTCTCAATTCGGCCGGATTTTTTCTTTTTAATTATTTTAGTTATAAAATTTTATACATAAGTTTGAAAGAAATATATTAGCTAATGTAGGTTTAAAAGCGTTTACGAATAAGAGGGATTTAAATTAAATTACAGTGAAAAGAAATCTATTGTTCAAAAAAGTTGCAGAAAAATACTGAAATTGAAGCAAATTGCAACTTTATTTTATTTCTAAAACAATTCCTATGTACGCCTCTTACTCTATACAAGATAATAAACTCCCTTCAAATTAAAAAAAAGCAAATAAAAAAGGGCAAAAAAAAACTGGACATAAGACAAATTGTTCTTTTTTTCAGTTTGTTTGAAACTTTCCAAAGACAAATTAATAATGAAACACAAACGACGTTATTAAGTTATTCAGGTTCACCGATGTTGATCAACTTTAATTCGTTTAAAAGCGGCAGATGTTTTATTTTATGGTGGAAAATTTGTTATTTGGATTTCTTTTTTACGTTTAATACTCAAGGGGTATTAAAGCTTTTGTAAGCATTTTTCTATTAAATTTAATAATATTTCCATTCTCTAGTCAATCATATTAAGTATACGCAGAGTTAAATGTGATTGATTAAGTTTATATGCTCCTGCGTTCATTTTAATAATGATTAGCAAATTGCGCAAGCGGTCTAATAGTTCAGAGTTTACTGACTTCCAATTAACAAATCATTTCTTTATAATATCCAAAGTGTAGACTAACCAATCTTGTAACTAGCTCGATGGATAACAAAATATTTTATACTGTTATCTTCGATCTTTATTTCTAACGGTAATCACACCCAATTTGGGTTATGTGGTAATAAAATAGAGATTTCGTATTTTATGACTTACAGTTATGTTTTATATGGATCATAAGGAACAATGGAATAGAATTTATTTAGGTTAGTGTTAGTGCCTTTTTGCTTAATTTATAGGGAAAAGGTCGATCAGTTTTAATAGAATAAAACATTAAAAACCAATAGTTCAAATAATATGTTTACTACTTGTATGGGGTTTGAATGTTCAGAAAAAGTGTTTTTTTATCTTTTAAAGACCGAAAAATAGACTAGAAAAAAAACAAAAAATCTTTTTACACTAAAATAAGTCTTAACACACCCCTAAAGTTTGAAGGCTAAACTTTCCTCCCGCTATGATGTGAAGCATACATTACTAACATGTTTGATGAAATGTAAAAACGTGTGGAATTCTGAAGTACTTCACTCTCACTTCGCATTCCACGTAGGCAAGGTATACGACGACAGGGTTACCGTGCCACCATGTAGAGTGACGTCATATATGCTAGTAAATATAATATATTTAGGTAAAAAAAACTTTTATTACAAAGGCTTGAGTGACGGCTTATTGAATAATGATGATTTGATTACTATTTTGATAGAAAACAAATATGAGGAATTAAAACTGTGAACTCGCTGTTTCACCGCATATATAAATATGGAATAAGGAAAAATATAAGCATCCATGAGCATTGCTTAGTTAGAGGTATTGTATTTTCAAAATTTTGGTTCATATGCAGTATAAAAAATAATTTTTTTGGTGATGCAGAAATTCACGGTTTTGTGCCTCTATTGGTTCGGAATACTAATAATGTAGATAAATAAAGTAGCCCGTGTCTTTTTTACACTATACAGTCCTTCTGTAATTACTATTACTAATACATTTAAAACACCGCATTGTCGACACCACAAGATGATTTTTTATACAATAGATACCAAAATCAGTTTATTCCATAAACTCTGTTACAATTTCAGAAGCATCCCACGTCTCTAGTGCCACGTTAACCAGTTCATACTATACAGACATAGCAACGTACCTCATAAATATGCAAAGGGCAAAAAGGTGAAAACCTCTGAATGTTTTCATACGATCCAAGCTAAAGATCAATTCTCAAATAGAAATATTCTAGTTGGAAACGAATCCGATGGGAATATAATGGGTATTTATTTGGGACTAGACCGAAGGTTCGGTTAAATATGTGTTTACGTAACGTAGTTAACTTTATTTGAAACGAATCATACTTGAATGTTATAAGTATTTTTGAGTAAGTGCGTGGTAGTCTAGTGGCAACTGGAACGGGTCTACTATACCAAAGGTTCCGGGTTCAATCCCCACTAGAGTGTACCACTAATTTGGTCTTTTTCAAATTATGTACATGTTTATCACGCACCAAAGGTGAGGGAAAACATCGTGAGGAAACCCAGATGACTGGATGATTATCCATCATGTGATTCAACAACCCGCACCGAGCCAGCGTGGTGGATTGCGACTCAAACCCTCTCGCTATCCGAGAAGGAGGCCTGTGCTCAACTATGGGACAAATATAGGCTTTTTTTTGTAAACAAAAGTATTTTTTGCAAAGGTGGCAAAATTTCCAAATCCCCAATTTGCAAAGCGAACAGAAAAAACTCATTTTACATATTACCTAAGTTTAAAAACACGCAAAAGAACAAAACAAACAAACACAAAAAACACCCAGAAAATTTCCCGGCAGCTTTTCGATTGTGAGAATACGGAAGATATTCCTTTTATAGAAACTTTATTCCCTATTGTTGGGGAGTATGTATACAGCGCAAACAACTCGTAATGTATTCACGGGAGATTAAAAATAAAAACTTTTTCGTGAAAAGTCGGAGTTGCCATGTAAACATGTGTAAAATAAATAAAAAAGTGAGCAGAATTCAAAAAAAGAACTGGAGTCCTTGAGGAATACTCGTTATGTTAAGGGCCTAAGAGTTATGTCGAGTTTTTCAAATGAAATTCGGAAAGTGATAAATGGGTGATTATCAGAAAATGGCCTAAAATGCATAATTTCTTTGGCACATTTATTTTTTCATAATTATTCCATAATAAATAACATACATTGTAGATGTTGTCTAAAGCTACAAATTAATCTTTTTGGCCCTAAAATTTATCCAGTAATTTTGATGTTTTAGCATTTTAAAATTTGGATGCCAAAAGAAATTAGGTTTTTCTCCTAAAAATATATAATTAGAATGCAAAACATATTTTTAGATATTATATTAAACAAGTAACACTTCTAGCTTTAATAATAATAATAAAAGCAGGTATATTTTTTCTAACCACACCTGAAAAATCAAGAATAAAACAAATAAAACTAAGCTTTGTTGCCATTTAAATTTCATTTATTTTCTCTTGAAACATGAATAATCACAGTTAGTATATTTATTATAAAAATTATATAGTCCTTTTCGCAGCTTTTCTTTACTGATTACTTTTTCTTTTTCCTTCTTGTTATAATTTCTGTGTACAAAATCTAATTTCTTTGGCGCGGGATGCCAAAGAAATACATAGAAATTAGGAACAATGAAATTAGAAAACACATGTTTTCGATTTTTTTCTAAAAATCCTTTGGCGGTAAAATGACTTTTTTTTGCCAGGTGCATGCCATTTGAGCTAGACTATAGATATAAAAAATATTTAAGCAATCTGTAAATATTGTAGCATGAAAATGTATATCGAAGAAATTAGGCACTTACCTGCCGAAACTCCAGAATCTAGACGAAAAAAAATTTTAATTTATCGGCGTCACGCACAACGCACGTCTGCTTCCTGCGATTTATTGACGGATGACCAGCTAGTTTCGAGGGTGTTCACTCGAATTAATTATTAATATTTCCGACACTGTCATGTATTTATTTATCAAAAAAAGGCACATTGTAGATATCAAGTGTATTATACCAATTTGCATACAACTAATTTGTAAAATAAGGTAGTGGATAAACTAAATAATACACGCACACATAGGGTACTTTTTACCACGGGAAAACTTTTTTATTTCCACGGGAACCAACTTTCAGTGGCGGGCGGCCACTAGTACTATAATTGCATTCTCTATTCCTAAATGAAATCCCTAAGGACTATACAATACTTAAGATTCTCTCAGAGACAAGTGAATTTATCATCAGATTTAGAGTCTCTACTAAAACTCTCATTACTCTCCTCTTGTACATCTGTGGAAGCCATATTTTAATGTAATTAATCTATTTGTCAAGTAATGTGGGGGTTAATTATAAAAGTAGAATAACAGAAGGAATGTGAGGATATGGCGTGAGATTTTAATTTTAATGTTTTTATTAAAAACGTTCTACAAGTCGAAGTAGCCTTTTCGTTAGCGTATGTCATTAGGGCTTTTTATTTCTTACAAATAAGTCTTTTTTATGAATAAAATTGTTATTAAACAAAATTTTAATATAGCAAGACTAGATAAATTGAACCATTTTTAACAATGAATAAGATAATTATTTTTTAAATAAACCCTGCTTATTCATTATTATCGGTAAATATATGTTTCGTCTGCGTCAATCTTATTTTTCTTTATGTGACTGAGTGAAACAAAATATGTTTTCCTAAAAAAATATATAAATTACTCCATGTACCAGTAGTAGCCTTTTCTCTTAATCCTACTAATATTATAAACGTGAAAGTCTGTGAGTATGTATGTATGGATGGATGTTTGTTTGTCTTTCACGTAAAAACTACAGGACAGATTTTGATGAAACTTTACAGCAATATTAACATAGGGTACTTTTTACCGCGGGAAAACTTCTCCTTCCTACAGGAAACCGACTACCACGCGAACGAAGTCGCGGGCGGCCACTAGTCATCATGTATATTGGTTGTTTACATTGATTCACCAAAATCAATTTTTTTTGATAAATATAGCTTTTTATTATGCCATTGTATTTGATAGGTGAGCTGTTCTAAATAATAGCTGACCATTACAGAATTAAGGTCGCCTACTATTACCTACTTTGTCTAATGAAACAATGTTTTGTTTAATGTTAGTCCACAACTCGATTGGTAAATTGAAATAGAAGTAGACAGTGGATTAATGGATTTTAGAATGAATTGGAATTACTTTTTGATTGTGTACTTGGCAATGGTTGGTTTTTGTTTGAAAAGTTGTTTGTTTGTTTACTAATGACAATGTTTGCAGCGTTAGGTACCTTAATGTTAAGCGAAGGCTCGCGGTTTGAATCCAGGGTCTTGTCAATACTTTGTTTAAATACATACAAACCTTCCTCTTTAATCACTCTATCTATTACAAAAAACCGCATGAAAATCCGTTGCGTAGTTTTAAAGATTTAAGCATACATAGGGACAGAGAAAGCGACTTTGTTTTATACTATGTAGTGAGGCTGACGCTTTGTTAAGGACATAGTAACATAGTAGCCTAGAGATTTTAATAATAACAGTTGCATTACAGCCAAATACTAAATCGCTTCTTGGATAACCAATATAAAAAAAAACATTAAAAAAAAGTATTTCATTACCCTTCAGAAACACGGGAGTTTCCCGTGATATTCGACGCTCTTCAACATTTATACATTTGATAAATATCACGATAAGCTCCCAACACCTGTCTATTGATATCATTCATTCAAGCAGACGTTTGATATATAATATTGTTAGCCAATATGAACCGGGCCATTGTGGAAAATGATAAATGATCACCCTCATAGGAAAAATGGATATTTTTATTATAACAAAATGATAAATTATATATAGCCTGTATACAAGAGGATAAGTATACGTTTTTAAATTGGATTCGTAAGTTATTGGTAATTTGTTTTCTCTTGTAGTCCTGAGGGGCTGTTTTTTGCTTGAATTTAAACTATGTTTCCTCACATGAAAATCCGATTTTTATTTACCTTTCATGTGTAAATGGACATACACGGGAGTCCGTAATATTTATTGTATATTTGTTTTATTATTATCAGAAACAACTGTTTCAACAATAACATTTTTTGCTTCAAATAGTATTTTATAAATAATGAATGTTTTTAAAAAGAAATTGACTTTACTTTAGCCGACTTTACTTTAATAAAAGGTATTTATCTCATTTAAAATATGACCATGGATTATATAGGCGATAATTTTTTGTATAACGAAGATAAATTAAAAGGAAACATTAAATATTAGTATCATAAGCAGCACGTTACACAAACTCAAATTCAAATTTACATTAAATCTATACAGTTTAATTTAACCAAGGTAACCTAATTCTTTTGACTGCTTCGATCAAGTGTCAAATATGAATTCTAACTCTATTAACATAGGTACCAAAATTTAACCACAGCTGCATTATTTTTCTTCAAGCTAAGAATTAAGATTCCAAACAGTTTTATTTCTAAACAGTCGTACAATCTCGAGTTTGCAAGCTTTCCTCGCGACAGCGAATTTCAAGCACACCCTGTGAAGTCCAATTTGCTCCCGACGTTGCAACTTGCCGACTTCATATACAACGTGTCCCGAATTTAATGCGGACGGAACAATCTTGTAAGATCAGTTGTATCATAATGTTGATGTTTTTAGTTAGTACATATTTACAAAATTCTTTATAAAATTGGGAACTGCCTACTGATCCTAAAAAAAATATCATAGTGACTATTAAGTTTCTTACGGGATTGATCCTTTGGTTTCCATCTTAAGGAACATAAATAAAAAAACGAGTTTGTTCACCTCTATGCCATTTTTCTTGGCAGACAAAGTCGAGCACAATGCTGAGAATCAGGCTACCTTCTCGATGAGTGAGAGACACGTTGAGCCGTAAGCCACCTCGCTTGCTCAGCTGGATTTGGACTCACACTAACCATAATTCAATAGAGTAAAACCCGCAATTTTTATCTCTACCGTCCTTCCTTTCTTACATATATAATGAATGCGTTAATGTGTATGTTTGTCTGTCCCTCTATAATTATATGTTCCGCTTTTATGCCAATGGCTATATACAATTCTTATGCATTTCGGAATGGAGATAGTTCGAGACCGTGGGTAGGGCAAAAGCTACTACCGCCGGAATAAAAATCTCATTCCCATGGGAAAATAACTTTAACACAGGCAAAGATTTTTTACTCTGCACATTTCATCTATTATTTTACCTTATTCTATCATACGAGTATTACCTCATTCATGTCCACGTTTACGAACGCGCGGTCGGTAACTAATTAAAAGATAAAGTTAATTGTATGCAATAACGATTGTGAATCGCTTTCTGTAATTCCCCAGTCCACCAAGGCCACAAGCTAAACTAAGATAAGGCATTGTATGAAATTATATCGACAATGATAATTTTCAGCATACATTTAAAATGATAAGAAACATACCTGTTTGAATTCCACTTCACAAGTGTTAATCGTTTTTAATAAGTAACTATGTGGGTTATTAAAAATTTTATTCACGTTTTAAGTGTGTGTGTGTTTACATTGCAATTATTAAATTTATTTTAGAGTAGGTAAAAGTCGTATGCGATGAAAATCAAACGTTTTAGTTAGTTGTATGTTTCATTGTCAAATAGAACTTCCCGAGTGCATCCTAGACCGGTATTATTAAGTAAGTAGTATTAATCATCATAACCAAGTAGGAACTTTTTAAACTCTTGAAAATACTTTTTTCCGGCTTGTCTCAACAAAAAGTTTTATTAAATTCAAATAACATCTGACAGTTCCAATTTCGAACCGTAATAAATTTCCAAATTCAAACACTGCTGCAGTTGAAGCGTCTCGTCGGAAGCTGCGACTTAATATTCTAAATTCAAACAAAAGCTCTGAGTTTGAAACTATTGTACTACTGTGTGTAGACGAACCGGAGGACTTAAATAATGTAGGAGTTGTAACAATTGTTGGCTCGAATTCTAATTAAACTATGAATGGAATTCTATTTATCATTTACTTTACTTCTTTAACTAATGTAAGCTAAAAAAAAGCGATTAAAAACAAGTCATTCTGACGAACATAATTTTGCACTAGGAAGTAATGTAAACTAGTATTTTCCTACTAATATTATAAACGTGAAAGTTTGTGAGGATGTATGGATGGATGTTTGTAACTCTTTCACGTAAAACCTACCGATCGGATTTGTATGAAACTTTACAGTAATATAAGTTATACATCAGAATAACACATAGGGTACTTTATACGCGGGAAACTTCTCATTTTCACGGGAAACCGACTTCCACGCGAACGGAGTTGCGGGCGGCCAATAGTATAACAATAAAGGTGAATCTTAATATATTCACATAAGGTTGAAAATGGTTTCAAATGTCATTGATATGTTTTAATATAATTAATAGATGAGAAGGGTACATACTTTTAATTAATGATCCGTAAGGAAACATTTTTGTATCTAATAATTAAAACAGGTATTTTCTAGTATCTATTTTAGATATCTACTAGCGACCCGCCCACGCTTCGCAATAGTGTAATATTGACCGACTTGTTCCCGAAACATTGTTTTTTAGCTAACTTAAAACAGCTTTTTCTAACTATTCTTTATTTAGAAATTTTAATGAGAAAATATCCTAAAAGACGTCGAAAACCGCATTAAAATCCCTCCACTGGTTTGGGAGGTGTTAGCGGACAAACATACAAACAGACAGAATTAGCGACTTGGATTCATACTATGTAATGATAAAGAAAATATTTTTAAGTAAAGTCTAGTTACCTACTTCCTTGCATTAACATTGTTAATTATCTTGAAACTAAAAGTGCTATCTTATCACTGAATCAAGTCGCTGAAATTACAAAAATATTAGTCACAAATGTAATCACCATTAGGCAGATATATCTGACTTGATTTGTCAAACAAACGGAACATAGGCAGTGTAATAAAATATTTGTCGAACAAATTTTGCATAGAAAAAAATATTTGCTAAGTTTGCATTCGTGTTTTAAAATCAGCCAGCCCCCAAAATAAAAATGTATGAAACAGTCATACATTTTAATTCTATTTACTCGCTATCGCAATTTTCTACTGCCACTTGACTTGGGGGGCTGGTCAGCTCACTCTATCTGTGTGTACCTAGTTATTCAAATAGTATAATTACTTAAATGTCAATATTAATAAATTTAATGACAAAAATAATTATGTTTTCTCAGTGTCAATTCTTACGACAGCTTCCGTATCTGACAAGGACCGGACATTTAATCGAATAAGTTTAAAAAACGCTTCTGAATAAATCCGTACGAATATAACTCATAACACACATTAATCCGTGTTTAAACATATTTCCAAACTTTGTTTTCAATCTAACGTAATTTCACGTATTAAATCCCTGCTTTTAATGTGTAGGTATTTCACAAAGCGAATATTTGCAGAGCGAACTTTCCCGCCAAAAGACCGCGCCAACTCAAAATGGCGGCAATTATAAGCTGAACGTAGGCGTTTTAATTTCATAAACGTAAAAACGTTGATTGAAAATTGTGTATGAGTAAAAAAAGTTTACCTTAGCCTTGTGGTGAGAAAATGTATGAAAAGCAATAAATATATACTTAATTTTTTTTAATATGTTTAAGTTACCTACTATACCGGACACTAACATTTTTTCTGCAATATTTTAGCTTGTAAGTAGTTAGGTACACCAATATGCTGCTGCCTAAGAACTACGTGGTGTCACCCAGTTGACTCAGCAACAGATAAAATTTTTGATTTTTGAGAATTCTATTTATATTTATTTTGTTAAGGACAGCTAAATAAAAAAAACCTCTGTTTGTTATTTTTGCTGGTTCAACTGACAATTAAAACTAAATCTCGGACGTAAATAAAAGGCATTTTTTACCTATTGATCTATCTATTTCTAAAGCGTGAAAAATGAAAAATACTTGTTAAAAGTTGTAGGTAGAAACTTAATACCTAAACGAAAGAACTTGCTCAGTTAGATGAAGAAATGGAAGATTTCTCGTGGGAATTCTGATTTGTGTAGGTAGGTAGAAGATGGGTATAAAAACTTTATTATCTCAGTACTTTTTATGTTATATTTCTAAGTTAAATATTTATGCTTTCTGTCTCTAGGAATTAAATAATTCCTATAATTGTAAAACTTAACTCATAACTGCATTTGCTTTTTAATAGATTAAAAAAAAACTAAGCATTTTTTAGAATTCAGTTTAAAAAGAAACGAGTTACGAGTAGAGAAGAATATCTTTACCTAGTACCTACCTATACGATAATATCTCATTAAAATTCAGAATATCTTATTAAAACTCCTATAAACTTATACAAATGTAAAATTTGTAATCATCCTATTATACCTACCTAAAAAGGTTCCCTTAAAATTATCTTTACAAAGAGACGTAGGTCATCAACCTTTACGTTTTCCCGCCATTAATCCAGGTGTGACGTCATACGTAGCCAAGATGGCGGCGATAAGAGGTGTCAGAACAAAATGACAGGATTAAAAGGATTTGCGGCCAGATGGAAGGTTCCAGAATCCTTTACACAAAAGGATGGAAGGCTAAGCCGGTGTCAACTAGTGATTCGGATATAAATTGCAAATGGCTGATCTGAGAGATATCCTTGTTGTTGCCGAGATTTAGATATTTTATGGGAGAGAGGTGTCGACAGTGTCTGTTGTAAATAATATAAAACCCGAAACATAATGTCGTAAATAAAGTGAAAGTTGCTACATGGATATTGTTATTTTAATGTGTTTAAAAGATCATAGGTATTGAAGCAATAATTTGTGGATATTAAACATTGTTCGCGGCTAAAATAAACATACCGAGAAAAGGTAGACCAAAAAGTAAGTACTCTTGTCAACATAAATAGAACACTTTGTTAGTATAAAAGTAAGTATCCTTTCTTACTTATTAATCAACGATATTTAATGATCAAAGTTAGAAATGAGCAACCCGAAAGAACAAAAGGCAAGCTTATTGAACTTCATCCTACTAATATTATAAACGTGAAAGTTTGTGAGTATGTATGGATGTTTGTTACTCTTTCACGTAAAATCACAATTTGGATGAAACTTTGCAGTAATATAGGTTATAAATCAGAATAACACATAGGGTACTTTTTACCGCGGGAAAATATCTCATTCCCACGGGTAACCGACTTCCACGCGAACGGAGTCGCGAGCGGCCACTAGTAGTTTTATAACTTGTTGATACACTTTATCAATACTTACAACAACAACAAACATTACACCAAGCACTTTTTAAATCAATGAAATGAGCATCTATAAATAAATATACATGTACTTCGTAGATAGATGAGTAGGTACTCGTCGTTAAAACAATACCCATCCGACATAGCGATACGTTTCCAATATTCATTTATCGAAAACAGAATTAACTGAGCCTGATTAATACTTCAAGCTTCGGACTGCAGCCGGGCGGGAAATATAGCTCGTTCCCGCCAAAACGAGCGCCATTTTGAAAATTATGTTATTGGCTTCGTTGGCGTTCAATTACGATTGCGAAATAACTAATTGGTGCCTCCAATGCTCAGATGTAATTGGAAATTGGGAAAACACGATAAATTTGAGGGTGATACAAGAGGGATTGTTGGGATAGTCATTATAATAAAACATGCACCAAAATTTTACTTGTTTTTAAAAAAAAACTAAAAAACATTGTAGGGGACACCCGGGTTTGAACCGGGGGCCTATCGATCTGCAGTCGATTGCTCTACCACTGAGCTATATCCCCTGATGCATGAATCACGAAATAAGCGTTGCAATGCTTCTACAAACAGAATTCGGCACGTACAAACTGATAGGGCTGCCACGCCGCGCCGTAAACTGTGGTAATACTGTAAAGATTTAGGACTGATTTTTCAATTGTCAGTTAAATTCTATCTGACAGCAAATCAGCATGTTTTCGATGCACATCGAATATAAATATTTGACATGTGTATGAAGTGACAATGAAAACATACCTATTATCAGTCGGATAGCATTTATCTGACAACTGTAAAATCAGTCCTTAGTTTAATTTACTTTCAATATAACTTTTATTAAGAGTTTATTCCTGTGACATCTTTGGTAATTATTTTTCATACATTATCAATATAAATCCTTTCTTTGAATAACAAAGTGACTTTTAATGAGCAAGATCTTTTCGACAGCCCTGATAATATTGCGGAGATTGCCGTTCTTTGATTGAGGTTCCATTTAATGAAATAATACAATGTCTGCGATTTCCATATTAATTACTATACTGGCTAGATCTACCGGGTAGTTGTCTATTAGATAACAGTCTTATTAAGGACGTTGTTTGCAAAAAATAAACAACTAGTGGTCCGCAATTAGATTGAAGTCAGTGCTTGTTGAATTCCCAGTTACCTACTTCTATAAACGTACACTTGTGTTTTTAATCAACACTCAAAGAGCATTCCATGTCTATATTCTAGAGTCTAGAAAACCGTATCTTTCTTTTTTTTCAACATGTTTTCGCCAACACAGTTTGCCATTCCCCGAAAATTTCCGAACTACCCTCAAATCCCACGCCTGCAAATCTTACATGTCATTACCCTAATTGCCGATATTCCAAACATCACAGCATAAACATTAAATACCCTTTACACCATCACTAAACCCCGCTACAACTTACAGATATTAAAATCTAGTTGTAACCGGTCGTAACCGGTTTTAACGATGTGGAAAATTGCCCTAGGATGGCTATATCGATTGTTTCCTACATGAGTCATACGTCTTACGAGTTTGTACTAGAAATAGGGTGTTACTAGTAACTAAACATATTTTTATTATGAAAAATGAAAATGAAAAATCTTTATTTACAAAAAAAAGTCATACATTTGTAGTTTTCTTTACCTGACACCCACTATAGGTTTCCCTGTGTCGTGGGAGTCGGGCTCTTACACTTATAAATTATAATAAAAAACAAATAAAGATAAAAGACAACAATCAAAAACAACTTGATTGGAACTTATAACATCGTGAGTTGCTTTTCAACAAATATTTTCATTTCTGTTAAGTCTCGTTTACTTTGTCTGGTTGTTATGAATATGGTTCAAAACAAAATCGGTATATTTAAGTTCAAACAATTCCAGCATGTTAATTTATTGCCTTTAGCAATTTATAGTAGGTATAAGGTGAACAAATTTTGTCTATATTTTCGTCTCAATTCAGAAAACACAATATGAGGATTTAAGAAGCACTTTGTAACTCCAAATATATTAATACATTTTGTTTTATGTAAAGGACCTTTTAGCCGTAGCTATCAATACCCCACTAATCAAAGTATCATTAATCTTCATCAATTATATCGTGCCTGTTCCCACTTGTTTACTAACTTTCCCTGATTATATTACAAATAATATCACAAACAAGCATAACTTATAATAAATAATTCAGTAAAATGGAAATCTCCAAACATTATGATTGTATAAAAAAATGGGACAAGTTTGTTATGTGGGATTTATTAAAGGACCGGAAGAAAACTGATTGATTTTATTTTCTGAATCGTGGCCTACAGGGAAACGAATCCAGAAGCATCATCATCAATCAATTGTGTGAACTTGAAACAAGTATTGAAAAACAAATATTAAATCGCAAGAGAAGAAAACAAAAACAACATTTCCACCATAAACTTTTTCTGGCGAAAATACCAAGGTGTATATTTAGGCAAGGTTAAATAATTGTAGAATAGGATAAACCAAGTTTTATCTACATTCTTCAGCTATTGCGACATAAACTGAAATCCTCACAATTTGCGTTTATGATATGACCTAATGGAATAATAGGCTCCACGGTCGCTGCATTGCATCAGAACGCGCGGAATTCAAACATGGAATCAAATTTGGCGGCGGGCGACCCGGAATGTCATATTATCCGGATCTAACTGGATTTCGTCCAGCGGAGCTATTCTGTATAAGGTGGTCGATTGGTAAAAAATAAACCATTAAATAACTTACTAACATTATAAATGGTACATATTTAACTAAGCAAAAACAACTCAACGGCTTTCATTAATATTTGATATAAGGACAGAATATAATCAAGAACACTTTTTTAACCGACTTCCAAAACGGAGGAGTTTCTCAATTCGGCTGGTATTTTTTATCCTTGTTTATTTATATTGTTATCGTTTTACCGCGGAATAAAGCGAAGACCGCAGGGCGGAAAGCTAGTACGGAATAAGTATACAGGGTGTCCCAAAACTCGACGTCAACCCGAAACCGGGTGACAAGGCAAGTCATGCTGGTTATCAGAAAAATGTTTAAAAAAATCTAAGTCACGTGTTCTCAAAATTATTGGCATTTTAAAAAAACACGCAAAATTTCACACCCTGTGACAGTGTTTTTGCTGCTGTTGCCACAAATGTTCACTTTTGGAAACTATTTTTTTTGATATGTAACCCTGAATAATGCTTCTCTAAACTGTTATCAACATTTCAAATCTAGCTCCTCGAGATTGCATAAAAATAGGACTTATTTCCAAGAAAAAAATTAAAAATTAAAAATGGCCTAGTTTTAACTGTCTGCATTGAAAAAAAATTGTACTACGCGAGTTTGGCAAGTTGTGACAAAAGTTGGCGCATTTAGTAAGGATTCCAAAATGGTATGACACTTGGCAAATTGTAGCTGCTATCATGAACAAAAAAAAATATTTCCATGAAAACCCATTTTTAACTTTTTTTCTTACTTGGTTAAAATTGCAAAGCTTATCGTTGGTTACATTGGAGCCGCTTCCAATTTACACACTGATTAAATTTAACTGAATTGTACATTGTACTGATGTACTCGTCTATCTTTATTGAATGAACAGATTGTTCACTTTTAATTTTTTTTTTTAGTGTGTGCATTGGAATAAGCATTTATTGTTAAAGGTTTCAATTTTAAATAAAACAAAATTTTAATACCAATGTTTATTAATAAAATTTACAATAATTCTTAAAATGTTATAATAAGTGTTCGAAATGCCTTCCTTCGGCGGCAATACAAGCGCGACATCTTTTTAAAAAAGATCGAGCTATCTTTCTAGCGTATCGTCCATTATTTACAAATTGAGCTGCTTCAGCTATTCTCTGCCGTAATTCATGTTCACTCCCAATGGGCTTCTCGTAAACTTTTTCTTTAACAGCTCCCCAGTAAAAAAAGTCTAAAGGATTCAAGTCCGGTGAACGGGCCGGCCACGAGATTGGTCCAGCCCGCCCGATCCATCTCCCAGGAAGCTCTTCATCGAGGTACTCTCTTACGGGGCGAGCAAAGTGCGCTGGGCACCCATCTTGTTGGAACCACATTTCTCTGTAAATGCTTAGCGGCACGTCTTCTAATAAATTTGGAAGATGGTTTTGAAGAAAGTCTAAGTAAACCTCGCCAGTTAATGCATCAGGCAACTCAAAAGGACCAATTATTTTGCCATTCAAAATTCCGGTCCACATGTTAACTTTGAATCGGTACTGGGACCGATCCTGTCTCGTTAAATGAGGGTTTTCAACACGCCATTCATGCACGTAGCCGTCCTTTTTAAAAGTTGATTCGTCCGACCATAAAATTTTTGTTAGAAAAAGTGGGTCATCTCTGTACCTCTCCAATATCGTCCGGCAAAAATTCACCCTATTTTGGTAGTCACCGGGTAATAATGTCTGTACTCGCTGTACGTGGTATGGGTGTAGGTCATTTCTTTTTAAAATACGGTGGGCTGAACTTTTGGGCACTCCGGTGTTCGTTTCAATAGCTCTTACTGAAGTACTTGGGTCTTCTTCGACAGCCTGTAGAACTTCTTCTTCCATAGGGTTGGTGGGTCTGCCTCCACCATGCGTTTGATTTGGGAGGCGGCCTTCTGAGAAGAGCAACCGATGCACATTCGTAAACACCCGATAATCGGGGTAACGAGCAGCGTTTGGGTACCTTTCGCGGTAAAGTCTGGCAGCAGCACTGGCATTACACCTGCACTCACCATAAATAAGGTGCATATTAGCGTATTCGCGAGTGGTATACGAAGACATCTCGGCACTTGTCACACACTCACACAATAGTCCAGAGGAAAGCAAAGGTCGTCGTTAAGAGAAAACAAACAGTCCGAATCTAAATCGCAAGCAATCACAAGTCCATAAACATAGCCAAAAGTAAACAGTACGAAATCAACACAAACGAATACGAAAACAAGCGCAGTAAACGAAGGAACGTAACGTACTGACTGGTTTGTAATGTGTATCTACAATAGCGAATACCTGGCGTCACTCTCTGTCTCTCTCGCACTTGGTAAAATGACTCTCTCCATCTCAGTCACTTTAGCGTCCATACCTGTCTCGCTCGCACTTGAGAAGGTGACTCTCTCCGTCTCACTCAATCACTTTAGCACAAATACTATCTCGCTTACACTTCCTAGAAAGACTCCTTTGTCACTACTTACAATTTACGACTCTTTGGAAAACCTTGGGCCCATTAGAATATTTTTTAACCAGGTAAGAAAAAATTGTTGAACACTGGATTTTTACGAATTTTTTTTTTGTTCATGATAGCAACTACAATTTGCCAAGTGTCATACCATTTTGGAATCCTTACTAAATGCGCCAACTTTTGTCACAACTTGCCAAACTCGCGTAGTACAATTTTTTTTCAATGCAGACAGTTAAAACTAGGCCATTTTTAATTTTTAATTTTTTTCTTGGAAATAAGTCCTATTTTTATGCAATCTCGAGGAGCTAGATTTGAAATGTTGATAACAGTTTAGAGAAGCATTATTCAGGGTTACATATCAAAAAAAAAAGTTTCCAAAAGTGAACATTTGTGGCAACAGCAGCAAAAACACTGTCACAGGGTGTGAAATTTTGCGTGTTTTTTTAAAATGCCAATAATTTTGAGAACACGTGACTTAGATTTTTTTAAACATTTTTCTGATAACCAGCATGACTTGCCTTGTCACCCGGTTTCGGGTTGACGTCGAGTTTTGGGACACCCTGTATACCAAGACTCTATATCTATCATAAAGATAATAAGTATTGATAAGGTTTTATATTATGGCTAGCTTTACGACAAATTCTGAGGACCGCACCATGAGAATATCATAAATGTATGACTTTCGTAGTTGTATTTTATTTGGCAGCTTCCGAAACTAATAGAGACCAACCATAACATAGTTAACTTTAGGCCTTTATCTCTCAGGATTACTACACCAAGTGTCGTCTTAAACTAGACGAGACTGAGGAAGAACCGAGTTACACCAGACACATGCCAATTGGGTAAACTCGATTTACTAGATCGGTCCAAACTCCAACCCAAGAATCGAACCCGGTTCCTACCAGTATTTATACCGATGCGTAAGGTCGATGACTTTTCGGACACAAAAAACTCGGACACCTTGGCCAAATTGTGGTTTTTCAATTTCAATATTATTTTTTACCAAGGTGTCCGAGTTTTTTGTGCCCGAAAAGTCATTGACCCGATGCGTAAGGTCAAGAAAAAATGTGTTTATGAATAAGGCCGTTAGTTGTTACTCTAATGTTATTAAGACGTTTATTTATATACAAATTCAAGCAGAATACGAATGAATTATACTGAGATATAGAATAATCCCGCCGATCGAAACAGAATGCAGACTGCGGATTGCACAACCGTTTTCTATGTTATTGTACAGATTTGCAGTTTCAAATGAAACGACTATTGTGGTGTTTTGGCGTTTCAAGGTAACCTGAATGAATTACAAATACATACCTACACTTTAAGAGATTGGTAAATGTAAACAAAATAATAATATCTAATGCATTGTTTGTTAAAAGCAGATACAAATAGGTATGTGTTGTATTATTTAAGTGGGTATCTGATCACCTTTAAATGTAGGTATAACAAGCAGATAGGTATTCTCTGAACTGTTGGTAATTCATATAAGGTTTAAACTAGATTTACTTATACAGCAAAATTACGCTTCCTTTTATACTCTTTTTACGCTTGCTCTATATGTTAGAGGGATTTTAAGCCGATCCTACTCATATTATAAACATGGAAGTTTGTAAGTATGGATGTATGGATGGATGTTGGTTACTCTTTCACGAAAAAACTCACGGATTTGGCCGAAACTTTAAAGTAACATAGGTTATACATCAGAATAACACATAGAGTACTTTTCCCGCGGGAAAACTTCTCATTTCCAAGGGAAACCGACCTCCACGCGAACGGCCACTAGTATAAAATAAAATAAAAAGGATACAATGTGCATGGTTTTTTTTTTACAATGTAAGCTCCGGATGTCCTTATGAAATACCAACAAATTTTACAAACAATGAAAACACTATAAAACACGAGATAAAGTTAGACTACAAAGCATAAAAGGTTATCTTCAATTTCCTTAATTTAATCAGCTGAATTTACATAGTAATTATTTAAAATGACAACGTCAACATTGTTCGTCAAATATTTTTGACATTTGAAAACCATGACGGCCTATTATTTTTCTAAATTTAAGAATAATAACTGAAGTAATAATTGCGTAAAGAGCGTAACTGACTTCAAAATGGTTGCACCAATTAGGTACGTACAAAAGTCGTGCGCGCGCAATGTCACTATGAAATTTGTGCGAACGTATCCATTGCAATTGTAACTCTATGTTCATGCTAATAAGAGTTATTGTTGAGATCTGCCAGTCTTGGGCCGTAGTGTCAAATATTAAGACACATTATGTACTTTGAATGAGTAAAAAATATTGTGAATAATCGGATAGAGGATAATTGATGCCCAATCAATGAAATTACAATATAATATCTATGCTCGGAATCCGAATTGCTGAATTTGAAGTTTCAGGAGTCTATTTATTTATAGCCCAATCGATTAGATAAACTTCCAATCAGTTCCATAGACACCGGATATTAAACAAACTATCTAACGTTCTTGATTGTTACCTTAGTTTCTGTTCCGAAATTCAATTAGGTACCTATCTAAACAATTGATTTTGGATTCTATCTGATTAAATTTAAGTGGTTATTTTCCTCGATAAAGGTGAAATTACTTTTGGTTTTGGTACAAATAAATACATAATGTACTTTTCGGCTATATTAATATTCTTTAAATAGACTTTGAAGACTAGACGAACAGAGATCTAAACAATGGCTAATTATTAAATAATTAATCTACGTTACAAGCATTCATAATAGTTTAATGTGATACCTACGGGACTGGCTTAACACACATCTACAAAAATCAAAAATATTCTCTCAGACTATTACACCAACTGTGTAAACACAATTGACATGGAAAGAACCTACAATTCATAAAAAGTAACTGAATTGGAAAAACTAAGAATATACCTAAGACATTCGACTTTCGTAGTATCTTAGTTAGTTACAATCTAAAGGTTACGTAATAATTCCAATAGGTACTAAAAGGCACGACTGCTTTGCCTCAAATCTGAATCGCTCGCGACATCAGACATTCAACCCCGTGAAAGTATTCAGTGTATGCAAAAGCGAGCAATACACACTGCAGGCTGTTAAGGGACTATATAGAGTTCTGTTATAGCTCTGATGTGAGTTATTTTTAAGGAAAAATCTTGGTAAAGAATGGAGGTATTTTGTGGGATGTCCTAGTGTTAAGTAGAGATTGAGAGAGTAAAAGTAAGTTTTTAGAAGAAAGGTAGGATCTATCAAGAGAAAACTGATCTCTAAATTGGGGTTTCAGGTATATTCCAGATCACGCGTTTGATGAACAAAATAATCAAAGAAAATCTGCGACTTATTGTTTAAGTGTGATTACGTAACACTAGTTTTAGATAAGGCATTATTATTCATAATCCGTAGGTATACACATTTGCTTTGGGTCGGAAGCGGAAGTGACTTATCGATTATTAATAAGTACTTAAAATAAAATAAAAATTGAATACTTATCCTCTTCCGTCATAACAAGATATTTTAAAGAAAAATAATCTACGTATTTCTGAAACGGTTTACCCATCTTAGCGCAGCCGACTTTATCTAATAACTGCAAACTATGAAAACCCTCTTCCAAAACAAGGTTAAAAGATAACAAAATACATTACATATTATCATGATTACGTAAGGCAAACATAACAAACGTTTAAAATTATAATAATTGCTTACCCATAACTATAACAATATACCTACACAGCTAATTTGGTTTTTAAATTGTCGTTACACTGTTTGTTCTAAATTTAAATGTGTTTTAAAATTGCATCATGGCCGCAGCAGAAGAAAAAAAATATCTGGTTGATTTCGTAAAGTAGGGAAAGAAAAATCTGAAATTATCTTGTGAATCACAATTGGTTCATTTTTACGAATAAATAAAAAAAATCATTTTAAACAACCCTCTCAACGTAATTATGAATTTTTGTTTTACATAAAGTAAAAGCGCCAACAATTTTCTCATCGTGTCATGTGTATGTTTCGTTTTCAACCCCTATTTCGTTCTAAAACTAACATAATAAAAAACCTGCAATCACAGCCGAGTCGATTCCGACCACGATTTTCGTCTGCGAAAAGTGGCGGAAAATTCGGTCGCCGCAGCAGAATTTCTGAGCGGGGGCGGGTTGATGAATGGGGGCGTACCCCCGCGACCCCGCCGCCCCCTCGCAACTCGGCACTCTTATCTATTGTTTGGTAAGAGCTGCAGTATTGTGGTGGTATTGAGCGTGCATACTGCAGACTGGCGTACGGTTTGGTATCAGTAGGGCTATTGTGGATTAGTAGGGCTTTTCAATTGAATTAGGATATTTATTGCTTGTTAAGGAGGCAAATGGTATAGGTATGGTAAAGTAGGTAACCTTTTTGTTTGTAAATTTAAACTTGTATTTATACTTAACGCGATACATTTTTATATGATTCGTGTCTTTAACATGTTTAATTACTTTTAAAGTAAACAAATGACCTGCCTGTAGGTACCTAACCTAGCAATTCTCGTTGCGTCATATTAAAAATAAAAATTTACAATTTAAATTAATTAAACCCCTTGGGTAGAATTCAAATGTATTTTCCACGTGAACCCCGTTGTAATTCTCGCTAATTAAACCACCCTTTAGAACTACCCTCGCACGTAGACTACGTTTCATACGTTTCGCCACCCAGCATGCCATTATTTCAAAGATAAAACTTAATCCACGAATAAATAGCACGAAACATGGTTCTAAGCCTTGAATAGTTCACTTTGAATGGGGAAAAGAATAATGAACGAATGAAAAGTACCTTTTTACTAACGTTTTTGTCTATGTTTTTATTTAAAGTGTGTTTGTACAAAAATAGTAAATAAATAAATTAATTTTGTGTAGGTAGAGAAAATGGAAAAAGTAAAGTCTTATTTAGATTATATTGTCATTTTTTTGTGTGATTACCAAAGACATGTTTATTACTTTTTGTAAAGGTAAATAGTATTGTTTACGGGTTTTTCCTCCACTGAGGTGTTACATTATAACATATCATAGGGGAGCGAGGGGCTTGTTGTAACAGTTTTCATTAAAACTAGTATATCTTGAGATCTATTGATTCAATTTTTACCAAATAAAGATTGATGGATACTGTAACTCTTCCTCTACCAAATCAAGTAAAAATAATATCATAACTATTGGTCATTATTTAACAATCAATTATTTTCTAGAAGAAGTGCGGTGTTACAACTTACCTCGTGTTTGGGGCAAGTTGTAACGTCTACCGGGGCAAGTAGTAACGACAATAAAAAACGACATTAATACCTCTAATCATTTATTCTTTATTTATTTATTTATTTACTATTAATGTACAAACACACTGTAAAATACGTAATTAAAAACAAAGATAAAAAGGTGAGTACAAAGGTACTGCTTATTTCATTATGAAATTTCTTCCAGCAGACCATTGGTGGAGAGTTTGATGAGGAGCAATAATTAGCGTGGCGTACCTACTCTTAATATTCTTTATTTATTTTTAACAAAATTGACATCTTTCCGAAGTAAGTATTATGTAATGCTTATCAAAAATCAACTCAAATACACTTTTTTGTAATCAACACTTAGAAATTAAGTAATTAAGAGTTTTATTTAGTTAAACACTACTTATAATCATAATGGCACTTTCAAATCACAGGAAGTAATTAAATTATTTATTACTAATACATCTATCCAATCTTCTTTCTTTGTATCTGTGTAAGCTTCACCACATACCAGACAATGCATGTTGTAACATGTTACAACAAGCCCCGGGATTTTGTTACAACTAACCCCGTGGTATGATTTTTAACATTTATCAAGATAACTATTTAAATAATTTAGCAATCATAAAAACTGTTACACATTATCAGAGATAGATAAATTTGAATGGAAATAAGATATTGAAAATTTGAAACTAGGTGATATTAAAAACGCAAACCGAAATTTTACGACAGTACAATTTTATATTACCTGGCAGAAATGAAGCGCATGCACATTTTTGCTCACTGCGCCAACCGGCGGAACACTGGCTATGGCAACATGATGCGGTGTGGTTTATGGGTTAAATCGAGTCATAGATCTACGCTAATAGTGTTTAAGATCCTGGTGAAAAGAGCCTGTTACTACTTACCCCTGTTACAACAAGCCCCTCGCTCCCCTATTCATCACGCACTTACAATGAAAGTGTCAAACAGTAGGATGTTTGTCCCTTATAATAATCCACCAAGAAGCTTTAAGGTCAAGCCTGATAAGCTGTCAAGCCGTCAAGGGGCCAACAGTAATCGTTAGTCAAAAAAAAAACTGGCCGAATTGAGAACCTCCTCCATTTTTCGAAGTTGGTTAAAAATAGCAGACATGTGCCAAACTTATGATTTGAAAAAAATCTTTTTTTATCGAATGAAAAGATTTTATTGAAGTCGATAATTATATTTCGATGAAACGCAGAGCGCATTAGATTCTAGTGCACACATTCTGAAGTAAACACAAATTTACACCGAGCTAAAAACTAGCCCTAAACCCTGTACCTTTTTCATGTCTTGTGACAAATATTCCCTTATCGCCCAGCGACCGGGGTGCTCCGGGTCTTACCCTGACCAAACGACGTCATTATTTAGGCTTTACTCAACTAATTGTCGGGCTAAAAGGGCTTTCGACCTAAGTACATGGACTGAAGGGTGGGCCCTTAATCACTTAAGTTACAAACCACGAACGGACTTGGTTAGTAAATATTATTATAAGAGTAAGATGTTACGTGCGTTTATTGTTACGAGTAAACTTTATTTTTTAGCATCTATAGTATTGGTCAATTACCGAATATATAGTGTGAACTAAATATTTAAAAAATACAAATCCCGTATTATCTTCCCATAAATAAATAAAGATAAATAGCATTTTTTTTAAAGTTTGTTTGTTTCTTCCAAAACTTCTCCAGTAGATGGCATACACAAAACAAAAACTATACAACCAAAGTCCCTGTACAACAAAAGCAGACAAAAAGAAAACATCTTCTATCCCTTTCTTCTTTCACTGATAAAGTCCAAACAGTCCTAACTTTAACGTACAAAGAACACAATATGGGTCTCGCAGATTGCTTTTGATTCACTACTTTTTGTAAGTGTTTGTTTATTCTTCGTAACAGTGTATATTTTGCTTATGTTGGTACATGGTAAGTTTATTTAAAGAGAAACTGAAATAAGATAACTAGTTTTTCTTAGATTCGATTAGGACTAGCCTTTTGTTACGTTCTAATATCCGAGCTATGTTTGGTAACTAGCTATTGGTTATTATTACTCTATCTAAGAAAATAAATATATAGTCATGGTCAGGTCAAGGTTATGATCTTCCAAACTCTGTTTAAGGAAAATTGGATTCTTTAAACTCAGATACAAAACTGTTTTTATAGCTACTAACTCATTGTTATTCCGTAGATTTTTTTTTGAGAACATTTTACCAATTATAATGAAAGCTAAAGTGAAAAGGCTCTATTCTCCTGACTCAGAACTCAGACTCCTGGGTAAGTTCGCTGCATCTTAGATTTCATCATATAACCCCATAACAAATCATAAAAATGTCTTTCCAACATCTAAAAGTAATATTCCGGGAAATTCAAACTGTATCAGAAACATATTACGTAATATCGAAATGCCGAATATGGCGAAATCGTGTTGCTTACAAAGCATTATCAGCCGCCTACGTGCTCCATCGTCATTCATAGAAAGCGGAGGCAGCAATACGCTTATTTCGTGATTCAAGCATCAGGGGATATAGCTCAGTGGTAGAGCAATCGACTGCAGATCGATAGGCCCCCGGTTCAAACCCGGGTGTCCCCTTCAAGGTTTCTTTTTCCTTATTTTAAGTTTTTCAACATTTGCTTAACTAGCAGTCAATGCTACGCTTAATTAGTGTTTCATTCAACAGGGGATATAGCTCAGTGGTAGAGCAATCGACTGCAGATCGATAGGCCCCCGGTTCAAACCCGGGTGTCCCCTAAAAACTTATTTTTTATTTGAAAACAGAATCTTTTTTGTCGCTCAGTAACTTTTTTTCCACAACGTACTCTTTAGGTAATTAGTGGAATAATTTAAATTGCAAATATCTCGGTTATTCCAAAGACAAGAGTTTCACGGACTCATTCATTATGAACGCTTACATTTACCAAGCACAGGCAGAGACAAAATGAGGTACAGTCGAGGAAAACAATTTCTGCTATTTTGTTATAATTAAAATTTTTAACTATGGCAAACATGATTTATGACAGTTATGATAGCATACGGTAATTTTTTTGTTTGGCCTTTTCATTTAAGCCTTTAAATAAACATTTTCTTCTGTAAATTTCTAATTAAAAAACTCATTAGTTGATTAATCTATTCTTCCTTACACCAGCAAAGTCCGTAGAAATCACACCACTTCATCCCCCCTCGTACTACACAGCAACATTCAAAATATCGCCGTAATTACGTGACGAGCAAACTAAAACTTCATCTACAGTATAAATTACACTGAGAAGAATAAAGTTTGATGCGCGCCCGGGGCCCACTAACTAACGAAGTCACAAGGTAAGGCAGGCTGATTACTCATTAAAAGTTTCACATTTTAAAGACACTGACTTGAAAAACTCATTTTGTATGCAGGGTTTATTTTACTGGATATATGAAAGTGCTTAGTAAGTGACAAGTTTATAAATTGTTACTTTTTTTAAAAGAAAAGTAGTCAAAATAAAATTAGAGTAGTCAAAGGTTTTTTTGAAAGGCCTTTTGGAAGTTATAAAAATCCTGTAATTTTCTTTAAAATATTTATAGTTTATAATGTTTTTAAAGACCACGACAACGTTCTTCCAATTATGGCACTTTATGAATAAATTCTGCAAAGTCATATTTATCACAATAATAGTGAAGATTTAATAAAATTGTTAAAAAATACGTAACTGTATGTTAATAATGAAAATATAGTTGATGATGGTTTTATCTTTTATGAATGTAACATGAGCACTGATAAAAACAAACAAACTAACACATGTACAGTGTCGGGGAAACTTTTATCTTGATATATTTAAATAAGATATTGTTATTGGTAATTACAACAGTTAGAGGTTTCGATTCGAGCTATTTGCTAGTTTTTTGTTTATTCAACGACTTAATGCTAAAGCTTAATATTAAAAAACAACTTAGTTAATTAAAATACATCATCACATCTCAAAATACTACACTGATTTTAGCTACATATTTAAAATGTTGTTAAAGGAGTAATTTATATTACTTAACCAACTTACTGACATGGAGCAAATATCCCACAAGCTGTAGAATCCAGTGGTTTATTATAATTTTTACCTGTAAAAGAAAAATAATGTGAATAATATAAAACAATTATTTTTAATAGAATTTCAGTCTTATACGAAATATAAATTAGACAAGATTTTTTGAAAAACTTCTTAAAAAAATATCGGGAATATGCTATTATAAGGTTAGGGAAGAAACAAATGTTAATATTTGACCAAATTCGTACTATCGTGTTGTTTGTTTAGTCACAAATTAATCTTCTAGAAATTGTAGTTTTAGGTTTTAAAATGGATATTGTACAAGCAAACAAAACACTTCATGATGCTAATTAGTATCCTATAACACAAACAGCTGTTATCATACGCATAACTAGGCAGCTATTATACTATTAGGTACTTAGTATATTATGTTTCACGTTTGTCACTGCTTTTATTTTCAGCTTCCGTTGTATAAATATGCACGAAATTGGCCCGAAAAAGCTGATAGCCATTTCCAGAAAAAAACTGACACACATTTGCCCATTCAGCTTTCAGTCATATCAAAAAGCCTTTTACGCGCTTTACCAAAATTACACAATATGAACATTTTTGGCGGAAAAATATGCAAATACCAACAGTTCTTTGTTCTACATGATTAGAGTGGGAATTGCAGCTAGTGTAGCAAAAAATACAAGGTACTCTTCACAGCATAAAACGCCTATAGGTGTGAGTTTCAATGTTTGTTCGTTATCTTCTTCTGAGCTAAGTAACGGATTTTAATTAGGTTTTTACAGTCACGTTGATAATTTATGCAAGTTTAAGTTTATTATATTCACAAGAAAAATACTTATTAGCGTCCGAGTTAATTAAAATTACGAGCGAACCTCGTGTAGTTAGTTTATTTTTGATATTTAACCATTAAAAACATTTCCCTTGCGTAATCATTGTTAACACAGCTATTAGAATTTTCCATTTCAGGTAATATTTGTATAAAACTGCGGTCCAAACTAAAAACAAAACAAACCTCAAATATGTTTCCCGTAGTCTATTCCTATGGGTTTTCTGCCTAGTTCGCCCTAATTTATTTATGAAAAACTATCAGATTTGCGTAGTATTGTCCGGTATAATAAAACCATTCGCAGTACATTTTGATAAATTGCTGGTTATTATACTTGTAAATTAGATTCTTTAAGATAACTCTAATGGGAAAAACACATTTGTATTATACCTTAGTTCATTTGCTGCTATGGTTAATTTAGGCAAGTGTGATAAAATATTTGCTGTTATGGTTCTTATTAGGTGTTATAAAAAATAAAACAACTTCATTTTCAAATGGTAAAAAGGAATGAAGAATAAGCTTCTATATGCAAAGCTAGTTATAGGACCGTAAACTGAGTATTTACTGCAGTGGTTCCCAAATGCTTTTTGTTTCAGCTCGACTAGGCTAGTTTTATGAAGGTGCGACAGAGATAGCTGACAATAGACAACATTTTTCGTAAAATACGGATATCCCTACTTAAATTGCAGAGCGCGTTCGTTTTCGACTCCTTTGTTTTCATTATAATACTATACCAATGCTCCAGGGTTTACAATTTTATTTACAGGAAACAGAAAATCTAAAAAGAGCAGATTCTTTAATGGACAAAATCTATATTTGTCGATTATTATTTTGTCTTTTTATATAGTTTATTGAGATACTTGTGATAAAGAACAGCTAAAATTGAATTTAAAACAAATACATGAAGTGTTATGTCGCACGAGTATGTTTTCGTTGCACGTTGATAATATGTATAAGTGACAATGAAAACCATTGAAAACATACTACTTATCAATTCAATATTATGTCTGACAATTAGCAGTCGGCGCATGGTCAGCTAACAATTCAGATTTTTTATGTGATTAAAAAAAGGACACCCAAAGGCAAACTAATTACCAGCATACTAATCTATAAAATGTTTTCTAAAAACAACCGAGTAATCAATAAAATTCAATGAAAGGGGGAGAAAAACATTTTGTTCGTTCTGAAAACATTATAGTTCAATGTCTCTATTCAACGACTATGTCCTATTTCTAGAAGCTTCTCCTGTAACTCAATGCGGTTATTACAAAAGCCTTTTTGGAAGGAACCCAAAAGTGAAACGACCTTCGGCACTATTGACGCTCGTTTTTGGAATTAATCCAATTTTCGTCCCCACACGCAGAATCTACGAAAGGAGATTCCATTACTAAGCATGAAAATTGCAAAAAATTTGGGCGGGAAGTAACTTTGCGTGTGAAACTTGATCCTGATGTGTCAGTTGTGAAAAAATACGCTTGGAACAAAATAAAGTACAAATTTGTGGTTGTAATCATATTTGAATAATGCGTTTGTCTGCAAGTGGGTACTTAGTTATAATTGCGTCTTTGCGTTTTTAATTTTTATTATAAACAACAGCTTGTAACATATTACGTGCCTAAACGATTTTTTTTTCAATATCTGTGATAGAAAGCGACACTTATTTTATCCTCATATTATTTGTAGGTTTACATTAAAATCAACGGACTTACCATAACCATAAAAAGCAAAATCCATTAAACTTTATTATCCTCTCGCACCTCGGTTCGTCAACATCATTTCATTTTCCTATCAATTATTTGTCCGAAACAACCTTCTAGCCTCACCCTTGAAACTCGGGAACCCCAAACACCTGTATAATAAGATCTTTGCCCGTGGGAGGCGGCTAACACAATTATGAGGGAATTACTATCGGTTCTCGCATGAAGATAGTTCAGCACAACCTTAGGGAATACCCTGCGATGAGTAATGACTCGATAGGAACTATTTTAGTAAACAGCTGACGGGATAATACGTTTTTTTTAACCTCTACGGGTTTAGTCGTGGTTTCGAGATATGATTATGTATTAAAGCCTGAAAAAGAGTGTTTTAATATAACGTCATGATGGGTTTATCTGTGGCATTGTGTTTCTTTGCGATTGTTTCTGGTCGTGATCTTTATCTATCTAAATTTTACGTATGCAACACCATGGGCAAAGCGCATCAAGGTTTGATTTAAATCCTTTATTCAGTTATACTTATTATTCTTACAATTCTCTTACTTACTTAAATTCAAAAAGGTAAATATTTTGCTTTCTTTGAATTGAATGGCAACATCTACTTTTTCTTAAATAGGCAACGTCTACCTTCGTTACCAATTCGATTAAACTTTTATCAAAAACAAATACAGTTTAGAACCGATGGTACGAGCTTTATCCAATCTTTAAGAATGACAATCTAATTACATAAAATGTAATCTTATTAACCTAATTCTCTTAAATTTACAAAAACAATTTAGTTTAACGCGAGTTTTGTCACGTTACGGATTAAAAAAGGCAATAAATAATGTAAAGTTTCAACGAAAATTGAGTTTAAAATGAAATAACAACAGGGGTGATGATAGATAAAAGATTTTCTTTATCTTTATTAAATAAGAGATATTTATCACTATTTAAAGAAAGAAGAAACATAAAATAGCAGGCACAGGTGTTTCAAAACAACATTATGTTTATTTTACAAAAGACTTAAGGACGAAACATTTACCTCGTTTAGTTAAAAAGAAAACTAACTGTAGTGTACCAAGCCTCTTTGAAACGAATATCAATGCTTTGTAAAATGTAAATTAATACGGAAAAATAAACATTTTTTATACGTTTTTTTTTAAATGACAATAATTTAAACATTTGGTTGAGGTTATTATTAAAAGAATTGAAAATTTTATGTAGCGATATTAATAAAAACATTAAACGGATAAAATCTTAGATATTTTTTTATAAACAGTTTTTTTTTGAGAGAAGCTAGCAAACGAACAAGCGGCTCACGTGATGGTAAGTGATCACCGCCGCCCATATACACCCACAGTTACATATGCATTGAGGGTGCGTTGCTGGCCTTTGAGAAATTGGGCACCGGATATCGCAGTCACCGAACGAAACGCAGGAACATCGATCCTACTTCACGTCGGGCTTCTGTGCGATATTGTACACGTATTTCACCGGTCGAGTCAGCCCAGTAATCGCTATAGACAGAGCCTAAAGCTAGACTCTACCGCTACACACTACACAGTTCATAATCTAGTATAAATTAATCAACCAAAATTCAAGGAAAAGAGTGAAAGCAGTATATTTTTAAATTCATTCATTCTTGTCGTCCACACCGTGCTCGGTGACAGCGACTCCTCCTATTTCAAAACCTCGTATTCAAAAGCCTAGAATTAGCTAATTTAAAAAGAAGTTTAAAAAAAAACTTTAACACAATATGAGTTCCGTCAGGATCCTTAATATTCCACTTAAAACTTTATTAATCCAGGTTGCCTAAAGGTTTCCTTCACAATAAGAATCTTAAAAAATACTTAACAATTTCTTCGTGAATTCTCAAGTGTTTTGCCTTTACAGGGCGAGTCAAGTAGAAATAATGACTTCTTTATTGCCACTTATGTTCGTTGATATACGAGTATGTAGAACATATAATTAAGCGTTTGTTTTTTAATACGGGATCTGGAGCTTAAAAGCGTAATTCGTTAAGTGGCTAAGAGAAAGAACAGACCGAAAAAAGGGAAAAGCGTTTTTTAATTGTTTGTTTAAGAGGATCCTTGAACTTAAGAACCAATTCCGAGAATGATTTAAATTTAAAAGTAACTTTTTTATTTATTGTGATAAAATTCGGTAAGTATGTATTCTTCCAAAGGAGCAGTACGCAATAAATAAGCTAAGTCGAAAAATAAATATATTATAGTAATAATTATACAAATGACAGTATAAAATTGTGTACGTATATTTATATTATATTACTAACTAAATAATAGATGATCTATAAAATCTACATCATATTCATTGCGTCATAAAAAATATTAAAACTTTTTAAAACATCAAGCTGCGCGAGGTATAGCAGATAAAAAGCCTTTTTTGTTATATTTTTCCGCCATATTAATACCCAACAGATAAATTATAAATTAACCAGTATCGTGAGTAATGTCATTAATTATCCGTTCGTATAAGAATTACTGGATTAGGTACAGCTAATCTCTGTGATTAATGATCGGCGATTCTATCACGGAATCTAAATCTCGTCAGCAGATGATAAGAAATAAGATTTAATTAAATGTTGGCAGCACTGGGTTATAACTTACCGTCACGTTTGTAACGTAATTGCTTAACGTACAGCCATCGGAAAATAGACTGAAGAATTTATGCTATCCTTGGTTAGCGCCTTTTCGGATAAGCCTTGGTCTAACAGTAGTCTTTCTGTATTTATAGGATATGTGTAATAAACTACCTACTTGTTGATTTGTGCCTGCCCTTGGTTAAAAAAACATTAAAATAAAAATAATATTAAGCAAGAGTAGCTATGCAACTTTAACAAAAAGCGGGTCTAAAATTAAAAACGTCACTTTTTGCGCCAACCAAGTGATTAAGGATCACGAGATATAGTTACCAATATAGATATAGCTTTTGACATTAAATATTCATATCTTTAATCTGTTTAATAAAATAAGCAACCAAAAAACAACTATGAAAAAATTCATCTCCCTTAAGTTAGTAAGAAAGTGACTAAAGATGACTTACATTGTAACATGATATCGTCAGTTAATATAACAACCTTACGACCTCAGTTCAAGGGGTCTACTAAACATTCACCAGAATGACACTGTAGCTTGTTTTTACAAAAGTAACCATAGTCCAAACACAAAAGATTTCAAACAAAAATCCATGTTTTGAGATACGTATTAAGTTTAATAACAGCCACTTCGACATTTATACTTTGTGGTAACATTAAACAAGTGTATTTTGAGTCATGCCTATTTGAAGACTTAACGATGATATTTTTATAGTTTATGATGATAAAGGTATATTTAAAAATAACAACGAAGACTCGGATGACGCATGTGTATAGGGAGAGCCACAGTAATTGTGATCGATTTTTGTGTAGTTTTGTAAGCATTTTCATTATCATTACATAATATCTATAAATCCAAATCGCTTATTGTATCTGTTTGTATGTTAGTCCGTCAACTCCTCCTAAACCACTTAACGGATTTTAATGGAGTTTTCACCAACTTTTTAGTTATTTTTTTCATTTAAATTTGTAAATAAAGAACAGTCAGAAAAAAATATTGTAAGTTAGCTAAAATTTAACGTATCGTGAACAAGTCGCGCAAATTTCCACCATTGCGAAGCGTAGGCTGGTCACTAGTTCTGTATATTTGAGAAATTACAGTTGTGCTTTGTTTTTGGCAACGAGCATCGACTATGTTTCGCTCTATAAATCGTATCACGAAAACAACAACACTCGAACTGTCATCTGTCAAACATCAATAAACCGGGAATGCAAACGAAATGGGCGTTCAAAATAGGAATCCGTTTGAATGCAATATCGTAGCATGACACGCATGTGACGTATCGTATTTATGTTAGATTGTTTGTACTACGTCGTCAAGATGTAATCAGTAATGTTATGTGGTACTTATAACCAAAAGGGATGATTCGGGTGCGTCGACATAAGTAAACTAGGTATGGTCTACTCTATAGCAGTTAATTCCAATAATATCATCCGGGGCTACTTAGCACTTCCCTTAAATGTGATAACTTGATTTTAGAACTAAAACTGCCGAACTGTGGAGGTATTCTGTACCTTCCAAGTAACATAAACTGCTATTATAAAACGGCAAAACGATTTGGCCATACGAATAGTGTTATATAATATCTCCACTGCTCTGCTTCGGACTCTATGTATACCTCTATAGTGTTGGCTGGAAAATAAAAGTTATCGGTAACTAGGGCAGCCGTCGTCGGACATCACTAGTTGACATCTTCCCGGTTTCCTGCTTATTAGATCTATGAAAGTTGCAAATTATCGTTTTTTTTTTGCGCGCAGTACCTTAGATCATGATTAAATCCTATGTAATTGAACGTATATGTAGATAAAAGTAATATTTAGGTAATCTGAAGTCCAGTATTGTACTATAATAGATTAGCACTCTAGTATAACCATTTTATTGTAAGCTAGTTGAACTCACAACACAGCTGTTCCTTCACATCTTTGTGATTTTACAATAGATAAGTAGGTATTGGTTATTGATTCGTAGTATGTACGGCCGTTTTCTTGTAAAAATCAGCATTTAAGAAAGTAAAATAACAATTGATATGAGTATTTGATATTTAAGGTTGTTGGTTATATTGGTTTATATTTCAATAGACACATCATTTAAATGCAGAAGCGTCTTTGACTCGGAAACAGTGACACTTAGTTCGGTCTCGGTGACAGTCAGTACTTACCTACTCTAACCTGCCCTCAAGAAATAGTAAACCGAGAGCAACGCAATTGGCCTTTAGCCTTTACGCAAAACCCTACTACCTTCAAAAGTTAGTCTTTTATTCAGATTTAGGCAAAACTTTAATTATTTCAGATACGAATTACCTTGAAAATCAGCAATCAATTTTAATGACGCTATACAAAATTATGATGAATCGTTCGTGAATAATGAGACTTGCATATAAGAATGACATAATTAGGTTAATTTGTGTATAAAAATATGACAATTGTTTGTATTCATTCTTTCTCTATACTAATACTTATCATATTTTATAATTCATAAAGAGGTAAAGTTTGTGAGCTTGGATTTTCGCAGTAATCTCAAGAAGTGCTTCACGATAATCTTGACTCGACACTGGCATTATGCGCTTACTGTGCCAACGCCATTCAAGAAAGAAAAAAAAACTGCTTCACGTAATAGAAAGCTACGGTATCAGGGAATGAGTTTATATTTATAATTTTATGCGACTGAAACTGCAACGGAAAGGCTACTTTGTTTATAAATTACTTTTAAAATAAACTTTTATTTGTTAATTGTAAATTCATATTTTTATTCGTAACATAAACACAAGTTTTGAGTGTGTGACTATTTTTTTAATTATAAGTTATAAATCAATCACACGTTTAGCGTGAAATTAAACATTATGTCACGGATTTAATCAATTCGTGTGTAAGTACAATAAGAATTGATTACCTTTTGAGATGAAATGCTACTATCTATAAGTAGCAAAACAAAACCTTGTAAAACTAACAACAGTATTTTCTAACTCGATCTTTTACATAGGTAAACTTTCGTCAATTAAACTAAAGGCACCGGTACAAGCTAGTCATTATTATTTCAAAGAGAGATTGGTGGCTCTTTGTGATCCCAAAAATCGACTGCATCATAGGAAACGCAGTCAATCAATCCTAGGATGGATGACTATTTGTGTTTTAACAATTCTAGTCTTTCTGTAAGGGCGTCAAGCCGTCAGTCCTGTGTCCATTTTTACTCTATGCCCTGCGACCTGACTCTTTTTAAACCCGGCTCGAAAAGGGTAGTTGACACTTCCTTATACAACCCTAGACAAATGCCTTTTTCAGTGTTTAAAACTCCGCTAAATGAAAAATGTACTAACAGGCCATAATAATCACACGCTTTAAATAAAGTAGTACTTCAAATGCTAGTGGAGTTTGTTAATTCCAATACCTCAGACTTTCAAAAGAAAACCGTCCATTTCCCGTAGGCACACAAAACTTCATTCATTCATCCGAAAACTGAAAACTTTACAAACGGGACCCTTTCAGGGCAAATCCCTTTACTTGCCACTTTGTCTCCGAATCACTTTGAGCGAGAAATTCGGATTTTTCCACACAAAAGCAAAAATAGTACGGTTCGTTTAATCAAAAGGCTTATATTAATACGCTGCTGCGATTAAAGAAGCAAGCTGTTTGAGGTGATATAAAGTAGAATTTTGACGGTATATTCTAGTAATAAAGACTCAGCCTGGAAGGTTTAACATAAAAGAGAATATATAATGACATGCTTTAGCGTGGTTATATCTTTGCAACTCCGTTTTAGGTAACTAGCGCTAAGCTCTTAACTTACCTACAAGGTAAAAAGTATTTAAAATAAGACATTATAAAACAATCTTTCTACTCTCGTTTTACGATCCTATGAATGTGTTTTTTATTCATTCTATTTTCATACCATCATTGCGTCTAAATCATTTTAGCCTTTTGGCGTGATTAAATAACAAAATTCTAAGAATTTATACGTTAAAACCTTTAGAATACCAGCAGGTAAATGTATTGTAGCTGTGTTTAACACTCTGATCAATTTAGGTAGCAAAGACTTAGTTTTATGAGTCGCCAAGGTTGCGAAGTGTTATGTACTCAAACAAAACGGTCACACAATGATGATTGTTAGTTTAGGTGTTAAGAATACATCGTTTTATCATGTAGGTACACTGAATACACGACTTTCTTATCAAAAATGTGTCTGTTACTCGTTTTTAGGTATACGTAACTGTCACTCTCAAAAGCTAACTAATTCGCTAGAGAATTCACTGCAAAGTTCGCATATTAACCTTGAATATCGATTTGAAACGGACAATCAATAAAGATGCAGTCATTAAACCTGACATCAAAAGAAAAAAAATAACAAAGCTAGACATAAATCCTCTTCTTATTAATAATGGGTTTTCCAATACACCACGCTTGGCAGACGCGTTGGCGAGTAGATACGGTCTGTGACGTCATACGGAGATGAACGGTGATGTCCGCCGTTTGAGGTGGTTAACTAGGTTTCCATTTAGGTATACAAAGAATATGCTATTTCATGATTATGCTAATGAATTTACGTGACCAAAAACAAAGGTTCACGTTTAGATTGCAATGAAAGTGGTCGCTTTAATAGTTTAAACACATTAGGCAATCAGTCGGAAAATGGAAATAATGTGTCTTCTTCTTATTGTCTGTTACTTTGGAAAATCACCACAAAAGACTTCTAAAATTGCACATTAAAGCCATACGATGGCCTTGTAATATAATAAAAGATGAGCGAGTAACGTAAAAGTTATGTAAATTACATAGTTACACTGACTGACACACCGGATCACTGGTGTATGTCAAGCAGTGATTAGCACATTGCAGTGTCGTCAACTGGCCTAGATAATACTTCACAGGAACCAAGTCCGCTTTTATATGGTAATTTTAGGTTATAGAAAATAATAGTTATGGGCACGAAAGGATAACCTTGAAGTGGTCTAAGCGTTCTAAGAGACACTGGAATTTTCCAGTTATAGGTATTGTTTCTAGTATTTAACTGAATTACTTAATTTGCGGTTTAGAATAATTTTAAACCGCAAATTACGTGAGTTTTAATAATAAAAGGTGATTTTTTTTATTTAAACTCCGGTAGGTACCTACTATGAGTACTTACATATTAAACGTTAAGGAAGTTATTGTAAGAAACAAAGGGTGATTATTTTGTATAATGTGAAAACATATCAATGGTTTTATAGTATAGATTTTTAATTTTTAGCACCTAAATAGACTTAAGTTACTGTTTGTTTTCCTATGAAAATAAAATAAAATAAAATAAGTATACTTATTAAAACAAAAAAGGTGGTAGGTAAGAATGGATTCATAAGAACACATGGGCAATAAATATTAACATTACCTACATGTTATTTAGAAAAGACTTTGTATTTCAGTAGGAACTTCATGTAATCTTTTAGTTTGACACACAAACCTATTCATTTGCGTACTAAGTCAGCTATTTAAAAGAGGTTCCTTTGGGAATATTTAAAAATGTGGCTATTTTGGAATCAATTAAGTCAGTAACTATATATTTTTAATTTCCAACCCCGAATTAACCTTAGTAAGATTTAAAAACTTCTCAATTTAAGTTTTTGTAAAATTGGAGTATTATATTATTACTAACGATACTTTCAGTACTTATATCTACCAACTTTTAAATACATATAGGCGAGCTCTAAGTTGTAACTAATAATTAATATTCGATTGCGAACTGCGAGCAAACAGTTAAATTAATTTATGAAAAAATAATAAACGAAAACATTATTAAGTACCTACTAACGTAGAGTTCAAACTTTCTAATCGCATACATCAATTTAGTTATGAATTCTGCTAGTTTTATTGATTCCTTTAACCATATTACGTAAGCAAGTACCGCTAGTGCGCTAGTATACTAATTAAATGTCACAGTGTAAAGTCAAGTCGCCATTCATGTTTGTTTGTATGCTTATCAAGTAACTCCTTCGTAACCACGTAGTGGATTTTAATGCGACCATCTTTTAGGTTAATTTTTAGAATCGTTTTCTTGAGTAAGCTAAAATTCATTGTTCCGTGAACAATAATGCCTAAATTACACAATTGCGATGCGTGGACTAGTACAGCGTACAGTAAGTAAAGTACAGTAAGTAAAGTACAGTAACAGTGTATTAAAAATATAAAATATTATCGTAACGACAATATATTGGACCCGGCTCTTATAATTATAGCATCTACTTTATATCTTCTATGCCTAGACAGAATACCAACAGTACTGTTTCATTATTTGATTTTAAACTAGCGACCCGCCCAATAGTTTAATTTTGCGCGACTTGTTCACAATACGTCGAATTTTGTCTTACTTAAAATAACTTTTTCTGAATGTTCTTTATTTACAAATTTGAATAAAAAAGTACCTAATAGATGGCGAAACCCGCATTAAAATCCGTTAAGTGGTTTAGAAGGAGTTTGTAGACAAACAGACAGAATTAGCGACTTGGATTTATACTATGTAATGAAGATGATTTTATCTATCTAATCGGTATTTTATCAGAAATTATTTATTTAAAGATACTTCAATGATCTCCGTCATTCAGCTTCGATAAAGAAAGATATTTAGAAGATAAGGTATAAACGCTATGTAATTGAGTATATTATTGACATTAGGTATATCCTACTAATATTATAAATGTGAAAGTTTGTGAGGATGTATGGATAGATGGATGTTTGTTACTCTTTCACGTAAAAACAACTGGACGGATTTTGATGAAACTTTACAGTAATATAGCTTATATATCAGATTAACATATAGGGTACTTTTTACCGCGGGAAAACTTTTCATTCCCACGGGAAACCGACTTCTACGCGAACGGAGTCGCGGGCGGCCACTAGTCTTATATAAATTCTGCTATTTTTTGTACCACACATATGTATTTATTTATACATATATGGTATACCCAAACTCAAGTTATGTGGCTTTAAATATTTCAAGTCGCTTAAAAAAGAGTACGAAATTTACGTGCCTATGCTATCATTTAAATAAAAGCAAAAACATATTTTACTTTTCCCAGTAACCCATAACGAATTAATGTGGGCGGCTAACGCGTTCTTATCACAAAGTTATTTCAACGAAGTGGTATTGAATTATATCACCGAGATTATCAAACCAATAACTAGACAGCAATTAGTGACTGTAAATTATGGGCCAACATACTGCAAAGACACGATACGTGTTTAATTAACACTCAAAACCATATTGTGATTCATTTACAAATATACAATGGAGCACTTATGTTAGTAAGAGTTAGGTTAAACAAAAATGTAGGGTGCAAGCATGTACCATAAAATGTATTAGTAATTGAAGAATTGTGAACAGGGTGTTAATTATAATTGATATATTTGATATTTTGCAAAATTTAAGGGTTTTTCCGATCGCGATTTCATACTTTTGCGCGTATTTAAGCTCATGTAAAAAGAGTCTTATGATTAATAAAACAATAAAACACTTTACAAAAAAAAATGTGTCCTATCAAGCAATAGTTTTAATTTGCATAATGTTTTATTTCCAAACTTACGAATAATAAAATGTATTCAGTTACTTTTATAGAAGTTTTTTTTACTATACATTTAATCAATAGATTTAATCAAGATGTTTACTAATATTATAAATGTGGAAATGTGTAAGTAAGTCAGTCTTTCTGTCTATCTGTATGTTTCTTTTTTTTCGCGAGTTATGGAACAAGAAAAATAGGCTACTTTATACCACTGATATAAGTCTCATTCCCACGGGAAAATCAGTTTAATTGCAGACAAAGTCACAGGTACTTACTTGTATATGATAAATATTCATTAATTATTATCAAAGAAAATAATAATCTTGATAATTTCGAACCCTGATTGTGAACCTAGTCAGTAACCTTCACACAACAATCTTAATTGGTCATATCAATACCTACCTCAATTGCAAGTACCTATCGGATATCAGTGTCCATACATTAGGTACATGTGCATACATTACTTATACCTATGTATTATGTTGCTGATATCATTTGTAATGAGAACAGTTACCTAGTGGTGATTTATGTAATCCGACTAGCTTTGGATTATGGTTCATTCGAGAGAAACAAACATGGAATCCATAAACTTTACCCTATCATAAAACATGTATAGCATAATTATAGTAAATATAATTTTTATACCTATGTAAAGTACATTTTACTTATATCAAAAGGTATTATCAAGTGGAATAAATATGGGAAACTATTCCCACTTTAATAGAATATACCCAATGTTACTTTATTGATAAAAACTTCTTAAGTTTATAAAAGAAAGGGACGACAGATTTAAAAAGTAAATATATTACCAATCATAAACAAGTGTTTTCTGCCGTTGTATCTCTCAAACACATATAAATACATACTGTAAGTCAGTAAGCATGATATAATAAATATCATTAGGCATATTACTTTATGGTTAAATGTTGCCATAAGGGGATGTGATGGGAAAGGAGGATCTTCGGGACACAAGGAATGGAGCTGCAAAAAAGGAATTTTCCATTAGTCAAAGAAACTATGCCTACGGACCTCCTCAATGTACTTCACAACATTACTGATTGAAGCATAGGTAACTTTATAACGTAAACAGACCTTGAATCTTACAAGGAAAATTAAAGAAATATAATAATGGACGATAATAAAGAAATATGATATAATGGTAATAAGAGTACGTTTTTAAGCCGTAAATTATTTCATTTACGCGTTGTTCCAACCAATTTTTTATTAAAATACACAAGTCGTTACAAAAATATCTTATATGCTTAGCTAAAATTAGAACACCTGCTCACAAGTGGAGTGATCGAACAAGTTTATAACCAAGAACTAATAAACATAAACACACCTGATAGTTCACCTTAGAGATGAATTAATTTATTGCCTGCAGAATACGTTGAAACACAAAAAATCCTTGCTTGTTCTTTTCCAAAGGTTTTTTAAAATCACTTAACAAACACATTCAAGTTTTCTTTTTCCGAGTAAACACAAAACAAATCGAATGCAGTATTAAACACGAAAGCACAGTGAAAGTCTCTAGAGCTCTAGAGTAACAAAAATACCGCACTCGGCCGTCGTTCGCTACGGCGGCATACAGCGGCGAGGGAATAAATTACAACTGGCGACTTGCGAATGTGAACACGATTCCGAGCTAGTAGCAAAGCAAGCAAAGATAAAATGACACAGCTGACACTGACGGGTGGTACTAGCAACTGACAGTGACATATATATTTTTTCTTTTTTGCCTGCATTCGACCTTCGAGGATTATATTTTTAAAAAATTTCTGTACTTAACATTAAGATGAAACCAAACGACATGACAATTTAACCCTAAGTACTTTAACCGTAGCACTAAAGTTGAATCGATTTTAGTTATGAGCCTACGAATAAGTACCATTTGAATCTGTATTCACGAATAATCTGAAGGTTTATTCATAAAGAAGGTTTAGTCATAAATCAGGCGCAAATTCAAAAAAATATATATACCGGCCGAATTGAGAACCTCCTCCTTTTTTGGAAGTCGGTTAAAAAAATAGGGGATATTCATGTTTTTTTTTCTTGCCTTAAATTAATAGTTTACAACATTATAACATAGAAAAAAATATAAAAAATCTTCAAAATACTCTAGAAATTTTTAAAAACGAAATTTAAAACATTGAAAAAATTAGAGCAGTTAAAACGCCGCCATTTTGCGCGCGCTTTGCGTGACGTCACACGACACGTCCAGTGGGACTTTACTATGAACTTTTCAGTTATTTCATACATATTTACAGTTTTAATAGCTTTAAAACCATGGAAGAAGCCAAAAAATTATCTTATAAGTATTGCATAGTACCGGAGTGCACAAATACTATTCGAAAAACACCCAAAAAAGTGTATTTTTCGTATTTCAAGTGATGCGAAAATACGAAGACGGTCGTGTAAGGTGTTGAGAAGGGATAATATATCTCCTAAATCTTGTTCATATTGTTGTGAAGATCATTTTAACGAAAGTATACTTTATTTATATACAGCTTAATGTGAATTAGAAAAAGTAAGTTTTGCATTAGCTATTGAACATTAGAAAATTCGGTATAAAATTAACCTACCCTATAAGAAAAGATCAGTAGCTATAACTTTCTATTGGTGTATTATAAGTAAACTGATGTGTGCATTTATGAATAAAAATCTATATTATAGTCTTAAATATACTATGAAACATCCTCTGATCTCTGCGCTCGTATAATCGGGTTTCAATGCTGTCTGCGCGCCTACGTCTTTTCTATAGCAATACGTCTCAACTACATATTTGGTCTAGTTTTTGTTTCTTTTCTTAGTTACTTCGTTAGTTCGTACTTAGTTTGTTCAGCGCCATCTAGCAAATTTGGATGAACTAAAATTTTGTACTTTTTTGAAAACCGCTCATTATGTAAGCTAATGGTAATCGTATGTGATGTTTTGAAAAATTCAGGGGGGTTAAAATTAATAAAGATCGTTACAGTTTTGGGCTTAATAGATGGCGACATTGATTTTTATCTATCCATTAAAACCTTAGAATTAAAACCTTTATTTTTCGTCAATTTTAACGTTATCCAGAATTGTTTAAAAAAATTACATACGATTACCGTTGGCTTACAAAATAGCCTAGCGGGGAACAGACATGACCCCGTTCAGGGTGGATGGGTGGATAATTAAATTACTTATTTGAAAAAAAAACCAATACCATACCATACATACACTTGATAATTACCCTCTTTTCTGCAGTCGGGTATAAAATACCTAGTCTAATCAAAGCATATTAAAGAATAGAATATATGCAAAATCAAAACGAACATATTTTTTGTAATATTTTAAAAATAATTAACTATGACAAACACTAAATGACACACACATGTTATAGTATTTTTTTAACTTCTTCTGTTATATTGAATTCCGTAAATTGTTTTGCCTTGTGAAGAAGTTTACATATTCTCGGGTCGTTTACTAGTTTGGCAATAAAAATGTCCCCTTCATCTGTATCTTTTGCAAGTCGCTTTAAAATGTCAGATATTATATTAACAAAAGGAGAATCATTTAGTTCCGGAAGATATGTAAATTGCCACGGTAAAAATATTTTCAAAAGCTTCCAAATAGTCGACTGGCTTACAGTATATGCCAAGTCTGGATCAGGAACAGGCGCTGGTATTTCTTCCTCTTCAATTTGTTCTGGTTGCTTTTCCTTAGGCTGCTCAAGATCTTGACACGGAGGACATATGTATGTAGTCAATACCGCCGAACTCGAATTTGTATCATCATATTTCATTGATTTCATATTTAATGTGGGTTTCGGTACCTGTGTCGATTTACTTGTCCTGTTTATCTTACTTCTAGGTTTCAGATCAATGTCTGGAGGCAAGTCTAACAGAGTTGTGCCAGCACAGTATTCGATTGCATATCCAATAGCAGTATCAATGAAATCTTCTACAAACTCAGTTGCATCCGCCCGACATGCATCTCTGTAAACTTTATCTTTTATCATTTTACATATAACCTCTTCACACATATCCATAGAATGACACGTCTTTTTTCCAAGCATCAATGATAAAGCGTTAGTAAATCCTTCAACTGGGTTAATATTCTTACAAAAAGCAAGCAAAAATCCGGAATAATTCATATAATTTGGTTCCGTTTCGTAAAGCTCAAACAAAAAATGTTTGATTAAATTGAGTCTTAAGCCTTGTCCTTCACCAAGTTCACCCTCAAACCAAAGTGGCTGATTTAAAAAGACATCTCTGGTTATCAATTCTGTACTTTCGTCATCAACGCAGCGATATGCCTTTCGAAGAGCTAGTAGTTCATCAACTGTCGGATACCGGATGTTCAATGTCATGATAAGAAAGTCCCTCCAGTCGATATAGGCTGTATCACCAAACAGATTAAAAACCAATTTTGGAATCTTTTCTGGGTCTATTTTTTTCCACATCTCTGGAAATATTGGTCCGTCACATGATTCTTTACCAAACAAAATAAAGTCTTGCAAAAGGTAAATAAATGCTTGTTGCAAAACAAATCCTTGAGATGCAACAGTTTTAAACTGAGTCCGTAATCTCGCTAATTGTCCAAGTTTGAATTCCCACTCAGCTCTGGAATCTTTGAGGTTGGTTTCTTTCACTTCCTCTGAATCTTCGTCGAAATATAACAAATTGGGATCAATTACAAATTCTTCTTTATCTAATATTAAAGATTCCGGAATTCGTTGGCCTCGTTCAATTGCCATCTGAAAATATTTACAAAGACGATCTACTGAAGTAATTTCGTTAATATAGTGACTATCTATGCGCTCTTGTATTTCTGTGAAAGTTTTAAAAATAATATCGCTAAACAATTTCATATCCTTGAGGCATTTATAATGCAATGCTTGTAGTCGCAAATTCAGTCTGCTCATTTCACCATTAATACACATAAGCCACTCATCGATACACTTTAGAGCATTTTGTTTAAAACTCTCTTCTGGACTTAACGATTCCACCGAAACACTGTCAGGCTCTTTCTTTTTTACGGCAGGAGTTATCTTTGCAATATCACTATATTCTCTGGAGATTAAGGTACGATATGTTTCATTCAATTCCTTTATTGCCTTTTGAGACAGTTTTACATTATTTTCTAAAAGCATGTTCAAAGGGTTATTGCTGTAATCCATTTGTATATTCTTCATTTGCATATCTTGAAATGCTGTTTTAAGCTGACGATACACTTTATCCTCCCCTCCTTTTCTACTACCAGAGGTCTCTTCTGTTTCTCTGTACACTTTGCTTAGCTCTCTTGGTGTTAATCTTTCATTAGGTGGCATACTTTTCAACAAAGTAAAATAAAAATCATGAGCCGTTTGCAAAGTCAGTATGGACCTGGAAAGAAATGAAAGCATATCAATAAATGTGTAGTTAGTATTGTGTAGGTACGTTTAATTAATACTTACCTATTAAGCTCAGCTTGCATCAAAGAAACATAAGTATTAAACATTGTTATTAGTTCTTCCGACGCCCAGTTTTCGGAAATCAAAGATTGCCTTTCCCTTTCAGAAAATATTTTTCTATTATCGCAAATTTCATATAGAATATGTTTGAAGTCCTTAACACGACAATGCCATTCATTTTTCGTAAAATTGATCGGGCGCCAATCGTCTTCGAATTCGTTATATTCCTTTTGAAATTGGTAAACTAAATCTTGTTTATTTGAAGGTAAAGTTATTATTTGTTCCATTTTATCTTTGATAAATCTTGTATAAGGGACAAGACAATTCATTTGCAAACGCTTTGCTAAAAATAGCTTTTGTAAATCTTCAACGTAGGTCCTCTCCGTTTCTTCCCAACATGTAGCCATTGCTACAGCAATGGAAAGCGCGGCTGGTAGTTCACCGTAATCCCATTCCTCATCTCCTGCTAAAACAATGACATCTTCTTCAGTAAAAAGCGATTTAGTCAATTGACTTTCACCTTCAATTTCTTCGAAATGTTCATATTCAGTAACAAAGCTTGTTTCGTGGTTATATTCGCCTTCCAATTCTACCGTTGATTTTTCAACTTTTGTTTTACTTTTTATCTTATCCTTCGATTTGATGGATACTTCCGGTTTCACTATTTTATGTTTCAATCTTTTATCTTCAGTTAAAGGAAATTCAAGCTGGCTCAGCACATTTTCACCAAATAATATATCTGGTGATTTAAAAGGTAATTCCAAATCACCGATTATGTAAGTGCAAAGTTGAGAAATAAACTGCTTTTCAAAGTATTCATAATACATACTATAGTTCATTCCTAGAACAGCATAAAATCGATCAATAAGTTCAGAATTTTCTTCATCAAGGTCCCAAATCACTACCTCTTGTAATATATCTTGTGTTTCTATTAGTTTAATATAGGAAGTAAAATAGCTCACAAATGGTTTACCAACTCTTTTCTTATGAGGATCATAAACAATCTTGGAAATTCTTACATCTTTGTAACGGTCGGTTTCTCGTTGTCTGTTTTTGACTAAAGTTTCTTCCAGGAATATGTCATCATTGTCTTTTGTTAGTTCTTCTTCTTCAGGAGGTGAATGACCAGCAAATGTTTCTTCTAAAATCTTGGCCTCACGGTACGTATTGGGATAGTTTATGATTACAAATCCTTGTATATCTTCTTGATTTTTAATATATTCGACAAGGATGGCGCACATCAAATGGTCTGTAAGAGAGTTACCACAACTTAGAGCTTCGTATGTATACCGTCCTAAATTGGCAGATGCTGATAGACTTATTTCTCGTTCAGGTAAAGTTTTAGGTGTCTGTGTTTGTTTTGCATTGGGCGGTAAGACACCTAAAAAAGTAGAAATGATACTTTCATTTAATTTAAATGTACTTTCATCTTCGTTCTTAACTGATCTGATTAGTTCCTTATCGTTCTCGTTTTCAGCAACAGTGATAAATTTATCAAAAGACAAATCGATATCCATACATCCCACCATCTCTGCTTTAAATTGCCTAAGACAATAATTTATTGCAGATTCTAAACGCACCACTCGAATTTTACGAAGATTTAATAAAGTTTGCATGGGAGCAGCAATCGCCTTGTCTGGAATACCACGTAGGAGTGATTTAACAGTGAATTGTGGAAGATCAGCAGGTTGTAATGCAGGAGGATAAGGATATTTTAAATCTAATAGTGTAAAAACGATGTGCCCTAAAACTCGATTACCCAAATATTCTAATTTACGGTCTTCTGACTCTTGATCGAAATTTGGAATTAATAGTTCTAAAGCCCAAGGATACAAATAATTATGATACTCTTTAAATTCGCAGTTGTTTAAGGCATTTTGTCGCTCTAGTTCCGCTCTGAATATTTCTTCAACTTCCTCATCTACTTCTTCTTCCATACAATGTTCTCTTAAAACTGATTCAGTGGGGTCCAAAATATCAAATATTGGCTGTTGTTTAAAATACAAGTTTTTTAATTCATGAATAAAATTATCTGGGATAGTATCTCCATCAAGTAAACGTTGTAAGTAAGCATATTTGGTTGCATAATCTACGATAGATAACATTGTATCGTAACATATTTCATAATAGTGAGCACGTTTCCTTTTAAGTTTTTCCGCATAAAGTTTTTGGTGAAGCATGTTTTGTCGTCTTGTTTCAAAATCAATATCTACTAATTCCATATTAAGTTGATCTTTAAGATTATCAAAGAAAACTTGAAATTGAGATTCTCTTTCTTCTGTGTATTCCTTTTCTGCTTGTATTCTATTTTTGAATAAGTTTCGGGCTTGTTGTTTAGTTTCCATAATTTGTGTGCACATTTGTTTTTCATACTGCGACAGTTTCATTACTTTTTTAGCCAATCCTCTGTCTAAAGCACTCTCCTCTTCAGCGACAGATGAGTCCCACATAGCACTACTAACAACATTTGTAATTTGTTTTTGAAATTCCTCGGAATCTACTTTCTTGTGCATTTTCAAATATAGGTTTTCCATGTAATTTTTAGTCCATTCTGAATCTATTAAGTTTTTTTTTCGTTCTTCGGCATTTTTTTCTAATTCCAATAGTTCATCATAATTATAGTTTTGGAATTGACAAGGGTATCGCAAAGCAAATTTTTCTATGTCTTTTTTTTCTTTTGGTTGCAGTTTTATAGGCGGTGGTTTAGTATAGCATTGAAAGGGGGTGTTGGAGTCTTCGATCCTTTTTAGCATTTTAGAATATTTCAGCCGTACATAGTCATATGTATCCTTAACTTCTGCGGCTTTCTTTTTTTGCCATTCTATAAAATGATTCTCATTAAGTAAAGGTTTCGATAGGTTGTCAACTTCTATTTCCTTTACTTCTTCAACTGCAGATACATTGAATCTTCGGTCAACTTTCTCAACTAGATTCGACACCATCTTACGCTCTCTTTTAATAAAATTTATACGATCTTTCTTATCAAGTTGTAAAAATAATTGATAAAAAAGACGTAATAAAGCTGAATTACTACCACTAGAAATGCTTTTCAGTTCTTCTGCATTTAAAAATACATTCGCGTCATGTAGCCATTCGGATAGGTACTTCCAGTTATTTTTTATATCGTCCGTTGTGTTGCTAGCTTTGATTAAGTATTGCTTTTCAGAGTTTATAACATTGTAGCTCAATAGAATTTCTGATATAATATGTCCATTTTTCATTTTATTTCCGAAATCATTTGCCTCCCACGTTATTGGTTTATTAAGACGATCTTTCAGCCATTCTTTTAAAATTTCAGCCATCTTCCAACATATCAGATAATTTAATAAATAGCAAAAATAAATACTATTTATTTTTCAGTAATTTATTAACTTTTCGTAAATAAACAGAATTTATTTAATTCGTAAGACAGATGTCTTCATTGATTGAACTAATTGCGTTCGGTTTTTGAAAAATGAATTTAATAATGTTTATGACACATATTTTATGCATATGAAAGGTGTTTTTACATTAACATTAAAAATAGGTGGCGTTGATAAGGCCCTTGGTCCACACGTCGTCGCCGACTCGTCGTTGACTGGTTTTAAGAGGAGTATGACCACGTATTTTTTATAATGGTAGTTCGATTTTGAAAATTATTTACTCACCTGATTCAAATTGTATGGTACCTAAAACACAAGCGCTTACTGTTCTCAGGGCCACATAATTGGTGTGTTGTGTATTGACTACAATAAATAAATAAAAAATAAAAATAGTTTTTATTAAGGTAAACTGTTTTATATCAAACTAAATTATTATTTTTTGTCTGACTCTACTTTTGGTCACCTCGCACACTAATGCAAAGCTCAGCCTACGCCTTCTGCACTATATTTTTGTGAAAAACTAAAGAAATTGTGTGAGAAATTCAGAATGCTATACAATCTGAGTAACATAAAACCTCATAGAAAGAAAGTTGTTTTTTTTTTCATTCACTTCAGTCAGTCGTTTGTGTTCGATTTGTTCGTTCTCAGTTCGTTCGTTTTCGTTTAGATTTCGTCCGCGTTCTTCATTCGTTCTTCGTATTATGACTTTTTGTAATGTTTATTTTCGCATTGTTTTTTACGCACGTTTCATAAATTTTCTCTAGCTGATATCGTTTCACTATGAAATGCAGTGATTTTGAGAAACATGTATGTGGAAATAAATCTTCTAAACTCAAATATATTTACGCAGTATTTTGTCATTGGATTGATTTCATTGATTGTTTACAGAATTGTCGCCGTCACCCGAATTTGGAGAATCTGGATAAAGCTCTACACGATTTAGGCATGTTGAGTGCCATTACTGACGCCCGTCGTGATTTTCTACGAGAAACCAAGTCTAATTACAGCATGGTGCGTCTAAATACGCGATACGTCTCAAATGTTACTGTAGGCTATTGCATGAAAAGAGTACCCACAAAAAACAGACTTTGTCCATATGTTTTGCCCGTGAGGCATCGAACAAAAAGTGAGAACTCTGATGCCATAAACAGTGATCCTAATGACAACATGAGTGATTATAAGAGCTTTATGTTTGAGCCATCTACAAGCAGTCAAAATAAGGATTTCTTTGAGTGTGCTAAGAGTCCGGCCAAGAGATGTCAGTCCCTGGAGAATTTGAACCTTAGTGGTGATACCCCACCTAAGGTTGAGATCTCACCGGATATGGAGTGTGTCTCCACACGAATACAAAAGCTGCAGGTTGATGAATGACACACTTCACAGTCACCAAGTACTTCAAAATTTAGTGCAATGTTTGTAAGTCATTAAAAATGCAGAATGTGTGTATGTGCTGTCATAGAAAGTAGCAATGAACCGATTTCCTAAATGTACCCACTTTAAATTTTAAAAATGTGTTGTTAATTATTCCTGATTAAATGTAGAACTTCATTTTGCATGTTTAATCACTTTAATGTAAAATTTACTAGATTTAAGTATTCAATTTTACCAGTTAAAATTTATAATTGCTCAAATCGCAATGTGTACAAATCTAATGGGTTTAGGATATTGTTTGGAAGCTAATTTGCGTTTGTAAACTATGTTATCCTTCAACTACAACTTAAATAATGGTTACCTGAGCTATGTAATGTAATTTTAGATATTAGTTAAATGAGCAAAATGTTTAATTTTGTCTTAAGTCACAGAGACACATTCACACATTGTTTTCCACTTTTTCTATTGAAAATATATAGCATAATATTTTAATTAGACCTAATGGAGGGTACTCTTCTGCTTATAATTAATACTTCACAATTGTAGTCATATGAGTGTGTTTTAGCATTAAAAAAGACTGTTAAGTAGATCTCATGCAACATGCAAGCAAAATTATGCAAAAGTATTATTTATTTTCATTATAACAGCTTTGTGACTTAGGAATAGATACTTATGTTTGTTAACATATTTTGTTATTTTTTATTTAAATTTAACAGATATTTGAAATAAATATTGCTTTGATAAAACAAATGTCTAATTCTTTACTATGTATTTGTGTTTATTTATTGTATTGTTTCGTGATTATAACAATATTGATGTATATGTTACGGCTAATACCCGAAGTGCGGCTACTCCTAGTTTTAGCCGGTTAGAACATCAATAGGTTAGGTTAGTTAGGTTACTTTTTGCTACCACCCAGAAAAAGGTCCGTCGACTCATGATTCAAGCCAGTTTTTATATACATAGATATAAAAAAAAAATACAGTTTTCCATATAAAAAACACTTCTAACCGGCTAAAACTAGGTGTAGCCGCACTTCGGGTATTAGCCGTAACATATATAAGAAGGTGACCTAAATATAACATCATTATACCATATTATACATTGTGCCCCTACCAGATTTTTATTGGCCATCAAGCAGAGCTAATTGCGTATTTAAACATGATAGATTGAACAAGTTATATTTTTCTTTGAATTGTATCAAATTAACTTTCAAAAAGATGAGTCCCATTTGTTAGGCAGCACACCTAGCATAGGCATGTAACTAGAGAAGATGGTGTTCCTACAGGTTCAGCTTTACCATGTCTATTCATAGGCAATCCAAGCATTCCTGTTAGAAAAACACATCAGAATTTCTTTCAAATGCTATCTTTACTTAAAATTTTCAACTGCAGAAAGTGATACCTTGATATTATTACACCAACACACTTTTACAATTTGAAATCTTACCTTTCCGGGTGACTTTATCGTTTTATATTGGTTCTAAAACCTAAGAGCTATTATGTGACAATGCAATCGGTATTTTTTTTTATATAACTGTAAAGTTCATGAAAATCGTTAGTTATCTGGCTTTTTAAATAGGAAGTCATGGTTGCCGCGTAATTAATACAATTAAGATATGCAGTTCTATTTACAATAAAACTGCAATCCATAACACATAGTCCTGTCGTTTAATAGTTTTTGCTTGAAAGAGAAATGACCTTTATACAACCTCATAAACTTTAATATATTATACTAGTAATTTAGGTAAATAACAACATCCAAGAGTAGGTAACTGAAAAAAACATTTATTTAACACTTAGATGACTGTTTATAACAAAAAATCGTCAGTTTCAAAAATGTTACAAACATGATTATTGCTTTACAAGGCTTTTACTTTGAGTTGCTTCATTTTAGGATTTTTCTTCTTCTGCTGTCTTTTTTGTTCTTTTAGTTCCCAACGCCTTTGTTTCTCTGGGTCATCCTCCTGTAAAACAAAATATAATCTACTAGTGGACGCCCGCGACTCCGTTCGCGTGGAAGTCGGTTTCCCGTGGGAATGAGAAGTTTTCCCGCGGTAAAAAGTACCCTATGTCCTTTCCCAAGTTCAGTTCTTTCTTCATACCAAATTTCATCAAAATCGGTTCAGTGGTTTAGGCGTGAAAGCGTAACAGACAGACAGACAGACAGACCGACAGACAGACAGAGTTACTTTCACATTTATAATATTAGTAGGGATTAAATTATTATTAACCTTTTAACTTTCATATTTATTTATATCTATTTACCATATTTATTATGAAATATAAAAACAAACATAACCGCATCAAAACTTGATCGCAATCGGTCCAGCTTTTTACGTTAAAGAGCCTCACATGTGTAGTATGTTCCGTGACTTAATAGTTTCCGAGTAAAACTTTTTTGCATCTTTTCAATGTTTTCTTAAAATTCATACACATATATTTTTAAAATATGATTGTCTTGAATGTTGTTTAAATCATCCTAAAAGGCTTGAAAGTTAAACTCTTAATTTTTTACTAAAAAATAATACGCCATAGCTGGACCACCCTGTATTTGTCATTATAACTACACTGGCTGCGTTCCTCTTATCGACCGAAACGCTCGCAACGCCCGCACCGTTCCTCTTTACGACCACTGCCCCTTACGACCACTCTTGAAACATCACGACCTTCACGGACTTTTACTGGACCCAAACTAGATCCTGTCTAAATTACCGCGAGCATCCTCTGCTTCTCGTCCTGCCGCCGCTGGTCCCTCCGGGCCGCGGCCTGCTCCTGCCGGGCGGCGTGGGCGCCGCGGGACCACGCTTCCACCACGCAGCGCCGCCGCTTCTCGCACTTGGCTAGAGCCTGGGGGAAAAAGGTAGCTGGTTTGTATTGTTACAGTGTTCTGTCTGAGTGAGTCCGGGTGAGATTTGTAATGCTAGTTCATGGATCATTGAATTTTGGTTCATTTACCTGTTTAATATGACAAGTTATAGGTACTACACAACATAATTTTAATTCTGTTTGGCTTTATCTAAATTTAAAAAAAAAATGAAAATAATAAAACCATTACAACTTTTCTTAATGTTTTTTCTGTTTAAAAATATATTATATTTTGTTTAGCACAAGTAGGTACTTAATTCACTCGCGCTACTTATTTAACACGAATTTTTATTTAAATGAGAGCAGTAGTTTTTAGAAAAAACATTTACGTAGTGAACATTTCAAGATAAATTATTTAAAAAAATATGATTTAATTTGCATACCTCCTTGCTAAGCCGCAGCCTCTTCACCTTGTCCATCAGATAGAACACCAGCAACAACAGCGGCCGGACCTCCTCCTCCTCGGCCACGGAGAACGTTATCAACATCACCTTCTCTGTCTCCGGAGGCTTCGTCGATGGCGTTTCCCTAGATTATATCACTGTTTGAACTATTTGCTTAAAAATGTAGAGGAAGAATAGAAGAGGTGCAAGTGGGTAGCCTTGGAGAACGCTTGATCTAAAAACGAAGTCAGCGTCTCTACAATTATATTTTCTTTACACATTTATAGACAATAAAGATTAATGGCTGCAGCTTTCATTTAATATTTATTAAGCATCTATATAATACTAGAAAACGTATGGTTTACTAAACTGGTTGTCTTATCAAACGCTAAACCGAGTAACTTAATTTCCACAAATCATTCAAAAACTCAGCTACACATTTTTTAACCCACTCAACATAGTATTAACCAAAACTCACTCAATCTGCTTAACCCCGCAGTATTTATCCGATATGTGTATATACTGTATCAGATGGTGATATTGGTTCAGTGCGGCCGTGACCCTCGAGTCCAGGACCGCGGCGGTCGCCTCCGCGCATTCTGACATCACGTTCAGAGAGTTTGGGAGATTATGCTTGTCGCCGGGACGACGCTCGGGGCAGAATGTACTCTGCAGGGAAGAAGTATTTATCAGAATAATAGAGAGTGGGTGTAGGTTAATGTGGAACGAAAGCTACGGAACTTTATGAAAAAAGGTGAACAGGACTGCATGGTACAAAAACGGCGTGTTTACGATTTACGAAATTAAGAACAAGCTAAATATAAACCACGTTCTGTCATTGAATATCTTCATGGAAATATTCTGTAGAGCTTAGTTGTAAGGTAAAAGGTTGACTGACTGAAAGTTTGCGAAATAGTGCAAGGAACTACGCACCGTATATACGAATATATCAATAGTTTCTGAACCACGGTCACATATACGTCTTATATATATCTTCGACAACGTGCGAGTAATTTGGCACAATCTCACAAATTTACCACTACACAAAACCGGTAAATAAACGTCTCTTCTCGTCTCAATCCTCACCAGATCCTGCATCTCCTTGGCGAGCCTGGTGGCCTGCTTCCTCTGCGCTATGCAAAGCACAAAGGGATCGCTGTCGTCCTTGCCGAGCTCCACCCTCACTTGCAACTGGTCGGGGGAGGGTCTAACGGCGTTTATTAGCACGTGCACTAGGTCTTGACGCTGGGGAGTCAATAAAAAATAAATTTTTTTTTTATAATGAAAATGAAATACAGAATAATGATGTAGAGATGCTACGAGAGGTAGGAGATATATTATTTCCGAGATTTCATAATGTTTTATGTACATCCAAGAAGGATAAGAAGTGCATTGAACATAACATTACTTAAACATTAACATTCCTAGTTTTTATAATTTCGTCGAAAAAATTTCGGCATTAGGAGCTGCAATTTTTGCAAAGAAATTATATTAATTCCAGCATTAATCAATTGATACCATCGTAGTCCTAATTTGCCCCTCGCAACAATTTGAATATCATATGATCATCGAAACTAGAGATGGGCCGAGTACTCGGTTTATACTCGGTACTCGGCATACTCGGCGGGTTTTTTGGTACTCGGTACTCGGCCGAGTTACTCGGTATACAAATGCCGAGTACCGAGTACCAAAAATGTAATATACTTTGTTTAAAGAAAGCAATATATTTAGGTAGATATAATTGAAACAACAGTGTTAATCAAAAAGTACTAATTGAGGAAATCTTTGACATCCTCAAGTAAGAGAACCAAAATTATGCTAATGCAGGAGTACTAGTGAGACAAAATTAAAGGAACAGTATTAAAAATAATCAATATTTAAAATTTAATAAATGTAAATTATGGTGCCTTGTTTGGTGCCCTGTCCACCATTTGCCAACAAATTTTCTTCTAAATATACTTGTGTTCGTTTGTACTTGTTTACGCGCAAAAAATTGGGAATTTGATAGAACCGAGTTACTCGGCCGAGTATTCGGTAAAAAAAAAGTTGAACCGAGTAATACTCGGTACTCGGCAAAAGTGTTACTCGGCGCATCTCTAATCGAAACCATTAACATGTAACCTACCTTAATAAGTTTGAGTATCATTTCCCCACTAAACAAAGCCTACCTTGATAAGTTTGAGTATCATTTCCCCACTAAACACAGCCTACCTTGATAAGTTTGAGTATAATTTCCCCACTAAACACAGCCTACCTTGATAAGTTTGAGTATCATTTCACCACTAAACACAGCCTACCTTGATAAGTTTGAGTATCATTTCCCCACTAAACACAGCCTACCTTGATAAGTTTGAGTATCATTTCCCCACTAAACACAGCCTACCTTGATGAGTTTGAGTATCATTTCCCCACTAAACACAGCCTACCTTGATGAGTTTGAGTATCATTTCCCCACTAAACACAGCCTACCTTGATAAGTTTGAGTATCATTTCCCCACTAAGCACAGCCTACCTTGATGAGTTTGAGTGTGAGCAGCATCCCCTCGCAGCACACGCGGCCGGAGCACCACATGGTGTAGGTGTGTTCCGCCTCGCGCCGCCAGCCGCCGTCCTCGCCCGGCAGGGATACCACGTCCACGCCCTTCTCGCCTGAATGGTACCAATTGGGCTTTTGAGGCTTCCAATTACTGGATGGCTTCGTAGTAGGTGATTAAAGACTTTCCGGAGACTTCAATTAGGTGTAGGGTAGATAAGTGTTTTATAATGGGAATGAGACTAATTTCCAGGGTAAAAAGGAAGGCTTTTTTTCTTTCTAGGGTGTTGGGCTAACGTTATTCCAAGTACATTTAAATCGGTTCAGAAGTTTTGAAGTGAATGCGGAACATACAGACCAACAGATAAATATACACATTTTCGCATTCGCACGGGAAAAGGCATTTAAATGTTTGGCAGGGCGAAAAATAGTTGCTAAAGAATGCCTTGTACGAAATTATTTATTTAGTCATAACTATTAAAGAAATAACCCAAATCTCTACATTATCTTTTAACAGAATTGTGACTGATAAGCTATTAGTCAAATAAATTTGCAGCTAGAAATTATTACATTAACTGCAAAATTTACTTAAATTATAGTGTCAAAGAAATTCTAACTTTTACTTTCGCTGTTAAAGTTAAAAAAACTCTTCATATTTGAATTGAGTTATTATAATGAGATATTTGTAATTATAAATTTAAATGGATATTTCAGATTGGTTGTGCTGCTTCTAAATGATTCAATTATAATTAAGTGTTTTGTTTAAAGGTGAATCTGGTGTCAGTTAAATTAATAACACTGGAACAAGTTCAATTCTATAAATGAATGGCTTTAAAACAATATTGTTTCATTGATTTTTCTACGCAGACATGCCGCTAATTATTAAACATAGCTCCTTATTTAGCCACATCTAAGGCATCAAAAGTTGTTTGTAAATCTTTTAAATGCTAACCTATTAAACTTCTTATATCTTTATATCACAAAGTACATACCAACTAGCGTGAAGTTTTCATCCAGCAAGGGTTTGTGTAGCTTCAAGAAGTTGGTAGCGATGTTCGTGTTATTGGCTCTTCCTATAGCGTAGACAAAGGCGTAGGCACCGAGCAGGAAACAAAGGATGCCTTCCAGCCAGTAAGCGTCCCAACGGGGACGAACTGTGATTGGCACCTAGGAGAAAAAACAATGTGTTAAGATGATGTTGATGTATCTTCTGTATAAAGATATTGTATATTTATTTATAAATTATTGCTTTTAAAGGTTAACTTATTTTTTATAGATAAAAAGAATACAGTTTTAATTAAATATAAAATAGATTGTATTATTTGTTTGAAACATATTTTATCAAACTCCTATTTTAGCACTTTTTGAGTCAGAAAATTAACATGATTGAAATAAAAACATTTATAAAAGTTGAAATTCAGGTAAGACTCCAATTGGATAAACATTATGTTGTTATCTTTTACAAAGGGTTACCTTAGAAATAGTAATCTTTGGTTGTTCAGACGAGCGAGGTGTAGTCTCCTGAAACCCTTCAAACTCTTCCGGGTCTTGGAAGTGTTCAAATTCATTGTCATCCTCCTGTAAATAAATCATGTTTCATATGGGATCATATTTTATCCTCAAACTTATTAGCATCATAGTAAAATAAATTGTATAAGGATGATTATTAAAACACTGCATAATAAATATTCCAATAAAGTCTTGATATGAAAAATAAGACACATAAGTAAGGATAAAAGTCAAGTAATAACCTCAATAATGAGTTCATCTTCAGTTTCAACATTGGCATCAATTTGATCGCTTTGCTCAAACTTGGGACTAGGGAGATCCTTCAGATCATCTTTGAACTCAGCTGGAATATAAAAGAAAATCTTTTATTATTACAATTTTAAATTCAATAATATCTTAATTTAACACTGGCATTTTAGGTCATTCCGTATTATTTATTAATGAGCTCATTTACTTTCAATGTATATTTTTTTACCAAGTTATTCAAATAAATGCAAAATTGCTTTTATTTTCCTTGTATGCAACAGATTTATTTAATAGAGACTTACGTGTAGCTGAATCATCGTCAGCCTCAAATTGTTCAAACTCAGCAAAATCATCGTCTTCCAGAGCTGAGTCCTCAAAAGCATGAGTTCCGAACACACTACATAGTAGCAGAGCAGATGTTAACAAGACTATACGCATTGTTGTCTGTAAATTAATAAAGCATCTTTAAAATGTGGAATAGTGTTACCGAGTTTATCTTTGCAGTATTATGATTATCATTATACAAATACAGACTAAATGAAAGCCGCTGTTGTTTGTTCTTAATTTAATAAGATTTTTATAGAGCAGGTAAATATTTACCTATAGTTGAAGTAGTTTAAAAAATCTGGTACAATTCTTACAAGATCCTAAATAGACAAATATGCTCACTAACATTGTATTTTTAATTCTGGTTGCAATGTTGACATAGGTGACGTAGATTTTAATTCAAGTTTATATTAATAAGCTGAATTTGTAGGTTTTCCTTGTTGCCCTAATTTCCTAAGGTCACACATACTGGGTATGGTAAGATTAGAAATGCTAAATAAAAGAATGACTGAATGTATAGCAGTCAAGTTATGAGACTTAGATTAATGAAGTGAAGGGGCGTTACTTATTTATTCCATAATATTCTGGAGGGTCACCACAAATAAAATTAGCCGTCGCTAACACGAAACGCGGTTCGAAGTTAGACTTTATCAAAGTTATTGTATTTTAAGACTATAACCCAAATAAAACTACCTTTTCCTTTATTCCTTGTACTGTCCTGATTCCAAATATCACATTAATAATCAAAAACTACCTAAAATAAATTAAATATTACACAATTTTCATCACCCTCTCTTTACACAAATTATTGCTACACAAATTTATAAAAAAAGTGAATGACATGACAGTCAGGTACTTAAGGCTGACAATAGCTTCCATTGGCTGTAATACTCTAAGATACAGAGTTCTGACCAATCAATGACCGGTATGGCCGTTAACTCGATTGAAAGATTGAAGAATCAGTAATCGGAAACAAATACGATACGCTTGTCACTTTTCAATGTCAATGTCTAAGGACGTCACATGACATTTTCAAACATGGTCCGAATAAAAATTATGCATGTATTATTATTAATTCGATACGAACGTATAGCAATGTATAATATACCTTATGCTTTACCATTAGCAAAAAAATATTTTTATTGGTAGGTTAATAAAATTCCTATCCTAGTTAAAGATGTTGATAACAATACTTAAAACATATTGTAATTTTTGGTTTTCTATTCACCGTTTTCTGAATTAAAAAAAAAATAAAAAAAAACATACCGGCCGAATTGAGAACCTCCTCCTTTTTTGGAAGTCGGTTAAAAATTAGAAGTTGAGTCATAAATAGTTACTTAATTACCAATGTATTTTTTTGTTTATTTTTTAATAAAAGAGCTTGGAAACGAGCAAGCAGGTCAAGTAAGTATAAAATAGAAGGTAAGTACCGAAGTGATTATCCCCGCCGACATTAACTCAAATATCGATTACCTTACCAACTTATTTGTAACTCGAGATGCTGTTGCAGCTTTCCGCTTCTCTAATGTTTTGTTACGATCAAATCAAATGGATTATTGAGACTTAGGGCTGATTTTCCAATAGTCAGATAAATGCTAACTGACTGATAAGAGGTATGTTTTCATTGTCACTTCATACAAATGTCAAGTATTTCGAACATGACGTGCAACAAAAACATACTTACTGATTTTTTGTCAGATAGAATTTATCTGACTATTAAAAAACCGGCCCTTAAGCTTGCAAGACTTGAGATAGCAAAGATGACAAGTAGCCTCTCTAGATTCTTTAAGTGTCCCATAAAAAATACAGCGATCGCGATCTTCTTTAGTTATTCAATATTGACGACGTCTGTGGTGCAGCGTGGTATATATACCGGACTGCTAAGCGGATGGTGCCGAGTTCGATCCCCGGGTCGGGCCAATAACGTCAAAATGGTTTTTTGAAATTGGCTCGTGTCTGGGTGTAACTAGGTTCTCCCCTAGTCCATTGTGTGGTACCTATAGCACAAGCTTTGCTTAGTTTAGGGCCACACAGTTGGTGTGTTAGTCTGGAGATTTATTATTTACTAGTGGCCGCCCGCGACTCCGTTCGCGTGGAAGTCGGTTTCCCGTGGGAATAAGAAGTTTTCCCGCGGTAAAAAGTACCCTATGTCCTTTCCCAAGTTCAGTTCTTTCTTCATACCAAATTTCAACAAAATCGGTACAGTGGTTTAGGCGTGAAAGCGTAACAGACAGACAGAGAGACAGACAGACAGACAGAGTTACTTTCGCATTTATAATATTAGTAGGGAAGTAGGGATTAATAAGAAATACACCGATCGCGATCGCTTTCAAAGTTTCAAACCACGGTTGAATAGACTCGAAGCCGCAGACACGAGCAGAAATTTCCATCGCATCGTGTGGAAGTGGAGAATAACAGCCAAGAAGAGATGGTGGCCTACTGGGAGTTTGAATGTTCGTTAGAAGAATGGGTAGTTTCTTTGACAGCCCAATTATTATTTTTCGCTGCTTAAAAAGTGTTCTTACATCCATGTAGAAAAACGATTTTTGAGCAACAAAAAAGTAATTGGCAATTGTGTTACTTTGCACTGTGAGCAATATATATCAACAGGCGTAGTTACACATTCTCCTACTAGAATATGCGCTTATCCACCTAATAGGTTCAAGAATAATGGTAGGCTGTAACTTATATCGATGATGTAAAACAAACGCCTACGCACAGCTTTTGTCGTCCCAGCAAGGTTGACGTCCTCAAAACGAAGGCAAATAATAGATTACCATTTTGATGGTAACAACTAACAATGGGTGGATTAAAGTGTGAAAAAAGTTATCTTCCATAATGTTCCTTGATTAGATACTATGTAGAACTTTCGTGACTCAAAGATTTTAGAGTTTAAAGGGGAGGAAAAAACGGTTAAAATTTCGTTGTGGTATCATAAATTCGTAGCATTAAAACCTATATCGGCCAAAGTTAAATAAAAGCCAAATATAAAACATCTACAATCTGCATTTTACACTTCTAGAGTCTACTTTTAAAAGGTAAGTTCAAAAGGCAGAGTGCGATATGATTTTTCAAAATGCTAGAGCATCGAGTTTAGTTTTAATAATTTTAAGAGAGATAATTCCAATTAAATTATAATTTGTGACTGATTAGATTATCAATTTACAAACTTGACCATATAAGTTGTTTATTAATTACTCATTTAAAAACATAGATCCCAGTTTCAGTTAAATAATTCATGTAACATGACATACTGCCAGTTATTTAACTGGGAATTTTAAGTAGAGAAGTATTGGTCAAAAGTTTCATAAGTATTTTTCTATAGTCAGAAAAATATCAAACTAATACTGAAAATGCATTTAAAATTTTGTAAAATCGGTAGGTAAAGCCGTTGCGGAGCAGTAAGGTAACTAACATTGTGACACGAGAATTTTATATTTAAGATTAGCTGACCCGGCAAACGTTGTTTTGCCATATAAATGACACGAATACCAAGAATATTATCGATTGATTATATTTTTATCCTATTTTTATATTTGTTCCCACGAGAAACCCCGAGATGTCCCGAGTAGTTGAAATTCATAAATAGAAGAGTTAAGGCGAAGACTAGCACTTAAATAAATAATGTACCTGAATAATAAATATTTTATTACTTCCTAATCACTTTTTTTACAACGTTGTAGTAAGTTGGGAGTAGGTAAGTAGTTATGTTATTGTAACTTTTACGGTAGGTACTTTAATATTATTTTGCACTTTATAACACGTACAATAATATAGCAACCTTTACAAGTAAAAATAATACGATCCCCTACAGAAGTGAATTATGCCTATCTAAATATAGTCGATCGAATCACCTCTAAAACAAAACAAAATCAAAATGACCCGCTTTAATGTCATTTAAGTTTAAAACCTCGATAGCTAGTACAGTTTTGTTTTAATTTTGTTCCATTCAAATTGTTTATTAATGACAAGTGACATGTTAATCTTAACGATACTAGTCTCAGTTTATTGAGACGCAAAACACAGATTTCGCTTACTACGGTAGAAAATTTAACAACGCGTCCTAGATATATGTATTATTGAGACCTGTCAGTAGAGACACAATTACAAACTAATTTATCTTCTTTTTTTTGCCAATATATAAAAATTTGCACGAATTCCTAAAACAGTTTCACAAAACATAAAAATAACTGCTACTTAACATGAAACTAGTTTTTCAAGTTCAATATTCGCGTAAAATACTGTTCGATATACAATCTTACAGAATACCAGTTATAGAGCCATTACCTAGTAAGGAGGTACCAACAGCAATGAGTTTGTCATGCGAGAAATGAAAAGCATTCATGATCTCATCGATCTATATGATAACTATTGTTAGTTATCCTCAAGATCCATGCTTTATGATACAGTTTAATCTTAGGTTGATAGACTTTGTATACGTAATGAATTGTAAGCAGTAAAATACTACTTATTAAGTTATATGTATATTTAACGATTAATTTCAAGAATTTATGCTCTAAAGCGTGCTTTTTATAGTTATTTAAACATAAAAAAATACTTATATCTTGTCAAATATAATAAATTAGCTTTATAATATAAAAAAACGTATTTACGTCGTACTTCAAAGAAAATAATACCTAATTCAAACTAGATGTAAAGAAAAAACCTTTCCGCCTATTAATGCATCCTGCATTGCCTCTTCAATTAATTTAAATTAGTTTAAAATTCCAAGTTGTTATGATTCAGAAGTGTTCTCAGCATAAAAGCGGTGTCCATGTTACATTTGCTGTCAGTCGCTTTAAGTCGCGCGCGCTAGCATATTGTTACTTTTTTAATTTATTTTAAGTTTAAGTTTTTTACCTTTAAAGTGCCAAGATGGCGTCGGCCGTGATAAAGTTCAGTGCCATGGTATTGTTGGCTGGAGTCTGCTTGGGTGATGTTTGTTAGTATTATTTTATTTTTTTTGTCTAAATAGTTTCTCTACCGAAAATCTAGCAGTGGAATAGTTGAGTTTAATCCATGTTGAATAAAACTATATAGTGTAAACACACTCGGTACTACTATAAATTAACAACGAATAAACTTAAGAATGATTTTTATTACTATCAAAAACTGTGAATATTATTATTTAAAACTAAGTTTTACGCACAACAACTAGAGTATATTGAGTTTATACTTACTAACTTTTTGCTGTACCAATACATATTAATTAGTTCTTGTTATCATTTTCAAAAGTTTATAATTAACGGTATTTATGTTCAATTTCTTAGTAAATACAGGTCAAGTAAATAAAAACAACATAATCTCATACATTAGAGTTCAACGCAGTGCAAGGTGCACAGATAATACTTGTCTCTTTCTTAGGATAGAAATAACAACATTTCTTACTGGTTTAAATTATAATTAAACAAATATTTGATAAACTAATAGATCTTTAATAAAATGCTTGTTGATGCATCTAAAAATGATTACAAATGATAAAATAAAAACTGTGTTGTAAAACATATCTCTTTTGTTTGGTACTTATTTCATTTTGATTTATTGTAGTGTTTCAAACATATTTTGATTATGTAGATCTCTACTGTGAAATATAATCCTCCAATATTTTCTTCATAATAACATTAAACATTTTTATAAATATTTATTAAAATTAACTTCTATATTTAAAAAAAATTGTACTAGTAAAACCCTTCTTGGGGTTTTAACCGTAGTCATTCAGGTCGGTTGCCTACTAAATATGTATGTTATTGATGTATCCACGATAAAGATGTTCACGACTTATAAATAAATAAACAATAAATACAGATCGCAATGACAGGATAACAATAAGAAGGATGTATTTACATACCTACAAACAGAAGAACCTAAGTAATAAAGCATTAGGCATGACAGTTTAATACTCTTTGACGCGATGACTTTGTAAACCAGTGATGGCCAATGTTTTCATGTTTGAATCTTAGTTTCAACGAATAAAGGTAAAGAAATTGTTGTTTTGGGTGTAACAACTAGCCCGATAATTCAATTTCTATGAGTTATTGTAATATATGTATGTTTTTTACTGCCTAGGCTTACTCTTAAAGTAAATAAATACACAGCATAATTGATGAAAAATTGAATCATGATACACTCGTTTTAATGCTGTATCCTAAAAGTCATTCTCACAAGAAAAACTTGGATTCCACTATGCTAATACATTATTTCTAGATCCGCAAACAGCGCTTAATGTTCTGCTTATTTACCACATATTCATGTAATGAAGCGTTTATATTTAACTACATAATAGGCGAATACTTAACCTCTATTTTGCTTGAAGGCATTCGAATTATCTTTATGCAATGCCGAAGAGTGATTTAACGCTTCGGTTAGGTATCTAAGGTTATGATAGTTGGAGAGCCCGTTACAAAATCTATAAGGGTTGAAACTTTACTCAATTGTAATAAGTCATAATACCATATTAGACCTTCTTGCTTTTTTGTCTGTATGCTAACAGACCTGTTAAATAATATGAGTTGCTGGGTCGAGTGTTCGTTTGCACAATTGAAGGGTCTCATAAATAAATATTGCAGAAACTGCAACCGATGTATTTGGTAATATTTTATTAACACCTCTAAGTACGTTATTGCTTTAAATCAATATTGAAACAAAAGCAAACTTATTGTTGAATATCGAAAATATTTCCTACTAAAAATCGCTGATCAATATAATGCTGTTGTAAAATTTCATAGTGAGCTCTTTTATATGTTTCTTGATGGATAATGGTTTCCCTCTATTTATAGCTAAGTAGTTAAGTAGATCATTTATTGTATTCTTTATACATCATTATATCTGGTTTTTTCTTAGTTATTTTGCTTTATTCCGTTTCGAACAAGTCCAACAGGATCTCTACATGGCAGTCAGGGCACTGAACGGTAGATATTTTTACAGAAATGTCATAAATAAGGCTTCAACGGCTATAGAGCCCGTTTTACGGTATTTTTATATCGATCTTTGTTTATTTTGTTATAGCAGTCGTAAGTTGCAGCTAGTAGTAGGAACGTGTTTTTATTATTAAATTAAGTTCTTTTAAGAAAGTAAAAGTCCTTTGAATGGACAGAATCCATTTGTATTAGTGTTTTGCGATAACTACTTATATAAACTGTAAACTTTGCATTTAGAATTTCCTTACAATTAGAAGCAGATCGATAGTTAAAAGTATTCCATTACAATGAAAATATAACAAACGCATAACTCTATCCACCTGAGGCTTTATGTGACTTTTAGGAAGAACACACAGATAAAGGTACGAGTATAACACGAGTGTGCATCTTAATTTTCCTAGGTCTTAATTATCTTAATTTTTCTCTTTAAGCATAGATAATGTTAAACCACCTATATCACTTTTATAATTAACAAACTCAGTGCGCGTTGGTGTCTAACATCGTATATTTAGGTTTCCTTCTTAAAAAACTTGTAGGATATAATATATGTAAATTTAATCTACGTAAACAGAGCACTTCAAAGTATTTATGAATCATCAATTGCAAGAAAAAACAAAACTATTTTAAAGGATAATAATGACACACCGATACTTGCAAGTGTCAGTTAAAATAAATGTCGAACTTGACAATATTCAAAATTATGCAAAGAACCCGGATTTAGAGCGCCATTCATACATTCTATAGTACTTCAATAGAATAGTACAAGTTTAAATTATTGTACAATCGCTTGAAACATCAGTGTATTAGCTAACGGAAGTTATTACGTTTCTGAGAAGCAAATAATATTGTTTTAAATTATCCAATTGTTTGGGTAAAGCCGGTAGTCGCTTGTTTATTAATAAACTACTTATGCAAAAAGGTTCTTTTTTCAAACTTGAGCTCATAGTCGAGTTCAAAATAGAGCTCACGTAGAAAAAAACAACAAATATGTCGTCTTATTCATAAAAATAATAAAAACCTTCAACTTTAATAGTTTTATAGTAATTCTCCAATACTTTATGAGTTAATTTAATCCTTCCGGAATCAGACACCGCCGCCGAAGGTTCCAAGGTCTGATGATGCACAGACCTTGACCTCACGATGTTTCACTGTAACCACAAACATCGAGTCTTGTCATCGGACCTTACTGGGAAAATTAAATTGACATTGAAACCACTTTGAGCGTTGAAATGGGGAATTTATAACGCAATTCGGCAGTATGTAAAATTAACTTTGCCGTTTCCTTAAAAAAAAAGTGTGAAATAAAAACGACGCGCGAAATCAAATCCGTGTTAAAACAATTTAGGTAGGTACTTGGTAAATTATTTTAATTGATTCGACTATTTAAGAGATTTAGAAATAATATGTGGTAAAATAAGTAATGTTAGGCTTGTCCTTGACATTTTATAATCTTGTCGGCACGCACAAACTGACACACATTATTATTTACCTACACTTTTAACTATTACGTCATGTTGACTTATCGAAAACCTGTCGCTGATGAATATTTAACGGCTGACGTAGTTAACAATGGTTAAATTACATTTAAGCTATCAAAGTTATATTTGATTGGTTTTTGATGGCCTATTAAATAAGTCATAAAGTCGATAAAGGCATAAATGCCTTAGTCACAAGTTACTTCCAGATAGGAGTTACTTTGAAATATTTTAAAGTCTAATCGGCGGTTTTAAATCTCTTGTAAGAAGTTAAAATATATCAAAACAAGAATATGTTTTTTTTTAAATAAGTTACTATTAAAAACGTATTATAAATCATTATTACCTACAGTAGTTACATAGCATTCCACGGTGAGATTCGACATACAATTTTAATGCCTAAAACGGACCTAATTGCAGGTGCTGATCTGTGTGTTTTTTGCACAAACTTTATCCTTATGATATCTCTAATACGACAAACGAAAACGTTGGATGTACCTGTGTACACCTAAAAAACAAAAAAAAAGCTGTTTTTTTTAACTCTCATAATATGAATTTCCAGCGGAACTCCTGAAGCAGAGCGCCCAGCCGGTCACGGAGGTGTGCCTGGGCTGCATCTGCCAGGCCGTCTCCGGCTGCAAGCAGGGCATCCAGTGCGAGGGCGACGCGTGCGGCTTGTTCCACATCACCTGGGCGTACTGGGCAGACGCGGGGAAACCGACCATTAACGGGAAGTCGCCTGATGCGCCGGACGGTAAGTTGAGGGTAGATGGTCACAAAATTACTGTCGTAAAGCATCAAACAACATGAAAGATAACTTGTTTATTGTTTGAATCATTGGTCTCGATTAATAAATCTGCCAATCGCCATTGGATTTTGTAGATATAAATTAAGCGAATCATGACATGTGCTAAGGCGCGATTGTATTTTACTATGAGATATATTTTTCTTATAAAGTAAAAAGAGAATATAGATATTTTTTTAAATATAAACGTTATATATTTTACATAAAGTTACTAGTTAATTTTGTAGCTGATTAAATTACGTACCTAAGATATTTATTACATACCTACTTATGTGAGCATTTATTATGCGCTTGAATAGTTAGTATTTTGTACATAAGTTAGTTAATCAACCTCGTAACTCCTGGAATAAAATATAATTAAATTATAGTTCATATCTAGCTAGGCATAATAACCAACAATGTTGCGGTTAACCACTAACATATTTGTACGTCATTACATTACTGTCTATAGATTAGGCGATCTAATGTTTTTCTTTATCAAACTTCCAAGTACCTACTTAAAACATTTGTTAGGTGGATGAATAAGAGAATTTATTTAATTTATAAAAAAATGAAACTATCCATTAAGCCTTAAGTCTATCCATTAAGTAAGTCCGGTCAATCTAGACAAAAAAATGAGAGAGGTACATAAATTCCCATCAAGCTGAAAATCAGGAACTTTCAAATTTAATTTTTAATCATATTTTTAACAACCTTACTGATTTTTTAGCTTGATGGGAATTTATGTAGCTCCGAAAGTTTAAATTGACCGGACTATTGCCACTGTTTAGCAGAACAGCAATTAATCGTAAAATTGTAATTATTTCTTATTGTTTATCCTGTATGATTCAAGATGTCATGAAAAACTCATGACATCTGGAATCATTCAACGGTAGGCAAAATCAACCCTTGTTTAGACGATTCTAAACCTACTCTTTACTGTTCCCCCCCATTTTTTCGGTCAGCTGTCATACAAAGACTAAAATTCATATGTGAACTATTCCAGCGTACCCCACCTGCTTACTGTTTTCCCCCCATTTTTTCGGTCAGCTGTTATACAAAGACTATAATTCATACTTGTCAACTATTCCAGCGTACCCCACCTGCGCCAACGACCCCTACTGCGCCGCCACCACCGTGCAGGGGTACATGCGCAAATTCGCACAGGTAAATATACCTACTAATATTATAAACGTGGAAGTTTGTGAGTATGGATGTATGGATGTTTGTTACTCTTCCACGTAAAAACTACAGGATGGATTTTGATGAAACTTTACAGTAATATAGGTTATACATCAGAATAACATATAGGGTACTTTTTACCGCGGGAAAACTTCTCATTCCCACGGGAAACCGACTTCCACGCAAACGGAGTCGTGGGCGGCCACTAGTACCTACATACTTACTATCCTTCTATGTTTCGAGTGTATGACTCTATAGTCAGTCTTGAAATAAAAAATAAAATAAAACAAAACTTACCTATCACTTCTGTACACTTCTCTTATAGAATACGAAGTCGTCAGTCGAGTTTATTTCGTACAACGAAGGCAACCAAGTTATGCTCATCTCAGTAAAAGTGTGAAGAAGTTTTCTCATTGATCGTAAAAGCTCGATAATATCCATTTTGACCAAAATCATTAGAGACGTATGTACCTCGTATGTTGTTAGTTTATCAATAGTAAAACAGTAAACCGTTTACTGTAGTTTATCACCAATATAATTATGTATATTTTGAATTTTACGGTTTGCTTTTTTAACTAGGAACTTAGTCACTGAAAAAGAATCCGGAACGGCGAATACCAACATCCTTTGTTTTTTGTCATTCGATGCTCTTGCGCATATATTATGTTAATTCACTTTGTTTGTGATGCGTGGGATTTACTTATTTTAAATAAAACACGCATTTTATTGGTCGTGAAGATATTTGCATTTTATAAAGTTTATAGGTTTGAGACTTGGCAGTTCAGATTGTTGAAATACGGCTTTATTTATGAACGCACTTTAAACCTAAAGCATTTTAAAGCATTTTTTGTTGTCTTTAACAGTAATGCAAAATTGTAACGAAAGATTGACGGAGACCAAATATCCTTCTTTATATCATCATTATTACATAGTATAAATCCAAGTCGCTAATTTTGACCATTTATATGTTTGTCCACTAACTCCTCCTAAGCTACGTAACGGATTTGAATGCGGTTTTCACCATCTATTAGGGAATTCATTCATTTAAATTTGTAAATAAAGAATATTTAGAAAGAGTTTTATTTAGTTTGCCAAAATTCAATGTTTTGTGAACAAGTCGGCCGAAATTACACCATTGCGAAGCGTGGGCGGGTCGCTAGTTAAGTTTAAAATTAAGTTGAAATTATACTCACATCTATTCTTAGAGTGTCTACTAAAACTGTTTTACAGTAGTGTGGTTTCTGTAGAGATGTGGCCACTCTATGTCACTTCACTTTACTCCGAACTTTTAAAGGTGAACTGAGAGAAGTTCGGCTTTGTATTTTTTTTTTTAAAGTCAATCTCACGCCTGACTTTTTGTCCAGTTCTTAACTTAGCAAAGTCTTTTCGATGCCTGTATATTTTTACGTGCTAGTGATACCACCGTAATTTTTAAAAATTCATGCAACAATTATTAATAAAATAATATTTTTTTCTCTCAGGACTGCAACAACGACGGTGTGATCAACTGCTACGACTACATGGCGATCCACAAGAAAGGAGGTTACGGCTGCGTGGGAGACCTGCCATTCGACTACGTCAACACGTTCAACCAATGCGTCGCTTACGTCGCCGCGCAGCAGGGTTAAAAAAACAACACTGGCATAAAACAAAAAACTTTCCCTCAGCTGTTTATAAAAAAAAAGTTGTCGATAACTAAACGCAAAAACGTACTCATTGTTAGAAATGCATTTAAGAATGTAAATAAAGAAAAAGGCTAAAATACGCATTGAAATTAATTCTGAAATTATTGTACATCAGTTAGTTTAAGTGTAGGTATTTCTACCGTAATAATAAATGTTGATAAAAATAATGGTTTAGTTTTATTGAGTGATTAAAGTTTCAACACCTCATGTTTGTTGCGTTTCGTTCGGTGAGTGCGGTATCCGGTGCCCAATTTTCTCAAAGGCTCAGCAACACACCCCCAACACCAACAGTGTTGCGGGTAGTCATGGGCGGCGGTGATCACTTACCATCAGGTGACCCGCAAGCTCGTTTGCTACCTATATTATAAAAAAAAGCACAAATGGCGGTTTCTACGAAAAAGAGTACAGAAAATTTTTCTTTGTAACTACTCACCTTCAACACTGCGTAGAAAATACTAAAAGCAATAATACTGAAGATACTGTTTTTCGATTGCAACGTTTCTTCGATAACACGTATGGTTAAGTTCTAAAATATGTTTAAGCAGAGAATGGGTTTTTTGTAAAAATTTTACCTTTAATTAAATTCTACACTGCCAACCAGTACGTGACTTTTCTTATACTATGCTATTGGATACCTACGATGTTTTAAAATATAATATTCTTGCTGAATAACCTGTCTACAATTACGGCGTTTTTCAATGTTCAACATTCTGGGATTCTACAAAATACAAATTCAACACTTAGCGAATTTTAATTCAACATTTTGGACTTAGAAATTCAACGTTATGGGAGTTCAATGAAATGCGAATTCAACATATTGAGAACTTAACCTAATGGTCCGAAAGGGAAGTAAATATTGATGCTAGAAAATTATTCTCATAAGTAGTAAACCCACAGAAAATTGTCAAGAGAAAGAAAGTTTAAGATCAATTTTGCGCAATATTACTACGAGGTACTAATCTCATATTGTGCCAATATTCATTGGATAGATTAGCAAAAAAACCTTTAAAGCTATAAACAACACAAATTCACTTATTTTATACACACGATGATTATTTTCTGGTTATCGACCAAAATTGTTGTTTTTTTACACAAAGTTATCCTTACGCACAAAATCTTCCTTTTTAAACGACTTCAAAAAAGAGGACGTTCTCAATACGGCCGGTATGTTTTTTTTTTATTTATGTACATCCATTTTGCCGAGGTATCTGAACCGATTTACGTGATTCTTTTTTTGTTTGATGCGGAATAAGTAGTTTTGAATTGGTCCCATTAAAAATTATTTCAGTTAGGCCTAGTTTTATTTACATTTATCGCGATGTCTGAAATCAAATCTCGCAAGTAAATTTATCCTCGAGCGAAATAATCGAAATAATCGAAATTAATGAAATTAACGGAAAAAACGAAACGAACTAAATGAACGAATTAAACTAAATGAACGAAATGAACGAAGAGAACGAAATAAACGAAATTAACGAAATTAACGATATGAACGAAATGAATTTTGTTAATTTCGTACAAGTTTTGATAAAACTTATACAATATTTGATTTTATTTTTTAATGGTCATGAAAAATAATAACTGGTTTTTCTATTTCAAAACACGTTCTGAAGCTTTATTTAAAGGTATAAAATATAACATTTATACCTACTCTGCCGTTAGGCACTCATTATCTTAAGATACTGACTATACAGAAAATCAGTGTAAGTGCTAAAAACATTGTTGTTAAGCCTGTGTTGTATTCAACCGGAATTAGAAATCTTAGAAATAAATATTATCTAAGAAAAATGTCGGCTAACTATGTGGGTAAAGTATTCCGTATCCGCATTCTGCAATAATAGAGATATTAACCTTATGAATTCCTATTACTTTTTTTGCTTCTGCTAAAGTTTATATTTCACTAGTGGCCGCCCGCGACTCCGTTCGCGTGGAAGTCGGTTTCCCGTGGGAATGAGAAGTTTTCCCGCGGTAAAAAGTACCCTATATGTTATTCCGATATATACCCTATATTACTGTAAAGTTTTATCAAAATCCATCTAGTAGTTTTTATGTGAAAGAGAAACAAACATCCATCCATACATCCATACTCACAAACTTTCACGTTTATAATATTAGTAGGATTCTTTGACTTTTTCTTACATACCGTCCACTGCCCTTCGTGGTAAATTAACTGGATCTCTACGTTGTGTAGGATTGTGCATTTTTTTTCAGTATACAATAATTTTAGAACATACTTGTTTTTATGATTAAAAACCCCCAGCGAAAAAGGTACGTAATGCGTGATGGTAATTTATGTTAATAAGTTCCTTAATGATATTGTTTTAGGTTTGAATTGGCTCGGTAAAATCTTATAACTTTTCACTTCTGAAGCATCGCTTTGTATATGTTACGGCTAATACCCGAAGTGCGGCTTCACCTAGTTTTAGCCGGTTAGAACATCAATAGGTTAGGTTAGTTAGGTTACTTTTTTGATACCACCCAGAAAAAGGAGTCCCGCGTAGTGAGCTAGTGATTAAGAAAGACAAAAGGTCGTAAAAAAACCGCTGACGGTACGATTTTTGAGATTAAAACAATATCTATAACGTCTTTAAGATTAGATTTGATTATTTATATTTTGATAATCAACAGATTACAAGCAAATTATAAATTTTGTATAAAAACAGTAAAAACAGTGTGTTAAACAAATGAATTTGAATTCTTAATTATAACAAAATGTCAACTTGTAAGGAAGATAAATGTTGGTGCAGTACTCTTCACAGCAAAGTTTCGCCCTTTCAGGATTTCTTTCCGGCCACGTCCACATATGAGGAGCTGAAATTAATCATTTATGAAATAAATTAGGCTTTTTCTAACTAACTATATCTGATTATATATTACTAATATAAACCAAGCACCAATTCATGTAGAGGGATCATCAATTCTTTAAAAAGTTAAAAACATATTTTGTTCTTTTGTGAGAAACAAGAAATATGAGGTCTCGATTTAGTTCAAACTATGTAATTGGCGTCTCTTATTGTGATTCTTATGTGCTTTTTGATCCGAAGCGCATATGGCCATAATCTATTTTGCATAGTAAATTTTCATACCAACTTAAATTTACAAATCACCTATACTTACATTTTGGCCCCAATTCTCAAAACATTGTCTAAAGTTAAATTAAATATATCGCTGTCACTTTCTTATGCTTCGTATTAAAAAAGACAGGTACTTTGATCTCACTAAATTTAGTCCACATCATTGTAAAATTGAACGAAATGCGCTGAGGACTAGCCTAAAATTGCCTTCGCCGTGTCATATTGCAAGTACATTTTAGTTTGACAGAACTAAAATGATTACCTCTCTTTGTCTTTAAATATTGAACAGTAAGTGACAGCGATAGTTTTAGTTTAGTTTAGACAGTGTTTTCAGAATCGGGGCTAATTGACGAAAAATACAAAAGCAATATGTTCTTACGCCTCGGATTCCTACCATAGCTTTAAGGTCGGAAGCCACTAACCAATCACGTTTTGCCCTTTCTATCCAAAGTCCTGGAGCGGTTGGTGCACCAGCAGTTGAACAGCTTCTTAGTGTCCAATAACCTACATAACCCTTTCCAATCTGGCTTTCATCCTGGGCATAGTACAACTACGGCATTAGTTAACATTACTGACGATATACGAGCAGCTATGGAGGATCGACAGCTTACTGTTCTGACTTTACTGGACTTCAGTAATGCTTTCAATACTGTTGATTTCGACAAACTGCTTGCAGTCCTACGTTCTCTTAATATATCTCCAACAGTAATAGACTGGTTTCACAGTTACTTGCGAGGACGCCGACAGCGTATATCTATTGACGATAAACAATCCTCGTGGTGTGGATTGAACTGTGGTGTTCCGCAAGGTGGCGTGTTGTCCCCACTCCTTTTCTCAGTTTTTATAAATTCTATAACATCTAATATATCTTCTCTCTACCATCTGTATGCTGATGACTTACAAATTTACACATACGCGTCACTGGAAAACCTTAACGCAGCAATTGCAAAAACTAATATTGATTTAAGTTTAATAAGTGACTGGAGTAAACAATTTGGTGTCGTGGTAAATACTTTAAAGACACAGGTCATTATCATAGGGAGTTGACAAATGCTAGGTAAAATAAATCTACAGCAACTACCTGAAGTTTACTTTGATGGAGTACAGATCCCATATAGTACTGCTGTTAAAAATCTCGGCATTATCATGGACAGCACACTTACATGGAATTCTCAGGTCGAGCAAATGAGCAGGAGGATTTTTGCTGCGGCAGGTAGTTTGTACAAGAATGTGTTACCCATTGCTACCAAAGTTACTCTTGCTCAATCCATACTCCTTCCCATCCTTGATGACGCTGACATATCGTTTATTGACCTGAGCGAGGAACAACTAAGCAAGCTGGAGCGGCTGCAAAATATGTGCATCCGCTTTATTTTCGGATTGCGCAAATTTGACCACATCACGGAATACCGTAACAGACTTGGTTGGCTTCCCATTCGCCTTCGCAGGAATACTCATATCCTATCCTTCCTCTACCGTGTGCTGCATGATTCACTTACTCCGAAATATCTCAAAGAACGGTTTACCTATTGGCACGAGAGACACAATCTTGGCCTGCGAAGTACCTCATCTCTGGTGTTAGCAACACCAGTGAACCACTCAAATTTCTTCAACAATTCATTTACTGTGCAAGCTTTGGAACTCTCTCCCCGTTGAAATTCGTCAATGTAAAACACTGCACCTATTTAAAAAGTCTATATACGAATTGTTCAAATCTAATTATAATCCTAACACACATTGAGTTATCATTCTTTCATATTATTATTTTTATAGTTAATGTATTATTTATATATGTATATTATGTAAGTATATTATTATTGTTTTGTATGTAATGATGTAAAATTTATATGTATTTTATGTATATGTATATGTAGATTTTATGTATAGCTATATGTTACATGTTTAAATGTCTGACTTTTTTAATTGCGCCTATCCGTCAAATCCTTTGCCTTCGACTGTTAATAAAGGTTTGCCTGGTAGAGATTGCTCAGAGCAATAGAATAGAATAGAATAGAATAGAATAGAATAGAATAGAATAGAATAGAATAATTTTATTGATAATCAAAAGATTACAAGTCATCAGAAAAAATATACATTATTGTCATGTCCAGAGTTATAATAATAATAAAAAAAAAAATATTTAATGTCAAAGAATATAATACAAAAATACTAAAAAAATTAAACAATAACCAAAAATAATAATAAAATAAAATTAATAATGCAAGTCAACAATAATAAGAACAATGGTCAAAAGGAAGAAAATATAAATAACAATAAAATAATGCAAATGATAATTTTAAACTATTTAATTATGTTACTAATTCATTGAAATTGTAAAACGACTGCTCAAGGAGCCAGCTCCGTAGCTTCCTCTTGAAGATACGAGTATTGGGTGCACCCGTGACCTCGTCCGGCAGTCTGTTGTAGACCTGCGGTGCCATCGCGTGGATAGTTCGCGTCGCCTTCTCCAGGCGGTGGGCGATTGCCGCCAGCCGCTGCGGGTGTCGCAGGCCATGATCACCATGGTCACCACGTCTGGTAAACATTAATAAATTATCGCGCGCATATATTGCGACGTGCATTATAAGTAGGCTGGGTAAGGTCAGTATCTTTAGAGTGATGAAGTACGGTCTCGCACACTCTTCTCGCGAGATTTGTGCCATCGCTCGTACAGCACGCCTCTGCAGTCTGAAGGCACGCTCCCAATCAGCAGCGCGCCCCCAAAATTCCAAGCCGTACTGCAAGAGCGACTGCACTGTTGCGAAGTAACAAGTCCGCACTGCATCACTCGAAAGCGTCAAGGACAGTCGACCTAGCGCAAAACAAGCCTTGCTCAGTTTCCCGCAAAGATGATCGATATGCGATTCCCAGGTTAGTGCTTGATCCAGGTGGAAACCAAGAAAGGTAACAGAGGTCGTTTGCTGAACCCGCTCTCCATTGAGATACACGACTATAGGGCGACATTGTCGACCAGACAGATCGAACCTCAAGAACCCAGTCTTTGGCAGGTTTAAGGCTAGACCGTTGCAGACAAACCAGTCCGACAACTGCTGCGCAACGGAGTTCAGTGTCGTTTCCAACGCATCGATCGTTGTTGCCGTAATTACAGCCGCGACGTCATCCGCGTACATGTAAATCTCGGCTTGCTGGATGTGACTGGGCAGGTCATTAAGCAGCAAGGAAAAGGCCAAGTTTGACAGAGATGATCCCTGAGGAACACCCATAACAGTGGTGCACGCATCTGAGACAATTTGGCCATTCTGCCCGACGACGTATTGCAGCCGATTTCTCATGAAGTCAGTCAATATAGAAGAAGCTTGTCCCCCAATGCCATAGTACTTAAGTTTAGCACTTATCACGCTATGGTCGGCCACATCAAAAGCCTTCGAAAGATCACAGGAGAGGATTGCAACCTGTAAACCTTTCTCCCGAGCAGTTAATATGCGATCCAACACATCACGTGTAAGTGTGGTGGTGGACCGCTTGGAGCGGTATGCATACTGCCGCTCAGAAAAGGAACTTTGTAGGTGCAGGGTAAGTCGGCTAGCCAAACCGCTCTCCAATACTTTGGCTACAGCCGGAATAATGGAGATCGGCCTGTAACTACCCGCCTCACTTCTTTCTCCTTTTCCCTTATAGAGGGGACAGACCTTAACTTTCTTTAGCGGCTTCGGGTAAACACCGTTCTTGAGGCACATGTTAAACAAAGTAGCCAGAGGGCCTGCAATTGACGGAGCGACATTTCGCAGTAATTCCGTCGATATGCCGTAAATATCTTTTGTAGGTTTATTGGCCACCTTATTTACGAGTATGTGGTATACTTCAGCTGGTGTAAAGGGTGTCATTCTGATGGACCTATCATAGGGGGGTAAAGCAGCGCGTAATATTACCATAGCAGCGGTGACATCTGCGGCTGGCGCTCCGCATTGTGCTGCACTGTTGGTAAACTGCTGGTTAAGGTAGTTTACAAGACAGTGTTTGGATGCAAACTTTTCTTTTGAGCTAGGTTTAGTTATAAAGTCCGTAAAGTCAATTGGAGTAGTATTTTTTCTACACGTTTCACTACTAACAATCTGCCACATTGTTTTGATTTTATTTGTACTGTCTTTAATCCTATTATTATAAAAGTTTAATCTATTTGTTCGCAACAACTTGTCATACTTTAATTTTAAGTCGTTTACTTTTGATTTTATGTCAATATTATATGGAAATTTATTAGAAATAGCTATAATGTCAAATAAGAGTAGTTTCATGTTGAAAGCGTCTGGCGATACCCAAGACTTGTCAAGTGATTTATTTGGTCGTTTTTTTAATGGAAAACTAATGTTAATTTTATTAATAAGAATATTTATTACTTTTTCTGCTAAATTTTCGAGTGACATGTTACGCTCTAATATTTCCGGCCAGTCTATACTCTCAATAGCAGCAACAAACGCGCAATAATTGCTCGTGTTGAAGCTTCGTGACAGTTCATGTTGTGGCGGCGGCGGCGCGCGGTGCCGGCGCAGCTCGCAGCGCACCGCGAGGTGGTCGCTGAGGTTGGTGGCGACGGGCGCGACGCTCGCCGCCGCAGTGTTGCAGTAGACGTGGTCCAGCGCGGTCGCCGCGGTGCGACACACGCGCGTGGGAAACACCACCGTGTTCTCGAAATTATACGATCGGAGCATGTCGTCTAGTTGCTTTTTAGCAGAGTTTACGTTTAAGTAATTAATATTAGCGTCACCTAATATTATGCAGTCAAGTCCCGTATTCACGATGGCTACGAGCAGTCGTTCTAAAGCCCCAATAAAATCAGTATCTCTTATAGTTACTGCGTTCGATCGATAAAAACATACGATAATCATACCGTAGTCTATCAATTCGACAGCAGAAATTTCACAAGTCAGTTCTATTGAAAATTTACATAGTTTGGTTCGTTCAACGGCCTTAATATTAGATTTGACAAAAATACATGAACCTCCGTGTATTAAAGATTTTCTACAATAATTCGATATTAAACTATAATTAAATAAGTTAATACATTTAATTTCGGCTTCCGATAGCCAATGCTCCGTTAAGGCAAGAACGTCGCATTTAAGTTCCTTCTCTAACAAAACTTCTAGTTTGCGAGTTTTTGCATTAAGAGATTGAATGTTTTGTAAACAAACGGTTAACAGTTTGGAGTTGGGCTGTGTTGACAGCTCGTCTCGTGCGGTATTCCTGTCACTACGCTGTATTGGTGGGTGTGGCAACGTCGCACGGGGTTGTGTTGACATCAGTGGATCGTAGATCGCAGGTATCACCGCTTGCGCTTCACCCCCGCGGAGCGCGGGGTCTGACACGAAACCACTCCGTCAGACGTACGGATGGAGGCCAGGAAGCAGGCGACATTAATTTCGAAAACAGTTTTTCGGGAACTCCAATTATAAATGCCGCATGTCGGCAAGACTTCAGGTCGCGCTTTTCAACTGTATAAACATCACATTTAGAAATTTTGTTTAAGTATTTAAGCACATTTTCGGATGATGTATCTGGTCGAAAAGACCAAGCGCTTATGTACTTAGTTTTCTCCACAGTTTGGAGATCGTCATCTACTGGGCCTGCACCGCAGATTATTTCACGGGGTTTTCTTCTACGTTCAACTGTAGTCCACGCGAGGCGATTTTCAATGATGTTACCATTCTCTTGTGGTTTCTTGGCCACATTCATCAAATCGTTCGGTGGTACGTCGGTTGTAGTCGCCGGTCGTGAAACAGTCCGTTTCGCAGCATTTGCTAGCTCACCGATCGCTGTAGCGGCATCTCTCTTCGCCGCACGTACGGGTCGCTGCGTCGTCTTATTGGCCATCATCGGACCCGAGTCAGAAATGCAAACTGAGCTGAGGGTAGGTGGCGGTGGTTTGCCGGTACTTATCAGCTGTTGAATTTGTTGCGCTTGCTTCTCAATTATGTTGTTTTGGACACAAATCTTTTCATCTAGGGCACTGATTTTAGTCACTAAGGTGCACACGGTCGATTGTAGTTCACTTATAATACTTTCAAGCTTCTTTAACGACATTATTAATTTATTTTAATAAATTAACGCGGAGCAAGTTGTTAACACCCCGAGGGTAGGGGGGATTATCAGTTTAGGTTCCTAAACTGAATAGCTAAGATTCGTACCATGCAGTGTTTAATGGTGAGTGGCGTTTGAATCGCACACGGAGGAACGAATGAACGAGATTTGTCTGTGTACCGCAACGCGAGAAAGAAATGACGCAAATTAACGAAATTAACGAAATGAACGAAATAAACGAAATAATCAAAATTAACGAAATTTACGATATGAACAAAACTAACGAAATTAACGAAATTTTTAACAAAATTTTTAACGAAACTAACGAAACTAACGAAATGAACGAAATGAACGAAATGAACGAAATGAACGAAATGAACGAAATGAACGAAATGAACGAAATGAACGAAATGAACGAAATGAACGAAATGAACGAAATGAACGAAATGAACGAAATGAACGAAATGAACGAAATGAACGAAATGAACGAAATGAACGAAATGAACGAAACGAACGAAACGAACGAAAGAACGAAATGAACGAAACGAACGAAACGAACGAAACGAACGAAACGAACGAAACGAACGAAACGAACGAAACGAACGAAATGAACGAAATGAACGAAATGAACGAAATGAACGAAACGAACGAAATGAACGAAATGAACGAAATGAACGAAATGAACGAAATGAACGAAATGAACGAAATGAACGAAATGAACGAAATGAACGAAATGAACGAAATGAACGAAATGAACGAAATGAACGAAATGAACGAAATGAACGAAATGAACGAAATGAACGAAATGAACTGATTATTTTCATTGCAAATTAAATTAAAACCCTATTTAATTTGAAATCATCGCAAAATCTGATAATATTAATGCAATTTTGGAAAATTAAGTACAATATATTTTTTTTCTCTAATCAAAAAAAAAATTGCTTAAAACGTAACCAGTATCCCTCCAGCAATACCCAGTTTTTGTTTTCGGAAGCAGTTCTTTTACACCCCGTATAGCAAAGCAACGAGCATGCGGGTCACCTGATGGCAAGTGATCACCGCCGCCCATGACTACCCGCAACACTGTGGATGTTGGGGGTGTGTTGCTGACCTTTGACAAAATTGGGCACCGGATACCGCACTCACCGAACGAAACGCAGGAACATCGTCCCTACTTCACGTCGGTTTTCTGTGCGACGGTGGTATTTCACCGGTCGAGTCAGCCCACTAATCGCTGCAGACAGAGCCTACAGCTACCACTCCAAAAATTGTTAATAAATCTGTTACCTATTACTTTTTACATTATAGTTATTTAACATTTTATTTATATTATTGATATCGGTAGTTTTGTAATAAAAAACCTAGGTTTACTTAAATGTTCAAAAATCATGTTTTTTTTTTATTCATCTTAAGTGATTAAAATATCGTTGCCATAAACAAAAAGCTTGGTTTTTGATAGAATACAAATTTTTAAATAATTTTCCTGTATTTACACTGAAACAGTCACAGTGAAAAATAAAATTGATAGGTAGGTATTTGCAATAGATCTAGGTTGCTGACACCATTTTTTTTTGTTTTTGTTGACGCGGTGGAATTGCTTTACGCACCATACCCTTCACCGGGGAGTGAAGGGCGTGTGTCGGACTCCCGGCGCCCTGAAAAGGGCGCTGCTCCTTGGCGGCTGACTTGCCGACCAGGGGTATACCGACTAAAACCACCGCGGTGTTCACACTACGTCACCCATAATGCGGGCTCGTGGGTACGCTTGCGCAGTCCTCCGCGAGCCGCGGGTGCTTCCGCCGAAGTGGAACCTCCAGGGGGTAAGGCGGCAGTCGCCACCCTACACACTCCGTGGATCACGTGGCCAACCTGAACACAAGGAAGACCACGTCCGTCGTGACCCCGTGCAGTCGGGAGTAGGAGTCCCCACTCCCACCACCCGAAGGGTCACCGCCTAGACAGCGGCGATTGTGGCTGCGTAAGCCCTTCGTCGCCGCCCAGGCCGCCTCCGGCGGACCGGATCCGAGAGGGGATCATCCTCCCGCATCCGCTCCGCAGGTTGCTGACACCAAGCTGAATCAGTCTTAACCCATTAAACAGGCCGTAATGTAAGTAAACAATGCATATTCAAATCAACATACTTATTTGGTATTAATGAATTTTTTTGTTACACATTAACATTATGCGATTTCAAAAAAAAGAGTTAAGTGAGTAGGAAAATGTCTCAGAAATACAAATTTATTCACTTAACTGGCAATATAGAAAATCGTCGCATTTGCTAGTTATTAGTTATTATAGTAAGCAATTTCATAAAACACGTTGCAAATAGGTTGACCTTTTCTTATCAGTACATACAGTTACTGATTACTGATTACATTTATTGCAATAATAATCAATCTTGTCTGTCTTAGTACTTAAGGCACTGTCTGATTATTGTGTATTACTTTGATTTTGAGTGACCAAAGACTGAGGTGTTGACATTTAAATTAACAATTAAGGTAAGTTCTAAAGAGCTTAACATAGCAAAATGTTGTTTACGATAAATGTAGAGGCAAGCTAAAAATTTTTCATATAAATTACCATTTTACATGGATCGCACTGCAGAGTAAAACCCAAATCTGTTGTTGCTTCTATTTTTTTGAACTTTGGACCAATTAAACTATGATGCAAATAAACTGTTCATTTGTTTCAGATGAAGACCCTGTTTACCCTTCTTGTCATTTTCCTCCTGACACCTGACATTGACAGCGCGCCAACCCCGCCTAAACACAAAATGAACTCGAGGGATAGTGGTGTCGCCATTAAGGTATGCGGCACTAAGATTGTGCGCCTGCGGTATATGCTGTGCGAAAGCTCGGTCGAGGAAGAACGGGGGATCGTACCACCAGCACCGGAAAGTAAGAAACGTGAAAATTCTGTATATCCTACTAACTAATCCTACTAATATTATAAATGTGACAGTTTGGGAGTATGTGAGGATGTATGGATGAATGTTTGTTACTCTTTCACGTAAAAACTACTGGACAGATTTGGATGAAACTTTGCAGTAATATAGGCTTCCGACCCTAAAGCTATGGTAGGAATCCGAGGCGTAAGAACATATTGTTTTTTTATTTTTCGTCATTTTATGTATAAGTATAGGTGATTTGTAAATTTAAGTTGGTATGAAAATTTACTACGCAAAATAGATTATGGCGCTTCGGATCAAAAAGCACATAAGAATCACAATAATATATATTTCTTGTTTCCCACAAAAGAACAAAATATGTTTTTAACTTTTTAAATAATTTATGACCCCTCTACATTGTTAGAAAAAGCCTAATAAATGATTAATTGCAGCTCCCCATATGTGGACGTGGCCGGAAAGAAATCCTGAAAGGGCGAAACTTTGCTGTGAAGAGTACTGCACCGCTGAAGAATTTATAAAGAAAATGTGTTAACATTTATCTTCCTTATAAGTTGACATTTTCTGTTAATTAAGAATTCAAATTCATTTGTTCTATATACTGTTTTTTACTTTTTTATTCATTTTTATAATTAACTTGTAATCTGTTGATAATCAAAAAATAAATAATCAAATCTAATCTTCAAGACGTTATAGATATTGTTAAAATATATTTAATCAAAAATCGTACCGTCAGCGGTTTTATTATGATCTTTTGTCTTACTTAATCACTAGCTCACTAAATTCCGATATGCTGTTTTATTGTTATCGAGTTTTTAGTAATATATACAAAGCGATGCTTCAGAAGTGAAAAGTTATAAGATTTTACCGAGCCAATTCAAACCTAAAAATAATATAATTAAGGAACTTATTAAAATAAACTACCATCACGCATTACGTACCTTTTTCGCTAGGTGCTTTAAATCATAAAAACAAGTATGTTCTAAAATTATTGTATTCTGAAAAAAAATGTTACTGATTCCTACACAACGTAGAGATCCGGTTAATTTACCACGAAGGGCAGTGGACGGTACGTAAGAGAAAGTTAAAGAATGAAATATAAACTTTAGCAGAAGCATTAAAAGTAATAGTAAAGTAAAATATTAATGCAGAATGCGGATGCGGAATACTTTACCCACATAGTTAGCCGACATTTTTCTCAGTTTTATTTACTTATTTCTAAGATTTCTAATTCCGGTTGAATACAATACAGGCTTAACAACAATGTTATTTACACTAACACTGATTTTCTGTATAGTCAGTATCTTAAGATAATGAGTGCCTAACGGCAGAGTAGGTTTAAATAAAGCTTCAGAACGTGTTCTGAAATAGAAAAACTAGTTATTATTTTATATGACCAATAAAAAAATACATTCATAAATGGTAAAAAGTTATTTTCAATCGGACCCTACGTTCATTTTACAAGCTTCGTTTGCGAACGAGCTTCTTTTCTACTTGTTTTTCATATTAAAGCCGTAAATAACTATTAGTTACATATTATGAGTTCTATGAAGTTGCCAAAAAATAACCACACACTGACGCGTATGTAGTAACCCGTACGATGGCATAAAGGGGAAGGAAAATGATAAAATATCATTCCATTGTGAAGTTATTACGTAAGTATCCGTCAAAAACACAAGTTAAACGTTACAGAGGACACATTCCAAAAAAAGTATCCAGACAAAATGAGAAATGAAAAATCATATTTGGAGTTTTATTCATTTTTTTTAATAATTTATTGTTAGTTTCTCTGCTTTATAGAAAACTATTTCGTTTCAAGAAAGCTAATAAGATGAACTTCTAAAGGACTAACGTCTTATATAAGTTACACTAGTGGCCGCCCGCGACTGCTTTCGCGTGGAAGTCGGTTTCCCGTGGGAATGAGATGTTTTCCCGCGTTAAAAAGTACCCTATGTGTTATTCTTATGTTTAACCTATATTACTGCAAAGTTTCATCCAAATCCGTCCAGTAGTTTTTGTTTTTTTTACGTAAAAGAGTAACAGGGTTGGATTTTGAAATCGGTCGCCTGATTTAGAGGTTGTGGGGTGGGGTGGAGGGGAGGGGTCTGAACCCCCTACAAGTAATTTTGGCTGCCGGAGTTGCGTCTAAATATTATTTTAAAAAAATCAAAATTTCCTAAATACTTGCACAATTGCGTAAATCGGAACGTAACTTACATGCTTTAGTACAGCTTGTCAATGTTTTTTTGGTGATTAACGTGAATCGGAACGCATTTAGAATCTTGGATGAATGATATTGACAGCTCTAATGTCAAATTTGTACGTAGCTCGCGTCATTTCTTTGCTTTCGAGTAAATGTGAATGTGTTCTTCCGTATTGTTTTGTGTTTTTTCTACGACTTGGCTACGTTTACATAATTCTTAGGTAATTAATAGCAATGTCTTACTCCGAGTTGACACAATCCGACATCAATGGGTTAGGTTAGTTAGGTTACTTTTTTTAAACTGCCAGAAAAAGCCGTTGACTCATGATTGAAGCGAGTTTTTATACATATAAATTGGCTACTAAAGGTCGCCATATTGAGGGCTTAAAAAAATTTTTTTTTCCGGCGGCTGGAAATGGTCAGGAGGGGTTCAGACCCCTCCCCCCCCACCCCCCCACAACCCCTAAATCAGGCGACCGATTTTAAAATTTTAACCCATTCCTAAACGTGTGTATATAAATTTCTTTTAAGAGGTTAAGTACTTCAAGAAATTATGATTTCCTATCAATTCTTATAACACAATATCACACTAGACATTGCTTCCCATTTTTACATACCAACTTTTGACGTAGTTTGTGTGACGTAATCAATGACGATTCCTTATTTGAAAAATCCTTTCTTCACTATTATTTTCCTGTACGTCACATTATTATTTACTAGAATCGCACGTAGGTTCAAATCTAAATAAATCACGACTCACAATACTACATATCTGTATAACCGGACTGTTTTTGTTCAGTTTTTTTCTCATCTTCTTAGAAGTTGTTGTACGTAATTGTATTCAAAATCAATAGATCATTACTACTATTGAGCAGACGATGCGGTAGTGAAAACACAGTTAAATGAATGCGAGTTTAATAGTTATTTTTATTTAAATTGTGTAAAATAATGAATAAAATAACGTTTGTGATCTGTTTTGTGTTAGTGTGGTGGTGTTCGAGCGTGCTCGGTAAGTATTCGATAAGATAATCTTTGAACTTTGACGCATAACTGTGTTTTAAGTTAAAATTTAAATAAAATGACCTAAATTTAGTATTCTAGTTTAATTTGTTACGGAATTGATGGGGTCATTCAATCGTAGAACAAAATCGCTTCATGCAAATATTTTTTTCTTTAAGAGAAACAAAATTAAAAAAATATCTTTGTTTTTTATTATTGCTAAGATAAGGTGAGCGATACGGTGTCAGGAATATTGATTTTCTGTTATTTGAGTCATTTTTTAAGTTTTGTGACACAAGTACCTATTTCATATTCAGGACTCAATATTTTATTTAATATTTATCAAAGTTTTCGCTTATTTAATCAAAAACCTATATATTTAAGCTTTAAAAAGTTAGGTCGAAAATTTTAAAAAAACTTTTAGCGTTGTATCCTATAAGCAATTACTGGTTAGGTCACTCACCTTAACTTTAACTTTTTTAGACGATCTAAATCTTTAAAAGCTACTTCCAAAGTAGATACTCATATTTAGAGCCACGCTCTCAGAGGACTTCAAATATCTAAACATACATATTAAAGTGATTGTATCTGCTCATTAAAAGATATCTACGAGTATGAATCTAAGGTAACGGCACCAATTACGACGCTGGACCAATTATGGTTTTTCATCGACATTTCCTATTCCTATAGCAACTGTAATCAGTCATGCCAGTATTCAAAGTGCTATGGAATCAAATTTTAGGACTATCCGCAATTTAGTTTTCGACAATAGCCCTTTTTCCAGACGTAGGTATTTTCATTTGAAAAATTTAGAATTTCTTACGAGGATCGCGCCGCAAATAGGTACATTCATAAGCTTTTTAAATGAAATGAGCAACTGTGTTGTTATTTATTGTAATTATGGGTGGAACCATTGATAACAAAAGTTTAATAAAACGCTCCAACATAAAACCCCAATGGAATTTTACACGTAATTTTTTTCAAAATTCATAATTGGATCTGATGCTTGGACCCAATTATGAAATTACGTTCAATCAGTGTATTTTTGATTTTTTTTTTATCTTGTACTGTAATACTAGTAAACTGTTTCAAATTGTTTATTTTAGTTTTTAAACGAGCAGCAAATGAAGCATCTGCTCAGTTGTCAATATTTTGTGTATATGTATTTAGGCGTCCGATATCAGACGGCCATAATTGGAGTTTGACAGAGGGTATATTTTATTAAGATTATTTTGATGAAACTAGTAATAATCTTATTTTAAGAATCGAAAACTTATTCTTAAAGACACCACTTATCAACGTGCAAATCCCCAGAAACGTGTAAAGTAAAACGTATAAATTATAGAGCGAAAACGTAAAACCAATCCTTATAACTTCCATATTTGGGTATTCTACCTTACCCGCCCACTTAAATTTTAAGTATGTCCATCATTTTTTGTAGCCAAACAAAAAGAAACAATGCCAGGGGACATTTGGCGGAGAGTGATGTAATTTCTATTACCTAGTAAATATTATGAAGTCATCGATTCTAGAATTTGTAAATGAAGCAGCTGGTAAAAAAGTAATCGGCCTAGAGTATTCTAGAAAATTGAAGCTTACACTGTATAAATTTGAGACAAATTTATGCATTTATTCTAAAACCAATAGCTTAAAATAGAATCGGTAGACATTTTAGGCTACATCCTACTCTGGAATCAACGGTAACGATCAAAGACTTATAGGTAACTAGCGACCCTCCCACGCTTCGCAATGGTGTAATTTTGGCCGACTTGCTCACGAAACGTTGATTTTTGGCTAACTTTACAAAACTTTTTCCGATTGTTCTTTATTTACTAATTTTAAATGAAAAAAGTACCTAAAGATGGTGAAAACCGCATTAAAATCCCTCAACTGGTTTAGGAGGAGTTAGCCAAACATACAAACAGACAGAATTAGCGACTTGGATTTATGATGATACGGACATATTCATTACCTTAATAGACAAATATTTAAAAATGTAAATAAAAAAAATTATCGAATCGTTTTTGTTTTGCATTATATCTTTGACTAAATAAATCACCCTGTTTATGTTGTCGCAAACGTTAAACATACCTACTCGTGCGAAGCTTTTTTATAGTCAATATTCTCCCTCAGGCGTGTACATCTCAAACCTGAACGACAAATGCTTCCGCTGCCTCTGCCACGTGTCCGGGTGCGACACCACGCACGGCTGCAGCGGCGGCTACTGCGGCCCGTTCTACATCTCCAGGGTGTACTGGGTGGACGCGGGGCGCCCGGTGCTGCCTGACGATGACCCTGACAGGAAGGAAGGTAGGACCATGCAATAGTGTCTAACTGTCAAGTGTCCGGGTGCGACACCACGCACGGCTGCAGCGGCGGCTACTGCGGCCCGTTCTACATCTCCAGGGTGTACTGGGTGGACGCGGGGCGCCCGGTGCTGCCCGATGATGACCCTGACAGGAAGGAAGGTAGGACATGCAATAGTGTCTAACTGTCAAGTGTCCGGGTGCGACACCACGCACGGCTGCAGCGGCGGCTACTGCGGCCCGTTCTACATCTCCAGGGTGTACTGGGTGGACGCGGGGCACCCGGTGCTGCCCGATGATGACCCTGACAGGAAGGAAGGTAGGACATGCAATAGTGTCTAACTGTCAAGTGTCCGGGTGCGACACCACGCACGGCTGCAGCGGCGGCTACTGCGGCCCGTTCTACATCTCCAGGGTGTACTGGGTGGACGCGGGGCGCCCGGTGCTGCCCGATGATGACCCTGACAGGAAGGAAGGTAGGACATGCAATAGTGTCTAACTGTCAAGTGTCCGGGTGCGACACCACGCACGGCTGCAGCGGCGGCTACTGCGGCCCGTTCTACATCTCCAGGGTGTACTGGGTGGACGCGGGGCGCCCGGTGCTGCCCGATGATGACCCTGACAGGAAGGAAGGTAGGACATGCAATAGTGTCTAACTGTCAAGTGTCCGGGTGCGACACCACGCACGGCTGCAGCGGCGGCTACTGCGGCCCGTTCTACATCTCCAGGGTGTACTGGGTGGACGCGGGGCGCCCGGTGCTGCCCGATGATGACCCTGACAGGAAGGAAGGTAGGACCATGCAATAGTGTCTAACTGTCAAGTGTCCGGGTGCGACACCACGCACGGCTGCAGCGGCGGCTACTGCGGCCCGTTCTACATCTCCAGGGTGTACTGGGTGGACGCGGGGCGCCCGGTGCTGCCCGATGATGACCCTGACAGGAAGGAAGGTAGGACCATGCAATAGTGTCTAACTGTCAAGTGTCCGGGTGCGACACCACGCACGGCTGCAGCGGCGGCTACTGCGGCCCGTTCTACATCTCCAGGGTGTACTGGGTGGACGCGGGGCGCCCGGTGCTGCCCGATGATGACCCTGACAGGAAGGAAGGTAGGACCATGCAATAGTGTCTAACTGTCAAGTGTCCGGGTGCGACACCACGCACGGCTGCAGCGGCGGCTACTGCGGCCCGTTCTACATCTCCAGGGTGTACAGCCCCCCAAGTCAAGTGGCAAGTGATATTTGCGATAGCGAGTGAATAGGAAAAATATGTATGAAACTGTCAAATTGCAAGCTTGACAAAAATGTCAGTTTCATACATTTTTATTCTATTCACTCGCCATCGCAAGTTTCTATTGCCACTTGACTTGGGGGGCTGGGTGGACGCGGGACGCCCGGTGCTGCCTGATGAGGACCCTGACAGGAAGGAAGGTAGGGACGTAGGAACAATATGTAATGTGAGGCAGTGGGCTCGTATATACTACCAGTAACACAATATGGAGAAGAGGTGCTGCTTGACTTCGGAGAGAAAGGAAGAACCACAACAGTAATAAGTTAATAGCAATGAGCTCCTATTAACGCGCCCATTACAAGCTGACCGACTGCTAAAAATATTTTAAAATCTTACCAAGTATCGCAGCACTTCTCTCTTGAGTTAATCATAAGTAAACTGACATAAAAAAAAAACTAAATCAAGTGTTAACCGGAATTTCGTTGATGTTCTTTTTGAGACTCTTATCTCGTTGAAATCTTTTATATGGAAAACGCGTTGAAAACCATTGCATTTATTGTATTGTTGTGTTTCAGCGTTCCAAGACTGCGCACGCGACTACTACTGCTCTATGAGAATTATTGAAGGCTACATGGCTAGGTTTGGCAGGGTAAGATGAATTGAAGACATATTTTATTATGCTAGCATACGAAAAAAAAAAGAAAATTATTTTTAATAGACTATGATTTAATTTCAATTAAGTATGATAAATAAAGTGTGGCAAGATACTCAGTTTATATTGTGTGTAATAAAAACTACAATCGTGAAGTCGTACTCAGCATAAACACAAGTTAATATTTTTGCTATCCTAAACAAAAAAAATGCTGAAAATCCCTACTAATATTATAAATGCGAAAGTAACTCTGTCTGTCTGTCTGTCTGTCTGTCTGTCTGTCTGTCTGTCTGTCTGTCTGTCTGTCTGTTACGCTTTCACGCCTAAACCACTGAACCGATTTTGATGAAATTTGGTATGAAGAAAGAACTGAACTTGGGAAAGGACATAGGGTACTTTTTACCGCGGGAAAACTTCTCATTCCCACGGGAATCCGACTTCCAAGCGAACGGAGTCGCGGGCGGCCACTAGTCTTATATAAAAATAACTCAGTATGAATCTTTATATCTACTTTTACAATCAAAACAAACTCAAATCTATTAATTAATGAGGCAATAAGTATTCGATTTAACTAATAGTCTTCTAAAAAAGATCTTAGATAGAGAAGCATAAACAATGAATCATTGTTATTAAAATAAGGCTATAATTATAATGTAATTTGTAGGACTGCAACAACGACGGTGTAACCAACTGCTTCGACTACATGATGATCAACCACAACGGCGGCGCGGCGTGCCACGGACCACTGCACCGCAGCGCCGACGGCCGGGAACGCCTCACGCGCTTCCAGCAGTGTGGGTTCTAACACTTGATAATAGATGGCGGTAGCGTCGTTTTTAATGTTGCAGCTTTGTAGTTGTAAGGTACTTTGAGATTATTTTGTTAGCGAATAAAAATCTAAGTTGCATTTGTTGTTAAATGTGTTGTTTTTGCTCTACGTTCCATGATACATAAATTCGTATTTTTGTAAAATTTTTGGGCGAAAGTAGATATGACGTATCTAATAATAACGTAAGTAAGGCAATAGGTAATAATTAAATTAAGTAAGTAGATATTTAAGTACTTTAATAAAATAAAAATACTCAATCAAATAAAATATATTTTATTTCTATATTTTAACATAATTTATAATCAGTCAATTTCAATAGATCAAGGATTTAACAGTGTTTTTCTATGTTGTAATTTCAAAACATATTCAAACGAGTTTTTAAAGTATATCTATTTAATAAGTATTTGTTTTATATTTAACAAAATAGTTAAGGAAGATTTGCTATTTACATAAAAACGGAATATTTTCTTAACCTATCATTAAATCTATAAATAATTATTTTCATGTTATTGCTGTAAGTGTTTTAATTCTATCCCACCTTTCTTTAACGTTGCCAACCTAAAAAAACATATTTATTTAAAATTATTTCAATGTTCAAAACTCTACCATATTTAAAACTGAACCATTGCAGCTATTCCAGTACAATTAACTTATTTAAACTAAAATCTTACATCTTAAGATACAGATTATGAAAGTATAATATAGACACCTATTTTAATTTTACTTTGCTATTTGATAATTGTAATGGTTTTTTTGATATTGAAAATATGCCAATTATTTATTTTCAATAAGTAATTTTCAACACTTGACATAATGTAAACTTATTTAAAATGAAGTTGTGATGAAAAATTTAGCTTTTGAATTTAAACCCTGAAAAATGGTCCAGAAATAATTAATTTAAGACGTCAAATGACACGAGAGGTGGCGAAGACTCCCAGGATTCCTCGTTGTTTACTTCCTCATCTTCCGAGTCTTCTGGGAAACGAGTCTGCAATAAAATACATGTAATAAGTTTCTGTTGACTTTTTTAGTTTTTTTATTGCAAGTCAAGCAATTACCCAAGGTGCTACGCGTTTTCCTGCAGATTGTAGAGACGATGCTTGATTAGCTTGCCAATCCTGAAATATAAAAATGCTTATTTTATTATTATTTTTCTGTTACCAACCTCGCTTAAGCTAATTGAAAGATTTTTTATTAATGGTGAAAAATATATTTTTGAATGGAAGAAAGACAGTTGGTTATCACTAGTGAAAAATACTGTTGTACTCTTCTACCATACCTGACGACATCTGTTAAGCAATTTAAGCGATTTCCAGGTCGGACCAAATTAGTTAAAATGACTTTTCGTATATTGGTCCGTGTCTGGGTGTAACTAGGTTCTCCCCTAGTCCTATTGTGTGGTTCCTATAGTACAAGCTTTCCTTAGTTTAAGGCCACACAGTTGGTGTGTTAGTCAAGAAAAAAACATACCTGGTAAGCATCATTGAATGCGTGTGCGAGTGACAGCGCCAGCGCGCGCGCATGCCGGCGGCGCGCGCACACGAACACGTGCACGACGTGCGCGTCCCCCCCCGCGCCGCCCGCGCCGCCGCCCCCGCGCCCCTCCACCACGGCCAGCACGCGCGCGTTGGACGCGTCCGCCGAGCAGTACGAGATCCTGGGGAGATTAGTTAAATCATAGTTTTCCACTGCTAATTGTAGATGGCAGCATCGGAGCCAGAAGAGTTTTGATTGCTGAACTAGACTAGGTACTTAGGGACAGATTATTGTTCTCTAAATATATTCATTCTAAACAATCAGACAGTTGTTATAGTTAGTTAGTTATAGAAATATATTTTCAAATCCATGGTTGGTGGCTATACCATTACTAAAGGTTATACAACATATCAAGAAACGAAATTAAAACGTAAAACATGTCTACCTGTATATTGATACACTGATGACATTATCCTGCGTCTCCGAGTCGGTCACCACGATGCCTTTAGGACTGATGTCCAGATTCACCTTCTGTAGCTTCTTGTTCATTCCTGGAACATTCATCATTATTTTCAACAAAATTCCATTCCAAATTTAAATTAACTATAGTATGATTGCTACGAGTATTTTGTTATGTCATAACATTTATAAATGGAACGCAGAGGGGTGTTTCGTCGTTTGACCCCGGTCCTGAAAGCACCGCGGTGTCAAACGCACAACGACGATTTTTGAATGGGTCGATTGGCCCCGCGGTGCTAGTTAATAATAACAACGGTGTCAAACGGGAATAACATTTTTCGACTTCGTCAGTTGGCACCACTACCAAAAATCTTATTTTTGATTTTTGTACAGTTGAGTACACAAGTAAGTTGTAGATTAAGTAGGAAGGTAAGGTAAAAGCCATCATTTAGTGAATAGATTATTAAAAGTGGTAGCGGGATTGCAAAGCGCGAGTGATATTTATGATGTCACATCTATGTAATACAATAGCTCCTTACCAACTGGTAAATGAAATTTTTATTCGTCAATTTAATAATAATGAAACAAACAGAATGTTAATAAAAATATTTATTTTAATGAGTACAAAAACGAGATCATACAATGAATTACAAATTGCAGAATGATTAAAGGTATATACGCACAGTTTTATTTGGTTTGTTAATTTAAATCGAATTTCACGTCTATATAATAATATTGAACTAAGTTATAATCGTATTAATAATATCTAACTAGAATAAACCTTTTTAATCAAAGCTATATGATAAAAATAATAGTAACATTTATAAACATTTCTTTACAATCACAGAGTATAGACTACTTTCAAAAAAGATTTACAATTATATCACAGATTGATTTGGCTTGTTATTTTAAATCGAATATCATGTCTTATATTAATAATATACTAATAATATCTAAAAAGAATAAACCTTATTAATCAAGGCTATATGATAAAAAAAGTAACATTTATAAACATTTCTTTACAATCACAGTCAGAGTAAAGACAACTTACTAAAAAGATTTACAATTAAATCACAGATTGATTTGGCTTGTTAATGTAAATCGAATATCACGTCTTATATTATTGAACTAATTGAAGTATAATCATAATTATAATATCAAACAAGAATACACCTTTTTAATCAAAACTATATGATAAAAAATAGTAACAAAAATTAACATTTTTTACAATCACAGTCAGAGTACTTACAAAAAAGATTTACAATTAAATCACAGATTGATTTGGCTTGTTATTTTAAATCAATAATCACGTCTTATATAATAATATTGAACTAAGTTATAATCACAATCATATAAATAATGAAATATAATAAAAAGCAAATAAATCATTTCCTTAATTTTTGTAGGCAATGACTTGTAATAATATAGTATAAGAAATATGGTGTGAGCGAGATGGGCTTAGCCCTACCTCCCGCTTACACAAATGATGCACTTTTGTATTTAACGGTACATAATTATTGGTTAATAAAACAGCGGTGTCAAACGACGAAGTCCAGAAAAGTTGTTCACCGATTGACCCCGCGGGGCCAATCGACCCATTCAAAAATCGTCGTTGTGCGTTTGACACCGCGGTGCTTTCAGGACCGGGGTCAAACGACGAAACACCCCGCAGAGCGCTAAATCAAAAAATCTGTAAATTTAGCAGAAATTTCCTTTGTTTCTCTTACTAAGCTAGATTAGGGGTCAGACGCAGAATACTACATGATTTGTCTTTAATATAATTAGGTTAGTACTTCTATCGTTAAATAATGTAAATCAAAAGGAAAGTAGGTAGGTACTATTTGATTTTAATTATTCTTCCTGCCCTTTGCCGACAGGAGCCAGACAGCAATAAACCTCGTCGGCAAACACATAAGAAAAATATAACGATTTTATTAATAAAAATACTCAGACGATATGATATTAAATAATTCATTACTTTGTCATACATTTCAACCTTATAAGACACAGGGTGTACTTAAAGTTTAAATGTGTCATTTCATATATTGCATAATAATTTGTAGACAACAATATAAATGGATTACAATTATCTATAAATATATTAAAGACGTCTCTAGTTAACGCGGTGTTTGTAGATATCCTTTATCAATAACATTTTCAGATTTTAATAAAGGATAACTTCCTTTATGAATTAAAACAAAGTTTATATTTTTACCTAACTATGTTGTCTATCCCTACTTCCCTACTAATATTATAAATGCGAAAGTAACTCTGTCTGTCTGTCTGTCTGTAACGCTTTCACGCCTAAACCACTGAACCGATTTTGATGAAATTTGGTATGAAGAAAGAACTGAACTTGGGAAAAGACATAGGGTACTTTTTACTGCGGGAAAACTTCTCATTCCCTCGGGAAACCGACTTCCACGCGAACGGAGTCGCGGTCGGCCACTTGTGTAAAATATGTTAGAGTTGTAAACGTTTTTCAAGATAGACATTTATTTCATTATTTTATTACATTTGGTTGATCACGTCTTACAAAACACCCTGTATAAATCATTAAGTTATTATTTTTCTTTTATAAATAAACTATAACTCATCTTATAACAACAATGTCCATATCAACATTTGATTATGTTAAAAAGCATAATATCAATGAACTCCATGAAATGAAGATTTCAAAACATATCTATTTCTTTTAATTAAAATGTATTTTGAGAAATAAAAAGAAACCCGAAATCTATGGCAGCGATTATACATACTTATGTATTAAAATATTCTAAATTAGGTCGCTCGACAATGATTCCTTTTAAAGCTTACTTAACTTTTTTGATAGTTGCGTTCAATAGTTTAAGTGAAGTTAGCGTTTGAAAAGATAGCGATTAGTGTTTTTCTTTCAAAGAGCTATTCCATGTGGCCATACTATACTATTAGTCTATGTCAACTAGATACCTTTGTCAGTTGCAACTTGCAAGTGCTGCGCTAAAGGATTATAAGAAAAAAATGATCGCGTTTGGTGTTTTTTTTATGATATAGGTGGCAAACGAGCATGCGGGTCACCTGATGGTAAGTGATCACCGCCGCCCATGACTACTGTTGGTTGTTTGGGGTGTGTTGCTGGCCTTTGAGAAAATTGGACACCGGATATCGCACTCACCGACAGAAACGCAGGAACATCGTCCCTACTTCACGTCGGTTTTCTGTACGACGACGGCGGTATTTCACCGGTCGAGTCAGCCCAGTAATCACTGCAGACAGAGCCAGAGCTAGACTCTACCACTACTGAGAGTCTTTTTACAGAGAGCCCCGAGTCCCTCCATCCTATACCTACTTAAGTCTATGTCAATTGTCTACCTACCTTTGACAGTGACAAGTGCTGCGCGGACCGCCAGCGCAGTAGCGGGCGCGGAGGCGGCGCGCTCCACGGGGCTCGCGCCTGCGTACCTGACGTCCACTTGTTCCCGCCCATTCGTCTCTTTGGACTCCCGCCACCAGCCCTCGCCTTCACATTCAGCTAATGCCAGCTCTTCACATAGTTCTGGGAAAAGATATTTTTTAATTGTAATTCGTAATATCTTAGGTTTTTCAAGGCAGCCAGTAGAGCATAGAGCTTAATCATTTATTAAATATCAGAGATTTAGAAAAATACAACCGCTTTTCTTAATAAAATCACCTTTTGGTAAAGGTGTAAGTATTAAATAAAATCAAGATTCTTAACACCGTTTTTAACCGAAAATCGGTAAGCAAATAGTTGCTTTATTTTTTAAACCATTAGAATATTTGTCTTTAAACCACTGTGAAAGTACCCAAAAGTATGCATTAAGAATTAGAGTAACTCTACATGAAACCACTATTCTTATTTCACCAAGGTTACACCAAGAAAACACCTCTAGAAATCCCTATTACAATTTTATGGAAATGCCCAATCGACAGGAAGTGAAACTAGCAAATTGATAGCAACTAACAGACAAGTTGATTAATCACTAATAATAATCGATCACCTACTTCAGTGGACTTCTAAGTACTCGTTGGTTAAGTTAGCCAGTTGCAAAACGTAGTTATAAAATTTTATATGGCAATACTTAACAAATAGTCGGACATTCAAAACGGTGAATTCTACGTATCGTTTCTGATCAGTTTATGAGTCTTAATTCTGATTTGATGCTGAAGGCAAAAAAAAGTTAAGGTGACATGTATTTTTAACAATAAATTTGCTTTAATTAATAGTTATCATTTTAGGAAGTGCAAATCTATCGATTAACTTGACCCAATTCGTAAATAACTTAATATGGACTTTGTATGTCTACAGAGAAGATATTTTGTTTAACCTATTGACCTCTAAGTTCGATACTTCGTTTAAACTGGATTCATAAAATCTCCAACATTTAAATTGTCTATTATAGATATGTTTTACGGTTTCAATTAATGAACCTTTAGTACCTTTACCTACATATAACGATATGCGGAGTGTTAAAAGACTGCTTCCGAGAACGAACACAGGGTGTCCAAATAATGGATCGAAACAATTTTAAGAATCGCTTTGGTTATAAACCTCATAAAGTCTAAGCAGGAACTATAGCAAATGCAAATTTGGTGTAAATATCCCGTAATACGGTTCTGATAATTAATAATACACATTGCGGTCTTCAAACCACAAATATTTATCAATAACATTAGGTCAAGGCAGATCTTATCGTTTGTATTAAAATAGGCAATAATTTGCCTATTTTACAAATGAAGTAGTAGGTACAAGTAATGTCAATTCTGCTAAAAATAAATAAATAGTTTATATTATTTTTTTTAAGACTCAATGGAAAACTTGAAGTTGAAATGTTTTAATTTAGTAATTACTTAAGGGGGTTTAGTTCCCATCCACCAGCTTTGATAAATAGCTGTCAAATAGTTTGACATTCAAGCAATGGGTGGTTTGATCACATTCAATGTTTAAATAAAATTCCACAAATAATCTTTTGTGTTTTTAATTTGAAATATTTTATCCTGCCATCGAAATGTTATCAGCAAATATTTTCAACGGATATGCACATTTGTTTATATTGAGGGCCCATACGTTAACGGCAAACTTAGTTAAAAAGTTTACCTAAAGTTTGTTTTCTGGACTCATTAAAAATGATATTTATATATAGTTTTTAGCCCGCAGCTTCGCATGCGATGACAAATACCTCTACTTCGGCAAAAATTTAAATCGTTTTTAGTACATTACATTTATCATATCATATTAACATTATTTTATTTCAATTAGCTGGGGTGCTACTCTGCGTTATTTTAGATCCATGAAAGTATAAAATTTCATATTAATCCAACCAACCGTTATTACAACCAAACGTCTAAACATTCAAACATACAAACTTTCACATTAATAATTAATACATAGTTCGATATTTAAGTGTTGATTATTTTATTTATGACCGTTAATTTTACTACCATAACCGACAGTAATTTTCTTCAAGCTCAGTTATGACCAGTCTTATTAGCTGAAACCAGTAGCCAGAACGATTTGGAGCAAGTTTCGCAAGTCACTTGAACGGTTAAAACGCGCGCAGGCGGCCACACGCGCCAAAACGTAGCGTTTGACAACTGACAGAGACAACTTTTTTACGGCGTACTTAGGCACGGGTAGCCTTATTTAGAATGTAATTTAGCTTATAACCTTAATAATTTACCTTTTAAGTACAGGTACATACCTAATATTAAGCTAGAATATTCAAAGCAAATATTTGTATACTAAATAGTATATCGTACTAAATGGCAAGAGCGTATAAATCTTTTTTTAACTTTTCAGCCGGAAGCCTGCAGCTTCACTCGGGCAGAAATATAATAATTAACCTTGATAAAGGCCTATTTCACTCCCTGAAACCGATTTTTAACCGCCCAATCTCTGGCCCTCCAAACTCACAAAGTTTACCAGTTTATAATTTCTATTAGAATAGATATAGGTTATCTTTTATTCATCATAGATATAAAAAAAAGTTTTTTTAACATTCTGTGTGCGCGTCAAATACAAATCACAAAAAATCAGGATGTCAATATCACCATGTTAGATTTAGTATACCTATGCAATAACTCACAAATGGCGCCAAAGCCACTATAAACTACCTTAGTAGAGACACTTTGATGAAAGTTTAACTGGTTCTCTCTGTTTTTCTCTTACGTTTTTTATGTAAAGATACCTTTGCTAACTTAATAACACATCGAATAAATTAACATTAAGAAATAAGTAAATGAAATGTAAAATAAGTACGAGTTTAATAGTTAACGAAGGTAATATGTTACTTAGCTTATATCTAATAGATATTTACATTAAAATACGTAAATACGGTTTGAGAAATCTAACGTTTCACACATCATACGACATGGGTCAAATCACTGATATACTGCTAAAGTACTTAAAAGTAATTAACTAGTAATAAAATAGATAACATTACATCTCTCATCTTGCTTATTATTCCGCAGTTTGCAAAGCAATCCTACTATCTTTCCTTTCCTTTAATTAAAACTAGTTACAATTATTTTAGTAATTCGTTAAAATGGATACCTAAATGATACTGAAACCTGTAGGTTTCTTTTTAGATATGTGGCTTTGTTTAACAAGTTGTTTCAGAGAAAATATTCATGGATTACATTTTATGCAATTACACTTTAAACATTAAGTTTTTTTAGAAAAAATACATACTATTCAAAAATAGGTATAATATTTTTATTAGGGCTAAAATATTGTTTTTTAAATCATGCTGAGGTGATCTCCATTATCTACTTACATATCCCCCACCTTGAAAAGATATTTATGAGATCACAGCGTCTCTATTAGCAAGTACCTATTACTTATCACCTCTTAGGTATAATAAATTTGCGCGTTTATCTATAAATTACGATATAACTAATAGAGTTCCTTTATTAAATTATAAGGAAAACTTTCTACATACCTTCTCATACAGATACCTATTGCATGTCTATTCTTACTGGAAGTGACAAACCAAAGGTCTCCGCCCGGATTCGCAATTTCTGTTATTTACACTATCAGACAAACCCGACGCGTTTGAATATATTTATATACTTTATAAATGAGATAGCAGATATCTAGGCCAGACTGGTAGCGAAACAGGTCATAGTTTGGCGTAGTAGCTCAATCAAATACGTCTCAAATACAATATACTGATAAACTGCGAGTGCGCATAGCTGCTGTAACGAGGTACTGATGACACTGACACTTGCATTTGAAAATGGAATGCGAGGAATAAATAAATAAAATATAGGGTCGTTTAAAGAACCTTTTTTGGAGTGGTAGAGTCTAGCTGTAGTCATATGCGGCGGTGATCACTTACCATCAGGTGACCCGCATGCTCGTTTGCTTTACCATATTATATTTTTAAAAAAACCTGTAAGCATTTTCATGATGAGCAGTTTTGTAAGTATAATCAGATTCTAAAAGTAATTTCATTATACTTATAATATAATATAAATTTTTGAAAGGAAAATTTAGCACGCTGCAACAATTGAATACTCCACTAGTTCACTGCAAGAATAACATATTAGTTTTGAAAATACGTTCCACTTACGCAAGTGACCCCAATTCTGATTAACACTTCAGCTTTATGAATGAAAAGACTTTAAATAGAGATTTTACTTTTAGTTTTTGCATTTAGAATGCTAATTTATAAATTTTGAAGTTATAGATGTTACCGGCAATCTGTATAATTCAGGTATTCTATACAATGCCTAGGTAATGTATAGAATACCTTAAGCGTCCAGGCAATGTATAAAATAAAATGAATTTGATTGTAAATTTAATACTTTACCTAGGTAATGTATAAAATTCCTAGGAATTGTATAGATTACCTGCTGTTCCACCGGCAATGTGTAAAATAAATAGACCTTGGTCTATATTTATCAATGAGAACCTATTATATGCTCAGCATAATTTTAAAAAATGTTCCATTAGATAATTATAATGAGCTTAATTAAAATAATGCACCAATGAAAGTGTAAATTTTTTAAGATTTGACAAATGCTTCTCCTGTCCCCGAGTAACCCGGAGTAACAATTAAAATAATAGGTACGACGACGAGCAAAGCGAGGAGGAGTGTGAGGTTGAATGGCGACCAAACAGTGTGCAAGCCGAGCGAGCAAAGCGAGCGTGCCGCGGTAGCGGCCGGCGAAGCACCACAACCCTGATGTTTTAAACTAAAAATTACCAGCTACGTCGGAGAAAAGTTATGAAGGAAAAAAATGAGTCGAAAAATTTCTTTAGTAATATTATTATGATTAAAAAAGTCATGGCAACTGACTATTATGAGTTCCGTTGGTAGAACAAAAATAAATTAAGAAAAAAAGTACGAGAAAAAATTATGAACATTGAATGTTATGAACACAAAACGTTAATAAAAAAAAAGAAAAAACGTATAAAACTGCAATATAGACTATCACACAGTTCCTCTCTAATGTTCTTCATTATAATCTTACGTGCATTACATACATTACAGGCCGCGCATTCGGTATTGTATAGAATACCTAGGCAAAGTATAAAATAAATGATATTTCATACATTACCGATACGTTTTAGGGATTCTATACATTACCTAGGCATTGTATGGAATACCGGATTTTACACATTGCCGGTAACATAGACACTGGAAAAAGAACGCGGGTCTCCGAGCATAACGCGACTGGGAATCGAACCCAGGACCCAAAGTTACATCCAGTGTCTATAACTTCAAGACTTTAGATAGCCGAGAAATGGTAACGTTAATGTACGGTTTTATAAAATTGGCAATAGAATTTGTTACTAATATAACTTATCCAAGTAATTATTGTCAACATCAACAATTTGGTGCCGACGCGGAAGCGATAATACTAGAGACATAAACAATAAGTTAAAAATATAAATATTTTTAATAGCTATCACCGACGACGTTTGTGACCTTACATCATAATAAAAACAGTATTTTTTTGCTTGAGCGTATTTTAAGAAACAATGTGGTACAACAACTAAAGTTAGACGAATTCTTCGCGATAGTATTTTACTTGTTTTATGGGTCATGTTATCAAGTTCAACTCTATAATAATTAGTATAAAACAGTTCGTAAACTTGTTAATAGGAAGAAAAAAATATTAAATTGAAATTTATACCACTCTGGTGCATGTGTCATTCAAATTGTATAACCAACAAAAATCTATTTCTTTATCTATATGTTTTTGTATCACAACAAAAATGTTTATTAACTATAAAAACCCACATACGAATCCGGGTGTTATTGTAGAATTTGATAAATCCAAATGCTAAACTTGTTACATTTCATATAACAACTGTTGATTAAATTAATAAGTTTCTAACTAAAGAGTTTAATTGCGTATACTGCTACCTACTTTGTTTTTTGCGTCGCTCGACTAGATCAGTTAAGACGGAATGTCGTATAACTTGACAATCAGAGTGGAGTCCTTTCTTCCATTAATATTTATAACATAGGGAAACTGCTTTGAAACCTCTATGTTCCGGCCGAGGCACAACCAGGTAAATTCTTTATTACAAGTTTTTTGTAATGTTGCTCTATTTTATTAAAACTTCGGATGGGAAGTTAAAGAGTTATTCGTATACGCAGAATCCGTGTATTGATTATTTCAAATATAGCTATGTGCCAAAGCTTTGGTATTCATTTCAATTTTATTTGTATCATTTTTTTTCTACATTTGCTCCGATTATTAACTTTAAAATCTAAGCTTACGTAGGGCTGAGGAGTATTGTTGCTCTGTCAATATAATTTAATTTCTTATTTAATTTAAACGAAAAAAAAGCTCTACAAATTTCGTCTTTTTCAATCATTAGCTACTTAAGTGGTATGAATTAGATAGGTAAAATGAACCTTATCAAGCAGTTGGTATATATTTATTAAAATTTTGTTTGAAATTTATAAGTACCTAAAGATATAAAGGGTGTGTTTTTTATTGTTGCTTTTTATAACTTTTTTTTATCTTGATGCACTTCTCAAGCTATGAAGCTGCTCCGCGTGCTACTTATTTCTTCTTTTTATCACTTGAAGCGACGAGACGTTCAATCAATCATTAAAGTCCCGCTTCTGTCACTGGTAACTGTTTTCTTTGAAACTTACTAGGCTAACTAAGTAAGACCGTATAGCGAGCTTTATGTAGTGAAGTCTCAATGGTCTGAATTGAGAACCTAGGATTCAGGAACTATAGTATAACATACCTTACTTACATAACAGTATTAAAGATAAACCTTTTCCCGCGGATGTTTTATATTTTAAGCATTATTTTGAAGATACCATCAACTTACACGCAGATCTGAGCGCAAAGTAAAGTCGAGCTACCTTCCTTAGTGTCGCCTCTAACTACGCACTTTGTCAAATGAATATCCATCAACGGGTAAATCAAGAATTTCTAGCAGCCTTGTAGGGACGTCCAGACACCGAGATCTCCTAATTCCTCAGTAATTGAAGAGAAATCCGACCCGGATCGAACTTAGACCAAAACGTCAAGACGAGTTTTTCGCGCCAACTGTCGAGAGTTTTTTTTTTAAATTCTGTGGCTTTGAACTGGAGCACGACCTAATGGATGTTAAGTGTGTGTTACCTGCTACGATAGGCAGTAAAAGGAATTTTAGATAATCGGGTAATTAGTGACTTATGTAGGTTGTTAACCATACCGTAGCTACAACTGCCTACTTAGTAGTTTGATATCTAAGTATAGGTATAGGGTAAAACCAGGATAGATGCCCCCAATTTTAGATAGAGCGTCTCGTTACTTTTTAACCAAATAAGTTAATATAGATTTTCTTTATATTGTTAGTTTAACTTTTCATACAGCTTTAGGAATTATGTTTGTTTCTCTAACTATGTCGAGTTTTGCACAAATTAAGTTCTTGCGAGACCCTATTTTTAAGGATAAATGCCTCGCTATGGAAAAACTGAGCAGGATAGTTGCCTATAGTATTAAATAGACGCATAGAATAGATAGATATATATTCAAAATTTTATTTACCATCGTTGGAAGACGTTGTAAAAATATTATTAATCAGCAACTTACTTTAATAAATCTAACGAAATATTGATTCACTCGTTTCAAGTAAACAAAATTTATTATTCTGCAATAATATTATTGCTGCAATAAATTTATGGCTTGAATATTCCATTTTACATGCCATGGTTATTTTAAGACTAGGGAAAATATCTACCATGCATAGCAAGAACTGGTAGAGGCTTTAGTCTTCCCAGTAATGGTAAGATACATAAGAAATCGCCAAGGCCTTAGCAGTGCTGCTATTTCTGACTATGGTGGCGATCACGATAACACAACATTCTTAGATTTTTTTAAAGTTGTAAGAAAAGACTAAAGCTATCATCGGGTTTTCTAAAATGAAAACTATATACGTATATATGGAGTCTGGTATTTTACTACACCACTAAAAGGGCAACCAGCTAACCAAGCTAACTTACATGTTTCATACAAACTTACCCTTGTTGACGACTTTTTTGTTTGAGAATTTAATGCAAAGCCTATCATAAGGTGGTTAAGAAACATTGTCTAGGAACAAAACCGGTATATTGAGCGTAGAAACTTGCTGCAGTTAAATATTGACATAGCCTTGAAGGGCATCTATCCTTTGAAAATTCGGTGCTGCTATCCTTTTCGCTAGGCATAGCTGCTATTGTGTATGTTTAATAAAACAAATTAAAAATTAACTCTTTAATATGTTCTCAAATAACCGATGAAAAACAAACAAAATAAATTGCAATCCAATATTTACTTCAAAAGATATGAAAAAGTAAATACATATTAACGATTCAAAATTTGAAGCGTTTTTGTCGTACCGTGCGAATATATTTAATCGTACAAGCTAAAAACATTCGCTTAGCACAATAGTAGTTACCTAGTTTTTTTTTACTTATTAACTAGCCCTTTAGTATTTTAAAAATGCATTTCATGATACGTTTTTGGGAAGTTGACTTTAAAAAAATACGCATCTACCCCAATGCGGCATCAATCCCGGTTTTACCCTTCTTTAACAGTTTCCTTTGTAAAAAGACGCAGCATTAAAAAACAAATTTTGTTACATTGCCTGTATGTATACATTCAATTAAATGCTTTTAACGATTCTTGCAAACTAATCATATATAATCACTACAAAGTAGCATAAAAGTTTAAAATAACTCCTTTGGTCCGTTATAAATTAATGGCACTTTCTCATAGATAGCATTAAGAAGAGATTACCAGACCATTACACTTTGAACTTCTCGTTGGTAATAAATTATATTTCAATTACCTCGGTAGATAGTAAAAAAAACAGAAAAACAAAGATAGCAGAAGAAATTATTGATTTACTTTAACAAAAAACAATTTAATAACTTTCGCCGCTCTATTATTATTTAATAACTTTCTTTTAATTCCTCTCTTATTTTTAAACTACATTTTAATTAAGTTTAGCGCGGTATTTCAAATATTAAACACACAAAGTAATTTCGTAAGTACTAAACATTATTTAAATGTTTTACTTACTTTTATGCTTCGAGTGATTCTTCCACATTTTCCGTAGCAGCGTTGTCATTTTCCTTCGCTTAGAAATCTACGATCAATAAAAAACAATGTTTTTAACGCAACTTTTCACCGCGCGGTCAGATGCGTGTACGCAGCTTGTCGGACAACCCTCTCTTCGAGATATGGGTTCAAAATGCGACGAACGACGTTTAAGTCGCTTGATAGCGTTGTAGCGTTTATGAACTGTATAAAATGGCTATAGCGACTTATGTATACGCAATTAAAGTCGCTTTATTAATTTAAAGATGATAAATATTTTACATAAGTAGTCGCACCAACCTGCTATTCTATCTATAGTTGCTACTTTTATTTAAACTTAGACTGCTTGAAGAAAATCGTAACTTGTTAAAAAAACAATTTTATGAAATTAAGTGCCTAACATACGTACCTAATTTCTAATGTAGTAAGTATAAGTATTTTATGATTGTGTCTTCAATTAATGCAACCGTTCAAAGCTCGGGTGGTTCACTAGTCTTATTGATTAAACACTGATTCCCGCCAAGCCTCCTTTACCTGCCTGACGCAAGGACTCTCATTAAATCATAATTTCTGACGCAATGTCAATACCTCAACGCTCAGGCGCGCATTTTTACAGACCCTCACAAAATGGCTACCCAGATGCAATTAGTAATAATGACCTCCTTGAACCGGGATTTCCTTATTTTTATAAATAAAGCAATATTAAAATCGCATTACGGGGTTGTGATATTTAACAACTTATTAAAAGGATTTTCGTTCAATGTAAAACTTCTTAGATTAATGCTATAGGTACCTACTTACCTACTAGAAACTAAACTCGTTTTAACGAATTATTATGCGTTTATTAATAAATAGATATTTATTGCCCGAAGTTTCAGCATTTCTACTTATACCATAGTAATGTGAAGATGTTTTTTTTTGTTTATTTTTGTGTCACACAACACTAGGTAATTGTTCAAATATTCTTATATTTCAGCTTATGTTGTAGGTATCTTTAAGTTTTGTTCACAAAACTTCTTGATGGCTTGTGGTTACCAACCCGTACAGGTACAGAAGTTTTGTTGGCTCTAGAAACTTTAAACGTAAAATATCTTGCCGGTCAACAAGAAAAAGCTTACCAACATGAAACTTAACTACCATACAGTAGGTAATCTACTGGAAGATATATAAAATTGTTACAGCAAGCTAAATCTAAATCTAAAAAAACTAATTTTGCCTTGGTCGTATAGAATAGGTATGCACTTGCATTGACATTGATTTTAATTTTGAATTGAATTGAAGTCTTTCTGAAGAACGTCCTCCTGTAGAAAATTAATAGCAAATAAACGTTTACTACACTAATTTATATACTGCGAACACTTTGGGGCGCAATTCTACAACTTTAAACGTACCATGTTATTACGTGCGTGTTACATGTCAATCGTTTTTTTTTTTAATTTTAATGAAAAGTCATAAAACGTCTCAATTTGTTTAGTTACAAAGGTTACAGAATCGGTTTGAGCGGGCCGATCTCTTGCAAATTTCAACAAATATTATTTCGCGATCAGTAGTAAACTTGTTAAAGGGTTAAATACGTTTAAAAGACCAAACGTACCTATTTCAAGTTTCAGTCAGGATAATATAATATCAGAAAACTATTTAGAAAAGTTAAAGAAGCACTAAGCTTTGTTTGTACAATTATATTTGATTAGGATTCTTTATATTTTCATACATCATCCTACTAATATTATAATGTGAAAGTTTGTGAGGATGTATGGATGGATGGATGTTTGTTACTCTTTCACGTAAAAACTACTCGATGGATTTGGATGAAACTTTGCAGTAATATAGGTTATACATCAGAATAACCCATAGGATACTTTTTACCGCGGGATAACATCTCATTCCCACGGGAAACCGACTTCCACGCGAACGGAGTCGCGGGCGGCCACTAGTTAAAATATAAAATAAATACTTACACAATTTATTCTACATGTTCAGCCAGTTATAAAAAACTTGCCTTAAAATTTAATGTAATAAAATACTTATTGAATAATAAAACTTTTATTTAACTTAAAACTTGTAATAATAGCCATTATATCTAATTCATTTGTCTTTCAATACCTAAGTGGATAGGTAGTTAATCTAAATTATAAAATACATTACATAATCTTTAATAAAAGTTCCAATTATAAATTACCTAATAATTATGCCTATGTTTAAAGTCGAACACTACAATTTTCATTACTAACAAACAATACTATTTTATGTTAAAAATTTATGAAACATTCTACATGAGATACAAAATTCTATAAATATGAGGTATTTCATAAGCACAGTTTAAAAAGCCATTTATGTACTAATTACAGTTTGAAGGCAAATTAGGAGGCTTCTCAAAACTAATGTCGTCCCCTTTGCCTATTTCTTAAAATCTTCTCACTAAATACTTTTGTATAATAACCTTATTTTTTCATGAACACATTAAAATTATATTAAATTTGTTTCATACTTGCCCATCTTATGTGACACCTTGTCAGTTTAAAACATATTTTAACATATGTTTCGGCCACATTTTCATTTTTAGTAACCAGTGCTGGGTAGAAGCCAAAATAACCCAAAATTGATTGATTGATTAAAATATGTTTAAAATATGTTTACGAATAAGGGGTAAAAGTTTAAAACTAGTTTTAACTATTAGCTAATTATAGAAATGCTCAATCAATTATTAAAATCTAAATTTCAACAAAATCTTAATAACATTATTCATATATCAAACTTACAGTAAAACTCAAAACATTTAAATTTGATCTCTCATTAAATAGTACATGTTCAACCAAATCTGCAATTGCAATAAAATAATATTGGTCCTTAAATAGAAAATTAGTGATACTGATAATTTTTAGCTAGCTTACATACAATCATAACTTATGCTTTGGAAGAAACTCAAAGTAGTTAGGTATATAGGCATATTACTAACTAGTAGTTGGCAACAATGTTTATATTTAAGATTATGGAAAACAATTATTACGTTAGAGATTTAACACACTATGTTAGAATGACAAAATTTATTCTTCATGTAAGCTAAGATAAACACACAAAATTTGTGCATAGGCACTTACTGACTCAACACTTTTTGCATATTGTACTATTCCAATACTTGACACTTAATCCAATATTAATATAACTGTATATACCACTGTTTACTGAGATTGGTGTTACAAGTATAAAATCTACTGTTAATATCAATTTATAACTAAATTTTATTGCATTTTTATCACCACATTATATTATGCAGTTACTATATGATTGTAATAATAGAAGACAAATGCGAGTGTTTTATTTCAATTAATAATGCTTACTTTAAATGATTTTAAATTTAGTAATTTGATAGCGTTCTTGACATATTTATCATAAAAAAGATAAGTAAATAAGGTTACTTAATTTTTCATTTTATTCCTTTGGTTGACCTTAAATTTAGATGTTGTGATGAAATATATTAACTTTATATGGCCTTATAACTATTCTTACAAAGACTATGTAAAATGTCAATTAAATAAGGCCCAGATGTGTAAGTTATGCTTCTAATAACTATTGTATGGCTGAAATGGTTTCCCCCCCTTACTTTCACTTTACAGAAATATTTTGTTGATATATTGTGCAATCGACATATTACTTAATACTATTTCACTTCTTTTTTAATGGGCACAGTCTTATCTCCCAGTTTTACAGGCACTTTTATTGTAGATCATTTCTTTTTTCTGTCCTCAGAACATCTAGGACAATACCATTTACCTTTGGGCTTGATTTTAAGGTCAACACAGGCAAAGTGGAACCATTCAATTGTGCAGTCTGGGTTGTCGCACCCTATCATCTCACCATATGACACTTGTTGACAAACACAATATGTTGGTTCATTAGGATCAACGGGCATGTCTAGGACATCACTTGGATGGGTCATTCCCACCGAATCCAAGTCAGCATTTTCCTCAGATTCCTTGGAAGCATTGTTGGCTGCAGCAGCTCCTTTTCTTTGAGCCTTCTTCTTGGCGGCGGGCCGTCCGGAAGCGGCGGTATCGTCTTCGCTGGATGCTCCAGCGCGTTTCTTTTTGCCAATATTGTTTGCGGTCTTCTCATTACCTTTGTGTTTTTTCCTTCCTTTCTTGACGGTTGTGGGGTTGGCCTCTTGATCAGCGGCGGCCTGCTGCGCGGCGCGGGAGCTCATCACCTTCTCCTGGATCTCGGACTCGAAGCGCGCAAGGTCTGAGTCAAGGCGACGGATATGTTTATCAACCAGCTCATACGTCTGTATTGCCAATTGAACCTTATCGTCTCCATACTCTTTAGCCTTATTGAATAACCCCTGAATCGTGTTGACCTTCTCCTTTTTCGTCTCATCGTCCATTTTTGGAATATTCGGCAACAACTCGTCGGCCATGAGATCTATATTCCGCATGAGGCCATGAGCCCTGTCGTCAAGGTCCCGCATTAGTTTGAAGTTTCGTTGCAGTTCAATGGGCAGATGCTGAAGACTATCAAGATAATGCTCCAAATAAAGTGCTGAAGTCATTTCGTAATAACTTTGCAACAAAAACTGACACGCAAAGAAAATTAAACTTATTCAAATAACTTAAAACTGTAACACAAAGAAAAACCACTAGCACAAAAACGGACTTCACTATGCTTTGATTCAGAAAGTTATAACTCAAAGTAAAGTAATTGATAGTTATAATTTAATTCGCAAAAATAAATTGTTAAATTGAAAATGCATGCAAGCAAAAAATCTGTTTGCATTTCTATTGTCACTGTCAGATAGCCAATCATCAGGCGCGTCTGATAGAAGCTATGGCCATTAATAAAAAAACTTTTAAGCTTCGTATAGTTGTAAAAAGTCTTAGAAAAAGTCAATGACAACACAAAAATTAAGTAAAAACATTTTTTATTAAATTTTTGTACTTGTGATGAATTTCGGAAAGTAGTTCTTCAAATAAAAAAGTAGTAAAACATTAGGAAATAAATCATTTGTATTTTATCCTGGCAACTGTTTTTTTACAGGACGTCCGGTATACTCGTTTCATGGCATGGGCGCACATTTTTAAAATAGATGCGTTAAGACGATTTATCTCTTTCAGTAATGAACAAACATTTACAATAAAACATAAATTTGTATTGTAACACATAAATGCCCGAGGTGAAATATGTTCGAATCATTGGAAGTTGATTGAAAAAACCAGATGCGACCGAAACTGAAGTAAGATTATTTTTAAACTAGATCTATTTATATGTTAGAATAGGTTAGAATTGTTAGATAAAGACTATTTGACTGTAAAGTAGGTAGTATGATTTCATTGTCACTGGATACATGCGTCCAAAATTGATATCGACGTAAAACAAGAACTACTTGTCAGTGGAATAGGATATATCTGACAAATTGAAAAATCTGCCTTAAGCTTAGTTAGAACTTCACTCAGCTTTGAATACAATCAGCACTACTATTAGTCTAAGATCCGACCGCGTGATTTATACGTTCATATGTTTGATTAATAAAATATAATTATTATCGATATTTATAACTAAACCAATGCAGATCCGCAAAGGTGGCCATCCAAATTTGGCCGCAATTAATTTTAATTAAAATGTAATTAATTATTTATTTTTTAACAATTACGTTCACCTGTAATTGTTAAAAAATATATTTCATTAGAAAGAAATATACCTGAGATACCGAAAAAGTTCAAGGTGCCATCCCTCACTTGATCGCAACCTAATGTCAGCCAGGTGTAAACAGGTATAATTTCGTTAAATATATACGTTCATAATGTATTATCATGTTATACATACCAAATTGAAGATTAATTTTTTCCCTACATGATGAGATATGGGTGCCTATGCAGAAATGCCCGCAAATAGTGATTGCCAACGATTAAAGATAAATAAAAGCGAGAGAAATTTAAGATAAACACCGTTATGTATTTATAATTATCTAACTGTAAAAAAATCCTTTTTATCATTTTTGTAATTTTTATCATTTTTTTTTAATAAAAAAGTGTTTGTATTTTTTATCATTTTTTGTAATAAAAAAAAAGTTGCATTATAAAATCAAAAATAAATAATTCACTTTTTGTTGTCACTATCCCTAACAAATGGAAAAATGGTTTGTGCATTTTTCTTTTAAAATATATAATTAACAAATATTTTTTTTAAACAAATAATATTTGCTAAATAAATGTTTCCAACATTTTTTGTTTTCAAAAAATAAAACTGAAAAATTTATATTAATCAGATCCCTGATTAAAGAACCGATTAAATTAAACCGAAGAATTAAAAAATCGTTTTTAATTCGGTTCTTTAATCAGGGATACAAGGAAAATAAACGAAAATTTATATTGATGAAAAGAATAATAAAAAAAAAATTATTGTATAAAGATAAATTTTAATATAGATTCAAATTAGCGTCTTACAGTTAAAAGTTATTGTTTGAGTTGAATATAATTAAAAAAATATTGAAAACACTAGTTTTGTAGATTAATTATTATGACATATTATTTTTACTGCTCAATTTTTGGAGTATTTTAAACTCTAAGCAAATACCCGAGCTACTAGTTGAGCACCTTATCTATGGACGCATGCGCAGTAGCATGAAAACGACAAGCAGCTGGTGTTTATCTTAAATTTCTCTCGCTTTTATTTATCTTTAATCCTTGGCAATCACTATTTGCGGGCATTTCTGCATAGGCACCCATATCTCATCATGTAGGGAAAAAATTAATCTTCAATTTGGTATGTATAACATGATAATACATTATGAACGTATATATTTAACGAAATTATACCTGTTTACACCTGGCTGACATTAGGTTGCGACCAAATGAGGGATGGCACCTTGAACTTTTTCGGTATCTCAGGTATATTTCTTTCTAATGAAATATATTTTTTAACAATTACAGGTGAACGTAATTGTTAAAAAATAAATAATTAATTACATTTTAATTAAAATTAATTGCGGCCAAATTTGGATGGCCACCTTTGCGGATCTGCATTGGTTTAGTTATAAATATCGATAAAAATTATATTTTATTAATCAAACATATGAACGTATAAATCACGCGGTCGGATCTCGTACTATATAGAGAAAAAAAAGGACAAGTAACAGGAACCCATTTAGGAACATTTATTTGTAAATGTGTAATTTACTTTACACTATACCTTGTCAATGACGGTCCTTAGCTGAACACCACATACTAACCAATTTTTTCTGTCAACAAAAAAAAACAAGTAACTAAAGAACATTATACTTTTAACGTCATTCAATTGAACTAAAATATTTTAATAATAATTTCTTAAATGCAGGGATAAAAATAAAACAGCATGAAATAATTTTAACTTAAATTGTATTAGCAAATAAACAATTTATAAAATATTTTCTTAATTTAGGAGTGACGTTAGTCTCCTGTGTCTAAGAACTTTCTTTTAAATATGGTTCACCATAATATGTCTTGAATGCATAAGGGAAAACCTTTCATTAGGTTATCTAAGAATCAGATGCTAAGACAATGTCAGAATTAAAGTTTTAAAAGTTAAGAAGTTGAAAAAAAAACTGCCTCCAAAACAAATTAATGGTTACAACCATATGCAATTTTTTAATGGACTATATACCTTTAGCGATTACAACATTTTACTCTTACATAAAATTATATAAACATTTAAGAAATGCAAATAAATAATTAGCGTTTGCCAGGGTATGGCAATATAAAGATGCTTTTACGTTACTTCACAATAATATAAAACATGCTAGATTTATTCTTATTATCTAAAATTTACATTTTGTTTATACTCACGTGTGTGTGTACGTACATATAGGGATAATCTACAATCGTGACACGTTTAAAAAATAACGTAAAGTTACATTGACGATAATACATATTTTTAATCGTATTTGGGAGACGCTTTTGGATATATTTTATCGTCTAAACTAAGTATATTTTATATACAACAGTGGCGGGCTAAAACATTCATTAATCAGTACAAAATCAGGTAATAAAGTAAAAATATATGGTCACATAGATCGAGTATACATTTATATTAACAGCATAAATGGAAAAATAAAAATGTAAAAAACATTCGATACTCTACATCTAGCTAGGTACGACACTACGATATAAAACAATTTGGTACATATTCGTTGCTCCATTCAATCAATATTTAAGAAATAAAGTAATAAGGGATGTGTCTATGAGCAACTTATATTTCGTGGAATGCTTATAATCAAAGATAAAATATGTTTTAATGATAAAAGATCAACCGAAAAGAGGTTAAAATTACACATTCCGAAACATTTCGTCTTAACATGCAATCACTTCAAATAAATACAATCAGATTTATGTCTATGAGTACATAGTTTTTTATTAATAAATGGAAGTTTTTTTATATGATTTGATGAAATATACAAGTGATACAGATTGGCACTACATACGCAGGTCACGTAATAACATATCAAATTACAAAACATGATTTATTAGTTTTTTAGAAAAAGGTTATTCATAGTTATTCTAAAGTTCTCTAATAGTTGAAAATTACTATTAGGTTTCCTATCAGCAAAACGTAATTAAAAAAATGCTTCAATGGAATAAATAAGGTAGAATAAAAAAGTCGTTTGTTGAGACTAGGAATAATCGAAACAATTAATGATAATTGAAATCTTTGTTTTTAAGCTCCAAGATAAAACTATGAAAATCTCATAACATAATTTCACAACCGCTAATCAAACAAACCTTATACAAAAACCGAATCTACAACAAGCTAAGCACCGTCAACTGGATTTTGCTGACAACTCAATCTTTCCAACTATCCGTCAATATAATTGACATCACAAACTCAAAGTCCTTATCTCTAATTCATACCAAAAAAGTAATACAAAAGGTCATTTTAATTTTAAATAGGTACCCTACAGAAATGTAGCTAATCCAAATACTACAGCTTTGATATCTGATACAGAATTAGTATAAATACTCACTAGACTAGCCCGAATATTCGTACTGTCACATCATTGCACCAATGCGATTCAATCACAACTCCGCTCGGGTTGCACCTTGTCACCGAGAGCGGCCCGCGTGGAACAGTTCGCGCGTCACTACACTAGAGTCTCGTACTTGTCCAGGACGTGCGTGTGGTTGTCGTCGCCGTGCGAGCGCGAGCGCGGGCGAGCGTCGGCGCCGGCGCTCTTCGCTCGCGGCGTCTTCTTGTCGTGCCCGCAGGTGCAAGCGACGGACGTCTGCCGCTTGAGGGTCTGGGCCCTGGCACCGGCCCATTGCGGGTCCAGGGATTCGCTCCTGGCGTACATCTGGCGTTTATTGCGACCCATAGTGGCGTGGGTGAAGGAAACGTGCCCGCTGTCTGACGCCGGGCGCATCGACTCGCTCCGCATGCAGACATTGCCGCCGGCGCGACGGAACGAATCCAGAACTCTCTCCTCTATTGCTTCTATATCCTTCTTCTTGACCAGCCAGATCTCTTCGGAGCCTCTGGTGAAGTAGCTGGAGCCTTTGCTGACGGAGTATTTTTCTTTGTTTTTGGGTTTGCACGTTTTGGCGTTGTTCTGAGTATTGTGTTCTTCGATCGGTTTGTTCGGTTCGCGGTTGCGGTTGGTGTCGGGAGACGCGACGTTGCGGAACGCGGTTCCCTGCGACGGGAACTGTTCGGGGATCTTCCCTCCGAGGCTGGGAGACCGGATGGTGACTTCAGCGGGGGACGCTAGCGGTTTGAACTCGGGTTTGATGATCTTCTGCGGTTCGGGTTTTATGACAGTTTTTTCAGATTCGGAGTTGCTCTCGCTTCTCTGCCATTTGACGCTGTTTTTTGTAATGCTCTGTTGACGTTCAGGGGCCAGTGGTGTTTTTTCTGGTGCGAGATCGAAGTGTATGTTGTCACGGAAGGGGGTGGCCGGGGGAGGGAAGTCGTCTTTGCCGTCGGAGCCGAGTCTCTCTGTTCTGGACCGTCCTCGTACGGACCCAGGCCGGGACAGTCGCCCTGCATTCACGTTGGCGTCCTCGGCCGCCTTCTCAAACTTCTTGATTTTATCGCCGACACCTTTCAATGCATCGTCGTCTTTAGGAGTGTTACACTGTGTATTGCATTTGGACTCTGAACTGTCGCTTCCATTTGTTGCATTGCTCTCAACATCATTGTTTACAATGTCTTTTGAAGTCTTTCGTTCCGGCTTCACGGGCGGTTCTCTCTTAGTCACCGGGGGCTGTTTAATCTTTTCTTCAACCTTCGGTTCTATTGTGGTCAATTTCAGCGCCGCTACCGGCGGTGTTGCGACTTCTTTCAGTATTTTCTTTGGCGAAGCCGTTTTCGGTGGCGAAGCCATTTTCGGTGGAGAAACCGTTTTCGGCGGCGAAGCTGTTTTCGGCGGCGTGGCCACTTTCGGCGGCGAAGCCATCTTCGGTGGCGAAGCCACTTTCGGCGGCGTAGCCACTTTCGGCGGCGTAGCCACATTCGGCGGCGTGGCCACTTTCGGCGGCGACGTCTTAACCGTTTTCTGCCCATCCTTAGGCGGCGACGGCAGCTTCCTCAACGCTATCACCTCCGTCTCCGGCGCCCCCTCCTCTCTGATCGTCACTTGTGTCTCCGCGCTGGTGTCTGGCGTCTCCCGGCACGGGTGTGGTAGCGGCGCCCCCTTCAGTAGTGTGTCGCGGGGCGCGCGGCGGGGCGCGGGTCACGCGCGCGCCTCCGTCCACTGGTCGGAGTCGTCGGAGTCGGAGTCGGGCCCCGAGCTGGTGTCGGACAGCTCCACGGCCACGCGCCGCGCCAGGATGGACGCCACGTCCAGCAGCGGCGCGCCGCGGAGCGTGTCGTAGCGCCCGGGGTGCTCCGAGCGCTTCTCCACCTTGCGCAGCTTTATGCCTGGGGGGTTACACAGTAATGATTAATATGACTATTATAGCAAAAGGTACCAGTCGCTTAACCTATATATATTTTTTTTAATACAGTTGCTCAAAAAGTGGCGTATTGCAGGGACGTATAGCGTTCGGGATGTGGGCTATTACACACGCGTGCTTTTTTTTACCTTTCCCGCACTCGTGCGTTCTCTTTCCCAACTATCAAAATAATGTCTATTAAAAAGAAAAATTAACCAACCATGAAGTTTTTACTAAAAAAAAACAAAGAAGTTTTTATGATTCATGTTAATACTTACGTAGCGTAGGTATATTTCTAAAAAAAGCTACTAGTTTGTTTCGATATCAGATTTAATGATTTGATTGAATTAGTGTGGTTGGTTTCATTTCATCTTATCTCATTAAATTTCATCTCATTGAAGACTTGGCTGTATGGGCATTGTAACCTTTGCCTACCAAAATGGGTGAAGAAAAAATGGCGCCATTTTCCAGAAATTTTCTTTGCGAGTTTAGTAGGTTGTTGCACAAAATGAGTTATTTCGACATTTACGATTCTAATTTTATACAATTGCTTTATTTTTTCGCAACTGTTTTAAAAATAGTCGTTCAGTACACGTGCGGAACCGTCATTGCAACTCGTCCCGCCTGTCAACCCTCGCCTTCGGCTGTGCCTCGGCTCGGGTAGACATTTGACGGAACTCGTTGTAATGACTGCCTTTCCACAATTGTATTGAAATATACTATTATATGACTATAGCTAATGGTACCAGTCGCTGAACCTGTAACATACTTACCATAACGTTAAACATGACTTTGTGGTTCAAAGGATAGGAAATAGTTTTGATAAGGGCAATGACAGCGACTCGGTAAAGGTCATTGACCCTTGTCAGGTTAAGTCGATAAATTTTCATAGAAGTTTGTAATTAAAAAACATTCGAAGATTAAATAGTAACACTAACACATCAGCAAGTTTTAAGTAGTACCTTAAGCTAACTATATAAACTCACTCCTCTAGATAGTTTTGTCTTGTCTGTATGCCATCACCAAAGAAGCCAATCAGCTGACCATACTGACTCACTTTTCATAATACCTTTCTAACAACCTATGATGAACACCTCCACTATCCTACAAACCAGAGATGTTCGGGAGCTCCGTAACGTTATCGGATATCCGATATAAAAAAATATCCGTATCCGTAACCGAATACGAAATAAAAGTTTTGGATAGTATCGAATTGGGACGGAGCCTATTTGAATCAAGTTATGACAAGTTGTTTTGCAACACGATGGATGAAAAAGGAATTTTGATGACAAAGAAATTAAAATTCTTTAATAATCTAATATCCGTAACCGAAATTATCCGGAACTAAGTAACGGATAATCCGAAATTATTTCATATCCGTATCCATATCCCTATCCGGTATAATAATAATTCCAATATCCGTATCCAATCCGCATCCGAAATTTTATATCCATAACATCCCTGCTACAAACCAACTCACCATCTCTGATAGCCTTCAGCAGATCGCTCCTCGGGTCCGGCGGCGGCGGCGCGTGGTGGTGCCTCGCCGGCTTCAGGTTCTCTGCCCCGCGGAGGAGGGCGGCGGGGGAGGGGGCGCGCGGGGGGCGCGGGGACGCGGGCGGCGAGGGCGCGGGCGGCGGCGCGGGGGGCGCGGGCGGCGGCGGCGGGGACGCTTCTGATGACATCAGGCCTGGGGGGGAAAGAACGTTTTAAATGAATATAAATCTAAATTATGATTGTATAATTTCGAAAAGAGTGCCGAGAGTTTTTTCCGACAGCTTTTTCTCTCGGTCTACTACGGCCATTGCTGATGTATGTAGGGGTGTCCCGTGACATCTTTTTTTAGTTTTTGATTTTATGCTTTTGACATTGTGTAAGAAATTAGTTTTTAATCCTACATACAATAAAGTAATTTCATTTTATTTCAAAGAAACAAATGTTACCAATATCGGCCTATTAAGGCCAAGGCATGTGGCAAGTTACTGAATTGTGAACCAGATGAATAGTTTTGGTTAAATTTACTGCATGTACTAAGTGACATAATCGTACTAAATCACCCACCCGCCTCTGACGTATTTGGTTTTAGCACAGTTAAGAAATGAAATCACCTGAAAGTCGTAACTCAACAAATGACGTCACTGTAAAAACTTCTGATAGTAAAATGTGCAACAACGTAACAATACTGCAATCATATTAAAGATAGTCATAGTTAATGTAGTTACTACAATCCAAGCGACGTAAGATTGTGCGCAAATTTTTTTTTACCCTTTGAATATGGAACCCTAAAACTAAAATAATGATATTAGGGAGTGCCTTAACTACTTTTATTTAAGCGTATTTCACTTCCACGGGATTGCAGCTACAAACTGAAGGTTAGTAATCAATATGGTACCAAATGACATTACAGACATCACTCACAAAAGGTCGTTGACCTCTGTTGAGTTTATTAACCTCTTCTGTTTATCAGCTGTTATGTGAAATTGTCCGCTCCATCTAGACCTATTCTCAATCTATGTATCATTACATAGTATAAAGTCGCTAATTTTGTGTTTGTATGTTTGTCCGCTAACTCCTCCTAAACCAGTTAAGGGATTCTAAAGCCGATTTCACCATCCTTCAGGTAATTTTTCCATTTAAATTTGTAAATAAAGAACATTCAGAAAAAGTTTTCCTAAGTTGGCCAAAATTCTACGTTTCGTGATCAAATCTCGCCAAATTACCCCATTGCGAAGCGTGGGCGGGTCGCTAGTACAATATATTTACCAATGACAGCGTGCATGTGGTCCAGGTGGTGGTCGAGCGCGGTGCGCGGCGGGGACGCGGCGCCGTTCACCAGCGGCGACTCCGGCGGCGGCGGCGGCGGCGGCAGCTGACATCTGTGTACATACAATATGTTAATACTGGCAGGGATATACGAAGAGATTGTGTGTTGAAAGAAGAACTGTGTAAGATAAAGGGGATATGTATAGAAACACTTTGATACTGGCAGGGATATACGAAGAGATTGTGTGTTGAAAGAAGAACTGTGTAATATAAAGGGCATCTGTATAGAAACTCTTTGTTAATACTGGCAGGAATATGCGGAGAGATTGTGTGTTGAAAGAAGAACTGTGTAAGATAAAGGACATCTGTATAGAAACACTTAAATACTGGCGGGGATATACAAAGATTGTGTGTTGGAAGAAGAAAGAACTGTTAAGATAAAGGGCATCTGTATAGAAACACTTTAATACTGGCAGGAATATGCGAAGAGATTGTGTGTTGAACGAAGAAAGAACTGTGTAAGATAAAGGGTAAGGGTCCGAGACTGAAAGTGTTGGTTTCAAGATTTTTGTTGAAAGTTTATTGACCTTTGACCTAGTGCTGTCACTAGGTCAAAGGAGCCATTAAATCTAAAAATTCTTCGTGTTTAGGAAGGCGCATTGGAAAACACTAAAGTTAAGTAAAGTGCCTATATGGGCTTGACAAAATCTTGACAGTGGAATGGCCATTACCCAACAGAAAACACTTCAGATGGTCTTAAAAGTGAGGTTGCTACTACCCTACAGGAAACAACTCCGATACTAGATGAAGATATGCTGCAAAGGCATAATTATTAGACTATAAAAAGAAGTATACCTGGTGGGCGTAGTGTTGTTGTCAGCGAGGGGCGGCGGCGCGGGGGGCGGCACGGAGGGGCGGGGGCGGCGCGGGGTGCCCGCCCCCGACCCGTAGATACCCTCCGATACTGAACCGTATGGACTCTCTTCTGCTACCACTAAAAATAAATACAGCAGGGTTTCACTTTAAGAAGTCAACTATTTACTTTCATTTAGGTAATTTTGACTTTTACACAAAGTTAAGCCTTTTTTATAAAATAAGAAGCTGCTTGTATATGAATTTAATGAACGCTCAAAAGTATTAACTGTTTAAAGGTTAAAAATCTAGAACTTACTAAACCTCCAGAAATACCAATGTCCGCTTTAGTAAGAGGAAACCTCACTCATTCTGAACAATAATTTTAAATTAAATGCAAAGAGTGACAAATAAAATAATTAACAAAACAAACGGTGATTGCTACAAGCCCTCCATACCCCTAAATTTTAGTCTTGTTGGTTTAAACCGGCTGTAAATAATAATAAATCTCCAGACTGACACACCAACTTTGTGGCCCTAAACTAAGCAAAGTACATGCGTACTTATAGGTACCACACAATGGACTAGGGGAGTACCTAGTTACATCCAGACACGAGCCAATGTCGAAAAATCATTTTTACGAAATTGGCCCGACCGGGAATCGAACCCGGAACCTTCCGCTTTACAGTCCGGTATAGTTACCGCTGCGCCACAGAGGTCGTCGTTTAAATAGATCTCACCATGTCCATTCCCGGTGACGCGGTGTCGCTGCAGACTGGTGTTGTCGATCTCGATGGAGCTGGGCCGCGCGGGGGGCTGCGCCGGCGCCGGTCGGTTGAGGCCCGGCCGGTAGATGCCGTCCGACACTGTTGTGCCTGGTAGAAATGAGAGATTATGAAGGATTTTTAAGAAAAAATATGTTGTAAAATACTAGTAAAAAATAACGGGTGTAAAAAGACCACTTCCGAAGCCTGAAACCACGTATTCTTGAGCCTCAATAGTAACTAAATTCACTAACAGCATACCCAGAAAACTTTATTTAAAAAAGTTATTTAGGATTGAAAAGTCATATTCGCCGTTTGAAATCATCGCTCACACATCAAGTGTCGGTTCAGGTTCGTTTATTTTCATTGCAAATTAAATTAAAACCCTATTTAATTTGAAATCATCGCAAATTCTAATAGTATTAAAGCAATTTTGGAAAATTACGATTTTTTTTTTTTATTTATCATAAAAATTTTTTTTTTGCTCAAAACTTAATCAGTACCCCTCCAACAATGCCCAGTTTTTGTTTTCAGAAGCAGTTCTTTTACACCTAGTATATACAGTACATTTTTCATATACACAGGCATCTAGGCTAGGGCTCATGGTTATAGGTAAAGGATATAGGAAAAGCTGTGGACATAATTTTTACTTGGTTTGACTCATGAATTAATTTTCCTTAATGTGAACCTCATTAAAAATTTGAAAGTATGAATGGCTCAATGGAATTTAACAAAATAAAATTAATTTGCGGCTCGAAATTCCGAAGGGATTTGTCACCTAACCGCAAGTAAAAGTGGGAACCCAAATCAAGTTACATTTACCCATAAGCACATTTAAAACCTACACTAACTAAAATATGATTTGCCTCTTTTCATCTTATGTGACAACTGGCATAACTAAATATTATTTACTATACTATTATTATAAAGAATACGATATCCAGTACCTAATTCCCCTCTTTCCCCTTATCATGGCAACATTATCAAAAGAGGTATTATATAAAGAGTTTGGATGGTCGGAGTACAATGTAATGATTAAAAAAAAAACTACATTATCAGGTAGAGAGTAATATAGGCTCCTATTAATACGGCTAATGTTATTTCCACCCGTGTCAAACCAACTTACGGCCGAAAAAAATATTCTACTAACTTTTGACGTCTTGTTATTTGTGTAACTATAGTAACTATTATCCATGTTTTAGCGTCGCAATAAACTATGGTAGATAGCTGTTAATATGGACATGACAGAACCACGTCACATAAAACAAAACTAGCAGTTTCCAAGGTTTTAACTATAGTAGAATATTGGTTTCGGCCGTTAATAAACTAGTTTCAGTGTACTAACTCTGATACAGCGGCTCCACGTTATTAAAGTTCCTGAGCTGCTGCGGCGGCATGATGTGCTCTCCCCTCTTCACCGCGTTGGCCTTCTGGAGTTCCCTCGTGGAATTCGGAGCCCTGATCCGCCGGGTGCCACGGCTGTCGGGGTTGGTGCGGGGCTGGCGGACCTGGGGGGTGGAAAATTAAGGATATTGTATTAAATTCAAATTAAGTAATAATAATTAACATAGTCATTTTTGGATTTATGTTAATAGGTTGAATTTTATGTAAAATCTATCGAAGTATAACTACTTGTGTGATGAAACTGCGACATTAAGAAAATATCAAATATTGAATAGATTCCAATCCAGATCCTAAATATTACGACCTAAATTTTTAAATGATGCAACTTTTAGGAGATACTGTGCAAATCCGCTATAGTTTCTCTACTAACAGTTATTACTAAAAGTTTCATCTAAATGGATTTCCGCAAAGTAATGCCTGATTCCAACAATTTTTTAACAATGATTATTTTATATATTAAAAAAAAAGTGCTGAAAACCGTAACAATATGCATTTCTTAGTTTAGCGGAATGCGAATATTCAAACCAACACACAAAAACCGACTTAACATTATTTAAACTAGAAAATATTAAAAGGCATAATAAATGCTAGCATACCTTCTTCCCCCGGTCATGCTGAATCCTCTCCGTATCCTGCAGCATTTCCCTCCGCCACAGCTCAAAGAAGTAGTCTGGGTCCGTATAGAACTTTCTGGCATCCTTCCCGTCGTCCCTAAACTCGTTGAGTTTCTCCAGCGGCGGCGGTCGATCGCACTTGGCGTACGTCGCCAACATGGCTGAAGGCATGGTGTTCCGGGAGAAGAGCTGCTGCTGGAACGACCGCGAGGAACGGAAGGCCTTCCGCATTTGGATGTCTTGGAGGGATACTGGAAGAGATAGATGGATGTTAGCGGTTTAGTTTGGTGTCAAAGCTTTAGAACAAAAATAATGAGCAGAATACAAACAGTATAAAAACTTTTTATTAAAAAGTATATCTCTAAAGTATTTCACAGTGAAAGTCGAAGCCAAAATAGATCTCCTATTATAAGTTTTAGGACAAAACCAAAAAATATATAGTTTTATGTCCGAATAAAATATTTAAATGTTATAATTTTTTTTTTTTTAAATTTGTTCATTAAACGATTGTTACGTTTTACAATTGACTAGATAGCGAATTGTTTTAATTAACTTTTTACATTCTGTTGATTGTATGACACAAATACAATTATCATAAAATTCACAACTAATTTTAAAAACGTTAGGTAATTAACCAACATTTCAAATAGTCATTAATTTCTTTAATTTTTCGATTTATTACAGTTACGTGTTTTTATTCTTACTTTACGACAAATAAAATATGCGATCACGACCTGTAAAATTAAATTTTGTTGTGTAACCCAGTAGATTGCATTATCTATGCCTTGCGTTCATTTCCGCATACATTTGCATGTTCAAGACCGGAAAGTGCGAATTACTCACATTGTGAGACTGATATAATAAAAAATATACAAAAATATTTGCATTCGCTGACATGAGAAAGGCAGATTTTATGGAAATTTGAGAAAAGTACAAAAGTAGTGAATTATGTAACAGAACTATCATTTTTGCGAGTTTACTTTCTTTCATGTATTTTAACAAACTTTTTAAACCTAGATCATTTTTAGTTTAGCCTTCAAAAACATATTTTTCTTCTACTGATGCAATATTTGAATCAAAGCACATACATATTTATAGCAACAGGGGTGTGTCAGTTATAGGTTACAGTAAACAGTTTGATAACTTTTATCAGTTGATGATTAAGTGTTTTCAATTTATATTCCTTATGATATTTTTTTATTTATGATGTAAAAGCGAGACTTGCCAAATATAAATATCTGAATAAATACACTATCATATCTCTATAATTAGTGATTTTAGGAAGATCGTCAAAATAAATCGTAACTTCTAACTAGATTAATTAATGTTTTTAATTTTTATAACAGACTAAAAATACCCATATTGTTTATACTTATAGACGTAAAATCTTATACAATGCCATTTATCACAGAATCCCAGACACCATACATAGACATAACATCACTTCCATTCATACAAGCTTATGTTTTGTTTATTAAAACTACGGTAATCGGTTATTCCATTTTGTAGGTCATCCATTTGATTTCCGAACTAACTGGAAGTTCTACTTTCGCATGTAGGTGTGAAAATACCTACATAGTTAAAGTTGAAATAATTAAGGCTTTGAAATACACATCAATTTCTTTCGCTTTTCGAAATGGCCTATGCCCAACTAATGGGACCGTTACTTTTCCTTAAGCATGGATCAAAAATGAAGTGCAAGTCCCTCAACTTTGCTTTTTTTGTTTTTTTTTTATTGTACGTAGGATTAAAAACTAATCTCTAATACATTGTCAAAAACATAAAATAAAAAAAAGATGTCACGGGACACTCCTACATTCCTCAGCAATGGCCGTAGTAGACCGAGAGAAAAAGCTGGCGGAAAAAAACTCTCGGCCTTTATCTCTACCCAAAACCTGAAGCCTTCACCCCTTTGACCATCCATAATCCTGGAGACACCTACCTTCCTCAACGCCCGAGTCGAGCTGCGTGACCTTGACGGCGAGCCGGTCGACCCTGGTCTGCAGCAGGCCGGTGCGCTCCGCGAGATTCGTGGCCTCGCGCGTCAGCTCGCCGAACATGTCTTCCGCATGCTTGGACAGCGAGGATAGCTGTCTGCAAGGCGAATGAGGATACTTATTGTTGGCGGTAAAACAAAAGTAATCGGTAACTGGACATCCCTAGCATTCGATGGACATCACTGGTTGGCGTCACTGCCGTTGGGCGCGGATTTGTATTGAATCTAATGGCGGCTACATGTTGTATTTTCTACTAATTCATATTAATTAAAGAGATGTTTAATCTAAAGCCCAATAAATATTGTTACTTTATATTATATAGAAAAGACTAAGGGAAATTTGGCTTGGTTGGGTTCAAGATATGGAACACTAGGTGATTCATATGTATGTTTGACTTTGGGTTTTGATGATTAGTCATGAATGAGTCTATTGATACCAAAATGTGTTATCAGCCCTTTAGTCGGACGATGTCTTTTGCGAATTCGGCTATCAGAAACTAAACTAAATTTATTATTATTATATTAGTATTAAGATATCTGAAACGCGAACTTATATGAAGCCGTCAGAAGATCCCAGGTTTGATGACAGTTCAGTAGGTAAATCATGTTTTCAAGCTATCTAAGAGTCTGTTCATATTACAGAAACTTCTCCTTAAAGAAACTTTCCTTCTCCTTCTCCATTATCGTGGCCCCTTACCTGACGGTGTTGGCGAGGGTGCCATTGGTGACGGCCTCCAGCTCGGACGGCACCGACAGCCGCTCGGGGATGGTGCCCCGGGACACATGCACCGGGTCCACGCAGCGCTTCGGCAGCGGCATGGCTGCGGCACCGCGCCAACTATCTCGTCGACATTACTGGAAAGAAATGGTAGGTTATGGGAGGAAGTTAGCGGGCTATGATGAAGAACAGGGACAAGTAGGAGATAGTTTATTGGTAGCGAAAGTCAAAGGTGGGATCCATGAATACTTGCGAAAAAGTGTATGCAGCGTCAAGTTACAAAAAATAAAAGAATGAATAGAAATAACAGAAAAGTAAGTCATGATTTTTTTTCATTTTAAAAATATAAAATGGTCTTGTAATTATTTTCAAGTTAACTTAATGTTAACTTAGGTCAGGAAGAAATTTAGAAAATTACTTAATTACAGAAGACAATGACATCACACTAGATAACGACAACCGCAGACTAATCATCTCGTCAAATACTTTCACGCATTACTAAACCATTTAATTATAACATCAATGTAATCTGTCTTTTTGATCTCTCAAACCTTACGTGTTTAACAAATATTACCTATAAATTATCGATCAATTAACTACAGTGTGTGCAAAAAAAGGTAATCTTGCTAAGTTCATAGAACGGATTCCTAAAGACTAGTGGACCGGTCAGTGTATTGGTAGGTATTGTTTAATCTGTGACGCTACGGTGCATCGTTTGCAAGAATTGGATATCCGCATTTTCGCCCATTTCCCGTCGTCTTCCTAGTCAATACACTGTTATTATGCTATCTATAGACTTGACGAACCATGACGCCGCCGTCACGCGTGTACCGTGAAAGTAAATTTCGATGTTATCGGCTTGTAAACTGATAAAAACTGTCTTGTTAGCAACGCGTTGACTACAACCCAATTCTACGGATATATAAGTGCTGTATAAGTTTGCTAATTAGGTCGCTGAGTATCCAAATTTTGAAGAACACTTCACGAAAAGTTAAGGAGCCTTAGCAAAGATAATCTATTTCAAGAGATACTTGTATTGAGTACCATTGCAGATTCAAAGTTAATCTATATGATCTTGTATCTGTAAAGGTACGAAAGATATACAGGGTCTGTCGTAATGAATGGATAACCCGTTACCTACAGTTGATCCGGATGTGAGGCTATAAGAAAATTGTGTCTTCTTGCCAGGGTTGTCAACCATAAGAAAATGGCGTAGACTTTTAAACTTTTTTATAAAATTCGCTATTTTTTTCATTTATTCCGCTGCCATTTCTTCAAATTTTGATGTATTTGTATAATTCTTTCAGTATTATACTGCTGAAGACGTGTATTGTGTAATTTAAATACAATTTTAGGTGTTATTCACGTTGAACATTATCAAAATACTCATTTTAAGAAAAATATTTCCAATTTTTTTTCTTTATGTCAACTTTTGATCATCTTCTGTGGAAAAAAAAAGTATGACGTAATAGCTGCCCATGATCTCAATAAATTATCTAGTATGTGTAGATTCTAAAAAGGTATAACGATGTGTACTTTACAAGCAACATTAAGTTACAGGAGCGAGAACACTAATCAAGGTCGGAATTTTTATTTTTCATGTTATGTTATAAATGGTTGTAAAACTTCGTCATAATGATTTTATTCTATCAAGATACTTTGCACAAACACTATCGGGCCACTAATAGGATGTTCAGAAGAAAACCCGGTTGTTTTTGGGAAAAAAATAACATTACTTCACGATAATAATGTAATGAAAATGTACAAATGAAAATTGTTGTGCTCTAATAGTTACATAGCGACAAGTTTATTCGAAATTGAAACGGATTTTAAAAATCGAACAAAGACCGCATTACAAAGAAAAGTGGAAAAAATTAGAAGGAAATCGTTCTTCCATAAATGCATTGTGCACTTTAATGAACACACGGTAATCAGGATGTCGCACATTTAAATATCTTACACGATAAACACTAGAAGCTCTATTGGTGCTGCCATTACATACACCGTAAATGTAATGCATGTTCGCGCATTCGGCCGGCGTATACTGTTGCGGCATGATACACAAACTACACAAAAACTTTTCCAAAACAACAAGTTCAATCGATAGCACAACACAATGTCCGTAAATGTGAGCAAAGTCATCAGTATCACCACGTTATCAAGTCCAAATCACAAGGAAAATCATGGTCAAATATTAGAAAGCAGTAACAAATTGACGAAAATAGTGGCCCCGATTCTCAAAACACTCTCTAAAACTAAATTAAAAATATCGCTGTCACTTTCCCATGCTTCGTATTAGAACAAGACAGGTACATTGGTCTCACTAAATTTAGTCCACATCATTGTGAAATTGAACGAAATGCGCTGAGGACTAGCCTAAAATTGCCTTCGCCGTGTCATATTGCACGTACATTTTAGTTTGACAGGACTAAAATGATTACCTGTCTCTGTCTTATTGATGTGTAAGCGACAGCGATAGTTTTAGTTAAGTTTAGAGAGTGTTTTCAGAATCGGGGCCAATGTGAACAAAAGGACATGCGATGGTCAAAATCACACTGATGTGATGAGTACCCTTTTCTTTGCAATGCGGTCTTGTTCGATTTTTAAAATCCGTTTTAATTTCGAATAAACTTGTCACAACATGTTTGTCGCATGTAACTATTAGAGCACAACAATTTTCATTTGTACATTTTCATTACATTATTATCGTGAAGTAATGTTATTTTTTTCCCAAAAACAACCGGGTTTTCTTCTGAGTATCCTATTAGTGGCCCGATAGTGTTTGTGCAAAGTATCTTGATGGAATAAAATCATTATGACGAAGTTTTACAACCATTTATAACATAACATGAAAAATAAAAATTCCGACCTTGATTAGTGTTCTCGCTCCTGTAACTTAATGTTGCTTGTAAAGTACACATCGTTATACCTTTTTAGAATCTACACATACTAGACAATTTATTGAGATCATGGGCAGCTATAACGTCATACTTTTTTTTTCCACAGGAGATGATCAAAAGTTGACATAACGAAAAAAATTTGGAAATATTTTTCTTAAAATGAGTATTTTGATAATGTTCAACGTGAATAACACCTAAAATTGTATTTAAATTACATAAAACACGTCTTCAGCAGTATAATACTAAAAGAATTATACAAATACATGAAAATTTGAAGAAATGGCAGCGGAATAAATGAAAAAAATAGCGAAATTTATAAAAAAGTTTAAAAGTCTACGCCATTTTCTTATGGTTGACAACCCTGGCAAGAAAACACCATTTTCTTATAGCCTCACATCCGGATCAACTGTAGGTAACGGGTTATCCATTCATTACGACAGACCCTGTATAACAATATACATACAGTTATAGCTTACAAAAGCTGAGCAGTAAAAGGTTTACAGAATCGGTCATGACCACAATATCTTGACATTAAAGTAAGGTCGTAACAATCTAACAGTTAGGTTAAAGGAAAGGTATTTCTGCGTTCTTCAAAGTTTACTTCGGTTAAACAACCTAAGTGATATAAGCATGAGCGTATCTAAGTGTAAGGTATAATGATTCATTATGATGAGAATAATAAATAAAAGAAAATGTGTTGATAGGTCGACGGTTAAATTACCGCTTCATTGTTGATTTTTTCATTATTTATGCAGTTTTCATAAGAACAATTTCTTTTGTTGTAGTCTAGTCTACTTACATTTGTATCACTTCGTAATGAATTAAATTGTTTTTTTACATAATTGAATAATTCTTGCGTAAGGGCATAATAAAACTTTCAAATTTTCGAAAAATGGTTATGTTTGCTGAAGTATAAAACTGTATTAGATAAGTGAATTTTAATTGTACCTTTACTAACACTTTCCATATTTTAAGATATAAATGTAACGTACATTACTAATTCTGAATATTAATCTAAACATGATATAATTATGATAACTTTATTTTATGTTTTATGATTATTTTATCAAAAGTTAGGTACATAAAATTTAATAAATCACTCGGTAGTTATTTTATTTAAAATACTCTATAAGAATCAGTGAAACATAATATATACATATTAACTATTAATTTGCCTTAACATGGTTAGCTTGGTTGACATCATCAAGCAATATAAAGCATTACGTAATTTTACTCGTAAACTCTGTCTCGGTACAACTCTTGCATTAAACTGTATCTTTTAGCTATAAGGAAGCATTACGCTCTTATTTAAAACAAACTGCAATCAGAACAAAGCAGTAAAATTCGGTGTCTTGCAGTTGCTTAAAAAACTGCAAATTATTTTGGCAAGCTACCGAAACCTTCTAACTTGGCAGTTAAATCAGCTTTAAATTTTGGCTCTCAGAGCGCTATTCTCGACTTTAGTGTTTAGTGATAAGGTTTATCAGTATTGTGTGATAATGCAGACCCAATGGCGTCGCGTGCCCTGCGCACGAGTGGGTGAGATCAATTCGACACATCCGCCTGTGTGCGACTGCAGACGGATTAACTCCGTGATCCCGTGAACTGTTTAACCTCTGCGCGAAAATTGAGGATACAGCAAAGGTTTCTAGCCTAGGTTTATGTTAAGGATATATTTTAGTAAACAAGTCTGAAGACTTAAGTTATAAATGTAAAGTCGGTAGAATTTTTGGGCAATATTAAGGAAACTTGCGGACAAATATAGCAGAATGAAGACCACCATACAGGTGTTAGGAAAAAAAGTAAAGGATACAAATAAGATATGGGGACGAATTCAAAATGACAGTGAAATAAAATTGGAAGGATATTGCTAATAACTGCTCAGAGTGGAAAAGGCGACACACCGCCCCATGATTAATAGCGTTTACACGTTTTTATTTTATTTATTTTCTTAACACGTATTAAGCTGTTATCACGCATTCAAGTTACCCAAAACACCGTTATTACCCGTGTTCATTAACAAAAGTTGTCAATAAACACATTCTGCAAGTAAAAAGTGCGCACGCGATGCAAATGTTGTGTCTTCGTGCGTGTAATCGATAGACAGCACTACGTTAACCAGTTTTTTTCGTAAATCGAAGTGCTTTAATTCTTATTCGACACATTTTCCCCGCACGCACGACACATGCGGTCTGATAGAGAGCCAAGTGGAGCGCACCGTTCTGTACTGGTGCATTTCTTTGTGAATTCTAAACAAAATATAAAATAACACACACATTAGAAAATTCACTCCAAACACGTCGCAATTAGGACCTGTTTGAGAAACTTGTTCAATGCATATAGAAACTTAAACGAATACCTAAATACTGATATCAGTCAACTACCTTTCGAATCTGGTACGAACAAAAATATAATATCTTCAAAGTAATAATGCGAGGTTATTTAGAACGCTACATTTTGACGTCATGCCCCTCTTGACATTTCATTCATGCCCATTTCACAAATATGTTACTCTGTATCTCAATAAAGTATAATGGGACGACTCCTGGCAAATAATGAACACAACAATACCTTGAGATACTTGTCTATGGATGCTTTACATAAGAATGACTTCATTTAAATATGAACAACTTACTTATACCGTCACTTACAGATTGAATCTCCATTCACTGCAGAGGTAATAGGTACAGAACTAGCTAAATGACTAGAATTAATACACTTAGATCTCCATTTAGCGGTTTTGCCAACGACAAAATGAATTCGTAGGATTTTTTTGTTTCTTGGGGTTAAAATTTAAACTTTAGACCTACTCATATTCAAAAATGTGTTGATCTGTTCACTAATATTTGCATCATAAATAGATAGTATACTATAAAAAATAAATCTAATTTGAAAATAGAAGATACATATTTTCACATTAGAATAAAAGCATAAAAATGATATTTAAAAGCATCATCTATTAATCATCATTACCAGGCTCAAGTACATCTAACTTTTAAAATTTCTGTACCCCCAATATGTGTAAAATATGTTTCAAAAACATAAGTTTATTAACTAATCAATTAAATTAAAAGGCCTACTTAACTTTATCAAACCATAATATTGAATTTATAGTTAATCAATTGTAAATGTAAGTTTTTGTGAGTAAATATTGTTTTGTAGAATATTAATCATATTAGAAACATAAAAGTAAGTAACCAGAGGTAATCACATTTGTAATTGTTTCATGCAAAACATTAATGAATGAATAGATACACACACGAATAACATCTACTCAAAAAAATCATTAGTCATCCTGTGTGTGTTGCTAATAATGCCAAAAGTCACTATTAATAGTATGAATGTTAACCTACTAGTACCAACTTTAGTAATTGCCATTTCTTGTTGCCTATAATTTATATTGCGGCAGTGGTGTGACTATTTTTACCAGTCAAAAGGAACTTTCAATAGCAAATAAGGAAGTATGGTTTAAAAACTAGAGAATCTTGTATTGTTATTTTTATACAACAATATGTTTGTATAGCTTTCTCTATGATGAATTCTAATCGTTTATTTCATTATTTATTATTATGTCCTAACATTGATATACAAAGTATGTAATGTTTTTTTGTATTCAACTTAGTTTGTTAACCATCAATATTACATTATTATAAGCTGTTTTGTCCCAAATCTCTCTCGAAAACAATGTATGATAAAATCAGAAGCCCAGCTGAAGACTGTAGCTCTTGCACTGCTACAGCATATCACAACAATAATAAAAAAAATCAATATACTTTTTTTAAATTATCAATTCAAAATTATGTTTCAACTGTATCTTATATTAATAAATTCCTTAGAAGATATTTTGTAACAGGTAGCTTCATAGCTCAAGATGTTAATATGAAACAAATGTTTTCATTATGTTGTCTTCCATCATGAAATTCAAGATTGGTAAAACTTGGATCAGTCTGTAGGAACAGGCTGCTTCCGTCAACTATCTCTAGATAAGCCATAGTGAGCATATCAAGATACAGGAATGAATACAAAAGTTAGAATAAGAATAGCTTGATAGAGTCATTTTGGAATAAAGAGACAATTTGTTAATATTAAGTAAGATGAGTAAGATGAGGAAGAAAATAGCAACACCTGTTCAAACAGTCCAGTAAGATTCAACTTTAAATTGAGAACTAGATCAACTGCAGCCTTTATATGTAACTTTTTATGTGTTTAAACTAGATAATACCAATATAGTAGCTCCCAAAGTAATGTTTATACTATTGATCAAATATTGCAATAACACCCAGTACAATTGTGTGGGAATTCACATGAACAAAATTACTGAATTGAGATTCATGTGAACTCTCGTTATTTACGCTTTAAGTAAATAAATTGTGTCGAAGGCGTGGTATAATAGCAGCTTAATGATAAGTTCCCTTTATTAGTAACATCCCACATACCTAAATTTATAGAAATTATCACATACAGTTGAAAGATAAAAACTATTACTATTTTGATACGGATATTCAAATGTGATAAAGTAAAGCACGTATAAAACTAGGTAATTTAAGCACAGCAAGGGGCAGGATTCCTATATCGGCTCTAAAATATTGATGTACTTTACTCACCAGTTACACCCAAGGAAGTTGCCTGTCTATTTTGTACACGTAATAAAAACAAATTACGACAAATGTCAACTGTGCCACTAATAACTTAAACACTGCTTATACGGACAAAAACACTTAAAATTTACCATGTATAAATCACAAATTAATTTCAACACCGCCGCATAACCGTGCCACAAAACGAAAATGGCAGCTTTATTTTTTTTATTAGCGCTAAGGACATCGAAATTAAAAAATCATACTGTCACAAATCGTTTGTCTATGGTTGACACATAAATTCCGTAATCACTACCTTGGCTATGCCTTTAACCCTTAAATTGGCAAGATGAGTTAAGTCCAAATTTAACTTTCTTTTTGAACTTTCTCGATTGGTTATAACCTAAAATGCATAAAAAAAATACAAAAAAAATCCTACATTTTCAGTTTTCGCGAAAATTAATGTACTTCACGAATGACGTTGCCAGTTACTGAGTAAACTATCTATGTACTTGGAGGAGTACGTTGCCATGAATACGACAAAATTCATTTATTTATTTTTATCATTATTTATTAAAAATAATTCAATTATCCTTAATAATATTACTTATAAATGTGAGAATGTGTATGTCTTTCTGTCTGTATGTGTGTTTCGCTTTTAAGTAAAAACGGCTGTACCGATTTTGATGAATTAGGAATAAAGGTAGGTCGACACCCTAAAAGAAATTAGGATACTTTTTCCCGCAGAAATAAGCCTCATTTCCACGGGAAAAGTCATTTGGATGAAACCGCAGGGCTAATTTTATATAAAATTGAAGAAAACAATATAATTTCGGCTTTTGAATGGCGTCCTGGATAGTGAGATCAGCATGTCCCAACTGAGGGTAGTCGACTACCCCTGTCTGCCGGAACCAAAGCTTTAGCATGCAATGTTATTCCAAATAAATATTATTTACCAAAAAAATCGTTTAAAAATATCAATAATACGTCCCTGGTTCGCAGACACATCGGGCTGCTTCGCAGAAATTTTGATTTTTACAGTTTAATATAAATGCTACCACTGATAAAATTAGTTTCATACAAAATTAGTGAAATTTCAAGTCATACAATATAAAAATATTTAATAATTTATAAATAAAAAATGTTGTAGATTTTTTTGAAATCAGTGTACTCCGTGTATACCAATATCAATTTAAGGGTTAAACGGAATAGCATTATTTATCCATTATTATTTTCTGATTTTCCAACACAAAATTATAGTATAATATATATATTCATTCAATATTGAATTAAGCCTCTATAATTCGAATTACGTAGAATGGTTATTGTTCTGCTATGCCTACTAGCTTGTGACATCTCTGTATGAACTGTGCCATAATGGTATCAGCGCAAGCACTGCCTGCTTTGATTTAATCGGAATGCAGCCATGGCCACCGAAACTATTTATTATGTTTTTTTTCTTTCTTAAAAGCGCATTACGCTAATGTCTAACCGTCTTTCTTATTTAGATAATTAACTTACTTTTGTTTTGTTTTGCTCGCCTCTTGTAAGTAAGTCTATGGTTTTTATTTTTTTCCATTCTATCTGCAACTCTAGTCTCCCTTCAAATCAAAACGTATATATATCATTCTATCTAGCTACGAAGTATCTCTTGTTAGTCAGTGTTCCATTCTATCAACAAACTGCCCGGAAAAGTTTCGAAAAGTAAACTTATCCTGAAATAATTTATTTCTCTTTACAAGTTGTTGTTCGTTTGATAAACAATGAGTGAAATTATCACAGTCGTAGCGCCCGTTAACATAGCCGTGATAAAATATTGGGGAAAACGTGATGAAGAATTAATTTTACCGTTAAATGATTCCGTTAGTGCTACTTTGGATACCAGTGTTATGTGCGCGAAAACATCGGTATGTGTAAGCCCCAATTTTACCTCGGATGAAATATGGTTGAACGGAAAAAAGGAATCTTTTTCAAACAAGCGTCTGCAGAATTGCCTGACAGAAATAAAGAAAAGAGCTGCCAAAGAAAATAGTGTTGATGAAACTTTTTTATCTTGGAAAATCCGTGTTTGTTCGGAGAACAACTTTCCAACTGCAGCTGGGCTTGCGTCGTCTGCTGCAGGATATGCGTGTTTAGTTACTGCTTTAGCTAAATTATATAAAGTTACTTCGGATGTCAGCTCCATAGCAAGGTTGGGCTCCGGTAGTGCTTGCAGAAGTGTTTATGGAGGGTTTGTGCGTTGGCATGCAGGAACTGATTCCTCAGGTGTAGATTCGGTAGCTAAGCAAGTAGCTCCTTCATCACACTGGCCCGAGATGAGAGCATTAATACTTGTTGTTGGTGATACTAAGAAAAAAATTAGTTCAACCATAGGTATGAAAAGATCAGTTGAAACATCAGACCTACTCAAATACAGGGTTCAATATTGCCTACCAAAGAGAGTGGATGACATATGTGAAGCAATCAGAGAAAAAAACTTTTCTAAGTTTGCAGAAATAACAATGAAAGACAGCAACCAGTTCCATGCAATTTGTCTCGACTCATATCCACCCTACAACTACCTAAATGAAGTTTCCTTTAAAATCATTGAGCTGGTTCATAGTTATAATGATGCATGTGGGGAAGCTAAAGTAGCTTACACATTTGATGCTGGACCAAATGCCTGTCTTTATTTATTGGATGATGAAATTCCAAGAATATTACCAATTATTCAAAAAATATTTCCTTCATCAAATCCAACTTACATCAGAGGCCTTGCAGCACCTGAGAGTAATGTAAATGAGGACCTTCTGAATAAACTATCAATGCAATCTCAACCAGAGGATCTGTTGAAATACATAATCTATACCAAAGTTGGAGAGGGTCCTTCAGAAGTAAAAGGGTCTCATCTGCTAAACGAAGATAGGGAACCAATTACCTTATAAGTTTTGTTATTTTGATGCTCATGTCACGATAGTTAGGTGCTCAGATGTTTGCACTTTTATTTCTGTTTAGCAACTTTTGCAGCTGACTGTACTAAAATCTAAAGTTCAGGGATCATCCATTTACATGTTTTTGTGAATTATCTACTTCTGGTGGAGGTAAAATGCAAAGTATTTTCTTTGTTACAAATCTAGTTCTTTCCTCATTTGAATGAACATAAAAGACTTAGAAGCATTATACTTTTATTATGTAAGAATAACTATTTAAATTATGTACAAGGGAGATCATTACAATAAAAATGCTTAAATCTATCACACAATTCCATTTATTTTTATCCCTGTACACTTTGTAAAATCTAGCACAAAAATAAATGAAATTTTAATTTCCATCTTCTTATCGTGCTGAAACTGACACCTGCCATACTCTGATGATGTTGTCTGAGTAGCCAGCGAACAAGGTCTGTCCATCAGTTGACCAAGCCAGAGATAGACACTGAGGAGGATCCGTTTTGTTGGTCTGTTGGGTGTTGATCACTTCAGCCTTTAATTCTTCAACCATCTCCTTGCTTTCCAGATCCTATGGAGAAAAAAACAAAATTTATACCACAATATAACCAGTGCTTATGTATACTGAGACAAAATAATTTGAGGACCTTACAAATTTGGCTTATCTTAGTTAGTTATTTATATTTGATGCTTACCCAAATCTTAATGGACGGTCCAAAGGCAGCACACAGCCAATATCTGTTGGGTGAGAAGCACAGAGCTGTGATGATGTCATTGTGGTCCAATGTGTGAAGGTGCTTGCCATCATTCAAGTCCCACAGCATAGCTTTCATGTCCTTGCCGCCGGATGCGCAGAGTGAACCATCAGGAGACACAGTCACTGTGTTCAAGTATCCACTGTGGCCAAGGTGGTTGATCTTTAGCTTGCAGTTGGTCAAGTGCCAGACCTGATAAGAAAATTAATGTATTTAGTATCATACTATTGAAAATTAAACCCAAAAAATTATGATTTTATTACATACCTTGACTGTGCGGTCCCATCCACAAGACACAATGATGGGGTTGGCATGGTTTGGTGAGAAGCGCACACATGACACCCAGTCGGAGTGACCATCATCTTGGATGGTGTATTTGCACTCAGCAAGGGTGTTCCACAACTTGATGGTCTTGTCTCGTGAGCCAGACACAATTTGACGGTTGTCCACGGAGAAGGCGACTGAGAGGACATCCTGTACAACAAAATTATATTAACAGAGGCTAAGATAATGAAAATTAAACATATTTGACTTCCTGCTGATGCTTATGCTACTACTTACAGCAATAGTAGATACTGAGTAGTACAACAGAATAGGTAAGTATCTTCTGCCTCGCAAAGGCGCTACACTGGTCTTCTGCCTCGTATAGGCGCTTAGAACACTAACACTGATTCAAAATATAATTTTATCACACCTTAGTATGGTCCTCAAAACGCCTGGTGGTTTTGCCGGCCTGCAAGTCCCACAAACGAAGGGTTTTGTCCCACGATCCGGACAAAGCGTAGTTTCCGTCACTGGAGAGAACGACGTCAGAGATAAAGTGAGAGTGGCCGTACAGACGCTTTTGCGGTACTCCGTAGTTGGTATCGTCTCTCGTCAATTTCCATACAATGAGGGTCTTGTCTGAAAGTAAAAACAGCTTGGTTATAACTAATAACAAAGTTAAACAACTATTAGTAATTTAGAGACAAAAATCAGCCCCATATCCGCTTGCCGCTCAGGACTCGCGTGGCAATAAAGTTTATCATCATGAAATACATTAAAATGCGTAAAACCTTAGAAATATACAATTGTACTGGTAAAAATATTTCGTTCTTAGTATATGGAAGTGAGAAAACGTGGCAAATACAATGCGCTGAGAAGATGAAAGTAGATTTGAAAAATAGGTTACTAACCTCGAGAAGAAGACAAGATCATGTCAGGGTATTTTGGGTTAGTAGCGATTTGGGTAACCCATCCATTGTGACCACTGAGGGTTCCCCGGAGCTTTAAAGTTTCGGTCATCTTGAAAATTTAGCCCTGTGGCTGCTTACGCACCGGCTACCGTATTCAAAAAGAGGGAAGTAGACGCGATGGCTTTAAAAATGTCAAACCAAAAGAGCAGTTGATTGATTTGACAATCATTTGACAGTGACAGAGCAACGGTGCTACCAACTTTCAAAAGTATTTATCCCTAAACCTAAGTTGAAACCCCCTAAAAACCATCAAAATAATTATTGTTTTGATTTGTTTTATTTATTAAGTAAGAATAAAAAACTTTAACAAAAGTCATAAAAATATGTCAGCCAAAATAAAACCCTTAAATCGAAAACCGAACCCTTAAATTTAGAGAACTAACCTCCAAGTTGGCAGCATTACCGAGCAATATCAGATACATGAGCACGTTCAGAGGTTTCGTTCAAGCGCGATCTGAGCTAATCAATAATCCTTATTATCGAATCGATGGAACACGTTAATTCAGTTCAATAGGGCTTTGAGTATTTAGTAAAAATTAATGTTCTCGAGAGTTGTTTATGCGATGAAAATATTCTTATCTTTGTAGAGAACATGCATGCGTAACATAGCGTCTCCGAATAACAAGACAAGCGGCGCCACCGGCAGGCATTGCTTAAAAAGTAGTTTTGTTAAACTACAGCTTACGCATGGTTACGTTGCGGCTTTGAGTATTTCACCAAAATCGGTTAAATACTAAAAGCGATGGACAAGGCAAGACTTTTCCTTGAGAGGCAAGCTCGACTTTGCCATCTGCTACGATAGCATACTCAAAGAAATAATAGGGGACTTTTCATTTTGCAGTTTTGGCACACGCATTTTATTCATTACTAGCGATCCGCCCACGCTCAGAAAATCCATAAGACATAAACTATCTAATCTACTTGAACGTTTAGCATTAGTCAAGAAAATCATTGATGTTCCACGTTAGTGTGGCCCCAGTTTTAATGAAAACGTCAATAGTCAATACCACGCCAAAATTTATGGCAATGACAACTTCTGATTTTTGACAAATAATTTTTAAATTATAATTAATATAAAACAATTTGATTGAGGCCCTTAGAACGTAATATTAGAAATAAATAGAGAAAATAAGTTTGTACTTAGAGACTGAAACGAGAGTTCAACAATATAATTTACAAATACCCTCATAAATGGACTTTTTATTAGAAACACAAACCATGGCAAAAGCCAAAATTGTACCATCAGGATCCATAAAAGTGAGTGCATAGTGATTATTTTCTATTACAAATATTATAGTAAATTAATATTTTATAACTAATAAACTTATGATTTCTAACTAATGTAGAGTCGTTATTTTGATCAGCTTTGAATGCATCCATTTATTATTTTATATTATGGTTTTAGTATGAACTAATTATTATAGCTATTAGGATTTTGCAAAAAACAGTTTTAATGAAATTGTATCTTGGTTATAATTAGAGTGTTCATATTTTTAACCTAAAATTAAGAACGCTTCAGCAACTGGCATCCAAGCCGCTGTTGGGTGGAAATTGTCGTTCTTCGAACAAAATTGACGTCACGCAAGTAGTTCCTACGCCATTTTGTAAGTGTTCGCCGTAGTTAGAGTTCCGGGCGCAGTGGAAAAATTAAATATTTCGCATGGTTTTGTGTACATTCAATCGTTAAAGACAATAAAAATATAATTAACGTCTCGTACGTTAATCTCACAGACACAAAATATGGAGGACAAGGCTTCGCTAAAGGAATTGGATCAATGGATAGAGCAGCTAAATGAATGCAAGCAATTGACAGAAAACCAAGTAAAAACGTTATGCGACAAGGTAAGGTTTCTATTTTCAATACTCTTGGACTATTTAGCATTTCGGTTTATTGTAACATTTATCAAAATCGAAGTAAAGAGGTGGTGTGTTGTATGATTCATATAGCTAAGTATCATCATAGCATAGACCAGTTTAGAGGAACGCGTTACGTACAATAGTTTCATGAGAACGTTAAATCTGAGGTAAAAATACGATAAACGTACTTCAGAAGTAGTTAAACACATAAAACAATGACTTATATTTAGATGCAGACATCTTAAAAACATTGCCCAATACTTAGATTACCTTAGCCTAATTGGAGTTTTATAGATTAGTAAGTGGTAGATAATAATAGACTAAGAAAAGTAATTCTTAATCTATTATCAAACTGTGTATATTATTTGAGTTGGTAAGAATGTTTTCTGCACTGAGGTCAGTATTGATTTGTTTGTGTGTATGGAGATTAGTGCTGTCAAGTTAGCATTATACACCTATTATATTTATATTAAACACACTTTATATATATGCTTCTATGTAAGATGTTCATTAAAAAGCCATTTTATAAGAAGTTAGTTACATTATACAACATTATATTATTAGGCTAAGACTAGCCCATCAATTGTCCGACAATGGACTAGAGCAGAACCTAATATGTTAAAATAAACCTTTATTTTGTATCTGTCAGATTACTAAGGTAATGAATGATGATTATGTTAGTTTATACTTGATAATCTGTATGAGAGCTCAAGAACACATAATCATAGCAAACAAAACATCAGTTTTCAAATAAACTAAAAATAGTTTAAAGTTATCCTAAAAATATCAAATAGGAAGTACAGTAACTTTTATTAAAATGATAAAAAAACTAAATTGTGAATGTGGTAAAGTTATATTGTTGAAATTAAATGAATGTTACAAAATGACTTATGTACTATGATGTTTTATCAAGAGGATGTTCATTCAGACTAATTAGGTCTGATAATTTGTCATCTTTGTACAAAATTAACATTGAAGTCTACATTGGTCTAACTCTTAACTTTAAAAATATTTAATTAACATTTACTTTTAAAATGACAAAATGTCCTTAATGTCACTAATTATCAATCTAAAATAATAGAAAATATCTGCAAATTTAAGTTGAAAACATGTATGATTTATAGTTGTTTATAGAGTAAACTTTTGGATTCAATTTTTGGCAATTTAGAGTTCACTAAAGGTTTTTTTCCTAAAAACTCTACCTACAGATCAATTTGAGTTTAGATAATAAGTATCATTTGACCCACTTGTCCAATTGCCCCTATTTTGCAAATAGTTAAATTATTATATGTATATGAAGAAGAACAACTTTGCAGATTTGGTGTTAATATTTTTTTTAACAAATTTCAATCGTTTCAGTTCTTTTAAATGGCATTGACTATAATACTCTAGCTCGGAATTGGCCTAGTAAATTGCTGTTTTTTTATTTTAATGTTGTTCATAATGTAAGTAGCTTTGTTTATTGTCCATTTTAATTTCAATTTAGTAACATAATCAAACTAACATAACCTACTGAAAGTACTAATGTCAGTGTTAATGTCCTTAATTAACACTATAATGCTTAGTACTAGATAACAAATGAGGATTATATTTAGTATAAAATAGTTTATGGTTAAACTATCCTTGGATAATAAATCTATAAAGAAACATTGAAAAAAAAAGACTTCTGTTTTGTAATATCTTTAGAAATCTGATTAAGGATACCACAATTTATTTGCCAAAAATCCTAACAAAGCATTACTTAATTATTATACAAAATATGTTTACATCAATTATTATTTAATTGAAAAAAATCATAAGCTTTTGTTGAATATCAACAAATTTATTAGGATTGGAAGTTAGAACATTAGCTGTGTAGTATCATTTTCAGACATGTGTCATTTTTAAAGTATTATATTAACAATGTATAAATTAGGGTGCCAATTTGGTCCCGGCAATTTAATTTTTAATGAGCTATTTTCGTCAGATTGTTGACGTAGGTGTACCTTGCCTACCTGTGGTCATGAATGCCTACATGAATTTATTACGGCGACCCGTCCTTGCCCTAGCTGACATATCGTCCTTTGCCTTTCATTGAAAGTTCATTTCATTTTTAAATCAATAGGCGTTCTATTTACTCCCTAGAGGTCGAGATAATGTGTACCGCGAAAGCAGGGCTATGTGATTTATATTTCATTAGATAAATTAAGGAAATACTTTCGTAACTTATTATATTAGCTTGTGTAATGTGTATTTGCATATAACAATCGCTCTTTGGTTATTAATTGAAAAAATGAAAACTTTATAGGTATTAGGCATTTAAAATATAAATTTGCTCGTATTTAGAACATTTAACCCTTTCATACGTAGAAGCATTGAGGTGTGAGTTTACCGCGATGCGTCAGTAAACACCGTAGCTTATCTTCACTGAAATAGAACTAAGGCGTCATACTTATTATGCCATAATAGTAAAAGTAGAAAAAGTACAACAGGAAAATAATTAGAAAAATAGCGACCTTCGAGGTACACTATTGGAACTAACATACCAAATACTTTTCGCCTGTAAGATTATAGGTGCTGATTCAAAACAGTCACGCAAAGTTTCATAGTAAACCACAAACAAACAAAAAGTATAAAAATACCAAATGAACCTAAAAAATCGACACACGTTATTGTAGCTTTAAAAATGTACTGAAGACTATTTATTATTATTGTGGCAAATATTGCGCAACATAAACAAAACACATCACCATTGCGACTCGCAATCCTCTTTTTAAATAAATATTTTCAAATTTGGAACTCGAAAAACTTTTCCTCATAGTTTCTTATTTCCAGCCAGCACTTACCCATTTTTTTTTTCTTCAGGCAAAGGAAATCCTGACCAAGGAGTCTAACGTGCAAGAGGTGAAATGCCCCGTGACCGTCTGCGGCGACGTTCACGGTCAGTTCCATGACTTGATGGAACTGTTCCGTATCGGGGGGCGGTCTCCAGACACCAACTACCTGTTTATGGGGGACTACGTGGACCGCGGGTACTACAGCGTGGAGACAGTCACATTGCTCGTTGCGCTTAAGGTAAGTCAATGTAGATATAAAAGATTACAAATAGTTATTACTATTTCCACACACCTATCATTGTTTTAGTTTAATGTAAGGGTATTTTTCTGAATGTTTTAAAAAATCTACACATGGTTAAAACCAATCATAAGTTAAGTAGAAGTAAATATGAATGAGATATGATTTATTGTGTTAATTTGTAACGTGTTTTAGATAATGGAAGCTATGTCGGTATTTTGTTTTCTTTTCTTCTTTATAATGGAAATTCTAAAGAAGAATACAATACGTAGGCAGAAGTTATTTTATTAGCTTGATTGAGATACACCTTACCTAAATGTGGGATGTTAATTATAGATTTTTTCCTATATCATTCGTTATATTATCCTTTGAATGTATTTACAATTAATTGCATACTAAATTACGCAGAGGGCTTTGAGATTGCCTTATCACTTAAATATCATGTCTTTTTTAAATTGAGACAAAATTTACTGTCTCGTGAAAAAAATAGTAAGAAAAGGTAACACATTAAACATTTATACATAACTTTACTACTATAGAACTAATTTTTCGATTCTTAGTACATGCTTTCGTCGTGTTCCTACATCCACGCTTTGTAAACATGCTTCCTTATTACTTCTCCCTCCCAACAGTAATTATGATTAAATCTATGTCAATAAAATGAGATATCGGTCTACTGTACACATTTTCGCCCAGCGTTCCGAATTAACATTACTGCAGTTTGAAATCAAATAGGTTATGTAAAAATGCAATAGCTTTAACAAAAATAGGTAAAAGAAAGAAAATGTCCCAAATATGAACCCTGAAGTTCTACCACGCGAAAAATTTAGGTTGACGAAAACAGACTTCGCCAAACTTGCCAGAAACAAAAAAACTAAAAAAACGTTTCTTATCATATCACACGCCATCGAAAATCGAAAACTGACAGATTTATGGCAACACGCGAGGTCGAAATATCAAAACAGTTTGTCTTTTGTATTCCAAATGACACCTTTCTATTATAATAGGTCTGTGTCGTCTCATCGATTGAATTGTAGCTATGTCGCCCACGTTTGTGACAATTTCGTTTAATAATGCTAGATTTCTGCCCTGTGGCTTTCCCCGTAGGAGTGGGGTAAAAGTACCCTATGTGTTATTCTAGGTTATAAGTTTATCTATATACCAAGTTTCATCCAAAGCCGCTCAGTATTTTTTGCGGGAAAAAGTAAAATACACACATACTTACAAAATTTCGCATTGATAGTTTTTGTGGTATATTTTTACGATAACATTTCTAATACCATTCTCAAATTCAGTTTTAGTGAGAAAAAACTATGTAATACTATAATATTTGGGGATATTGCGTTAGGTCAAAGTTTTGCAACTCGGGGCAAGAAGAGATTAATATTGGCGGCGCGTCTCCTCTCAATCGTTTCTGATTGATATCTTTATTGGATTGATAGATTTGCCTCCCTTTAAAGGCAGGCCTTACTCCCTAGCTTATTGGAAATATAAAAACATTACTCAAAATTGTAAATCTTGTCCACGAGATAATATGCAATAAATGTATATAGTAATGTTACTAAGTGAGTAATTACGAAATAGATACTAGGGAGTAATTTTAGTATTTCGTGCTATTGGGTTACGATATAGAATACCCTTGCAAGCGATAAAATATGATTTATTAATAAATTTTATTACCAAATAACCTCATGGATTTCAAATTACTTACAACCATTTATGCTATTAAAAGATTAGAATTGGTTTCACTCTCGCACTTGATCTGTCATATCCGTTTTGTTACCATTCTTCATGCTTTCTTTTAATAATAGGTGAAATTACGCGCCGAGTTTACATTACAAATAGCGCTCGGCAGCCCGTGACGTGCCATCATTTCGGTTTGCTTGTTTTGAACTTGGAACGGGTAGATTTAAAAGAAAAATAATTGACATTGGCACAACGTGAAACTGCATCACGGTGCGCACAGAAAAAAGTTATAATTAAAATCGGTTTACAAACCAAAGATATATTTGAAATAAAAACTAATTACTGTAGACAAACATAACCACATTTTTTTTAAATAGTTCTTCCATGTGTTTTTAATGTCTTAGCTCTGTGAATGAATGGGAATGATAATGGTAAAAAAAACAACAGTTGCGTGTGTGTAAATAGATCTATTTTCATGGGAATTGAACTGTTGTTAGTACCAGATTACCTGTTTACTTGTTTCTTTGTAACAGACGTTTTCTTTAACCGATTTAAATACAAGAAAAAGTTAATCGTGTATGTCTGGATGTTGTTTTATTATAAAACAGCGATTTGTTCATTGACTTTAGGCTTCCTAAAAATTTGGATGAAACGTTCCTGCGAAAATCCACAGAAGTTTTAGTTACATAAACAACATTCCTTAAAAACATTTTTTTTTGTCACAGTTTATCCAAAAAACTTAATTCCTCACTGTTATCTGTTTATTTTGTGCTAGATTTGTGTATCAAAAAGTGTCGAAATAGTAGTCTGCGTCCGATAAAAAACAACTATGTACCTGATTTTTTTGCAAATCTTTACATAATACAAAACGTAGTCCATGTCTGTTATGCATATAATATACATGTTTTTAAATATCGAACGTCGCAGCATCAGTGTTGTTTTCGAATTCATCCCTCATTCTAAAATCAAAGAGTTGACTTGTGATGGCGGCTGTCTGGACCGGTTTGTGCGTACTCTAGACGCGCCCGTTGCGATACGATAAACGATGCTCGGGACACTAAACATGTTTGGAATTCTCAGATTTGAATTTTGAATAGTGCAGATTTCCGTTGGTGATGTAAGGTTGCGTTTAAAAAATATAAGTTGGGGATATATGGGTTCGTTCGTCTATATGGGTTATTTACGGTTGCTCAAAAATGGTTTGTGCGAGGTAATGGTTGTGGGATCATTTGGAAGGTTCCGTTTTTGTGCCAGGCCTATCGGCACCAACCATTGATATATTACTCCGAACCAACATAGAAAATATAAAAACAAACAAACAGATATGCCATTTTCAAGCAAACTCAATCTGAGTGACCTTCGAAACAAAGAAAAAAGTAAATCAAAATCGATTTACTGGTTTATTAGCTACTGCCACAAATATACACACTATTTTAGGTCTAGGGTGAAAAAAAATTGTTGATCTGTTAAAATCGAATATTTGTGTCGAGTTTGCGTTAATATGTCGATTAACCTTGTTCCATTAAAAGTCCCTGACTAGTAATGCAAATACTCCCAATGCTTATTGTACAGCTGTATTTCACAGACAAATGAGTGTTTTCCAGCCAATCGTATTGTTTTCAGAACTGCATAAACCAAGTTATTTGCATTTGAACGGAAGCATTTGCTTTCAATGTCATTTTGCAGATTTGGTTCGTGGTAACCTCTACAATATTGGTACTGATAGTGGAGTTAGCAGTCCCGTAGTTTTTATCTTATTTATCTTTCGTTTAGTATATTATTAGTTATTTGGGTAATTAATTTTGTTTTTTTATTTTTAATAGGCGCCAGCATTTGTTTACTTGACTTGAGTTATTTATATTTACAAAGGTGTTTTAACACGATTTATTTTGTTTTAACTTGCCACCAGACAGTAAGGGTCAAATCTTCCTGAAGTTTATCATGAATACCTACTCATTTAAACTTTGATTGTAGAATATAAACTTAATAGATACTGAGAGCTAAAAAAACAGTGTTTAGGAGCAAACATTTTGTTGACGTTACTATTTCTTTCAAACACGATTTGGATTGCCAAAGATAAAACGATTCAATACATTTTTCGTCTTAGTGTCTTTGTTTTCTTGTCTAGCATGATATTTACTAAGAGAATGCTGAATGAGGTGTATTATCAGTACTTATCGTTGATACAGCTCTGGATGTCTTCTTTTATCTTGCATCTACCTGATAAAAAGTAAAGTACCCAATGTACTCATGGTACTTTTTGATTTACTTACAAACTTTACTAATGTAAGAAGTTTTCTATTGAAAATCTACTTATTTGTGTCATTGGCGACTTTACTGTAGTATTATATTCAACTGAATAAATAAATATTTAACTAATCAATTATAATGATGTAGTGACCGTAGCCACCCAATTTTAGGGTTCGGTACCAAAAGGTCAAAAACGGGACCCTTTTACTAAAATCCCGCTGTCGTTCCGTCTGTCTGTCATCGGGATGTATCTAATGTATTGTGATAGTTAGACAGTTGAAATTTTCTCAGTTGATGTATTTCTGTTGACGCTGATGAACAAATACTAATACTTAATCAATTTAGAATAAATATTTCAAGGAGGTGGCAAACAACAAACGCGTTTTTTCCGTTTTTAGAGATTTATAGAGATTGTATTTTTTTTTGGTCATTGATTGACGTTATGTGTATCTAATGATAAGCGTGTTTAAAGGCTTTGTTCTTTTAATGAGTCATAAAAGACAATAAATCTATAATTACTCATCAAGGCACTACTTTTAATTCGTAGTCTGTTTTAGACAGAATGCAATTGTTTTATATGTCTACAATTTAACAACAAATATAGTTTGGCGTGGAATGATGTAATTTCTTTACAAGATCTCGACTTTTATGCCATTATCAACTTTGCATCATGATCATAACTCGATAATCTAGTTTGCAAATTCTAATTAACGTTGAAATTAATTTCGCTTTGTTGTTAATTAAATTAGACGAAAAACATATCACCTCCCAGTTTATTAAGGGCTGATGAACTTAAAAATTGAAAGTTATCAAGATCCAAGCAACATGATTTTAGTAAAACCAACTTTGTTTATTTTTGTAGTTTTAAATAGCTGTAAATTTGTTGTTTGACTAAATCAAACAAGTTGACCTTGCTCACAGCATCTCAAACTAGTGTCTAATTTTAATATTTTCTTTCACTGATCAGAAACTAGACGCAAATATAGTGTAAAATTGAAAGATTTTCAAAATGTCTTTTTTGTTGGTTCCAGGTCAGATACCGCGAAAGAATAACCATCCTGCGTGGCAACCACGAGTCGCGCCAGATCACCCAGGTGTACGGCTTCTACGACGAGTGCCTCCGCAAATACGGCAACTCGTCCGTCTGGAAGTACTTCACGGATCTGTTCGACTTCCTGCCGCTGACAGCGCTCGTCGATGGCCAGATCTTCTGTCTCCACGGAGGCCTGAGTCCGTCTATTGACACGCTGGATCATATACGAGCGCTGGACCGTCTTCAGGAGGTGCCACATGAAGGACCCATGTGCGATCTACTGTGGAGCGACCCTGATGACAGGTACGTGATAGTATAGAATCTGTAATATATTTTTAGAGAAGATATAGGAAGCAAGTTAAATAAATATCAACGTCAGAAAATAACATCGGTGACCAAAGAGGTTCACTTAATAATATATACTATAGATGATAAGGACTAATCTTGGGTTCCAACGGTGAAAAAACATACAATTGACTATGGTCTTAGATTGGCGTTTGAAATAAGGTATCTTTGAGCCACTGAAAGATAAAAGTTTGGTACATTTGCGCACTGTTGGAAATGGGACATTAAATACAGAACATAATAAAGTACGTATGATTTTAACTTAATTAAAAATCACTCGACTGGTATGTGATAACGGTAATTAAGATATAATATTGTTAACCAATTAATGTTTCCCCCATACCATACTAAATGAATCACAGGAAAGTACATTATTTATATAGGTGCGGAAAAACGTATGTTACGTGGTTGAAGAAATTATAAGTAACCGTGAGTCGATAAATAATATCCGCGGTTGTCGTGCTCTAAGTAAATTGATAATACAATAAGAACTTACGTCGATATACGAAATGTAAGCAATGATTTTAAAGTCAATATTTGTCAGTCACGTTTAAGCCATAAACTTTTCGTTAAGGAAATTTCTTATTAAAATGATGCCTCTCTCTAGGTATGTGGTGATATTTATCTGTATAAAATTATACAAAACCTTATTAACTCTACTCCAGAGACTAAATAGAACACACGTAACACGAGACGCCTTTCTAAGTAATTGAGTTTTACAGCTCGAAGGTTCTTTGTGTGGCCGTTTCAATGTAGAAAATAAACACAATCATAAAGTACAACATATAAAAAATAACGTTAAATTGTCCAGTTGGAACGGATTTAACTCGTAATTGTTGTGATGTGTCGCTTTAATTCAATTATGTAACTGCGTACATGTAATATGTAAACATAATAGGGAGATTGTTTAACTTAATTGCATTAAATGTTACGCGAGTTACTATGGGTACAATTAAAATGGGAAAATGATAAAATGATACGATTTCTGCGTTGATTGATTGTACCTAGTTTAATTGTCAATGCTTATACATAGTTTAAAATATTATGTATTGGTTGAGACCATACTTTTCATCATATGTTTGGCAGTAGCTTAACATGCTTCTGCTGAATTATTATGTTTGAGTTTACTTATGTCTCTGTCAATCATATGCAATAGCTTTTGTAACTTACAAAACATATTTTAGCTTAGGCAGATGCTATTTAAAATAACCCTCTTAATCTTAACTTTCAAAAATGAGTAGCTATGCCAATATTCTGTCTGTGTCTGTATATGTATGTTACAGCTTTTATAATAATATATTCTAGCTAACATAGATTCACAGTCACAGCTTATCCTACTGGATGTTTGTTACTCTTTCACGTAAAAACGGACAGGTTTGGATGAAACTTTGCAGTAATATAGGTTATCAGAATAACACATAGGATATTTTTTACCGCGGGAAAACTTCTCATTCCCACGGGAAACCGACTTCCACGCGAAAGGAGTTTTGGGCGGCGACTAGTTTAGGATAATACAACATAGCCACATGGTAACTTAGATGTCTCCTTGCAAACATAATCACCTCTAACCACCCATCCCCTTCCAGAGGTGGATGGGGCATATCCCCCCGCGGCGCCGGCTACACCTTCGGCCAGGACATCTCGGAGTCGTTCAACCACAGCAACGGCCTGACCCTGGTCTCCCGCGCCCACCAGCTGGTCATGGAGGGGTACAACTGGTGCCATGATAGGAACGTCGTCACCATCTTCTCGGCGCCCAATTACTGTTACAGGTTTGTTGGTTTAGACAAGTTATTTATAAGAAAATCTCAGAAAAGTGACAGAATGATGTCTTAAATCTAACATCAATTCGATTTTTAGCAGATTTTCCTATATTGTTATTTATAGGTTGGGCAATAGGGAACTTATTTTAATTGGTATAATTTAAGATAGTGGGTAATGCCTGATGCAGTAAAGAGGAAAGTTAACTATAGTTTATAAAATGCAATGATCAAGTTTTATGCCAATGCAGTCTTTTTCACATAAAAACTGTAACATTCGTTTCTTATGTTTTGCGCAAAAAGGCAATTAAAGCGCCTTTAGGCTAGGTTTCAATAATATTAGAATTAATTACAAGATAATTAACAAATTAATTAAAATCTTAACATAAAACATAAATAATATAACTTTAAACTGTGTTTGGATTTTTTATACCCGCTCTATAAAAAATATTTTTTCTTTTCACAGATGCGGCAACCAAGCTGCAATTATGGAATTGGATGATGCGCTTAAGTACTCCTTGTAAGTTCTTTTAATCAATAATTATCAGCTACCAACTTTTATCTAAAATCTTTACTTTTAAAAAAATGCAATTGGAATGATTAGAAGCGCAAAGTGATGACGTCAGATTGATCAATCGATCATTCTCTCGAACTCTGTTCGAACACCTCTATGGATACTCGAAAGTTTAATGACCCCTGCACTAGAACGTAACCGTGCCTGCCAGTGATCATGTGTGGTGTGTAAAATGTTTGTTTGTTTGTGTGTCTGCAGCCTGCAGTTCGATCCGGCCCCACGACGCGGGGAGCCGCACGTAACCCGACGGACGCCAGACTATTTCATGTAGGCTGGATGTGAGTATACACTTGGTATTTTTATTATAAAACAAGTGGCCGCCCGCGACTCCGTTCGCGTAGAAGTCGGTTTCCCGTGGGAATGAGATGTTTTCCCGCAGTAAAAAGTACCCTATGTGTTATTCTGATGTATAACCTATATTACTGCAAAGTTTCATCCAAATCCATCCAGTAGTTTTTGCGTGAAAGAGTAACAAACATCCATCCATACATCCATACTCACAAACTTTCACATTTATAATATTAGTAGAATTTAGATCTTTCTGCCTGCAGAAAGAAATATTTAAAGTCTTAGCTCCACTGCATTTGTACAAATGTCTTACTATTCTCTTACATTGATCAATTTACGTTACCGAGGCCGAACATCCAGTCTCTAGACCTTTTTCATTACTGCAGGAGCTTCTAAGCTTGCATGTGAGATCACTTCTCCGCCAGATTAAAATAACGTAACCAATAAACTATTAAAATTAATTCTTTACAGTGGTATAATAACAGTGTATTTGTTCCAGGTTTATGGTCCACGGCGCCTGCCCGCTGTCGACAACTGGTGTGGGGGCTAACTGAGGGATTGGGGATTTATACCAACACTATACTCTACCATTACACACACATCTCTAGAGTATACATACATTTATTATACCAACCCTGTATAACATCCTGGATTTAAACACGTTTTGTAGTGATAAATTACGTGTATAGGGTTGTATCAGTAGGAACGCAAAGACTGAAGTGTGGAATTTGTTTTTTGTCACTTCAGTAAGTATATATTGTATTTTAGGTAAGCGTAATCCCCCCACACTAGAGATAGGTAACCCAACAGTAAGATCCTGACATTTCAGTGTTTTGTACGCATATGCAACTGTTTCAAATTGATTTCCTAAACGCGTAGTAATGTTGCGGCGCAGATGCCTATTCTTTGCTAAATTTTTACTGTTTTTTTTTCATGTATTTAACGATATCTCCGTATCTGAGAGTAGTGAGTGAATGCAAGAACCATGGCTAGTCGGTGATGTTCAAATTTTTATTATAAAAGTTGTAACCGCGATCTCAGTAGAGATGTATGGGGCAATCTGTTATATTTTATTTGATATACCTACGTGATGATAAGATTTCTTAGAGGCATGAGTTTTGTCGCAACTTGTGTACATATGCAATTATTTTATTAATTTTTAGCTGTCAGTCTGAAGCGGACAATTTTAAATAGAAATTGCTGAAGATGATTTTTGTACGTAACAGTGTTCCCCGTTTTGGAACGAAACTTGTGTAACATGGCATTTATGTGTAGTTCAAAATTGTCTGCTTTCGACCTTAACATTTCTAGTAGCACTAATAAATTCCATCAAAAAATTGAATTTGATTCTAATTCATAGTTTGCATGCTTCAAGGTTGAATGCAAAACGGCGTATGTACCAGCGATGCAATATACGGTAAATACGTTATTAGTGTAATAAAAATGGGTTTTATTTTGATTATTTTAAGTATTGAGTCACGATTTTGGTACAAAATATGTGGTATAGACATACGCTAAGAACTACGTATTTGCCGATGTTGCATCGAGCATGAAAACTGTGCATGGGAATAAGATCAAAGCCGCGTGGTCATTGCAAACTGATTCTTTAAACTCTAGTAGACTGCGGTCCGTAATGCGCTTTTGGTGGTCCAAGCGTGTTGGTGAATCAGGAACAGTTACATCACGTTGTTAAAGCACATTACGGACCGCGGCCGCAGTGGCAATAGTAATTTGTATTGTTTGATATTGTATAACGGGTTGTAAGCGAGTCGACAGCGGTATATCGACGCGCCCGAGTTAGGTTCTTGCCGGTCGACGTTCACCTATCTGTGCTGGTATGTTCATTGCAAGCGAACATTGTATTTGTATTTACGATGTAACAAACACTTAGTGGTCATTAAAGCGTACATATGCTAATAACAGTAGTTTTATTTCATGTCACCATAGATTTGGTTGCTGTGGACATACCGACATGATCTCTGGTGACTCGTATTCATTCGTTTAGGGGTATGTAGGGTGTAGTTTCGCTCCTGGGTAGTTAGAACAATTTGTAAGTAAACATCTTTTTTGTCTATAGTTTCCCTTTTTCATATTGTGTACTTGTGTGCCTACCCATCAGACACTTATCACTGTACATACCCTGACATATTCCTCACATGTTTAGTGAAAATATTCCCCAAATAGATCAAAATGTGTAATGTAAAGTTTGTTTCATATTTTACTTGTATATCTACCTACTAAAATTCATTTTTTACTCTTTGATAGCTAAAGTTTTTAATTACATATAATGTATGTATTTAATAATGTTTGTTCCGAATGAGCATTTATGTAGCCAGACAGAATGGCAAAATTATTAAAATAATATTTAAAAATATATTTTTTTTTGCTTTATTTTGGCTTTGAGTCACACATTTACGTAGCTTTAACGTGAAATTAAAAGGATTATTTTATACCATTCTGTCAAATATTATGAAAATAATACGCATTTCAAAATTCTACCTATATTTATCAATATTTTTGTTTAATACTGTAGATACCCATGACATTACATAAGTAGTGTTTTATACCAATCCATTTTTAATAACCATTTAATGTTATTCTGTTTCATAGGTGCAATATGTATGTATTGCAATGAATTGGGGCATCAAAAAATAGCATTTTTAATCAAATTATTTCCTTTGTATGTATTAAACATTGATGATGTCCCACAACAAGAACAAATTAAGAATTATGAAGCAAAATCTTTTTATACTGCTGAAAGGTCAGTTCAATTTAACTATCTCTATCTGGCAATATTTTTATATTGTCAGTTTATAAACGGTAAATATCGTTTTGTTAAACATCAACCGCGTGTAGAATAACATTATGCCCACCAATTACATCGGAAGCCACGCGTTCGTTTATATAAGTATTAAGTAAGTTAGGTAAAATTAATTAAAAATCACAAAAATACAAAAAAAATACTTGCTGAGCTTTGTTTACGTGCCATCGACTGTTTATACTTTTTCTTGATATTAATCAACGCGCTCCAACTTAAATAAATATAAAAATTACAGGTAAACGAAGCTCTACGCAAATTACAATTAAGGCTTTCCTGGCAAATGCATAGATACCCAAAATTTACTCCGTTTTATATGGGACGAGTGTAAGTAGCTGTGAGTTTTAAGTTCAAGTAAGAACTTTGTTTTATTTACATAACTCAATACACATAATACGGCAATAAGTTGTAAACAGAATACTATAAATTATTCTTTCATCTGTACTATGCCCGTTGATAGGATTTAGATATTAATAAAAATAATTTTAAAAAGTGGTTTGTTTTATTGGTAATGTAGTCTAAAATTAAACCAAATTTACAGAAGTACATATCTACTTTATAACTAATTGTACTGTTAGCACTTTGTAAATACGAACTTGCAAATGTATTTTAGTTGCTTATCAGAAAGTGATTATTTACAGGAAATAAACACCTGCATGCAGACTTGAAGTACTGGGTAATACCTAGTGTTATTAGACTTATTGGACACTTGATTCCTGTGGATACCGTTTTCCAAGAACGAAGTATTATGTTTAATTTAGGCGAAAAGTAAATTAACTACACATTTTTAAGAATACTATAAAAATAGATCGCTCACTCCATAACTATTTGAAATGGGTTAAAAAAAACGATGAAACTATGTCAAGTTTAAACCACTCGTAGTGCCCGCACGAGTAGTGAATCCGTAGGTAAAGCCGTCAAACGGCCAACAGCAAAAAGAACAAAAAAAAATAGGTACTTAGTACTTAGGGTAGTTTGAAAATCTTGTCGAGAGTTTTTACACTACGACGATCGGCTGATACCAAAAAAGTGAGCAGGCAAACGCGTAAAGTAAACGCGTTGCTAATATAGCTGAAAAGTTTTAGGTTAGTATCTTTGGCCCGTATTTATAAATCACTCCCAACCCTGCGATCGATCTTATGTGAAGTGCCACGCTCTTTTTAATCCCTAATTTTGCATCAAAAGCTGTTACCTATGCTTGATCTCAAGTTCGATCTTGGGAGGGATTTATTAATACGGGCCTAAATGTCAATTTACTAATTAGTAAGGAACTTGAGTTCGCAATCACGTCTTGAGATCGTGGCTGCTTAGATCTATCTTGAGAGCGATTTATAAATACGGGCCTTTAACCAAATCGTTTAAAGAGATGGTCTAATGTCCAACAAATAAAAAAGTAAATACAGAATATTGTAATAAAAATATATTGCGTACATTCCTTACACATTTTTAATTTTACAGTGTACATCTTGTCTTTGGTACTTACACCATAATTATAACTTAAAAGGATTGATGTGAAGTCTTATGTATATCTATCATTTTAAATGTGGCAAATGAAATATTTCTCGAAATAATTGTTTTACATTAATTGTGATAATATTGCCTATTTATTCTCTCATAAATATAAAATTTTACTAAAAGCGTCACAAACATCGAAGATACCCATAGTTCCCTACAACTTATAAATGTCATCAACTTATATGATTCTGCACTGCTTAATTAAATTAGTATAAAGTTTTTTTCTATATTATTAAGTATTAAGGATGTAATTAAGTATTGCTTGTTGTTTAGGTCTATTCATACCATATTTCATACAACTCTGTTCAATTTTGTAGCGTTATTACAATATTTAACAAACAATGCATCCAATTTCACATTTATAAGTTAAGTATCTTCACTGTCTATAACGTGTATGAGTCAACTTAAAAGTATATTTTATATACAATACAATCTACCCGAAACCACATCGAATATATAAATAAAATGGACGACTCGGTCATCTGTCTTTTGCAAATTAAATTAAAAATCTCGTAACTACCTCAGAGGTAACTTATATTTAACAAGATATTTAAAGGAATTAGGTAACTAACGTACAATGTTAAAATACCTGCTGTCATTTCAGTTTTGACAGTTCAACACGAAACGTCAATATGCTATCGTCATCGTTAAGCGTTTGAACGTGTGAATTAGTGGACTACTACAAGTTTTATTAAAAGTTCTATTTAATATGTTTTTGTACGACGAATAAGAGAGCTTAAAGTGATTAAGAATAATGTACGTAGCCTCTGTTATAATTCTACAAATAATCTTATTTTACAATTGTCAAATATATATTAATTATTTAAATACTGTCATTCACATTGATAAATACATCAAAATATTGCGTTGGGTCCTTCAGTTAATATGAGAAGTCTTACATAAATTGTGCAGAGGAAATATAAAAATACTCTATATTAAACGCTTGATGGAATGATTATAATAATCACTTTTTCTTGTTTAGAACATATTTATCTTAATAAGTCAAGAACCTACTCAATAAGCACAACCCATTTACAGTATTTCCGATATTTATACCTAGATTTTTTGACACTTTCCTACATTTTATTCAAACATAAATAATAATATTAAATTGACATGACACTCTGTCAAGATTCAAAGATTTCAATACTTTAAATTACAATAAGTTATTATATTTTTTATTAGTTTTGCCTGTAATTTCAAATTTCCAAAACTACACATTTTAATTGTTTTGTTTAATAAGTTTGAAGACCACTTGTTTTTACAGCGAGAATGAATATAATGCCTGTGAAGATATTAGCTAAATTATTTTATTTTTCCGATCAACTTTTAAGAAGTTTTTGTTTTGTCAGTTTTAAATTCTCTCCATATCGATAACTTCTCATCGTGAGTATTACGATATTTTCATGCCAGTGTCTAATTGCAGAAGTTGCTTCATCAGTTCATATGTGGAGAATGAAGTGGCGACCATTGGTATAGCTCGGATGTAGTTTATACTCATACCGCGGTATAAACCTTTGACTACGCCGTTGTCTCGGTAGATATGGGTTAAAGTTTGCACCATACCGTTGCTGAAAGTTAAAAATATATAATGTTGACAAGGATTAAACCCCTTTATTTAAAAACACACTTTAAAAAGTTTAAAATAAACTTGACATTGGTTGTGTCTTCGTCATTAACAAAAAATTACACATATTAACAGGGACAAAAATGTTTTAAACTGATTTCAGTTTAAAATGGGTTTATAAAATAAGGGGTTAAAGGTTACAGAGATTAAAATATTTGCAGTTTAGTCAAAAATGTAAGTAAAAATAAGTAAATGATAAGCAAATATTGGTAAAAATAACAAAAACTTAATATTTTATTTGTTAGGAAAGAAAGTTAATGTAAACTGCTAATTTAAATAGAACAAAAAAATAATAAATACTTATACTGTACCTTCTGTTAGTTTTTGCCGTCACCCAAGTGCAAGAAGCGTGTAATAAAAATAAATAATTGTGAAAAAAATATACAAAACATCTTAGATACGTGGCGTTACAGGAAAATGATTCTTCCATCAAGATAGGTCGTTTGCTTAATTGTAAAACAGAAAAGTTATTTTTAATACATATGAGTGTAGTGTAATACTTTTACACTATAAAGTTAGCAAGAATAACCGACACAATAATTATAACTAAACATAAACATAATTAGTTAAGTGCTTATACCAGCTGAAATATGCAAGATCTAATATGTATAAAGCTTTTTCTTGCTTATTTCAAGTAGATTAATCGATTGTACGAAGAGTTTTTTTGCAGCTTCCAGTATAAGTGTAATGTCATCTTAGAGTGTCTTGTCACAAATTTTTAACCATTCTTCAGTATACTAAAAAAGTGATGTCACAACTTGTCAACTATAATTCAATGTATTAGAAAAGTGTTTAGTCAACCATCCACCAGTTTCAGTGTAATGTAAGTCACACTTCCCCACTACAAGTGTCACTACAGTCACCTCCCCGACTACAAGTGTTACCAGTCACCTTCCCGACTACAAGTGTCACTACAGTCACATCTCCCACTACAAGTGTTACCAGTCACCTCCCCGACTACAAGTGTCACTACAGTCACATCCCCTACTACAGGTGTTACCAGTCACCTCCCCGACTACAAGTGTCACTACAGTCACCTCCCCGACTACAAGTGTTCCAGTCACCTCCCCGACTACAAGTGTCACTACAGTCACATCTCCCACTACAAGTGTTACCAGTCACCTCCCCCACTAAAAGTGTCACAACCAGTCACCTCCCCTACTACAAGTGTCACTACAGTCACCTCCCCCACTACAAGTGTTACCAGTCACCTCCCCCACTAAAAGTGTCACTTCAGTCACCTCCCCCACTACAAGTGTCACTACAGTCACCTCCCCCACTACAAGTGTCACTACAGTCACATCTCCCACTACAAGTGTTACCAGTCACCTCCCCGACTACAAGTGTCACTACAGTCACATCTCCCACTACAAGTGTTACCAGTCACCTCCCCTACTAAAAGTGTCACAACCAGTCACCTCCCCTACTACAAGTGTCACTACAGTGACCTCCCCTATTACAAGTGTTACTAGTCACCTCCCCGACTACAAGTGTTACTTCAGTCACCTCCCCCACTACAAGTGTCACTACAGTCACCTCCCCCACTACAAGTGTCACTACAGTCACCTCCCCCACTACAAGTGTCACTACAGTCACCTCCCCCACTACAAGTGTTACTTCGTGTAGTCTCCCAGTGTAACCTACCCGAACTTGGCGGTCTGCGGGTCCATGCAAGCCAGCTGCATGCGGCGCCGCGTCACGTCTAGCGGGTAGGACACGGACTGCGCCACCGCGCCCGCCAGCCCCCCGCACACCAACTTACCTGGCACCGTGAGTACTAGCCCGCCTGTGTGCATTAAATTAATTGTATCTTTAGAGTAACGAACTTAAAAGGGTATTGACAGTGGTCGAAGCATGTTGCTCTTGACGATCGTTAATATCGTTATTTTGACAGTTGTACAGTTTGAATACTCATACAAATTACGGAACAAATGTCAGATAAACGATGTTAAAGATCGTTTAAAGTTTTTTTACAGTTTCTTATATATAATCTTACAAAAATCGTTCCAGGTTTTTTATCGATTGATGAAATGAACTCTAAACAAATATGCACGCAAAATTATGACAGGCGGATTAAAATTACTACCTGTCTCTGTTTTCTTCTATTGCTGAGTATGTGATGGCATTATTTAGTTAAGAGAGTTTCAACTCGGAATCGTCACCGGTGTATGAGTGTATTATTGTCATTCCATACACATGCTATATATTAGTATTCATGATGCAAACATTGCTCTTGTCTTCCGCCCGATTTAATAGGATTAGACAATTAAACTTAAATAGCATATAGTAAATTTTTTATTGTACACAGGTGTAATCGACCACAATAATTGACGACCTCTGTGGTGCAGCGGCATCTATACCGGACTGCTAAGCAGATGGTTCCGGGTTCGATTCCCGGGTCGGGCCAATGTCGTTAAAATGGTTTTTCGATATTAGCTCGTGTCTGGGGGTAACTAGGTTCTACCCTAATTCATTGTGTGGTACCTATAACACAAGCGCTTACTGCCCTTACTTTAGGGCCACACAATTGGTGTGTTAGTCTGGAGATTTATTATTATTAATTCGTGTTGTAATTAATTAAGAAAATATTAATTAACTAACGTAAATCATGTCTTTTGTTGACACTTGCAGACTTGACAAAAACCTTAAGTCGCATTATTAATTATCTAAAAGTCTATAATGCCAAATTATTGGAGGTTTGTTTATTTTTTTCATAATATTCCATAAAATTAATTAACAGAAAATCTCAACGTTCCAAAGCAACTAAAATAGATATTAACGTCACAACATGGAAACTATCTTTCAATTTATTCTTGGCAAGAATACAAATTTATACCTAATTTCAATGCCAAAATTAAAATTCACTAAATAATTTGTAACAGAAATATAAGATTTCTTAAATTAGATTAAACTATCGCAAAATATTGTAGTATTTACATAACACACTTCCCAAGGTGGATCTATGGGTAACAAAATCAATAATACATAATGCATTGATTCCTAAAGGAATTGATTCGAAGTCAATAAAATGGACGTTTGTCTAACTAAACGAAAGGAATTTGATCTTATTTTTGAAATAAGTAGTTATACTCTCAAAGACTTAAACTTTGTATAGAAATATTATAAACATAATCAAAATGCTTGATTCTACTATACTAGATCAAATCGTTACGACTACCGAACGTTATTTTCATTTAAAACTTTAAAATAGTCAATTGGTCTAATTTTCTGGGTGTTTACGATTCGGGATTTAAATCATACTGCCAAACTACTTGCGTGGTCCTAAACTAAGCCCTAATCTGTGTTATAGGCAGACTGTAGCACTCCTAGCACTTATTTAATTACTAGATTAATTTATTAGATCACAAACGATACAGTGTAATCAATCAATCGAGTTGATTAGCGTGGTTGATGGTCAGTAGGGATTCAATATTGACCAAGTTAATATCGTTTTGTTTGCCACATTATCTTCAAAACCCATCTTACTTGTTACTTTACTGATATTATAAAAAGCCAAAGTTTGTGAGTATGTGTGTTACTCATACACGCAAAAACTACTAAACCGATTTGGATGAAACTTTATAAATATATAGACTAACCTGGAATAACACATTTGGTCATTTTTACCACGAGATAAATATTCCCACGGTAATATTATCCCATTTGACTGCGAATGCAACCGCAGAGCGGTAAGTAAGTAGGGATTTCTTGAATATATTTTTCGTACCGGTACAAGCTATAATTACCGGTATAATTTTCTTACCGGTATTCCTCTCGCACTTCCTACACAGCGTGGTGGGCGTGTACTTCATGCAGAGGTACTTGAGCGACTCGAAGCAGTAGAAGCTGAACCCCGCGTAGGGGATCATGCCGACCATGGTGGGGACGAAGCCGCGGTATAACGCGCGTATACCGCCCTCCTAAAGATATAGGATTTAAATTGCAAGGGTATTCCAAAAAATTTTTAACGATATTAATAATTAAGTATGTCTTTTAATAATGTTTGTATAAGGTGCCGCGATCAACGGTTGGTAAAGTTAGTAGCAAATTTTTAATAGTCCAAGAAAGATTTAATTTGGATTTGTTTATAAAGTCGGTTATTTTCGGGGTAGGATACCACGCTATCTTAAAATGAGTAGTTAACAAATAACAATTATTCTGGTCTCATTTCAGGGTGTTCTTGATTGTATCCCAATAAAAGTTTATTTAGAAAAACATTGATCAAAACTCTTGTTTATTGGTTCGAGTCAAGTCGAGTTGTAACTGTGTAAGTCCCCATTTCTTCTAAAAATAAAAAAAACCTAAGTTTTCTTATCTCATAGGGCATAAAATTTATATGGTTGTCCAGAAATTTCCAATAAAACTTCTCTCTCCAACAAAACCGCAAAAAGAACCCCCCATTCAAAACCCCAATCTCACCGTCCGGAATATAGTGACCGCCGCGTCATAGATCCCCGCGTAGCGATGCTGCCCCGTGATCTGGAAGGCGAGGCGCGCGCGGATCGTGTCTAGCGGATACGTCAACGTGACAGCTGTCGCGCCTGCGCCCGCGCCGGCGATGAAGTTGTCCGTGTGTTGCAGCAGCGGCAGGCTTAGACTGCCGAGGTACTGTGGGGATGATTGTATCATCACGAATGATATATGATAGGTAAATAGTATAAAAAAGAAGCTATTAAGGTTTTCTTGTAAGTTGGGAATGTCTACTAACTCTTTATACTCTACTAGCGACCCGCCCACGCTTCGCAATGGTGTAATTTTGCCGACTTGCTCGCGAACCCTTGCATTTTTGCTAACTTAAAAAAACTTTTTCTAAACGTTCTTTATTGACAAATTTAAATGAATAAATACCCTAAAATATGGAGAAAACCGCATTTAAATCCGTTACGTACTTAAGGAGGAGTTAGCGGCCAAACAGACAGAATTAGCGACTTAGATATATACTATGTAATTATTAATATGATAGGTAAATGGTATATAAAAAAGTAGCTATTAGTGTATTCTTGTAAGTTAGGATTGTCTACTAACTTATACACAAAGTTAAAGATTCGAATTCAGCTTTCAATATCGTTTAGGACTTTTTTTAATAAATTTTGTTATTCAAAATTGATTTTTTTTAAGTTATTCAAAATATTACGTGAACAAGTCGGTCAAAATTACACCATTGGGAAGTGTGGATGGGTATATCTATAAGGAAATTGTAAATATGATCAACAAAATATTTGGTCTCTTCTTAACACGAGCAAAGGACCATGCAAAAACCCTATAGAATTTACCTATGTTTATACAAAGATTACCATGTAAGTTTGTACAACTGCTCTTGAGCAAACTAATGAGATTATCTCACGGGCTACTAATATTTACTCCAATACAACATTATATAAGCAAAACGTATAGTAAATAATAATAGGTAATTGTTATGCGGTTCATTGTTATCTGTTAGTGATTATTGTAATACCTAATTAACCCATGCAACGAGTAGGTATCTAATTTGTAATGAAACACTGAAATATTTCCCGTTTAATGTAATTTCCTGACTCAATTACAAAGCGATTACTTCAATTCAAATTGGAAATCTATAGAGCCGTAATTAACCACAATGCATGACGTGAATATTGTCAAACATAATGAATGCAAGAACCCTAAAGGTGTGGCTATAACGACGATGTGACATGCCTAATGGCATTGTTTAAATATTTGTGACGACATTAGTCGCACTTTCACGTAAATGATGGCTATAAAGCTTTATTGGAGACGGTTGAGTCATAAGAATTTATTATTGGCGTAATGCATGGAAGACAGAGAAGAATGAATATTTTATTTTATCTACATCTAAATAATCTGTCCTACTTGTTATTATCTCTTTTACTTATTTAGTGATTTTTATACATATCTTCAAAAATCTTTAATTTCTCTTATAACTAGGTACCTATATTGTATTGTACTAGAGACTAACCACTTCAAAATTGTGTAATTTTGGTCAGCTTGTTCACAAAACATAAAAACCTGAGAAAAATTTGGCTGAATGTTCTTTATTTATAAAAAACTGTATTATAACTATTTATTTGTGGTTATAGGACAAAATACAAACATGTATAAGGAGAACATATGTAATTGTAATGATGATGTTGTTTTACCACACTAAGATATGGTCCAACCATTTGTAAAATATTCATGAGACATGCCATGGACTTAATTTTTTATTGACCCACTTCAAGGAACAAACAACACTAGAAGTGTTTTAGCAAAAAAAATTGGTGCAGTCATCACTCTGACTTTTGTTGTCTAGTTTTTACACTAAAATTGACATGAAATTAGCATAGTAATAAAAGTTTCTTTAATAAATAAATAAATAGTAAGTAGTTAGAGATAAATGACTATGAATTAATCTGAATTCTTTGAAAATTGTTTTTAGGAGTGCATAAATAAACTGTAACAATTAAAGTAATTTAATATAAAAATAACATACCTTTTTATAGATTTCAAAACTCGTGAACTGTGTGGCAGCATATGGGAATATCCGGACCATTTGTGCTCCGTTCCCTTTGTACAACGCCAGCAGAGACTCCTGTTTGACGATGGCAGTTAGTCCTCCAACTACGCCGTGCTGTTTGTAATGTACTGACTGCGCTTGAAGGAGGATCTTGATTCGGTCTAAAGGTGCCACTACGGTTTTGGCACACATGCCTGCTACACCTTTAAATTGGAACAAATGTATTTAATTTGAATACTTAGTTATGTTTTGTAGAATAAAACATGAATCAACATTTTATAGAGTATTTCAGCTGGGATGTATAACTTAGCTCAAATCAGGCTATTAAATGTTTTAGAATATGAATAAAGTTAACACACTTTCTATCTCTGCAAAACAGATAATTGTTATACACTTCTTCAATAAATGGGGTCAACATTTATGGTATTTATTGTGAATAGGTTTTTTTAAGAAATCGTACTCAAAAAATAATTATGAATAATGTAAATAGATTTTGCACCTAATAATATTGATTTAAATGGCACTTCAAAATAAATAAAACTTGGACATAAGATTTTACTTTTTGAATATTTAACTTAAGAAAACTTACCTCCAGCTAGTAAATTCTTTAAGATGAATTCAACATCATGATTTTCTTTAAGTTTGAGAGCCATCTTCAGTGATTTATTTAAATAATAGCCACAAATTCAAAATCACAAACTTTCTATTTGTATTACATGGCAGGGTCGACCCTTTTCACGTGAACCGGAACTTCCGAACAATGCAAGGATTCACAATTTCTTCATAGTCTTGATATATTTTCAAACTTAATAGGACAGTTTTAATTTTTCCTTTATTAAATTTAAAAATAATAAATTATCAACACTCGTCTTCGCTAAAACAAATTGACATTTGAATCCGAATCAGCGGTGCCAACAAACCTTTTATACCGCGGGAGTTCTAAAATTATACGAAATCACGAGGCATTATACAATTGAAGAAAATTTATTGGTAAAAAAGAATAAATACATAGAAAAACCGTAGCTTTTTTGACTTACAATTTATATAGGTTTAAAACATATTTTTTTTACATACAAAATATTTAAGAAAAAAGATATGATTTGCAGTTTTTGATTGAAGTTATTACAAAAAAATCAGCCAGCCTTATTGTGAGTGGAAAAAAATAAATCAATTCATATGATATGAACGTTGTTCTAAATTGATATTAGTTTGAATGACACAATATATTTTGTTGTTTATATCACTTATCCTGATTGAAAATTTGAAAATGTAAACGTAAAAAGGACAACAACCAAATCCGCGCGCATTTTTCGTTTAGGGTCTTTCGAATTAGCTACTACTGTTCTATCAAACCTACTTTCGTATCAAATTATACAATACAAATAGCATACAAAAGACAATCGATTTATACAAGAATTGCATCCAATTATACAATCTGGCAACGCTAACCCCAATGAAAGAAAAGTTTGTTTGACGCAACGTCATAACTTTCACTTTCGATGACATTGACAACTGACAGTAAGGTATTTATTTTATGATGGTAATATTAACGAAAACATCATTGGGCCTAAGTTGTAATAATTAGGCACCAACTTTGGTTAAATGCTCTAAGGCACCAACTAGATTTTTTCTATAACAAGCAGTTTCGTTCGGCTAAAATATGTGAACTAAGTATGTCATGATTTTATTTCTTGTTTTTAATAAGGATATCAATAGAGAAAGCATCGCACTGAAATCTTAAGTGATAGGTAATGCATAACTGAGTCTTTATAAATCATTTTTATTGCCGTAGGTATGTAGAACATTTTTAGAACTTAAAATATTTAATAATTCGTACTTTTCCTACTAACATACCTACGTACTTAATTTTTCTATAAAAACAATGAAATCGTTGTTGCAATTTGAAAAAGTAAAGCAACAAAAACCTATTGTCTTTACTGTACCGTGACTGTACCGAATAAACTAAAGGTTGTCAGTTCTTGAAATTATTATAGAAGATTAGATTTTGTAATATCTCATAACCTATTGCTTTTACCGGATAGTTGAACAGGGTCTATTTTTACCTAACCCTTACAGCCTCACTGAGCAAATTTGTACAAACTCATAACAGTAGATAAAATCCTGTAGAAAATCATTTGTCATTTTTTCTTAGATTTACGTGATCCAGCTTGACACGCGGCAGCCCTAATTAAACCCATTTTAACGGAGATTTATTTTTGATCTTCCGACGTTTCGACATTTTGACAATGCCATGGTCACGGGTAGACTGAGATGTTTGACGAATACATACTTTGATAGCAATTTTCTGGCATAATTTCCCGGGTTAAACACATTAATTCAAAAGAGTTTAATTTCTAGTTACTTTACATTACCTGGAAAGATTTTTTTGAGTTTAGATAATTGGTCATTTGGTACTTAGCCATATCGTATCAAAACTGGCGCTTATGGCAGTTTTTTAACAATTTCTAACGATGTAATCACTAACACCTAATCGTTTGTATACCTATACAAGTAGTTGTGATGTAGGTACGATTTGTAAATGAGGTTAAAAATAAGTAATATACCGGGTGTCCAGGAAACAATGGATAAATTCTGAAGGGCTGATAGTAGAACTAAAGGCAAGCCTAAAAAATAATTGATAAAAAGTATAACCCTTACACTGCTAGAAATATGGCGTTTTAAAAAAAAACTTCATATTTTTTTGACTGTGTTCATATTTTTACTCGTAACGAGGTCAAATCACTTAATACCATCATTATTTCTGTGCTAAATTAATAAATATTAAACACATCAGTGAATAACTACCAAATAAAATAGCTAACTTAAGTATTTTTCTCAAAAAATAATGTTGAACTTTTGATTTGTGTAAAATTTCTAAAGAAATATTTTTGATGTGGAACTTTGAACAGCTCTGGTGTAAAAAAATAATATGAAAGCAACAGTTGCCAATGATTTCAAAATATTCCTGGTTTAATAACGATTTCAAAAAGATGTAATATGTCGTTATTGTAATGAAAAAATATTGAACTAATGGTATTAGTGTGTAAAATGGGATAATTATTTAGTCCTAGCAAAATTAAAAAAATAAAATAAAACTAAAGAAATATGATTTTAAACTGATATTAATTGCAAACACATTGGAGTACTTGAGAGCAACTTTTCAAATTGTCTGTCCCCATCCTGATGCAGGCCCTACATTTACGAATAATCCATTGTTTCATGGACATCCATTGTTTCATGGACACCCTGTATAAGTAGACAGGGTGCATTCGTAAATCTAAAGCCTATTGTGCAAAAAAGGCAACTTTGACATATCTATGTATTACGCAGGGACTGTTGTTATGACGTTTGATAAATATTTAATGGCTTTTTTATTTTTAGTATTTTTATCAATGCCAATATTAAGTATGAGTGCCTAAATACCTACCAATATGCCTACCTAACAGTGCCTATTTTAACAAACTTTCGGATATTCGTTGGAAATGCGAAATGAAAATTAAATGTTTTGGAGAGTGGAAAATTGGAAAGTTTTATTTTATGAACAAGCTATCTCACTAAATTAAAAGTTTTTATTTACATTTCTTTAATCAGTCTCAACATTGGCCATTGCCTATAAGTAGAATAATTATCTACTTATAATTTTTTGTAAACTTGCCAAATAAAATACTTAGTTCTAAATTTTCTTCAACCTAAATGAAGAAAAACTATAGGTAAGTACAGTAGGTACTACTACATATCGAATGAATGCAAATGTGTGTATGTTACTTACCTTTACCAATTGATATCTTAGTACTTAGACTTACTGTAAACATAAATAAAGTTATTTTGTACACCCTAATATAAATCATTCCAAACATTATCATTATTTAATAAATCCCGCCGAAAAACTCATCTTCGATTGCACAACTAGAAGTAAGGAGGATCACTGACATCGATTTTTTCCAAGGTCACCTTGGGAGGCGCGAAAGCTCAAACCGAAGTCCTCTGGGTTACCCGCTCCTTCACAGTGACGTTGCATGCCGCATCGCACGTACGCGAACGGGAAACTTTCATCTAGTTCGAAATATATTTCACCATCTGTGTAAAATAAAACTGCGGTTATCGCAGCGTAAAGCGATTGATGTGGACGCACGCATCGCGGCGCGTAAATATCGAAGGATAAGGAAAAAGTACTCGGGAGTTAAAAAGTTTTTAACAGTTTGTGAAGATGGATGCGCCGGCGACAGGAAATATAGTTTTTAGTAAGTTTTAATTATGTATGTTATTTTTAGTAAGTAATAATAGTAAAGTAATGTATGGACCCAACCTTAATGTCTGTGTGTAGATATTTTATTAGGTACTCACCAACCTTTCTTTTCAAATCAAAGTGTAGGTAAGAATAAGAATAGTTAATAAATCGTATTTTTTTATTTTCTTATCAGCATCAATAACAGCCATGCACCTAAGTATTAACCATATTTTTTCTTTCGTAGTTTTGTTTTGTAATCCTAACTATAGGACTGGACACAGGACGAATTTTATGACCGTTTTTAATAGTTTGGGTTTGGGGAACGCGTCAACATTCCACGTTTTTTATTTGTTTAGGCTTGTTTTGTCCAGGATAACGTTTTAAACGGTACGGTACAAAGATGTAAATAGTTAAAATATTTCTAAGAATAAATTATTTGATGTTTCGCCTTGTTCAACTCATATACCTACTTCTGTTTCTATTTTTTTTAACTTGAATCTATTATTTAGGTTGTAGATTTTTATCAACTATCAGCCTAGATCTTTGTTAGTATCTTTACATATAAGTACATAGAATCGGGTTTGAAATTTGAGTAACTATTTTTATATATTTTAGTTTGGTCGTATTTCTCTCCTTATTGTTTAGATCAAACTAAAGTTTGTTTTAAAATCAACCAAACAATCATTCCAGTTGACAAAAGTTCTAATTAGGTTATGATAGAGCACTTATATTGTACCTTAGTTAGTACCTATTTCTATTTTTTTATATTTTCCTTCATTGAGGAAACCCACAGGCAATCATTAAACGTTTATTTACACTATTAAAATCCCAGTTATACTACAATATAACAATCAGTACCAGCATTATTAGTATAAATAGATGTGGTTTTTTTTATGTTATGCACGTGGTAGAAATCAAATTGTAGGTAATCAAGTACATTTTTTACGATTAGCATATACTTACTTATTAGGTGTTTTTAACCTCTGACCAAAAAATATGATGTCTCGAAATGTGTTTGTAGGTACCTATCTATCTGTGGCATCGCAGTAGGTACTAAACGGATGAACCGATTTTAATTGCGTATTTAAAGCTTTTTTGATCGTCTCTCGTTTTTCGATTTCGTTCTCGTATATTATTTAACTTACCATGCTAATAGTACAGACAGTATAAAAAAATTCAAGATCCTAGTTCTTACGTGTGTGTATCAATGTGTCTACCATGACGGTGCTTGGAATAAAGCGTAGGTACATTGGCCCCGATTCTGAAAACACTCTCTAAACTAAACTAAAACTATCGCTGTCACTTACTCATCAATATTGTCTTATACTTAAGACAGAGACAGGTAATCATTTTAGTCCTGTCAAACTAAAATGTAGATACGTGCAATACCACACAGCGTAGAAACGCACCATTACCAATATTAGTCGATGCTGTAAACTTTTCCCATTACCTTTAAAATCTACATTTACCTATAGCTATAATATCCCTTATTTTCAGGACTAGTACCTGCTCGTTTCATCCTAGCAGTCCTAGGGTCAATAGCCATGGCTATTGTCTATGGTTTAAAAGTTAACCTATCGGTGGCCATGGTAGGCATGCTAAACCATACGGAGCTCAAGAGACTGACCAATAACAGCGGGCACAAGCAAATTGTGGTGGCTGAGGAATGCCATCCTGACGGAAATGATACGCCAGCTGTGGTAAGACTTTTTTTATTTACTTATTTTCTGTTTAGTTGCTGATAAATCAAGATCAAGATGATTATTTATTTTGTGCACAGCAAATTGGTTTAGGCTTAGGCTTCGACTAGGGCTTTACCCCCCAGTTGCACTTTTGATTGTGTTCCGCGACTTTTGCGGCCGACTGTACGTCCTAGTCCTACGTACGAAGTCGGAATGGTGAAACATCGTTCAATTTCTTATTGTTATTTTTAATTATAAAAATTATAAGGCAGTTAACAGTTTTAACTCTAAACCTTATGCCAGTGATTTTTGTAGGCTATGCCAGTGATATGTAACATTTTCGCAACATGGTGCAAGTATTCGTGACTCAGTTTGTATGCGAATAACACAACGAATATCTTAATTTGTATGCATTTTCTGACAATACGTATAAAATCTAAAAAAAAAAACATGCTGCCCAAAATAAACTCCCTGAATGCTTTTTGCAGTGCGATATTAACCTCATACTTTTTATTTGACTAAAAATATATTTAATCGTTTTGGAATCCTCCCAACCTATTTGGTTTGGCGTAAATAAATAAGTACTTATGCCGACACAACAATATGCATGAACATGCATCGTTGTTCAACAAAGGTATTGATTAGGTAGTGTACTTACTTACCTTCAGAACACTCGGTAAATACTTACTTAACGAGAGTTAACTAATTACGGCGGCACCTCAGAATAAACAACAATTAAGTAAGAAGCATGTCGGTGGTCGTAGTTATGTGATAAACTATGTTGATAGTTTTATAAACAAGAGAACTTTCTTAGCGGGCTTTGACAAACTTTTTTCTGATGACATGATGTTAGGTTGATACCTAAACTTTACGTATAGGTGGTTAAAATTGATACTTCGCACTTTTACATATCCAAGGACTTTGCTTATGTATAAAAGAGGGTATTTATTTTATTGTTAAGTGAATATAAAGGGGCGGTCCCACGGTGCCTTAAACCGAACACCGCACCGCACAAAAACAGCGCTTGTTATAAAATCTATTAAAGCTTACAAACACCAATCTTAAGGTACCTACTATGTGCGTAGAATAGCGCACCGTGGGGCCGCCTCTTTACGACGAATTGAAAAGAATGTCCAGAATTCTCAGTTGATATCATCATTAATTTAAAATCTAGCAAATGATTGAGGACTGCCATACAGTTTGAACCAAATGTTTTGATGGCCTCATTCCTTACTAATCTAATAGGTATAGTAGGTAGGTATATCACATCAAAGAGTAGTTTTAATAAAACTAAAACAATAGGTGTGTAAATAGTTTATTGATAAATGTTATTAACTAGTATCGTCGAACCTACTCTCGTATTAAATGAAATAGAGTTTATGTAGTTCAGATAAACATTTATGAGATAACCTAGGGGTTAAAAATTAAATTGAAAAAATTAAGGTCCTATTATTAATTTCATCAGATATTTGTTTATAATACAATACTAGTTACTTATAGGTAATAATTCAATTCATAAGTCGTTCATTCACTGTAGGTAATCAATAATGTTTTTCCCTATTATAACGTCGGTGAAATCAGTGGCGGCATCTAAATCATTTTTAAGAACCTGCAACCAATGTATCATTTCTTTTAAGCATATTTTTTATCCCGGTAGATATGTAAGTATCTATTAAAAATGTGTGACGACTGTTTTCTGCAATATTTCATCCAATCCTACGTCTTATTTTTCAGGTACTAGACGGTCCTTTCGTGTGGTCATCTAGCGTTCAAGGCATAGTGCTCAGCTGTTACTTTTGGGGATACTTCGTTTCTCAGATTCCTGGTAGGTACCCAATTTTTTTTTTAATATTTCTTCCGAACTAATTTAGTAAAGTATAGTAAAGTAAATGAACTAGCAACACTGGTGTTTCTTTTTAAATAGGCGGTCGGGTGGCAGAGCTGTTTTCGGCCAAATGGGTGATGTTCTTCAGCGTTGTTATCAATATTGTTTGCACTTTATTGACACCTGTCATGGCGAACCTGCATTACGCAGGGGTTGTGATCATGCGCATCGGAGAGGGCATTGGTGGTGTAAGTTTATAAAGCATTTCATAGGTTAAGACTGTGAATTAAAATGGTAAGTGAAAAGCTTGAAAAGGATTGAACATCATTATTGCGTTTAAAAAAAAAAACTTTGGAAGAATCCTGAAAACTACAAAACTAAACAAAAAAAAGTAGGTTAATACGATATTAGGTGTAAAGCTCGAAATCGATTGAACAATCTACTGCGTTTAAGTTTAAATTAAATTAAAAACTTTTGGTGAATCACGAAAAACAACAAGTCTCGTATATTTATTAACTTCACGTAAACTGTTCTTTGCTTCGAACTTAAACATGCAATTAAATTTTGTTTCACAAAACTGCGTCTGTTGGGTAAGTTAGTTCTGAATAAATGATAAAATAACCTAATGTTGATCTTTTCAGGGAGTAACTTTTCCCGCCATGCACGTGCTGCTGTCAAAATGGGCGCCACCGCAAGAACGCAGCGTAATGGCGGCGCTCGTTTACGCGGGAACTTCACTGGGAACTGTCATCTCGATGCTGATGGCGGGAGTTTTGACTGCTTACTTGGGTAAATACCTATAAAACATACTAAAACATTGTCACATAAAACAATGCACCTAAAAGGTAAGAACCTACTAAGAACCTTACAAAAATAATGTTGTCGTCATTTACCTATGCATGCAACTTGTAACTTTAAAATAGAGCAAACAGACCGTTTCTGAAGCTATATATTACACTAGTGGCCGCCCGCGACTCCGTTCGCGTGGAAGTCGGTTTGCCGTGGGAATGAGAAGTTTTCCCGCGGTAAAAAGTACTCCAGTAGTTTTAACGTGAAAGAGTAACAAACATCCATACTTCCTCACATACTCACAAACTTTCACGTTCATAATATTAGTAGGATACATCCACCAACTAAAATCCATCCCCCAAACCATAGCTCTATTTTCCATAAAAGCTCTATTTCCCAACTATCGTGTACCACAGGCTGGGAGAGCGTGTTCTACGTGATGGGCGGGCTGTCGTGCCTCTGGTGCGTGCTGTGGGTCATGTTCGCGCAGGACTCGCCGCAGCAGCAGCCGAGCATGGCCGCCGCCGAGCGAGACATGATCGTGCGCTCGCTCGGGAACCAGGTGCAACATAAGGTACATTCAAATTCATTATTGGAACGTTAGTTTAGGTATTGGTAACACTTAATGAAACAGTTATCTTCCGGGTATCTTCCTGCGGATGTTTTTGCTGAAAGTGACTTACTTTATGAATCGCGTTAACGAATCACTTAGGGTGCGTTCGGGGAGTCGCTATCCGCGCTATCTAGCGCTAAAATTTGTTCACGGAGCTCGACGGTGGTGCTATCAATCGTGTTCGTGACGTCATCAATAATGGTGTGTGACGTCATGACAATTCACTGTCAATGCAATTTTTTCCGAGGTGGTGTGATGACAGCGTCAGTGTTTGCGAACTCTATGAACTCGAACGCTATCACTACTCATCGTGGTCCTAACCTCCTTCGTTCTTCGAGCAACCGGCATTCTGACAGCAAAATGGACAATTCCGTCGAAATGGTTTTTCAAGATTTTGATGTTAACGAAGAGTACACGTTATCGTTAAAATTCGCAAGAAATCACTACGACCCTCCATCACCTCCAAGTTTCACTCAAGCACAGTGCAAAGTCCCGCGCAAATGTGTCAAGATGGCCGAAGGCGATCACGCAATCGCAACGCAAATAGCGTTCGTGGAGCTTGCAATCGCTGACACGCAATTGGCTCTCCGAACAGCAATAGTAGCGTTTGGGTTTTTAGTGCTGATAGCGACTCCCTGAACGCACCCTTACAGTTCTTACTTTTGGATCGTACTAGACTAGGCATTGGTTTTAATTTCTTGTTGGTAGATAGGTACTGTGAACAACAATATTTATTGGGCTCTAGATTAAACATCTCTTTAAATTAACATGAATTAATAGAAAATACAACAGGTAGCCGCCATTAGATTCAATCCAAATCCGCGCCCACCGGCAGTGACGCCAACCAGTGATGTCCATCGAATGCTAGGGATGTCCAGTTACCGATTACTTTTGTTTTACCGCTAACAGTACTTATTAGGAACTTGAACGAATTTCAAATTACAATGATGAAACAGGAATCACAATTTTTTCAGTTTCTTTATTGGTTACTAAATTCTGAAATACTTAGTGTATCTCCTTCAAAAAGCTGGATCAATAGAACTTTATACCAAATAAACATTACAATATAACGACCTCTGTGGTGCAGCGGTATATAAGTAGGTATACCGGACTAGCTAAGCAGATGGTTCCGGGTTTGATCCCCGGCAGGGTCAATATCGTTAAAAATGGTTTATCGATATTGGCTCGTGTCTGGGTGTAACTAGGTTCTCCCCTTGTCTATTATGTGGTACCTTTTACATTATAGACTATGCTTATTGCAACTTACTTTAGGGCACATAATTGGTGTTATAGTCTGGAGATTTATTTTTTTAGGTATAATATTACTAGCGACCCGCCCACGCTTCGCAATGGTGTAATTTTGGCCGACTTGCTCACGAAACATTGATAATGGAGAATGTTAACAAATTTTGATTATTATCTCTTCGTATTCTCTGTCAAAAATAAAAAATACTGGTGAAAGAATTATTTCGATGCGTCAATTAGTTTCCGATTTATAAGTAAAATAAGTTGCTACCGCACGACGCGGGCTGCCGGTGGCGGTGTGACGTCACACCACAACTCGCTCGGTCTGGCTCACTCAGTACGCTCGCGGTCGCGCGCACTTGTCGTCTAAATTAAACCTAAATACTTTTAAAAATGTCTAATCCAACTACTAAGAAATCATGTGTTGTGCCTAAATGTAAAAATACAACTATCAATTCGCCGGAAAAGTTGTTTTTTACAGTTCCAAAGGATACATACATATGTAGGGGTACATTTATGTAAGATAAGCAAAATGTTATTGTTACGAATATAGGACGCCGCACTCGGCAGTCCGCCCATGTACACCGTTTGCGTTTGACGTATCAATAAATATTAAATTAGTAACTATTGGAATCTTTCATTCAAGTCACCTGTCACGTAGGACTCAAATATTAATAATAGTTACATTGGTGACCCCGACGTGATACATTTGTGACGTGACAGGTTTAAGTTATTTTTGAACTGTACTTAGTGTTTGTGTGTTGTGTGAAAAATGGAGTCTAAGGCATCTGGCAGTGTACCATCTGGCTCGGTGGCAGCAGTATCGGTGACATCGCGTATTCCAGACTTTTGGACGGATCACCCTAGGGTTTGGTTCGCCAGGGCAGAGGCAATCCTGACGCCCCAAAAACTGGGGGACGCGGTGAATTTTGATTTAATGCTGTCTAAGTTAAGTAAAGACACGATCGGCGAAATATCAGACCTCATACTAGACCCACCTGAAAGCAATAAATGTGCAGCGCTTAAGGATCGTTTACTTACGTTATACGAAGACACGACGAACCTGAAAATTAAAAGGCTGTTGCGTGATATGGATCTGGGTGACCAGAAACCCTCACAGTTGCTGCGCAAAATGAAGGAGCTGGCGAAGCAGAATTTTCCGGACGAAACTGTAAGGATACTGTGGGAGGAACATCTACCCTCACAAGTTCGTGGAGTCCTCGCGGTAAGCAACTCCAAAGACTTGGATGAGCTTGCGGCAATGGCTGATAATATCTTAGAGGCTATTAGACCTATCCAGGTGGCAGCAGTTACTAGAACGCAGGCGTCTCAACCGGATTCTAGCGATATCGCGTCACTGCGAGCTGAAATCGCGAAGCTGAACACCAGGATCACTCAGATGCAACTTCCGAGACCGCGAGAACGTAGTCTACGGAGAGGCCGCTCTAACAGCCGGCCACGCAGTTCTTCCGGCAGGCGTACCAAGCCACGGGATTGGCTTTGCTTCTACCACTACCGTTTTAAAGAAAATGCACATAAGTGCATCAAGCCGTGCGCCTGGAAGCAGGGAGCAGCCGCCGCGGACGCCCAGCAGGAAAACTGACGCGGGGTGCACAGTCTGCAGGGAACGTCTGTGTAATCCGCCCGTGTTCCCGTTTATGTGTGACAGACATTAATAGTGGTTTAAGGTTCTTAGTAGATACTGGTGCAAACGTTTCAGTGTTACCCGCGAAGCGAAAATACGGTTTACAAGACTCTACGTACAAACTGTATGCCGCGAATGGTACCGAGATCAAAACCTACGGAACTAAGACTTTAGTGTTAAACCTAGGGCTACGACGCCCGTACCGTTGGGAGTTTATTTTAGCGGACATTAAGGATCCCATTTTAGGTATTGACTTTCTAAGCTATCATAAGTTGCTAGTTGACGTAAGTGCTCGCAAATTAGTGGACAAGGTAACCAATCTAAACATTTTTGCATGCGTTAGTACTAAGTCTCAGCCGTCGGTGAAAACAATTGGGGAAAATCAACCTTATCGCCAACTGTTAAGTAAGTATGAAAGCATTACTAAACCGATTTCATTCAACGAGGCGCCGGTGAAACATAATACTATGCATTTTATAGAGACCTCCGGCCCGCCTGTGTTTGCGCGTGCCCGACCTTTACCGCCCAATAGATATAGTAAGGTTAAGGAAGAGTTTCGTGTTATGCAGGAATTAGGCATTTGTCGTCCTTCTAAAAGCCCTTGGGCAAGTCCTTTACATGTGGTTACAAAAAAGAACGGCGATCTTAGGCCGTGTGGTGATTATCGGCAGCTTAACGCAATAACTAAGCCCGACAGATATCCCATTCCCAGACTACATGATTTTACTTACATTTTAGCTAATAAAAGAGTTTTTTCAAAATTGGATATCAATAGAGCTTATCACTGCATTCCCGTTGCTCCCGAAGATATCGAAAAAACTGCAATAATTACGCCATTTGGGTTATTCGAGTTTCCGAGAATGTCATTCGGTTTGCGAAATGCGGCCCAAACATTTCAACGCTTTATGAATAATTCGGTACTCGCCGGATTCGATTTTTTATTTTGTTATCTTGATGACGTAATTATTGCCAGTTGTAATGAAAAAGAACATGCCGAACATCTTGAGCAGATTTTTAAAAGGTTCAGTGAATTCGGAATAACTGTCAATTTAAGTAAATGTGTTTTTGGTCAAGAAAAAGTAAATTTTTTAGGTCATGAAGTTTCGTTTGAAGGTTTAAAACCGCTAGGTGAAAAGGTTCAAGCAATTGTCGATTTTCCGAAGCCCGAAACCGTGGAACAGTTACGGCGATTTCTCGGAATGGTTAATTTTTATCGTTTACATTTACCTAACTCCGTTGAATATCAATGTGAACTTAATAGGTATTTAATTAATAGCAAAAAACGTGATAAGTCTTTAATTAACTGGACGGAAAAAGCTAACGAAGCTTTTATTCAGTGTAAGTTAGCGTTGCAAAAGGCGGCTACGTTGTCTTATCCACTTGCCGAAAACGTACCCACCGCGCTGATGACGGACGCGTCATTAACGTCGGTAGGTGCCGTTTTACAGCAACAGGTTAACAACCAGTGGAAACCGTTAGGATATTTTTCCCGAAAGCTTTCTTTAGCTCAGCAGAAATACTCTACTTATGACAGGGAACTGCTAGCTATATATTTGGGGGTTAAGTATTTTAGAAAATTGTTTGAAGGTCGACAGCTAATTATTTTTACGGACCACAAACCATTAATTCATGCGTTTAGTAAACTTAATAAAGATAATTCTGAAACGCCCAGACGTACTAGACAATTGTTATTTATTAGCGAGTTTTGTACAGACATACGTTATATTAACGGACCCGATAATGTTGTCGCAGACATATTATCGCGAGTAGATACAATGGAGAATGTTAACAAATTTTGATTATTATCTCTTCGTATTCTCTGTCAAAAATAAAAAATACTGGTGAAAGAATTATTTCGATGCGTCAATTAGTTTCCGATTTATAAGTAAAATAAGTTGCTACCGCACGACGCGGGCTGCCGGTGGCGGTGTGACGTCACACCACAACTCGCTCGGTCTGGCTCACTCAGTACGCTCGCGGTCGTGCGCACTTGTCGTCTAAATAAAACCTAAATACTTTTAAAAATGTCTAATCCAACTACTAGGAAATCATGTGTTGTGCCTAAATGTAAAAATACAACTATCAATTAACTTGATCATAACCAATACCATTAAACAATTTGTTAGTAAAAATACAAATAAATAAAAGAGGTTTAGTTCATATCATCTACATTTGCAATAAAAAATAAATTAAATTACTTAAATAACATAGTAAAGGTAAAGTGCATCTGTAACGTTCAACTACCTACATCTAGATCGTAAGGTATCCTACTTCCTAGTAATATTATAAACGCGGTTTTATTCTGATGTGTAACCTACTGCAAAGTTTCATCCAAATCCGTCCAGCCCCCCAAGTCAAGTGGCAAGTGATATTTGCGATAGCAAGTGAATAGAATAAATTTTTGACAAGCTGGCAATTTGACAGTTTCATACATATTTTTTCTATTCACTCGCTATCGCAAATATCACTTGCCACTTGACTTGGGGGGCAGTAGTTTTTACGTGTAAGAGTAACAAACATTCATACATCCATACTCACAAACTTTCACATTTATAATATTAGAAGGACGTACCTACCTATAGCTACAAAACTATGATACATGATTTGTTGTCTTTAACGTAAAAAAAATAATGATAGGTAGGTAGGTACATACTTCTTCTATTGGACTTGCATTCTTCCAATAGTATTTTTATTATATTGGTTATTTTGTTTTGATAAAACAGTTTAAAACATATCAAACATTTCGGCGGCAACAAAATCACTATTTCTTGATAAATAATGCGCAGCCATTACTTAATTCATCTATTTTAGATAGATTACACGAATACCTTTTTTCGAAACCTATACCTAATTTATTAATAGAATAATATTTACTATTTACGTATAATAACGAATAATATTTATATACGCGACAGAAAACACAAAAAAATTATACATTAAATGTTAAATAAATAAAAAAATAAAATAAAATACTGTGCCAGCTATATGCGCCACCGCTGGCGCGTTGTGGTAAGACGTCACAAGCGGTCACGTGACTGTTAGCGGGACTCGATATTTTTCGAAACTTTGAATGCCTATAAAATCAAAACTACTGGGTATTTTTGATTACAACAAAAACTAGTGTATTTGTATGCATACAGGCTTTACTGAGACAAAATTTCAAGCGATTTGGCATACCTAGTAACATTCTCCATTACATGCCCCACAAGTCTCGACTTCGATCAACTTGCTGACGCGCAGTTAACAGACGAGTACTTGCAATCGTTGTGTAATAATAACATTAACGTTCTTAGAAAAATGCATTTACCTACTTCTAACCAATCGATTTATTGTTTAGTAGATAATAATCAAATTAGACCTTATTTGACGCCAAGTTTTCGTAAACTTGCTTTTGACGCTTTACATAACCTAAGTCATCCTGGCATTCGAGTCACGCGTAAAATGATTAAACAAAAATATTTCTGGCCTGGTATGAACCGCGATATAAACACTTGGGCGCGGGTTTGTCTCCAGTGTCAGCGCGCGAAGATAGGTAGACATACAGTTTCAGAACTAGGTCAGCTACCTACCGTAGACAGATTTGAACACATACACGTGGACATAGTCGGTCCGCTACCGACTTCTCCACTAGGCTATAGGTATCTAGTTACTATCATTGATAGGCGCACACGATGGCCTGAGGCAATTCCGATACAAGAAATTTCGGCGAAGACAGTAGCTAGGGTAGTTTATACGGAATGGATTTCGCGTTATGGGTGCCCCATTAGGTTAACAACAGACCAAGGTCGTCAGTTCGAGAGTTATGTATTTCTCGAGCTTACCAAGTTTTTAGGGATCAGTAGGATTCGTACTACGGCTTACCATCCACAAAGCAATGGCGCAGTCGAAAGGTGGCATCGCTCTCTCAAAGCAGCACTTTCAGCTCGCATTACGGATAAGTCGTGGATAGATGAGCTACCTACTGTCATGTTAGGTTTACGTGCCGCTTGTCGCAGTGACAACGGAGCAAGCCCTGCGGAACTTACGTTCGGTAAGTCAATGCGATTACCCGGAGATTTTTATGATAGTTCTACACGGAAAGACCCTAACGACCCTGACAGTCTTGTAAATAAAATTAGAGATACTATTAAATCTTTTAAGCCTGTGAATAATAATAATAGAAATACTCGTACGTGTTTCGTACACTCGGATTTACACAATTGCGAATACGTTTTTGTTCGCGACGATACCGTAAGGAGACCGCTCAAACCACCTTACGATGGTCCCTATCGAGTTTTGGAGCGTGGTAGTAAAGTTTTCGTTATTCAACTGCCAAATAGGAAAGCTAGCATTTCCATCGACAGATTGAAACCTGCGTACACGCTGTCTGACCCGAATGTCGCGGACAGCAGCAATGAACCATGCCCATCGAACGTGTCCGATAGTGAATTACCTATTCCTAATACGAATATTAATAATCCGACGGAACCTTTAGTTCATAGAACTCGCAGTGGTCGCGTAGTGAGACCACCCGTTCGATTTAGATAATAATTGTACATAATATTAGGAAGGTTTTGTTAGTTTACGGATTGTGTACAAAATATACCTTAGATAACGCTAGGAACTAGTAATATACAGCTATAAATATATGTCGGTAGCTCGGGTGTCTTTTCTTAATGTCAGAATGCTAAGATCACGTTTTAGTGGGCGTAGAAGGCAGCAAATAAGAACTTGAAGCATTATGAAAGAATATAGGAACAATCTGTTAACTACTTTAGCTCAATGATCTGATAAAACTAATGCAACTGTATTGAAATGACCTGCCTCACTACCATAATGAACTACAAGGGTATTTGGAATAATAAAGAAACAGTTTAACCTTTAACTCCGCTTTAATTTACCGGATTCATAAAGACAGGTACAATCTGTCTGACATATTGAGTGGAGAAGAACCCGGTGAATAAACTCTACTCTGCCATTATCATTATTCAAATACAAAGGAACGTTATAAAACTCGCTATTACATTACTCACAGAAATCTACCAACTAGTTTACATGATTAACAGATACAAAGATACTTAGCTTTCGTATTGAAGACTTCCGATACAGCATCAGAATACAAACTGTTAAACTTAGGCAATGACTCGATATAAGATCAAACAGCAAATTGAATGTGGACAAGACAACTGCTTCTCTCCGATTCCCGCGCTATTCTGTCTTGACAAGATTCCTTCCGTGCACGCGTCGTACTTCATGTTTCTTGGTTAGGCTTGGCCTTTGCATTTTACAAAGTTTATCATGAAAAGATGGCGTTCTTAGTTTCATTAAATGTCCACCGACTCCGACATATAAATGTATCTTAGTACTTACATTCAACATGTGTACATTACATTTTATTTTTACAGTATGGTACCATGTAAGTAATAGGTAGTTAGTAAAAGTAAATGTTATTATTATTTTTTATGTAGGTAAGTGGTTATTAGTTGCATAGTATGTAGGTACCTTAACTTGCAACTAACGCAATACTGCCGATTCAACATCCGCTGTAGTTATTTAGAATTATTTGTGTCGCAAATTATTAATTAAGTTTGCAAATAATTCAATTTATATAAATAGCTATAGATTTTTACTTTTATAATTAGTACTTAAAATTATTTTCTTAGCACTGTACTTTCTACAAATTTTTATTTTCCTTTACTGTTTTAGATTTGTTATTTTTACCTGATGTATACACGAGTAAATAATGAACTTAAAAAATGAAGGTATTCATGTTCCATGATGTTTAACTTTTGCTAGTATTTCAAACTGTTAAGTGTTTACGGATGTAATAGGATATAACCTTATATAAATATTTAAAACTGTTAAGTGTAAGTTATCACTAATGTAATAGAATATATTTGTTTTGATATCTTGCTTAGGTCTTGTTAATCTTAAAACGGTTAAGTGTAAGTTTTCATTTATGTAATCAGAACATTGTTTTGTTATTTTGCTTTAGTTCATATTGTCGTGTACCTAGTATTAAAGTACAATCGGGGAAGTTACCGGTTGAACATTGTACAATTTTTTTGTATTTTGATTTATTTTTTTTGTAAGGGGGGAGTATTGTAGGGGTACATTTATGTAAGATAAGCAAAATGTTATTGTTACGAATATAGGACTCCGCACATGTATGAATTGCGTTTGACGTATCAATAAATATTAAATTAGTAACTATTGGAATCTTTCATTCAAGTCACCTGTCACGTAGGACTCAAATATTAATAATAGTTACACATACATCACCAAATCTTTTAACTTGAACATAACCAATACCATTAAACAATTTGTTAGTAAAAATACAAATAAATAAAAGAGGTTTAGTTCATATCATCTACATTTGCAATAAAAAATAAATTAAATTACTTAAATAAAATAGTAAAGGTAAAGTGCATCTGTAACGTTCAACTACCTACATCTAGATCGTATAGGTATCCTACTTCCTAGTAATATAATAAACGCGGAAGATTGTGTTTGTGTTTGTTATCTTTCACACAAAAAGTACTGAACGGATCTGGACGAAGACTGAAATGATCCATAGGCTTCTTTTAATCCTGGGAAAATGTACAGTTCCCGAGGGAAACGCGGGCGAAGCTGCTATTTATTTAAATTTACTTAGAAGAGCGGTATCTTTGTATACATACTAGTGGCCGCCCGCGACTCCGTTCGCGTAGAAGTCGGTTTCCGTGGGAATGAGAAGTTTTCCCGCGGTAAAAAGTACCCTATGTGTCATTCTGATGTGTAACCTACTGCAAAGTTTCATCCAAATCCGTCCAGCCCCCCAAGTCAAGTGGCAAGTGATATTTGCGATAGCAAGTGAATAGAATAAATTTTTGACAAGCTTGCAATTTGACAGTTTCATACATATTTTTTCTATTCACTCGCTATCGCAAATATCACTTGCCACTTGACTTGGGGGGCAGTAGTTTTTACGTGTAAGAGTAACAAACATACATACATCCATACTCACAAACTTTCACATTTATAATATTAGAAGGACGTACCTACCTATAGCAACAAAACTATGATACATGATTTGTTGTCTTTAACGTAAAAAAAATAATGATAGGTAGGTAGGTACATACTTCTACTATTGGACTTGCATTCTTCCATTAGTATTTTTATTATATTGGTTATTTTGTTTTGATAAAACAGTTTAGAACATATCAAACATTTCGGCGGCAACAAAATCACTATTTCTTGATAAATAATGCGCAGCCATTAATTCATCTATTTTAGATAGATTACACGATTACCTTTATTCGAATCCTATATCCAATTTATTAATAGAATAATATTTACTATTAACGTATAATAACGAATAATATTTATATTTACTAATACGCGACCGAAAACACAAAAAAAATATACATTAAATGTTAAATAAATAAAAAAATAAAATAAAATACTGTGCCAGCTATATGCGCCACAGCTGGCGCGTTGTGGTAAGACGTCACAAGCGGTCACGTGACTGTTAGCGGGACTCGATATTTTTGGAAACTTTGAATGCCTATAAAATCAAAACTACTGGGTATTTTTGATTACAACAAAAACTAGTGTATTTGTATGCATACAGGCTTTACTGAGACAAAATTTCAAGCGATTTGGCATACCTAGTAACATTCTCCATTGGCTAACTTAAAAAAAAAATCCGATTGTTCTTTATTTACAAATTTAAATGAAAAAAATACTTAAAAGATAGTAAAAACCGCATTAAAATCCCTCAACTGGTTTAGGAGGAGTTAGCAGCCAAACATACAAACAAACAGAATTAGCTACTTGGATTTATACTATGTAATGATAATGATGATGATTTAACGTTTGTTTCAGAAACTGCCGGTCCCCTGGCGCGCCGTGATGAAGTCGGTCCCGTTCCACGCCATCCTCATCGCGCACGCGTGCTCCAACTGGGGCTGGTACATGCTGCTCATCGAGACGCCCTTCTACATGCAGCAGATACTCAAGTTCGATGTCACTCAGGTGGGGTTCTATTCCCGGTTTTATTAGTCTTAGTAGGTCTTATTATTAATTAACTGGACTTTATATTAAACATTTCTTTAACAAAAATGGAATAGTTGAAAAGAGATACAATATGGAACCGACATTAGCTTGATCTAACTTCGCGCGAACGGTCAAGACGCTAAACTAGTGATGTCCAGTTGTTGATAACTTATGTTTTATATCGAACAGTAAAGAGGGAAAACAAATAAAAAGGCAAAAAAATCTGATGATTCTTTTTATCTACAATCTGCTAACTTTGGTGAACCCACTGGCTCAGTGTCTTGAGTCACATGATAGATAAACCACAAGCACGGCACCGCTAATTTAGGTAAATTTTTATGTGATTGACGGACAGTTGTACCTATTAAACTTAAAGACGGTAAAACAACAGTAGTCAGTACGTCTTACAACAATACAGTCTTTCCTCTTACTGTTTTCAATTGACTATTTTAAATACATACCTATATTTATTACAGACGGTTGTATTAATATCTAGGTAACCATCCATTCGCTCATAGCTAAACGGTTTTATTTTTTCAATTTAGAATGCAGTAGCGACAGCTCTTCCCTTCTTTTCGCTATGGATCTTCAGTATTGCTCTGAGTAAGGTCCTGGATTGGATGAGATTGAAGAAATATATCACCACCACTGTTGCTAGGAAAATTGCTACTCTATTTGGTAAGTTGTATAAAACTTGTTCAAATAAATATACCTACCTAGCAAAAATATCTGTAGGTATAGTGCAAAAGGGGTGAGGCGAGCTTTGCATTAGTGTGAGTGTGTACAGATAGAGTTCGTGTGACGTCAGTCTTCAAGCGTGATGCGTTCTTTGCATGGTTAAAACCGGTTTATCCCGCTTTTTGGCTACCCCCGCGTGACACATCCTCCCCGCGCACCCTCCGCGCTTCACCCCTTGTACTTACCTACTGATAGCATCGTAAACTTTTAATTATTTCGAAAATTAATTTTTTTATTAGATTTTTTACTAAAATGGCTGACAACACACGTCAACTAAGAGTATGTCACTCTTTGCTTTGTATATCTAAATATGGTTTTGTGTCTGTTTCTGTTTTCTCGTTTCTTTCTTATTCAAGGTCGAACTCTTAGCTATTTGAACTATTATTATGACGTAGTTAATCTTAAATTAAATATGTTATAATTTTTTAAAATTGTTTTTTTGCCTAACTTTCCTTTGGTGTACACTCACACTAATGCAAAGCACAGCTTACACCTTCTGAACTATGCTAAAAGTTGATTGATAAAAAGTCGAATTAGAAATGTTCGACTACAACTTACGACGAATAACAAGAAAAATGACGGTCATTGCACGTTCGGCAGATGATCTTTGATGGATTTACATTTCTATTGTTTTAACTCTAGCGTCAGTGGTCCCCATGGTGTGTATTTTGGCGCTGTGCCAAGTGTGGTGCTAACGAAGTTGTAAAATGACATTCATTACGTGTTCGACTGCAACTTATGACGAAACATTTTTAGTTTCATTGAATGATACCATGTCATTACAAGTTCGACAGTTACCTAAGGTGGGTGTACCATGGAAGGCCACGCTCCTTTGAAGGCCAACTATTAAAAAGTCGTATTTATTGACATGTTAAGACATATTCCTTCTACTACACATTAAAATCCCTCAATCTCTAGGCCACACACGGCGGTGGCGAATCGTTTGCGCCGCTATTGTGGCTGTGCGATCTCACTCTTCGTAGACTTCAGTTTTTGATGTTACAATTGTTATTTGAGCGCACAGCAAAACGTAAATTTTTAGTTAATAATCTATTATTATCACATATTTTTGTACTGTAAATTGTCGTATATGGGTATATATATGTTACTAAAGAAAAAAAACATAGTTTTGCCTCAATTTAAGTAAAAATATTGGTAGTGTTCCTAGAAAAGCCGGTGGTTCCTTATAAGGCCAATAGAAAATTTGACGGTTGGCCTTGCTAGGGTACATAGGCCTAACAAAGAACATTTACAAACCATGAACTTATGAATACTTACTTTTTTAAGTTAAGTATAATAATAAACTTAAAACAAGTTTTTATATTGATAATATTTTTAATCATAGTCATAATTGTTAGTTTAGCCTTCTTAGGAACTTTTTGGCCTTACAAGGAACGGACCCATAAGAAGGCCAATTTGGTTAAAAAAAAAAGATTTAAATTACGTTATAAAAAGCGTTGGCAAGTTATTTGCTGCGAATATCATACGCACTACTACTGTTTTAAATAATTTTCTTCAATATATTCATAGTTATACGATGGTGTTCAAGTAATGTTCGTTGAGTTTTTCAAAGGTGATAAAAATATATTGAGCATTTAATGTTTTGCTTAAATGATATGTCTTGTTATGTTGTTTTAGTAAAAGCGGATATATTTATAGTTAAAACTCTATTTTTAAGTTTATCAACTGATACATAATATTGGCCTTGTTTGGAGCCATGTTCCTTGCAAGGCCATTTGGAAGAGCTTAATTAAACTTAAGATTAATAAAAAGTGATTAAAGTGAGGTAAAAAAAGAAGTACTTTTATGGTGCACATTAAAACAAAGTATTACCTCATAATTTGTTTACTTTATTTCTCCAGTAAATAAATGAATAAAAAGTGTTTTCTCGTTAGAGTGGCCTTCTATGGTCCACCCACCTTATGATGGATCTATATATAACAAGTGACCCGCCCACGCTTCGCAATGCTGTAATTTTGGCAGACTTGGTCACGAAATATTGAATTTTGGCTAACATAAAAAAACCTTTTCTAATTGTTCTTTATTTACAAATTTTAATGAAAAAAATACCTAAAGTATGGTAAAAACCGCATTAAAATCCCTCAACTGGTTTAGGAGGAGTTAGCGGCCAAACATACAAACAGACAGAATTAGCGACTTGGATTTATACTATGTAATGATAATGATAAATAAATCTCCAGACTTACACACCAATTATGTAGCCCCATGGTAAGTGCATTAAGCACTTGTGTTATAGGTACCACTCAATGGACTAGGGGAGAACCTAGTTACACCCAGACACGAGCCAATATCGAAAAACTATTTTTACAAAATTGGCCCGACCCGGGGATCGAACCCGGAACCATCCGCTTAGCAGTCCGGTATATGTACCTACCGCTGCACCACAGAGGTCGTCAAAATGATGGATCAATATTTTATTTATTTGAACTCCAGCGTCGGTGGTCCCCATGGTGTGCATGGTGGGGCTTTGCTACGAGTGGTGCTAACGAAGTTGTAAAATGACATTCATTACATGTACGACTGCAACTTACGACGAATAACAAGAAAAATGACGGTCATTACAAGTACGAGGGGTCTAACTAAGTTGTAAAATGTCATTCACTACATGTTCTGACAGTAACCTTTGATCGATTGACAAATTGTCTTAACTCCAGCGTCGGTGGTCCCCATGGCGTGCATGGTGGGGCTGTGCTACGTGTGGGGCTAACGAAGTTGTAAAATGACATTCATTACACTGCATCTTATGACGAAAAAACTTTAGATTCATTAAATGATACCCTCATTACATGTTCGACAGTAACCATGTTACTCTTTTTCCCCATTTTCCCTATTTCCCCATTTCCCCATTTTCCGCTTTTTACCCATTTCCTCATGATCCCCATTTTTCCCCATTTCCTCATTTCCCCATTTCCTCATTTTCCCCATTTCCTCATGTTCCCCATTTCCTAACCTTAACCTATGATGGATCCATATTTAATTAATTTCCCCTCCAGCGTCGGTGGTCCCCATGGCGTGCATGGTGGGCCTCTGCTACGTGGGCTGCGCGCGCGCCGCGGCCGTGGCGCTGGTCGCTATCGGGATCACCTGCATCGGCGGCATGTTCTGCGGCTTTCTGTCCAACCATATTGATATAGCGCCGAACTTCGCTGGTCAGTTGGGGGTTTTATTATTGATTTTTTTGATGTTGAATACATTTGCATCAATTTAAAATCTTTTTTCAATAGAACGGATATCTTTGTGCGAGATAAATTTTGAGCACTTTACAGTCTTACTTTTGTCATCTTACTCTAACTGCACTGACTTTTTTATGTCTTAATTTTTACGAACTGAAGCTGGCTAGTGACGTTTAAAAACGGCAGCGATCGATGTTTACCTCACGCGGATAAAGTCTAACATCATTAACAAACCACTCTATTTCCTAGTCTAATTCTTATTCACGTAGTTACAGTTGTTAAACTTGTTATTCCATGCACAAAACAAATAATTAAAACTTCATATTTAGTATTTTCATTACTTATTTTGGGTTCAATCCTGCTTATTTTATTAGTTCAACGTTACGGAATTACCATAGCTTCTAAATTTAAAAAAAATATGACCATGTCTTTAGAAATCTGTATTATTTGATTATTTTCATTTACAGGTACATTGATAGCTCTGACCAACACGGTGGCAACCATCCCTGGCATCGCGGTGCCTATATTTGTCAGTTATGTTACGGACGGCAATGTAAGTAATCTATAAACCTTACCGTTGAAATGTTATCTAAACTAATATTATAAAGAGGAAAGATTCGATTGTTTGAATGAAGTAGGCTCCGAAACTACGGGACCGATAAAAAAAAATATTTCACCCTTAGAACATACCTAGGCGTAAAATCACCCTGTTGAACATAGGCATAAAACTTTTTACCGCGAGAAAGGAATTTTTGCTTGCGGGTGAAACTGCAGGGTGCAAAACTTATTAAATACGATGCAGTAATTGTAAACTTGTTTCGATGAGCAGGGTTTATATACCAAGCTGTTTTTTACCACTTAGCTATGAACAATTTGGTGTCTGCATTCGTCATGATAATAAAAAAATCATGGTTTTCTAACTGAATTCGAGTTCAATTCTCACAATTTGTAGGCGAAGTATCTTTTTGCCCAAAAGTTTGACACTGTACTAAATGGCAGATTCTTTTACATTACTGTATAAAAATTTAAATTTCAATACCAATTAAACTACCAACAGCATAATTACAACCTTCATATATGTTCATTCAACCGTTTTTTTTCCAGCAAACGATTTCAGCGTGGCGCATCCTTTTCTTCGTCACCGTCGGTCTGTATGTCATAGAAATAGTTGTTTACACCATATTTGGATCCGGCGACGAGCAGCCGTGGAATAGACTTGACGCTTCACAAACTACAGACGAAAACCGGGGGAAATAATGAATTGATAGAGGAATCTGTGTAAATAATATTTAATATATTAGGTTTTTAAATTACTTGATTAGAGGTCCCACGGTGCGCAAAATAGCGCATCGTACCGCACAAGTATATTTTTGATTGTAAACACGAAACTTTTGGTACTTTGTAAGTCGAATCACGCACCGTGGGACTCAACGTTAGGTTTTGTAACTTAGCCTAATACATTGAATTCAGTTGATGCTCCATTTTAACTAGTGTATTTGTGATAGGAATGTCCGCTCATCCATAGCTTCTTTACAAAGTGTAACATCCAACAGCATTTTCTTTTTTTTATGTTTTAATCAAGACCAATATAATGTAAATAAATTCCTAGTTACACCGCGTATATGCGAGTGTGTGTATGGATGCGTTTGTGCGCGTGAGCGACTTTATATGTATGTGTGTCTGCATGGATGTAAAAACATCACTTAGATACAATTATTTGTCGTCATATGTCTTTGCTGTCAGGATTAGTATCGATTGGAAAGTCCCGGTATTTAGAGTACATGACTTTTGGTAGGTTTGGTTTTAGTCTCTGAGATCTTCCTGAGTCGTGAAATGTAGTTTGGTTTGACCCAACATGCAGTTATGCAATACGTCAAAACTGATTGTGCTAAAGATATATAAGTTAACTGCAACAAATGATTTGAGGCCGCTGCGATGTTTTAGAATTCTATATTAGTCTTTTTACTTCTATTTATAAGCAGTATTTTTTTTAAATAGCTATGTAGTTTTATTGCTATTGATAATTAATAACGTTCGTAGCCTATTCTTTGTCATTATTTCTGCTGTTTTCTTCTGTTATTTTATATTTCACTTTCAGCTTTAAGTCTAATCGTGTAAAGGGCTTTATGGTCTCTTTTTTTCGGATCGCAAGTGCAAAACGATTAGACGACATATTCGTTCTTCGATAGGTTTATGGTCGAAACCCCATTGCACTGTATTTAACATAGAACATGAAGTGTGTTTAACCAGGCAGCAAAACTAGCTTGTCCCACTTCGGTTCTCATTTCTAGTTTTTTTTAATCTTCAGCTACAAAAACAATTGCTTCTTCTTCTTTTGTGTAATGAATATGCACATATCTAGTATCAGAGTTTTTGGAAACCGCCTTTTTAGCTGTGTCGTCCGCATACAAAAAGATACCGTCATCTACTTGCATGCTACACAAGTTATTATATGGTAAGAAAGGAATGATATGCTTGATTTAGATAGAATGGAATTTGTATGTGGATAATAATGTGTTTTTAAAACAGATTCTAGATAACAATGACTTACCAAGATAAATGTTTCACTTTTACCTGCGCTAAAACATTTAGGCAAATTAATTTGTTAAATAATATTAATACTAAATTATGGAACTTGACTGATGTAAAAGATATTTTTTTAGTATTTTGAACTATACTTTTTATTTTAATCATGAATGTTATTACTTTATTAGACATACTGAATATTGTAAGGGTTCCATTTGCATTTGAAAAATTGATTGAATATTTTAATTCTCAAATTGCATTTATGTAAATCGTAATGTTTGTACGGCTTTTGAAATAAAATGCAGCAAATATTGATTGTTTCTCGTATATTATAGCAAATAAATTTTACATGTCTCTATCTAGCTTTATTTACATTTATTTATTAACTTAAGTTAACAATACCGAAAGGCATAAACAAAACACTATACTACACAGAATTACTTCACTCGCTCTCATTCAAAAATATCACACTCATTCTTTCAATCTCACACTTACGCTTTACGAATCTCACACTCATTCTTTCAATCTCACACTTACGCTTTACGAATCTCACACTCACATCACCAATATCACACACTCTCACACATCTACCTCACTCGCTCTAACCTCGAAATGTACATGGGTCCGAAGTTGGCTTCAACGGATGGTATTATTAACTGTCCGTATTTAGGGGCTATGGATCCAGTGGCGTAGTCCAATGTGCTGCTGAGTGAAGGCATACATGGTGACAGGTCTCTGGAAACATATAAAACATTTGAAACGGGAATGGCTAGAGATTTATGATTATGATTTGTGAAAATTAAAATAGCCACTTGGCTTAAATAGGTTTCTGAAATTGCTTCCTATTAGCTTCTACAAGTCTTTTGGATAAGAACAATCAATTTTTTAATAACAGGTTAAATATAAATATCTATATAAAAATGCTTGTAAGAGAGTAAGTATTTAATACTGTTTTTCGAGTTTATGCGCAAACTTAAGTAAAAAAATACCTAAAAGATGACGAAAACCGCATTAAAATCCGTTAACGCCGGAGCCCAATATCGAATCCTGAATCCGAGAGTTGGGACGATCTGAGATCGTACACGATCTGCGGTTCGATCTCCAACCTGCGTCCCAATAACAATTATATGCAATCGATGTCAGTGATGCAAAAAGATCGTCCATCGATCTCTTCATTGTGAATAAAAAGTTAGTTTTACTAATATTTAAAAAGTTATGCCTTTAGTTTTAACTATTAACTTGTCTGAAAATAGTTTAATACACATAAATAAATACATCTTATGTAATTAGCTTGGAAAAATGGCCGGATATATTTTTTGTCCTGATCTTTGCTGTTTTTTTGCAATAATTGCATTGTGTTAATACAAAAATTTTAATTTAATCGAAAACATTAATTTTGAATTACACATCTAACGGGAAGGCACATCCAGTAAAGGCACTTCTTGTAAAGTTTAGATTTTAAAAGTTTTAGATCAATGTACGTTGCTATGGTAACTGATTTTGTTTTACATGGACTGACATAAAAAGTCACTCAAACAAAAGATCGAACTGCCCAATTCCAAGGTTCGCAAAAATTGATTCAAAGGATGTGTCAAAATTAATAGATCGGTTATTGGGATGATGGTTGGCACCATTTTCAAACAAATATGCTAGAAAAAAGATCGCTTGCTTTCCATGGATCGATTGCGTCTTTGGGTTGGTTCCAGAATCTGTAGATCGTTTATTGAAACAGTTTTGAGAAAATTTGGCTCCGATTGATGGTCTAAGATGCCTAAAAATGGATTGAGATCGTATATTGGGCTCCGCCGTAAGTGGTTTAGAAGGATAGTGACAAAAAGACACGATTCACCACTTTGCTATTATACTATGTTATGATTATGATGATATGTCAATGATGATGATGACGATGATGATGACAATAATTATGACAACCCAACTAACTTGACATGCGCCACGATGTCGTGCATCTCGAACGCGTGTTTGAGCGCCATGTGCACGGCGCCGTCGTTCTGTATCGGGCTGAGGCTGCACGTGGAGTACACCACCGCGCCGCCCGGACGGACCAGGCGGAGCGCCGAGCTGGGGGCGGGGTGGAATGTAGGCGAGGTGGAATATAGGGGGTGTTGGAATATAGGGGCGAAGAGGAATATAGGCGAGGTGGAATATAGGGGGTGATGGAATATAGGGACAAAGTGGAAGATAGGGCGAGGTGGAATATACGGAAGTAGTGGAAGATAGGGGCGAAGTGGAATGTAGGGGGTGATGGAATATAGGGACAAAGTGGAAGATAGGACGAGGTGGAATATAGGGGTAATTTAGAATAAAAACTAGTTTTTACCTCTAGAAGGGTACCTTACTTTTTGTAAGAGATTACGAGACGAATGATAACCTCATTATTCCCAATTTTGCACCAGCTTTCAAATAAAAGAAAAAACATCAAAATCGGTTCACTCAATCGGAAGTTCTGAGATAAGAAACGAAAAAAAATACAGACAATTTGCGAACATTCTCCTTTTTGAAGTAGTTTTATTATGAGAACCAATCACATTTCGTTTACTTGGTCATTTTCATGAGTTTTCAGAAGGAGAAACATCAACATAATAATATTATTATTAAAAGATATCCTAACACATTGATTCACCATACACTGGTAACCTTATTAATAGTGTTTTGTTTTCTGTCATTTTACACAAATTTATTTACTGTGTTGTGTCCTTTGGCTTTCAACGTGATCTTCGCAGCTCACGTACACTTATAGTCTGGCCACCGAGAGATTGCGTTTGTGACACATGCCATTAGTGTTGGGGTAAAAAACAACATTGATAAATCATTTTTCAATCAACAGAAAAAAAACTTGCTTATCTTATTTATATTTTATTTATAATATAAAAATAGTTTTATGTTGTTACGAGTTAAAATCTAGGTAAAATAATAAAAAACAAAATCGAAACAGTATTGTTTTTTTTTTTTTTTTTGTAGGAACGTAAATAATTAGATTAAAGACTAGTGGCCGCTCGCGACTCCGTTCGCGTAGAAGTCGGTTTCCCGTGGGAATACGAAGTTTTCCCGCGGTAAAAAGGTCCCTTTATTCTTTCATGCATATATTTTTGGTTCCTAGAACCGCTTTCGCAGCGCACGCAACGGAAGCCCTCAAGGATGAATAATTTTCCCCGTTTTTTTCCCATTTTCCATTATTTCTTCGCTCCTAATAGTTGCAGCGTGATGTTATATAGCCTAAAGCCTGCCTCGATAAATGGTCTATCCAACACAAAAATAATTTTTAAATTCGAACCAGTAGTTCCTGTGATTAGTGCGTTCAAACAAACAAACAAACTCTTCAGCTTTATAATATTAGTATAGATACTTGTATAACGTTAATTTTGAAGCTAAGCCCAAGGTCGAAAAGAACTAGCAAGAAAATCCAACTGCTGCCTTTTTACAAACGAAACTCAAAAGCATTGTATTGGCAATAATATGGTATAAGTCTCAGCACCCGATGACCGTACTGCAGAGCCAATTCATCTATTTCATATCGAACATTTGCCGATTTATTTTCTTTCACTAACCGCAATAGTTTTGCTTCAAGCATATCCATATTTACGTCGATATCATGTTTTTATAACCAAGCTACTTATTCTGCTTTTTTATTAGAAATTGATTGATAACTTTAAAATTGACTGATATTTTTAGCACATCCCTACGAAAATATGATGTTGTTTACATTTTAAAAAATACATATTTTATCAGTAATTATTACCCTTACAGTAAGCCATCAGTTATAAAATTTAAAATCAGTGTGTTTTAATATCATTTTATTGCTTATTATTTGTTAGTAGGGTCAAAATAGACGACTTTTTTTTTGTTTGTTTTCGTAGACGGCCTTTCAAAGTTACCTCGTTATGTCAAACACAATGTGTCAGGAACGCATTCTCTCGGTGGCCGGACAATAGGCTTACGCAGAGTAAGTAAAAATAAAATAAATTAGCTAAAAACCTGTAAAATAATAAACTTACGCTAACAACTGCGACTGCATCTCAGGCATGCGTAGTCTCTCTCTGACTCGGTCAGGTCGGAATATGTTGTTGTCGTTCAGTTTACTGACGGAGTGACGGTCCGATGTACACGGGACGTCTACCAGCACCTGCCAGTAGGGACGTAAAATTATAGGAACCGTGCGTGGAAAACTACGTAAATAGAAGAAAAAAAAATAGTTTGAGAGCTTCGATGTAGAAGGCAGATGGCAAAATTGCAATGCCTTCCTTTTTTAGGAGTTTAAAAATACTAACCCTCAAAGGAAAAATATTACTACCTACTTGTAACCTGATATATGCTTAAATTCATGCGTTTTGGCATTAGCAATACAGAAACAGAGACTTTGACAATTAAGAAAAGTAATGATCTTTAAGTTATTTATTTTTTAGTTAATCCTACTAATATTATAAATGTGAAAGTTTGTGAGTATGGATGGATGTATGGATGTAAAAACTACTGGATGGATTTTGATGAAACTTTACAGTAATTTAGGTTATACATCAGAATAACACATAGGGTACTTTTTACCGCGGGATAACTTCTCAATCCCACGGGAAACCGACTTCCACGAGTCGCGGGCGGCCACTAGTTTGTTTATAATTCCAAAGTTTGAACCCCCGACCCCACCTTGTCGAACCCGGCATCGTCGGTGAACTGGCGTCCGTCCATGCGCGTGCACACGACGCGCTCGCGCCACCTGTCGCTGCTCTCGTAGTCCGCCAGGTAGTCGCGGAATATCATGTTTAGTCTGGAATATAGGTTATTAATATGTTTCATGCCATATATTTTTTTTTATCAATATAGGTAGACATAGACATAGGTAGCAAACGAGCATGCGGGTCACCTGATGGTAAGTGATCACCGCCGCTCATGACTTCCCGCAACACTGTGGGTGTTGGGGGTGTGTTGCTGAGCCTTTGACAAAATTGGGCTCCGGATTCCGCACTCACCGAACGAAACGCAGAAACATCGCGTCGGTTTTACCATATACGAATATTTATAAGATAATAATAGGTACTTACTCGCAATTCGTAAGCGATTTAAAGTGATTTCCCCGTGGGAATGAGACATATTTCCAAGGTATAAAGTAGAACTACTTTCATCTTAGGCTTTAAACTATGTCTTTACCAAAATTATTTAAAATATTTTCAGCCGACGTGAAAACGGAATATACAGAGAGTCAAACATTTTCCGGGTTGTGATACCTGTTAGTGGGGCTAAAATTATCTTACACTAAATGGAGAATTTTCATTTTGGCGTAAACATTCAAAAAAATTGTTCAATAAGCAATGATAATGTAGAAATAGCACAAATATTAGGTATGTCCTGATTTTCGGCCTGTAGGAAGGGAAGACAGTAACAGTATTTTATAAGTAACAAGCTGAGCCAATAGAGCGTTGCACTGGTGACGACGAAATTCAAACCTGTAGGTCTATTCTGGAAAACGAAACGTGAGCACTTTGCCTTCGTTTCGGGATCGTAACGGGCATTTGCTATTCTATTTGGCTTGCGTATCGTTTACGTATTTGTAATCCGAAAGTCAACCGAAATCATAAGGGTTTTGACGTAAATAGCTTTTCTATAATCCCATTGACAGCACGAATTTCGTCGGTTGGTACGTTTTGAAGGCACGTACCTATCACTGATACTAAACACTGAAAAATTATCACCAAAACCTTAAAAATAACGTTATAACAATACCTACCCCCCCCACACTCACCTATTCTGCCTGGACACGGACACGTCGTTGCACACCACCACCTCGGGCAGGAAGGTCTGCAGCGCCACCAGCGCCTTCCCCCCCGGCGCCGCGCACAGGTCCAGCAGCCGCTCGCCCGCGCACAGCTGCAGGCAGAGCACCGCCAGCACGCTGCCGCCGTCCAGCGGGTAGTAGTTGAACACGCCTACAGACAGTTATAGATAGTAGGTAGATGGAGGCACAGAGCCAGCAGCCGCTCGCCCGCGCACAGCTGCAGGCAGAGCACCGCCAGCACGCTGCCGCCGTCCAGCGGGTAGTAGTTGAACACGCCTACAGACAGTTATAGATAGTAGGTAGATGGAGGCACAGAGCCAGCAGCCGCTCGCCCGCGCACAGCTGCAGGCAGAGCACCGACAGCACGCTGCCGCCGTCCAGCGGGTAGTAGTTGAACACGCCTACAGACAGTTATAGATAGTAGGTAGATGGAGGCACAGAGCCAGCAGCCGCTCGCCCGCGCACAGCTGCAGGCAGAGCACCGACAGCACGCTGCCGCCGTCCAGCGGGTAGTAGTTGAACACGCCTACAGACAGTTATAGATAGTAGGTAGATGGAGGCACAGAGCCAGCAGCCGCTCGCCCGCGCACAGCTGCAGGCAGAGCACCGACAGCACGCTGCCGCCGTCCAGCGGGTAGTAGTTGAACACGCCTACAGACAGTTATAGATAGTAGGTAGATGGAGGCACAGAGCCAGCAGCCGCTCGCCCGCGCACAGCTGCAGGCAGAGCACCGACAGCACGCTGCCGCCGTCCAGCGGGTAGTAGTTGAACACGCCTACAGACAGTTATAGATAGTAGGTAGATGGAGGCACAGAGCCAGCAGCCGCTCGCCCGCGCACAGCTGCAGGCAGAGCACCGACAGCACGCTGCCGCCGTCCAGCGGGTAGTAGTTGAACACGCCTACAGACAGTTATAGATAGTAGGTAGATGGAGGCACAGAGCCAGCAGCCGCTCGCCCGCGCACAGCTGCAGGCAGAGCACCGACAGCACGCTGCCGCCGTCCAGCGGGTAGTAGTTGAACACGCCTACAGACAGTTATAGATAGTAGGTAGATGGAGGCACAGAGCCAGCAGCCGCTCGCCCGCGCACAGCTGCAGGCAGAGCACCGACAGCACGCTGCCGCCGTCCAGCGGGTAGTAGTTGAACACGCCTACAGACAGTTATAGATAGTAGGTAGATGGAGGCACAGAGCCAGCAGCCGCTCGCCCGCGCACAGCTGCAGGCAGAGCACCGACAGCACGCTGCCGCCGTCCAGCGGGTAGTAGTTGAACACGCCTACAGACAGTTATAGATAGTAGGTAGATGGAGGCACAGAGCCAGCAGCCGCTCGCCCGCGGACAGCTGCAGGCAGAGCACCGACAGCACGCTGCCGCCGTCCAGCGGGTAGTAGTTGAACACGCCTACAGAAAGTTATAGATAGTAGGTAGATGGAGGCACAGAGCCAGCAGCCGCTCGCCCGCGGACAGCTGCAGGCAGAGCACCGACAGCACGCTGCCGCCGTCCAGCGGGTAGTAGTTGAACACGCCTACAGACAGTTATAGATAGTAGGTAGATGGAGGCACAGAGCCAGCAGCCGCTCGCCCGCGCACAGCTGCAGGCAGAGCACCGACAGCACGCTGCCGCCGTCCAGCGGGTAGTAGTTGAACACGCCTACAGACAGTTATAGATAGTAGGTAGATGGAGGCACAGAGCCAGCAGCCGCTCGCCCGCGCACAGCTGCAGGCAGAGCACGGACAGCACGCTGCCGCCGTCCAGCGGGTAGTAGTTGAACACGCCTACAGACAGTTATAGATAGTAGGTAGATGGAGGCACAGAGCCAGCAGCCGCTCGCCCGCGCACAGCTGCAGGCAGAGCACCGACAGCACGCTGCCGCCGTCCAGCGGGTAGTAGTTGAACACGCCTACAGACAGTTATAGATAGTAGGTAGATGGAGGCACAGAGCCAGCAGCCGCTCGCCCGCGCACAGCTGCAGGCAGAGCACCGACAGCACGCTGCCGCCGTCCAGCGGGTAGTAGTTGAACACGCCTACAGACAGTTATAGATAGTAGGTAGATGGAGGCACAGAGCCAGCAGCCGCTCGCCCGCGCACAGCTGCAGGCAGAGCACCGCCAGCACGCTGCCGACGTCCAGCGGGTAGTAGTTGAACACGCCTACAGACAGTTATAGATAGTAGGTAGATGGAGGCACAGAGCCAGCAGCCGCTCGCCCGCGCACAGCTGCAGGCAGAGCACCGACAGCACGCTGCCGCCGTCCAGCGGGTAGTAGTTGAACACGCCTACAGACAGTTATAGATAGTAGGTAGATGGAGGCACAGAGCCAGCAGCCGCTCGCCCGCGCACAGCTGCAGGCAGAGCACCGACAGCACGCTGCCGCCGTCCAGCGGGTAGTAGTTGAACACGCCTACAGACAGTTATAGATAGTAGGTAGATGGAGGCACAGAGCCAGCAGCCGCTCGCCCGCGCACAACTGCAGGCAGAGCACCGACAGCACGCTGCCGCCGTCCAGCGGGTAGTAGTTGAACACGCCTACAGACAGTTATAGATAGTAGGTAGATGGAGGCACAGAGCCAGCAGCCGCTCGCCCGCGGACAGCTGCAGGCAGAGCACCGACAGCACGCTGCCGCCGTCCAGCGGGTAGTAGTTGAACACGCCTACAGACAGTTATAGATAGTAGGTAGATGGAGGCACAGAGCCAGCAGCCGCTCGCCCGCGCACAGCTGCAGGCAGAGCACCGACAGCACGCTGCCGCCGTCCAGCGGGTAGTAGTTGAACACGCCTACAGACAGTTATAGATAGTAGGTAGATGGAGGCACAGAGCCAGCAGCCGCTCGCCCGCGGACATAGTAGTTGAACACACCTACTATTGCGAAATATAAGTGAACTATGCAATACAGTTATAGATTTTTCTAGCCTATGAGTGATGCCTATAACAGAATGCCTATAATAAGATATTGCCTTTAAATTTAATGTTTCTAACTATGTATTAGGTAATTTTATTGTATATTTATTTTATACATATAGTTTTCTTACCAGTATTACATCTCTTTGGTTCTGGAAACATGGTGTATTCACTGCCCTTTTCATATGTGTATACTTTCAAATGCTCAGGATATATGATTTCATTCTCAGGCTCTATCACTAGAGGAAAGTCTTTTCTATCTGAAATCATATACAAAAACATTTTTTAGGAGGAGACAGTGTAGTACAAAAAGTATATCTTGCAGTAAGTATAGAAATCTCTATAAAAGTATGGAAATTATTTAATTTATGTTTTGCTAACATTGTTGTTTATTGATCTTATTCAGAAGTATAATAGTTGAATTTGCAATGACAATTGACAAATGACCCAATTGAATCCAATTCTGAAGCTTTCAAAATACCTTTGACATTATAATAAGAGTAATGTGAAGACTCCAAAACATAATCATCCATTCCCTTCAGCTCTGTGGCTGGTATATACTGGTACAGAGCCTCGGTGGTGATTCCGAGTGAAGGGTCAATGATGCGGGACTCATCTATCTCTGCTTCCGCTAGGGACTGCTCTAGGGTTTTGAACTTTGGCTCTCTGCAAGTTAAAGTGCTTTTAAAAACTCTGACTGAGATGAGTGAGATAAGTCTTAATTAAAATATTACTTACTGTTTAGGTATATCTGAATCGGGTAATCTAGTTTCATTAGAACTGGAACTAGGAATATCATCTTCTTTTAATCTTTCTGTACTGGCAGATGTATTCTCATTTGAATATTTTCCAGGGGGTGGAGGGTAATCCTTTTGAAACTTTTTTTCAATGGTCATCAATTGATTTAGACAGTGTGCACCTAAAAACAACCATAAAATAAAAATGAAATAAAAGTGGTCAGTGTATCGGCCAGACTTATATACATTTTAATAGCACCCTCTATGAGAATAGATGTAGTAAAAACTAGTGCACCTCTATTTTGTAGTAGTTCAATTGTTTCCTCAGGGTTGCCGTAGTTATTCACCACTGCAACATACTTCTGTCGCCGCAACAGTCCCTCTCGCATAGGCGGCCAGTGCTCGCCGTAGACGTTCCCGTAGAATTCATCGAAGTGGTCCATCGCTCTCTGCTTTGGAGAGGTCTTCTCCTTAGATTTGGCCTAGAAGGAATTGTTTAGATGACATAAACAAAGATACTTTAAAACATAACACCTAACCAATAATTAAAAAATATATATTCTTTCTTACCGACTTATATCTTAATTGTGTGCGTAAATTACTACGGCACAATAATTTCTTACAAGTGTTCAATGAGCTCAACATCTTATCTGTTTGATGTTTCAAACTTTACTTAAATTAAAACTTTTTTCTCCCACTTAAAAACAAAACAAACTTTTAGGTTAGGTTTGTGTTGCCAAATAGATGGTCAAAATAACACAAACTTTTACTGAATATAATTTATATAATGTAGTTAAAAAAGACTTGAATATTTGCACTGCAAAAGTATAAAATTAAGATATTTGATATCAATTTATGAGACAATCGCATAAGGCTTATTATAATTAAAAACAAGAGAAAAACACTAGATGCGTAATAAAATCTTATGATTCGCTTTTATTTTTCGCTACCAATCTGTCAACTGTCATAATAAACGCTAACCAATCACCACCAATCTGACTCTTAGAACATGAGAGAGAAATATATTTCTACGTTATTTTCTCCTACGCCCGGGAATAGCAAATTGGAGTATTGATTTGTTTACAAGTGGTGGATAATTATCCAGTATCATAAATAAGTGAATGTTTTATATTCATGTCAAAGTGATGAGGAGATAATCAGACATAATTACTACTTTCCGTGCCGGGGTATTATCAGTGTAGTGCCAGTTCCACCAAGTTGGAACTGAACTTTTTGAGGACTTTGCAAGAGTTTACTTTTTGGGTCTGGGCCGCGTTGTTTTATCGATTGTGACCTAGTGAGCCCGCGCTCAGATACGTGCGTCAATCCTTCATTAAGAACTAGCATCAGTAAGGTGGTAAAATGTACATTGAGTCCTATGTGTATGACACTGGCCTGTATAAGAAAATAGGTCATCTGTAAGTGATCTTTGAGCTAATCTGCTTATAATTTTCACAAAAGGTAGTTCAAAACTTAAAAATTGGTTGTTTTTATTTACAGGTTCTGTAACAGCTGTGCAGGAACAGATACAACAGGGGTTGAGAACTGAGTTGTGCTTGAAATAGCTTTAGTCATGTATGGGATGTTGCAAACAGATTTGATTGGCAACAAGAAGGAATGGAAGGTGTTACAATGGAAGCTGTCACACCTGGGAATGGTCACTTGGACACAGTGAGGGCTCTGCATCAAACTGTTGTTTCTTTACGAACCGCACTAGAAGTATCAAAGAGCGAACTTAAAGCACTGAAGCAGAAATATGAACAGCATTCAAGCTGCTTAGATTATGCTAACGTTATAGAGAAGCTGGCTCTGGAGAACCACATACTGAGAAGGAAGATAATAGACTCTGGTTACGAGGAAAAAGACACAGGTCAAAATATTCAATTACAAGTAACCTACAGTCCTAGAAATGATGAATTCTCTGACAGTGAAGTTATAATCAAAACTGCTACAAATTTAGACTCAGCTGACAGTAAATCCGAGCCTCAGAAACCAGAAGTAGAAGAAGGTGAATATTTCTGTGGTGTAGGGAAATTACCTCAAGTAGAAGAGCAAAACGAACTTTCAGACCTAAACAATAGTAGTGACATTCCCTCATCAGTTGATGAGGCACAGGTAGAAGAATCCAAAAGTGAGAAAACCCTTTCTAAAAGCCAAGCAGATGATAGTCTTCCGAGTTTCAAAACCAAACTAGAACTGCTGTCTAAGTTTGATGTAAGAATTAAAGTAAGAACAATCAAAGAAGGAACCATTGTTTCCAGTACAACTTCAGAAACAGATTCCACTACGGGGGAAAATAAAGAAAAAGTACCAGAACCCACGATAATTGATTTAGAAGAGACTCAAGAACATTTTGAGAAAGTAGGAGACAAGCAAGGAAACAAAATCAACTTTAAGTCAGTTTCTACTGAGAATATTAAAATGGCGGTACCTAATGAAGAGGAGGTGAAGTCTAAAGTAGATAAATTCGATGTCCAAGTGAGGATCACGTCAGAAGAGAGTCTGGTTGTGGAGGATAATATAGAACGACAGAAAAGGAAAGATACTCTCAATTTAGATGTCGATGATTTGAGTTTAAGGTAAGCTTCTTTTTAAATTTTTACATCGGAATATTTTCTTTTCTTCACACCTTATTGGTTTTTGGTGTCACAAAAAACAATGAGTAAAGTAAATGGATAGCAAGAGCAACACATTGTTCTTTTTATGTAATAAAAAATGTCTTGAATTCGCAAGCTATTCAGTATCTTAATTTAATCTTGTAGTATTTATTTTACTATTAATTGTAATGCTCTTATGAGCCCATACATGAAATCATTGTACATTGTGCATCCCGGTATGCCTAAATAACTTTCCCACCATCTCCCCGAATCAGGTCCTTATCAGAAGGCGACAACTCAGTGTTTTCCGAAGGCGGGAACAGTCCAGCAGACCCTCGCGGTACGGGATCTCCTCAAGATAAGATGGAGGAGAACGCCAGCGGCAACGAGTCCGAAGAAGTAGATGACATAGAGCTGATCTTCACCACTGATGAGTCAAGGGATATGAGCAATTTACAGGTGAATATTTTAGACTCTATTACTTTATTCTGCCCCAATTCATTAGCACATTTTATTCATTAAATAACTCTCAAAGATGTATATTTATTTAGCGATTTTAGTTTGTTTATTCTTTGATTTTATATCTTATGCATTTTTTTAAGCCCTCAAATTCTAGCTACTCGACCATCTGCTCATAACCTTGTTCTAAATACTCTCTCTCTCTATTTGCAGGAAGATCTAGTTTCAATAAAAGAGGCAGAACTCTGGCAGCCTACCTCCGCGTCTACCCACTCCACGCCAGTCCTGATAAAGTTCCACACCCTCGACCCTGACTTGCAATCTCCCAACGACCCCAAAGGCCATCTGGAACAGCTTCGGGAGAAGACCTCAACGCCTAATCCTTCAGAATCTTCGCTAAGGATGAAAAGGGTCTCTCTCCCCAACGATAAGGAGATCAGACACGTAGCCTTCACGACGAAGAGCAGTCTGGACTTGCCTGGTCGAGGGATTTTGAAGACAACTGATAACAAGTCGGACTTTTTGTTCAGGCGTAGTCCGAACGTTAGCAGTCGGAAGTTGGATAGTGTGGATAGCCTTTCTTGCGACTATACGAGGGGATTGAGCTTCGATACGAAGTCTTCGAGCTTCGAGCTTGGTTCCAGCATGGATATGCTGACTAGAGGGGACAGCGTGGACAGTTTTCATAAGAATACGCATTTGGGACATAGATTCTCGGTGTTTGCGGAAACGGATATATCGAAGTGTGGGATTTCGGAGGAGAATTTGGCGCACAATCTGTATTTGAGGAGGAATACGTGCCCTAATCCGTTTTCTTACAGGTAGGTTGGTAAAATTAAATATTAAAGCTTTTGACTCTAAAACTAGAAATTTCGTGAGTAATCCAGCAATTTTTTATCAGATTCCGATTGTGATCGATTTTCATTCTTCAGGCTAGTATTAAGATGGTTTTACAGACGAATGTTTATATACTTATTTTTGTGTCCACTATTTATTATTTAGTCATACCTTACATAACATTCATTCAAAGATTCTACCTAAAAAGAGAACGGAACCCTCCTAAGGCCGCTTCATTGTCCATCCGTCAATACTTTATTCCTATCTAGATGATGAGGTTGATCATCTTTGTTACACAACAGTGATGAAGTTGTCTCTATCTTACTAGGCCGGCATCCCGCTACTCCCGCCCCCCCGGCCCGCTGAAGCCCCCCGCGTCCCGCCCCCGCCCCGTGCTCCGGGACTCAGTTCACCCTCGAAGGGAGAATGCGGCGCAAACTGAAGTGTCAGCCCTGCCGCCTAGGTGGAGCTCGGATGGATATCTGGCTTATAAGGTATGTGGGTAGTTTTGTATGGTATTTATAGGAAACATAGTTATAAGGATACGTTAGAAGTCAACAGAAGATATTTTTAATAAGGAAGGTATATTCATACGGTGATTCTACCACGCATATACGAGTATCAAAGTTAGTTTTTTTGCGTTATGGTAAGAAGCAAATAAGCACAGTAATAAGGAAGATACGGGTAGCGTTAATGTTTTAAGTAGTATATATGTCTAATTTCCCTGATAGTTCAAAGATACTATTAGTGTAATAACCTTTACTAAAATAATCCCAAGTGTTAAGCAATGTTAAGTTACGGACTTTATACCTACTTAAAAGTTCTACATATTCCGAAACACATAACGCATACCGTCTAAACTACACCCTACAGTTTTTGCATACCCTCAAAATCAATCAATTGCTACATATCATACTCTAAGTAGTAAGTACGATGTTAAGTAATACTTGAACTAAACAAGTCAACAAGTACAACCCAGTTCACCAACCATCATGAATCATATTTGTAAAGTGCAGTCGACACGCGAGCAAACTAACATGCCACCTAAAGTAGATACACACAGGGTAGGTACTTAAGTTGCATTGCAAATGATACCTTCAGTATAGGGTGGTAAGGTTGAACTGCAATGTGGGAACGCGATGTAAATGGGTATGTAGATAAATCTTTAATTTAAAAAATGGATCGTTAAAAATGTTGCTATGGGTAAAACTCGGGAATAGCGCGACCTAATCGTCTGATTTCCGTTAAAATGTGTTGTAATCCGAGGAAGATTCTAATAAAAAGATAAAAACTAGAAAAAAAATACTAATTCAAAAAACAAATTAAATATTTTTCATATCAACGTCTGCGAAACATACAAAATAGTATTTGTGTCTGTGGCTTAGCTAGTAAGAAAATAAATATTGTTAAGATTAAAAGTTCACTATAATAGACGCAAAACAGAAGTATACTAAAGTCGAAATGAAGTTGATAATTTATGGATTTTAATTCACACCTTGATAATTAGGTAATATATTTTTTTAAATATTAGTTTAGTCAGTTTCTTACTTTATGAATTTAAAAGCACCTTAAGTTGATACTTGTCAAGTTTAGAATTCTAAAAAATGTGCTTACTCCTCAGCTCACTAACTGCAAATGATCCCTTTCTTCTTCTTCTAATTTAGTTAAGACTCAGGTTAGCGTTTTTTTCCTCAAATTACCATACAAACCTATAAAATTTACATAATACCTGAAGGTCTAAACCCAGCCTGTGATCGATATGCCATGAAGTCGTGTCTCCGAATCTTTACCGTTTTTGCAATGAGACCGTGAAACTATTGATCGTCATTCGCGAATTTATGGTGAAGATATCTAGTTGGAACCGAAGTCGGTAGTGTAGTTCCAACAGTGGACTGTAAATAAGTGTTGAACATGTTTAAGTATTTGCAGTATTGGCATAAAGTACGTAACTTTCTTTGTAGTTTTATTTTAACTGTGTGATGTGGTCGTTCACCTAATTATATAAAAATATACTTTGAGTTGATCGAAAGTCTTAGAAATAAATGGCATTAAAAAGCGCCGAACTTAAGCTTTATTTTTAAAAAGTGTCTAAGATGTGTGTTGAAACTTAAGTTAACAACACATTAAATAGTGATAAAACCCATCAATTGTCAAGTTCTTTGCGCCACACCTCCGCCCAGTTTCAAGCCCCATCTCCCTCCAATAAGTCTTCGTTCCCTGGTGTCTTCCAGCTGCCAACTCCTCAGCTGACAGTTCCGTCGGTGCCGCAACGCGTGGCCCCGCCGGCCAGGAAACTGCTGATGCCGCACCCGAGACCTTACGATACTAGGCCGGCGCTCAGTGATATTGGTGAGTTACGTAATTGAGTCTTGTTTTTAGTATGTGTTAATCGAGAGTAGCAAAATGCAAAGACAAGTATAGCTTAGATGATATAAGATTAATTGATTAGTGTCTTTTAAAGGAATTTCTTCCAACTAAGTGCAGGAAAAATAGAAGAGTCGAGATTCCCAAAGTTTTGAGTTGTTCTATTTTTTAATGATGCATATTTTATAATTATTCCATCGTCTTGACCACTTTCACTTAAAACTGTACAGTACTCCGGTTATACGTACGAAATAGACAAGAGTTATGACCGGTACAGAAACCATACAAAGTTTCTGGATACTTTAAACAAATCTTAAAGTGTTGACGTCTGCCATCGATTACTCCAACTGCTAGTTTGTTTATTTGTTTATGTTGTAAGTATCGCTATTGTCATCAGGGTTCACATCGATGGTCCCGGAGCTGTCTCGCTCGGCGGACCCGCTGTGGGCGATGACTCGTCGCGTCAACAACGAGCCGTCTTGTTGCTCCTCCACGTCTACTGCTAAGTAAGATATTACACAAATAAACAACTTTATATAGTTAAGTTTAAAAACTTTAATTAAATTAAAACAGTGCGGGTTCCAAGTTTTTTAAACAGGAGCTATTTTACACCTTCATCTAAAACGTTAGAAAACACAAGAAAATTAACTTAACTTAGGTATCTACCTATTTCTAATAGGCACGTCCTCTAAATATCTTGTTAAAAGGTTCTATCTATCTAACTTGTTAGCGAAAGATAAGGACAAACTTTATTTCATCGTTTTCGAGATTAGTAAAATACTTCTGATATTTTTCTTTCGCGCTCGAATACACTATTTTAGAATCACCCACACTTAAAATAAACAGGTAAAGCACATTGCACAAGTCTACGGTTAATGTGTTTATAAAAGCTTTAATGTATTGTAAATTGTAATTTATTGCCAGGTACATGTCCCGCAGTTCGTTCAGGTCTCCATGCCTCAGTGTGGAGAGGAGCAACGAATGGATCGCGCCGCCTTATACACCACCCGTTAAAAGTGAGAATTTTTGTACAAAATTTCAAAATATTAAGTAAATTACCAATCTTTACATTACTTAATTATTTTGATTAAGCAATTTTTATTCAAATTAATATTGAATTTTCTTAAATTAAATTTAAATACTGAGATAAAAAGAGACGATACTTTCAGAAAAACGATTTAGATTAATGACCAATAAAATTAAGCTATAAAATTTCAAATCCATAAACTCCTTTAATGCCAATTTTCCTAACTAATTAACCACTATCACTAAAGTTTCTTCCAAATCTCTATCTGTAGATACTTACAGTCAACATCATTTGGTAAAGTAATACTTTATCACCTCTAACCTTCAAAGTTTCGGTATACCTTTATCTGTGAGCACTCACAGTCATAATCACTACCATTCGTAACGCTGTACATTCCTTCCTCCCATCTACATACTAAACAGCCGCGTTACTGTACATCCCCCCACCTTCCCCCCACCTACATACTAACCAGCAGCGTTACTGTACATCCCCCCGCCTTCCTAACTAACCAGCAGCGTTACTGTACATCCCCCCGCCTTCCTAACTAACCAGCAGCGTTACTGTACATCCCCCCGCCTTCCTAACTAACCAGCAGCGTTACTGTACATCCCCCCGCCTTCCTAACTAACCAGCAGCGTTACTGTACATCCCCCCGCCTTCCTAACTAATCAGCAGCGTTACTGTACATCCCCCCGCCTTCCTAACTAACCAGCAGCGTTACTGTACATCCCCCCGCCTTCCTAACTAACCAGCAGCGTTACTGTACATCCCCCCGCCTTCCTAACTAACCAGCAGCGTTACTGTACATCCCCCCGCCTTCCTAACTAACCAGCAGCGTTACTGTACATCCCCCCGCCTTCCTAACTAACCAGCAGCGTTACTGTACGTCCCCCCGCCTTCCTAACTAACCAGCAGCGTTACTGTACATCCCCCCGCCTTCCTAACTAACCAGCAGCGTTACTGTACATCCCCCCGCCTTCCTAACTAACCAGCAGCGTTACTGTACGTCCCCCCGCCTTCCTAACTAACCAGCAGCGTTACTGTACATCCCCCCGCCTTCCTAACTAACCAGCAGCGTTACTGTACATCCCCCCGCCTTCCTAACTAACCAGCAGCGTTACTGTACATCCCCCCGCCTTCCTAACTAATCAGCAGCGTTACTGTACATCCCCCCGCCTTCCTAACTAACCAGCAGCGTTACTGTACATCCCCCCGCCTTCCTAACTAACCAGCAGCGTTACTGTACATCCCCCCGCCTTCCTAACTAACCAGCAGCGTTACTGTACATCCCCCCGCCTTCCTAACTAACCAGCAGCGTTACTGTACATCCCCCCGCCTTCCTAACTAACCAGCAGCGTTACTGTACATCCCCCCGCCTTCCTAACTAATCAGCAGCGTTACTGTACATCCCCCCGCCTTCCTAACTAACCAGCAGCGTTACTGTACATCCCCCCGCCTTCCTAACTAATCAGCAGCGTTACTGTACATCCCCCCGCCTTCCTAACTAACCAGCAGCGTTACTGTACATCCCACCTTCCCCCCACCTACACAACTAACAGCAGTTACTGTACATTCTCCCACCTACACAACTAACCAGCCTCGTTACTGTACAGTACATCCCCCCACCTTCCTCCCACCTACACAACTAACCAGCAGCGTTACTGTACAGCCGGGTTCCGCTCGTGGCGCGCGTCGCTCCCGGACGTCCGTCACGATGACACGGACGACCTGCTGGACGAAACCGACGCCTTCCTAAGGAGGTCCATTGATGACGTCGCACAGTACTGTAGAGATGGTGAGGATACTGTTATGATGTGGAATGATGATGATAAGAGGCTATAGTAGAGATGGTGAGGATACTGTTATGATGTGAACTGATGATGATAAGAGGCTATAGTAGAGATGGTGAGGATACTGTTATGATGTGAACTGATGATGATAAGAGGCTATAGTAGAGATGGTGAGGATACTGTTATGATGTGAACTGATGATGATAAGAGGCTATAGTAGAGATGGTGAGGATACTGTTATGATGTGAACTGATGATGATAAGAGGCTATAGTAGAGATGGTGAGGATACTGTTATGATGTGAACTGATGATGATAAGAGACTATAGTAGAGATGGTGAGGATACTGTTATGATGTGAACTGATGATGATAAGAGGCTATAGTAGAGATGGTGAGGATACTGTTATGATGTGAACTGATGATGATAAGAGGCTATAGTAGAGATGGTGAGGATATGATTGTGATGATGTAATCGTTTGTTGATGATAAGATGTAAAAACACTAGACTGGGAAGGACTTTTAATTTTAAGAGAAGTCAATAAAAATAAGGTTTTATACAGCTTATAGTCTGGCCACCGAGAGATTGCGTTTGTGACACATGCCATTAGTGTTGGGGTAAAAAACAACATTGATAAATCATTTTTCAATCAACAGAAAAAAAACTTGCTTATCTTATTTATATTTTATTTATAATATAAAAAGTTTTATGTTGTTACGAGTTAAAGTCTAGGTAAAATAATAAAAAACAAAATCGAAACAGTATTGTTTTATTGTAGGAACGTAAATAATTAGATTAAAGACTAGTGGCCGCTCGCGACTCCGTTCGCGTAGAAGTCGGTTTCCCGTGGGAATGCGAAGTTTTCCCGCGGTAAAAAGGTCCCTTTATTCTTTCATACATATATTTTTGGTTCCTAAAACCGCTTTCGCAGCGCACGCAACGGAAGCCCTCAAGGATGAATAATTTTCCCCATTTTTTTTCCCATTTTTCATTATTTCTTCGTTCTAATAGTTGCAGCGTGATGTTATATAGCCTAAAGCCTGCCTCGATAAATGGTCTATCCAACACAAAAAGAATTTTTAAATTCGAACCAGTAGTTCCTGAGATTAGTGCGTTCAAACAAACAAACAAACAAACAAACTCTTCAGCTTTATAATATTAGTATAGATACTTGTATAACGTTAATTTTGAAGCTAAGCCCAAGGTCGAAAAGAACTAGCAAGAAAATCCAACTGCTGCCTTTTTACAAACGAAACTCAAAAGCATTGTATTGGCAATAATATGGTATAAGTCTCAGCACCCGATGACCGTACTGCAGAGCCAATTCATCTATTTCATATCGAACATTTGCCGATTTATTTTCTTTCACTAACCGCAATAGTTATGCTTCAAGCATATCCATATTTACGTCGATATCATGTTTTTATAACCAAGCTACTTATTCTGCTTTTTTATTAGAAATTGATTGATAACTTTAAAATTGACTGATATTTTTAGCACATCCCTACGAAAATATGATGTTGTTTACATTTTTAAAAATACATATTTTATCAGTAATTATTACCCTTACAGTAAGCCATCAGTTATAAAATTTAAAATCAGTGTGTTTTAATATCATTTTATTGCTTATTATTTGTTTGTAGGGTCAAAATAGACGACTTTTTTTTTGTTTGTTTTCGTAGACGGCCTTTCAAAGTTACCTCGTTATGTCAAACACAATGTGTCAGGAACGCATTCTCTCGGTGGCCGGACAATAATAACTTTTATCGATATAACATTTTGTTATACGTGCTATTTAGATTGTAGTTTTTATTTTATTTGCCTACCAAATTTCATCCAAATTTGTTGAGCTGTTTTTCATGAACGATTAACATACCAACTTTCACATTTGTTAATATCTTACCCTGTTTTTATTACAACTTGCAGATTATAATGTTAACTGGCTTTTGCTTTCCCTATATATGTTATTATACATATGTTTATATGCCCCTTATACATATTATTTTATGCCCCTTGTATCACCCTATCTATTAAAAAAACACATCGAAATCCGTTGCGTAGTTTTAAAGATATAACCATACATAGAGACATAGGGACAAACAGAGAAAGCTATTTTGTTTCATACTATGTAGTGATGTTATTTTCCTTTTAGAGCCCCGTACTCCGGAGCTGTGTGTCCCGTATATTCCCTCGTCAGCTCGAAACCTTCGTCTCGGACATAAAGTGAAGCTAATCACACCACAAGGAAGGGTCGCCGTGGGCACTGTGCGGTTAGTCTATACTTCTATACTAATATTATAAAGAGGAAACATTTCATTTTTTGTTTATTTGAAATGAATAGGCTCCGAATCTACTGGACCGATTTAAAAAAATCTTTCACCATTTGATAGCTACATTATCCACGAGTAACATAGGCTATATATTATTTTAGAAAAATAGGGTTTCGTAAGATATTGCCACGGGAAAAACCATTTAGTTGCGGGTGAAACCGCAGGGCGGAAAGCTAGTATCTTATGTTTATCGTTGTATGAGAAGACTTAAAGTATGTGCAAATTTAGGTAAAAAGAAATGAATGTGTTTTATTTCTTTTCTTGAGTTTAGTACCTAAAAATGAAAAGGTTACAGTAGTGGGGAGCTATTAATATGCAATATTTATAACTTAGACATTTAGTATTTAAAAACTTGATATAGGATTGCATTTATCTGATATTTGACAAAAAACATAAATACAATTGTTACAAATTGCAAAGCTGCATTTAACTGTTGTTTTAAATAAAGTTTTTTAATTTATCATTCTCGCTGGTTAAACCTATTATAAAATAACTTATTTTTAAATATTCCTCAGAAAGTTCAATCTTCTCGTTCTTTTAAATAATAGCCTAAGCTTACGAGAGTAATTCCATTAATTAACGCTCTCACTACAGTTAACTAAATGACTTTTCCCACAATATAACTTGACCTATCTCCCGTCCAGCTACGTGGGGCTGGCCGGCGACTCCTCGTCCACCTCCTCCATCGTAGTTGGAGCCGAGTTCCTCCACCGCCAGCACCCGGGGCTGCCGCGCAACGACGGCACCCACCACGGACGCAGGTATTTCCTAGCTCGTAGCAATAGCACGGCGCTGTTCGTGCCGTTTACCAAGGTGGTGATGGCGTGGGCTAATTAAGGGTCGAAGAACGTATGATCGGGCTCGAAGGACGTACTTTATCCGGCTCGAAGGACGTAATTTATCGGGCTCGAAGGACTTACTTTATCAGGATCGAAGGACGAACATTATCTGGCTCGAAGGACGTAATTTATCCGGCTCGAAGGACGTAATTTATCCGGCTCGAAGGACGTACTTTATCCGGCTCGAAGGACGTAAGATAATCTGGTTCGAAGGATTTATCGAACAAAGGACTACGTAAAGGTTTAAAAAACGTTTCGGCTTGTTTTAAATGTCAGATGTCAGTAAATGTAAGATGTTTTAAATGGTGTAGTTAACTGTAGACGATGTTTACGATTCGCTTAAATAATAGGCAAATATTCTTGTAAAGAGTAAGAAAAAAGGAATTTCAGATGTTTTATTGTATCATAACTTGATAGAAACCGTACATGTTTGTGCTGTAAAATAACAAATAAACAAAATGGATTACTACATTATTTTGAATATAAAACTAAATAGATTTCTAGTCAAAAGTAACGTCAAGCGCCTAAATATACCAAAGAAAGATATCAAACCAAAGACTTAACAAATATTTTAACAAAAACCTAAAGAAATTGTAAATTTTTAGGCCTAATTTTTTAATGCATGCATACTCACTCAATAAATGTTTGCAAATAGGCCTTGTTTTAAATGTAACGTGTATTTTAAATGATAAAATCAGTTTTTAAATAATCATATATTGTCGTGAATTATTCAATGGTTAATAAAGTGTATAATATATATATTGACTACTTGAATATATAGCAATGTGGGTGTTTAATGTCATAGGCTAGTTATATGCATACTAATATGTGTATTAATATATGCCTAATACAAGAAGATTTTATTACTCTCTCCTTCATATTTTTCCAATAATATAAAGGTTTTAGAGAAATATATTTATGAAGTGTAATATAACATTCGACGAGTGTAAATGGTCTGTGGCTTTGTGTCTTTAAAAACCTTGAAATGTTTAATATATCTGTAAAAATGACGTGTAATGTTTTTTTTTATGAAGAATTATCATTATTTTACTCTCCTATCTATAGTACAAGTGTCATGCTTGGATACATTTTCTAATGTAATGTCGTAGTAGTGAAAAGCCATTATTTCAGAAGATACATTATGTACATGGCTTTCGGTTTTCGATTAATATGGTGCTCTATTTATATTTTTTGATACAGCTTAATTTTTTATACAGTATAATTATAATTATTTTTTGACGCCTATATCTATCTTTTTAAATTATTTGTTTATTGATTTGAATTTTGAACTTAGCTGTGATTTTTTGATCTGTTAATTTGTATTTTAATAAGTTTTGCGGGTAATCAATTTACATGCTTTTGCAGTGCATTTTATTGCTACATAATGCAGATTGTGTGCATCTCAAAACTTAGCCTAAAAGAAACTTTATACTTACAGATATATTTGTATTTTCTATAGTGTCAGTAGTGTAAATGTGTAGTGTATATGTTACGGCTAATACCCGAAGTGCGGCTACACCTAGTTTTAGCCTGTTAGAAGGGTTTTTTATATGGAAAACTGTAAAAAAAAAAATATACCTATGTATATAAAAACTGGCTTCAATCATGAGTCGACGGAGTACCGCTACGCGGGACTCCTTTTTCTGGGTGGTATCAAAAAAGTAACCTAACTAACCTAACCTATTGATGTTCTAACCGGCTAAAACTAGGTGTAGCCGCACTTCGGGTATTAGCCGTAACATATATATATCTTTTATAACGTCTATAAATAGATATCTTCTTACGTATATAAAAGATAGTATTTCACACTCTACTGTTTTTTACTTTGTAATGGTTCTTCGCTGGAATATAAGGAGCCTATTTGTAGTGTCCATTATAATATGAAAGTAATATACAATATATTTTCCTTCGCTCTTTTGAAAGGTTTGTTCGTGGTGACGTGGCACGTTTGAATAGAAATGCAATTCGATGTGATTGAGGCAAGTGTCTTATTAGAATAGATCTTGTAGAGGGTAAAACAACACGATTGAGTGACCTATATATGTATTTTAATATATACCAATCTATAAGCAGTGAGTATATATCAAATATATACTAGTGGACAACATATCTAAACTTATTGATGGTTTATGTATACGTATGTAATATGTATATATCGGGTTATATAACGGCCTCAATATCTTATTATGTGTAACTAATAATGGTTGTGTATTTATGTAGTCCTTCTTTTAATGCTTTATTTTATAGAAGTAGGGCATATATGTTTCTTATTGGTGCCGATTTCTAGTGCAAACTCTCGAAACTAAACTATAAAGGAGATGCCCATTTTTTTCATATAGGCTGGCCCGTAGGTTACCAAGCAGAACGATTTTTATATATGTGGACCGTGTATTTAGATAGATTAAATTGCACATTCAAATGAATTTTAAAGGGCCCCGTTTATTCAAAATAATTTAAAAACGATTATTTTGTCCGTTACGTGTTTTGAGATGGCAACATTTTTTTCATTCATAATAATGTCATTGTCAAAATATTTGATTGACAGATCTGGCAGACAGACAAATGTCATGGTCAGCGGGGCTATTGTGTAAGCCAATGGTAATCGAATGTCATATATTAAACAATTCTGGAAAGGGTTCAAATTAATGAAAATCATCACGGTTTTGGGCTTAATACTTTATATTTCATCAATTTTAGCGTTATCCAGAATTGTTGAAAAAATTACATTCGATTACAATTGACCTACGAAGTAGCCCCGCAGACCGTGATTGAATTAAATGACAATGTCAGAATTGACTTAAGGATTATGTAATTATTGCCAGGTAATAGATCCTGAAAAATACATACTTAATACGAATTATACATATTTTTGGAAAATAAAATGTTAAAAAACAGCGTTTATAAATAATTAAAATATTGATTTCGATCAGTAGAATCTTAATTATCATAAAGCAAGCCGTAATGTGTAAAATATCCGTCAAAATATGAACTTTTTGAATGGTCATATAGAGAACTAAATATTTTTTTATAAAAAATGGGGCCCTTTAAAAATTTTTGGTAAACGGAATTAGGGTTTTTATAAGGTCATTAACCATGACACCAAAAATTGTTCTGCTTGGTAACATAGAGCCCAAGCTTTGACCAAGTCCTTTGGCTATATCTTAACCTATGGGTACTATTTTTTCCGAATAACGTAAAATCTGTGTGCATTATGACATGGTGCAAGCAAGTTCCGACTTATTCTCATGGCTTTATGTTCAGTTTTACTATGGTTTCTTCAAAATTTTGTGGAACCAATATACCTGTGTGTTTTATAATACTAAGAATGAGAAAGTAACGGCAATATTTTTAGTTTGGAGAGTATTTTTAGAATCGAAGCCTTTTCTCTGCCCTTAATTTGTATCTTGCTCAAAATCTTGCAATGTAAAATATGTGTTTATGTAGAAGTATAGCGATGTAAAAAAAAAACTGTTAATTGATACCAATCAATCCTCTAAGTGTAAAACATAAAAACTTATATGTTCAGTGTTTCTAAATTGTGGGATCTAAAATATAGTGTTCAAAATGTGCCAAACAATTGGCTTTCTGATGTTCAAATAAATGTGCTAATTGATAAATGTCGCTGGAGATAAACAAATCCCACATTTATTTAAATCTATTGTTACGTTATTTCAAAAAAGTAAAATGTACCTTAATAACATTTTGTTGTGAATTTGATCCCAAAGTAACTTATGTTCTGGTGTATTAACTCTTATGATTTTAATTCATATGTATTGTTAAAATAACACTTTGAAAGTACCTATATTGTCTATGTATAGCTCAACTGTTGACGAAGTCAAAAAACTCTATTTTAAATATCAATGTACCACTACATGTTAACTGTATAAATAAAGTAATGAAATGCAACTCACTGTTTATTTTGTTGGAGGTGGGAATAAAAATGCAGTCAGTTTAGAAAAGTAGGTTTATTTAATAAAAATAAATTGTGAAAAACTTAACGATGTCTTTAAAACGAACAAGGTAGTACGTTGTTTTGTACGTATGTATGTTTGCAAAACATAGACCATACGTTTGTAAGAGATAAAAGTACTGGAAGTATGAGCAAAAGAAAAAGTAAAGAGTGTGATGCATGTGTGAGAGTGATTGTAAATGTAAAGATGATAGAGCAAGAAATGAAGATATGAATAGCGAAAATAAAAATAAGTTTTAAAACAATTACAACATAATGGTGTTGTAAAAAATACCAAATTTAAATTTCCAAAACAAGATAGAAAAAATAGTAAAGATATAAAGTGAATGGATTTACAAATGGTACTTATATAATACCAACATTTCGAAAATATAAGCATAATAAATGTAAAAGTGGAAAATATTAAGTAGATATATGAAAATGAGTAATAAGGCATGGAAAAAATAGTATTTGATACGCAATTACAGTTAAAAAAAGAAAAATAGTAAATAATAAAGTTATAAAATTGATTTTTTGAACAGTGTGAAGAAGTTCAGAACGGCTTTAAGAGGAATGTGAAACAGATCAAAAAGAAAACTAAAGAAGTTTAGATAGGTTTTTTGTAGATTTTATAAAACTGAAAATATGTAAAAGACGTAGGAAAAAGCAAAGAAGTTCAGAATGAGTATAAAGAAGAAGTGAATAAGTTCAAAATACTTAGTTGTTAAAGTGTACACTTTCCAAAGAATTTTTAAATAGTTTGAAGGAAGTAAACATAATTTATGAATAGTTTGTAGGTAAGTAAAAAGAAATTCGAAGTAGATTTGAAGGAAAAAAAAGGAATTCAAAAAAGACTTGGAAGGAAGTGTAAAAAAAAGGAAAGAATAAAGACGTTAAGAAGAGATTTAAAGGAAAGAAGTTTAGAATGTTTTCAAAGGTAAAAGTAAAGAAGTTTCGAATAGATTTAAAGATAGGAAATTAAGAATAGATGTAAAGATAAACAAGTTTAGAATAGATTTAAAGAGAAGTAAAAATAAATTTAGAAATAAATAGGAAGGAAAAAAGATGTTTAGAATAGGTTTAAAGGAAAGAATAAAGAAATTAAGAAAAGATTTAAGAGAAAATAAATAAGTATAAAAGAAAGAGAAGTAAGAATAGATTAAAAGGAAATAATAAAGAAGTTAGGTACAGATTGGAAATAAAATGTTTTTAAGAATTAAGATATTAAGAATAAATAGAAATGAAAAATAAGGAAGTGAAGAAAAGATTTAGAACAGATTTAAGAGAAAATAAATAAGTATAGAATAGATGTGAAGGAAAGAAAAAGAAGTAAGAATAGATTTAAAGGAAACAATAAAGAAGTTTAGAATACACTTTAAGGAAAGTTTTAAAGAATTTAGAATAGATATAAAAGAAAGAATAAAGAAGTTAGGAACAGATTTGAAAAAAAGTTTTTAAGAATTACGAAATTTAGAATAAATAGAAAAGGAAAAATAATGTAGTGAAGAATAGATTTAAAGGTAAGACAAAAAAAGTTTAGAAAAGATTTAAAGGTAAGAATAAATAAGTTAAGAATATATTTAAAGATAAACAAATTTATAATAGATTTAAAAAAATATAAAGAAGTTATGAACAGACTTTGAGGCAAGTGTAAAAAGAATGAGTAAAAACGTTGTGAAATAAGTTCGAAATAGTATTGAAGTGTACACTTTGTAAAAATGTGGAAAATAGGTTCAAAGAGAGTAAAAATAAATAAAGAATAGTATGTAGGAAAGCATAAATAAGTTCAAAATAGATTTCAAGATAATTTCAAATTAAAAAGAAGTTATTGGATATAGAGAAAAAAATGAAAGATTGTGAAGATTCATGAAAAGCTGAAAATTAAGTGTAGAAAGAAGCAAATCTTTGTAGTAAAGTTGTAAAAAAATCTCCTGATTATTTCAAACTGGGTATAGAGGACGAAGGAGAAGAAAGCTTTTTCATTTTTTGCGCACGAAGTAAGATAATAAGTTTTTTAAAAGATTCTTTTCTTTGTGCAAAATACTGTTTCTTATAATAATAACAGCCTAAATGCGTCCCACTAGTCACTACGCCGGTTCAATGCGGGTTGGTATAATTTCCTTACGTGTTAATCCTCACACAATCCTTGTTCACTTTTTAAAATGTAAAATATAACTTACAAATTAAATAACGGAAGTTTGTATCGCTCTCTGTGCGCATCCGTGTTACTAAATCCATTGTTTTCTGTGCACGTGGATTTAGTAGACCTAAATCAGTCTAGGTAAAGTGAAGTTAACGTGTAACAGTAGCTACTACTCGCAGATTGTGTGTTAAATATTAGAAATAAGTTGTGACACAAAAGAAAACTAGTAAAACAAAATAAAAATAAAGTTAAATATAGAAAGTATATGAAAAGCAGAATAGATATACAAAACGAAAGGCAGAAAAAAGCAAATTAATGAAAGAAGAAGAACGGAAGGCAGAGATAGAAAAGAAGAAGCGAAAAGAGAAAAGAGAAAAACTATTAAAATACAATAGTAAAATTAAAGTAGGAAGTTTAAAGATGGAAAAGACAAGACAAAAAAGTTAAAAAAGATACATTGCAAATAAAAGATAATAATAGAGTTAAGAAAATTTAATAAACAGTGAAAATAAATGAAGAAAAAGAGAAGAAGAAGAAAAAGAAGATAAGAAGGAAGAAGAAGAAAAAGAAAATAAGGCTATAATTAAATAGATGAAGTAGAAGTAAATTAAATAAGAAATATGGAGCATTTTGAAATAAAAAGCTGATAGATTAGGTAGATAGATAAGACATAAAGTTGAAAATAACAAGTGAAGTGTAGTGATAGATAGTATAAGAATAACAGACAAGTAGGAAAATGATAGGTGGATACTATGAAAAAAATTGACAATGTAGAAAAATAGGTAAAAGGTAAAGTAAGGCAAGTAAATTATAAAAAAAGAATAACAAAGAAGAATAAAGAAAGAATGCTTAGATAAACGGATAAATTAATAGAGTGTATAAATTAATACTGGAGTATTAGATATACAAGATTGATAGAGAAGAAAAATAAATAAGAGGAATAAATAAGATGTAAAAGAAAATAATAAAAAGGAGTATTGAGAAAATACCAAGAAGGAAAAAATAAAAACATAAAATAAAATACATAGTCAGAGCAAGATAAAAAAATAAAAACCACGAATGAAGAATTATGTTTTTAAGTTGTCAAGTATATATACGAAAAAACCAGAGAATAAAAACTACAGAAAAAATAGCATATATTGTAAAGATAAACTCAAAAATAATAGTAGTTTTTAAAATTAAAATATTATTTTTTTTGTAATATCTTACCTACTGCCGCATATGAGTATAAATAATAGAGTGAAGATTTATATGTAGTAATGTGTAGAGTAAAAAGCAAGCTTGCGATAGTGAATGATGGTGTTAGCAGATATAGCGTGAAAATGAAACTAAAGAATAGAATGAAATAACAATATATTAGAGATGTAAAATAAGCGGAAGTGACAAGAACAAAAATATAATAGCATTATAGTGAAGAAAATTAAAAAACAAGAAATAAAAAAAAGAAAATGGTACAAGATTATCGAAGTAATAGTAAGTAGTTTTAAAAGAATAATAGGACACACAAGAAAGTAAGAAAATAAAATATGAAAAGCTAAAAATAGAGCAAAACAAAGGCAAGAGAGAGGCATTAAAACTAGTCAACAATTTGATTGTACTACCTTGATTTTTATCACAGTGTACTTTGATTTGGTTTCTCTTATTCCTAAAAACGTTATTTAAGCATTTAATTTTTAAAATTGCAAATAGCGGAATTAACCGGCTTAAACAAATGTGCGGTAATTCAGCATTATCAAAATAAGTCCTACTGCTAAGTAATACTGTCTTTGGTAACAATTTGGAAGACAACAAGTGCGATTAGCAAGTGCTTGGGCAACGAATATGCAACTAAATATATCGTTAACCTAATTGTAGATACGTAAACAATATTTGCGTATTTTCCAAATTGTAAAAATTAAATTATTTGTCAAATAGGAACATTATGCCTACAAACGTAGATTTATATCTCCTATTTGTGTTTATTTCCTAAATCCTGAATCGTCATGGTTATTGACGGGGTAATCGGCGTACCAGCCGAAGGCGCCGTTGTCCCCGGTGTGGGCCCCGAAGTCTACATACTCTCCGAAGTCAGCTGGTCTCTCAGACAGTGCTGCATGAGCCCGCAGAGGAGCAGCCTCTACTGGCTCCTGGTACTCCACAGTCCTGGCTGCCACCGGCTCGGGCGGAGGCGACAATGTCTCCACTGGAATTGATTAGTTCAGCGGTTAATGCTAGGATTAGTGTTAGAGAAGAAAAAATATAGAGAAAGAAGGAAGAAGATGCCAAATAAAGATGAATAATTTAACTTTGAATACACTACGTGTTTCAACGTCTACAAATATGTACAGTTATAATGCATTTACAACTCTATCCTCCTAATTCAAGTTTTGATCTTCCGCATTCATAATTCAAATTAGATTCCATCTCCAAATTGCACGCAATGTAACTTCCTTGATGTTATCTCATACATAGCAACAACTCTGATACAATTGAAAGTGAAATGCCTCCATTTAATACGCAGAGCCTTAGAGAAGTGAAAGCTAGGGTCAGCAATTACGTTACTGTCAAAAGATGAATGTTCGATATGAAAACTATTGTTCAAAACGATTCCGTAAATGGAAGGCATGGTAACACACTGACATGAACGATTATAAGATAAAAGAGAAATTCAGCATTGAATCCTTGCAAGGAAAGTGAAAACGAAAATTACGATCATTAAAAAGTGGACTCCATTTGTGGCGCATTTCACTTGCATTGGAACTCGTTGCTGTAGCATTATCGTAAGTACCGTCCTTTACAGAAATTACCAGTACCAACTTTCTTTTTCGATAACAACTATTTCGTCACTGTCAAATATGATGACCCGACATTAATCTTACTTTCATATATTTGAATAATAACGATACGAACTTACAATGGGTTACGGAGTATGAATCTTGTTCTGCATGTAATGACTCTGTGCCGAATAATTTTATGCTACAGCCGGCATGTAAACGATAATGTAAATAACGCGTATTTTGACATTAAGATGGATATAAACACAAGTAGAGCTAAACTAATTGTGTTCGAGGAAAGTGACTTATGTATGTGGTGGGCTTTTGAAAGGTATAGAAAATCTCTTTCTGAAATCATTGTCAGATTCATTCAAAAGCCAACTTATTCTTTAAACTTAAATAATGGACTCTATACACCTCAATGGCTACTTTAAAACGTTTTAAAAGCAAATAAGTCAATTCTCTCAAATGGTTCAGTTTAAATGGAGTTTTAATGTCCGTGACAGATTGCGTAACGGCCAATTTGAAAGTGGCGGTTACGCGGCACTACGCTCATATCTGGCCTGTGCTTAATATTGAATTGAACACAGTTTCGCTTTTGTTATGTTCTGTTTATGTTTGGTTTAATGGTTATTTAACTTCGCTAAAGTAGGCTTTAAATGCATTCTTTTGTATCGTTTTAAGTAAAAGAATTTGAGTTTCATTTCAAGTAATAGTCGCGTAAATTTAAGGAGTTATACATATAAGTAAACGAACCTGGTATGGGCTGATACTGCTGTTGCTGTTGTTGTTGTTGATAATGTAGCTGCACCGGGTGCTGCTGCAGCACTGGTATTGGGTACTCCTGCTGGTACAACGCCTGTTGCAGCTGTGGCGGAGTCAGGATCTGTCTCGGCCTTCTGACGTGCATCGACGTTAGATCTAAGAAGGCTATTTGGTCAGCTGGTACAGCTATGTAGGACGGCCTGGCTGCCGCTACTGCGGCTAACGTTGCCAGTATTAATAAATGCTGTAACAATAACAATACTTTAATAAAACATGAGTTTCGACGGCATTAAACCTAGCTAATATGTTATTGAAGTGAATGATAACTATAAGTTAATCTTTCGTAAATGAATACCTATAGCTACCCTTTTCAAACTAGGAACAACATGGCCGCCAGAGATCTAAGCATGATTGGCAGTTACACAACTGTCAGTGGTATCTGGCGACCGAGTTACGTGGAAATCGTTTATTAGCAGTGTGGCAAGCAGTATTTATTAGTGCAGTGGACGAATTCAGGTTCGTTGTGTAATGGTGGACACGGTCGTGACTAGCTGGGCGGAGCTGGGCCAATTATTGGGCCGGAGTTATTCACTTTCGGATTTGAAATGTTAAGTTTATCTGTAGCACTAATAAAAAAAACGGAAATAGAGCAGGTTTTATAATATAACAGTTAGAGTCTAGAATAGTTCCTATTTCTTTTATTTTACCGCTAATAATAATTCTACTCTGGCGCCATACATAAGTACCAACATTGCAACACTGGAGTACTTACCTACTATTTTGTAAACGACTCTACAAATTATGTCACCGAACGCCTACAACGCCTTTCTATAATTTATCAATCTTATAAGTACCTACCCACACTCAATAAGTACTATTACCTACGTAAACTTCACATTTATCTCACGATAGAGTAGCAAAACTTGTATTTTTATTATTTGTTCAATTAAATGTCATTGTCCAATTTAAATGTCAGAAAATGTCTCAATGTTTGCGAGTGAGTACCTAATTATCATGACCATTAAGATATCTATACCTACTTTTATTTTCCACATCATTATTTATTGATTGATAATATACCTTTTTAGTTTCTCATTTAATAATTAGCTCCTACCCCTTATTAGATATCTTTCTAGTCATAAGTAGGTAGTTTAATTATTCCGTTTGGCAGTTTTAACAGATCAAATGTAGAATAAAAGAGTAGAAAAATCATAAATCTTCTAATACTATACAACGAGATGCAAGTTAAATATTGACGTGAGTCGTTAGTTTTATTACCTCACTTTCATATTGACTTCCGAAAACCGTTAAATACGTTTACGATGTCATTATGTAATTGAAAACATGCTTGCTCACGTGTTAAATTGTTTTGGCGCCAAGTCTTAGTCGATCCGTGCAATGAATTTTATAATAAGAAGACTTCTTTTGTTCTGTTTATTAAAAAAAACAAGCAGAATTAAGTGGACCACAAAAGATAAAACCGGTTACTATCGAGATATTACAAAATGCGCCCAATTAAAAGTGAATTTGATTTCGATTTCGTAACCGAAATAAACTAGGTTATCAGAAAACTCCATTTTGTGGCAATTTACTTTCGTTTATTTTCAGGTGGAGGTTATAGGTTAAATTTCGCGGTTGGAATCATTGAGCAATGACTTCATGATTATTTACGCATTATTGATTTATTGCCGTGTTCGATACGGATGATTTAGTATGAAGGTATTCGATAGAGATGTTAACAAAGGGATTTTTAAAAGCTACTTATGGTTACGTAAATACAACGTTATTATCTTAAATGGTATTCATTTTTCAAAAAGTGATTGTTTGATTTGCATTGGTACATTTTTATTATTGTTTCCCATCAATTATCATTAGACAATGAATTAATCATTTGCATGGGACTATTTGTATATCTTTATAAATATTATGATTAATAGGTATTATCATTAGATCAATGTCAAATATTATAACTACCCTGAAATTTTAATAATAAATACCATCAGACGAGATTCCTACCTATTTATGAGTTTGATATTTGTGATAACATTTCAGAAATATATAATTAGGTATAATTAAGTTGAAAAGGAATACAAATTACTTTACTTATTTGTTGGTTCTAGTTTAGACATCAACGCGTTCAACCTTCACTAAACAATTGTATTTTTGATCTAGAAAAGACTTAAACGCGTTGCGCCTGAGTCACCGAAAGTGTACCAACAATAACGCAAGGTTTATTGAATAAATTGACTCCAAGTAGATGTAAACGAAGTATTTTATCAAAAGGAAACCTGAAACCCGCCCTGCAAACCTTGAATCTGTTCCGCGGTGAAAGGACTCAATGCCAGTCGCGTTATCGACCAGAACTAGATATTATTATCATATTTATGATAAAATATAATCCAGTGATATAGGGAGGTACTTTAATATTGTTACAATAATTTAGAGAAAATATTTTTTTTGTTTTTAATGAACGAATTTTGATGTTTGCGATCCTTTATAATTGGATCGCAAACTTAAACGGAAACGGAAGTCGATTTTATTTTTAAAGGTAGGAAATAATAAGAAGGTAAGTGCGCAAATAAAATTTAAGTAGTTATTCGGTCTCTTGCATTTTAACCTTTGAACTTTATAGAGTTTCGCAATCATAATTATCTTATTACACACAGAAATTAACGGAAACTAATTCCATTGTTTTCGAAAATGTCATAAAAATCTGATAACGCGTCAGGTCATGGGAATTGAAATTAACCAATTTAAAAAAAAAAAAAACAGTTGCTATTTTGTATGAAATAAGTCCGACATTTGGCAATTCTTGTTTGTAATTTACAAATGAGTTGTGAAAGATAAAACTATTAAAATTGTTACGTGTGTTGGCCTTGTGACTTGCTCTGATTGTTGCCATGATAAAAAATTACCACATTCTATTAGCATTCTTGATAATTATTTTTACTTGTTATGGTAATTTTGCCACTACAAATTAGTAAGTAGTAAGGGTATGTAATTAGTGTTATTATTCGTAAAAGATAATTGACTGATGTGGGTACAAATAGGCACACAAGTAATTTAAAGTAATAATATACAAGTAAGGTTGATACTGCAGGTATATACTTCTACTTATGTTTGAAAATTAATATAAGGATAAGATCATACACTTAGGTATACACACAATTATTATTATTTTTTGAAATTAGATTTTTTTGTTTTTTTGACCCACACCTAACTGTACATATTTAAGATAGGTTATTAAATAAATTATTAATTTAATAAAAAATTTAAATTTTCATATTTTAAATAATTCTTAGAAACAAGGTTTAAACAAATTGATTTAAGTCCTGACTTGTTGTTGGAGTTGATAGGTACTCAACGCACTTATCCAACTAAGGTAACCTTAGATGGACCATTAAAGTGACAAAATGAAGTTAATTAACAATAAATTTTGAGGCAAATGACTAATATCTGGAATATACAATTTGAAATAAAATTAACTTATTTATCGCGTTTGCAAAATTTATGAGGGTAATTTAATGGTCTTCAATAGTAAATGGACTAAGTGCTAGGTAATACTTAACCGCTAAAACTTTACGACGTATTGTACTTGAAACATATTTACCGATAATTATCACTAGCTCCGACATGCACTATTTATCAATACAATAAACAAATAAAAACCAGACAAAACGTAATCACTATTTAAGATGGCATTTATGCACTAATTATTTTACTGAACTAATTAAAAATAATATGTAATAGAAAACGAACTGACCATTTTATTTCCTTTATGTTGGCAGCTGTGACGCCGCGCAGTTTGGCGCGCTTGCATCGACTGAGCTGGCTTTGCGCGCGCAAACATTTTTTATAGGAACCTTTCGATTTGGTGGAATCAGTTTCACTTTCTACAGCTCTGCCGTCCGGTCTGACGTGATCCACTTTTTTACGGTACTATAATGGTACGCCTTTAATGGTAAACAAAGCAGTTGGTTGGTTTCACCCCTGGGGTAAATTTGTTGGTGAAATACTTGCCTAATAGAACCTTAGCCCTAATGTAGCGAGATATGATACAGAACACTAATGGTACGAGGTGGAAAGATATATCTACAGAAATACAATCGTCTTTTCTTGTTTATTTTTTTGCAGGTAGTCAATTATATTAGGTTTAGAGGACATTATTTAGTTGTTAGGTAGCAATGGATATATTTTTTAAGTCTTAACTATAGCTAGACGACGAATATTTTTTATTTTGAGGTGTGTATTTGTGTCTCGTCTGGGGCATTGCAGAGCTCTAAACGGATGTACCTACCAATATTTTTTTAATTTTGATTATTTTTACCGAAATATGTTAAAGGTTTTGTAACATTGGTACATCAAGTTAAACAAATTCATTGAACCAGGATTCGAGTATGTAACTGAAGGTAATTTTTCGAAGGGCAGGATGTTTTCAGATATAAAAAACGGCCTTGTTTTACTAACATTTCCAGATAAAAAAAGTTCGAATTTGTCGTAGGGTGAATGTTTTATTCATAAGCAAAAGAACTTACCAAGCCATTATGATTATGCTAATTAATTAATCTAGGTTCCTTCCATCTGCCTACAAAGTGATACGCATAGATAAACTTACAGTATAAAATCAAACTTAATTTCTCATTTAGTCAATTTATGTTAATCAGATCAATAAAATAATTTACAACTGAATTAAGTAGGAAGGTACTTAAATTAAATTGAGCAGCCTGTATTATAAAGAGCACTTACGCGTGTAGTCAATAAAGCGGTTTTTCCAATATACAACTGCAATGAATTTATACAAGGTGTAAGCAAACTTTGTTCGAATGCCGAAATCATACTTAGATGAGCCTAAATACTTAATTCACATAATGAAAAAATATATTAATGATTGAACGTACGCTCGCAAGGGCTATGATTAACATCCCCGATTGTTTTAATCCCACTAATATTATAAACGTGAAAGTTTGTGAGTATGGATGTATGTATGGATGTATGGACGTTTGTTACTCTTTCACGTAAAAACTACTGAACAGATTTTGATGAAACTCTACAGTAATAAAGGTTGTACATCAGAATATCACATAGGGTACTTTTTACCGCGGAAAAACTTTTCATTCTCACTGGAAACCGACTTCCATGCGAACTTAGTCGCGGGCGGCCACTAGTAACACTATATCTTTGATGTCTTTTTCTTTTTTGCTCTAATCGTAACGTTAACCTTCCAGCAATACCCAGTCTCTGTTTTCGGAAGTAGTCTTCTTACACCCCGTATATAATACATAAGGAGTTAAGTTTCTGCTGTCGCCTTGAACTTATCAATACTTTAGACTTGTTTATACCAAATGCGACATTACGGTACAGTCAAAAGCATAAATATATAATGTATCAGAGTCTACAATTAAATGTTAGTTGCAAAGTTTCAATTTTATTTTGGCATATACAGTTATCAAATTATTGTCACCAGTATAAGAATCATATATATCTGCGGGTTGAAAATGTCCAATTACATCGTATCTTTTAAAGTAGTCTGTATTATATAGGCTGCCTAACATTCTCTGGTATCTAAGCGCCCAGAATAGTCAAAAATATCTTCGGTTACATGGTACAAGCAATTCTAAGTCTTTCGCCATAAGGTTTATAATTGGACGTCGTTAATTGAGAAGGATCCAATCCACAACAACCTAGTTTTGAGATATACAACTTTTTAGTTCAAAACGTAATTCTTCTTTTATTTTTAACTTTAGCGCATAAACTTTAATCATTATAATTGGCTATTTGTATTATATTTTAGTTGATGCACTTCTTATTTTGTCATGTATAGTATTTGTTTAGATATTTACAAAAATATGTGGATGGATCCTTTTCGCTTAAATGCCATTTCAATGCACCAAGGTGTTTGATGTATTCATCAAAAAAGATTCAAACCGGGAAATAGCAAAAAAACATATATTATTTAATAACTAAATACTTTATTAAACTAAGATTAAACTCAATTTTTCATAACTCCTCATTTGCTAATGAGTAAATACATAAAAAATTAAAATCCACATATAAAATGTTTGAAAGTAACAAATTTAGGATATCTTCCAATAAAAACAATTAAAAATATTATTTGTTATTCTCAGTCACATCAATTTACGGTAAATTTGCTAAAAACGAACAACATTGCTACATAAAAATTATTAAAAAACCATCTTTACTAAAAATCTATTAAAAATCCTGAGCTTATCATTAAAATAATCTTAAATCTTGAAATTAAACTCATTTTAACGGGTTTTACGCGATTATTTTATTATTTTTTATTTAACCGACGTTTAAAATAAACGCGCAAAACCCGTTAAAATGAGTTTAATTTTAAGTAATAGTGATCGCGTAAATCTAAGAAGTTAAATCTTGAATCTTTTAAGACGTTGAACCATCAACGTCTAATGGAAAATCCAATTCGCCATAGCCATCGACATCATCGCTAACATTTTTGTTTCCTTTTAATGTTTTATATAAAGATAAGCAATCCTTTGGAATTAAATCAATACCGATTTCAAGTCATCCAATTATGCTTGCGGAATTTCCTTCTCATCAGGCCACAATATATCTAAATCTTCTTCAAGTAATTCAAGGCATTGGCCCTTCATTCTTTTCTCTATATTAAGCTCTTCATACTCGTCACTTTGTGTATTTTTTGTCTTTATTTATCAATATTTATTTTATTTTCAGCTACCTAATTGACTTTGAAACAAAAGTTTTCCTGTTAACTTTTTTGTTTTCTTAATTCTTAGTGATCACAAAATCTTCGGTCTTCATTCTATAAACCTCTAATGGTTTACTCTGCTTACAACTTTTAAAAATACACAATATTTATGAAAACATCTGAGAGTGACTAAAATATATTCTGGCCTGATGGGAAGGAAATTCCGCAAGCATAATTGGAGGACTTGAAATCGTTATTTGATTTAATTCCAAAAGATTGCTTATCTTTTTATAAAACATTAAAAGGAAACAAAAATATTAGCGATGATGTCGATGGCTATGGCGAATTGGATTGAGACGTTGATGGTTAAACGTTTTAAAAGATTTAAGATTATTTTAATGAACCACTGGAGTTGCTTGCGAAGATTTGATACATGATCATACTTATTAAGATCAAAAATAAATCTGATACAGAGATTTTGCAAGCGTTCCAGTTTGTTTAAGAGCTCCTCTGTGGCATCAAGGTAACAAGCATCCGCATAATTGATAATGATTTGGATAAGAGTTAAGGAAAGGGAGATTTTAGTGACGAGCGGCAAATACGTTTGGAGACACTTCAGCGAATGGAAGGAGTAGTGGACCCTGCGACTGACCTCGCTGACATGCAGACCCCAGTTAAGATGAGAATCTAATGTAACACCCAGGATCTTAGCGGATTCAGCGAAGGCGATCGGTGTACCATTAATAGTGACGGAAGCTAAAGAAGATGGATCGATGCGACTGCGCATGGACCTGCTTCCAATAACTAAGGCTTGCGTTTTTTAGGGTTAAGAACCAGACCAAAGGACAGTTACAAATGCGTTCCAAATCTTCAATAATAGATGCTATGGCGGCAGAAATATCGGAAACAAGGCAATGACGGTATATTTGCAGATCGTCCGCATAAAGGTGGAATTTGGAAGAAATGACATGGGACACAGAGTTTATGAAAATGGAAAACAGTAAGTGAGAGAGGACACCACCCTGAGGCACACCCGCAGTAAGGTCAGACCATTCCGAGTAAGACTCATTAAGGCGAACACGCTGCGAGCGGCCAAGAAGGTAGGAATCGAACCAGGATAAAGCAGGAAAGAAAATATTCAAGGATTTAAGGATGCCAAGAAGGACGTCAAAATCGACAGAGTTGAAGGCATTACTAAAGTCAAGCAAAACGAGTATTGTGAGGGATTTATTTTCTATGGCCAAGCGAATGTCATCAGTCATGTTAATGAGTGCTGACACGGTGCTGTGGCCAGGACGGAAGCCGGATTGTAAAGGAATGAGAAGATGGTGGGAAGAAATTGGATGATAACTGGCCATGTACCAAAAGCTCGAGGACTTTGGAAAGAAACGGAAGAAAGGAAATTGGTCGGAAATTAGCTGGCGTAGTTGGATTAGGTTTATTTGCGCAAAGAAATAACGTCAGCGTTTTTCCAGGAGGAAGGAAATGTAGAAGAGGATAGAGAAAAAATAAATATGTGATTAAGGACAGGAACATTTGTGAGCATAGGCAATCATGACCTGCGGCAGTGGAGCTTATAGACAAAACTGCCTTTTTGACCTCCTCCTCTGACTGAGAATAACAAATAAATAATTTATGCAAATTGAAGGTATACAATAAATCTATAGAAATTAATTTGATACTAATTGTATGTATGATTATATAATACACTATAATATTTATCTAAAGCGATTCAAGTCCTTTATTCCTGTCTCGATATTTAATACTGCCTTTGATATTGCACAACTTATTTCATCACAACGATCTAAGTAGCATAGAGCGTCTTCGATATTTAAATAATCATCATTTAAAACAAATAAATAAATCACCGATAAGGATCCAAGTAGCATGGATTGTTTTCGATGAAACACTTAGATAGAATTTGTATTATACCATGTAGCTTGAAATGTTTTTAATATTTGTTTTTTCCCTAAATTGTAAAATAAGTCAAAACCAAGTGCTGTGGAACCTTATCATTGAAAAAAAAAAGTAGGGCGGCAAAGATGTGGGTTGGTAACATATAGTGATAAAAATAAGAAAAACTTAACTTTTAATATGGCTGTGTTCGTGACATGATAGAACGTACTGAGAGGAGTACTTCTGTATACTCAACTCATTTTTGACTAAGTTGTGGGTTGGATCCTTCTCAATTAACGACGTCCAATTAATGATTATTGCAAAGATTTATTATCACATGTCCATAAGCTAGTAGTGTAGCCATAACATGTGGAATCCTACAAAAATCGTGTAAAACTTGACTACAAAAATAAAACGTGACAGGAAAAGTGCCCTTAATCAAAAGAAAAACGTACTTATTTTTGTAGTAGCCCTAAAAAATTTATTAAAATTTATTTACATGAAGAAAACGTTATTACGTATATTGCGTTAGTTATTTAATAAAAATAAAACATGAATTATAAACCAAACTAAAACCCTTTGATTAAATAAAAAACAATTGAACTTGGAATTAAAATCTTGTGTATCGTCCTTCTGCATTGATGACATCTAGAAATACAGCATTTTGACAGAAATCAACACCTCGCAGGGAATCCCATATTTGCATGACATGCGTACGCAATGATTCTGGAGTTCGGGATTCATGGTGATCATCGATGATGATAGAATTTTACAAATATTCTGCAGTACAATTTTATTAATTTGCAATACAATGACATGAATGTCAGAACTATTATTATCTATGTTTATAGATTCCAAAGTGGTTTTTCGATTAAGTTCTATCTACTATTTGAAAATAATTATTTCTTATCTGAAGATTTTCATTGCGTGGTTATGTCATATTGACATACAATAAAAAACATACTATATGACAATGTATGTCACTGGTCATGTTGATTACCTATACATAATAGAATAAAGAAATAGGTTTGTCGGTTCATTTAATCAATAATTAAATAATTTTTTTTCTCGTCATATATTTCGAACCTTAACTAAACATTAATGGCACATACTTAGTAAAGAAAAAAACAGAAAATATAAAGAAAAGAAAGTTTAAAATCACACAGAAACGAGAGAAGTGATCTTTTTTTTTTAGGTAATTATTATTTTACACTAGATTTTATAAGTTATTATTGTTGTTATTTATTCGCCTTTTTTAACTCAATCCCTTAGTCAATGAGATCAGTGAATTCGTTTAATGGTTACGAATACGTTTTTTTATTTAGGCACTACCGCTTGACACTACTAGTTGTGCCATGGGAGATTTTTACCTCCCATTACACTATCGGCATTTTCCAGTAGTGTAATTTCAGATAAAACCGCGGGCGGGGCTTTCTTTCAAAAAACTATTTTCTTACGACTTTAATTATAAAAGATTAATTCAGTTCTAAACAAAAGCCACGTCAATGACGTCATGCATAAAATGAAACAGATAAATAAAGATGATTACTGTGACTTAAGTCATAGAGTTTATTTTTCTTAAGCGCGAAGATATTTTTGAAAAATTAAATGCTTAGATACCAATGGATAGTGTTTATGCCAACATAATATTGAACATCTTGATGCGTTATATAAAATTGCAAATTATTGCGATGATATTTATGTCAACTTTGTTTGGTTACAATGATATGGTTATTATGACACTAACATAAAATTGAATTTTTCACCCAAAGATATTTTTGACTATCTTGTCTTATAATATCTTTATGCTTTTGACTGTACAAAAGCATGTACCTACTAACGTAGTTGCGATATTTAAAAAAATGCTGCTTTTAAATTTTAAGTAGGTAGGCTTTGCATGTAGGTATGTCTACAACAACTTTACTGCTTATATTGCTTTTAAAACATCTTTGATTGTTTACTTATATAAACAAGCAAACTAGCCGTTTACTTAATATACCTAATTGCAATATGTCAAATTGGTGACGCATATTACTCTTTTTTTAACTTTAAATTAAATTATTTTTTGTCATACGATTTTTAACTTAGAAATAAATTACTAAGCGCTCATAAAGTACTTGCACGTGCTTTGTTCTTACCTACACAGAACCTAAATCTATTGTTAAGGTACGCATAGGCTCACAATCTTGTTGTAGGCGTGACCACTTTCGGTTTCTGTTCCTGTTTATTGTGATATTGTGGGTAACTCTGGCCACGGGAATCTGTAAACAATGTCAACTTAGGAAGTAGGTAATTATGAGATAAAGAGAAGTGTAGGTAATGAATGTGCGTGGTGCAATTTTAGCACTACATTCTATTAGTTACCTTAGTCTTATTTGTTGAGTGGTTGGGAAAAGAAAAACACTATATAATGTCTAATAATGTCTTATGTTTAAATAAACTTCCAAGGGTCTATCTAATTGTTAATAATATTGTCATGAAAACAGATATGGCTACATAATAATTCCAGAGCCTAATTTAGTCGCTTAATAGTTTGTAAATCCATTTTTGACATTAAATTTAATGTCACGCCTTAATATGAGTTTTACGCTTACAGGCCTGCAATCAACTGAGCTATTTTATTTCGCGTCCATTCTACCTTCAGAGCAATATGTCACGAGGTAAAAATGGACACAGCTGGTAAGAATATGTATCGTATCTTTTGTTAAACTATACTTACATTCCTAAATGTGTCATTAGAAATTCTTATGTTGGTAGATACCTATATTTAACAGCTAAAGCAACCTAGTCTATTATTTAAATATTACAAAATCAGTAGGTATAGATAGATCTACCAATGACTACTAAACCAAGCTTAAATAAACAAAGAAAACCATACATATAATATAGTCCTTCGAGCCGGATTTCTACAGCCAACGCAAACATAGCGAACTAGCAATTAACTAACATCTAGATCGCAGTGAATAAAGGAAGGTTAAGTTAAAATATTGTTTTCATAAACCCTCAATACTGACGCAATGTCCATTGTATTTAATATAATATTGTTATTCACATCATAAATGGTTTACGCAAGATTACAATTAATTGTGTGGGATCATTTTTGTGGTAATTCGAAAGTAGGTCAAGCTACCGAAAAGCTTTGTGCACTAAGTAAACACGCTATTACTTAGTTTTATATCAATAGTTCATCAGTTGGTCAAATAATTGTAAAATGTTTAAACATTGTATCAGCTACATAAACACGATTGGTAAACGGTGGATATATGAAGAAAACTTTCCAAATCCTTGTGTTGTCTCGGGAAGTGGTTAAAGCGAGCGGTTGCGCAAGATTGCAAACAAAGTGAATTTTGGCGCGAGGCGGGAAATGTGCGAGGCATGCCAATTGACTTAGAAATGAGATACTGTATATTTAGTAGGTAGCTGTTATATTCTAGTAGTGTAAAGTCACTTGGAAATTATGAATGATGTTTTTTCGTATTCTTCAAACATAGTTTTTTGAGCATGTCATAAGAGAATTTTTATTCTGAAGAAAAAAAAAACTGTAACAAACAAGTTATGTTACCCATCCATACTGGCTTCAATCGTAAAAACTTTTAAACATATGCATTTCGTTAGTTATGGCCATGGAAATGTATCTAATTAAATCATTTGGTGTTTTGTAAGTGTAGGCTACAGAAAGTAAACTTTACAATTGCACAAAAAAGAAAACGCAATAGGTACCTAGCCTTTTCTTTATTGTGCAATTGTAAAGTTTACTTTCTGTGGAGCATCTGCCCAAACATTTTCTCAAGTATCAACTTTTTCGGTAACGTAAGAACTTCTTAGAAGAAGAATTCAAGAAGTATTTAAAAAGTTATAGTTAAAATGATTTTGTAGCTATATACCCTTATTTTAAACCAACATAGTTAAAATATAATTTATCTACTGACTAATATAGGTGCGTTTATGAATAAAAGTTTTAGTAGTGTAGGAGCTACATCTTGCGACCTTGCGTTGCTCATGTTACTGCTCCTTATCGTGTGCCGAAAATAGCAAAATTCTTAAAACCCCTGCGTCGTTTACCTTCTAAACGTACTTAATACTGACACTTACTTGCTTTGAAAGCTTTCAATAAATACATAAAAGGTTAAAGCACTAAAAAGCTTATTTTATTAGATAGGTAAACTTAGGAACCTACTATAAATATCTTAACATTTCCTGAATAATTACCTAACATTGCAATCTCTATCCATCGATTGGTTTCAGTTTTATTCGTTTTTGTGGTTAAGAGTTGATTTACCACGCTCTACTACAAAGTTATCTAAGTTATGTAACTTCGTGACAACTTATGCCGAACCACTAATAGATTTTGTAGTATTATGACAGTAATTTTACAGGTAAAATAAAACTATCACATTGAACGTTTTTTCCAAACTCTTACGCCCGAACCAAAAGTTACAACTAGTCATAATTACTTTAATGTGATTTTTATTAGCTTATTGGGTATGATTGTCCTTGTCAGATGTGTGATGTGTGCTAGGTAGATAATTGGTATATTATCTAAAAAAGGGACAATTTATCATACAGGACAATTTCTTTGAAACACTACCACAACTTAGGTAGTAACTACAGATACTAATTAAAAAGGTAAGATTAATGTATCAAGTTGAGCTAAATAGCAAGTTTTCAGTTCTATAATACCTTAAATAAAAAACGTAACGCAATCTAGAGATTCATTATTGTTTATTTCGTATTATAAATGTGAAAATGTGTTTGTCTGTCTGTTCCACTTTCACGTCTAAGCGGCTGAACCGATTTTAATGAATTTTGAAATATACACAATTCAAAAATCTGAGATGAAAATAGGCTACTTTTTACTGCGGGAATAAGTCTCATTCCCACGGGAAACTCACTTTTATCGCAGACGAAGTCGCGGATATACCAACTAGTTTCGCATGTTTGATAGTTAGGTAATCGAAAACCATTTTCAACACTATCACCTCTGTTCATGGATACTTAAATACAAACTGTATACAATCTTGTCCCTTAAGGTAGAAAGGTGGCTAATATCCATTCGTGAAAGTAGACCGCTCCACAAACTAGAAATGGTCCGCTTGTTTTGTTTATGTAGGATTGGCTATCTACGTACTAATACCACACCTTCACAATCAACTAACGAGAAAATAAATATATTAAAAAGTCTACATTTTTTCTTTAAAATGTTCAAGTTAAAGAAAATTAAAAAATAATAGCTACGTGTTCTTGACTGTTCAAGGTGTTTGCTTAACCAATTTTTATAATGTTTTACTAGTTCTTTTTTATAGGTATCCTAGCGCAAGGGACCTAGTTTTATTTCATCCGAGTCAAGTAGAATTTTATAAAAACATTCCAAACATAATATATTTGAAAAAAAACAATACACTTTCGTTTGATGTTCGTTTATTTTCGAAAACCAACATATATCTAACAGTGTCCAATCAAATCGGAAGAAACTATTATTTTGTACTAGGATTATGGCACTCATAACAAAACTAATTGAAAACGTGCACATAGCATATCAAATCAGTGATATATTACCGCCTTTATTCATTATATTACTTATTTTAAACCCTTATTATTTTCAATATGTTACATATTTGTCAAAAAGTTCCATGTATGATCGAGACAAAACATAATAAAACAAAAAAAAGAATCGATGTAAGTACATACATAAAAAAAACATACCAGCCGAATTGAGAACCTCCTCCTTTTTTGGAAGCCGGTTAAAAAAGGTTTAAAGTATGATTATAAGGCCGTATTAACATGACTCAAATTTAAAAAAAATGCAAATAAACAAGTGCATACTGAAAATCGCTATATAAATATTGTTTTTCGTAACAGCATAGATAAGCTAAACACATAGTTTTACAGTTTAAGTAGGCTCTTCATATTTTGGTGTTTAATTCTTGTAATCTTACTATTTTCAATAAAAATAACAACATAAGCTACGTAATATCTACAGGAAGCGTAACAGAAACAATCTTATAAACTATTTAAGTACAATATTTAAAAATAGCGACGGTTTTTTTTGGTCATTGACAGTAAGTTATTATTGTTTATATTAATTATTTCACAATTTGTTTTCTATTTAGAGTTGTACTTAATGTTTTAGGGTTCATTTAGATTTTGACATAAGTGTAAAAAACATTGAATTGACATTTGAAAATTGATAAGTATATTATTAGCACATGTGTCAAAATCTACCAGTAGTTTACGTTATAAAATCTAGTAAAATCCCCTGATAACTTTTAAGATTCTTATATCACAAATCACTTAACGATATTGTCACTTCAATCTCTTTTAATTGTTTTACAAATTAGTGCTTAAAATGTTCTCTTTTGTAAAGTGTTCTTATCGATATTTAATATACATGTGGTGTTTTAAGTGCATTTAAAACATCAATAATGACAATTTGTGTCTTATACATGGTTTTCAGAAAGCAAGTAATTGTAAATTCGAGGTAATAAACTACTTACTAAAACAACAATCGAAATAAGTCATTTAAAGTGTATAAAATAAAACACTTTTCGCGTGTCTTTTTCTTGCAATATAACTTTATCAGGGATTTTAAGATATTAGTTTTTTTATATTATTTATACAGCCTACAATTAGAAACATAACACAACTTACGAGAAATATAGTAAAAAAATAAATATGGCAATAATTTATTTGCTAGTTATGGAGGATTGAGGTCAGAAAAAAATGTTTTTTTTAATGTTTTAAAAAATATAATTTTACATTTATATTTTTCTCAATGAGCCAATCACCGTAAAATTTCTTAATACATTTGTCGTAAATTGTGAAACATTTTGTACAAAATATTAGAAACAATCACAGGATAAGCTTAACATTAACTAAAACTATGGGAAATAGGTACTAAATAGCGTTAGTAGAAAAATAAACATTACCTTTATCAAGGTATAAATGCCTAACAAATTGAAACTAGATTCATATTATTTGGGACTCAATTAGCACCAGAAAAGAAATTGACAACTGCTAGAAAAATCATATGTTTGTAAGTACATACCCTCTATAGGTAAAGTGTATACAAGATTCGTTAATACAAAATAGGCATCTCAAATGTATTGACGATTCGTTAAATAAAGGATAAAGAATCTGGGAAACACTTTGTTAAGATTTTACACAAACATTAGAAGGAACTAAACTAATCTTCACTGTATTGATTTTAAGTTAAGTAGGTAGGTAGAATTCGGTTGAAACTTTTAAAGCTTTATTAACACAACTATATTACAAATAAGCACTTGGAAACCAAAGCACCTCGTTGTTTAAACTAAAAGCCAACAAAACATATACGTATTCGATAACAGTAGATACTAAGACAGCAATTTTGACAATATAATTTTCACAAAACGTATTTCATCAATCGTAAAAATACAATTTTGAGTCGCGGACTCAAGAAAATTCCTTAACACGCCTGAGTTTATAATTTTGACATTGACAAGCTTCTGTCAAAACCTGTCAAAATTGCCATCAATGATACCACTTATTACGAAAATCAACAACAAAATATCTAATTCCTATGAGCTTCGTGCCTGCCTAGAGCCTCTAAGTTCCCATGATGCGAGTCTATCCTATTCATGTTAGCTTTGAAGTCGTCTAACGCTGATTTCGTGTGTATGGGGCTGTCTGTTTCCGTGTTTCTTTGATTGTTGAGTTGTTGTTGTTCGTTGTGAGTGAATTGTGTGTGCTCGAGGCCCGAGCCGAGGGACTTTGAGGTTGTCATTACGTCGTTTTCTGGTGGAAAGAAAGTCTTTTGGGTTATTTGAAGTGAAAATAAATCGTTTGTCTTTGACTTATGATATGTCTACGTTTAACGTTTACACATTTGAACTAAGGGAAAAAGAAAGATCTACTTTTTTGGTAAGACAAAGAAACGAAAAAAGCCAAATCGGTTCAGCCGTTCTCGAGGTAAGCTCTCAGCAACACATTTAGCGCATCATTTTTATTAATACAGAAGAAGAATAGGTTAACTTGAATTTACAACTAGAATTTTATACGGGGTGTAAAAGAACTGCTTCCGAAAACAAAAACTGGGCATTGTTGGAGGTGTACAGGTTACGTTTTGAGCAAAAAAAATGTTTTTTTTTATCAACAGTAAAAAAAATCTTTTACGCATTTGTACAAAAGGATGATCTCAAATTAAATAGGGTTTTAATTTAATTTGCAATGTAAATAATCGCACCTGAACCGACAGTTGATGTGTGAGCGATGATTTCAAGCGCCGAATATGACTTTTCAATCCTTAATAACTTTTTTAAATTGAGTTTTCTGGGTATATTGTTACTGAATTTAGTTACTATTGAGGCTCCAGAATACATGGTTTCAGGCTTCGGAAGTGGTCTTTTTACACCCGTTATAATAAACGTTATGATAATCGTACCTTTCTCGTGTACAATGAGTTTGTCGCTGTCGTCCTTGTGGTCCTTGGGCAGCGAGCACGCGCGCGGGGACAACTCCGATAGCATGCCCAGGATTCTACATTGTATCGCATTAGGCCCAATTGCAGGGAACGCTTTAACCTCGGGTTAGCTAACTCAGGTTTAAATGGCGCCACCGTCGATTGTAATAAGAAGTAGTTACAATCGACGGTGGCGCCATTTAAATCTGAGTAAGGAACCCGAAGCTAACCCGAAGCTAACCCGAGGTTAAAACGTTCCCTGTAAGTGGGCCTTAAGTTTTGTATTCTTAAAATTTTAGGTATTTATAGTATGTTAGTTGTTAGCCCTCTATTTAAAAATGTGCTTGAAGGGAACATTAGTTAGTGCAGGTCAGAGATAACTCGCTATAAGTTGAAATGTTAAACAAGTGTTTTAATCATAAATACCTTTTATTACTTTCTGAAGCGGTAACAAAATAAAAACATTTTATACAAACTTGTTATGTCTAGCTGTAAAGTTATATTCTAATGATATTAAGAAAGCGAAATATTTGAAAAAAAACATGTTTTTATTTAAATACAATTATTTCCGCTTTTTCATATCGTTAAAATAACCCAAGTTGATTCTTGTACGGACTCAAAAAGGGGGTTTTATTGTTTTTTTTACCGTGGTTCACCGAAATAACTGCACTCTACAAATAACTGCTGAGTAAAGTCATCAAAAATATACTTTTTAATCGACAAAGGTAATTCAATCATAACAATTAGTCCGTAAATATTAATTGAATTAATATTAACTGCTTCGGAAGGCACGTTAAGCCGTTGGTCCCGGGTTCGTTTCGCCTTGTACTCGTCAAACCAAGTCAGGTGCCTAGTAGACAGGCGGCTTGAAAAATACTGACAGTAGGGTGGCCCCTACCCTTCAGGAACCACGCGAGGCCTTTAAAGGCGGTTCCCAAAGAACTTTGATACTAGAGGAATATGTGCTGCAATAGTATATTGTATTACAAGTGTGGAAAGGCTGTCATTGCAACGAGATGCAATGACGGTTCCGCACGTGTATTGGACGACTATTTTTAATACAGTTGCGAAAAAATGAAGTAATTTAATAAAATAAACTTCGGCTGTGCCTCGGCTCGGGTAGACATTTGTCGGAACTCGTTGTTATGACAGCATTTCCACACTTGTTTCAATACAAGTGTGGAAAGGCTGTCATTACAACGATACACTATACGATATACTATTTATTATTCATCACTCGAAAGAAGTATATATAAGAGATATGTACCGTGAGTTCCCTAGATCTCCAAACGGCGTGGCTGGTTGTTTTGGCGGCGACGCGCGCGCAGGTAACTCTGCGGCGATCGCTAGACCTTCTTCTATTAGGGAAGCACCTATATCTAGCTCTCCTTCTGATGGGAGGAATAGTACTTTTATTAGATAGGTAAGAATTGTGGTGAAAGGAAATTTTATAATAAAAGAATAGCTTTTACAGAAAAGCGCAGTGGTTTGTAGTGTTTACTTGTAAATACAGTTAGTAGAAGTGACAAATTAAGAATTTAAGGTCAGTCAAATGTGAGAGGTTCTCAAATATAAGCTTTGCTGTAAATTAATTTCCGAAATTACAGCATTTTCTAAACATTATGAAAAACAAACTTCAAAAATATCCATAAACACTATCAATAAAGTCATAATTAATTCATTAAACTTATGAGTTACGATACCACAAATAACAGCGGATGCATAACATTACGGACAGACACACAAAAACACGAACGACACTTTTATTTTCCCAATTTTCACCCCTTTTTCATTCTGTCAAAATCCTCCACTACATGTCAAAACCCTGTCAAATCCCCATCTCTATATAATTACCTTCCGTGACATCGTACAGCTTGATGCCGGGCACCTCCTTGTCGCCGCTGCTGGCGGAGGAACACTTCTTGTAGGAACACGTGCGCGACACTAGCGGTTTCCACCGAGCCACCTAACAATACCAATTACCAATTAAAACATATTTATTTAAAACTGTGGCCGCCCGCGACTCCGGTCGCGTGGCAGTCGGTTTACCGTGGGAATGAGAAGTTTTCCCGCGGTAAAAAGTACCCTATGTGTTATTCTGATGTATAACCTATATTACTGCAAAGTTTCATCCAAATCCGTCCAGTGGTTTTTACGTGAAAGAGGAACAAACATCCATCCATACTCACAAACTTTAACATTTATAATAGTAGGATTTGGAGTAAGAAAATACATATGTAATATGATTTGATTTTTATACGACAAAAAAACTCATTGTCGAATTTGCAGGCGTTAATTACATATGCTTTGTTACTTGTATTTTCAGTTTTGTCCCAAAAAATTATCTGTTCGAATACAAATTAATATCTTATATTTTTTACAGTTATCAAAATAGAAACAATCCACAATTACTAACATAACATTTCAACTAAACAACAGTTCATAATTAACAAATGTAAGTCGTCAGCTACGAAATTTTTAAACAGGGTCGGACTAAGGTGGTCAAATCTATCGCAAATGTAAAAAAAAATATGAAAAATAAAGTGTGTATAGATTTTATACTTATTTTATTGATAGTAATAATACAACGACATACCTGTGTAAGTTCCTCGAACCTCTGCACGGCGTGGTTGTCCCACCTGTCCCACTTGTCCGCTGTTGTCCCACTTGTCCCATTAGTCTCACTATCACTGCCCACAGGACGCACGCCCGCTAGGAAACACTCCATCGCCTACACATGTATAAGGAAAGTGGTTTATAATATTTAATATCATTTGATCAACTAATACGGATTTATATCTGAAAAAATAGGATGTTTGTGCGATTGATTTTAAATTAAGAGGAAATTTATTGGTTAATTAAAATATATTAATTTTATGAAGTCTTGGGAGTCCCTAACAGGGACTATGGGATCACTTAATTCATAAATTGGTTAGGGAAAACATCGAGGAAAATTTACATCCATCTTGTTGAATACAATACATATGTCGCGAAGTAGGTCGCGATATATAATTAATGTGATTTGTGCATGTATATATACTTTATAAGACAAAATTAAGTTATGGAAGCAGATACAGAAATGCAGATTGAAGATGGACTACAACATAATTGGTGAGTCCTTTAATTATTAAGTTAATAAGAAAGTTTAACTGTACAATGGTCTTTAGTTTGATCATCACTAAGTGTAATAAAATAATGCCTCTGTACGATGTGGTACAGAGGAATATGTATGTTATGGTGGCAGAGGATGGGCTGTAGGGGTGTGTGTGGAGGCCCATGGGGACAATGTGGTCCCAACCAGGGCGAAGAGGCTCTGGGCGATAATGGTATATGATAGAGCATTGTGGCTCTAGATGCTGAGCGATGTGGCTCATTATTTGATAGGAACGATGTGGTTCCTAGGTGAAGCAACGTGGCTTCAATATATGATAGAGCATTGTGGCTCTAGATGCTGGGCGATGTGGCTCATTATATGATAGGAACGATGTGGTTCCTAGGTGAAGCAACGTGGCTTCAATATATGATAGAGCATTGTGGCTCTAGATGCTGGGCGATGTGGCTCATTATTTGATAGGAACGATGTGGTTCCTAGGTGAAGCAACGTGGCTTCAATATATGATAGAGCATTGTGGCTCTAGATGCTGGGCGATGTGGCTCATTATATGATAGAGCGATGTGGCTCTAGATGCTGGGCGATGTGGCTCATTATTTGATAGGAACAATGTGGTTCCTAGGTGAAGCAACGTGGCTTCAATATGTGTATGAAATAAGGGAAACGAAGTGGTTTCCTAAGTAATTGTACTGAAATGCTTTAAACATGTTAAACATAAGAGTGATGCTCAGTGTAAGACCATTGTTAGGTTGCATTAATGTCGCTAGTATAAATATGAACCTAAGGCGTGGCGACATTTTGGTGGAGATGCTGTGTGAATATAAACAATATAGCACATTTTGTTCGTTCGGGAGGTCCGTCATCTCATATCCTAGTTGGAATAAACGCAGCATACATGTGAGTAAGATTGTGTATGATCAGTATTGAATAAGTCGGGAGACCCTGATTCGCTCATGGTAACCGAGGCCTAAGTCGATAGTAGCCAAGAGTGGTGAACGACGGTCAGTAGAATTATTTATATGGTTGTTCCTTTGTGTTCGGTATATTCCGTTCCGAATCCCGATTTCGAAAGGTAATGCTTTTTACAGTTACGGTCGAATAAGTTAAGATTTTCAGTGTTAAAAGTTTTTGTTTTATTATGATTAAAGTTTTATTCGTCCACAAATACTTAGTAAACTATGATTTTCCTCGTAATTAAAATAGACTTTCACTGTTCTAATAATTCGATCCGACAACGATTGTAAATAACAAATTTTCGAATCGTGTTCATTTGGCAACCATATTGTATTATGAGAAACAAAGAAAGTGAGATGACGGATTTTCTAAATTGTATGGTTAAATAAACATATTTGGTGTTTTATTTATGTTATCCCCCACAAATAAATAGAATTTCGTAATAAAAATATTTTTTTTTCCTGGCTATGGTATACGTTCAGTGATAAAGAATATTTTTAAATGGCAACATTTTTTGTCAATCATCAATGGTAAACCGAATAACGGAAACGGAAATAGGCGGAAGTGCTTTCAAATAGATTTACTTTATTGAGATCCTCAAGTGACTAAAAATCCGTGTAAATTAAATTTGCTTGAAGTGTTACTGTAGTGAAATTCATCATGGACTATTATCATTTTGCCGTGTAATATGTTCATGCGGATATACGATTGAAATCTTATGTCGAAACAGGAAATTGAATGATTGAATGGGTTTTCCTTTTCGTAGCTCTTTGTATTCGTTCTTTCTTTTCTTTCCCTTGCTCTTTGAAGTTTAGTAAAAGTTTTCTGTATCGTAAAGTTTATTGTTATATCTGCTTTAAGTTATTTTCAAGTGTTAATTGTCCTTCTTTATCAGTTATAAGTGTGACTAATTACCTAGACTTTCGTAAAATGAATAGTGCGGTATTATCACGGCTTTTACAAATCAAGGCGCGTCTTATCGACGCCATTAATAATTCAAACTTGTTGTGTGAAAAATGTAATAATGAAGGCGCAAGTAAAGACGAACTTATTCAAGTATCTAATTTTCTTCAAAGTTGTGCATCTAGTATTTCTAAAGAAATACACTTTTATATAGAAAAATGTTCCGAAATAGATCAAACACAAGTAGAAGAATGCACGGAGTTGCAGCTACAGGCATTTGAGCGGCTATCTATTTTAAATACTCTCATTACTGTGACTGAGGAAAAACCTGATTCAGAGCGGTTCCTTCAAACTAAATTACCTAAACTTACTCTGCCAAAGTTCAATGGGAACATTCTTCAATTTCACGATTTTTGGGATCAGTTCGAAGCGGGAGTAGACAGTAAATCCATTTCAGAGGTTGATAAATTAGCATACCTACTAGCTTCATTGGAAGATAAAGCCAAAGAAGCGGTCGAAGGTATTGGAATTTCTAATCAAAATTACAAAATAGTTGTTGACACTCTCCGTAAAAGATTTGGTAACAAAACAATTTTAATAGACTCACATTATGAGGAATTACAAAAAATTAAAATGGCAAAACCATCTGCTGTAGAATGTAGAAAAGTATATGATATGATTGAAAAGAATTTAAGAATTTTGCAGTCTCTCGGTGAAGATATAAATAATAACCAATTTAGAGTAACACTTCTAAGTAAATTTCCGGAACACGTAATCTATGAGTTAAATAAAGCACTTAAAGGGGCAGAATCGGTTTCTGCTATCCGAGCTGAACTGGACACAATAATAACAGCAATGGAGTCCTCTCAAAAGATCTCTTTAAATATTGATTTACCATCCACTTCCAATGATATCTCTACAACTGACTCACTTTTAGTAAAGGATGAACGATTGAACTATACAGTGCCAGGTAAGAGAAATAAGAATATGCTTAAGCGAAAACTTTCCAATCATTGTAACAATGCACATACAAAACGCTTAAAAATGAGGAGTTGTGTGTTTTGCGAAGGCCATCATTATAATGATATGTGCACTAAAATAAATGACATGTCAAGCCGGAAAAGGAAGCTTGGTTTTAAATGTCACATCTGCTTTAGAGGTGGACACTATGCTCGTGACTGCAAAGTGAAAATGTGTTGTGTTTATTGTAAAGGTAGACATAACAGAGCTCTATGTCCCAAGAAACTAAATTTCCACTCAAGTAAGGAATGTTTATCAAATGATACTTGTAAAAATCACAGTTTTATATTTAACCAATGTTCATTCTTGCAGACAGCAACAGTGACAATAAGGAATCAGGGAATGGAAAGGAAGACTAGGCTTCTTCTTGACAGTGGAAGTCAACGTAGTTATATTACAGAAAATCTAGCAAATGATTTAAAATTTAAAATTAAAAAAGAAGACAAATTAATGATTTTTACTTTTGGTTCTGATATTCCAACAGAAACATCAAGCCCTTCTGTGGATATAGAGTTCATCACTAAACGTGGTAAAGTAAGGAAGATTGAAGCAAATGTTGTTCCTCGCATAACGGAGAAAGTTTCTGTGCCCAAATTAAATAAGTATACAGGTATTGATATTTTTGCTGATGATGGATCTGCAGGAGAAGGGGTTGATATCTTAATAGGAAATGATTATTATTATTCATTCTTTAAATCTGAAAGTAAGAAAGTTGGTGATGATTTATTTTTAATTGATACTGAGTTTGGTTGGATAATGAGTGGTAAAATTGATTCTCAATCACAGAATACTCTTTCAATAATTACATACTGTCAGTGTCATGGTCCAGAATGTATGTACTATACTGAACCTGATCTACCTTTAAAAAATTTGGATTTAACATTTTTATGGTCATTTGAAAGTATTGGAATTACAGATTCACCTAAAACTACAAGAGAGGAAGAAGCGGTGAAACATTTCAATAATACTGTTCAACATATTAATAGTAGATACATGATTAAATGGCCATGGATTGAATATCCTCCTCAGATACCTACTAACTTTGGATTAGCTTATGGACGATTAAAAGGGTTACTACAGCGTATAAATATGAGTACCTTAGAAGACTATGAACAAATTATCAATGAACAATTACAAAATGGTGTTATAGAGAAGATTGAAATACATGATGATGTTACAACACAAAAGATGCCACCTATTCATTATTTACCTCATCATATTGTCAAACAAGAAGGTAAAAGAGGAAGACTTGTTTATGATGCATCAGGAAAAATAAAAGATCACAAGAGCTTAAATGAATGTATGTACAGGGGTCCATCCTTAATTGGAGATTTACTTGGCATTATACTTCAGTTTCGCACTAATGAAATAGCTATAACTGCTGATGTAGAAAAGGCTTTTTTACAGATTGGTTTACAGCCAGATGACCGAGATGTAACAAGATTCCTCTGGTTAAAAGATGTAAGTAAACCAGTGTCACATGATAACTTGGTACATCTAAGATTTTGCAGGGTACCATTTGGCATAATATCTAGCCCTTTTATATTAACAGCAACTATAAGTTATCACATAGCACAGAACTATCCTCATCTTACTCATACAATAGCTGATAAATGCTATGTTGACAATTTGGTAACTGGATCACATACAATTGAAGAGGCTCAACAATTGTATCAAAACACCAGAAAAGTATTTGATGATTTATCTATGAATATTAGAGAATGGAACTCTAACAGTACTGAATTTCTGAAAACGATTCCAGAAGAAATAAGATCAAAAGACTCTTCATCAACTAAAATGTTAGGATTGATATGGGATACAAAGAGAGACACCTTACAGTTAAAAATTAAGGAGCATCTACTAAGTGAAAGCTGTACCAAAGAAGTACAATGCAAAAGAGAGTTATTGAGTACTATAGCATCATTGTATGATCCATGTGGATTCTGTATTCCAATAATTTTACCAGCTAAATTGATGCTTCAAGAACTTTGGGAGAAGAAGTTTAAATGGGATACTGTATTTCCAGAGGAGTTTAAGCAAAAATGGGAAGAAATTGCCGGGTTTCTGACAATGATTAAACAAGTCGAAATACCTCGTTTTGCTTGTATTGTTTCTACTAGTAACCAAGTAACATATGAATTACATTGCTTCTCAGATGCATCTAAAGATGCTTATGCTGCAGTTTTATACCTAAGGTCTAGCAATGACTGTGATGTTAATGTTTCCCTTTTATTGGCCAAATCCAAAGTTACTCCACTTAATGAAAAGGATAATTTAAATATGCCTAAACTTGAACTACTTGGATTTTACATTGGAAGTAAATTACTAACTTATGTGAAAAATGTTATTGGATTAAAAATAAGCAATCAGTATTTATGGACAGACAGCATGATTGTATTAAGTTGGATGAAATCAAACAAGTTGTTACCTCCATTTGTCACAAGAAGGATCAATACTGTTAAACAAAACAGAGATATACAAGCATGCTATATAAATTCAGATAATAATCCTGCTGATATTGCTACTAGGCCAGAGACATGGTTTTTCTCTTTCTTCAAGAATGTGGGTCCGTGGTCAACAAGAAATGACCACAGGTCATTTCTTGTTGACCACGGACCCACATTCTTGAAGAAAGAGAAAAATGAATGGCCACAGAATATGTATCATAACATTTGTGATTCTTCTTGTGTACGGGCGGAGGGTCTGAATACAGATGCTAACATGATGGCACAAACTAATACAATTAATAGTTTAAACGAAGAACAGGAGATTAAACAAATAAAGATACTACAGCTGAAACATTTTCCTGATGAAGTTGATGGTAAAGAAACACATCTCACTCGAAACCTCAGATTATATACAGATGTTGATGGTGTACTCAGGTGCCGTGGTCGGATGGCTAACGCCAGGTGGACGTATGACGCGAAACACCCAGCTCTCTTACCCAGAGACAGTGCTTTTACTAGTAAACTTATACAACAAATCCACGAAGATAACTATCATGTTGGTGTTTCACATACATTAAGTTTAATTAGAGAAAAGTATTGGATACCTCAAGGCAGAGCACAGGTACAGAAAATTTTGCGACACTGCAAAAACTGTGTAAAACACGGAGGTGGCCCATATAAGTTACCACCGACATCAGATTTGCCATCAGAGAGGGTAAATTTCAGTGCTCCATTCACATACACTGGTATGGATTATTTCGGTCCTCTATACATTAATGGAGTGACAAGCAAAGAGAAGAGATGGGTTTGTTTGTTTACTTGCTTAGCTGTAAGAGCTATACATCTTGAAGTTGTGAAAGACCTCACAGCTGAAGAGTGTCTTAATGCTATACGAAGGTTTATAGCTGTCCGAGGAAGACCTCAAATGATTTATTCAGATAATGCAACACTGTTTAAACTCACTGCAGAAGTTTTATCTACCCAAATAAAATGGCGATTTATACCACAGCTTGCTCCTTGGCATGGAGGTTTTTATGAGAGAATGGTAGGACTTGTTAAACACTGTATGAAAAGAAGCCTAGAAAAACATCTTTTGTCAGAATCACAGCTAGCTACTGTTATGAAGGAGATTGAACAAGTATTGAATACAAGACCTTTAACATGTGTTGGATCTGAACTTGAGTATGTTCTAAAACCAGCTGACTTTCTTACACTAGGTAAATGTTTACCTGTGCAACCAACAGTTGATAGTGCACTTCAGGATTGCACTGTGACAAAACAGATCTTAATAGATAGTTGGAAAAGAGGTCAGAAGCTCATAGAAGAATTTATAAATATGTTCTCATCACAATACTTATACAGTCTTCGTGAAAGATACAATAGCAGTCCAAAGCAGCATAGAGTCACTGTTAACAGATCTCCAAAGGTGGGAGATATAGTTCAAATAAAAGATAATAACAGAAGTAATAGAAATAATTGGAAAGTTGGAAAAATTATCTCGTTAGTACCTGGCGCTGATGGTGAGTGTAGAGTTGCGAAAATTACTGTGAATAATAAAGAATTCACTCGTTCAATTGCACATTTATATCCACTTGAAATTGGAGAAGAGACCGTCGATAGTACGGATAACGCAGAACCAGTTGAAATAAGTCAGCCGGTTGACATGGAAAATTCATTGCCTTTAAAACAAAGAGATTCACATACAAATGAGAGGGACTCCGCTGATTCAGTGGTTCATGTAGAGGACAATGCTGTTGAGAAACCTTTCGAAGAGGAAAGAATTGAGTCTAATCGAGACATGAGTGAACCAATTGTGCATGAAAACAATGCAGAATGTGTCCAAGATGTACCTGTAAGAGTAAAAAGACAGGCAGCCATTAAAGCAATGGAAAAGATGGCTGAATTAACTCGTTTACTATTCACTTATTTGTAATTTCCGGAGGGCCCGGAGTGTCGCGAAGTAGGTCGCGATATATAATTAATGTGATTTGTGCATGTATATATACTTTATAAGACAAAATTAAGTTATGGAAGCAGATACAGAAATGCAGATTGAAGATGGACTACAACATAATTGGTGAGTCCTTTAATTATTAAGTTAATAAGAAAGTTTAACTGTACAATGGTCTTTAGTTTGATCATCACTAAGTGTAATAAAATAATGCCTCTGTACGATGTGGTACAGAGGAATATGTATGTTATGGTGGCAGAGGATGGGCTGTAGGGGTGTGTGTGGAGGCCCATGGGGACAATGTGGTCCCAACCAGGGCGAAGAGGCTCTGGGCGATAATGGTATATGATAGAGCATTGTGGCTCTAGATGCTGAGCGATGTGGCTCATTATTTGATAGGAACGATGTGGTTCCTAGGTGAAGCAACGTGGCTTCAATATATGATAGAGCATTGTGGCTCTAGATGCTGGGCGATGTGGCTCATTATATGATAGGAACGATGTGGTTCCTAGGTGAAGCAACGTGGCTTCAATATATGATAGAGCATTGTGGCTCTAGATGCTGGGCGATGTGGCTCATTATTTGATAGGAACGATGTGGTTCCTAGGTGAAGCAACGTGGCTTCAATATATGATAGAGCATTGTGGCTCTAGATGCTGGGCGATGTGGCTCATTATATGATAGAGCGATGTGGCTCTAGATGCTGGGCGATGTGGCTCATTATTTGATAGGAACAATGTGGTTCCTAGGTGAAGCAACGTGGCTTCAATATGTGTATGAAATAAGGGAAACGAAGTGGTTTCCTAAGTAATTGTACTGAAATGCTTTAAACATGTTAAACATAAGAGTGATGCTCAGTGTAAGACCATTGTTAGGTTGCATTAATGTCGCTAGTATAAATATGAACCTAAGGCGTGGCGACATTTTGGTGGAGATGCTGTGTGAATATAAACAATATAGCACATTTTGTTCGTTCGGGAGGTCCGTCATCTCATATCATATGGACGAGCTTCTGACCGCCAAATGCGATAGAAGGGGGGATTCTACTGACGATGGCACCTCTACAGTAGAAAGTATTCAGCGCATAGAGAGTCAGGCGATACTCCTGGACGAGAGGTACAAGAAATTGACCGAGGTCGTTGAAAAGATAACATACGCCGATGTTACAGCTAGCAAGCAAAAAGCTTCCAGTGCCAGTGCAAAAACGGCCGACCATCTGCCACAAATGCACTCGATCATCGTATCGTCTGAGCGCGTAGAGGACACGAGCGGAGACGTGCTCCAGACCATCAGGGCAGCCGTCGACGCTCGGTCCTCTGGCATAAGAGTGGACACGGTCCGTAAAGCTAAAGACCAGAAGGTCATAATTGGCTGCAGCACCAGGGAGGAATGCCGGAGGGTGGCGAGCAAGATTAAAGACTCCAAGAAGGGACTCCTGGTCCAAGAGGCCAGGAACCGCAACCCTCTCGTCATCCTCAGGCATGTCCTCTCGGTAAACACCGACGAGGAGGTGTTGCAGTCAATTAGGACCCAAAATAGCAACATAATAGGCGACCTAGACACAAAAGACCTCCTAGTGAAATACCGGAAGAAGACCCGAAACCCCCACGTGTGCCATGTAGTTGTGGAAGTGTCACCACCTATATGGCACAAGATTACAGAAGCGGGGAAAGTCCACATCGACCTCCAGCGAGTGGTGGCGGCGGATCAGAGCCCGCTTGTCCAATGCTCTCGATGCCTAGCCTACGGCCATGGCCGTAAACTATGTACCGAGGCAGAGGACCTGTGCAGCCATTGTGGTGGGACTCACTTGGCGACGACGTGTGAACTTCGCGCCTCGGGGGCTCCGCCCAGCTGCCGAAACTGCACCACGGCAAAAATGGACTCTGCAGAGCATAACGCGTTCGACGCCACCTGCGCGATCCGTTGCAAATGGGACTCGCTGGCAAGATCTAAGGTCAGTTATTGCTGAGGGCCACATAATGGACACATATAGACCGCCATTAAGACTTCCAAACAAGACTCAAATTCCAGTGCTGCACAGGGCTTCCAAACCCGCAGCACTTAGTAAACAAATGCCACGAGTTTGCTGGGCCCTGTGCAGCAATAATAGCACTTCCGGAATAAGCACACTAATAACATCAGTACTAAAACTTATAAATTGTAGAACTATATATAAGTATGTATATTATAATAATATAAAACAGTATATTTAGCGATTACGAATAGTTTTAACAATGTGTGTCATACAAAACTTGGTTGTCTTTGACGTGTCAAACTCAAAATTAGAAATAAAAACTGTGTAAAATTGTAAATTTAAAAATTGTGTAAAAATTGTAAAACTAAAATTAGAAATAGAAATAGTGTAAAATTGTAAAATAAAAACCGATAAATTTATTAGTAATAAAATTGTAACAATAGTTAAAATAAACATGTGCAGTAATTGAAAAGTATAAAATAATTGTGTAAAATTGCAAAGTAAAAGTCTAAAATATAATTGTAAAATTTGAATTCTTCAAATTGTCGTAAATAAAAATGTCAAATATAATAGTCAAAATAAAATAGCTAAAAGATGTAACAAACTTAAAAGCTCTCAAGCAGTAAAATTAACCTTTTCTTAATTGTTAGCCGGAATGTTTCTAAAGATGTAAAAAGGCTCTGACCAATGTTAGAGGTGCCAGAAGGGGCAGCATTAAATGCTGCCTCATTAAAAAAAAAAAAAAAAAAAAAAAAAAAAAAGGCGTGGCGACAACATAATTAGTTTTACCAAGTTATAATAAAAATAGGATAATGAAGTCGTATGTACTGACTTTGTATGAAATTTTGGATGGAAGAACTGTAATAGTATAATCAAATCAAATCAAAATTCTTTTATTCATCATAGATATGTAACATATACTTAATGAACGTCAATGTTACAAACTTCGACTTTACCTAACCGTAGACCGAGAGAAAAAAGCCGGCGGAAAAAAACTCCCAGCACTCTTTTCGGAAATTATAATATATTATGATAATATTATATTATGATACAAGTGTGCAAAGCTTGGCTTGGCATACACACTTCTTCAACACACTTGCGAGGACATTAAACATATTTTGCATAAATCGTTTTGCTTACACAGAATTCACAGCAACAAATGCAATATAAATAAAGTTATAGACACTGGAAAAAGGAACGCGGGTCTCCGAGCATTGCGCGACTGGGAATCGAACCCAGGACCTTTAGATTTTGCACCAGCCAAGTGTAAACGCCATACAGCCTACTTCAAAATATATTTTTTGCGATGAAAAACAATTGTTTTGTAACAAATAACAGTTAATTATCAATAATTTGTTAATAATTAATGGTTTTTTTTCTAATATGGACACATTTATTTAAAACCTCTTTGTCTTTACAAAAAAAAATTATTATCCGATGAAATTGAAAATGCTCTGTTTACGACCATATAATTTGCAGTAAGGCACTACCTTTCTAAGGATCATGCTATTACGCACTAGTGTGATATTATTATACACCAGTGTGTAATACTATTATGCACCAGTGTGTGACATTATTATGCACCAGTGTGTGATATTATTATGCACCAGTGTGTAATACTATTATGCACCAGTGTATAATACAATTATGCAACAATGTATAATAGGTTGCACTTTCCGGGCGTGTGTGTTGAACAGTGTAAATATTGAGTTGCAACGTAATAACCTACCTGGAACCGCAGTCTCAGTAGATCGGCCCGGAGCTCGCACAACTCGTGAGTCGCCACGTACTCGCTGTCGCCGTAGTCCACGAAGAACACGTCCGCCACCTGGATATTATATATACAGCTTTTTATTACAAAAAAAAGTTTTTTTTACTAAATTATACTTATAACATAACGGGTGTAAAAAGACCACTTCCGAAACCTGAAATCATGTATTCGTGAGCCTCAATAGTAACTAAATTCACTAACAGTATACCCAGAAAACTCAATTTAAAAAAGTTATTAAGGATTGAAAAGTCACATTCGGCGCTTGAAATCATCGCTCACACATCAACTGTTGGTTCAGGTGCGATAAAAACATTATTTCTTTTTACTAAATTATACACAATGAGATGTAGTTTAATTTAATTAAATAGCATTTTGATCTGTAACCATCAGTTAATGTGTAGTGATAACCTTAAATGACAAACATTTAGTTGGTGAATTTAATTACTATTGAGATTCAAAATACATGGTTTCAAACTTCAGAAATTGTCTGTAAACACACTGTGTTATATAATAACAACAATCTTATAGAAGTCAATTATATTCGTATAAAATGTATATTTGATCAGCCAATTCACCCACAGATACTTTTATGTCACTGGTGTAAAAAGTTAAATGTGTTAAAATAACAACAAAGCTAATAAAAGTGAAAAAGGAAAGTCAAAGATTTTCTAAATTGATCCAGCAGTTCCAGAGTCTTAAACGAACATCAGAACTCATAAAACCCGTATTTCTTCTGTGATTCCTGGTTAACAGATTCGACTGTACTTTCGTTATACTTTTAACTTTCTTTTACTTTTTTATATTTAAAACCCTACTACTAAGTCCACCCAACTAGAAAAAAATATATTTTAACATTATAATTTAAGTATTTGTAGCTATTTAGAAGTTAAAAATTACGTTAATTATTTACCTAAAAAGAAAAGAAAGAAAGAAAATATTTATTTACCAAATAAGTAGTATAAATTAATCGGCCTGCGGGTCAATTACCGTAATTTTATGCAGTGCTGCTTAATTGCGCTTACGTCTTAACCTCTAAATCCGTATTACCGTAATGACAGGAAAACCTACACGTCACGTTTAAGCGTTAAAAACTTTGCGAATCCTTTGGTTTTCGTGTCATTACGGTTAACAGATTTAGAGATTAAGACGTAAACGCAACTAAGCAGCACTGCATAAAATACGGTAATTGACCCGCTGTATCGCGGCCTGTTTATTAAATTACCGGTATTAAATATTTACCTGTTTGGTGGCATCAAACTCGTTGGGTCTGATATCGTGGACGCGGGCGCGGTACCAGCGGCCGTCGTGGCGGAACACGGCCGCCACTAGCTGTCCCACACACACCTCTTTTAACTGGAAATATATGTAAATGAGGGTAGTACGTAAAATAATAATGTAGTGGAGGTAATAATGTAGAGATTAGGGGAATACTAGTGGCTGCCAGCGACTTAGTTCGCGTGGAAGTCGGTTTCCCGTGGGAATGAGAAGTTTTTCCGAGAAAAAGTACCCTTAGTGTTGTTCTGATGTATAACCTATATTACTGTAAAGTTTCAGAAAAAGTCCAGTAGTTTTAACGTGAAAGAGTAACAAACATCCATACATCCATCCATACATAATTACAAACTTTCACGTTTATAATATTAGTAGGATTGTTATTATAGTGGTGACAGGTAAAAGGCTAAAGCTAAGTAAAAAGAGATATCAAAAAAAACAATGCTCAAATTAGGCATAAAAATGGGAAAATTGAATACCATTTGAGGATGTTTAAGTTTGGCAAAGTTAATTGATCTTAGGTTTTAATAATGTATAAAATAATGTTTTTAAAATTAAAATTTGACAATAAAAAAATCTGTCTCAGTCCAAAAATAACTTTAAATTTTTAACAACTAATCTTGTTTGCTTAGTTATCTCATTGGCACTTCATTTATTCCAGTAACACAACATATAAGTAAGTAGTATTAAACACTCACAGTATGTGCATCTCTGTTTTCCTTGGTTCCGTAGTATTCGGTCATGTGGTTGACTAGCTCGTCCAACTGGGTTACCTGATGCAAATATTAACTTATTTTATACATGACATTTGTTACAGTTTATCAAGATCAAGATATCTTAATTGATATATTAGAGGTCTAAGAAAGCTGCAGAAGGAGTGAAACTAACCGGTAAAGGTATTTTTTTAAGTTAATTAATTACTCAAATTCCATACTGAAATATTACCCAACTTAGTAACTTTGTGTAATATAACACCATTTAACCTATTTAGTGACTAATAAAATATGATTTTATCAAATAGTAGAAGAAATAAAAAAAAAAAATTTTACTTAAACACTTGATAGTATGGTTTATGTTATTTTTAAACTTTTTTTTTCTGTTTCTTTTTTCATTTAATTTTTTTTATATAATTATAGTATATTTAACTTTACCTGAGGCCCCACGAATTGAACCCAGAACCTCGACGGCGACGACACCGCCGACACGAACACTTCTATAGAACTCGATGATGCTGCGTCTACAAGGAATATTAATATCTTTATAATTAGTAATAAAAAAAACGTGAATATTAGTCATTTCACCATTGCTACAGGTACAAATTTAACAATGTTATGAAGGGATCATCACACTGGGGTTCGAACAAATAAAAGGAAGGTTTTTTTACCCATAGGATATTTTTTAGCATATTTATCAATTAACTGGTCAATACTTTACTTCTTTACATGAGCTTAAGAGACATAACTTTTGAGTGGTGTTAACGTTTTATTAAAAAATATAATAATGATAATAAAAATCATTAAAGACTACTCAAGTAAGGAACCTTGTAAACATACTGAATTGTATTTAAACCATATTCCTGCCATTAATAAGTACGAGATACGAGACCTTACCACAGATAAAACCTTATGCAAACCAATTTATTGAGTCATAATAAAATAATACCAACACAGCTCAAACGATAAAAACAAAGAAACATGCAGCAAACAAAACAACAAAAAAACTAATTCATTAAAAAAAATAATGTAAAAAATACACTTACAATTATTTCGCAACCTAAAGGAAAGCTGATATATGAAAAAGAAGCTACTTCAAAAAAAAATAGGAAATTTAAATTCGATAAGATACTATGTCGATATTCCAGCGAAGGATTGAAATTGCTGGCCATTAAATACTGGAAATATTACTTTCTTGCATACACTGCCAAATCTCACAAGCTGTAAGTAGGGTAACCAAAATACGTGTAACATAATATTTAATTGCTAGGCTATTTAGGTATAGGCATCACTATTTTAAAAAGAGAGATTGAAATAAAAAGGTAAACTAAGAAAGTCAAAAAAATATATAAAAAAGCGAAAAAATGTACACATCATATATGAGAAATTATTTGAAATTAAACTCATTTTAACGGGTTTTACGCGTTTATTAAATTATTTTTATTTATCCGACGTTTCTTCATTTTTACAAATGCCACGTGGGGTCACGGGTAGACTGAGATGTTTGACGTCAACATAGAGTATAGTAAAAAACAATTTTAATTCCAATTCACCGCCATCTGTTCCGTAATTTTCTCGCATAATTTGCTGGGTTCACACAATATTCGGATAAATAAAAATAATTTAATAAACGCGTAAAACCCGTTAAAATGAGTTTAATTACAAATAATGTGATCGCGTAAATATGAGAAATTAATTATTTTATTTACATGTAGAAACTATAAAAGTGATTTCAGTAAACTTGGCAACGATATATTTTAGAATATGACGTTTAGAACAGCTGTGAAAGTTTTAATGAATTATTGAGAAAATCTATACTAATATTATAAAGCTGAAGAGTTTGTTTGTTTGTTTGTTTGTTTGTTTGTTTGAACGCTCTAATCTCAGGAACTACTGGTGTGATTTTAAAAATTCTTTTTGTGTTGAATAGACCATTTATCGAGGCAGGCTTTAGGCTATATAACATCACGTTGCAACTATAAAGAGCGAAGAAATAATGGAAAATGTGAAAAAAACGGGAAAAAATTTTCATCCTTGAGTAAGCTCCGTTGCGTGCGCTGCCAAAAACGGTTCTAGATACCAAAAATATACGTATGAAAGAATTAAGGGAACTTTTTACCGCGGGAAAACTTCGCATTCCCACGGGAAACTGACTTCTACGCGAACGGAGTCGCGCGCGGCCCCTAGTTTACCATAAATTTAGAGTGGTCGGTAGGTCGCTATATTATAACATCGATTTTTTTACTTTACTAGCGACCCGCCCACGCTTCGCAATCTACTAAAATCTACTTCGCAAAACATCTAATTTTGGCTAACTAAAAAAAACTTTTTCTGAATGTTCTTTATTTACAAATATAAATGAATAAATTCCCTAAAAGATGACCACATTCAAATCCGTTACGAAGTTTAGGAGGAATTAGCGGACAAACATACAAACAGACAGAATAAGCGACTTGGATTTATACTATGTAATGATTTTCTTTTCTATGAAGTATCACTACATAGTATAAAACAAAGTCGCTTTCTGCCGTCTGTGTATCTGTTTGCTTGCCTTTAAAATGAAGCAACTGATTTTGATTAGGTTTTTTTTAATAGGTGGAGTGATTCAAGAGGAAGGTTATTATTATACGTATAAACCGTTTTACTCCCAGTTTAATGCTTGCGAAGCCGCGAGCAAAAGCTACTTAATAATAAAGACACGACCTTGCCAAGACCGATCCAGCATTTGTAACACTTACCTATTAACTCAGTTACGTAATAGACAAAGTTTACATAAAATATTATAGTATATGTCAAATATGTACTCGTCTCATACCAAAATAACTGTTTTGTAACGTTTTGGCATAAATTTACATAACGGATGAATAAGATCAATGTCATTTGTAGATAGGTATGAAACTTAAAATAGTTTGCAGAACATTTAAGGATTTTATACGTTAAATAAATTGCGTAAATGTTTATTTTATTTTGTGCATCTTTTTATTGCAGCTATTTTTTTAGTCAAACTCACTGTAAGACTAGATAAATCATAACTTTTTACGTACTTTTTAGAGTATTTTTACAGTAAAAACAGAATTTCCTACATTACCAAAGAAAATGCTTCTTCCGAATCCTAAGTCCAAAAAGCTATTAACTCATAATTAAAGTCCTGTAAATAAAGCAAAAACATCAAAACACACATCAAAAAAACCATGCGGTTAGTCAAATCTTACCATTCCGTCTATACTTGGCATGCCTCGTGGCGTCACCTGCGATATCCGCCGTCTCTGTCTTGTCGCTTGTGGGGGAAAGAGACAGAGGTATGTGGCGCGGGGTGCGCTTCGACTGCTCGATCTCACGGCGACATTTCTCTTGAGCCACCTTTGGGATAAAAAAAATATATTAATTTGACATCAAACATGGTATGAAAATGGGCTAAGAAACTATCTTTTAAACATCGAGCATAAAAAAGGCTAGTTGATTTTTGTATATCATATACAAGGTGTCCCAAAAGGTTACGAAAAATATCTACTTTTAAAAAAAACGCCATTTATTTTTTTAAATACCCAGAGGGGATTTAATTTTTTAATTTTCTGGTGATCCTTGTGACCACCCCTGCCAGCCCCTTCCCAGCTACGTAACCTTATGGGACACCATTTTTCACAAATGCAGATAAATAAACCCTAAACTAAATAACTGGATGTATTTTGTTTGTGAGGTGACTATACAAGAAATTTTCCATGATACAAAGCAGTTGGGGAGCTATTTCTTCACAAAAGCAACTTCCTTCCTAATATTTTTAGTTGCAAGCAGTCCAATCATATTTTTATCAATAACAACAACACACAAAATAATACTTCAGTCAACCCAACACCATTACATCCCATTTCACAAAACCACCGCATCATTCACCCCACTCCCTCATCGTAGCCACAACTCTTTTTTGAATGGTAGAGTCTAGCTGTAGGCTCTGTCTGCAGCGATTACTGGGCTGACTCGACCGGTGAAATACCACCGTCGCACAGAAACCCGTCGTGAAGTAGGGACGATGTTCCTGCGTTTTGTTCGGTGAGTGCGGTATCCGGTGCCCAATTTTCTCAAAGGTCAGCAACACACCCCCAACACCCACAGTGTTGCGGGTAGTCATGGGCGGCGGTGATCACTTACTATCACGTGACCCGCTTGCTCGTTTGCTAGGTTATCTTATAAAACTCACGCAATGTTCCACCAGCCCCCGCGCCAGCTCCACCTGCTCCCGGGTGCCCCTGAGCGCGATGACGCGCGTGGCGCCCCCCTCGCCGCCCGCCCCCGCCCCCGCCCCCTCCACCTTGATGCGCGCGCCGCTGCGGTGGCTGATGTCGGTTATGTTCTCACCGCCAGTGCCTAGATAGAAAAATATTTTTTTAATACAGTTGCTCAAAAAGTGGCGTATTGCAGGGACTTATAGCGTTCGGGATGTGGGCTATTACACACGCGTGCTTTTTTTTTACCTTTCCCGCACTCGTGCGTTCTCTTTCCCAACTGTCAAAATAATGTCTATTAAAAAGAAAAATTAACCAACCATGAAGTTTTTACTAAAAAAAAAAAACAAAGAAGTTTTTATGATTCATGTTAATACTTACGTAGCGTAGGTATATTTCTAAAAAAAGCTACTAGTTTGTTTCGATTTCAGATTTAATGATTTGATTGAATTAGTGTGGTTGGTTTCATTTCATTTTATCTCATTATATTTTATTTTCATTTCATATCAATAAAAAAATTCTACTGACTTGGCTGTATGGGCATAGTAACCTTTGCCTACCAAATGGGTAAAGAAAAAATGGCGCCATTTTCAAAATGAGTTATTTCGACATTTACGATCCTAATTTTATATTTTATTAAATTGCTTTATTTTTTCGCAACTGTATTAAAAATAGTCGTTCATTACACGTGCGGAACCGTCATTGCAACTCGTTCCTGTCAACCCTCGCCTTCGGCTGTGCCTCGGCTCGGGTAGACATTGGTCGGAACTCGTTGTAATGACAGCCTTTCCACACTTGTATTGAAATATACTATTTTAATACAGTTGCTCAAAAAGTGACGTATTGCAGGGACGTATAGCGTTCGGGATGTGGGCTATTACACACGCGTGCTTTTTTTTTACCTTTCCCGCACTCGTGCGTTCTCTTTCCCAACTGTCAAAATAATGTCTATTAAAAAGAAAAATTAACCAACCATGAAGTTTTTACTAAAAAAAAATCAAAGAAGTTTTTATGATTCATGTTAATACTTACGTAGGGTAGGTATATTTTTAAACAAGCTACTAGTTTGTTTCGATATCAGATTTAATGATTTGATTGAATTAGTGTGGTTGGTTTCAATTCATTTTATCTCATTAAATTTCATTTTCATTTCATATCAATAAAAAAATTCTACTGAAGACTTGGCTGTATGGGCATAGTAACCTTTGCCTACCAAATGGGTGAAGAAAAAATGGCGCCATTTTCAAAATGAGTTATTTAGACATTTACGATCCTAATTTTATATTTTATTAAATTGCTTTATTTTTTCGCAACTGTATTAAAAATAGTCGTTCATTACACGTGCGGAACCGTCATTGCAACTCGTCCCGTCTGTCAACCCTCGCCTTCGGCTGTGCCTCGGCTCGGGTAGACATTGGTCGGAACTCGTTGTAATGACAGCCTTTCCACACTTGTATTGAAATATACTATTTTTTTGTATTTTTTTTTCTAAAATATGGAGAAAACCGCATTTAAATCCGTTACGTACTTAAGGAGGAGTTAGCGGCCAAACATACAAACAGGCCAAATATATACTATGTAATGATAATGATGATAGTGATATGTAACTTCTTGGATTTACGCGATCATTATTATTTGAAACTAGTGGCTGCCCGCGACTCCGTTCGCGTGAAAATGAGATTTTTTCTCGCGGTAAAAAGTACCATATGTGTTATGCTTTTGGTATCTTGAACCGTTTTCGCAGCGCACGCAACGGAAACCCTAAAGGATGAATAATTTTCCCAGTTTTTTTCACATTTTCCATTATTTCTTCGCTCCTAATAGTTGCAGCGTGATGTTATATAGCCTAAAGCCTGAGATTAGCGCGTTCAAACAAACAATCAAACAAACAAACAAACTCTTCAGCTTTATAATATTAAGTATAGATAAAACTCATTTTAACGGGTTTAACGCGTCTAGAGAGTGCTGGGAGTTTTTTGACTTTGTACTACTACTAAAAGAGTGATGGGAGTTTTTTTCCGCCGGCTTTTTTCTCTCGGTCTACGGTTAGGTAAAGTCTAAGTTTGTAACATTGACGTTCATTAAGTATATGTTACATATCTATGACTAGTGGCCGCTCGCGACTCCGTTCGCGTAGAAGTCGGTTTCCCGTGGGAATGCGAAGTTTTCCCGCGGTAAAAAGTTCCCTTAATTCTTTCATACATATATTTTTGGTTTCTAGAACCGTTTTTGTAGGACACGCAACGGAAGCCCTCAAGGATGAATAATTTTCCCCGTTTTTTTCCCATTTTCCATTATTTCTTCGCTCCTAATAGTTGCAGCGTAATGTTATATAGCCTAAAGCCTGCCTCGATAAATGGTCTATCCAACACAAAAAGATTTTTTTAATTCGAACCTGTAGTTCCTGAGATTAGCGCGTTCAAACAAACAAACAAACAAACAAACAAACTCTTCAGCTTTATAATATTAGTATAGATGAATAAAATAATTATGATTTTGATTTTACCCGTGACCACGGCATATGTACAAATGCCGAAACGTCGGATAAATAAATATAATTTAATAAACGCGTAAAACCCGTTAAAATGAGTTTAATTACAAATATATTATTATAACTATTTTTAATGTATGCTTATGAGTTTCGCTTTGGTTATTGTAATGGAAAATTATATGACAAAATATAAATAAATACGAGAAAAACTAAAAACAACTTTTTGCATCAGATTCTTATAATCCAGCCAGACTATGTTCAGACTCTTAACTCTGGGTACAATTTATGTGAGAGTCAGAATCGCGGGTGTACCGTAACAGATTTGAACGAGTCATATGTCAAACTTTAGTACCTGGGATGTACTATTTGGTACCTATCAAAGAAATTGGCGTACCTCTTTAAGAGCAGAGATATAACCAAAAGCGAGTACACCCGCCACATTGACTGTCAGAATGGCGGGTGTATCTCCAGTTCTCGGTTATAGACATGTTGGTGACTTATTTAAAGTATACCAAATTTTTGTACCTTTGGTGTACCTAACATAAAAGAGCACCACATCGCAAAATATTGCTTGATTCCAAAGGAATCCAGGATTTTGGTTTAAGATACTTTGTAGCGACATAGATGGCGCTTATCGTCGTAAACATTCTTCCCGGCGGTCCGCATTTACTCATATGATGCCTAAATACAGGGCCTCAAGTCTGATATTTTAAGTAAGGGGACCTTTTTATTGTCTATAATGAAGTGCTTCTCGATGAAATATAAGCGAATATCATTATAATTTGGTTTTATTAATAGTTTTGCGGCAAGAAAGAAAATCCCAAAAAAAAGACGTGTGGAACTCGGAGACTGCCGCGGTAAAGCTATTGCAAGCATTTTTTAACAACTTATGTAATTATTTATTTATTTTATTTATGCAGTATTTTTTTCCTTTGTTTTTTTTTCTTTGATATTAATTCAACTTTTTGAGCGTGGTGACCGATAAGAAATCATTTTTTCTTCTTTTATTAAATGAATGAGAAGTTGATATTGTTCAAAATATTTTTATAAGTCTTTAAAAATTCTGCTATTCATCGATAGATGGCAAAACAAAAAAGTATCACCGCTGTGCCGGTCGGAGTGGGGGGTGTTAGGTTATTTTCGTTACGGAATTTCTGGATTCGGTCTCCACGCTTAAAGCCCGCGATAGAAGCTATGCAATAGCTTAAAAAGTCAAAAAAAATCTATCACTTCACTTGGGGAAAGGCGTAGTAGGTGGGTTGTGTCCAGAGAAAGGCACTTAATCCTTTCCCGCAATCCGCGTGTCTCTATTTCTCTCCGTTGAGGAGTTATCCCCTGCGGAGCGAACCGGGGTGATCTGGTGGGAACTGCGTCCCGAGGTGGAAGAGGACCTCCAAGGAGCTACCGGAACCGAAGTCAGATCTGGTCTCCGACTCACCGTTTTGGAGATATGAGGGGTTCTTTATCGAAGAGTTGTCCCTGGTGTTGGTCCTGGGTTGGTTCGGGTTATCTTAGAGGGGGTCAAAAATGGTGTCAGAATTGACCTCCGACGCTCCGTTGAGGAGTTATCCTCTGAGAATCCCGTAGGGGTGCTCTGGTAGTAACCTAATGGTAGCCTGAGATGGTGGGGGGAGTTATAAGGGGTCCAGTAACTTACCCAACTCCAAAAGGAGGTCTATGTAAATTTTCGTTTTTGCCCCACTTTTTTTCCTATTTGGCCCCAAAAGAGGGACGAAAAACTGCTTTTAAGAAGAAAACTCAATATAATGGGGCGAATTTGAGGCACCCAAACACCGTGCTGAAGTCTGCCGAACTGAACCGACGATACACGACTTTGCTGCACCGCTGTGCCGGTTGGAGTGGGGGGTGTTATGTTTTTTCGTTACGGAATTTTTACATTCGGTCCCCGCGCTCAGAGCCTGAGATAAAAGCTATGCAATAGCTTAATAATAAAAGAAAGAAAGAAATCCCAATCTAAATTAAGTACTTCCAGAAAAAGGTCTTCCCGAACTCATGAATGAGGTGTTGAGGTATTTACCTATTTACTGACATATTTAATTGACAAATTAAATTTAATTATAAAAAATAGGCGCCATGCAATTACGAGCAAACTACGTAAGTATTTATCAGGTATATACTATAGATACATGTAACAAGATTTTGACTTTTCATAATGTACATGACATTTTAATATTACAATATCAAACCGTGCGTGTTCTATTGAGGTTCTGTTGTGTTTACAAAGTCCCGCGCATCTATGACGTGTATGCGTTTATACCTATAAATCTCAAAGAGAAAGTTTCATATTTTTTTTATAAGTACGTAGGTAAGTTCTTAACATAGTACCTACCTACGTACCTCGCATTGGTAGATTATGATTCAAAGTTAAGAAAATGTTTGTGGTTTGTGATTTATATGTAAGGTAACTAGGTGTACCTAACTGTTACCAAGAAGGTAAGTAGAATAATCATTGTTGTCGATGCGATTCCTAGGTAGGTATCAGTGATAGCTACGCATTCAGTAGCTCTACTTGTAGGAGTCTAGTAATGCGATATTTACCTACCCGTCTATAATAACCTAACCGTTATCAAGAAGGTAGGTAGAAATGTTGTCTATGCGATTCCTAGGTATCGGCGGTAGGTACGCATTGAGTAGGTGTACTTGTAGTAGTCTAGTTATGCGATATTTACCTACCGAAGTTGTGTTTACTAAAGTATTTCGTTCCATCCGGGTGTCCCTTGACACCTCTCAACTTTTTCCGCCATTTTGGCGAAAAATTATTACCCTGGCGAGATTTTGGCGAAATCAATAACTTGGTGAAAATAAATTGGACAAGCGATTTTTTGGTGTTTATGACTTACCTATGTCTATATTCGAGGTTGACAACACCTATTCCAAGTATTTAAGTTAAATGAAGTCGTTCTTACAGTTGAAATAAAAGTTTATTTATGCCGAAAAACAAAATTTTGCCGCAAAACTACTAAAAAATCCAAATTTTAATGATATTCGCTTATATTTCATCGACAAGCACTTCATTATTGACAATAAAAAGGTCGCCTTATTTAAAATGTCAGATTTGAGGCCTTGTATTTGGGCATCATATGTGTAAATGCGGACCGCCGGGAAGAATGTTTACGACGATAAGCGCCATCTATGTCGCTACAAAGTATCTAAAACCAAAATCCTGGATTCCTTTGGAATCAAGCAATATTTTGAGATGTGGTGCTCTTTTATGTTAGGTACACCAAAGGTACAAAAATTTGGTATACTTTAAATAAGTCACCAACATGTCTATAACCGAGAACTGGAGATACACCCGCCATTCTGACAGTCAATGTGGCGGGTGTACTCGCTTTTAGTTATATCTCTGCTCTTAAAGAGGTACGCCAATTTCTTTGATAGGTACCAAATAGTACATCCCAGGTACTAAAGTTTGACATATGACTCGTTCAAATCTGTTACGGTACACCCGCGATTCTGACTCTCACCAATTTATCCAGGACTAGCTTTTACCCGCGCGGTTACGCACGCGTTAAATTTGGAGTAAAACTCCTTTCCCTGTACTATGTTATTATACATGTAAACTTTCCTCTTTAATCACTCTATCTCTCTATCAAAGAAACCATTTTAAAATCTGTTGGGTAGTTTAAAGATTTAAGCATACATAGGGACAGAGAAAGCGACTTTGTTTTATACTATTTAGTGATGTGTCTTGATTCTTAACAGTAACTTATAATAAGCGCGTAGCTAACGTCACATTATTTTCCTTACCAATAATCCTGCCACACGCCCAGCTAGGCACAGCCATGCTATCATCCACAATAACCGGCTGGGCCTTTATAAACTCGTGCACTAAGGTCTCCGCCAACTGTGTGGCGTCACTCCGACCTCGGATAATGCACACGTCATAGTCCTTGTCGCTGAACTTCTTGAAGTGGATCAATGCACCAGTCTTCTTCTCTATGTCTTTTATGTTGGAGCCGTTGCGACCTGGAATGAGTTAAGTTTGAGGTAGGTTGCAGGGTAGTATATTATGTAGGTACTTTTCGACATAGAGCAAAGTCGCTATTTGTGTATTTTTGAATGTTTGACTACGAACTTTCCCTTGAGCCACGTAGCGGATTTTAATGCGATTTACAAATTTTTTTGAATAGGTTCGTGGATCAGAAAAAGTTTTCATAGCCCTCGCTTTGCATTGGTGTAATTTTGTTCACGATGCTTTGAAACTTAAAGTATTTTTTTCTGAATATTCTTTATTTACATATTTAAATGAAAAAAAAAACTTTATGATGACGAAAACCGCATAACAATCCGTTGCGTAGTTTAGGAGTTTGTGGACAAACATACACACAGACACAATTAGCGAATTGGATTTTATCACATGTAATGATAAAGATATACAGTCCTAAGAAAGGGACACTTCCCATAATTAACTGTTATGACATTGATACATGCGAAAGTAAGTAATTAGATTAGACAGTGAAGCATACATATTTTTATTCAAAGGCAACAATAGAATACTATGTCACCATACAAGTAGTCCTCTCTAGTTTTAGATATATTCATTTTAATTTTATCTTATTTGTAAATCTTTTACTGTATGTAATTTTAACTACAAACTTAGTCAAACATTTTTTTTTATCCATTGTGTGGTTTAAGGAGTAAGTGTTTGTTTGATTTGTATAGAAATAGACCAAAATGTCAACTTTTTTGAACACCTTAATGCTGGAATTGATAACTATGGTAAGGCAACAACAAAATATAAATATACACACTATAGCTAATAATCATTCAAAAATATTTAGTTTGAGAATGTTTGCACACCTACTGTGTATTATTAGGGTTACAGTTCATTTAGAATTGAAGTATGTAACTGTTTACTTATGATAAAATATTAGGTACTGATTAGGGATGTTACGGATATGGAATTTCGGTTTCGGTTTCGGATACGGATATTGAATTTTTTTATATCGGTTTCGGTTTCGGATACGGATATGAAATTATTTCGGATTATCCGGTAGTTTCGGATAGTTTCGGTTACGGATATTAGATTGTAGGAAAAAATAGATAATAAAATGGTTTTATTTATATAAAGGAGGACGATGAGTGAGAAGGATGACGTCATAAACACTGCTACATTGAGCTCAGAGAGAGAAACAACACTTTGGTCACAGTTCTGTAAGCGGTTTACGAAACGCAGCCAAAAACAACTTGTCGTAACGTGTTTCATTAAGATTTTTAAATTCCGCCACTATCCGAAATCATCCGAAACATTTATTTCGGTTTCGGTTACGGATACGGATATTTTTTTATTTCGGATATCCGGTAGTTTCGGTTACGGATATGGATATCCTTAACATCCCTAGTACTGATTACAAGACTGAAGTTTTACTATATAAAATAGGTTACTGCTCATATATTAAAAATGACATCATATTTATCCCCTGTACAAAGGGCATACTTCAATACAAACAAACAAAATAAGACATGTATAAAAAATTTGTTCTTTTTATTCAAAGAATTAAGTGTGTTTTAAGTAGTGTTTTGTTAAGATAGGGTTCATTCATTAGAAATAAATGAGATCAAAGGTCAGATAGAATATGCCTCTTATAAGGAAGAAACCAAAAAATATATAATAGTGGGTTACAAATAAGGTCACAAATCTTACCAATTAACGCCGGAACAATTCGTTTTGACACAGAAACCTCAATCACATTAACCCTAGAAGTTTTGACTGCCTTCCTATTGGATTCTTCATCATCTTTTTTAAATACATAATAAACAACAAATGCTGTTACTGTAACTAGAGAAAAACCGAGCGCAACCGGCAGAAGAATATTATTCGGGGCTGGCATGTCTCTGAAAAGAAATAGAAGCTAAAGACCACATTTAAATCATCATAAAAGTATGAGCTAAAATTGATACATGAAAAACAAACTTTTCTCACCGCAATGAGATCAGAGTATTAGATACACAAACATTAGTCAAGGATTTAAATAAATCTTAGCTATAACTAGGTATGACATAATAACGAGAACAAAATTTACAACATAGGTAATACGACACCCTAGGTGTTATAAAAGTTTTACCTTCAGAATAAAATCAAAATGTTAACACAAATAACACTGTACGGCTAAGCCAATATTCCTCGTTGAGTTTGTAAACTCTTTATCTATTGTTATTGTCGTAGTTCGATATAAATTTCGTGAAACTGAAAGAAAACAACGATTTAAAAAATGTGGTTGAAATCGAAAGTTGACGGCTTGCTTGCTGCAGTTTGACACTTGACATGACAGTATCAGTCAGTGTCAGTTCGTTGTCGGTGATTTGAAACATAGGGGTACCGAATAAAACAACTAAAAACCCCACGCAATGGGATTAATAAAATAAAATTAATAGAAAATGAACATCCGTTTTTTAAATTTCGGTTCTTTGCATAGATTTATTCATAGATTTATTATTGGTCTTCACTCTCGCACGTGCATGTTTAAAGATGGCACGAAAATATAAAGGAAGATTGTGGGAGCTTAGCCTTGTGGCACAATAGCACTTGACACGAAAAAAATGACAGCATTTGTTTTCAAAACAAATCTTATATTTTTCTTTTGATTTTTCAGAGCATGGATTACACTTATTTTTGATTTTACAGTAATAGTTGGGTACTTTTAAACAATGTCCTGGGACGTTACTGAAGGTAAGATAATTTAATATCCCTGGTCCCTCCTCCATACTTTAGGTACCTAAGGTGTTAATTTAGCAAAGGATAATAATAAAAATGAAAACTTAATGTAACCCAAAACAGCTAAATGTAATTAATATCTAACAAAAGTAGGTACACTAAAAAGTGTTAAGTTACTATGGAAGTTCCCAAATTCCTACTTACATTTAAAACACCGCAAAGACCGCATTTTCCACGTGCTTGATACCTATAAAACGCCAATACAAAATACAATTTTAAAATGTCATTACCTAAATAAATAAAACTTGCAATCAATCAGCCTAATGCCGTCCAATAAAAGCCAACGCTGGACCAAAATCAGTTCCAAATAACTCCCTATCACGAAGGTTCATGTTAGTTAAAAAAAATGCTCAAAAAGGGTAAAAAATTACTGTAATGTATCTTTTCACAAAAGTTCATCCAAATCCATATAGCCGTTTTTCACAAACACCCGACAAAGTCCGATCCTGATAATGCATAGGTATAAAGTGATTCTTAAGTTGCTTGTCGTTATTGATAGGTACCTTACCTAAGTTTATATTTTATAGGTTTTTCGGTATAAAAAATTACTTAGATATGCAAATTTTATATTCGATAAGTATTCTAAAACTAAATTTTAAACACAAAAATTACTTAAACTGCATCATCACAAGTTTAAAGATCAAATCAGGAATCATTGCTGAGATCAGCAGTTAGTAATATCCTACTAATATCAAAAAAGAAAGTTTGTGAGTATGTATGGATGTATGGGTGGATGGATATTTGTTACTCTTTCACGTAAAAACTACTGGATGGATTTGGATTAAACTTTGCAGTATATGTATATGTATATAGGTACTTTTTACCGCGAAAAAACATCTCATTCCCACGCGAACGGAGTTGCGGGCGGCCACTAGTGCATAATAAATTAGGAATTAATTACCTTATCAAGAATGTCTAAAATTAATTATCAACAAGTTTAAATGACCAAACTATTCGGATGCTAGATATTATCATTATTTAAAAGTTATTGTATTTATAAATTTTGTAAGTTTAACTTGCTATTTGCTATTTTTGAAAACCGAGTGGTAGAGTCTAGCTGTAGGCTCTGTCTGCAGCGATTACTGGGCTGACTCGACCGGTGAAATACCACCGTCGTCGCACAGAAACCCGACGTGAAGTAGGGACGATGTTCCTGCGTTTCGTTCGGTCAGTGCGATATCCGGTGCCCAATTTTCTTAAAGGCACGCAACGCACCGTGGGTGTATATGGGCGGCGGTGATCACTTACCATCACGTGACCCGCTTGCTCGTTTGCTAGGTTCTCTTATAAAAAAATAGGCAAACGCGACAAAGCTGCCTAATGAAATGTTGGATATACACAGTTTTGTTATGAGTATGTACTCAACAAATAGATTGAACTTTTTTGAAATTAGCATGAAGTTCTATGTATCTTTAAATGTACCTTTTAAACAAAACCTAATACCTATTATAATATTTAACCGAATATTTTAATGATTGTGTACCTACCTACTATCACACGCAATAACATTCGGGTTTGGTTGTTCAACACACGACCTTCGCAATTTTTCATGATGTCGTGTTATATCATAACGTTTACAAAGTATTATTCATCCCTTTTGTATGCACGAATCTTTATAGGGCGACCATGGTTTCTTATGGTATTTTTTTCATTGTGTTATTTAGCTAATGCTGAGCTTTTTTGTGTCCATGAGCTTAGGATAGTATGCGATAAAAGATAAGCATTAAAATAAAGGTAGGTCCGTGAGAAGTAGGCAATCACAATAAAGTAGGTAAGTAATGTAATCAAACCATTTATACAGTTTTATTTAATTATGGATTTAATTAAAAATATATTAGGTAGGTACATGAGATTTAAATAAAGCACATTGAACATAATTTAGCACGGTCCATTTAAACCCCCTCAAACTACGCAAACGCTTCTGGGTCTCCTTTAATCAGAAGCACCCTACGGAGCGTGCGGGCGTTTGTCGATCTGACATCATTGTTCAATTTCTCGTATTTTTTTATGGTTTGCACAATCACGAAACCATTCAGTAAGACATCTGCCGTTTCACAGAAAAGTCAGTTCACCAGCAATCATGCAGCGGCCGTACGCGCGCAGATATTTACGACCCAATAATATGAGAGAGGGCTTTTACGGCGGTAAAAAGTTTGAAAATCGAAAAATTTAATTCTTAAATAGTTAGTTTAAAAAGATTTGCGATACTGGTTATTCTTTTTTTTCATTTTTCGCTAAAGGTTTTTTTAATGAAGTCTTCGGCGATTGTTCTTTGTCTTTATTACTTAGTACTTAATTACCTGCCTTTTCTATCACGGATAGGTACTTTAAGCAAAATAAGTGTCTTGTAATAAAGTGCACAAATAATACTGATTTCTAAGAACTAAATATTGAAAAAATAACACTACCTTTATTTCGCCTACAAACGCGAAATGAAAGCAAAAATTTGTGGTCAAACCTAATCTTTTGGGACCCAGGATTATTATATTTTGTTAGGAAATTACTTACTTACTTTCTTATTAGCATACAAACATTTCGCTTCGCAGATTTCGAGTATGTAGTAACACAGAAAGACCAACCCAGGGTATGTTTCGGAGCGGGTTTAGAACGCGAAGTTTTACCAATCCAAGGGCCAAATCTTAGTCCATTCATGAGACGTAATGCCCCAGAAGTGAGACCAGACATCAGTCCTGCATCTTATAATCCTGATCGGGATGCTTTTTATAACATTAATTCTAAGGTAATTGACTTTGTAATTTTAATGTATAGTATATTAATTGAGCACTAGCCACGTTTTTGGATAGCGATTGAGATTGAGATGTAATAATCACGCTGGCTTAGTAGGGGAAACACATTGTGGATAATCATCCAACCATATGGCCTTTCACTATGTTATGCCCTACCGTAAGGGAGTATCAAATATAATTGAAAGGTTTCAAAAATGTCTTAAAAGTTTGTGGAATTCCATTCTAGAACATTTGGAATGCTAAACCATTTTAAAGCTATTTTTAACATAAGTAACTATTATATTTGGCTTTTACTTGTTTAGATTTATAGCAGATTATATTTCGGGGCACAATCACCGCGTTTTCCGCTACGACACGAGCATCAACCACCTCCCAAGGAACTGCTTCCTGAAGAGAAAATGAAACAGAACTGCGCTCCGTTCAACCAAACGTCCAAACGGAAACCATTGTTTAAACCCAGCGAGTTCCCTTCGTAAGTTAATTATTACATAATTTAAGGTACATTAATAAGATTAGCTAGGGCAAAGAATCGGGTTCTAAGACAATTATATAAATAAGCATCGGATACTTTCTAATCCTATTAGTATTTCAAATAATGCGGAAGGATAACGTCATGCGATAATTATAAACCCAATAAATTGGTACCTACCTATCAATTTATAAACTTGACAAATTGCCAGCTTCAAACCAACTTTGGTTTATTGCATTTACTAAGTAGGTATAGGATATTAAATAGCAGTTAGTTAGGTTTAATAAGTTTGATTCATTCTTTTTTTTCCAGGCCTTGCGATTACTGCCCAGAATATAAAAATAGAAAAATGAAGTTTGCGTACAGCTTTACTGGGAAAAAAGTATTGAAGTGTCCAGTACAGGTATGTTTTAGTTTCTTTCAGTTACTAACATAACATCTAGAATTACAAAGCTTTGAAAATTTGTTTTTTTTTTCAGTAGTTAGGTAAGTAGGTACCTACAGGAACTGAATATTTTATTACCAGCTATTAACGATAAAATTGAAGGTAAACTTTGATTGGATTTTGAATCTATTTATATTTCTAGATTAAGTGTGTCCCGTACAACTTGGACACGTGTGGTGTCTGTGGGTGTTCGTGTTCAGCACAGGGTGATTACTGGGCGTTTGAGAACCGCATATTTTTATGTCGGAAACATTATTCCCGCCTGTTCAAACATTGTTTGTCCAGGTTCCAGGGAATTAAACTAACTGAATTTAAGGTGGGTTACATTTTATACTTTTTACCTAACTGCAGATATAATCAAAATAGTACAGTTACACTTAGGTATGTCGCTTACCGTATCCCGTATTAATAATTGCTGTAATCAATGTTTGTCACCTTTCAGTCAATCCGAGATTGCTTCTTCGCACACGCTCACAACAGTTGCAAAGCTGCTTTGAAAATAATGAAGATAGAAGAGATTGAAAAGAAATTGCGTAAAGAAGCTTATTTAGATTTATATTTTCCCCAACGACGTTATTGTGAAGGTTTTTAAACAATATTTGAATAAAGTTTTTAATTTCATTTCCAACCAACTCTTTTTTGTTAGGTATTTTTCAATAAATAGATATTTTATGATAAATAATTTTACCTGTTCATAAATGTTATCGATGTAGTTTTATTGTATGTCTTACGCTTTAGTAAAGGTTATAGACGTTAAAAGTATAATTGCCTGCTAACCAATTGCCGTTGACTGCTGGACGAAAAACCAACTATCCCGGCCCTAGGCAGCCCGCATACATCCACTGCTCCATCGTGCTGTAGGGCGTCCTTCATACCCGTTTTACTACTAAACGCGGTCTTTACTCTCTATCACGTATCGCTCAATCATCAACAAGACAACGCCACCAATCGGGCTGTAGTTATTGCAGTTGAGTATTCTTGAGGCCTCTTTCTTAGATCGTTAGATAAAGGCGAGTGTAGCCAGCTATAAGGCTCAGGGTGGGACAACCCGCAACTGTCTAAAATATGTAACAAAATCTTAGTCACGCATTGCTGTGACTAAGGTTTTGTTTTATTTTGCAATACCTATAATATTATTGTGACTATAAATTTGTGTAAATGCTATCCTATCTTTCAAGTTGGACCAAACTGCACACGATGTGCAAATTTGATTTTAAATCGGTTAAGTAGTTTAGGAGTCCATCGCGGTCAAGCAACATTAAGGTATAAGTAGTTTTTGGTGTTAATCACATTTTTTGTTCCGGCTGACGACTGTTTAGTGTGAACTTTCTTCTGGATATTAAGTGCGGCCGCAGACACACGGTTTCCTGATTAGGTTTCCTGATCCGAAATTCAGATTCGGAAACCTGAATGCTCAATTTTTATACAAAATGGGTATTTTTTCCTTAGTTATATGTATGTAGTAAGTTACTAGATAATTTAGATTTGGTTAGGTACCCTACCTTATATACCTATATCAGAGAACGGGCAAGCGCCCCAGCTTGCCCCACCGTAGTTACTTCCAAAATGTATGGTCAATTATTTTTTTTCAGCACACATTTTTACTTAAGATTCGCGAAATCAAAAGACCTACTTTTTTAATATTTATTATTCCTTAAAAATATATATACAGGGTGTTTGGTGGGTGAGTAGCCAAATGAAAATGGCGGATAGGTGAGGCTATTTACTATTTACTTCCCACTATTTACATACTAGCATATCACTATAAAGTGTATTAAATGTAGAAGTTTTTAAAAGCAAATGAAATTTTCAAACTCTTCTATTTTTTATTTTTTTTCATAGCAAAGTTGACTGAACATTTTTTTCCTACCGAAGTTTATGAACCCACTGTAACTCTATATGAGATGATTTGTATTAATTGGATACTGTTATGCAGAAAGGTGTTAAGTGCTTTTTTGTCATTTTTCGCTAGACGCGATTAAAGATTTTTGACATCAGCTGGTTTTTCAAAACGTGTAGCTGCGAAACTAATAAATGTTATTTTATGAAAATTTGTTTACACCTATAAAAAAGTATTGTTTATATGACAACATTAACAATTTTGAATAGAAATTCTAATTTTGAAGAATAATCGTGAAAATACCAGTTAACACCTTTTTGTTTAATGCTCTATGTTTCGAAATAATTTTCTTAAAAGCATTAAGTCACTTTGAATCGCTTTTGTAAATTACTTTACGAAGATAAAAATATAGAGAAAAAACATAAATCTCATTAATTATTACTTTTAAATTAATTTTTTTACTTAATAAAATAACCAGACTTGAACTTCCAAACAATTTTAAATGGATCGGTAATATTTTTTACTCTCGTGTTCACTCGCTTTTTTGTACTATTATTGTGTATAAACTTATAACAATTAAAAATAATTTAAGAAAATCTTAATACTACGCTTATTTCGCGGTGGGGCCCAAAATTTAATTTTTCAGTTAGTTTGGTTTTGACTATGTTGGAAATAAGGAAATATTAATGAACTACTAATTTTCTTGTCTTCAATTTAATCTTATTATGTCAAACCTCCGGTTAAGTGCAAGTCGGACTCGTACGAAGGGTTCCGTACTTTTTTTTTTTTTTTTTTTTTTTTTTTTTTTTTTTTTTTTTTTATGTAATATAGGTAGCAAACTAGCATGCGGGTCACCTGATGGTAAGTGATCACCACCGCCCATGACTACCCTCAACACTGTAGGTGTTGGGGGTGTGTTGCTGACCTTTAAGAAAATATATAAATAAATAAATAAAATTGGGCACCGGATACCAAACGAAATTTTATCGATTAAAAACGGTAAAAATAACGTTTTTGTAGATATAGGTAAGCATTATTGTTTAATTTTTATTTGGTATCCCAGTTATTTTAAGAACGAGTTATTTATTTATTTAAAGTGAATATTTAAGACGTCTACCAGTTGTCTTTAGTTACTAATTCGAGAACAATATAGCAAAAAACTGTGTTGTATGGGCCCACCCCTTATTAACTATTTTATGTTTTTAATATTCGTCTGTGCAAATTTCACAGCTATCACGGTTCATGAGATACAGCTTGGTTACAGATAGATGGATGGACGTACGGACGGACGAACCCCAAGAATCAACCTCAATCTAAACTCACGAAACCACAATTCGCACACAGCAGATGTTTTCTGTTTTGTTTGGGGCCACCTATTGCCCAATATTCTGCCGGCTCCCGACAACGGTGGCCACACCAGCGGTTGCAAGACGGGTAGTTGTCTTTTATGTTGCCATAACGAGCGTGTCTTCGGCGTCACAGATCAAGATTAAGCCTCTGAGGAGTGCGCCTTGAGGAACCCAATCATACCTGACGTTTCACAAGAGTAGCTCGAAACTGAGCCTTGTGGAAAGCCGCAGTTCATGGGTACCACGTTTCTTTTCCATGTAGCCGATGATGTGTTATGGTGGATCCACACCACCCGGCGGCATGTGCCGACGGCCGTGCCGCCGATCTGGCCGCCGGCTTTGTGCGCGGCTTCCGCAACAAAGTCGGCGGCCACTTTGCCGCACGTTCCCGCCGGCAGCGAAATATAGCTGAGGTAACAGTTATAATGATCAAAGTCTTCAGACTGAACTGACTGGAACTGAATTAGGGCAAAATCTTTACACTTTTCACACGTTTAAAATTATTTTAATAAAGACCCAGTTTTTTTTTAGTACTTCGTTGTATTTTTATAGCTAAGCTTAATAACTTGTTCAAAAAATACATTTTAATTCCCCACACTATTTTCGGTGCTGCCAAGGTAGTTGTTCAGATATAAAGTTGAAGCTAATTTCTAATAAACGCTGGCAAAAAAATTGCGGTGTATTATATTTGTCTGAATATTATGAATTTGTGTAGGTACTTCCACTGTGTAATTTCTCTAAGCTCGCCTTATAAAATTATGCAGACAGACACAGGCCATCACAACAAGTTTTTCTCTCTGAGGTTGTAAATTTAAACGTGTATAAAGAATCTGGAATGTCTGTGCCGAAATGCCAAATGCATCTTCTACAACCATGCGTCCTCGACTTATTCTGTAACTGAAGAAAGCTGCGCTTGCTGGCGGCTGCTGGCGGCATTTGCCGGCGGCTTTTTTGTAGGTTTTACTTGCGGTAAGCCGCCGGCAGTGCCGCCGGGTGGTGTGGATCCACCATTAGGTGCCTGCCATTCAGGTATATTCATTCACCAGAGTTGGGAAGGACGTTTTGGAACCGTAAAGCCCTCTTTATACTGTCCCAGAACTGAGGTTTATGACTGTTTGAGAGGAGGTGCCTTAAGGCGGTGGTTTACTCTACCTATATTTGTTAACTCAGAGCTAACGACTGGGAGAATTTCGATGATTGTTTTTTATACGAAAGATCGTGCTTTCCCTGTGGTTCCATGTCAATTTGATCTAGTTCTGACCGTGGCGAAATCCGTATCCGTTGAAAGATAATTGACCTTTTCTAACAACCGTAAAATACTAAAGAATGCTCGTCCTCACTGAGTTAATGTGAAACTAGTCACAAAAATCATTAGAATAGCAGCGGGCTATCTGACCACTGAGAAAATTTGAAACTTTATTTCTCGTCTTAATTTAAGCTATCGGACAGTTCAATATTTGCCATTTTATTTGTCTATAGAAAAACCGGCTCTAAGACGGGTAAAAAATACCAAAACGTATATAATATTACCCTACTATTACAACGTACGTATTTGGTAACACTGCCAAGTGTGCTTCTCGGTGGAGCAGGAAGCAAATAAACAAAAGGTGTCAATTTACTTTTAATTACCGAAGTCCTATCTTTCTTTTTTGATTTCGTACCCAAAGGGAAAAAAACTGGACCCTATTACTAAGCCTCCTTATGAACCGTGATAGCTAGAAAGTTCTTCACACATGTTTTATTTATGTTGCCGCTTTAATAACAAACACTAACAATTAAATAAAGTTAAAATATTTAAGAGGAATCCCATACACCAAGCGTGTTTATTTGGCAATTTTTTTCTTGATCTTATTTACGACAACTGATAGACGTTTAAAATATTTACAAAATATGGAGTTTTATATTCACTGTAAAAAAGAATTATTATTTCATTTCAATAACATTCATATTAAAGGGTGGCACCAAATCAAAACATTTTATTTTTTACCGTTTTTTTATAGATAAAAATAGTATGGAACCCTTCGTGCACGTGTCCGACTCGCACTTGGCATTTTTTTAAAGAATTTATTGCATAAATGAGACTAAGTTATGAACATTTTCTAAAAGGTTTTGCACTTGAATCTTACTATAAATCAGGCTTCCAACGTATCCTTAGTATGCAGAACTGAACTTTTTGACATAACACTGTTGTGTAAAATTCAAAAGGTGGAGTAATGAAATTTGCAAAACCTATTTTTTGTAAATAACATAAAATATATAATATTTAGAGAGTTCATTTTTTGCGTACAATTAGATTAAATGTTTACAAAAACAGTGGTATACTTAACTCAATATCCGATTTTTGGCACTTAACACCTTTCTGCTTAACAGGGTCTAATTTATGATTGCATCTTAATAAATCAATATTAGGCTTTAAATTAAAATTATTTTCGTTTGGTTCCGACAGTAAATAAAAAAAATATTGATCTTTAAATGACAAAATCGGGGATTTTCTTAGGAAAATCTTAAAAATCGAATAAATTCTAAAAAATTTACCAAAATGCAATTTAATAAGTGGAAGTAAATAGCTAATAGCCTCACCTATCCACCATTTTCATTTGGCTACTCAACCTCCAAACACCCTGTATATTTTAAATATTCAAATCGGCAATACTGTCTTTTTATCATCTGACTTTAGAGACGTAACATTACCACATTAGTGTTTTTGTATTCGATTTAGGTTAGGTTAATAATCACTCGTATTTATTACAAAGAGATTTAAATATAAAAAAGCTTTTTATTTTATCTGTAAAATTACTTTTGAAGTTGCATAAAAAATAATCTTATATCGATTATTTTCTTGCTGCGATTTTACTAGTGGTTTCGCGTTAGTTACGCACTCAATCAATATTTTATTAAGTACTCAACTCAGTATCGATTTTATATATGAACTTTTAGCATCCCATCTCTAAATATAAAATAAATAAATATTTGTTGTTGGTTGTGTCGATTGTATGTATTGTTTATTTGATTTGCGACTACATACGCCAAACGGAAGTTTTGTGAGGAAATCATGAGGCTCGACTCGAATAATAAGATGATCGGTAGTGAGAGTGGAACTGAGACGCCTGACGAAGTTGTGGATCCGCGTCAAAATGCTGAAGACATCATTGATGAGATTCTGGCCGAGTTTACAGATTCTCGCTCTCCTGACGCTATAAGGAATGGTATGAGTATTCCAGAGAACATATATAACATGATGCAGCCACCACAAACCCGAACACCATCGAATTCGTTTTCGGAAAACGCCACGATTGATGGTATCGACCCCTCCTCTGACCTCGGGACGTCAATACGAAACAAGTGTATGGAACTTGAGGAGATTTTACAAAGTTTGAAGTCACGACTTAATCACGTGGTTTTGGATGAAAATATTGTTCTGAGCCCTGAAGCCAACTCCATGGAGGCTCAACTTGAACATGATTTGGACACTGATTGTCAGGAGGATTTGTCATTGCAAGAATTTCTTGAACTTCTTCATAACAAAGCTAATCCCACAGGAGTCCAATAAAGAAATTAATTTTAAGTATAATATTTAGAATTTACCTATTGAATATTGTGTGCAAAATTATTAGATTTATGATAAATGTTTAAGGCCTACTCTGTGTATTATTTCATTGAACTTTTAGGTCAACACTAAGATAAAAACAGGTTAAGACAATAACATTTATTAAAAAAATAACTTTTTGTGGACATATAACAACACATTAGCAACACTAGATAAGTATCTTATGAACTAAAAAACATTTACAATGCATCAAATAAATCATTCACTTCAGACTGTATGGTCATCTGTGAGGAATCTTGCACTGTATCATTTTCATACAGCTGACTATCGCCACTGTCTTCAGTATATGTACTTGAATTATTTTCTTCTTTTGTAATAAAGCTTAGACCCTTTTCATTAATGTTGGAGATTATTTCCACTTTGTTACGTTCAGCAAGTGCATGTTTAAATTTCTTTATCCATTCATTGTAATAAGATGGTTCACTCTTTACACATTCATTACGGAAAAACTTCAATGTCTCCAAAGCTTTAGTGTAAGAACTGTCTAGATTGAAATAGAACAGTTTTTCAATGACTTCAGTCATTTGTGCCGAAACATCTGCTAGGGTCTTTCCTTGTGCCACAAGTGAAGTGAAATCACCTGTAGGGTCAACTGTGCCAATCTGCTCTATTTGCACAGAATCTGGCTTCGGCAAATTAAGTGTGGTTATTTCGTCGTTCTTAGACATTTTTACATCTCCAGGATGTTTGAAGAGGTCATCATCAAGGTCTGGTTGGATACGTTTACGTGTCTTTTTCTCTACCTTACTCAGTGTAAAGAGCTGGTTAAGTTTTTGAAGAGGTTCTCTTGCTCTTTTCTCTATTAATGGGGGAGTTTTAAATAATGCCATAATTTCATCACGAGGTTGAGGCAAAGGTTTGTCTGGATGTAAAGCTCTGTGTACAATGCAGTCAAATACGTATTGTATTGCAGGGCTTACAGCTTCACCAATAGGAAAAGCCTCTGAATCTTCATATCCATCATCATAGGCTTTAGTGAGGTCCATTGCATTGATCAACTCTTTGAAAGCATTCACTTGTTCATCAGTACAAGCATAGTTTTTTAGATTTGTCGGAGGAAACGACATTACTTTGTATTCATCTTTGTAGCTTATATTTATAAGGGAGAGGCACACATAATTGTTGGGGTCAATAACAGGCATCAGTGCATACATCTTTGGTGCATTTCCTTTATTATAAACCCTTCGGGCTATACCTACCAACTTCAATTCATGAAGACATTCCACCAAGCACCTAATTGCTAATTGGGCTTTGGAATCTCCATTTCTGCCAAAAACATAATACAGGCCATCACCGTTCAGATTCTGCCACTTGATATTCTCTGCATTAGTAAATCCATACACTGATAAACATTTATCACCTGATTCATAGAGCAGTTTTTTATCACAATCTGCAAAAGGAATTATACGCTGGCCATAGTGGTATCCCTTGATGACATTATTGCTATCTACAGGAGTTTGGTCATCATTTTTAACATGGACTACCTCTTTAACAATGCTTTCGGTATTGCTTGAGGCTGTGGTTACGGGATCTTTAATAGCAGTTGACCAGTTTTTAATGACTGGTTCATCTTTAATTCTTATATAAGCTGAAACAGGTATCCTTAAATTGGGTCCAACACTAAGGTCTACATTCCATGGTCTTGGGTTTAAGGCTTTCTTTTTATGGAATGTGAGATAGGTCATGGCATATTCAAAAGTGGCATTGACTCCATTTGTTGCTTCAATAAATTGTTTGACCATGCTAATATCCTCATTTTTGCCCGAATCAGTGTCTAGATCTGGACCAATAACATCTACTTCAAACTGCTCTTCTTTGAATCCACATAGTGCCTAAAAAAATTCAAATTTATTTATTAGTGGAAATGTTAACTTTATGGTGTTTTACATTAAGGGCCGATTTTTCAATAGATAGTTAAAACGCCAGATATCGAACAGCCAGATAGCTTTAACTGAGACGAATAATAAAGTTTCAATTTTTCAATGGTCAAATAACCCTCTGCTAGCTATCCTAATGATATTTGTGCAAGAAAGAGGCAACCTTATATATTTTACAGTTGTTAGAAAAGGAATGTAAACTTTCAACGCATTGACAGCGGGTGTCCCAATTGACAAAAAATTTAGGTATGACATCAAGACTTGCCGTCAACGATAATACATAGATATACCGAAAACTAGATGGAGCCCACCGAAAAAAAATACAAATAAAAGTTACAAATGCAATATATTTTAACATGTGTCTGTAAACTTTGAGAAAGTATTTCTATCTTATTATATTGATTGCTAAGAATATTTTTGATGCTTTTTTAAAAAATCGATTTGGTATTTCATATACTCAGAGATACTTTTTGTTACTGAATGTCTTAATAACTACTTAGTATTTTAATATAATTCTCAAAAAATCCTCATTTTGATATAGCGTATCTTTAGCAGTGTGTTATTTGTGACACGCACACATCAAACGTATTACTCCATCTAGAAATGTATACATCTGTGATGTCAACAATAGCTTATTGCACAGATATTCAAAGTTAAACCTCTTGTGATATATATTTTTGTCCCGTTTTGATAACTATACATTATTGTCTTCAAATAAAGTAAAATATCCATGGTTTTACAAAAAATAAGCAAAACACAAATAAATTATCCTATATTTACATACGCTAGATGACAGAAACGTCAAATAATCTGTTAGATAACTGCTTAACTGAGGCAAAAAGAGGCAGCTAAGTTTTTCAGTCAGTTATCGAGTTTAACCTTCTGTTAGAGCTTATCCGCTAATTGAAAAATTCACAATCTTGCTATCCATAGAATAAGTCCTATCTGAAGGCTTAACTGACTATTGAAAAATCGGCCCTTAGTTAATTAAACTTACTTGTTCAATGTCACAAGGTTCCATACATGAAGGATTTTTGAAATTAGTCATTAGAATAATTTTTTTACTCAAAATCTTGGCATCAAACACAGCATTTTTGAAATGGTCTGCAGCTACAATCAAGGCGTCAAACCAGTCTCCGCGTTTTTGACCAGGCTACAAAAAAGGAAAATATATTAGGATAAAACAAAAAAAAAATTTTTACTTGGTCATTCAATGGGCAATATGAGCTTTCTATAAAGAAAAACTTACCACATCTGGCAAATCACGAATCAATTGCCAAGTCGGAACCCCAAGATCAGACATAACATCAATATATTTGAACGCCCCTGGAGATTCAGTGTTCATCCTGTTCTTGCTTTTATTCGAACCCATCAAAATAATTCCTAAGTAGTTTTTGTCTTGTGTTATAATTTTTCGCTCAATAATTCTGGCGGCACACTCTCTAGCTTCTTGGAAAAAACTTTTCGTATTTTTTTCGTCAGGTTGAGCCACATTTTTACCTATATCTATTATTATTATGGTTGCTTCATTTATAGTTTGAACCATGATTAAAATCTGTAGGTAACTTAGGTTACAAAACAATATCGGAGTATTTTTATCGGTTCATCTAGTAAGCCAAATTAGAGAAAGCTACCACTAGCACTATAAAATTACGCCGAATCTTAAAAATAACACCAATTTTCAAACAAACGAAAATACCGCCAATCGACTAACCAACTATCACAAAAATAAACAAAACAAATTTCAACAAGGGAGACTAGTTTCGACAAGTTTAGTTGATGACATCATTCGATTTTTCTAATCGATTATTGCGTTTTCCTAATGTCATATTTATTTTTTCTATTGCAGTTTATTTTTGATCGGAGGCATATTCTGTGCCGAATGCCAATGTAGTACTTCCAGTACGAAAAGGCTTTATCGATCGATCTTTAATACGATCGATTATATTGAACACTTAATTAAGAAATAAATAAATATAATGGTTATGTAGGAATAATATACCTTAAGATCCCGATTTAAAAAATGATTTCATATTCAAAATAAAATAACCGCCTGCCTCATTATAAATGCTAAATATACCTACTGTTTTTCCGTCAGATAAAATTTATCTCCTATTGAAAAAGCAGTCCTAATAAGACACTAAATTTCCCATCGGCCCCAATAACAATCTTGTTTGATTCGTCTGTCTATAAAAAATCGATTAAGTCCGAATTTCATATATGTACAATATTCGCACACGCTCACCATCACTAACTCAGACAGAAAAGAAAAAAGGAAGGAAAGAATTGGAATGGAAGGGAGGAACAAGCGAGTTCGGAGGCAGGCTGACAAACAAACATAAACAAATAAATATTTAGTGTAAATAAAATGCACCGACGAACAAAACAATTCCTATGTTTTCTAAAGGATGAACATCTGAAATAAACAATATTTGACTACAATGATTGTTTATCGTGATTCTATTCTGGGGGTCTGAGTTGAGGATGAGATGTCACCGCCGCCGATAATTAGTAGAAACAAGTGCTGGGTTGAGGCGATGAAGTTTTCTATGCACCACCGGGCTTTTTACTGCTACCTTGGAATGAGCCTTTGGATATTTTTCCTAGTAACAGGTAAATTTTAGATTCATATTTAAGTCATAATTTTGCTTCTAAAATCTTACTTAACCACTTTTTTAACTGTATTTTTATTTATTTTAAACTCTAATTCCAGTGACATACAAGTACATTGCCGTTGATGTGGAGCCTACAAATGTGAAAAAAGTTGACCCACCTGTACAGATATCTCAGACTGATCTCAAATACCGAAAGATATTTCTAAGGACATGCAATCCACCTGATAGCATCATTAGGGGTTCAGAAGGTATTTATCTTTTATTACATTAATTTTTGATTATTTTTTAAGCCATTGTGTTTGCAAATATACAGCAAACACAGTTGGTATTAAAAAAAATATGTAATTGATTGTAGAAACTATAATCTGGATGTTTTAATATTCACTTCCATTTTATCATGCTAAGCTGTTTCTGGATCTCTGGGTCTAAGATCTATCAGTAATTCTTTCTAAAAGAGGAAGGAAAAGCTCTTGTTTAGAGTTTGTGTACTTAACTTACTACCCCTGAAAAAATAAAAAACCTTAACTAAAATCCACTGGCCTGATTATTCATTGATTTATATGTGTGATAAATATACATTTATTTGATACCACAATTTATTTTCTATAACAGTGTTTGATTTTTTTAAGCACCAATTAGGTACATGACTTATATTTATAGCATACTAGCTTTCCGCCCTGCGGTTTCACCCGTGACAAAATGGTTTTTCCCGTGGGAATGAGGCTTCCCACAGTCAAATTATCGTATTTTCTTCTTCCCTGGGTGTCGAACTACCTCTATTCCAAAAGTAACTTTTCTGGTTGATTTTTTACACCCTTTTTTTTCCAAAATAAAATATAGCCTATGTTACTCATGGATAATGGAGCTTTCGAATGGTGCAGTAGTTTTTGAGCCTATTCGACACAAACAAACAAAGTTTTCCTCTTTATAATATTAGTATAGACTAGTTTTGGACAACCAAATTGTTAATAGTTAACTTTTACATTTAATTTGACAATTAAGTTTAATTTAACTGTCCTGGTGTGTTATTCTGGGTTACTATGTATTTATGTACAAAATATCCAAACCTGATGAGCCGTTATTGTGCAATTTAGTCCATCCAAATTTAACCTTTACATCTATTATATTCATAGGTTTTTTAACTTTATTCCTCCACATACTACCCTAGCATCCATCACTAACTACTGTTCCCAGGGTTGGTGGACAATGACGTCTGGTTGCTGCAAGGAGCGCTGGTGGTGATGCGTCACGGGGACCGCGGGCCTCTGAACCATCTGCGGGGCGGAGATAAGATACCGTGTGATACTGATCCACCTTCTCCGTTGCTTAAGAGGTAGGTCAGGTTAATGTAGTTTTGATATTTGTAGGTAACAAAGGTACCTACAGCTTTTTATTTAAAGTTTTGTTAGAAAAACAAAAGTTTATCTCATGTTTTTTTTTTTGTCAAAATGTGTTTAAACAAACCCCTATAGAACTTCGTCAGAGGTGCCTGTAAGTAACTTATTAACTAACTAGCTTTCCGCCCTGCGGTTTCACCCGCAACTAAATGGCTTTTCCCGTGGGAATGAGGCTTTTTCCCGCAGTAAAGAATCGTATTTTCTTCTTCCCTGGGTGTCGAACTATCTCTATTCCAAAATCAAGACAATCGGTTCAGCCGTTTTTACGTGAAGCGAACACACAGACAGACGGACAGACAGACATATACATTTTCCCATTTATATTATAGTAAGGATAGACCTACAAAAAAAGCCCTTCGCGGTACCTATATATATCTTAAGTGAAAGCCATGGTAGCCTATACTGCAGTAGCTACCTATATAACTGTGATAAGGGCGCTGCAGTGCTTTACAATATTATGACGTTGTTATAAAGGGTTTCCACGCGAACGATGTCTAGTTTCACCATAACTTCAAAACTAAACGTCCAATTTTAATCATTCAAAGACCAAATATTATCTACATAAACTTACGTGACGAAATAATTTATTTTGATAAGGATTAATAGCATGAGTAAAATTAACGCGTTTAAATGTAGTCCAAAAAAATTCAAGATTTTTTAGTAAAAAAATGGTTGTTGTGCCTCACTCGACATAGATAAGTATAGTTTGTCGCGGACTTTTTTGGAGATATTTATAATATTTACAATTAATTAGAACATTTTATGGTTATATCTTTTATAGTTAAGGCAGCGTACGTAAAATAAGTAACTTTTCTGGTTGACACCTTGTGCCCGAAAAACCCAAATATTTTACGGAATCCTATTTTTTCCAAAATAAAATATAGCCTATGTTACTCGTGGATAACGTAGCTTTCGAATAATGAAATAATTTTTAAAATCGGTCCACTAGTTTTTGAGCCTATTCGACACAAACAAACAAAGTTTTCCTCTTTATAATATTAGTATAGACGAGCGACCCGCCCACGCTTCGCAATGGTGTAATTTTGCCGACTTGATCGCGAACCCTTGCAATTTTCTAAACGTTCTTTATTTACAAATTTAAATGAATAAATTCCCTAAAAGATGGCGAAAACCGCATTAAAATCCATTGTGTGGTTTAGGAGGAGTTAGAAGCCAAACATACAAACAGACACAAATAGCGACTTGGATTTATACTATGTAATGATGATGATGATGATGATTGTCATAACCCTAGCTACGAGCAGTTCGTGTCGAACGGCAGCTCTTTGGGCCGCGCGTGGTGGGTGTCGTCCCCGGGCGCGTTCCACAACTTCCCGTCGCTGGCGGCGCGCGCAGACTCCACGCGGTGCGCGCTGGGGCAGCTCACGCCGCGCGGGCTGCTGCAGGTCGTCACTGTTGGTGAGTTGCGGAGGATGGAACTACGTCACAACGAACTCGCTAGAATGGGGGTGGATGCAACTACGTCGCCACGAACTAGCTAGGATGGGGGGTGGATGCAACTACGTCACAACGAACTCGCTAGGATGGGGGGTGGATGCAACTACGTCACAACGAACTCGCTAGGATGGGGGTGGATGCAACTACGTCACAACGAACTAGCTAGGATGGGGGGTGGATGCAACTACGTCACAACGAACTCGCTAGGATGGGGGGTGGATGCAACTACGTCACCACGAACTCGCTAGGATGGGGGGTGGATGCAACTACGTCACAACGAACTCGCTAGGATGGGGGGTGGACGCAACTACGTCACAACGAACTCGCTAGGATGGGGGGTGGATGCAACTACGTCACAACGAACTCGCTAGGATGGGGGGTGGATGCAACTACGTCACAACGAACTCGCTAGGATGGGGGTGGATGCAACTACGTCACAACGAACTCGCTAGGATGGGGGGTGGATGCAACTACGTCACAACAAACTCGCTAGGATGGGGGGTGGATGCAACTACGTCACAACGAATTCGCTAGGATGGGGGGTGGATGCAACTACGTCACAACGAACTCGCTAGGATGGGGGGTGGATGCAACTACGTCACAACGAACTCGCTACAGGGGGTCTACTGGGACGTGGCGGTCGTATCGTGCATCTTATCAAAATCGCGAGATTAATACTGAGACTTACGACTTTTAAGACGATATTTCCTGTCGATTATCGTCTTAACACCTTACCGGGACTTGTGTCGTCGCCTAGTTGAACTGTCAAGTTTGACAGTTAATTTCGTCAAGTTGTCGTGACAAAGTGCCGGTAAGGCATTCCATCAAGTTCGTTCGTGCTTCGGTCGCACGGATACGATTTCGATTGTAAAGTCCCGGTAGACCCCCAGTACCCGAGCGAAAATTCCGTCCGAAAAGATCGTGCCTAACGGCGGTTTGTAGTTGTAGGTAGAATAGGGTCTGTAAGTGGCTAAATAGATAGTTAATGGGTGTTTGTTAATAAACAGTGTCTTTAAATTGTGGTAAGCGACAATTCTTTACACTTTGGCTGCTGCTAGTCTTTATGGGGAACCCGCTGTGTTGACTTAAAACACTTCCAACCTAAAGTTAAACTACAGTTCATGAGTTCACGATCACTGAAGTAAAAAATCTACTATATTTAACTTAAAAACTAACTACATATATTAAACTTATTTTCAGGTAAAATACTGAATGCGGCATATGGTGAGAAATTAGGTCTTGATAAAGTAGAACCACCCGGAAAGAAAGATACAGGTAATTTATATTTTTATATTTTCTACTTATTCTTATATATAAACTTATTTATTTATTATCTGTTGGTACTGTAATTGTTAGACATCCAGTTGTTAGACAACATTACAAAACAAAACTTGTTTCGCCATAGCAATCATCGGTCTTAACTTTTTCTGAACTACCCTCACATTCCATGGTATTCTTTACTCATTTTGTTGCTTCAGGCACGTTCGTATCGTACAGTACTCGCTACCGCCGCACCTTCGCGTCGCTGTCGGGGGCGTGGTGGGGGGCGGCGGGGGGCGGCGCGGGGGCGGGGGGCGCGGGGGCGGGGGCGCAGTTGTCGAGGGCGCGAGAGGCGCATAGTGTGGCGTTCTGCTTTAGAGACTGTGCCTGTCCGGCTGCGGATAAACTCACCAGGTTGGTCTTGTAACTTTAAGGTTTTCAGCCTTTTTTTCAACGAAAGCAAGTTTAGATTGTATGCATAAAAAATTACACAGAATTGGACTATGTTTAGCGAGATTAAAAAAAATGACAAGTTAACCATGATGGAGTCGCGTTCAGCGAATTAGATGATGTATGCCCCATAATCGCTTAGTAAAATGGATTCATAGACTTAGGCCCCGTCCGCACAGCGAATATTAACCGCGCGGTTTTTTTCTCGCAATTCTGTAACACATTGAATACAATAGGAGTGTCCGCACCGGCGGTTTAAAATTCGCGCGAAATAAAAATCTCCGAGAATCTGTGTTTTGATGCAAATTTCACGCGGTGCGGTGCGGATTTATTTCCGCACAAATGTTCTGTGCAGTATGAAGTAGTATGACTATGGCCGCACTGCGAAATAAAATTCGCGGGTTTTGCTCGTCAGTGACGTCAGTCGTGCACTGACAACGCTGCAGACAAGATGGTAAAGGGGTGAATCCAGTGTTCATGGCTTTTTCTGATACGTCTATTACGTCGCCGCCGTAGTATCAAGTAAATCAAAATTGTTCTGTCATCCATTTTAGACGTTCGTTTAGAACGGGGAACTGCGTCGAACTGACAAATATCGCGCGAAATTTTATTCGCAGTGCGTATAGGTGTAAATTTGATCACGGAATAAAAATCGCGAGAATAAAAATCGCGCGGTTAATATGCGCTGTGCGGACGGGGCCTTAAAGTATTTTATTTTAATATGCTTGCTAACTTACGACTTGTATAATTTTACAGGAAGATCGACCTTCAAAGCAAAAAACGATTCAACGCCCACCCCGCTATAAACAGTCTAGTCAAGAAAATGTCTAAAGTACTTTTCGAATCTCAAGAATATACCAACGCTGAAGTTATTAAAGACGCTATCCTAGCTTACATGTGTCATGACGTACCACTGCCAAGCACTATTAACACATCTTCAAAGAAAATAACCAAAACAAATGTACAAAGATTGAAAAGAGAAAACAAACCAAGAAGAAGTCTGCTAGAAGTCGATATAGACACTCTAAACATGGAACTAGAGTATATCAACAGTCAACTTAATGACAGAAAAGCAAGAGAAATAGACAAAGAAGACTACAAAGAGAAACAGAAGGTACCCCTCGATTTTGACGCGCAAATGGAAAGGGAAAAACTGCTCTACTACCAACAAAGATATCTAGACAATTCCGATACTTACGATGATGTAGTAGTCGTCAAAAGGAATTTAGATGCTGACTTCAATTTTCCTAATGATGCAAGAATGGACACAGATTTCGATGAGGACTACAAAGAACCAACGGTCGAAAGTCTCGAAAATTTCACCATCAAGAAGGAACACGTTATTACTCTCTTTGCTTATTTAGAATGGAGTTACAAACAGCAGGTTAAAAACATACACTGCAAACGAAGAGGCTTACTCGTAGCTTACGGATTGATAAGAAATATCGTTCACTATATGATTAAAATGATCTCAGATAACAAACCAAAGTTTGTCATATATTCAGGGCATGATAAAACTCTTCAACCTTTATGCCTAGCTCTGGGCTTAGCCCATCCCAAATACTACGACATACAATACGCTTCGAGGCTTATTTTCGAGGTTTACAGAAAGAGAGAATTAGACGATAAGTTTGAATTCACTAAACGGAAGCCTGTAGCCCAAGATTTCTATTTTCGTGTGGTTTTCAACGGCGAAGACGTGACTAAGAAACTGTCATTTTGTCGCAACGTGCAAACTGTGCCAATGAAAGTTATCGATCCGATCGATGACATGAAAATCCACGATACATATCTGTGTCCTATTGAGAATATCGTCAGATTTATCCACGACGATTACTTCTCGATATTCAACGCTAGCAATTATAAGGACGCGTGCGCAAGCTACAACCATTCCTGATTTGACTGACAGGGGTTAAATGTCAAAATATTGACAGGAGAATTGCAAAATGAGAATAATGACTTCTTGTTGAACAAAAACTAGTCGTTTTGCACAAATCTTAAAATAAAACGAAGTGTAGATGTCTGTTTGTATGCTTAAAATACTAACATAAATAACTTCTTCTAAACAGATTTTTTATCAAGCAGTTTTGTAAGTTTGTTACATTAAGGACGATTCAACTTAAATAAACAAAATAGCTTTTTAAAATAAAAAATTGAATAAGCAAAGTTCAAGGAATGAAATTATTTAATTTGCATTTTTATTAACCAGCAGATTTTTGGCATGATTCTGTTGCTTGCCCCAAGACATTGCCATTAGAAAAAAATAATTGTATTATTTTCATTTATAAAAAAAATATGTTTTTAAAGATCTCTATTAGAATCGAATTATGAAATTAATTGTGATGTAATATTTTGTTGTTTAATTTGATGAGATTATTAATTTTGATTGTGTACTAATTTTTAAGTTACTTTAATGCCCTAAATTGCCATTTAACTGATCAAAAGGCTTTTAATATGTACAAATTATTTTAATTTTGTAAATTAAATAACCAAAATAATCATATTATGAATAAATGATTGAACAAGACTAACTTTAACATATCGATTTTATTGTTAAATCATAAGTTATTTATTTTTAAAACCTTTAATTTAATCGTAGTAATGATTAATTTAATTTAATAGAACTAATGTCATATATTTATCAATTTTAGTTGTGACTAAACTTTAAGTAATTTTAATATTTAATTTACAATAATGTACCTAAATTTATTTTTGTTATTATGTATATGTTACGGCTAATACCCGAAGTGCGGCTACACCTAGTTTTAGCCGGTTAGAAGTAAATAATAATAATAAATAATAAATCTCCAGACTGACACACCAATTATGTGGCCCTAAAGTAAGTACAGTAAGCACTTGTGTTATAGGTACCACATAATGGACTAGAGGAGAACCTAGTTACACCCAGACACGAGCCAATATCGAAAAACCATTTTTACGAAATTGGCCCGACCCGGGGATCGAACCCGGAACTATCTGCTTAGCAGTCCGGTACATATACCGCTGCACCACAGAGGTCGTCTGTTTTTAAATGGAAAACTGTAAAAAAAATTATACCTATGTATATAAAAGCTGGCTTCAATCATGAGTCGACGGAGTCCTCAAAAAAGTAACCTCACTAACCTAACCTATTGATGTTCTAACCGGCTAAAACTAGGTGTAGCCGCACTTTGGGTATTAGCCGTAACATATATATTTTGGAAATGTAGAGTTAAATTAAATGAAACATATCATTTTGTGCTCAAATTAATTCTATACCTGCAAATTGTTTAATGCACACATTTTGACACTTTAAGAATACATTCATATTGTTTTTTTTTACTATAGTTTATAAGACAAAAAAAAAGGTAAAATATATTATTAATAATTAGTTATTATCTCAAAAAACTTTTTAATAAGTGACAAAAGTTCCATTGTAGAGACAAATGGCAAAATGAAAGAATAATACCAACACTTTTTATTTAAAATAATAACCTATTTAAAATTTTAAAAGTTCTACTTTTTATTGATAGACAATAAGTTGCATTTGTTCCCCATTTTACTTTCTGTAAAGTTATAAACGCGTAAAACCCGTTAAAATTGGTTTAATTTCAAATAATAATGATCGCGTATATCTAAGAAGTAACGTTATATACTTAATTCAAACATTAATTTTAAAATGTATGGCACACACAAATTAGTTTATTTTGATAGTTGTTGCTTAATTGAATAGATTTGCACTAAAAGTAGAAACAGAATGTTAACAACTTTATGCAGACAGTGTTATTAAAATTGGAACTCTTTTTATGTTAGTTTTAAAAGAAACGTGCAATTGTATATTTGGACAAATTACAAATATTATTACAATTTTAATTGTTTTATTCTGCACAATAATCATATGATTATGGTAAGTTTAATATTTACTCAGGTGTGGAAAGTCTGATGTGTTTAAAGTAAATTTTAGTGATTCATGGTTTAAGAATGCCTTAAACGATAAAACACAGTGCGTTGATAATTGTAAAGTTACATAAGAAGATTGAAATAACTTACTCATAAGATTAGTAATGATTATCAAATAAAACGGAGACTGTGGTTTTTTATAACTTTGAGAGTTGGAGTCAATGGTAAATCCTACACACTCATATATTTCTATACTTAAACTGTTCGTTAATCAACCACGTTTTAATTATCGTTAAATAACACAACAGGCACTTCAAAACATTATTATTTATTTTAACTGACAAATTTATTACCTCTGGCTCTTTCATGGTAAGATGCAAGCCTAACTGCACGTAGGTAGCTGAATGCAATTTATAATACTAGTGGCCGCCTGCGACTCCGTTCGCGTGGAAGTCGGTTTCCCGTGGGAATGATATGTTTTCCAGCGGTAAAAAGTACACTATCTGTTATTCTGATGTATAACCTATATTACTGCAAAGTTTCATCCAAATCCATCCAGTAGTTTTTACGTGAAAGAGTTAAGGGGGGTTAGGCGGTCAGCGAAAATTCAGATTTCGCTGCGATTCTACGCCTTAGGCGGGGGGGTCGGGGAACGCGGTTCCTATAGAATCAACGGCCTCGAAATTAAGTGGCGTAAGCGCCAAACACATTTATTATCAAAATGTTAATAAAATGTTCAATTTCTCAGAAATCTAAAACAGTCACGAAATAGAAAAGGTAAAAATCTATCAGTTTGCGATTTTATAAGACTTATTATTGGAAAACACCGTCTTAATGTGCATTTATATGAAATTTTAGGGGTGACTTTAGGATTTTTTTCTATCGAGCAAAATTATTCCAATCGTGTTTTTAAAACAGTCCTCCCATCACATTTACGTTCTTTATTATACATTTGAAATATCAGTGCGAAATATCATATATTTTGTAAGTAACAGCTAATAGAAAACGGCTAATTCTGCCGCTTTCAGTTACTAAGGGCCCTTAAAAACATCCATCCATACATCCATACTCACAAACTTTCACATTACAATATTAGTACCTACAATGTAAAACGATTTATCAGTTGTATTTAAAAAGTATGTTCAGGTATGCAACTACGAAAAAAATATATATATTTAAGTGATATACCTATTTAATATACAAATTATCTATAAGATTAAGTTATTTTTATTATTCCTACTGTTACATATTTAAGGAAGCATAGGTATCTAGTATATTATATTATACATATTATACCTAGTAGGTATATTATGTTGTTTATACCTACATGGCTTTTCTAATCTATACTTTTTATAGGTTTTCATGATTATGACTTTGTTTACCTTTTTAGGGTTCCGTACCTCAAAAGGAAAAAAAACGGAACCCTTATAGGATCACTTTGTTGTCCGTCCGTCCGTCTGTCAAGACCCTTTTTCTCAGGAACGCGTGGAGGTATGAAGCTGAAATTTATATCAATTACTCAGGTCTACTGTCCCTTGAAGCTGTGAAAAAATCAAACTTCTAAGCCAACGCAATCAAAAGATACAGCCGTTTATGCCGCAAATTATGCCGCAAGTCGACACTTGCAAGGGAATCAAAACCTACAGGGTGCTTCCCGTGAACTCAGAATCTTGAAATTTGGTACGAAGCAACGTCTTATAGCATAGATAAAGGAAAAATTACGAAAACCATAAATTTTTAGTTACATCACATAATATTTTTTTTTTAGTAATTTTAACCTTACTACCCATTTCCTCATAAATGCGTAGAGGTATTAAATTGAAATTCAAACCAAATACTCAGGTCTATAATACCTTTAAGCTGTAACAAAATCAAACTTCTATGTCAACGCAATCAAAAGAAACAGCATTTAAGCTGCATATTTTGAAACTCGCAAGTACTCGCAAGGGAATCAAAACCTAAAGGGTACTTCCAGTCGACCTAGAATCTTGAAATTTGGCATGAAGCAACGTTTTATAGCACACATAAAGGAAAAATTCCGAAAACCTTAAATTTTTAGTTACATTACAAAATATATATTTTTTTAATAAATATAAACTTATAAGTTGAAATTCATATCTAATACTTAGATCTAATTGCCTTTAACCCGTGAAAAAAAAAAATCTAAGTCAACGCAAAAACGCAAAACGCAAAAGTACAACCATTGATACCGCATATTTTGAAACTCGCAACTACACGCACGGGAATTAAAACCTAAAGACCACTTCCCGTTGACATAGAATCTCGAAATTTGGTAAGAAGCAATAGCTTACAGCACAGGTAACAGAAAAATTCCGAAAAGCTTAAAATTTTAAGTAGTTTTTGCAGGTTTGTACGGAACCCTCGGTGCGCGAGTCCGACTCGCACTTGGCCGGTTTTTTGTATTATAACTGCTGTAGGTATAAATTATTTTTTACGACCGGTACTTATAAATATATGTACTCGAAAGTAAACAGTTAAAAATGTTATTGTGTAAGTTACTGAACCGTATAAAACTATTAACTAAAATACTACGTAGTTAATCAGCATATTTGTGATAATAACTATTAACTAAAATACTACGTAGTTAATCAGCATATTCGTGATAATAAATTAGTGCCTAATTAATTCTAAAGTGCTCTTTACGAGGTTTTACCAAAACGTGCTTACAAATACCGTTTGTATGAATTAAAAATTTACTAAAAAACTACTACGCGTTTACGTGGGTTACCAAACGCTGTTGTTTTGATATCTACTGCTGTTTCAAGGACGCATGCGCGAAATTAGAAAAAAACGCGAGATTTTTGCGCAGCCGTTTCATAAAATATTTAAATAACACGCAAAAGAGCCCTTTTATTGCGTCACATATGCTTCTTCTACCATCAGAAGTTTTGTTTGTTGGCATTAAGGGTTAGATACTTCAGATTTTTATCTAATAACTGACAAACTTAATAATTGTGAAGTATCTTCTATTCTATCATACTGTTTATGCTTAAGCGTTGCAGATTATTTTGATTTACCTAATAGCTACTCTCCATTTTTATTTAGAAAACGTGACCAAGGTTTTCTAGTTAGTAGGTTATTATTTTCTTCTTCATAATTAGATTGCTGCGATAAGTGAACTATCTTCCTAGATAAATTGTATACGTAGGCACTAAAAAAAATTAAGTATTTATTAAAATACCCGCATAATATATCCACCTAAGGTAAGAGCACCAATTACGTCGCTGGACCAATTATGGTTTTTCATCGACATTTCTTCAAAAATAAATAGCCTGGTAAATTATTTTATTGAAATAGCAACTCTAATCAGTCGTGCCAGTATTCAAAGTGCTATGGAAACAAATTTTAGGGCTGTCCGCAATTTAGTTTTCGACAATAGCCCTTTTCCCAGACGTAGGTATTTTCATTTGAAAAAATTAGAATTCTTATAAGGATCGTGTCACAAGTAGGTACATTTATAGGCTTTTTAATGAAGGAGTTACTGTATTGTTAACTTTTGTAATTATTGGTGGAACCATTAATAACGAAAAATTAATTATACACTCTAACATAAAACCCCAATGTAATTTTACACTTAAAATTTTTCTTAATTCATATTTGGATCTGGTTATATGCCTGGACCCAATTATGAAGTTACGTTCAATCAGTGTATTCATCTTGTACATGTATAGAAGTAAACCGTTTCTAATCGTTTTTAAATGAGCAGCAAATGAAGTGTCTGTCCAATTGTAAATATTTGGTGTATATTTAGGTGTCCGATATCCGATGTCCATAACTGGAGCTTGACAGAGCGTATATTTAATTATGATTATTTTGATGGAACTAGTAGGTATTAAGCCTATTTTAAAAATCTTAAACTTATTCTTAAAGACACTATTTATTAACGTCAAAAAAAATAGTAAAACGTAAAAATTATAGATGAAAAACGAAAACATAATCCTTATAACTTCCATATTTGGTTCTTTTACCTTAATAAATTATTACCTAAGCAGTTAGGTAGTTGAACACACCGTCATGCATATTGAACTTGAACGATGGCAGTCACGGCAAGCCAAGGTGAAGAAAACACCAGAAGACCTTGATTCAATATTTATGTAACTAAATTCATTATTCACGCATTTCTGGATTGGATTCGCATATAGCCAACATTGCAAGTGGCGATTGCAGGTGGCAAATAGAAAGGTCGCTACGCATCAGAGTACCTACCTAATGTATGAAATTTTTGGTTACATATTGTGTTTTTGTAAAGAAAAAATAAAGATAATTTAGTCTATTTATTAACCAGAATTACCTAATATACTACTACTACTACCGATAGGTCAGTATTCACAGTAATAATTAGTATTTATAGTCAGTATTAGGTAAGTAATCGATTTTGATACGGTTTTCAATATAATATAAACCATGTTTCGAGACGCAACATTTCTCTTATTGTGTGCAATTTGCGATGTTCATTCAGCCAGGCTAAGGTCTTTCAGTATCTCTACCAAGACTACTCTATCATTGATTATTGCTATCTTCTCGCCATTGATGCCTATGCCAGACTTTTCCAATGGAAAATTTTGAAGATATCATCTAACGCGCTAGTGAATAGTTTAGGAGATATCACATCTCCCTGTCTTACGCCTCACCGTTCTTTCGTACTCGCACCTATATCTTGTTTACACCAACATTTTGGCATTATTGTTTGTTCGTTAGAAAGTAAAATTCACCTATTTATCTCAACAGCAACGTTGATAGATGGGTGTTTACAGTTTTTACCAACAGACTTCCGCAGTCCACTTTGTTTCTCAAGATAAATGTCATTATCACGCGTTTAGTTTGCATAATGCTATTTAGTAAACAAGTCGGGGAGGTGTGTCTGTTACGTAGGTATCCGTTGACTCATGAGCTGCGGTTGTAAACAACAATAACATTACTGCATTATCACATTTAATTACCTATTTTTTACAGTTCTGTTTTTCTTGGAAGACTGTGGCGTTTAATTTAATGTGTTGTCGTTTGTTTCAAAACATTTGTATTTTAAGTATCTTCCCTACTAATATTATAAATGCGAAAGTAACTCTGTCTGTCTATCTGTTACGCTTTCACGCCTAGACCACTGAACCGATTTTGATGAAATTTGGTATGAAGAAAGAACTGAACTTGGGAAAGGACATAGGGTACTTTTTACCGCAGGAAAACTTCTCATTCCCACGGGAAAGCGACTTCCACGCGAATAGAGTCGCGGGCGGCCACTAGTATTATATAAATAAATATTCACGAAATGTTAAAATTTACCGCGATGATGTTTTTATTGGTAAGGAAGAAGTAAAATATAATTAACTGTATTATTTTTACATATTAATTTATTTTACTGTATGTTTCTTATCAAAATCAATTAAGTAGGTACCTATAGGTAAGCTTGCGTTTGACTGCCCTTACAGCCAGATATGTTAGATAAGATAGATATCTACTATTAATACCAAATTACCATTGTTTTATTAATAGTTTTACCTAGGTATTTTTCATATATAATCCTACTAATATTATAAACGTGAAAGTTTGTGAGTATGAATGGATTTATGGATGTTTGTTACTCTTTCACGTAAAAACTTCTGAACGGATTTTGATGAAACTTTACAGTAATATAGTTTATACATCAGAATAACCCAAAGGGTACTTTTTACCGCGGGAAAACTTATCATTCCCACGGGAAACCGACTTCCTCGCGAACGGAGTCGCGGGCGGCCACTAGTTAATGTATAAATGGTTCTTGTTGCCAAAACAAGTTGTTGGATCTTCACTTTTTGTTGAGAATAAGTAACATTCCCGTAGTGTAACTAGGAATGGTATGATAGCAGTAGACATTTCCGAACTACTGACAAAATATTTGGCTTTCTTCCAATTTTAACGTTGGGCAAATATTTTATGTTCATGCAAAACAAAACAAATGATTTAACCTATTGTTTAATGGTATTGATAAACTACTCTTTGATGTTTAGATTAATTTAATGTACCTACCTAGTTAGTGCTGCATGGCGAAATGTTCAATCTTTATTAGTTACAATGCATTAAAAAATACATTCTTATGTAATAAATAGAGGCTAATATCGTGACAAAAACAACAGCTAGACAACAGTCCTCCATTCTCTGTTACGACGAATATGAATTTAGACATGTAAAAATATTCACAATGCAGGAAGTCATTGTTTTTCAAACTAAAAAATATATTTCTTACGGTGGTTTGAGTTGTTTAGTAAATATTTACGATATACGTAGAAGTATACAAACTTCCTAGAAAAACCAAAAAGTTAGGTACTTCAAGTATGACTATATGAAATGATAACCTCAGAATTAGTGTTTAAAAACCGTGCCCGTCTCTAAAATTTGGCCAACATTTAGAAACATTTACTTAGTTATAGTGACTTAAGTCACAGAAAATAAAAGAATTTCGAAGCAAACCTTTTGTGCGCATGTGCCACGCGCAGTTAGCCGGTTTCTTTAAATTCAAATGAAATGTTATTCTTTGAAGCAACGTCTCTACTTCTTATTCATTTGAGTTGTGTTTCAAATAAATGTTTATGAATCGATTTCTAAGAAGTAAGTGTTTGGCTCGTGTGTGTGGATTGAATTCATTATTATGCGCGGTTTATAAATGTCTCCATTCTCACTTATAAATTCTACCTTATGTTTTAGTCGTTTTATAAATAAATGGCTACGAATAACAAAATGATTCTTGAAAGTGTGTAGCCTACAAGTAAGTACACAGTGTAGGTAAGTACTTAGGCACGCACGCGCGATCCAATACTCCAGTGTACCTAATCACAGTTATATCAAAGATCTTATGACATGGTTTTGCTTCTTACTTTAGAAAAGTACTTAAGAATTGGTAGATAGGTAAGTTCCTAATGATAAATGATAACACATCTTCCCGTAGGCTACAGGTAAAGGTAGGTATAAGATATACCTACCTAGTTGAAAAATACCTAGATGAAAATATCTTATCTAGTGTTTGATTTGATATATCAGTAGGTAATTTCATATATCTGCCTACAATTTATATCTTTTCATCTAATAATAAGATTCGTTTCTGCATGCGTTAACACATAAATGCCCCATTTTCTTAGTTACGTTAAATTAATGGCAGATATTTAGCCTTGAATCGAGCCAAGGTTACATACACCATAAAAACAATCTAAAAAACAACGCTCGATTGATGTCATTTATTATTGTACTTATCAGTTTAAAAACACCTTTCAAATTAAAACTTTAATTCATACACGATAGAGTTTATTTTAAAACACACTTACATTAGCATTTTAAAGAGGTTATGTGTAGCCTATGCAACAATTTGTTTGTCCTAGTTAGAGTGATTTGTTTACAACTAGTGTTGGAAAATTGTTGTGAGTTGTACGCACGATGGCAAAGCTATGGCGCCACGTGTTTAACCTATATACTACTGAGAATAGGTATTTATATAACTTCTGTAGTTATTAGATTGAGGATTCAAGTTCAGTGACAAATACTACATATTAGGTAAGTAGGTATTTAACTATAAAATAAAGGGCTATATCTACTTACGTAATATCTAAAGGAAAATAACAAAAAATCAATATTATTTTAAAATGACTATCATCTGATAAGATTTATAAGTAGTAAGTACATAAGTACCGAAAAATGAGGGAGGAAAAAAATACTTAAATCAATTTTCGTAAGTACTCGACTAATTTAGATGTTTATTATTAGAACCAACATTGTGTTAATTGTTATTTGACAACCGCTAGTCTGATGTAAGATGAGAATAGCATTTCATCATTTAGGTAAACATCATCTTAAAATACTTAAGTTAAGTAGGAATTTTCCTCAATAGCGTTTCTCTTTAATTTGTTTGTATGCCTAATTTGTTAAAAATTAAAACATGAACATTTACTTATTTAAAGATTTCTATTGACCTTGTAATTTATAGTTGAAATGTTTATTATTTAAACTCTATTGAAAGTTATAAAGACTTATTACATTAAAGCTAATAGCTGGAAGTTGTACGTTGTACCTATACAAGTAGTTACTTTGTTTAAAATAGGTAAACAGTAAAATCAGCAAAATATCTAAAACTCCTTAATGGTTTTCCAACGTGTTCTACCAAATTGCTTTGCTACATTTAGCATAGTCATAAACTCAAAATAAACAGTAGGTATTAACCAGATTTAGTAATTACTAGCAACCATTATGAACCTACTGCAATTCTATTAAACCTATTTGGTCAACACATCGTAAATAAAAATCAATTGCCTTGTACTAGGTAAAGTCATGTGGACTGGCAGATAAGAAAAAAAAGCGCCAAACGAACTAATAACAGTTTTTGAATTAATTTGAATTCGGAATAGTGACGTAAATAGCACCAGCAATTTAGGAACTAGATTCGATAATAGGCCGAGTTTAAAACTAGTAAAGCCACGTGGCATGTTTTAGTATTTCAAAATTTCAATATATATTCATATACTACTATATACCTACTTAATGCAGTCAAACTCTACATTTTATGTAAATGCTGTAGGAAACGATTGTAAATATAAAATCGTCTTCAAACTTGACATATTTTATCAAAAATAAAAGTCAAAAAACAAACGAGTTTATATTCACGAGATCAAGAATGACTTCGAAACGATTTCGAAGTAAAAGTGTAAGCACACATTAAAAAAGTACCTACTTTCTCACCAACCCAGCGAAATACGTATTGAAAACAAATTCCCGTCTTACCTTATCTTAAAGTATATAATGTATCACTCCTTTGCTACAGGTAATAAATGGCTTATCTTCTGTAAACAATTGTGCCAGCCTTGACAATGAGTGGCGCGAATGCCCTATTTTCAGTTCATGCGCATCTTGTAAACAAACTCAGGTATGCACGCTTCAGTGACTCTATTGAATTGGCTACGACTTCTTTTCTATATACTCACTTACATAATTATATAATAATACTACATGGTATATCAATTGCCGAGAGTGATTAATGTGCTAAGAGAGTTACCAATAGCCTATTTAACAAACCCACCAACCCCCATTAGTTAAAATATATTTTGTCTCTATCAATTACGCAAGCTCTCACTTAAGATTGATTTAGTTAAAATATATTTTGTCTATCAATTACGAAAGCTCTCACTTAAGATTGATAGTAACCAAAATCATATTTAACTCATGAAGGTTTAATTAAAAGGTAACAGTCGCGTATTGGAGACCGCTAACTCCTTCTAAACCACGTAAACGACCCCATGCATAATATGATTGCATTCAGACTAAAGTAGAGCGAATCACTTATACCTATTTATTAAAAGTCTTTATTAACCTTTAACTTATTACTTCATTTTTCAATAACTGTTTTTTTTCGGTTGGTAAAGTTAGAGTCAAAAAATATTGCTGCCTTTTCTAAAGTTTGAAGTAAATAATTAAGTACTCTTAACATTTATTTTTAATTAACACAGACTGCCCTTTATTATTGTTTAAAACCTTATAAAAAGATAGTTTTAATCCGCAGGTGATTGATAAAGACGTGATAGCTGTATCTTAAGTTAATAATATTGTCCGTATCTAGACAGATTTAAAATATTTTGATGTATTAAATGTCGTATTATCCACCTTAGAAACAAAAATTGAAGTCTCATATTTGTAGGTACCTATAAGAAATATTAATATTAGAAATGTAAGAAGTATAAAAAGGTATTATTGCCTATTTCTATCGAACAGTAAACTGTGTTACTGTTATAAAGGCTGGATAGTCAGACCAATGACTGTCACCTAGACTGAACTTTTAAAAAAAGTCTAGTTAATGACGCTTCTACTTGTTTATAACTGCAAATGGACTAATTTCTTGTCTGTAGCTACATTAAGCGCTACAAGCAGATATTTTTGATTATACTACATTCAATAGCTGTTAATGTTGACATCGTGCACTTTATAAAAAAAAATTTATAGGTTATGTTATAAGTTCTATCTAAACTAAACAAAAAAAGACTGTTCCAGCAAAACAATCATTCGACAATGATATCTGACGGGTTCAGGTATCTACAATTTGCCACAGTACAGGAATATTTAATAGAGTTTATTATTATCAAGCGGCTTTGCTAAACTACGCATAAAGCGAGTGCGCATGTGTGCGTGGGTGTATCAGGATTGGAGTTACGAGTGTGCGGGGCATAGAGTATAAATACCTACAAGGATTATAAGTTTAATTTATAACTGCAGGTTGGGTTAAGCTGATTAAAAAATATAAGTTTATTATAGATGGATAAGTAAGTAAGTTAACATTTTTTTTAATGTCAGTAAAAGCTTTTAAAAGATGCAGTCTTTCAATTTTTTTTTTAATAGCGATTTAAGAAGGCAAATTTTGTATGAGGAGTCATATCTGTGTCTCGTTATCAAATAAAAGAACACGTCATCATGTATGAAACGTTTTATAGAGCAATAACAACGCAGCAGTCATTGTAAGGCCTTACACTGTATTATCATCAATTGTTTGATAACAAAAAAAATATCGAGTATCTACGTCGTTACTCTTTGTATGTTTTGATGTAGTAACACGTATGTGTGCGGTTGTTTACATTGTGTTACATCTGTGTGCGTGCAGCCGCCGCTCGTATTTATTTTAGGTAGCCAACAGCATGCGGCTCAGTTCTTCTCACCATTCCAACCGAACCAGTGCCAGTGCCGCTAAGTGACTCTTGATCTTTTGGAATACGGTTTAATTTACAATGTCGGCGTCCCCGATTGCAAGGCAGGCGACTCACAGCCAGGCTATACCAACGAGGAGGGTGCTGATCTCAGATCCAGCGCAGATGCCAGATGTATACTCCAGCACTCCTGGAGGCACCCTGTACTCGACCACGCCTGGAGGTAATTGAGACCTTAAATTTTGTAGTAGAGTCGATTGTTAAATGCGCGATCCTACCTTGTTTAATTCTTTTGTATGATAATAACAAATTATTTCAAGACAAAATACTATTTTCCAATTCTAAAGGGTGGTTTTGATTTTTTTAAAACCATGTATACTAACATTTCTTACTTGCATTCAAATATAAAACTATTTTGTTAAAACACCAGAACACTGGCATAATAAAAAATAAAACATAAATTACGCGCAACGCTACTAAAATTTTTAAATTAAGAATCAAATCGTTTTAAATTCTGCCCGGCGCGGCAGCCGGCGCAATGTCCTTGACGCTGCCATAGAGATAATAAAACATAGATACGGCGATGTTTAATAATAACACTTTTTATATTATTATCGTGATAGATAACGTTTTAAACCGGGCTAAGAGATAATATAAGTTTGTTGATAAAAATACTTAGATACTGAACTGCAAATATTATTTTTTACTAGTTGCATGAATCTTACGTAATCAAACACATGGCATTTATGAGACCATAGCTATATGAAATCAATTCGATTCAGTAAAGTTAATGAAGATTGTATTTTATACGGTGAGGTAAAACAACGAAAGGAAACCTACATGATTGGATTATTATCCAACATGTCCCTCACACTAGTTAAAAAAAAACATGTGCCCAACTAGTTGGACATTTAAAGCTGTTATTACCTTAACGATATCTTATTCAGACATATATAAAAGTAATACAACTTCACAAGGTATTGATTTTGCTTTTACGTAGCTATATTAGGAGTAGGTAGGATTAGGAGTACCTACTCTCAACTCTTAGATAAACGTGTGGAATAGGTGACTATCAATAGATGTGTCAGTCTGGAGATTTATTATCAATAGAATAGATAAACTCAACGCTCAACTCATCCATATTGTATAACTTAGAATATTTAACCGGCTCTTGTTTGCGACATACTCAGTTAACCTTGTATTGTTAACTGAATACACATTTATTCACCTAATGCCTTAGCAAATGTACCCACCAAATTAGAATTCGAAATTCCTTAGTCTCCCCGGTATTTATAAGCCTACCAAAACAAGATTTAAGTGCCCAAATGTTCGATAGGTCTGTGATTTAGATTGCGTCTGGTTTTATCTACCCATAGGAATCGATATAACTAAGTTTGGGTACTTGGACTAAGTTTTGACCTAATTTTGAAAGGCAACGATCAAGAGCAATTAGGTTCCGAATGATTTTTAGGGTATTTGATAAAATTCTAGCTAGATTTTTAAGAAGAGTTTTTTTATAATAATATAATAATACGGACAATTTATGTACCTTCAATTACTCTTACACGATTACCAAACGTATGTTTAAGTCATAAATTATCTTTTAGCACGAATACCTACCAACTTAATCAGACAAGAAAAATAATAATTGCGGAAATGTATAATAATATTTAAATGCAAATTAATGAATGTTAATCCTACCAACTTTTATGTCGTAAATATGTCATTGTAATGGCAAAAGCTGTTTTCCTTCAGACAAATAAAAAAAAGTGAATCACGTATTAAAAAAAACTATATTTGAAGATTAAACTGTTAATATAGCTTTTGTAGGACCGCCATTTTAATTATAAGCAAGATTATCAATTCATAGTTTGAATTATAATTTGTTGAAATGATAGTTTGCTAATGCTCGATTTTAATTATGTGGTAGGTAGGTCCGTTAAGTAGGTACACAGCATTTATCCATCCAAGTTGTAACCACATGGCCGCACCAGCAGATATCAGTGAATACCTACTCACTAGCGCCTAAAATAGCAGACTAACCCGTTCTTAGTAAACAACCTGTTTTGAATAAAAATTTGAAATTACAAGATTTTCCACGCACTATGGTTGCTAAGGTTTTGCACCTTTTGTTAAAAAACTTAAGTTAACGATAAAGGTAGTTTATGTTTAATAAACGATTGTTTGTTTTTAATATCTAGGCTGCGTTATGTTTAATAATAATGACATAAGTGTCACACAAGTGCAAATCATAAATTTTGTATTAAACACTGTCCTACTTTACTTTCATAGTAAAAAACAAAGAAATTATTATCAGTAATTTATAACTGCAACACTGTGAAAACTAGGTCATCTCCTAATTAACTTTTATTGGTTATTTGTTCAAGCGGATTAAATTACTTATCTTCACCCTTATTACTATTGATAATTTAAATTGTTTTTATTACTAGAGTTATTGATGTTAATTGCTTTTTCTTTATTTTCAGGTACCAGGATAGTCTACGAGAGGTCCTTCATGATGTCTTTGAAGCAGTCTCCTATTTCTCAGACGCCTCCGAAATGCTCTCTACCCGCAGCCCTTCTCAAAAACGCGGGAAGTGCGCCAGTTTCTGCGAATAAGGCCACTCCGCAGAAAAAAGATAGGTCGAATTCGATCTCCTTCGACGAATCGCAGGAAACATTCTGCATGGATCTCTAAATTTAGAATAAGTAGTTCCTTTTTTAAATTTTTGGGTGTGACAATTGTTTTTTTTTTAAATGTAGTCAGTTTGGAAACAAACAATTGGCACATCCAAATTTTATGATGGCTTGGTCGATTGTTTTTTATTAAAAATAATGCATTCGGTTAAGTCTTGTAAATATTTATTTTAAAATCAGAAGAACTTAGAATTAAGCTATGAACTGTTAGAAAGTATAAAAATCCTCTGCCACGCCTCCAAAAATCAAATAAAAAATTATAAAACAAATAAATAAACCAATAAAAAGCACAAAATATATAAATACAAAAACATAATGCAATTATTAATGGAATGGTCTGTTATATTGTTATTGTTGTAATAAAATGTGGCAGATGGAAAAAAAATGTGGTGTGTGAGTCATTACTTGAGGTAGAAATAAATGTGTTATTTTGTTAGCAAGTGCCATTATATTGAAGATAATTTATTATTAATAATTTTCTTCTTAAAACGGATTTGCAAAAATATTCTCAGTTTTGGGGCCGTTGTATGTTCTTGATATTGTGTAAGTACATGTGAAATTAGCCATTATTTCAAATATAAGTATTTTGGTTGATTTTTGTAAAAACGTTATGATATTTTGTACAATTTATTAGATTTAATTAAGTCTTCCTTAGTTATTAGGCTTTGTTATGCATTTTAAATAAACAGTCACAACATGACACAAATTGTTAAGTTCCTACTGTTTAAAGAAATAAAATGTATTTTAATTAAATGATTAATTAAAAAATACATCAATTTTGATAGCAGAACAATTATATTGTTAAATTATTGCTTGCATCACCATTAATTATAAAAATTCACAATTATCTTCGTAATGTGACTGTTGTTCAATGATATTAAAATAAAATGACTGCCAATTCAAAGGTAAATGAACTTCTTGTTTAATTTCGCCTCAATTCAGAATGCGTTGAAAAACGTGAAGTGAAGAACATTTTTAAGTGTAAACACAGTCGTAGTTTCACAACAGATTCTAATCATTATAGTAAATGAATAACTAATGCATAACTAATAAAAATGCATTCGTGTGATGCATTCTCTTTATTTCAACATAATTGAATTGATTCTCTCATACCAACTACTTTACCTATAGTTTTAGATAGATCTAAAAGGGTAAGCAACTTTGCTGCGGTGCACGTGATCGATAATCACCTATTAGTTAGTAACTACACTTCTATGAATAGAGTGTTCCATTTAAACCGACATTAATCGGTAAGATCACATCCTAACATATTGTTAATTTCTTAAAAGATTTTTATTAATTATTTACTAAATTGTATAATAAAAACACAGATTTTGTACTTTTTTACCTTGCCATTTAGTTCAAAAGTCTGAACTGAGTGTTCTAGGTTTTGTGTTATAACTGCTTGGACGTAACTTTTAATTTATTTATTAATAAGTTCTATTTTTACTAAATTTCTAAAAATTTCATGTCTTTTATTAAAAGATAAATAAAATAACACTCAATCCAGATGTACATCCAAACAGGTAGAAGCCACACTAATCATAAAGTAACTGTGAACCAAAATGCCCCAATTCTGGCTCTATCTTTTGTCACCGGGTAGAAGCTCAACTCAACTTTTGGGCAATTTGTTAGAAGCTAAAATTGCCCAAAAGTTAAAGTTAAACTCTAATATTTTGAAGACAGAGCTGTCGCTGTGACTGTCAACCCTTCTTCTATGTGTTTATTATAATCTTAATCATCTATTTATCGTATTTAATGTCACTGCTTCTAGAATAGCAGCACAGTTGACTCGCAAAGAAGGTTTAAGCAATAACCCTTAAATAAGTGTAGCGTAGCGCCATCTATCGCAATATACAGTTATTAAAACAAGCAGGCACTAGTTTCATTGGAAACACATTGTTGTTACTAGATGTTATTAGGTAGGCAATATGATAAATTGTGTATTGATTGTTGAGTAAAGTAGGTTTATATCTAGAATATGGCTCAACACCTCATTAATAATGCATCATTTTCTTTCTGTGTAGAGCTAGTTTGTTGATTATAAACGATGTTGATTATTTTCTTGCTGGACAAAGACTTCATTGCGGGATTTACTAACATTTTAGTTTCCATTTTTTTAATTAAGTTATGATTAAAGTAAGTAGCCTCTACCGACAGACACTATAGCGGCACTTTAAAGTTCCTTTGTGCTCAGCTAAAAAAACTTAATTAAATCACTCAGCTATTTTTAAACCAACGCTACGGCACGCCCTAATAATATGCATTTTCAGATTAGCATACTCCGTGATTCGCAAGTTCGTTGACCCCGAGTGCATCGCTACACTGCTACGGCGTAGTAGTAAAATAGACTTCAACGCGTTGTGTTAAGGTTTATTTTTGATTGAGGGAGAACCTACCCTCAGTGGACCCACCCTTTGCGATAATCTGTCTGGTTGTAATGACGTTAGTCGGGCCCTGATATCCGCGCAGTTAGTTAGTTGGAGAATCTATAGGGATTTATTGGGATTTTCTTACTTACTTTGATTTGTTTTGGTAGATAATGAAGTAGGTACTTATTTTATAGGTAGTGTAACTTCAAATTTGTAATTTAATGTTATAAATAAAGTTTATTCTAAAAAAAATCTTTAAATTTATTTAAATATTGTACAATGTTCCTGTAAAAGAGAAATACCCACTTATTACAACCTACTATAAGTTACTATACTTATCAAATCCCTTATTTTACTTGCCAAAAGAAAAAACCCCTCTTTCTACTCATCACTCCAAACCATATGATTTATAATCTCACCACATAATTTCTTACACCACTATAATTCATAATCAAATCACACAATATACCATGATCAGTGGTTTTTAGAAAACCGACGTGAAGTAAGGACGATGTTCCTGCGTTTCGTTCGGTGAGTTCGGTATCCGGTGCCTAATTTTCTCAAAGGCCAGCAACGCACCCCCAACACCCACAGTGTTGCGGGTAGTCATTGGCGGCGGTGATCACTTACCATCAGGTGACCCGCATGCTCGTTTACTTTGCTGTATGATATTTAAAAAAAACACGAGAGTGCACCGTGATTGGCGAGGTCGCGTGTAATGTGTTTAGTGAAGCCGTACACTCGCGCGCAGCCTTCAATACGTAGGGAGAGCGTGATCGATGTACTTGGGAGAGAGTAAATCGGATTTAATTCATCATTTGCTTATTGCTTTGATTATGGTACAGGTTACAATGATGAGGTAAAGCATAATTTTCTGTATAGTAAAATAAATAAATGAGTAATAGCCTATATAATTATGCCCCATAGTTGAGCACAGGCCTCTTTCTCGGATAGTGAGAGGGTTTAAGCCGTAATCCACAACGCTGGCTCGGTGCGGGTTGGTGAATCACATGATGGATAATCATCCAGTCATGTGGTTTCCTCACGATGTTTTAGTTCATTATTAATACGTGTTAGACATGTACATAATTTAAAAAATACCAAATTAGTGGTACACCCTATTGGGGATCGAACCCGGAACCTTCGGTATAGTAGACCCGTTCCTGTTGCCACTAGGCTACCTCGCACTTATAGTCTTCTGTATAGTAAAGTGTGGGAAAATCTAGTGTCTAAGGAACTTGAAAAACTTTTGGACAGTTTATAAAACAAACAACAACATGCATGTGTTATTAAGGTATTATTTTTGTTATCTCATTACGTCAGCAAAGGATCACAGTACCTACTCCGAAGGATTATCTTCAACGAAATCGGCAGGGTTTAGCGACTACTCACGTGCCTTTTATAATAACGTGACATGAAAGGCTTACCTGTCCTCATATTCATATATGTATAAACGATCTAAGTTAAAGGTATTCTTAAAGGTACGATATTCAGTCAGTAAGTGAGTATTGAATTAAACCTTAAAAAGTTTAAGCCATTCTTAAATTCTTGGGATATGAAAGACATTTTTCATTAACTCAATATTTAATGTTCTTCTTTTTTCTTTCCTTTGCCATTTCCAATAGGTTGTTACATCTGAAAGAAATTTTCAGAACACTTATTATTGCTATTCATGAACAGCTTTAACGAAACAGGCAAAGGCGATAAATATATAGATCTTAAATAAAATGCTGCGATCTCTAATATAGTTACAAATTCTCTGCTTAAAGTTGCCGGTGCCATTAATATCAGTCTACATACTGACTGTAGGTAACCAAAGGCTTCATACACGTGATACCTACAACGTATCATTCTTTGCAAGTAGCTTAGTTATACTTAATCGGTACTGTCTACTTCAATTTACAAGAATTTCTTTTGATGGCCTCTTTGACGGCGGTATACCATATTGTAAAGCGGAAGATTCCGGGTCGGGACAATTAAGTTGAAAATATTTACAAACTTGGCTGGTGTCCTGGGTTCACTCTTGGTACATTTCGTACCTGTAACACTTACTGCGCTTACTCTAGGACTTCATAATTGTAGTTGTTTTTTTTTATTGAGTTCCACTTCCTTATATTCAGTGATAGAATGCTGTGAACTTGACTTATTTAAACTAACCCGAGTCTTGGCAATGACACTAATGTGGATTTCAATGTCTTCTTTAAGGGTAAGACCACGACATTGTGCCGTTAGTTTCAATGATTCGAATGAAATGGATTTGAGAATGCTTTCGTTGTTATAGTATTAGAAGGAAGGAAAAATAGTGTCAGAAGAAAATCTAACTTTCAACAATGATGCTAGAAGACGTACACATTAAATGGTAAAGAATGAAACTATTAAAATATAGCAATGCAATGTAACTTTTTATGTATTATATATATTTTTTTATTTTGATAAGCTATCTATCATAGAATTTATTGCTTTATAAGCTTGGAGGTTATGTTAAATTAAGCAAATTTTATTTAAATTACATTCTAAATAAATAATTAACTTTACCAGATTGTAACAAAAGATATTTTTAAATTCAATAAGGGAATTTACATCAATTGTTTTAATTGACTTGACTTAGTTTATCGAGTAGATATCAAAACTAAGCTTAACCATAGTTTAAATTGTCCCTTTTTATTTTATCAAGTTTTCTTTTTAACCTAATTCAGAAAGTCATTGTCACCATCTGAGAATGTAATCACCTGGATGACCATAGACGCCCACGTTTAAATATTTATAAAAACGGTGTAAGGACAAATAAAAGACACACATAAAAAAAAGTATAAAAAAGTAAAAATGTTTAGTAAAAGTAGATACAGGGTGAGCTAATCGAATCCCTACAATGGCAAAGCAATTTTATGCCAAAAAACATAGTAAAACGATTACTTTTTTAAAATCAGTAGAAAATGGTTATTCTTGATCAACCCGTTTTATATATTTTTTGTAAAAATCATTTTCTACTTAATAATAAATATTCAATGGTCATCTGAAATAACGTTTTCATCTAAGGATGCTATATGCCCTAGGATGCCTTATATTTGAAGTTGGAAAATTAATGGTTTCGGTTCACCCTGTATAAACAACCGAGTACAGGTATGTTCAATCAAAGGTGGTTTATGTCATGCGGGGGTTGTTCATCGATTCATTTCAGTAATTCATCGTTTGACCTGTAACCTACCCCTTTGTCACAGAGGGTTGTTAGCCTTTGGGGGTTGGTGATATGTTGGTAAATATATTAGTTATTGTTAGTTGCATTAGCATGTAAATTCGGAGATATTATATAGTTTTGAATAAAATAAAAATTCAGATCCACACAACACAAAAAATATAAAAAGTGCTCAATATTTTACAAAATAAAGTATGTACCATAATCTCATATAACAAATTACGGATCCATATCACGGGATATTGTATCGGAAACAAAAGCATCACATTGTACATCCGTATTTACGAGTAGGTCAGGAAAAATAACAGCTTGTTCCAGCCACAATAAATTACAATAAAATAATATCATCCCTTTTTACTACGTGCACATACTATCCACTTAATAATCTACGTCGTACATTACCATACTTTATTACGACAAAATATTCAGGTCACTTTATACTACTCGTGTTCTGAATATACTTTCCATTTAATATATCGAAGGGACAAACCTAATATCTATTGTTAAGAACCACACGCAGAAATGGACTGTATGCCTTAGTGTTAAGGGTGATTTTTGTGTGTTGGTTTTGGGAGGTGGAAAATTGAATTTAGTCTGGAGGCTGCCAAATGCTGCATTCGCTTAGATCAGGTGCTTTGGCGCAGGGTGACGTAATTGACGCTAGAATATAACGATTTTAGGACTAGCTGTCCAAAACTTGGCAAAATAATTAATACACTAGTGGCCGCCCGCAACTCCGTTCGCGTGGAAGTCGGTTTCCCATGGGAATGAGAAGTTTTCCCGCGGTATAAAGTACCCTATGTGTTAAACTGATGTATAACCTATAATACTGCAAAGTGTCATCCAAATCCGTCCAGTAGTTTTTACGTGAAAGAGTAACAAACATCCATCCATACTCCATCCACTCACAAACTTTCACGTTTATAATATTAGTAGGATGTGTATTTCTACCCCGTTTCACCCCTTGGGGTTAAATTGTAAAAAATATGTGTAATTAGCTGGGTTTTTCTTTTACCTAAAGAAAAGGTAGTGTACCATTAGGTACGAAATTAGTCAGTGAGTGAGTATTGAATTACTTTTTGACTTTAATTAAACCTGAAAGAAATTCGACGCATTCTAATTCTTGATTTGGGAAAGACAAGCTTGTTACAACTTAAAGTTATTTTCAGAAATCTCATTATTTTATCGATGATCTATTTTTACGAAGCTGGCCAAGGCGATCAATATTTTGTTTCAATATACGTAACTAGTTACGATTTTTAATTCGAGTACTGATAGGATACAATTTAGAAATGCAAATGGCTTCGCCCCCAGTCCATTGTATATCTAACACCAATTTACTCTTTATTTAAATTTTACATTGTTATAGTTTGAGTTTTTAATAACAGATTAATTCCAAGTTTGCCTACATCCAGACATAAGGAAGTGTTGACAAAAATCAGCTGCTAAATCAGCTGTGTGTGTTACCAAAGAATATGGGATTTTCTAAGAAAATGGTAACTTTTACCGAAAATATACGTGTGAATTAGTTAGTCTTATGTACTCGTAGGTGATGATATTTAGTGGTATAGTGACGTATTTCCTGTTTAACGCTACTTCCGGGAAGCACAAGAGAGTCGCAATCAATTCGTCGCCCGGGAAGACAGGGTGCGTTAGGGTGGAGGGTAGCGGCATTTATATTGTATGGGGTGTGTACTTTCTCAGTAGTTATTTTTTATCTGTGTCTATCTAGGAAAGTTTATTTTTTGAGGATTTGGTAAGAAATATAGTTCACGTATAAGGTGCTTATTCTATTAATCATAATAATGTGTAATATATGATTTTTAACTGGATTAATTTTAACAACAATATTTTTTTTTATCCTGTAATGACTTTGCGGAATGCTTTAAAAAGTCTAGTAACCAATAGAGGTCTGCTAGAGTAACGGCGTAGTTATAAGGGGCGGGCGGGGTTTGTTTACGGGTGGTGGTGGCGGGACGCGGCGGGGTCGCGGCGGCGCGGGGGCGGGGGCGGCGGTCGATAGCCGCGCGCAGCAGGGGCCCCGGGCGCCGCCGCGCGGCACACCCGCTGCATGCGCCCGCCGAGCGCCCATGGGCCCATGGGCACGGTGCTCAGCTTCAGCCCGCGAGAGCGGCGACGCTCGCCCGCACCCGCCGCCCCGCTGCCCGACCGCCCGCCGCTAGCCTACTCCTACGAGCGACTCAACAACGCCAAGAACAGAGAGAACGACGAGCGCCGAGCCACCCTCGACGACGCCGCCAAAATCATCAACGAGAAAACAGCGCTCGAGAAGAACCTGAAGAAGCACTCGCTGTTCATCAACGCGCTGTCATGGAAGCGGTTCTCGACGGCCAACAACAACAAGAAGAAGCTAGAATGCAAGAGCAAGAGCGTGGCGGCGTTCCGGCCGCCGCTGGCGGACAACGCGCCGCTGGACCGCAACCGGAACGCGGCGGTGATCGCGCGGCCCGACGTGGCGCGCGCCAACGCGCTCAACAACAACGTGGTCTACGAGAAGGTGTGCGCGCCGCCGCCGCCGCCGCGCAAGACCGTGATCCAGGCGTCCACGTCCGAGCTGCTGAAGTGCCTGGGGCTGTTCCTGCACGCGCGCTGCCACCGCCTGCGCGACTTCCAGGCGGGCGACGCCGTCATGTGGCTGCGGACCGTCGACCGCTCGCTGCTGCTGCAGGGCTGGCAGGTACGAGCACCAGCTTATATAAACAACCTACGTTTTGTTGAAAACGGACATTTTGTAACGTCAAGGGCGAAAAGTGTAGACAGATTTAGATTTTACGTAACGCCCCGAAAGCAAATGATGTTTGCTGTAACGTTCAACCTCTCTTCGTTCTTTTCAAATTATCTCGTATTTCTTAAAGTATATTGCTACACTGCCGTTGTGTATCAAGCATCGTTTATTTGTCTGAATTAATTGTATGTCGTTATTGAGAGAGGGGCTTCCCAACTTCCGATACTACAGTTGGGATTTTCAGCCAATTTTACATTAAGTTCCTACTTCACCTGTATAAATCTAAGTCTTCTCCAATCAAGTAAAAAGCATACTTTCTCTACCCCCAAATACCATACATCACCTGAGCTCGACATTTCACAAACATTCATTCAATATGTATAGGGGAATTTCGAGGTACAGCCCACAACGTGACATGATAACCGAATTGCTTCGCGGCCGTACAAAATATAGGATAACGTTTGTTAATCGCTGTTCGTACACCCCTCAACGCTATGATGTCTCACTTGGTTCGAATTGACGGTAAATATGAAATATAAATTGTTGTGTAGCGTCGAGGGTGACTGTCAGGAAAATCAATAGTCTACGTTTTGCAAGAAGCGTGGTGAAATCTATGAGACGGCAGTGTTTTGTTTAGAAAGAGATGGAAATAGCCAAAGAGGGTTCTTCAACCCTTTGTTTTTGGGTTTTATGGGTTTATTCTTACCCTAAGGAAACCTACGTAGTTTGATTAGATTAAGTTTGTTTTAAGGATATCGTAATGTAGGGAATAAGTCGCAGGATTGTCAATATCTTCTTAATATTGACTTTCATTTCTAAGTAAACATGAGATAACTACGGTTACTAGTGAGCAGCCCAAGTTTGGCAGCTTTATACATTGATTTTTCGGAACTACAAAATGTTTTTATCGATTCAAATTGATTGCGAAAACATCGTAAAGCATTCATTGCATAATTTAAATGGAGAAACGTAAGTGGAAATACATATAAACAGACTGTGCGATTAATAGGAGATATGATAATAGGTATGTAGCGTCTATCTTTCAACAATCACAAAGAGTAACTTAAGTTTGTCACTTTCTTCTTCAAAGTCTACATATTAACTCAGATTACTCCAATTATCGATTATAAACTAAAACTCACAGCTATTTAACACAAACTAATGAATTGCGTGCTTTGACTTTTAATCAGCCTAAATTCGCCTTTATACATGTTAATTTTAATCGAAATTTCCGTTTAGCTGACGCAGAGTATAATGTTTATCAAAAATTCATAGCATATCTAAAAGTTAGCTAGTTGTTGGAGTTTTTGCTAAATAAACTAAATTCGGGTCAAGCCTCCGGGGAGGGAGCACTAAAGTTATTAGTTTTATAAGCAAGAAGGTTTGTTAGGCCGCCATTAAAATAACGATAATTTATAGGCTTCGCAAAAAATTAAGCTACCCGCCAATTTTTTTCTTTAAGTCTATTTGACTTGAGAAACTTGTGGAATAACTGCAAAGTCTGTTTAAAAGAGAGCCTTTCCAGAGAGATTCGCGGTATTATCGCTAGATAAAGCGCGTTCCTTTTTTGTATGTATGCAATGCGCGGTGTATGTGTACAACTTTACAGAGTTTCAGATATGCTTGAAAAATATAAAATCAATATTACCTATATATTTCAAGTCCACTACCAATGAACACTATTTTATTCATGTACAGTCATCGCTCACAATCCAATAAAGCATAACCTTGTATTCATACGTTTGCATTTAAGTTTATTTCTTTACCGCGTCGACTTTACATATATTATGTAGGTACTTAATAAGCACCGGGAAAGAGTCCCGCATTTCCCCTACTTTATGCCCAAGTCTAGGGTTATTACTGCCTTAAAAAGGCTAGAATGTAACGGGTAATTAAAATCTTTTCGTAATTAAAGTGGCCACAGAGCACTTTTTAATGATGTGCCATTTCGTAGCTCGTAGAAAGCGTATGACTACGAAATGCTACGGATGTGCTACGAGATTTTGCAGACCATTTTTTGTTAATTGTCTGTGAATTTTATAATACGTTGTGCCTGTAATTCTAGGAAAAGATTCAGCTAGTCGAAAAAAAGTTGTAAACGAAAAACGTTGTTATTTAGGGTCGCGAACATTACTTGAAATTAAACTCATTGTAATGGATTATTGTTAAAAATTTGAGGTTACAAGACAGAATTGAGTTCATATTTCTAAATCATTACAGTCAGTAAGCTAATGTTCGTAATGATTTTATTTTAAGTTCCAGCATTAATGTAAAGCTGTTTTTGTAAATGTAACTCAACATACAAAACTTTAGTAAATAAACTTCCCAACACAAATATTAATATTTCTGATGAAAACCTTCAATATTGAAGGCAAACAAGCAATTAATCTAAACGACAGCAAGGTAACAAATAACGATCCATTGTGCCCGCGAATAAAGAAAACTTTATAGAATGTAATATCTCGCTTGTTATGAAAGTAATAAACGTTAGCGGGGTTTTATATTAAATATATAGGTTTATGATCTCGTTTATTTAACAAGAAAATTAGTCGTTATTATGATATAATTAGATTTTTGATTTAATCGGAGTTTTACAAGTTAGTTTTAATATTGTCCAAGACGATCTGTTGTTAAATCAAAAGTTGACAACAGGTAAAAAAACTTTAATTTATTGAATCTATATGATCACATATCCTTACAATGTGTAATGTGCATAAGCACTTTGTAGGAAACTTATGTAGGCTGGAATACTGGCAGCTATTGTTTTATATTATTTAAATAGATTCTAAAGAAGAAACAATGAGATATTGACAGCATCCTTCCAGACTCAGTCATATTTTCGTGCTCGGACTGTGGGCACATAACATTAAAATCACTTTTATGCTTTGAATATAAAGCTTTAATAAAAGATTAAAATCTTTTATTTTCTTTCACGTTTCCCCAAACGTTAGTTGGTGGAGGTTTTTACATGATGGGGTCAGTTTAACTTGTTTAATTATTTATCTTCTCATTTCATTTGTTTACTCCACATTTTAACCTGACTGGTTGTTAGCTACAACTATTGGGTCGAATCACTTTTACTTCGGAGCTTCCTAACTTAGGTAGGCTAGGAAGACATGTGCCTGGAAGTGATGCCGATTTTGATTAGTATCAAAATCTTTTTCGTAGGCGGTGGGATGTAATGTGCATAAGCACTTTGTAGGAAACTTATGTAGGCTGGAATACTGGCAGCTATTGTTTTATATTATTTAAATAGATTCTAAAGAAGAAACAATGAGATATTGACAGCATCCTTCCAGACTCAGTCATATTTTCGTGCTCGGACTGTGGGCACATAACATTAAAATCACTTTTATGCTTTGAATATAAAGCTTTAATAAAAGATTAAAATCTTTTATTTTCTTTCACGTTTCCCCAAACGTTAGTCAATGTAATAAACACATACATATTGTACTTTCAACAAAACTGTGAAACAAAAGAAAATACAATATGCAACCGCCATGATGCGATGCAATCGATGAAAAATGTAACGATCCCAATTAGTGATGTCTGTTGATGCTAGTTATATCTTTTTTATCGATAACTTTTATTTTTCATCGATCAATATTTACAGATAGAAACAGACATACAGTGGGGTACGAAGTGCAGATGCCTAGATATTAAAAAATAAAAATACACACCACACGACAAACTTAAAACAAGCTTGCTTTTAAAAACTTTTTATAATTGTGGGTGGTGTCGATTCGGTAAGAGAACAAAGTCTTATTTTATGCCCACTACTGGATTAAAGGCTCTGAGGCTTTTTATAACATTGTAAAATGGCGCTGTTGCCAAGAATTATTGATTTGAGTGCAGTTAAGATTTTTTTACGAAGACGTCAAACATCTCAGTCTACCCGTGACCACGGCAATGAGTTTAATTTCAAGATTATTTGTTTTGTTGTGTTCCAAATTAGATTGTTGAATTATTTTAATCGCAATTAAACGTTTCGATCAAGATCAACGTCAGCTTCCGGAAAAGCATATTACATTTTGAGCGTATATTTTTAATCTACTTGAGGCTTCATACTTATCGACAATTTGTCAGAGATCGATCGATACAGCTATATTAAAATCTAGATAGATAATTATGTGTTATTTTTATAAAAAATAGACCTTTTTGGTACGAAAATTAGCCTAGAAAGAAGTACTTAATCTAATCTAACCACGTTGTCATACATCCCAACTACAACAGCCTCCCCTCGTTCCAGGACGTGGCCTTCATCAACCCCGCGAACGTGGTGTTCGTGTACATGCTGGTTCGTGAGCTGGTGGACGGCGACCGCATCGCGCGCCCGCAGGACCTGCAGGCGGTCGTGCTCACCTGCCTCTACCTGTCCTACTCCTACATGGGCAACGAGATCTCCTACCCACTCAAACCCTTCCTCGTCGAAGACTCCAAGGACAAATTCTGGGACCGCTGCCTGTTCATCGTCGACCGGCTGAGCTTCAACATGCTCCGGATTAATTCCGAGCCGGGGTTTTTTACCGAGGTGTTCACGGAGCTCAAGGCGTGCGGCGCGGAGTCGCCGGCGCCCGCGCACCCCGCCCCCGCGCCGCCCCCGCACGCGCTGGCCGCCGCCTGACATACGGAGGTGGCGGTGCTGCGGCTGGCGCTCGCCGACCGCCCCAGCCGGGTCTGATGCCGGCTTTACGTCACCGAGGGTTTTGGTCAATCGTCTTCTCGCTTTCAACTCAGAATGCTAAAGGAATAGGGCGAGCCTCGGCTGTCGATCTTGCACCAAAGTTATAACTAGTTATGGTTCTAGGTTCTTAACATGCCGTACTTTTCGGTTTAGGAAAAATGGCATTCCAGCGCCTTATCGTTGAAATCTTATGGAAATATTACGTCGTTACCAGTTCAAGGAAGTTAAATGACCTTATGGAGTGAGCACGCAATGAGTCATGCTTCAGGAGGTGGGTGCTCAGAATCATCACAATCTGATTTGGCATTCGCGTGAGTGAAAGCAGTAAAAGTCCAAGTTCAATTCGACAGGCAACAATTAAATGAGTCTCGAGGTAGGAGTTATTGATCAACGGTTTTGGTAACCCCAAAATGTGGGTGGCAAATGTAGTGAGCAGAGTCAAGTCTCATTTTGAATTCACCGCTAACGTGACCTCGATGATTCCATTTAAAAGTAAAATCAATACGAATCACCAGTTTTTTTTACTATGAGCTTACTGATTGACACGCCCTCGGTAGAAGATTGACCAAAATTTTCAACAAGTCGAATTTACTCGAATGCGACTGCGAACGACTGACGAGTGATCGGTGATATTATAGAGATTATGACTTTTAGGAGGATGGGAATATGTGATAATGTCAGTTGCATCATCGTTCATAAAACTATATAATAACCCAGCCCATCAGAACTCAATTATTAAATACTAGAGCCTGTCGCCACCTCTCGCCGTTCGTAGTAAATAAAATATGCGGTAAGATACTTACAAGTATGAATTAGTGTTTTTGATTTAAGAAATAACATTTTCGAATCTGCAAGATTCCTAGGAACATGTTAGATGATTTGTTTAATTCTAAAGATACGCTGCAAAACCATCTTAATTTCTAGAAAATTCGGCATTACATCATGGTATTTCTAAATATCACAATTGTAAATGTTGTATTTTCGATTTAATTTCACTTGTGTACGGTATTGTATCCGGTCGATTGACGTGTTTAGTCCAATTACTTATTCGCGGGTAGATGTAAGAGTTTTCGTAAAGTAGAGAATGTTGTTCGTAAAAAAATCAGTTTTAATCAGAAAATGTTGCCAAATAACTTCGTCTAAGTTAAAGAAGTGATCGTTTCTGATTGAAAGTGACTTAGATTAGTTGAATAATTAGAAAAATATCTGTCAGGCGGGAGGATGCAATATAACTCCGGTAAAAACCTTCTATGAAGTGTACGTACCTTGTAATGTTATTAAAAACCAAAATGATACGAAATCGACAATTTGGCTCAAAGCAAGTCGTCATTAACAAAAAGTTTACTGTGTCATAGGTAAAATTTTGCTGGCGATAAAGCGTTTTGTACAGTTATATCGAAGTAAAGTAAAATGTTAGTATAAGGGTAGAATAGCTTAGTTAAATTGTTGGTGGGTAAATGTGAAAGCACTCGTTACTTTTTGGTTGTATTAACTATGTTTGTTAAGTTAACCTTATTTTAATTTATACGTTTAGTAATATATGATTTTTATTGGCACTAAATCTTAATGCATACTTATTTATATTACAATTTAATTTGGGATGATTATAAACTAAATGTAAATTATTGTTTCTTTACGATAAAATCTTAGGGAAAATGAAAAAAAAATCGAGTGCATTGTTAAGTTTCCGGCAAGTTCTTGTGTGTGAGAGGGTCGAATAGGTATTAAAATGTTTGAAATAAAAGGATCATTCCAAAACATAACGACTAGGTAATGTAGATGTCTGTGATGTTATTTATTTAGGTTGTTTTTTTTGGTCACAGCAAAACAGCTTTTGTTTTTATTAGGCATCGTGTGAGTTTACACTAACACGAGCCTCTTATAAAATTACATTTAAGAACGTGATGTATAGTTTACGAAAATTATAAACTTTATTATGGCCTCAGGAACAATTTAGAGAAACATTCCTTACTTTAAAGCAAACATAACGTAATCTATAGCCGTTATTATTATTTTCAAAAGAAATGGCAAAAAACTCTGTTATATTTTTTAAAAAATATTATTATGAACCAATTAAATAAGGTACTTAATTGTTGTAATCACCATATTTATATTGATTTAATTGAATAACAATGTCAAGTGAATATATATTTAGTTTTTTTTATTAATTACGATAATTTACCGGCTTTTAAAGTAAAAAAATGCTGATGCCGTCTCTATATTTCTTAATTAATGAACTGTATATTATATTTTAATAATTATATAATGTCACGGTAAATATTGTCCCTATCTGTATAAGAAAATCTTTAAATAAACACTGAAAATAATCAAGCAAACACTTCTGAAGAAAATGATTACTTCGGGTTTGGAAATCCTTTTCATTTCACTGTCGTAGAGTCTTAGATAAGGATTTCTTATAAATCAATAAAGGTTCTTATGATCTAAATAAAACCACAAGTCGGCTGAGGTACATCTGTGCCACTTATAGTGTGTAAGGAAACTACACTCAATAACTTAATTAAAATAGTATACCCTAATTCTAATTCTAAAACGGTTTACTGCATGAGTTTGTACACTTTTAAAGTAGTTCAGAATGTGTGTTTAAAATAGACTTGTGTTAACATTGGATGTCACCAAAGAGTTCTAATACGTAATCATCATGTCTAAGAGCTTACGGACTATTCAATAAGACGGGTACCTTAAGATGGAAATAGGTATAAAAAAGTTTCTGAAAATAATGTTGATACTTACTTTTAGCTTTCCATCTACGGATTCAAGAGATACTCGGAAGCTACAGCTTTAAAATAATTCTAAATACGATCTTTAGAACATTCCAAATAGAAACTACATTTCACCTTACGGCCGGTTATCGTATTGATACGAGTAACCAAAACATTACTAATTTGTTGGGTTGGTAGGTTAAGGCAAAAGAGCTGTTTTAAATTGCATTTTCCTTAAAAAACAGCCGGACATTAGGTACCTACCTACTAAGTATTCTAGTATTGAATTGAATTGTTTAACAGAACAAAATAACGAAAAAGCGTTCAGCGGGTGACTGAAAATGATAAGTGTCCAATCCAAATCATGTAACTCACATTTGTTAATTAAACTATTGTAAATATACCCAATTATTGAAGAAAAACTTTCGTATACACAAGTTAATGAGTTTTATTTCGTAATTGTATGTATTTTTATTTAAGATTAACTAATGAATGATTCACTTTCTCGAGGTAAAAAGTGCTTAGGTACGTCTATCTATGTTTAGCAGGGATAATTAATTGTGAAAGATTTTTTTCAACACACTTACTTAGAAAGTGAGCCCTTTTGAGGACGAAACACCGTTTTAGGGCCATAAACCGACCTATTACACACTAGTGCATAATAAAACGATCCCCACAAAGTTAGGTAGTGCATTACTGCAAATTATATGCTAGGAAACAGAGCTATTTCAATTTGATGGAATAATACAGTTTTTTTTTGTAGCAACAAAGAGGTTTTATGTCAATGAAAATCCATTTACATATTTAGAATACCTAAATAAATGTGTCCATATAAGAAAAAAAACATTTATTATTATCAAATTACTGATAATTAACAGTAATTTGTTACGAAATAATTGTACAATTTTATCTCAAAATAGTATATTATGATACAAGTGCGCAATGTTGTTCATTATACACGAGGCTGAGGGTTGAGGGTTGCGTAAATCAGCCAAGTGTATACTGAACATGTTGCTCACGAGTACCATACGCATTTTTTCAACACACTTGCGAGGAAATACAATTATTTACTTACAACAAAGAAAACTTTCTTCTTTATAATATTAGTTGTTAGTAGGTATTGATTGATCCCCTCCCTTTCATAAAACCTTGTTTGCCTTATTATTTTATTGTTTTTTTAACCTAAACTGTCCCAAACTAAATTGTTGGTTATTACCATAGTGTTTTTCTTAAAAATAATAAATGAAATAAAATATAAGTATCTACTTATATTGCAGTTATTGTACCGAGGATGTTAGGGACCTACCTATTCTATTTATTGTACCTATTTCTATTTCGATACATAAAAAGTTAATCAATATACCTATACTTTGATATTGAAATTCGTTTTCTGTAGGTATGTGAACTGCTTGATTACTTGCATGCGGTTAATTTATTTGAGGAAATTGAAAAAAAAATAGGTCAAGTGAGAGTCTGACACCTGCATGAAGGCTTCCGAATCTAAAGAAAATTACACAAAATTGCGATTGTTACTCAGATATGTATGTTATTTTGTTTTAAACCTTTGGGTAGGGAACACTAAAAACCAACTAAGATGCAAGTAACTAATATTTGATAGTTAAATGAAAAACTAAAACACGAAACCGCAGTTCATTTAAATTAATTTATTTCAATAGTAGATTACATGCATGCTTTCATGTAGGTATATAAACGATACTCTTACCTACACACGATTCTACGTTCTATCTGAAATAGACGACTTAAAAATGATTTTCTTTAAACAAAACATGTTTTTCCTACATTTAATTTTCTTAACATCCTTGTTGGGTTATTATTCTTGTAATGGTAAGTAGATGATTGTTATTAATTTTATACCTTTCTACAAGATTTTGGAAGACGAAGACGAGAATATGAAGACACGATTTTGAAATATAACTGCTTATCAGTTACACCTGCAGATGTCTCTTTTGCGCTGCACTAGGAATCGGATAGAGAGAGAACTCTCTTAATACTTTCAAACTGAGCTTTCAAAGGTAAAGTTTTGCCTTCTGAATCGTGACACTTGTTCGTGTCCCTCTTTTTAAAAAAGTACGCCTAAATTTCCAACAAATTTGCGCGCTCTGTTATTTATTACTCTGTATTTTGTAAGAAGTACCTAAACCGACTATACCCTCCCCCGTCGCCCGCGCGCCCGCCACGCAAATTGCGTAGAGTATTTAACCGTTCAGAGGCATCTAATAAATTTGTATGGAAAAACTGTTTTTTTTTAAATATTAATTTTAATTAGTCGTTGGTTAAATGTTGTTGGGATCGATGTAGAAAAGCTGCCTACAAGAGGTGATGCGCTAATTAAAATTAACCCTGTATAAGAAGACTCAAGACTTGTACTGGTAATATTATGAATAATTTTCTTGTTTACAGGACAAATACTGGACGAAAATGATCACAGTCATGGACTATGTACTGATGACGCCAGCTGCGACAGTAAGTGCACAGCAGACAACTTTGTGGGAGGTCGCTGCGGTGAAAACATGCCGAAGTATTGTATATGCTACTATTAGGAGTCAACTGGAATTAATATGATATGCTTCACTAAAAGTTGTTTTTTTTTTTAACGAAAGACTGTAGAGATAGTTTTTGGACTTTATACTCCTTTGCTGTGGGATTCCACGGGAAAATCGAATATGCCCTATTGAGCGTTATAAAGGTGTCACAAAAGTTCCTTAGGTTTCTAATAATCGCAACATCACTCTCCACTTACTAATTTGTTAATTTTAATGGGTAAGATAGTTCTAAATTACTATTTATTTTATAGCATTACATATGATGTTAAAAATGAGTTAACTTCTTACTGTAATGGGTTTAAAAAAGGTAGTTTTAGCCCGTAGCAGTCATTGTTTTAAAAATAATGGCCTCGATTCCAAGGACGAGACGCCTCTTGACGGCGATACTTTAATTTGGTTTAGAGTGTTTTCAGAATCGGGGCCAATATGTAGGAACCCAATTTAAATGCAAGAGTTTTGTTGACAGAACCGGTCTACTCTTGCCAGGGGTACGTTCGCAACGTACGTCTAAGTCAGGCAGCTCAATCTTAGTACAAAACTGATGGAAATGACACTGTATAATAGTAGAAAATAAGGATTTACTTATTTCCTTGTACTGTTTTGCTTTCATGTAACTTTTAATTTGGTAGGATTATAATGGATAGTTAGTACTAAATACAGAAACCAGGGGCGCTGCAATCATTTGAGTGTTACTGCTTAATATAAATTGCATGTAAAGAGACTGACACAAATTTTAAAAATGTAATAGTTTTATGCAATTATTAGAACACATTACTGCTATAATCAAATATATGATATATTTTTAAAATTTCGTACTTATTAGTACGGATTTCATGAGAAATACACTTTTTGCAATGTATTTTTTTAATTTAAAGGCAAGTGCTTTCGAAAGTTGGTAACACTAAATATGGTGCCTGCCTTGTGTTAGCCATTGACAAAACAATGACAGAACAACCATTCGTTCGGTAGCTTAGAGTATTTCGCCGAAAAACCATCTAAGACGAAGGTTGTTTTTACTCTTACAGTTTTTTATCATGCCATCTTGACTTGATTTTGCTATTTACGAGTAGGTATTTATTACCATTGATTTAATTTAGTTTAGTTAGTACCTATAACTTTATCTGGGATTTAATTGATTTCGGACTTAAATTATTTCTTCTGCTGTGGGCAAAAAGTTGAAAAAGAATTTAAATTAATGTGGCAAAAAGGGGAGCCGATGTTCATTATTAAAAATTATATTTCCCGCGCATTATTTTCTTCGTTCGCAGACTTAAGGCAAGGGTAATAACCGGTTGTTTTACTTTGAGGTAACGAACACACCCCAGTAAGAAATGAATGACATATTGTCAATGTCACATTATGTTGCGGACCGTTATTCATTCTCAGTGCGATCAGGGGGTTTACCTAAACTTCACAATGGTAATCGACCAAGAAGTACGAACTAACTGACAATTTAACGAAATTAACTGATAAACTTGACAGTTCAACTAGACGACGAAGCAAGTCCCGGTAAGGTTCTGAAATGATAATCGCAACCACACGAAATATCGTTTGAAAATTCGTAAGTCCCCGTACCAATCTCGCGAATGCGATAAGATAAACGAACGATACGTCCCTTTCCCTTTACCTTTAAGTCCCGGTAGACCTTTTCTTGCAAAAGGATTTAATTCCTTACAAACTTAAGCTACAAATTATAAGTGGCTGCTTTGTATTCAGTATACTGGGTGTAAAAGAACTGCTTCCGAAAACAAAAACTGGGCATTGCTGGAGGGGTAATGATTACGTATTGAGAAAAAAAAATTTTTTTTTACGTAATTTTCCGAAATTGCATTAATACAAACAGATTTTGCGATGATTACAAATTAAATAGGGTTTTAATTTAATTTGCAATGTAAATAAATGCAGCTGAACCGATAGTTGATGTGTGAGCGATGATTTCAAGCGGCGAATATCACTTTTCAATCCTTAATAACTTTTTTAAATTGAGTTTTCTGGGTATTCTGCTAGTGAATTTAGTTACTATTGAGGCTCAAGAATACATGGTTTCAGGCTTCGGAAGAGGTCTTTTTACACCCGTTATTAAAAATATCAGTTAGATATTTAAATTTTGTACGATATAAGTCAAACAAACATAAGGAAAGTATTTTGACCTTAAGTCTGAAACTAGTATTTAGTTATTTTTATCTTATACAATCAAAGCAATGCAAAATCTATAACATCTTTGGTAATTTCTCACTAAATAAATAGCCTGATGAGCAATGATAAATCAAAAGCCTAATAAAAATAATGATTAAATTTAAATGTCATTCTATAAAACGATCATTAGTATTATATTATAGTATGGAGTAGTTGTGGCTAAGTGTATGGTTTTTTTGATATATAAGTGAATGACCTTGACATTTGAAAAGCTCTGAGATTTTCTGTATTATCGTTAATGAATGACAACAGATTGCAGGGAGACGTACACACGTAGGATTCTTGACCCGACCGTTTGCACGCAAATAGCGAAGATAGCGCGTTGACAGCAATTTCGGACTGTGATAATAGTAGGAGTGACAGTTGACAGTTACGGACAGAATGAGCCCTTCTAACAGCTGTTGTTTAGACTTCCGGTTTGCGCGCGGGAAAATTGGAAGTGAAAAATTTTTTCGTGAACTTAAAAATTCATTTAATTCTTTCAATTTTGTTAAATAGTGTACATTTTGTATATATTTTTAATAACTATAGTATAGAAGCTTAATTTTTATTAAAATGACGTCTCGGGCGAAACGCAAGAAAAAGAAGGAGGAGGCAGTAATATCAGGGGAAGACTCGCTGCTTTCGGACTCCGACTCTATGCACAGTGACTGCAATTCAGCTAAGTCCGATCCATATAAAACTTATTTCGTTCCCGATTATACACGTCGGTATCCTGAGGATTCTTCAGCTACAGATTTCGTTGTCTTCTTGGAATCAAACGATGAGTCCAAACCTATTTCAACAAGAGATATGATTTCTTTATCATCAACATTAAAGAAATATATAAAAGGCATAAAATATATGCAAAATCTTAATAAATACAAAGTTACAGTTCATTTTGACCGTGCAAATTTGGCAAATAGTTTTCTTAACAATAAGACTTTGTTATCAGAATATAAACTCAAAGCAACTATTCCTGCAAAAACTACTGAAATTACTGGTGTTATTACTAATGTGCCCATTAAATGGTCCAATCAAAAAATTTTTGGAGTGATTAATAGTAATAAAAAAATTATTTCTGTTCGGAGAATTCAAAGGAAGGTTAAAAATGAACAAAACTTTGAATTACAACCGACTAAAACAGTAATCATAACTTTTGCTGCCATTTATCTTCCTGATCATATTGATTTACAAGGCTGGAGGTTTCCAGTTAAGATGTACATTCCACCTGTAAAACAATGCTTTAAATGCCTACGGTATGGACATTTGGCTAAGTACTGTAAAAATAATGTTAGATGTTCAATATGTGGAGATGCACATTCTTTTAAAGAATGTACAGTACCTAGGGAAAAGGCTACATGCTGTCACTGTAGAGGAAATCACATTAGTATATCTGCTGAGTGTCCTATTAAAAAGAAAAAAATTAATGATATTAAAATTGGTTTATCCTCTTTGTCTTATGCTTCAGTTGCAAATACAGAGAGTTTTCCAGCCTTAGGACAAAAGTTTGACCTGCTCAGTCACTTGAAAAAAGATAATAAATCTTTGAATTTATTGGTTGAGGCTATTGTTAAAATAATTACATTAAATAAAACAAAGGAAACTTCCATCAGTACTAAAAATATTTTACAAATATTAAGTGATATTTATGAAAAGTCATCTGCTAATAATCCATCCTAATGGCTCATTTAAAAATAGTTCAGTGGAATGCTCAAAGCATTAAAAGTAATAAATCTGAATTTACATATTTTCTTTATAGTAATGATGTTGATATCGCTTTAATAAGTGAAACTTGGCTTAGACCACATCATACCTTTAACATAAAGGGATACACAATAGTTAGAAATGACACTGGTAATACACATAATGGAGTTGCAATAATAATTCATAACAAATTACAATTCTTAAAAATTGATACTTATTTTGATGATTCCTTACAAAATGTTGCTGTACAGATAAAAATAGGTGGTAAATATATTTCATTTGTTAGTGTTTATTGTCCTTCTAGGTGTCATTATTCAAAATTAAAATTTTCAAAATTAATTGATAGTCTTCCAACTCCAGTCTTTATTGCTGGAGATTTCAATGCATACCATACTTCTTGGGGTTGTCAAAAAGTGGATAAAAGAGGTGAAGAAGTACTAGATTCTTTTGATGAAAATAACCTTGTTCTGTTAAATTCAGGAGAAGTCACGACTGTAGGAACTTCGTCCTGGAGACCAAATGGTTTAGATCTTTCTTTGGTTAGTCCAGCTTTATCATGGGATTGTGAATGGTCTGTTCATGATGATTCCTTTGGAAGTTATCATTTGCCTACAATTACTAAACTTCTGTTGTCTCAAACTCCAGTTACATCTTCAGAACATTGTGTTCACTCTCAAAATGTCAGTAAGAAATTAAACTTGAATTTAGTTAATTGGGATTTGTATGTAAATATTGTTAATACTTCGTTGAATAGTTTTATGATTAATTCTGAATGTTCACTAGAAAGTTATTTGCAGTTTTGTGATATTTTATTGGCATCAGTTGAAAAATCTATGTCACAACAAAAAACGAAAACAAAGTCTTGTTGTCAATGTCAAAATCTTTGTCATTTATGCTCACGTTCCGTTTCAGGTTTTAGGGCAAAAAGGGCAAGACATTCCGTTCCTTGGTGGAATAGCAAATGTGCAGATGCTGTTAAAAAATGTAAAGATGCTTTTGTTGCTTTCAAAAATGATCCTTCTGTAGAAAAATATTTGCTTTTTAAAAAAAATCAGGCTTCTAAGAAATTGACTATAAACTTTGAAAAACAGAAATCTTGGCAAGATTATTGCAATTCTATAAATCGTCTTACTCCAATTTCTCATGTCTGGAATAAAATACGCAGATTTAACAAAACTTTTGTTTCTAGAAGTGAAAATGATCATTGGGTAAATAGTTTTTTAAAAAAATACACTCCAGACTATGTCTCGAAACCTTTTACTTTTGCAGATAACAAATTTCATAGACAAAATCTTTCGTTGCTTGATCCGTTCACAATTTCTGAACTTACTGCTGCCATAAAATCAAGAAAAGATACAACTTGTGGTTTAGATGGTATTTCCTATAAAATGTTTCGTCTTCTCAGTCATAAAAATCTATGTAAATTCTTGATAATTTTAAATATTTTGTTTGAAAATGACTTAATACCAAATCAATGGAAAACTGATTGTCTGGTCCCTGTACTGAAGCCAGGGAAGGATCTTGATAGTCCAGATTCTTATCGACCTATAGCGTTGTCCTCTTGTGTTGGTAAAATTTTTGAGCAGCTGCTCAAACAACGTCTGGAATATTACATCGAATCAAATTGTATTCTTCCTAGTAATCAGTTTGGTTTTCGGCGTGGACGCTCGGCTAGGGAAAGCATTGCACATTTGTTATTAGATGCAAATAAATCCATAAAGGAACGGAATTATCTTGCTTGTAATTTTTTCGATGTAACAGGAGCCTTTAACAATGTAGGTTTAGAAACGCTTGCTAATATCTTGCTATCACTCAGAATTCCAAAAAAAATGGTTCTTTGGATATATAACTTTCTAAATGAAAGAATGGTCTATGTTAAATTGGGTAACAACTTTTATGGTCCACGTAATTCCTATAAAGGCGTCAATCAAGGCGGCATCTTGAGCCCTCTACTGTATATAATTTATATTCATAAATTGAATGAGATATTAGGCGGAAATGTTTCTAATCTGCAGTTTGCTGATGATCTTGTTGTTTATTGTTCTGGCAAAAAACTTAAAGATGTGCAAACGAATTTAAATAATGCCTGTAAAAGGCTTGAAGTCTATTTTTCTTTCTTAGGTTTAACTGTAAATACAGAAAAGAGTAAATCTCTTGTTTTCTCTAGAGATAAAGATTGTAAATTAGAATGTGTATATAATGGTAACCTTATTCCTAACTGTACAGAAATAAAATTTTTAGGTGTAGTATTTCAACAAAATTTAAGTTTTAAAAAATATGTGCAAATATTGATAGATAGAGCTGTAAAAGCTACAAATATTTTAAAATGCCTTACTGGTTGTCGTTTTGGTGCAGATCCTAAAATATTATTGATGCTGTTTAAATCATTAGTTAGAAGTCACTTTGAATATGCTTTTTTTTGCTTTGCTTCTGACAATAATTTTATAAATAAAATAGATAAAGTACAAAATAAAAATCTCAGGATAATTCTAGGAGCCATGAGTACTTCTCCGATTAATTCAATGCAAGTTGAAACTAACACTTGTCCCATTAAATTTAGGTTTGATTATTTGAAAAGAAGGTTCATAATTGATTTGATGAAAACTTCTAATAATGCGTTGTACAAAAAGATTTTGATATCTAATTACTCTTATTTATGTAAAAATTTTGATTTCATTAATTATTTGAAAAATGAAAATATTGCTCAGTATGATATTTTACCTTGTTATAGTGGAACATATGAAGGTAAGTTTTTTAAATTTGATGTCATTATAGACACAAATTTAAAAAATAAATATGAAGTATATGAAAAGTTATCATACTATGATAATTACCGTCAAATTTACACAGATGCTTCAAAAACATCTCAGTCTGTGTCGATAGCGGCTTATGATATTATTTTGAAAATTGCACATGGTTATAAGCTGTCCAATATTTGCAGTATTTTTACGGCAGAAGCTGCTGCTATTCTGTTTGCTTTAGATTTGATTAGTTCTGTAGATTCTTCTGGTAAATGGATTATTATTTCTGATAGTATGAGTGTTCTTCAAGCTATTAATAATCCCCGTCTTTCTAGTAAAATTCATCCTTTTATATATGAGATCCGGGAAAAGATTTATAAATTATCATTGAAACATAAAGAAATTGTCATTTTCTGGACACCAGCACACATTGGTGTTAGTGGTAATGAATTGGCTGATACATTAGCTAGTATCATTACAAATACTGATAACAACATTTGCAAATTAAAAAACATAGCAATTCCCATTTCAGAGTTTCTTCCTGAAATAAAAAATCAAATGATTAATAATTGGTTTCAATTTTGGCAAGATTCTCTTAAAGAAAAGGGCAAGTGGTATTCCGTATGTAACCAAAAAATTTCGTCTCCTTGGTTTACCAAGGGCTCTTTCAAAAATAGAAATTTTTATACAACAATTTGTCGTCTTCGTATAGGTCATGCTGCTTTTAATGAACACTTATATCGCATGAATATGATAACTTCCCCTTGTTGTTCATATTGTAATGAGTCAGTACAGTCATTGGATCATATATTTTTTGAATGTCCTCAATTTCATATTGACAGGTTAATTTTCATTGATGAGCTATTAGAAATTTATAAAACATTAGAAAATATCCCGCGTAATACTCAAGAACTTTTAAAAACAACTGAATGCTACTTACCTATGTATAAATTCATAAAATTTACAGTGTGTAATATCTGATGAAAATGTTTATGTATACTCATAACAAATATATATTAGCATTTTATTATTAAAGACATGGACTTGGTCCTTATTATGTTTGTTTATGAGGAAATAAAATATCGTCAATGTTACTTCTTATTGAAAACTAAACAAAACTAAGTCAACAAGAAAGAAGAAAACCAAATTATTGATGACATGGCTGTATGGGAATAGTCTCTTTGCCTTTCCGCATGACGGAAGAATCTAACAAAAAAAAAAAAAAGCTGTTGTTTATGTTTTGTTTTGCGCGGGATACTGAGTGTTTTTATTTTAGAGCTTTTGACGAAATATTTATTTTAGATTTACATTTACTGTTTGTTTCATACGCCATTTGCGTTGATACGCCATTGAGCGCTGTAAAAGTGTAGATATTTCCAAAGATCATTCTTACTAAACAACCATAAAATTACTTCTGTCTTGTGAAAAGTAAAATAATAAACAATGGCCGGTTACCCCGATCCCGAGGAGGAATACGAGCTCATGTACGCTGATGAGTTCGAAATGATTCGAGAGCAAGAAGCTGAGAGAGGTAACTACTATTTCAAAGGTATTCTTCTCTTAAAAATAACAATTTTCCAATTTCAACATAACCTAAAAATTTCAGAACCAAACATAGTCCGGAAGCCTACAATTCAAGCGAAAAGAAGTTTAGACTTTTCCAATCACTCCATACAAGAACAATCACTAACACCTACTGTAATTGTGACTCCATCTTGTGATATACCATTAACTCCAAATCTAGAAGCTCTCTCAGACACACTCACTGCTGAAACTACCAATAACAAAAGAACCGCTGACGAACTCTTTGGAGATATTGATGATATAAACTTTGAGGAGACAGAACTACCAAGTAAAAGGCAGAAAACAGAGGAGGAAAATGATATGGAGTTGATAGAGAAAATACTTATCAGTAGAAAAATAAAACAAAGTTTATTAGAACCATCCCGGATACAGAGTGATGGAAAACCTCAGTATAATGTGAAGGAGAATATTTCATTAAACATTCCAAGGTTTGTATCTAATTACTGTAACAAACTTAAAAAAAAATGTCTCCAGTTAATGGTTTACTGAAACATTGCCATATTTACAATGTGTCTTTAAGTTGTGTCACAAGACTCACAAGCTACCAAATCTTAAAACTAGTGCCTAACGGAGTTTGTTTACCAATACTTTATAACCATTTTTTGTTTGGCAGCACAATTTAATATCAAATCTTTTTTAAAATTGCCTGCCATTAATCAATTTTTATTTATTTTATTATGCTTCCTTCAGTTTCTGTATTTTGCAGCTATGGGCTGGGATGCCTAGCCAGGATTTATAAAATAGCATCATTTGTTTACAGATTGCAATTTAAAATAAAATACAATATTTCATTACACAAATAAAACTACTTTATTATTGCAGATGGGCATTTTTGCCAGTCACAAATTCGGATGGAGACAGGATGTATGTAAAGTATGATTCTGAAGAGTACTGGGATCAGTCACTGGACACTTCATCAGAACATTATTCATTGAAGACTACTTACGCAGATGCTTGGGTTGAGGCACGGAAGATTGTATGTTGAATTTGAATAATTATTTTCTTTACACTATATATTTATTTCTAGTTGGTATTCTTTTTGCTAGCTTAGTAAACATTTTTAACTTGGCAACAGGCAAGATTATAAAAAGTTTTTAAGTTGAAGTTTATATTCAATTAAACCTAAACAAAGTAATTTCATTTTAATTTTTGTTATTATATATTAACATACTTGATATCTACTTTATATTTCCAGTTAGAATCCAAGCAGGAGTCCCAACAAACAGATCCAACCCCAGACACCGAGCTAATATTAGAACCCGATATCAACGGTAACAGTCTCTGGGTGGACAAGTACCGGCCACAGTCCTACGTGGAGTTGTTGACCGAGGAGCCTGTGAACAGAGCGCTGCTTCATTGGCTGCATTTGTGGGATAAGGTAAATTAATACCTATTTGATTATTGTTGGGTAAATATCAATTTTATTTATGCTTACTAAGTGATTTTTTAGTAAACTTGAAAAAAGTTAAAACAATAGATTTAAAGACATATTTTGTATTATTATTTTTTTGAGTTAAGTAAAGTGAGTTTGTTTTTTTTCGAATTCAATATTTTATTAAAGAACTGCATAAATAGCTGTCTACTTTGGCATAGTTTGAGTGTTATAGGGATTTGTTTGGCATATTTCTAAAGTCCGAATGAAAAAGGGATTTTGTTAAACAATAATAAGGTTTTATTGTTGTATAAAAAAAAAATTGTTAAGCACATGTCCTAGGCACATATTTTTTATTGAAAAAGCCATTTGTAAATTTTTAAAGACTTTCTTTAAAACCTCTTTTCAACTTTTCAGATAGTCTTCAAAAAAGAGGTCAAAACCCGGGAACCCCAACAACGGAACTCCTTCCACAAGCGAACTGGCCAGTTCCAACTATCTGACAAGTGGAGAGGGAAGAGAGAAGAGACAGAGTTAGATCAGGATGGAAGACCCACATATAAAGTGGCTTTGCTATGTGGACCGCCCGGAGTGGGGAAGACCACGCTGGCACATTTACTGGCTAAACAGGCTGGTATAATGCTTTTGTATTACAGTTTTAGTTTTGGAAATGAATATGATGTTTATATAGTTAAGTAACTAGATTTGTACCATTCGGAGAGATTTGTACCATTTACAGTGGATTGTATTTAAGAACCAGTTTCGATGAGAGAACCAATTTGGCAGCTTAATGAATTGATAAATAAAAAATACTTATATATTTTATAAATGTGCATGTTAAATTATGTAAGTATAGATGTTATTACTCAATTACGCTAATGAGGTAGTATGGATTTAGCCGTAAGTTTGTACGAATATAGATTTTAGCCCAGAATAACATGATTATATCATCTAAACTAAATTGTCAAATTCAACGTTAATTTTACAGTTAACATGACGTTTTTAGGAAGCTTAATTAGTTTGCTATTATTTTTTTTATTGTGTCACTTTCGAACGTCGCAAGGGTGAAAGTTAGTTACGACTTAAAAACTTTTTAATCAAAACAGAGGGCGTGTATTGAGAATTCTAAAGTTACCGCAAATTGCTAATATAGATTTGTATTAATAACTAGTGGCCGCGGGCGTTCGCGTGGAAGTCCTTTTCCCGTGGGAGTGAGAAGTTTTCCGCGGTAAAAAGTACCCTATGTGTTATTCTGATGTATAACCTATATTACTGCAAAGCTTCATCAAAATCCGTCCAGTAGTTTTTTCGTGAAAGAGTAACAAACATACATACATCCAAACATACTTACTCACAAACTTTCACGTTTATAATATTAGTAGGATTATACTTAATAAACGTATAATTTCCAGGCTACCGTCCCGTAGAACTAAACGCGTCGGACGAGCGAAGCACGGAAGCGTTCCGCACCGCGATACAGAACGCGACTTCTATGAGGAGTGTCATAGACGCTGACAGACGACCCAACTGTCTCATTCTAGGTAATAAAATTGTAGAAATAATAAAACAGTAATAGTAATAAAAAGGAGAATAATAAGTAATAAACAGTAATATAATAATTGATCAGGTAGGAAAGAACTTACAAAGTGTTATTATACTACTGCTACTTCATCATCATTATCATTACATAGTATAAATCCAAGTCGCTAATTCTGTCTGTTTGTATGTTTGGCTGCCAACTCCTCCTAAACGAGTTGAGGGATTTTAATGCGGTTTTCACCATCCTTTAGGTATTTTTTTCATTTAAATTTGTAAATAAAGAAGATTCGGAAAAAGTTTTTTTAAGTTAGCCTAGTTAGGCCCAAATAACACCATTGTGAAACGTGGGCGGTATTCACTAGTAAATAATAAAACTGTAATAGTAATAGAAAGTAGAATAATAAGTAATAAACAGTAATATAATAATAGAACAGGCAGGGAAGTACTTACAACGTGTTATTATACTACTGCTACTTTGTATATTATGAATGCCCTTGAAACTCTGTGGTCTAGCAGAAATCGCTGCAAGCAATAAGATCTCTTTAGTCCCTTTTCACACTACTGTTGTAACATGCAATAAATATACATATATACTATTTGCAAGCAAGAACCACATTATTATATTGCAAAGTGTAAATCATATCAGAGTAACCACAATGTTTAACAAAAATAAACTTATTAAAGTGCCTATTTCTAAGTTAAACTCTCTATTTCCAGATGAAATCGACGGCGCCCCTCTTCCCACTGTAGAGTTATTAGTTAAATGGTGCACCGCTACCACTGAATCTGGTAAAAAGAAGAACAAAATTCAACCGTTGAAGCGACCTATTATAGCTATATGTAATGAATTGTATGCTACAGCTTTGAGGCCCCTTAGGTAAGTAACTCATACTTGTATAATTTTGTAAAAAAACTACGCCCGTTACTCCTTTCGCGTAGAAGTCGGTTTACCGTGGGAATGATAAGTTTTCCCGCGATAAAAAGTACCCTTTATGATATTCTGATGTATAACCTATATTACTGTAAAATTTCATAAAAATCTGTCCAGTAGTTTTTACGTGAAAGAGTAACAAACATCTATACATTCACACTCACAAACTTTCACGTTTATAATATTAGTAGGATACCGCGTTTCACTGTCTTAACTTCTTTCTTTCTTAGTCTTAATTTTTTTAAAACAGAAATATAGAAACAATTCGTTATAAAAGTACACACAAACTTATAGACCCCTTTCTTGATCGGAATTCAGGGATGTCTGTGGCGTAACTATTTCAATTAGAAAAGTATTTGATGTGATTTTCAATAGTAGGTTAAGTAGTCAGATTTTTTTTTTAATATTGCCTATTTTGAAATATTTCCTTTCTATATAAAGACGGTTATTCGTCCTGCTTTTTTTCTTATTTTTAAAGTGACTTAAACCTAAAAAGTGTTTCATGAGAATCACACCCTATACTTACTTCTATTTTAATTATAATAAATCTCCAGACTAACACACCAACTGTGTGGCCCTAAACAAAGCTTCTACTATAAGTACCACAAGATGGACTAGGGGAGAACCTATTTTGAATTAATATATTAATATTTTATTTAGTAACTAGCGAGCCGTCAACGCTTCGCAATGGTGTATTAGGCCGACTTGGTCACAAAACATCGAATTTGGCTAACTAAATAAAACTTTTTCGAATGTTCTTTATTTACAAATTTAAATGAATAAATTCCCTAAAAGATGGCGAAAACCGCATTCAAATCCGTCACGTAGTTTAGGAGGAGTTAGCGGACAAACATACAAACAGACAGAATTAGCGACTTGGCTTTATACTATGTAATGATAATGATACTCCCTCGACACAGGGAAACCTATAGTGGGTGTCAGGCAAAGAGAACTTCTAATGACTAACGTTTGGGGGAAACGTGAAAGAGAATTAAAACACTTGCGTTTAAACTAGCTTTATATTGAAAGCATAAAATTGAGTTTAATGTTATGTGCTCACATTCCGAGCACCAAAATATGAATGTATCTGGAAGGAAGCCGTCAACCTGCCATTGTTTCCTCTTCAAATTCTATTTGAATAATATAAAATAGTAGCTGCCAGTATTTAAGCAATAAGTTTCTTATCAGGCGTGCTTATGCAGCTTACATAATGTATGACTTATTTTTGTAAATAATCATTTTTCATTTTTTTCCATACTTCCCAGACCGGTGTCAACAATAATCCAGGTGCACCCCGCTTCCATCCCCCGGGTCACAGCCAGACTGTGCCACGTGGCTGACTCGGAGAAGCTCACATTCCCCCGGAGTCTGCTGAATGTGCTGGGGGCCCGGAGCCAGGGGGATGTGAGGCAAGCGGTGAATTTGCTGAGGATGATGGCTGGCACGGGGAAACAGGTAGGGAAACGGAATAAAGGGTGATAAAACTGGAGGAAACAGGAATGAAGGGTGTTAAAATGGAAGAAAACAGGATTAAATCTGGAGAAAATGGGACTAAAAGAGATTGAAATTTAAAAATATAGGATAAAAATATTTTTTGTTATTGGGAACAGTTACTCTAGAAATGCATTGATGTAAAGATTATAAAGGGTTATTTGTAATTAGCGCATCACCTCTTGCAGGCGGCTTCCTTACATCAATCCCAATAACATTTGTTCTACGACTTTTTGAAAAACTTGATAATTAATAACTCTGTATTTTGTAAGAAGTTCCTAAACCGGTCGCCCCCCCCCCGTCGCCCGCGCGCCCGCCACGCCAGTTGCGTGCGCGTAGAGAATTGTACCGCTCAGAGGCATCTAATAAATTTGTATGGAAAAACTTTTTTTATTTTAAATGTTAATTTTAATTATTCGTTGGTTGAATGTTGTTGGGATTGATGTAGAAAAGCCGCCTACAAGAGGTGATGCGCTAATTAGAAATAACCCTGTATAAAAGTAGCAAATTACTTGGTTTTTGTTTTGCAATTTTAGTAGTTTATGAAACTTATTTTCTTATATTCCAGTTAACCCTGAAAGACGTGGAAAACGTGGCAATAGGCAGCAAAGACTGCAGCAAGAGCATGATGCAAGCTCTCAACGAGATATTCAGTGTGAACGATGATGACCCGGGGCAGGTGCTTAGAACTATACAAGCAGCGGGGGAATATGATAGGTAATATGGACTATATTCTTATTATCTTAGTAATATTATAAATGATAAAGTATGTGAGTACTCTTTAACGTAAAAACTGCTGGATTGATTTGCATGAAACTTGGGAAATATAGTTTTTTTACTATTTTTAGCTTTTATTTAAAACAGATGGCGCTACTTGTTTTTAAAATCGCGCTAACAATTTAAAGGTTAAAAAAATCCTAAGTTAGCGAAAATTTTTATATACTTTTTGTAAAAATGCCGAAACGTCGGAAAATCAAAAATAATAAAATAAACGCGTAAAACCCGTTAAAATGAGTTTAATTTCAAGTAATAATAATCGCGTAAATCTAAGAATTTTTATATAGTTTCCTTCTTGCGGTTTAACCTGCTACTAAACGTCTAGAACTAGTCGTAGTAAAAATCCTTATTTTTTTATATCGAGTTTTCTGAGTATACTGTTTGTGAATTTAGTCACTATTTAGGCAGTCGCACAATACTCGGAGACCCGCGTTCCTTTTTCCACTATCTATAACTTCAAAATGATTATTATGTTTATTTTCCTACATATCCTTGTCCCCAGACTATCAGACGGTATATTCGAGCACTACCTATCATCCCGCGTGGACTCTCGCCTACTCCTCGCCTGCGAGACCACCTCCTGGCTCCTCTACTTCGACATCATACAGACGTATATCAACAAAACTCAGAATTATTCAATGTATGGCTTGTTGCCGTACTGTTTGTTAAGATGTAATCGAGTGCTGGGGCATAGAAGTGGGAAGAAGTTACGGTTTCCTATGCAGGCTCAGGAGGTAAGGAAATAGTAATTAATCTCTACTAGTGGACGCCCGCGACTCCGTTCGCGTGGAAGTCGGTTTCCCGTGGGAATGAGAAGTTTTCCCGCGGTAAAAAGTACCCTATGTCCTTTCCCAAGTTCAGTTCTTTCTTCACACCAAATTTCATCAAAATCGGTTCAGTGGTTTAGGCGTGAAAGCGTAACAGACAGACAGACAGACAGACAGACAGACAGAGTTACTTTCGCATTTATAATATTAGTAGGGATTGTGTTGTAATAATAAATCTTCAGACTACCACTCCAACTGTATGGCCCTATGTGTGTTAACTATAGTCTGCTCGCGTTAAGAAAATAGTGAGTGATCGTTGTCCGCCGGCCTGGCCACGCCCCCCAGCCAATTAAAATGCTAGAAATTAAAAAGTCGAGTTCACAGTGACCAGTTGAAGTCTGACCATCATAGAAAACGGTTGTGTATTTTGCGTGACTCGTCCAACAATAAATTTTGAAATTGAATACTTCACCAATTCCAAAGAATAAAAGTGGATCAATAATCCATAGTGGAGAGAGACGCATAATTTACAATGTTTATAAGTTCTTTTTGTTCTTTAATTGTGTGATTTAAATGCAACTGTGGAGAGAATAGTCATAGAAACAGCAAGTGCATGCGTTTTTCCTAAAAAACTGTTTATAAAATTATTATTTTTCTTTTATACTTTTACTCCACTGTGAGTACACCCTTATCCTGTAGTTGTCACTATTTTCTTAACGCGAACGGACTATAGTATATTATGATACAATTGTGTAAAGTTGTTCATTATACACGAGGCTATACACGAGGTGTGTTAAAAATGTGTTTTTTCTGACAATAGAAGGTATTTTGTGTTTTAAAAAAGTGTTGTTTATGGATGATAATTTGCTTCATATTTAGCGAAAATAGTGCAACTAAACTTAAACTCAACTTAAACTCTACATAAACTCAACTTAAACTTAAACTTAACTTAAACTTAACTTAAACTTAGCTTAAACTTAGCTTAAACTTAACTTAAACTTAACTTAAACTTAACTTAAACTTAACTTAAACTTAACTTAAACTTAACTTAAACTTAACTTAAACTTAACTTAAACTTAACTTAAACTTAACTTAAACTTAATTTAAACTTTATTATTGTAACGTTATTATTGTAGTATTGTCTCTATTTCATTTATTTTATGGCACTATGCTAATTTATTGCCGATTTTAGGCATCCTGGCACCGATTCTTTATAAGTTTAAAAAAAAACCTGCGTCTGTTTTTTATGTGAAAATGACTTTTCATGAAGTATGATACCGAGTAAGCTCTAACAACGTAAAGCCTAACTTCGCAATACTTTTACCGATTTCTTCAGTGTATTTCTTCTTTATGTTTCTAGATGCGTACAAAGCGAGTACACCTGCAGAGCATTCTGTCAAGTGTATGCACCGGGTCGAGCCCGCACGTGGCAGGATCTCGTGCGGGGGTGCAATTAGATATTATACCGATGCTGCCGTATATACTGACGCCGAAGCTGCGGTCTGCTAATGTACAGGTAAGTTTAATATATATTTGTTTTGTATTTGATAATTTTAAATAGAAATTTTAATACAAAATGATTTTAACACTGGCTCAAATTAATTTTTCAAACGGTATGTGAATTCGTGTTGAGTAAAATTACACTTGTAAAACCCGCTCTTTAAATTAATCTAATTTGGTTCCAACACGCATTGATACAAAATGTTGTTGGATAGAACTTTGGAAGAATAATGTTGGGAAAAAGCATTAATTCTTCTTAAGTAACATAGTATCTTAAGAGAATGGAACAACGTGAAATCAATCATTAAAAATAAAAATGAAACCATACGTGAAACTGCCGAAGTAAATTAAGCATTTTTTTGTAAATTATTTAGAAATTCTTTAAATGCAGAATTACTAAGTTTAAAAAATAAAATAAAGTCTTCTTCCATCAAAATATCCTATCTACGTTATTTAAGGTTCTTTCACTTGATGTACCGTAGTCTTGGGACGCCCTGTATACTACTGTATCACTATTTTCCCCTACCCCCTCCCAGCTGTGTTCGTCGTCCGAGCGCGCGTCGCTCTCGTCCTGCGCGCGCGCACTGTGCGACTACGGACTACAGTACACACAACAGAGGACCGGCGACGGACTGTACGCACACGTGCTGGAACCTGATATATACAGCTATGCATTCTTTGGTGGGTTCTTATTATTATCATTATTATCATTATCATTATCATTAGCATCATTAGCATCATTACCATCATTGTCATCATTTTCATCATTATCATAATCATCATTATCATTACCATCATTATCATCAATATCATCATCATCATCAACATCATCATCATTATCGTCATCATCAACATCATCATCATTATCGTTACATAGTATAAATCCAAATCGCCGATTCTGTCTGTTTGTATGTTTGTCCGCTATCTCGTCCTAAACCAGTAGAAGGATTTGAATGCGGTTTTCACAATTATTTAGGTATTTTTTTCATTTAAATTTGTAAATAAATTACATTCAAAAACAGTTTTTTTAAGTTAACCAAAATTCAATGTTTCAGGAACAAGTCTACTAAAATTACACTATTGTAATAGAAATAGTTTTATACACTGAAAAAAAAGCAATAGTTTTAACGACTGGCTTTCCGCCTTATGGTTCATCCGCAACTAAATTGCATTTCCCGTAAAAATCTCACTTTTATAATAAAAGGAACGCCTTTATCAAAGCTTTAATAGTTTACGCTCAGCGATCATGAATCAGTCAGTTAGTTAGGGCTTGTTATTTTATAAGTGCAGATGAATAGGGTTGTAATACGTTCAGTTGTTTAGTCGTTAGGTAGCTTATAATATGCTTGATTCTACTTGTGATACAAAACCTTTTGTGATATTAATTGTAAGATCACATTTGGCTCCTTATTTCTAACGCCAGAGTGTTATTGATTATCATGCGCAAGAACGAGCAGCTTTCGACAGACAGTAAGTCAGTACTGATTCTGAGTTTAAAATCTATCAAAAAGATATCCAAACGAGAGAGAGAGTAGTGTCTCAAAGTAAAGCTTTTCTCATCTTACTTTTGTACAACTTCCCTAGTTTTCAAGGCTATTATTTATTAATGAACCAATCTGTTGTAGTTGTAGTTATATAGTATGTTTATAAAAATGTATATATAGGTAATGAGGACCGAGCGCGCCCCCCGCCCGCTATAAGACAAGCCATAGCCAGAGAACAACAACTGGAAGTTATCAGGAGAAACGAGGAAATGGTAACTACATTTTTTTATTATCCATAGGTACTTATAATATTATAAATGTTAAAAATTGTATGTCTGTCTGTCTGTCTGTCTGTATGTATGTATGTTCCGCTTTCACGTCGATACGGCTGAACTGATTTTAATGATTTCTGGAATAGATATAATTCAACAGCCTGGGATGAAAATAGGCTACTTTCAGTTTTAATTCCGTTTTATTAAAGACGAAGTCGTGGGTAACGGAAACACTAAGCTTATAGGTTTGTATAACTTTTTTAAGATGAGTATGTTCTTATTGATAAACTAAATTAATTTTTTAAACTTAATTTGTTTTAATGTTGTATTTGGTTAGTTTGTTTATGAAGTTGATCCGAAAAGTTACTTAATAAAATGAAATGGTTTCAGCCATATTTCTTAATAAAAAAGCTATATTTCCGTATTGTTGCCTAATTTTGATTATTATTTCTAGGCTCAAAGAATGGCAGCCCGTAACCCAGAAACCTCAAGCAAGAGTAAACCTAAACCCGCTGAAAAGAAGGCTGACATTTCAATGACAAGTAAAGAAGATAAAGAAGCAAGACTACCAAACCATTTGCAGAGATTGAAGCCTAAGGAAGTTGAGAAGAGTGCGCCACAGGTTAGTGTAATTATATTAATTTTCAAGTCATTAAATAAAAGAATCATTTAAGAGTTTTTGAAGTTATTTAAAAATGTATGTAAGTAATTGTTAGATCTATAATTCTCGGTTGTTAAATTGATATCCCATGAAGCGTTGTTGTATCTTATGCGTTCTTTTTGCGAATTTTAACAGTCTCTTAATTATTATTTTTAAGTATAATACAATTTATTTTCACAAAAAAAGTTATTGGTGAAAAAGGTATTATTGTCAAAATATTTCCACAAGCTATTTACAAAGGCGCGAATGAGTGCTTGATTTTACTTCTACACAATACTGTTTTACTAAAAAGGACAGTTTTTTTACTTGTGCAAAGCTCAGTTTTATACATCGAACTATCATTTATACACAACCTACAACCAATTATTAAAAACCTACAACCTTGACTTCTTATAATAAAAAAAACACTACGCCACCACACACCACTAATCAAAGCCCCAAACAACTTAAAATTCCCTTTCTTGACCGCTACCCTTAGACGCTACCCTCAAAGGCCTTCACTTCCAAAATGTCGTATCCGCCCCCATTTCCCACTAAAAACCCATTTTGCACTAAAAAGGTGGTCATTATGAAAGTTGGTGAAATAAGATCTGCGTGTAACGTGGTTCGTGGCGTCATTAAAGTGTGAATGCGGCGCTAGATTGCAGTTTACCTGTGATGGAATATATTAGCGGCACAATAAGATAGGGATGGGACAGCGCTAGGCAGGGATTTTTTGTGAAAATCTTCTTAATAACCAACTTACTAACATGAAATCGATATACAGTAGGCGAATAAGTACTTTCGTGTGTTCTTAAATTTTTTGTAAGTGTATGTGTTACCTGAGCTACTATAATCACAAAAATATAACACGTAAATTTTAACAAAACTCTTCATTGATACAATTTTTCAATCCCTTCTTCAATCATCAGTATATTTTTTATCGACACTTTCCCATCACTACCCACCTCTTTAACTGTAGTCGCCTGCTCAGTGAATCTCTATAATTAACCGTGTGTCTGAAGAACTTTTTACTGACCGGTGACGTAGATGGTCATACGCTTTGATCGGAGAAAAAAACTTAAAAAAATTAAGTGTAAAAAACAGTGTGACTATTAAGGTTGATAAATGAATTTAGTATAAATATGAATTAGTATAGAATGATGAATTAATATACTTTGCTTTAGTTTTGGCTTAACCATCATAAAATAAGACATACAATTTAGCAATGAGTTTCAACGCCACCTAACAGATGGCGCTACGTTGATATAAACGGAGTTAAAATCACTTTCTTCACTTAGTTAGATTAACTATAAATATAAAAATACTCTACATCCTCCTTATTTAGATGATTTCTATAAGAAATACATGGAAATCAAGTAGTTGAGCAGTAACGCTTTAATATTTACTTGAAAACAAATTTCAAATAATTTCCATATTAACAAAATACTTTCTACTGTCTGGAGATTTAAATAACCCCACTCCATGGTTTAACTTTTTCAATACGTTTAACCATCAAAAAGCTTTTCTACCTTTGTTTCCTTACGTACAACAAATTTTTTATTCTTATTTTTCTCGATCGTTACTTTCTGAGCTTTCTATTTTTTCACTACTCTATGCCGTAGTCACAAATCTAACCAAGGCAATCTCGCTTTCACACACGGAAAAAAGAAAAAACTAATTTAAACCGCATCTACACTTGTACTGCAAGTCATTGGGGTGCGTTCCGATTTCGTGAATAGCGCAGTCGTCTGTTTGAATGGGGCCTTACACTGAGAGTGCAATCAAAACCCCACTGGTTTTGATTGCATTGCTATTACGGAATGGAAGTAGGTGTCAATAGCTATGTGAATAGGAATAGATTAAATGACGTTTTGGGTACTAAATGTGGATTAAAAGAATTATATGTTTTAGTGATGTGAAATTAGTTTAATAACTTTTCAGTTTGCGTTTATTGTTTGCATGGAGCTTCAAAAACGATGTTTTTTTGTCCTTTGTTTTTTTATTATAATTAATAAGGTTAAAGTGTGTTTTTTTTTTTTAAATTTCGACTAAATTCGACACCACATTATGATTAATCAATCAATTATAATTTGATTGTGATGATTAGGAAAACCTTATGGCGAAAATCCTACTAATATTATAAATGTGAAAGTTTGTGAGGATGTATGGATGGATGGATGGATGGATGTATGGATGTTTGTTACTCTTTCACGTAAAAACTACTGGACGGATTTTGATGAAACTTTACAGTATTATAGCTTATACATCAGATTAACATATAGGGTACTTTTTACCGCGGGAAAACTTTTCATTCCCACGGGAAACCGACTTCAACGCGAACGGAGTCGCGGGCGGCCACTAGTATTTAATAACATCACACAAAAAAGCAGGTTAGTTAATACGTCACCCTCCTTAATAATACTTTGTTTAATAATTAAATACCGACAGACAGGCAGTTTCCCCCACTATCCTACTAATATTATAAACTTGAAAGTTTGTGAGTATGTATGGATGGATGTATGAATGTTTATTACTCTTTCACGTAAAAACTACTGGACGGATTTTGATGAAACTTTACAGTAATATAGTGTATATGTTACGGCTAATACCCGAAGTGCGGCTACACCTAGTTTTAGCCGGTTAGAACATCAATAGGTTAGGTTAGGTTGTTGCGGGATTCCGTCGACTCATGATTGAAGCCAGTTTTTATATACATAGGTATATTTTTTTTTTACAGTTTTCCATATTAAAAACTCTTCTAACCGGCTAAAACTAGGTGTAGCCGCACTTCGGGTATTAGCCGTAACATATACATCAGAATAACATATAGGATACTTTTTACCGCGGGAAAACTTCTCATTCCCACGGGAAACCGACTTCCATGCGAACGGAGTCGCGGGCGGCCACTAGTAAATCATAAAAACATCTTTAAAGCTAAAAATTATCCAAATAAAATATTCAAACGAAAGACGCAACTTTTCCAATAAGCTTATGGTTAACTTTTCAATTATTAAGAAAATTCGTTAAAAACCGACCGTAACAAAAATGGAGATTGTCTCAAGTTTTTGAGGTTGAGATTTTTCAATTTTCATTTACCCATTAGCGGGATGACAGCTGGTAAATTGACAGCATTGTCTACTGACCCTGTTTGTATAGTCAACCGAAAAAACTTTGACAAATTTTATCCATTGAGTTGATTAGTGACAAATAATTAACAGTAAGGTAAAGTTTACCCTGTTGGTAGGTAAAATTTTCATTTAACATATTTCTTGCTTTCTTCTTCTTAATCTTATGTCCTTATAATCTAAAGACTATTTACAGTTAAACATAAAATGAAGTATATAATATAATTCAGACCATGTTAGATAATAATGAAGTACAGTTATAACAAAAAGTGGAAATTAACCTTTAGTTACCAAATCTTGCCATTATTACTATCAATCCTTTTTTCCATGTCTTCATAAATTGCCTAAAAAAATTGTAACTTATTACCAAACCCCCACAGCGTCTGTCTATACAGCCACCCCTGGAGCCACCCCCGCGCCCCTCTGCTGGTAAATACAATAAGTAATCACAATAAAAGGGTTGCGGCATCTCTATTAAAAACTTGCTAAGAATTCCGTTAGGGGGTGGTAAGGGACGACGCACAGTAGAGGATTTTTTAAATAGAAATATAATGTTTCAATTTTAAAAATAAAGTAAGTATTATTATTAGCCTATTATGTGTCCCAATAGTGGGAAAGTTCCTTTTTTTTTCATAATTAAGTATATTGATTAAATATAAATTTTATTCGTTATGGTTATTACGTGCATACTCATAATATTAAATACTTTCAAAAATGTGTTAATCACAAAAATAGGACATGATATTTCTGAAAAAAACTCTATCCGTGTGTTTCGGCTATACATACCTATACCTACTCAAATCGTTAGCGTGAACATTTGAATTATTGAATAGTATTTACTTGTGGGATCGAGAATTACAAAAAAGAATAGGAGTAAAATACATTTTTATTCGTTAAAAAGAACTATATGTAACTTATGAAAGACGTTTAAAATTTATAAGTTTCCATTAGAACTCTACCTGGATTGATTGAAAATATCAGATTTGCACTGTAAATTACATCACTACATAGTTTATGAAACAAAGTCGCTTTCTCTGTCCCTATGTATGCTTAAGTTTTAAAACTACGCAACGGATTTTGATGCGGTTTTTTTGATAGATAGAATGATTCAAGAGGAAGGTTTGCATGTATAATACCTTAGTACAGGGAAAACAGTTTTACTCCGAATTTAACGCGTGCGAAGCCGCGTGGGTAAAAGCTAGTTTTTATTAACATTTAAAGTGAATTTACAGTTTTTGTATAGCTTTTAACTCGCTTAGTGTGCGACGCGACGCACTCGTGACATTCGCAACACCGCTCTCCTAATGGCGAGCTTTGCCATCTTTTGTCATAAAGCCATGAAATATAGTCCGCGGATAGTTCTACAAATTAATGATCGAGATTTAGAAATGATATTGTATAATACAACAATGAATGAGTCATTTGTTACTTGTTAGAAGTTATTTGCAGTCGACTCATTTGGCTTTTCTGTTAAATTAACCCTCTGATTTTTCATTTTTACAAGCTACCGTCTCTTATTTTCATCATTTTTTTTGCATGGTCTAAATAGTATATATTAGTAAAAACCTGTTTGTGATTAATTACTCAAAAACTGAAAGCCATACGCAGCTGGGGCCAATCAAAATTTAAGTTAAAAGTATGAATTAAAATAAGTTTTATTAATATATTCGTTATTCATGTAACGGAAACACATCCTTACACCCATAGGTACCTAATTACCAACAATTCTGAAACACTTCCGTGTTATCACATCCGTTTGTTGTAAATCTGCTAATGTACACTCGAGAGCAAATAAATCGTACGCGGCAACTTAGCAGCGGGTAAATTTATTACGGAGGCGTGAACCCAGTTTTGTGCCGGGGTGTGTACGGTAGACGTGTTATGGACATTTTTAAATTACTTGTAAAACAACTATGAATAATGTTTTTTTTTAATAAACTGATTTGAGAGTTTTTTGCATTATACAAATATTGCTTTATCAAAATTATGGTCATATTTTTAATTACTTTTTTTTATGTTTTTAGTATTTTTCACAGTGTTTTTGTTTTTTGCATTAGTGTTTTAATTAAAAACAGCATTTTTTTTTTCTTTCCCGTTAGAAAATAAACACTAAACACACAAATTCAAACCAAACAAATAGAGCTCTATACCATAAAGCGATTACAAACAAAACGCTTGTCGTCCATACCTCCCTAATAGACAATAATGTTGACCACCCCTGCAATTAAACATCTAGCCGGGGGGCCGGTAGCTAATCGTCCGCTGTTTGCTTACACAAATCTGTTAAAACTGCTACTTTGTTCGAATGGTGGTAACATTTGTTGTTAGTTATTGTGGGCCGATTTCATTGCGGTGTACTGTAATTAATAATTTTCGGACTGAAAATAAAGGCGTCATTAAGTAGATAGATATTTTATATGTATCAATATTTTATAAACTACAGCTAATATATTTTCGTTTTATTGTAAAAGATTCAGTATTTTTTTTGGTTTTTTTAAATGTTTTTTTTTAACTTCGACTAAAAAAGAGGGAGGTGGTTGGTTTGAAGTTTATATCAAATTTATAATAACGCTGTCTGTGAGGTAAGCTAATTCATTCAGAGGTATTCATTGTTTTTTTTTTATTATCTAGTTATTTCGTGTACCTATAAAGTTTTTGTATTTGCCACTTGATTTAAATCTTCCGAAATACCAATTATAATAATATCGTAACACGATAACAAGTTTCACATGTTTTTATTTTTAACAAATAGTATTATTTATTTATTATTAGTAAAAACCTTATTAAAGTAATAATAATAAAGGCGTGCGCCCACTAGGCGGTAATTACGCTGGCGTTGGCCGCCCGCCCTGAGAGCACTTTTATAGCTGGACCATTAGAACAATTATCTGTTATTGAATACTTAGGTTTAATGTACACATTATATATAACTACATTAAAAATAAAATTGGAGGCAATGTTAAATTAAAGGCTTTTGAGCTACCTATGGTTTATAATGAGCTAGGAATAACTTAGGTACTAGTAACTTTTTACGATTACAACTTGACTCTAAATCGTACATAGAATCAACCAAAAAATACTTAAAAGTCATTGTAGGGTGTAAGTAAAGATAATTAAGTAACAAAAAAAAACAAAAGCTAATAAGTGAATAAATCACAAAACTCACTCCCCTAATCGCTCATTATATTATTACCCCATACTCGATAAACCAATCATCAATCAGCAAAAAACCGCTCACTCACTCGTTCAAAAACTTCATTCTTTTATCTCGTAATGAACTCTATGCATTAACCTCTCAACTGCCCTAATGGCCGTAATGGCACTACGGAAGCATCAGCCCCGTAATGTCTAAAGTGAACGAATGTATACAGAAAAGCAGATGTGATTGCTACAGCGGATACAAGCGATCATCAATTTAACCCTCCCCTCCCGCCCGGCCCCCTCTAAATCGTAAATCACGAGCACAATGGACGAAGGAAGTGCTTAAGAAGAAAAACTATAGGTCATATCCTTCCTGAGGAGCAGCCAATCGGAAGCTGGCCCCCCTCCTCGCCCCGCCGTTTTCAAGGGTTATTCGTTTAGGGAGAGATTTTTCCACGTCGCGCGAGCAATGGGCGACTGTTAGTCATGTAAGTAAGCCATGTAAGCCACGTAAGCCGACATATTGGTGTCTGAATTATTTATTTTGATAAGCGATACGGATAGCGTAAGGTAATTTTGGGCACACGGGAAAGAGTAATGGCGGATCGGTTACGGCCATTTATTTGAGTGTTTGTTTAGGGTAGCAGAAACTTGATATATACGTAATATATTATGTTTGTAAATAAATAATAGTAAAAAAATAGGTATTTTACAAATATAAATAAGAATGAATGAATGAATGGGTTCATTCTCAATTTAGGAATCCTCACAATAATTTTGCTTCCCGAACGAATGCTGCTGTGGCAACATTTTCAAATTTTGAATTTAGAATGCGTTCCCCCGAGCGCGGCAAATTGTGAAATTGCAAGCGACTGCGCTTCCAGATAACGCTATAATATATTCTTATTCCTAGAAAGTGTAGATTGATACAACAGACATTTAACTTACTTTGTCAGAATAAAAATATTTTATGCCAATAAACTTATAAGTTTGTACCTATTAATTATGTAAGTTATGTTAACAAACGCTGTTAGCAACATTATGGTTATCAAAACGTAACCCTTTGCCCAGCTAATAACAAATTTTATAGTCTTGCGTTTATAATGAATAATTTATCTGCACTATTTTGAAACGATAATAAAAAATACTAATAATATTATCTCAATTAAAACGTCTAAAGCTATATACCAACCTCATATTGCTTCACCTTTTCGCGTCCGATAGTTTCAATAGTAAATCTCTCTATACACGACTGAATATACGAGTATTCGCCGCCGGCGCAGCTTGTTAGCTAGTTTTTACATCCCCCCCCCTTTGTGTACAAATTGCATCAGACTCATCGAGGTTACTAATCTGGGAACAGATTGTCGAGAAGATTTAGATGGATTGTAGGAAAGAGAAAGATGGATTGAAGAAGGTGATTAAGAGGTGAGAAAATTTATAACCAGTGAACTTTTAATTAAAGAGTTACTAATTATACAAGTTAGTTCAGTTTTTTTATTTAACAGTATTTTAGACACAGGACATTTTCCAACTTTTTATGGCAGTATGCGATAAAATTTAAAAAAGAATCACGAACAGACACAAAAAGCAACTTGGCTGTACCTACACTCTGTAATGAAAAAAATATACTTCTTGCTTAGGTACTAGTATGTTTGTTTGTCGACAACTACCACGCATTAACTTTACAACTTTTACATCACGTTTAAAATTGCGTTTTTATAATTAAGAAGTAGATATCAAAATCTTTATTTTTTCTTAACTAAATTAGTTTACTTACTTACATATTTTCTATACCTAACTAATTACATATTTAGTACCCACATTATCAGAAACCAAATTCCAAACTACCAAACATCCACTAATCATCCCTTTACAACATAACCACATTCGACACCCCACAGATACTTAAAACAACAGTAGCTTTTACAAATTACCTTTGCAAAGATCAAATAAAATTGACGCCATTTTCGAAGGGTTCGGAACGCCGCCGGCGCCGCATATGGCGCGCGGGAAACACGCGTGTTTAAATTTGGAAGCGCGTTATTCGAGACTATTTGAATTTGGAACCGCATTATTTGAGCCTATTTGAATTTAGAAACGCATTGTTAGAGCCTATTAGGGCGAGGTATTGTTTGGTTTGCGGGTTTGTTTGTTTAAAACTGGAAATAATTGTTATAACGTTTAACTACTACCTACTTACCAAGTTCAAATAGGTTTATTTTGTTATATTGTATCTCTAGTTTTCAGAGTTTCGTACCCTCAATATAAAAAAGTCACTTTTTTGCCCGTACGTCTCCGCCATTTTTTTTTATCAATTCTTAGCTCACCTTATTTCGCTACACCTTAATTTTCTTTATAAATCGATAGAAATTAATAAAAACTGTAAGAGTTCTACGAGAAGCAGGGATGCACCCAACCAGGGGCCTGATTCTGTAATTTTTAACGTTTCGTGTGGTAACGTGCGTGTGGCATGCCAGTGGGTCCAGTGAGGACAATTTGTAGGTATTCTGTAAGCCACGCGTGTCGTACGTGTGGCTTGCAAGCAACTCCATAAGGCGCTTCGCTTAGATTGATAGTTCATTCAACCATTCATTATTTCTCAATATCAATATCTCGTCAATAATTCATCAATATTAAGAAAAAAATATATACTTTTGTACAATTTTATTTTAAATCTGTATTAAAAGTTTTTTGAATATAAATGGATATACTTTTTTAAGCGCTTTGATTAAATATTATTTAAAATAATGTTTCGTCTGCTCTGCCTTTAAACCTTGAGCCTGACTTTGAAATGTAATAATTCGATAACTCGTTGCAATCCTAAGGTTCGAGTCTATTGTTGAAGTTAAGCGACGTCGGCCGCGGACAGTCCTAGGATGGGTGAACGCTTGTGGTATTATATTCTGATTTCTTCCGTGTTTTAGACACGTTTATTTTGTTGGTCTCAAATAGTTATTCAATAAAAAAAAAAATAAGGAATGGTTAGGTTCCCATCATGATTTGCCTTAAGGACTAGGTATTACCTATATATTTTTCAAGCTAACGGGAAAATAGCGTAGCAAGACCGTGGTGTTACGAATATCCTGTGGCAAGCAGTCTTTTGATCGTTGTGTGCGTTGGTGACTATAGACACAATCTAATAATACCATGACAAAGCTTATCTTAAAATTGTAATATCCTATGATTACACACCATGCAAAATAAATGGTAATTAGGTTTATAGGTTTGAAAAATATATATTGTATTAATTTATACAAAAATAGTATAATAAAAGATATATTTTTAATCAAGTTATTTTCCTGCTTTTGCTTTGGCGTGAACGTTCAACTTCATGAAGCGGGCGTCGAGCTAATACGACGTCACACCTTAGTTGTTTCCACCAGTAGATTGCTGAGGACATTTCCTCTTACCATTGAAGCCACTGAACCAGTAGCTTACCTAAAAAAAATATTTATGAAAAACATAATTAAGTATATTAGGTACAATGTTACTTAGGTACCTACTGAATATTTTTTATGTGGATGTATGTATGTACCCATACGTAGGTACATACATACATCCAATGAAATTCCAAATTGGGAAAAGTTTCTGTTTAGAACCAATTGCAATCTAAGCACATCGTTTATTATGAATATCGAGGTTTTCTTATTGAAATAGATAATATTGAATATTTTAAATTGATATTTACCTTTAACTGTAATCATTTCTTTCCAAAACGAACCAAGAACTTGGTAAAAGCCTCGTTACTACACGCAATTTAGTTTAGCGAGGCGATGACTTCTCTTATGGGCATAAAGTTTCGGCAGCTCAAAATAGAGCTTCTCCCAGTCACACTTATCACGTTATACTTTATTTCAGTATTTTTTTCTGACTTTAGCCTTTAAATGCAATATTTATCTTTGTTTGCTAACAAACCTACAGAAATGGGTGACACTACATGACATGACAGCGACGCAACCCATTCACTCATGTTACGCGTTGTTCAATATCTATGTTCTTAAATTTGGTATTCTATAAGCCCACACGACTGGGCGTCACAACTTGTCCGGTAAAAATAGGTATTCTCTAAACTTTTGGGACAATGTGACGTCATTTTTGACGTGCGTGTGGTGCGATTTACAACAGTTACTCTTCGGCCACTTGTTACTCGAACGTTTTTGATAATTTAGCAATATTTTATAATTATTTGATTGATTATTACTATAAATTACTTACTTACTTAATAATTTGTACTTTCTAATGTTGAATTGTTTAATAAATATACTTTTTGAATAGAAAGATGTTGGCGCCTATTATTTCTAAACGGCAAAGCACTTATTATTTTCTATTGTTATTGTCTATAATTTTGTATGTTTGACTACTTAAGTTTTTGGTTTTACAAAAAATCGTAATTGAAATAGAAATTACTTCAAAAACACAAAAATATATTAAAAATACGACTTGTGCAACAAACAATATACATACTTCGGAGTTATTAGCGAGTTAAAGCTAGATAATTGATTAAATTTACCTTAAATATGTATAACCTACCTATTTGTAAGTGTTTTAAGTTTAACAATAGGTACAAATATTTTTTTTTGTGCCTACCACTTCAAAGCTACCGATTTTATGGCACCTACTAGTGGCTGCTCGCGACTCGTTTCCCGTGGGAATGAGTAGTTTTCCCGCGGTAAAAAGTACCCCATATGTTATTCAGATGTATAACCTATATTTCTGTAAAGTTTCATCAAAATCCATCCAGTAGTTTTTACGTGAAAGAGTAACAAACATCCATCCATAGATCCATACATCTATACATTCTCACAAACTTTCACGTTTATAATATTAGTAGGATATCGGAGGCAAAACCTATGCATCTAGGGAAAGACAATATCTCCTTTTTTTGAAAAACCTACTCTTCCACAAATTTCGTTAATATGTAGGTACAGTAAGTTGCAAAAGCTTTTGCGACGACCTCTGTTGCGCAGCGTGATTGTTGTGAGGCAGGTCCCGTGTTCGATTCTCGATTCTTCTGCAAATCAGCTCGTATCGTTTTCCTTTAGGCTATTCTGTAACGCCTACTGCGCTAACTTTAAAACTACATTGTTTGTATGGTATTCTGGAGATTTATTTATATGATAATTAATGAAATAATAAAAATGTTATAAAATACACTACGTAAGTACCTACCTAACTCTTGGTAGTGGTTCGTTTAATAAATCATAGCTTTGCAACTGTATTTTATTGGTGTCAAAGTAAAGGTGTAACTTTTAATACAACTTTGGTTGGGTAAAAACATACAGAAACATCATAAATAGGTTATTACAATTCATTTACTAAACACACCCTGTTGAATTTATTTCATCTCATACTTTGAAAATAAATTTTACCCAAAATTGATTTTCTATTTGAGGACCACTCACTGCCTGTGAATAAATGGAGATGTTTATTAAATAAAGGCATTACTAATTACTTCATAGAAACAGAAAATATGTTCCTAATTTTATAAAATGTAACTATATTGATTTGGGTTCAAAATTTTGGTTTGTTTATAAACAACTTGTCAGTGCTTGTCAAAAATGTTAAAAACCATTCTACTTTTTGTCTACCTCATGTCATTTAGATTTAATTATTCCTCTAAGTCATTGACATTGTCAATTTATTAATAAAATTATTTATAATAACATTGTCTTAAGGTAAATGATAATCTAAAAATTATGAACACCTCACACTGACTTTAATTAACAAAAATAGTTATTTCCTAAGCCTGTTGGTGGTATGTTGCAAAATATTGATGAATGATTGACGAGATTTGTTAGTTAAAAGAGGTTACATCACTAATGACTGGTTAAAAGGAAAGCACAGCCCTAGAAGGACGCCAACCGATTTGAACCACACGCACGTTACCATTATGGTAAAAAGAGATAGAAGATAAATAAAAGGTTGAGACCAATAACTTAAGAACCCTCATGTGTCTACACATAGCATACCTAACTATAAATATATGCATAATTTAATTTATGAGAAAAATCCCTAGCAGTTTTTAGCATCGCTAAAATAATGGTTACCTACTTATATTTAAATTAGCCGCCTTAAAATTTACAACTTCAGCTTTACTAAGGATTCGGTAGACCGAAAGAAAAAAAATACCAAAAATACTACATACTTGCTCATACTGGTAATCAATATTATTAGCATATTTTACAATAAAAGGGATATTTTATAAAACCAGTGATTGCAAAAATAATAAAATTACCCAAAAAATAAGGCATCTAAAAACCAAAATGGCTACTCGACCGCTTGAAGGTATTTTTGTTTCTATGTTTGTTGAAAACAAATGTACGTCTATAGGTTTTATTAGTCTTTGGGAAACAATGACATTAAATTGTACTTACAGAATACCAAAATAAGAAAATGAACGTGTGGCTCGATGCAGCGTGTGGGCGTGTTACAGAATACGAAAATTGCAAAAACGTCACACGTATTGGTCGATATCGACCGTGTTGCATCGTTAAAAAAGTTACGGAATCGGGCCCCAGTTGGACTTATATGACAACCTCTGTGGTGCAGCGGTATATATACCGGACTGCTAAGCAGATGGTTCCGGGTTCGATCCCTGGTGACAATTGGTGTGTCAGTCTGGAGATTTACTTATTATTATCATTATATTAACTTTTTTTAGGCACAGACTTCACCGCCTAAGGCCAAAGTTGATTCGCGGTACTTCATGGGGCGTGCCATTGTCATTACATGTACTTATTGACTCAGTATTAGTTAGTCGCATTATAACCGAGCCAATTGTGGTGTCAAAGGGGTGGGCAGAGTAATTTAGACATTTGCAACTTGATTGGGTAATAACAGGGTGGTGGGTAAAAGGATTTGTCGTGGCGTGGGGACGCAATTTTAACTTATATGGGCGATTCTTGATAGTTAAAATTTAAGTTTACGAACAAAGATAAATGGGAAATAATTGTGCAAGTAAAATGCTGAAGTTTTAACAAAGTTCTGTTTAATATTAACTTAATCTCCCAAAATACTAATTAAAGTGTATCTAACTTTAGATTTTTGACGCGAAAATTTAGAAGCGTCTAAAACTTTTTTTTTTAAATCAAATACGTAATAAATACTGTAGTTACCCAATCGGCCGATTAAACCTTCGTATAATTTACTTATACCATTTATAATTTGTCTAGTATCATACCACTATTATAAAAACAACCCTTCTTTACTTACACAAAATAAACAATAACTCAGCTCATTATTGCACACCCCAAACCGCACATGTTACAATGTAACCATCAACAAACAGACAGATTGTTGCCAAGTCAACAAGTATAGATAGAAAATGCATTGATCATCTGCCAAACAAATATGTTTTTTATTTATCAAATAACAAGCGACCCACCAACGCTTCTCAATGGTGTAATTTTGGCCGACTTGCTCACGAAATATTGAATTTAGGCTAACTTAAAAAAACCTTTTCTAATTGTTCTTTATTTACAAATTTAAATGAATAATTTCCCTAAAAGATGGCGAAAACCGTATTAAAATCCGTTGTGTGGTTTAGGAGGAGTTAGCGACCAAACATACAAACAGACACAAATAGCGACTTGGATTTATACTATGTAATGATAGTGATAATGAAGTATCGACTTTGCAAATGTTTGAAAGTTAATTGTAATAAAAATGAAAGTGCCTTCATGAAGATATAAATCTACAGACACCAACTTTGTGGGCTTAAAAGTAAAGTGCTGATTATGACCTAACTAGTGGCCGCCCGCGACTCCGTTCGCGTAGAAGTCAGTTTCCCGTGGGAATTAAAAGTTTTCCCGCGGTAAAAAGTACCCTATGTGTTACCCTGTGTACCCATAATACTGTAAAGTTTCATCAAGATCCGTCTAGTAGTTTTTACGTGAAAGAGTAACAAACATCCATACATCCTCACATACTCACAAACTTTCACATTTATAATATTAGTAGGATTAGTAGGATCTAAAAGATAATTAGTAATGTCTCCACATTGTCATACTTACCCTTATTTTAGCCCTGATTAGACAAAAGTATTTTCTCATTTTTCAAACAATTTAAACTTATCAACCCATCAAATCACAGCTGTATAAAAATAAATTAAAAATATTGTAGCTTAAAAAAAGGTTGGTTGTCAACTTGTCATTTTTTTTTTTTAATTTACCAGTCTTATAGTTATTTTAGTTACTTTTGTAAAACAAATATGGCGGTCATACCAAATTTTGTAAATCCTGTCACTATGAAAATCGTCATCTACGTTGTGTCATTTTTAAATATTGGTTGCAACTCAAACCGATAAAAAAATAAAGCTTCATCATCCTCAAAACTACTTCAATAAAGAAAAAAAATTACTTAATAATTATACTCACCTATTTAAATCTAAAACCTTAATCGTAAGCTTCTCAAACATCAATAAAATAAACCCACCATCATGATCAGTAATGATAACATTACCCCCCGCTGCTCCGAGGGGGGGCGCTCTTAACAAAATTACATTCCGCAAAGCGATTTGTCGCCTTTAAAGAAATTACCATAACGATCGATCAGATCATTGTCGTGTATCAATTATGGGAAAAGACGGTAATGTGATGTATGGCTGGAGTTTGTTCATCGATTTGAAAGAAGTTGTATGTACTGACTTATAGCTTACTCCGTCCGCGTGGAAGTCGGTTTCACGTGGGAATGAGAAGTTTTACCGCGGTAAAAAGTACCCTATGTGGTATTCTGATGTTTAACCTATATTACTGTAAAGTTTCATCCAAAGCCGTCCAGTAGTTTTTACGTAAAAAAGGCAAAGGAACTGGTATAAACATTTAGATATATTAAATGTTATGATAGATCTTCTAGCTTTTATCATTTTATTAATTCTAGTGATTTGCACTACACCAATGCAATTTGCTAATTTGTTGTTTTTTTTTTTGACTCGGTTGACGCACTGTAAATGGGCGTACTTTTCTTATGTAGTGTAGATAAACCTTCTTGAAAATATATTATTTATGTGGCATTTAAGACTGCATCGAAATCTGTTGCAAGGTGTACTAAAACGAAAAGTTTTATATTCGCAGATGGTGACATATCCTATGGCAAAAATATAATACATGGCAATAAATTCTTATCTTATAAAATACTAGCGGCCCAAACACGCTTCGCAATGGTGTAATTTTGCTGTCTTCCTAGTGAACCCTTAGTTTTGCTTACTTAAAAAAACTTTTTTTTCACCTTCTTTATTTACAAATTTAAATGGAAAAATACCTTAAATATGGCGAAAACCGCATTAAAGTCCGTTAAGTGGTTTAGGAGGAGATAGCGGACAAACATACAAACAGACAGAATTAGCGACTTGGATTTATACTATGTAGGTACCTAATGATGATAATGATGTAATGATATATTTTTAATGAAAGATTTTTTAGTTGCATTCATCTCATTCAGACGACAGATTACGATATTCTAAACCATTAAATTCGTTCACAAGCCATAACCTTCCTAAAAACAAGTAAATTTATCACCCACAACAAAAAGAAAAATATCTATTAACAAATCAAAGGCAATTTATCGTCAAACACCCAATATTACCACTATAACACACTATTGTCTCTGCAAATACAAAATATATTTTCACATTAAATATATATCAACCATATATAGCGGACAATATATACCATATATACAGATCGTTCGCCATTGGTCGGAATCAATTTCTGTTCGCAGAAAACATAAATAAAGGCGATTGCCCACTTAAGGAAATGGTTATATTTATTACAGTGTAAGTAAGCTTTGATTTAATGGCTCGCATTTTCCTTTAGTGACCACTTATGAGAATCGGAGGATAAAAGAGGTTGTGATATAAGTTTTATTGAGATATTGCTTTTGTTATGTAATATTAGTTCTGTGAGTAATTTTCCATCGATGTATTGTTAGACGGTGATTTGTTATGGAAAACTCTTTTTTAGCGGACTTTCATGTTTATTAAGTAGGTACATAGTTACTACTTTGGGGAGGCTTTATAAAAAATGACACTCTGGTTTTTAAGAAAACGAAGCAATTCCTTGTAAATAACTCAAATTAATTTATAACATAATTACAAAATAGCAAGTCTTGAAATTTTTTTCAATACTTGATATCAATAAGTTCTTTATTCAAGTTTATAACGTGCATATAATTCCGTCTCCCTTTTCTATATTTTTAACATGTTTTAAAATCCTTACTCTACGAATGTGCCAACCCTTTAACCGCCCTATCTATTTCAATACAAACTTGTTTCTCTTTTCTAAACACAATTCCGTGCCAATCGTAAACCTTGGTTCAGGTACTTAGTCGATTGGTTCTATTTACGAGAGCGTGCAAACAACTATCATGATCCGAGTGGGGGTAAATGGGGGGCGGCCCAGGGGCAACTTGAAACAATGAAAAATGACCCCCGGAAAATTGGCCGGATCAGTGGGGTTTTATAAGACAGGCACAGTCGTCGGGTGCGGGGCAGGAATTCGATTTCAAAAAGTATTTGTTGGGTAACGGTTCGGATTGGGAGTTATTGGTGTGTTAGGCTGGTATTGGAGTTTTTGATGGTATCAGTTTGTGCCGTATTTAAATTAATTGTGATGGTTAATATGAGAAAGCTGTCACATAAGTTTAACAGAAACAAAACAGGGCTCTAACTAATGTAGGTTAAAAATGATAGATAGTTAAAAACGTGATGTGTAAGTACTAAGTATATTGAGATAAAGAAGTTTCAGTCGCTCTCTACTGTCGAGTAAAACAACACCACGAAATTAAAACAATCTACCAAAAACATTCCTCAACCACTAAACTACCTCCGCGTCTAATTACGCGCCGCTCGTGGGGCGTTAAGTTCGTCAGCCGTCCCGCCGTCAACAATGGCGTCAAACCAATCTGCGGCGTAAACAGCGGAATAAAGTCAACACTGGCAACACTGGCGCCCGGGGCGGGGGGTTATTGCGCCAATCTTGCGGGTTCTTCGCGTTATTATTGTGAGTTGGTAGGGTTGCCAGGTTGGAGGTTTTTTAAGGTTTTTGAGGTTTCTGTTTTTACGATCGATTCGTGATAAAAAAGGAAGTGTAAAGTCTAGTTAAAAGATGCGATGAACTAAAATTTGAAGGAAAAATAATTTCCATATTCAATTAATTACATTCTGATACAATTTTTGTTATACAAATAGGATTATCTTAATATATATTTTCTGTCGCCGTGTTACTTGATTGACAATTTGTCGTTAATATTGCCAATTTATTCGATACAATACAAACATCTGAGGGTCTGTATTAAATTAGCAATAAACTTTGGTCGATGTGTAATTGTGATAAGGTTCAAAGTAACGCTTACACAAATAAGTTTTTAGTTAACTGTTTTCCTTATTCAGACGAAATACCAAATATTTTGTCTTTGGTGACTTTCTAGGCGCCATCTAAATATTAATAATTTTAAAAACCATCGAGCATAGCTAATCGACTCTCATGTAACTTCTTAGATTTACGCGATCATTATTATATTATTTTTATTGATCCGATGATTGTTAGCGGTCACGGGTATTTGAGGTGTTTGACGTCTACATAGAGTATAGTAAAAATCGATTTTCGAATTCACCGCCATCTGTTCCGTAATTTTCTAACATAATTTGCCGGGTCAGAATTGAATCAGAATAGAGTGATATTCTGATTCAATTCTGTTTAATAGGCACTGACGGTGTCTTGATTTTTCTTCTTTTTTGTCTTCTGGTTGTTCTTTTTAATATTACTAAGTATTGGATCCCACGTTGGTGACAGTTTCCAACCATCTTCTCTATTGAAGTTAGGGTGTTTTTTAATTTCAATAGTTTCTCTTACCAACCTAGGAATAAAATGTTTCTCTTTTGCTAGGATTTTAACGGTATCAAATCTTAGATAATGGTTTGGCTTATCTATGGAATGTTCGTAGACTGCAGATTTTGCATAGCGACGGTTTTTGACATCAGCGATATGTTCTTTTATACAAGTAGACACGGTCCGACACCCACAGTCACAGTTAATTTTATAAACGCCTGGGTCTTGTAAAGGAATGCTGCTTTTTACTGAAAGATGGTAGCTAATCTTGCTGTGTGGCTTGTATATGGTTTTTCAATAAAAATTCAAAATGCCCGCTTCAGAATTTTGTCAGAAACACCCTTTATGTAAGGCATGTAAGCTGGTCTACGTTCAACTGTGAGTGGTTTAACGCCGTTTCTGCCATGACGTCGTGGTGGTTTTAAGTCGTTGTCCCGAAGCACTTGTTTCATTTCAGTTCTTTTTCAACGTGCTGGGCGTCGCAGATTCCACGCGCAATCAAAAAAACATCTTCCAAGTACCTCAAATTCAAAATAAACTAAAAATAATGATTACAAAAACATCAATAGACAAAATATCCCCTATATTAACCTATAAACCGCCGCCTACATGTAAGCAATATCGCGCTGCAAATTGTGATTTGTGGCGAAATTGTGCGATAACTTTTATGAGAGCGGGATTGTTTTTACGAGTGGCGCTCGCGATATAGCCGATCGACGATTTGAGGCTAGTCCAAGGCACAGGAGATTAGAAGAATAAACATAGCTATTTAAGTTTTTTTATTTTTTATATGGGTAGGTAGGTACTTACTGTTCCTTGAAGGTGTCCAATGCTTAAGTCGCTCGGTATCACTTATTTACTAACTTCTTAAGTTTATCTTCGTAATGATTTTACTCTAAGGTACAAAAGCGAAGCTTTATCTTAGATAACAACTACCTTAACCATTTGTTTCCACTTAGTTCTTGACGCAGGGCAAAAGTTAGTTTCAAATACTGTATATTGAAATACTTTTTGCTCCCGATTGGGACTTCAGTTTTTTTTATAGGCACTCACATAATAAATGCAGTTTTAATTAGTATAAGTTCTCTACTGCTTTTCTTTTGTATTGTGCCACAGTCTAAACCGCCATGTTCATAGGAGCCGCGCCACCTGCGTTCACTAACTTTAAACAAAAAGATTACACGTAGATACAGCGTCAATACACCTTTCTTTATTGAATTTATACTGGAAAAAATCCGTATACCTAGTAGGATTTACTGTAAGACACGGTAATGTATAAAAAAACAGTAAATTATCAAAAACAATGTACAATGTAATAAATCTTATTTTATTAATTTATAAATATGTCAGCCATTTTAAAACCTTGGTTGAGTCTCATTTTTCCGTGTCGTGTTTTTTTAATTTCTTTAATCTCAGCATCACCATAGGTGCCTGAAACTCGTTACAGTCTCGTCAGACCCGCGCGTGTCAAGTGCCGCCGTCTAAGGGTTAAATTACAACGAACGTTCCTTCTAACTACCAGTTACAGATATAAGTGGGTTTGGGGGTAGACAGAGAATGTGGGAAAAATGTTATTGTTTTGAAGAGTTTTGAATATTAGTTTGTAATCGTGACTTAGGTTTGGTGAAGGCTTATAATGGTGAAGACTTTTACACAAACAGACATGAATAGCAACTTTTTGACACACTATTTAGTAATAATAAATTTTCTTTGTAACGCATTCCTTTTCAAAACTTTCATTTACGAAATATAATTGTTTGGTCGTAACTGCTTTCATATCTATTTAACCCGTTCACCGCTGATAGCACAGGACGCGAGTGTCACGAGAGTGCCACAACGACCGTCGCAAGCGCCTGACACTAATTGTAGGGCGCTCGGCTAATGTCACACTTATGAGATAAAGCCTTTGTGTCGGGCACGCGGAAGATTTCTTTCTTAGGCTCTTGTACTATGTTGATGGGCGTAGTTTTAGTTTTATACTGTGTTTAGAGACTGTTTATAAGGTGTTTTTTTGAGTGGTAGAGTCTAGCTGTAGGCTCTGTCTGCAGCGATTGCTGGGCTGACTCGACCGGTGAAATACCACCGTCGCACAGGAAACCGACGTGAAGTAGGAACGATGTTCCTGCGTTTCGTTCGGTGAGTGCGGTATCCGGTGCCCAATTTTATTTATTTATTTATATATTTTCTTAAAGGTCAGCAACACACCCCCAACACCTACAGTGTTGAGGGTAGTCATGGGCGGCGGTGATCACTTACCATCAGGTGACCCGCATGCTCGTTTGCTACCTATATTACATAAAAAAAAAAAAAAATGTACTATATAAGGTTTGACGTTATAATTAGATGCAAATCACAGTACTGAGCTTCGCACGGCAGCGCTTTAAAATAATTATTATTTATTTATTATTATTATTTAGACCATGTATTCAACAGCTTTTGTTTATGTATGATTAACTTTTGTAGGTTTTTGAATACGTAGTTTCGTCACATACATTATAATAGAAATACAAGTTTATTTCCATGGGCTCTATATTCTTATCTTTTGTTACAGGTACACAAAGACTTCTTCGGCAGAATTGTGCCACTATCGCAGATGCAGCGTTCAGGTATATCAGTATATCTATCTGTACTACACTAATTCTTATACGAAATTCATACATTGAATACCTTTTAAAACCATTATACGTCTCACTAGTAAGATAGCGAGATAATTTCATTGCATGCTGAATTTAAACACGATATATTTCAATAATTATAGTTGATAGTGGGTACCCGCGACTCTACTGCGTGGACCCCAATTTCTTGAGGATATGATTTTCCCATGAGAGTAAGACTTATGGTTCTACGTAGCTTATGTCTTTCCTAGCATCTCGAACTATCTCTTTTCCAAATTTCGCAAAAAATGTTTCACCCTTTCGACGTAAAAGCGATGCATACATACTTACAGACATACAAACATACTCATTTAGACTATAGTAACAACACTCATTTATTAACCCGTTATCTGCCTCACACGCCCCCTAAACTCATTCGCTTATTACCCCCCCGCGCAAAGTGAATACAGTCACATCCCGGGCTATTATTCTCAATTAGGGCTATGTTCGAAAGGGTTATTAATTTCCATTGCCTGAGACGAGCACCTGAGCCCGAATTGTCGGAGCTCGAATTAATCCGGTTTGAATTTGACGGTGGAAGGTATTTTAATGTTTGGTTGGGATTGGGTAAAGGGGGGGCATAATGGGGATGAATTGTGCGATGTCAAATAAGAAAATTGGAAGATATTATATAATAGACGCTGAATTGTATAATTAGGAATAGTTTATCATGGAGATATTGAAATTTAGCTTTAAATTCAAACAAAATTACATATGATATGCAATGCAATGCATACACAACGTATTGCCTTAAAACCCTTTAGCTATATAAAGAGGCTGACATGAACTTAATAATTTTGCTAAAGAATCTTCACATCTGCTGCATGGTCTAAATCTTCAAAAAAAAACATTATATAAATGTGTGCCATTATATGTTAAATAAGGCATTATACCTAACCCTTATTCCATTCAAACACTCTTCCCCGCTCGATTACCTAATGCCCCATCATTCGCGATATTGAAATTATTTCATTGTCTCCGCCAGCGGTTGATTAGTTAAAACTCACTCATGTGGAATTGGAATATTCAGTTTGTTTTAGATAATTAACTCTTTGCAGGAATTGTGGTTTGTTAATAGGAGAGTAGCGATATTTTACAGTAGGAAGATATGCTTTATTATATTTTTATTATTTCCCTACAGGAACAAAGGCCTTAACGGTTTCTCAGTTCTGAAACGAGATAAATATGAACTGTAAAGGCTTTATTGATTACACTATAAGAAATTCAAAAATGCGTTAACCTTAACTTCTAAAAAAAGGAACCCAAAACTCACCACACTAACTTAACAAACACTTCAAATACAACATATCTATTAAAAAAACCCTCATTACCCGTTAATGACATTCTTTGTAAGCCCCGCAAACACCCGTGCGGAGTATAAACTCATTTGCTGTTCCTACACGCGGGCGACACTGTTTGCTTTAGTTAATTGTTCTAGTCTTCCCCTTGTTATATGCTATATAAGGTATGGACAGCAAAAAAAATATTTTTTTGTTGACGGCATATTTTTGTCTCGGGCTATGCTTTATTTCAAATGTAGCATAATGTATATTGTACAATGCAAAGTTAATCAATACAATTTTTGTAATCAATATAGCGCTACGGCGCGGCGTAGCCGACTACGAAACCTTAGACTCATATTCGTAGTCTTAAACAATACATTTTGTTTTCGTAATTATAACAGTGAAAAATTATTCCCCTAGGAATATTCAGTGTGTTAAAGAGTTAATAACTAGATAGAATAAACGCAAGCAAAACCTTGTTGCGATTTTTTGAGAACATAACTTCAGTAATCGTACTCAAAAAAGATTCTTAATCATTTACAAAACATTATTATAGCATTAAGCTATCGTCATCGTCCTTACATTAAAGACATGTACCTACCATCTTTTACCAAATTCAGAATTTATACTGAAATCAAACGTTAATTTCTAAAACAAAGTTAGTTTCCAACGGTTAATTACATAAATACGATGTTTCCTACATGTGTATCAATTTTAAATACACAATTCATAAACCGGTAGTATACACTTAAAAGAGGTACTAACAGTGAATATGCTCATGTTTTTGCTGTCGGTGCAGGCTTGCTAAGTAATCTAGCATAACAATCGCTCGCCAGTGTAAGTGTGTTTAAGTTTTGATAGAATTTCATATTACACAGCGGCTTCGTGTCTGTATTACTTACGTGGTGTTTGTAAAACGTTAGTTATTGTTTTTATTATGGTTGTTGAGATTATAAATGACTTTATAAGTGACCCGCCACGCTTCGCATTGAATAAACAGAAAATATCTGAATGTTCTTTATTTACAAATTTAAATGAAAGAATTACCTAAAGGATGGTGAAAACCGAATTAAAATCCCTTAACTGGTTTAGGAGGAGTTAGCGGCCAAACATACAAACAGACAGAATTGGCGACTTGGATTTATACTATGTAATAATAATAATGCTTAAAACGAATGGTCAGTTCGCACCGAATGAAACATAGATAATGGAATTGTTAATTCGCGTATATCTTGGAACAAGGATTTTTTGTATAGAAATGCCAGTTTGCACGATAATGGTTTATGATGATTTAATTTGGATGTGAATCTTTTTCCAAAACCCTTTTCCTACTAATATCATAAACGTGTAAGTTTGTGAGTATGGATGTATGGATGTTTGTTACTCTTTCACGTAAAAACTACTGGACGGATTTTGCTGAAACTTTACAGTAATATAGGTTGTAAATCAGAATAACACATAGGGTACTTTTTACCGCGGGAAAACTTCTAATACCCACGGGAAACCGACTTCCACGCGAACGGAGTCGCGGGCGGCCACTAGTACTTTATAAAAATAATTAAATGTATTATATATTGTTGCAGAATCAATCCCCGATGTAATATCTTCAAGCAGCGTTTTCTACCAGTACAGAGAAGGGTATAACAACGCAGTCAGGAAAAATGTACGCGGCAGAGACTTATTATAACCAATATAATACCTAATATAATAGTTTATATACGATATGGTTATGTATATAGTATTTTTTGTGGAAAAAGAAAAGAAGAATGGACTTGTCAAGTGTAATGTGTAAAACGTGTTACTTTAAGCTAAAATATTTTTTTCAAAAATGTAGTAAGGTTTATAATTCATAGTTGTTCATGTTTAAGTATAGAAATTAACATATATATAAGTTTTTTGTAATATATATTTATTAAGGCCACAATAACAATCCCTTTTTTTCAACCGTATTGAATTCAGTTTCTGCAGATCTTAGTTTTTCTAAGCATCAATTAAAACTATTTTTACAATACACACTTTTTATTTCCCAATTCATCGCTTTAAAAGTAAATAGGATAGTCTAGTTAAAAAAGTTTTTGGCAAAAGGCAAGTAAAGTCATTTAACAAAACAGTCTCTAATATAATATATATAATATATAGTCAAAATTCGGAGCAAACGTTGTTTGAGACCTCTCGTTACATAAAAAATCATAAAGTCAATTTTACCGTGTTGTCGAAGCAGTGAAAAGTGTCATCAACTTGGTTGTTGCTTAGTACATCTTACAGCATTGAAAAGTGTAACAGTAAGTGACGACTTGGTGCTTAATTCAAGTGTATTAGAAATTCCCTAAAGCACTATTTTTTCGAATTACCGTCGGCTGCCGGCACATTCAGCACCTATTTTACGAATACGCGTAAGCGCCGCTAAATACGCGATACTTAAGACCTTTTGGCCGCGAGCAGCTGAACGATACTAGTCGCCGCCCGGTACTGTGATTCAAGCGACAGTAAAGCGATATCGCGTGCCTCCCTACCACAAAACGCACTGTAGTTCGACTGTATACGTAAAAATACAACATTATAATGCCAACAAAATCTTGTGCAGCCTGTCCGAATGTTGTGAAGGATAATAATTACCTTCAATGCCTGCTCTGTCAGTCATATTATGATCTGATTTGTGCCAATGTAACTATTAAAACGTTTTCGCTTATGACGAAAGAACAACGTAAAGATTGGCAGTGTCAATGTTGCCGCAATAAACGACCAAAGCGGGATAACCAAAATACACCTGTACGAGATCTAAATTCCTCCATGGCAATAAGGGATGAAATCAGCCAACAATCTAATGTAACTAAACGGGACAAACGCCAATGCGGAGCAAGCAATGCTTCTATAGCGAACGAAGTAACAGACTCAGACTCATTCAGTAGTAGTCAGGAATATAGACTTCGTTCATTAATCATAGAAGCATTGCAAAACGAGTTGCCAAAAATATTCAAAAACACCTTAGTAAAGGAATTGGAGCCATTAAGGAATCAAATTTCCGAGCTCAGAAAATCGGTTGAATTTATCAATGCTAAGTATGACGAAATCAACGAACTATTGGGGACTCGAGAGAGGGACATCAGTGACCTGAAACAACAAAATACTGAACTACTAAACACGGTCAAAAATTTATCAAATCGCATTTCCTCGATCGAACAGCACAGCAGGGAAGCCAATATGGAAATACATGGGTTACCAGAACATAGATCGGAGAACCTAGCACAGATGGTTGCTCAGATAGGCAATGTGGTGTCTCAACCCATCCAAGATGCTGATATTCTAACCTGTTTTCGGGTATCTAAATTGAACGCGAATAGCAATCGTCCGCGTTCTGTAGTCGTAAAGCTTCGGAGCGCTCGTGCTAGAGATGCGTTGCTTGTAGCTGTTTGGAAATACAATAAAAGTAACCCAAATGATAAGCTGAATACAAGTCTGATTGGTATTGGTGGTGACAGAAAACCAGTTTTCTTGGGCGAACATCTCTCTCCAGAAAACAAGTCTCTACACGCGGCAACACGCTTGAAGGCTAAGGATCTCGGCTACAAATTTGTATGGGTAAGGAACGGGAAGATATACGTTCGCAAAAGTGAGACATCCCCAGCTAAACACATTGCTTCCACTGATATTTTGAAAAATCTTCAATAAAACCAATTAATTTTATCTTCTGCCATGAATTGGAATTGTATCGCAACAGAGTTCGAGATATACTACCAAAATCTTCGCGGTATGCGAACAAAAACTACTGAAATTTCAAATAACATTCTTAGAAATAACTACGATATCATAATTTTTTCTGAAACATGGCTTAATCAGTCAATAAACAACAGTGAATTCATTGATTCAAGATACCAGGTATATAGACGAGATCGAACTTCTTCTGAATTTTACAGTAAGAGCGATGGTGGTGGATTATTGATAGCAGTTAAGAAGACTATAAAAAGTGTACGTTTGCTGAATAAGGAGAGTGTTTGTGATGACTTGTGGATTTCCATTGAGGTTGCTTGTGGTAAATCAACTAAACATCTTGCAATCTGCGCTGTGTATACCCTGTGTTCTTCATCCCCGTTGAAATTAAAAGAGCTTACCTCATTATTAAATAATATATCTGAAGTTTTACATGATTTAAGCGATGTGATTATTGTCGGCGACTTCAATATGAGCTTTATTGCCTGGTCAAAGTCTAGTGAGAAGTTTCTTTTAGCTGAAAATTACCAAAATGCTCTTGGATATACCTTAAATGATTTTATTTCTGTAACGGGCTTGCAGCAATATAACGATGTCACTAATATTCATGGTAAATGTCTTGATCTAGTGTTAACCAATATGTCATGTAACGTTTCAGAATCCCCATGTTTATTAAGTAAATTGGATCCATATCACCCACCTTTGCTAATACTTTTGGACTTAGCATTTCATTCCACGTTAGATGACGTTCCCAGAACTGATTTCAATTACTTCAAAGCTGACTACAATTGTATAAATCACTCCCTGAGTAGCATTTGTTGGGATGATTCTTTTTCGATGTGTAAAAATGTCAATGATATGGTTAGTGTATATTATGATAAGTTAAATAAGATAATTAGTCTATATGTCCCTAGGCGAAAACCACGTAAACATGTATACCCAACTTGGTTCAACTTCGAACTAATACACCTATTAAAAGAAAAAGAAAAAATCTGACGAAACGTGCGAAAGTATCGCAATCCGCGCGACGAATACGAACTGGGTATTATAAGAAAGCGATGTGAGAAATTGCAAAAAATATGTTATAATAAATTTATTAATAATGTTGAAATTAATATTAAAAAAAATCCTAAATTATTGTGGACCTTTATTAAACAGAAAAAAGATTCGTCTTGTAACAGTGTGCCTTCCACTATGCATAATGGTGGTGGATGTTCAGCTTCCAGTGGTCCGAATATAGCAAATCTCTTTGCATCGCATTTTAATTCTATCTACGTTGGCAGCCAGTCTATAAAATCTCGTGTGGACTATTCCTCGGATACCCACACTGATCTGTCTGAAAAAATAAGTTCAATTAGAATAAGCGAAAGTGACATATTGAAAAAACTCCAGCACCTAGACTCGAACAAAGGAGCGGGTCCTGATGGAATCCCACCAATCTTCTTGAAACGCTGTGCTAAAGTCTTATCTTACCCGTTAAAAGTAATTTTCAATTTTTCTATTAGTAGTGGTACTTTTCCCTCTGAATGGAAACGTGCTAGAATTGTTCCTGTTTACAAAAAGGGAAATAATGATGACGTACGAAATTATAGACCGATTTCCATCATATCTTCTGTCTCTAAGTTGTTCGAATCTCTAATATGCCCGATTCTCACAAATCACACCAAGTCTTTAATCAGACCGGAGCAGCATGGTTTTCAAGCTGCAAAATCTGTAGTCACAAATCTTATATCTTACCTGACACCGATCATTGATGCTGTTGACTACAACCAACAAGTAGATGCTGTCTATACTGACTTTTCCAGCGCGTTCGACCTTGTTGATCATCATTTACTAGTAGGCAAACTTCGGCATCAATATGGAATTAACGGCGTACTAATTGATTGGTTTTCATCGTACTTGACTGACAGAGAGCTGGTTGTGACTGTAAAAGGGCATAATTCGGAGAAGTACATTGCCTCTTCTGGCGTGCCTCAGGGCTCGCACTTGGGTCCTATTCTATTTTTACTCTTCATAAATGACATTGTATCATGTGTTCATCACTGTGAATGCTCTTTGTTTGCAGACGATATGAAAATTTTTCGGACAATCTCAACATCAAATGATTCCAGGTTAATGCAAGAAGACTTAAATCGGATAACTCAATGGTGCCTTGACAATAAAATGATTCTCAATCCATCTAAATGTCAACATATACAATTCACTAGAAAACTAAAGCCACTGCAAACTAGATACTCTGTTAGCAATGTACTCATATCTCTAGTTTCTGAGGTTCGTGATCTTGGAGTGTTGATAGATGCTAAGTTGAGTTTTATTCCGCATTACAACAACATCATTAACAAAGCCTTCATAGTCTCCGGATTTATTAAGCGTCACACCAAAGATTTCAAGGACCCTACTACTAAGATCATATTGTTTAACGCACTGGTCAGGAGTGGCTTAGAATTTGCTTGTATTATATGGAATCCATGTTATGCTATACACTCAGCTCGTATTGAATCAGTTCAACGATCTTTTACTAGACATTTGGCTTTTATCACTCCTGGCATAAGTAAGAGAAGTTCATACGTAGATAGGCTCACTTTTTTCAAAATGAGCACATTGTCAATGCGACGAACAGTTTATGATTTATTGTTTCTTCAAAAAGTTGTACAAGGAGTTTCTAATTGTGATAGCTTATTGAACATTATAAAATTAAATGTTCCAAAAGTCACTAGCCGTCGAGCTAATAAAGGTGTTTTTTTCATAGTTCCCTCACATCGAACCAATTTGGGTTTACATGCGCCTATAAATAGAATGATATTTTCCTATAATGCTGTGCATAGGACACTTGATTTGGATATATTTTATGATACCGCTAAGCAGTTTAAAGATAAAATATTGGCTAGGTAAATTAACAAATTCTTCGTGTCATCATTAATTTAATACCTATATTTATACTTTTTTTTTTTTTAAATTGTTCTCATTGAAACAAAATTGTTAATACAATGCTGTGCATATCTGTAATTGATGTAAACACTAGAATATGTATGTAATGTTTGTTGCAAATGTTTGTGTTTATATTGTTGATGTGCCTTAAGAATAAATAAATAAATAAATAATAGATATTGCAATATTCTTCCCATTTATTAATTGAATCATCTTTTTAATTTTCTTAATTTCTAATCTTATTAATATCATATTTTTCACTTTATCATTGTTTCATCCACAAAAACTATATTTTTAAAGACTCTTTACTAACTTTCATAAATTCACTTCCTTATATCATTTGCGCATTAAATAACAACTTCTGAAAACTAAAACACTTGTATCATCAACACCTGAGCTCTAACTTTCTTCATAAATCCCAGCTTTACTTTAAATATGGATTTACAACGGAAAAGAGTAAACTTAACCAGTTAATATTAACTTGAACCATAAATACATCAGTTGTATTATTTATGTTCAGTTGCTTGTAAACGGTTTGTTTTTAGTTAGAAGCAATCAGAGTAATGTAAACTCTAGTTGATTTATTGCAGTTAATTGTTATTGATAACAAAAGGAGTTGGTGGAAATTGAAATACCGACTTATGACAGTTAAGCTTAATGATTTAAATGATCATGATTTAACTTTTAATTGGGATTGCTCGATTTGATAGTGGTTTGTCATATTTAATAATAATGAAAGTTGTAAAAACTAAGAGATAGAAAATTAAATGTAAAATATTCAGTCTATACAGGGTGTAAAAGAACTGCTTCCGAATACGAAAACTGGGTATTGCTGCAGGGGTACTTAGGTATTACGTTTTGAGCAAAAAAAAAATTTTATGATTACAAAAAAAAAATGTTACGTAATTGTACAAAATTGCATTTATACTATTAGATTTTGCGATTATTTCTAATTAAATAGTGTTTTAATTTAATTTGCAATGTAAATAATCGCACCTGAACCAACAGTTTATGTGTGAGCGATGATTTCAAGCGGCGAATATGACTTTTCAATACTTAATAACTTTTTTAAATTGAGTTTTCTGGGTATACTGTTAATGAATTTAGTTACTATTGAGGCCCAAGAATACATGGTTTTAGGCTTCGGTAGTGGTCTTTTTCACCCGTTATAATTGATGTAAAGTTTTAAAAAAAAAACTTTAAAAAGTTGTAATATACCTTGGCGTCGTGTGGTTTTAGTTGTCCATGATTCCACCAAATTCCTTTTTGTCCACGGACCCTTTTTTGTGTTAACCCTACAACAAAGCCATCTTCAGAAAGTTAGAGGTAGGTATGAATCTTAGATGGTGAGTGGTGTGTGCTCATGCTTAACAAAAGTACTTATACTCTTCAAGATTCTATAATTTGAGCGATATTGTTTGGGGCACAAACTAAAACTAAGAGCATGACACTACTGCATTTTGAGACATTTAATAACTTTTAACTCCATCTCTAATACTAACGATAGTTAAGAAGATCCACATTTCAGGGATTTATGTGTACCTGTATGTGTTTGCTATGCTTTTTAGTTTTAAAAATTATGCCACATTTTTATACTGACTTCTAAATATAGCCTATTCTTGATGTAGAGGAATAAAAAACAGTGCACTACATAATAATTATTATATTTCGTTAATTAAAACAATCACAATGTCATGATTATCTACAATACTGACAGTCAATATATTTACATAGAATATGCTACTAACTGCGTCTTATTAAATAAAACAAAAAAAAATTTGTGGTTTAAAAATCGAAGATAACCAATCCTGTGTTACAAGCACAGAACTTTTAACGACCGATAATATCGTTATTCTGATATTTGTATCTTTAATTTGTATGAGCATTAACGATAAGAACTGTCAAAATAACGATATTGACGACAAGCTTCTAATTTGAATTAATATTCATAAGATAAAAATGACAAAAAACTGCAAGTTTGAAATCCAATTTCCTTAATAAATCATCTGGGTACACATATATTTCTATGTAAATAAAATGGCTGCTCTATTAACATAAAAATCAACGACTTCATAGCGAACTGTCTAACCGATCATTCATTAATTTATCAAACGACAAAATGAATATCAGTTTTTCGATAACAATATCGCTAAGATTTCGTTAAAGTTTAACGATCGTATTTATAAACTAACGTGTAGTTATTGGTTATTGATATTTATTTATATATTTTACAACTACCCGCGTCTACAATTCCACAGATTGTGCATTCTGCAGTAGACGATCCTGGGGGGTAATATTTATTTATTTATGTACATTTTAAGACGCGGGAAATATATGTTTTTAGTATAGTATACTGTCGTTTAAAATACAAGATAAAACTAAGAACAATGTTTAAATTACAGAACAAATTTTGACGAATTTAAAAACTTCAATTTGACATTTAGATATATTTTTTGTTTATAATATGAAATAATGATGCTTTGTACATATGAATATATTAAAAACCGCTTGAATTAAAAAAAAACGGAAACAATGTTTTTTTATGTGTATTAATGAACTTTAAAAAATAACAATATAATTACATATATTTAATAACTATAAATTAAGTAATCATGTATTATATCTAAGAATATATTTATGCTACAATATATACAAATTATTTTCTATTACTTGACAACGAACAGTTAATATTATACCTTAAACTAAATATTTACATTTAAAATTATGCGATTATGCATCTTCATCTACTTGTATTAAGTGCTATAAATAATTTCGGTTATATTCAAATACTGAAACGGTAAAAGGTTTTTGGAATGTTTCTTATATATTTTTTATTCGATAAAATATTAATCATGGCACATAATATGGCACTGTTATTTTAATATATGGCACAAATAAATTCACAATTTCATACACATTGAAGGTAACTTAAGAAATCATTTGGCAACTACATTTTATTTTGATCCGACACCTTTACATAAGCCTTTGGAAGTTAAACCTTAGCATACCAACAAAAAATAAAAAAACAGCAATTCTAAAACCCATTGGCACATACATAAAGCCTATTAAATCAACCCGAGTCACTTAAATTTGAGACAAAACCAAAACTAAAAACCAAAAACGTAGCTTTCTCATTTTCACTTTTCCCCATACTCCAAATGCTTAGCCTCACTCGCCGGTGGCGCTGGCTCGTGGGTTTGGTGGTGCAGCAGTGGTAGTGGTAGCGGCGGCAGTGGCAGTGGTAGCATCCGCGACTGGAAGCTAGCCAGTGACTGGAGTAGGGCCGCCGAATGCTCATGCGCCTTTCGACGCAGCTCGGCGACGGAGGTCGACCGGGCCTCTTCTTTTGGGCAGCAAGGACAAGGGGCACCCCAACCTGGTTTAAAGGTTAGGTTAGTCAAGTATCGTTTATTTTACTGTAGCTCGTATCGTTAATCGTTAATTTTGATGACTTCGGGTCTTATACGCGGTCATTTTATATTTAGATACATTAATTATATGTACCTGTGTTTCCCGACGTTTCGACCGAGTTTTACTATAGGTTCCGTAGAAGATTTAAAGTTGAATATTCGGTCTTAATTAATGGTAGGCAGAGAGAAAAACTGTGGGAATGTTAGGTGTAGGTTAGCGAAGTCTTGAATTTGCTCTTTAATGCTCACTTGATTTGACAAATTGTGACGAATCTCTTTCACCAATCTTTTTTTTTTTTTCATTACATAATGAAATGCATAGAAACTATTAGATTATTACAATACTTTCTTATTTATTGTTCAATGTGCCTACTTAATATTAATAAAAACTTTTGAATTTAATAACCAAAACACACATTGTCATTATTCTTAGCTAAGTTGTTACCATTAGATAAAATTGTCCGAGTCAAATGCAAAAAAAGGGCCAAATGAAAGGTAACCGTAATCGACGAGCATGTATGAAGACATTGATGTGTGTGAAAGAAGCGCAAGAAGTATGTCTGGACCGAAGTATATCGCGATCCATAGTCTCTGCCTACCCCAATGGGTGACAGGCGTGACGATATGTATTTATTTTTTTCTCTCTTCTTTGGCCATGGTGCAAATATGATATGCCACATTGTGCCAGTGTCAAGTTTTTCGACGATATGTATGTATGTCAAATGCTTACCTTTGAGCGGGAAGAACGGCTGCGACAGCTGGTTGAGGTGGTGCGACAGGTGCGAGAGGTGCGGGGGGAGGAACAGCGGCGGCGGCGCGGGCGCATCCGACGCGCGGAACGAGCCCGAGCTGCGGGCAATGGAGATGTGATGTTTTTTTTTTATATATATCGACGCAAACGTGCATGCGGGTCACCTGATGGTAAGTGATCACCGCCGCCCATGACTATCCGCAACACTGTGGGTGTTGGGGGTGTGTTGCTGAGCCTTTGAGAAAATTGGGCACCGGATACCGCACTCACCGAACGAAACGCAGGAACATTGTCCCTACTTCACGTCGGTTTTCTGTGCGACGGTGGTATTTTACTGGTCGAGACCGCCCACTAATCGCTGCAGACAGAGCCTACAGCTAGACTCTACCACTCCAAGAAAATGATGGTGGTTGCGGGGTTATAGAATAGTTGCGTCGTGACCTCGGTATTCAATTAGTAAATACTTTATTAAAGTCTTAAAAAACAAGTTTTTTGATGTTTAAAAACACACTGGACAAAGCCTAGTAAAGGAAAGCAACTAGATCATCTGTTTAGAAAAGTCGGTCTTAGAGTCGGATTCTATATTACACAGTAAATACTACCTCTCAATTTGCGACGAATTGAAATCATTACAAACTAGAATCTATTAAGTATCTCTAGTATCAAGCATATTTTGCATATTCACCTCTCAAAAACCCTATCTCAATCCTAACTAACCAAAACAGAGTTACATCCCAATATCCAAACAACATTACAACTTATCTCAGGATATCAAATAAACTTTTCTTTAACAATAAACTGGGCGACCGCGAACCCGGGCCATTCTGTCTGTCCCCAAGTGTAACACCCGCCGTGGTTCGTTGCTCGCCACTGTAATGGCGGCATCATCAAAGGACGTCTTTCAACATCACCCTCCTTCTGGGGCAGTCGGGTACGTGACGTGATTGTTTTAAGGAATTTTGGTCGAAGGAAAAGTTAAGTGAACGAGTTAAATTGAACAACAGATTAGAATTTAGTAGTAAGGAAAGACAATTTAATGATAAAAAAAATGAATCAACATGTATTTTTTTTCTATCTATTAGACACTAGGGGCTGATTTTTAAATTGTCAGATAAATGCTAGCTGACTGAAAAGAAGTATGTTTTTAGTGTCACTTCATAAATTTATATGCCAAATATTTATATTCGACGTGCAACGAAAACGAACTGATTTTCTGTTAGTTAAAATTGATCTGATTATAAGTAACCAGTCCTAAGTCTAAGTACTTTCAATATTGCTATAAAAAAATGTTTTTTTACAAACAGCGTGTTTGTTTTCGCACTCCAACTGGGCGTTCCAATTAGGGCGGTTTCAGATTAGCGTATTTTGCCGCGCGCACACGTTCGTTTCAGCATACGCGCTTACACGCGCGCTCCCAAAATCCAGACTCGCGTAAACGGGCATATTTCGCGTATTTATTCGATAGTGTTTTCATATCAATATTGCAGATCATCGCGTTATACGAGCTTAGAAGCGCGTACACACCAACGAGTTACGCATATGCAAAAAGACGAGCCTAAACGCGCCTACATGCGCATCAAAAAACGAGCGTATACACGCGTATAAAACGCTAGTCTGAAACCGCCCTTAGACCTGTGTCGACTCTGCTAGCTAATTTTAAGTTATGTTGGTCAAACACATAAAGAAGGAAAAAACATGCAAAGAAACGAATTACATTGAATTAATATTTAACTAATATGCCGTAATCCACCACGCCCGTTCTGTGCGCGTCGGTGGATTTATAATCTTACTAAAACCACCAAAAAGGCGTTTTAAACCTTTTGCCTACAAAAAAACGAAGTATTGTGAAACTTTGACTCTTTCAGGTTATATTTTGCTTACAATAAAAGCAAATAATATAAATTCGACTGACAAAAACTGGTGCAGCGGTATATATGTTACAGTCATAGTGATTAAATGGATATTATACATAGTGACTGGTAATTATTTATAATAGCCAAAATGACTAGACAATGTAATAAATTAATCACTTTATCTGGACATTATTCATAATAGCGTGTCAAAGTTAGCCAAAGTAATAATAATACGTTTTGTAATGAGAGGTCGCGTTGTTACGGCTAATACCCGAAGTGCGGCTACACCTAGTATTAGCCGGCCATATTATTACTTTGGCTAACTTTGACACGCTATTATGAATAATGTCCAGATAAAGTGATTAATTTATTACATTGTCTAGTCAATTTGGCTATTATAAATAATTACCAGTCATTATGTATAATTTCCATTTAATCACTATGACTGTAACACATATACCGGACTGCTAAGCGGATGGTTCCGGGTTCGATCCCCGGGTCGGGTCAATTTCGTAAAAATTGTGTTTCGATATAGTCCATTGTGTGGTACCTATAGTACAAGCTTTGCTTAGTTTAGAGCCACACAGTTGGTGTGTCAGTCTGGAGATTTATTATTATTTATTATTTTATTATTTCGCAAGCTGTTTATTAAAAACGTCGTCCCGAGTCGCGCTTGCTGCATAATCGCATCGCAGCCAGTCCATTTGCGTTGGTGTCGGCGTCACTCGCTGGAGACAATGAAGCGAGGCTCCGACATTCCCTCAGTGAATACTAGATGATCATGCGGGTGAGGTTATGGCATAAGCGGCAGCGGGGGCGGGTGTGGAATAGGAGAGGTTTAAGATTATTTTGAATGGGTTTGAAGTTTCGTTTCAATCAGTTATTTAAGATTTTTCATAAAACTTTTTTGATTTGTTGACTAATTTAACTGATAGATATTTATACCTATATTTTTGGTTATAGTTTTTTACAAACCTAAGAGTATATTTTAATATAGGTTTTTTTAAAACGATGGCCAAGACAGATTGTGTAGAACCTTTTTCCGCCTGTGGCTTTCAAAATTTTTCAACATATTTTTTATTTAGAATTTATTATGACTCTAACTAAACTAATAGATACTCATTCAGTTTATTCAAATGAGCTTAACTTTTTAAATTATTAACGTCTACGTTCCTACTACGATTCCGCTACGCCGTAGACCGTAGCACCTTAACCCATGAAACAGCGCGCATTTACGCGCTGCGTAAATAAATACATTTATACACAATTTGTATAATTACTATAAAATATTTTTACGTCGTTTTAATTACGTGACGAGATCTGCAGTTCCTGTTAATCCTGTGCAATGGAATCAAAGGATCTATGTGTTGGGTGGGGATTAATAATTGATGGTTTCAGGCGGTAGGGGGCGCCACTTGCGAGTTTTGCTTGTGACACACACGGAGGTGGCGGGCAAAGTGGATTATGTATTTTGGTTGTTTTTGTAAGTGATAAAGGTTTTTATATTGTATATATTTTTTAAATTTTAAATGATGCTCGGATTCTATTTTTTTCTTTTTGTCACTTTCAAATAAGAGGAAAAATTCTTGAACTTAACTAAGATTTTCAAGTGCTATGTTTCTACAGAAATATTATCCTTACTTAAATCTAAGTGTATACTCAAAGGAGCGTACATAAAAACGTTTTTATTAACCAATAACCGTGTATAATTCGTAAAGATCACGCTGGCCCGACTACATCTAGTACACATTCTCTATGAATATTATATCAATCAACACCAGGGTATCAGCGTTAAGCGCAAGTTAATCAAAACACTAATTAACTGTATTAAAGGGTGGTATTAATTCTCTTTGTCTCCCCATTCACCCCCTATCTGAATATTCATAGCCACCCTTAGTTCTAAAATCAATTAATTTAAGACATGGTTGGTTACAATCCGAATCTTGTCTTGTCTTGACCCTTTGGTTTATAGAATTCCTTGTGATTTTAAACGAAATTGAATTTGGAAGGGACGGATTTGACTCGCGATGAATTCGTATTTTGAATTATAAATTGGGAGTAGCGTTTTATGTTGATGTTCATTAGAATGGGGTTATTTACTGAACTTTAGTAATAATGTGACAATGAAAAATGTTGACCAACAATATTTTTATAGAAAACTAAATACCAAACATTGACATAAAATAATAATTCTAAACGCGAAAATTCAGCAGCAAACTCTAGCTATTTAAAAATATTCTTAATTGAAATTATATTTGCTTATTTTAGTCATTGCACATTTCAGGCGGCGATTCTTAAAGTTTTCTCTAGATCTTAATGTTCAAAGCTTTCTAAAAACAATTCCTTACGTAACAATCATAAAAAAAGAAACCTTTCCATACCCACTAATTTTAATAATGTCTATAAAATCGAAATTTTGTCTTTAATTTTCCCCCACCCCGCCACCCTACTTTAACCCTTCACCGGCCGCACACCTCCCGCCCGGATCCCGCAAGTCCCGCGATATAGTTAATCACATACATAATTGAGCGACGCCATTGGCCAACGCGCCGAATGCATAATACCTAGTTACGGAGGCTACCTTGTTTTGTAGGTAATAGAATCGACTGTGTGGGAGCCGGTGTGAAGGAATTCTGTTTCATGGTAGCACTAGCATATGTGAGTAGGTATAAATTGATGAAATTCAGATACAGCATGTTGCATTTAATAAAATGCTTTTTAAAAATTTATATGTATAAGAGATTTTTATAGTTTTTCGTTCTACACATGTTTATCGTTTTATTAATAGAAAGCACAAAAGTATATAACTTTTTATTTATCGTAAAAATAATATTGATGTCTTAAGTTATACGTAGGTATAATTCTAATCCTATAATGTAAATTTTTTTTTTTTTTTTTTTTTTTATGTAATATAGGTAGCAAACGAGCATGCGGGTCACCTGATGGTAAGTGATCACCGCCGCCCATGACTACCCTCAACACTGCAGGTGTTGGGGGTGTGTTGCTGACCTTTAAGAAAATATATAAATAAATAAATAAAATTGGGCACCGGATACCGCACTCACCGAACGAAACGCAGGAACATCGTTCCTACTTCACGTCGGTTTCCTGTGCGACGGTGGTATTTCACCGGTCGAGTCAGCCCAGCAATCGCTGCAGACAGAGCCTACAGCTAGACTCTACCACTCAAAAAATTACTTTGTGACTTTACATATAATCTACCTTTATAATAAACACACCTGTAACTTAAGACCTACCCCTGAATTAGCGTCACTTTATAACTATGCATAATTAACCCTTAGGGTGTCAAGTGAATATAACATTACGGTTCTAGCCGAGTTTGATCATGAATTCATACGGTTATAACACAGACGTGGGATTTTATTATAAGCATGTGAGGTGAGGGGTTGTAAGCTGGGTAATTAGGCTGGATAAATAGGTTAATATTAAGTACCTTTGTAATCCAACGCGTAAGTAGTTTATACAAAATTATATTCAAATACAGTTGTTTTGGAAGAGACGATGTATGTTGTTAACTCGTAGTTCATTTTAATATGTTTATAATGAATTCTATCGTTTATCTGATCCAGTGTTGTAAAAAATACGCTAATATTAACAAGAATTAAAGGATTTAAATACCAAATTTACTTCATTTTACATCTAAATAAATAATCCCCGTCTCAAAAAATAAAGGTAAATACCTCCCATTTTGTATATCTTTGAGTAACAAATTTAATTTTAAGTAAAAGTAGAAGAGTACCGTCAGTGGGCGGGCTTAATTGCCAATTTTCTCTTTACGCGTTTTTTCAGCTTTTAAAAGAAATAATTCAGTAATGAATATTTAATTCGAAATAACCGTCTCGCCTTGTAAAGTAGCTACGTTTTTTTCACTTACCGTCAATTTGCGAAATTTGTTTTCGGAATTGGGTAAGAATTATTAATTTTAAATAACTCGTTGTATGAAATTAAAATTGTTGTATTCGATTACGTTCAGGTTATTATTTAGGTTCTGTTCTTTGATTTAAAGTATTGGGTTTAAGGCGATCAAAAATTCTTTTTGCGTGTGACTTTTTAGCGTTTGCGATCCATCTTTCTGAGCACTATTTTGTCTCCTGGGAGATCCCGCAGTTCGTATTCTTTGAGCGGGTGTAATCCCGCGCTCATGCATAATGTGCGCATATAAATTTCAATTTTAAACCCGCGTTGGGTCTAGTTACACCATTTGCGGGATTACGCGCCGCCTCAGGGGTTAGGTCTGCGCGGTATGGTAGAAACAAATTGGGAAATAACGTACAAAATTTGTTTACTTTAGAATTTACAATTAAGGTAAGTGTGTTAGCTTTATTAAAATGTATTATGGTGATGTTCAATTTGATGTTCCCGGATATCAATATACATATGTGGGTTGGTCACTAATAAATACATCACCATAATCATTCCTATAAGTAGTATAAAGAAAAGTCGCTGTTCCTGTCTGTTTGTATGTTTGTCCACTACGTAGTTAAGGAGAACCACATTACGTATTCTAATGCGGTTTTCACTTACATTCAGATTTTTTTTGAATTGGTTTGTTAGTAAAGTACGTTTAAATTTTACTGATTTTATTAAAATTAAAGGTCTTGTGAACAAGAAGTATAAAATACACAAGTGCAAAACTTGGCCGTGTCTATAGTAGAGATACGATTTCAAAAATTAAAACAATTAACCGCTAAAAACTGTTTAGAGCTTTTGTTTGTATTAAAATGTATTTAAACCACAATTAAATAACCCCAAATATAAAAAAAAAACATGTTCCTAATCCAAAAAAGTAAGAATCATGGTAAACCAAGGCGCACTGATATAAACCGACAGCAAGTCAATCTGACCGTAATCCTAACGGGGAAAATAATAACATTTGGATCAAATCCGCGGTTGCTAATGTACCATGCCCTCCCTTAGGACTTTAAACTGCTTACAGAGGTTAAAAAACCGGGTACGCGCGGTCGATACTGGGTTAAAAAGATGGTAGATGTATTAAATTACGATGTTTTTGTAAAGAAATCAGGATTGTATAGATCGAGTTACGATATTATCCGCAAAGAATATTCGTGGTAAGAATATCAAATCCAAATGGGAATTAATCTTATTTGCGTTAATTTCACTTTTATTATAAAGCTGTGTTGAACAGAATATGTAATATAAAATGACTATATGGTTATGACTTATATATTAAAAACATAAATGTTGAAAGTTTGATAAAATACACTGCTCTGAGACTACTTAGTTAATTTTTTTATGAAATATGTCAAAGCTATCGACAAAAGTTCCATGCCCGCACCACAGGTTTGTCTCTCTCTGTAGGTATAAATTCGAGTTTCGATCATGCTAAATAGGACTTTTACAACAAACAGCCAAATATGAAATTCGTATTCTTAAACTACCGAAGTAAGTGTACACATCGAATAAGGGTTACCAAATTAACAAACCATTATTCACTTTCACAGCTACACAATACAATAATTTGTTTATATCAACAAGTCATCACTTGAAAGTCTTGAAACACGTTTATTAAAATAACGCATTCAAATACAGACACCCTGTATCATAAATTTTAATAAACGCGCGCGGGTTATCAAATTAGAAAAATTAAGCATGATAAATAAAGACCAATTAAGGTTTATTGCGTAAAAAAGGCATAAATTAATTCGATCATGAGACGAGACGAGACAATGTGCGTGCGCGCTGAAATTCGTAATTCGAATGTAATAGTGTTGGGCTATAGCGATCGATAAAAAAAAATGATGTACAGTTGTTGAAAACTTTATAATTAAGTCTCTATATATTTAACATCTAAGCTAGGCGTGCAATGATGTGAAAATAAAGCGCTACAAGTATAAAATAAAATTAAACAACGAATATCCTATAAAAATTTGTTTAATTTCTGTTTATGGTCGCATAAACCTAACTATTCTTTTAATACACAACTAAACATATAGGTACCCTTGAAGTAAGCAGAATTGGAAAGTAAAATAAAATACTCTTTACTGCACAAGTAAAACATAAAAATACAAGAATCAAATTATAGAAGGATAAGGCAAAAGGGGGCCTTATTACTCAAAGTAATTTCTACCAGGCAAACCGTTAATACCTAAGTATCGTAAGACAGACCTACAACAAAATAATTACTTTCAAAATTAATCGACAAAAGTTGTCCCACACATCCCTAAGCTCGTGTTACTCGCTTACATTCTAATTACTCTTTCAAATTGTATTAATTACTCCCATAAAGGGTTCCGTACACTGGAATTAAACGGCATTTTAGAAGCTCCGCCACTTCATCTGTCATTGTTGGTAAGCTAATGTATAAGGGTCATTAGCATAAGTTAAATTCTCTTTATTAATTTTCAAGTGGATATGATAGCTGACGCGAACGTCACACGTTTAATTTTGTGAATACCAGACAAATGAGGGTACAATTATATTACAGGTGAACATGATAAGTAATTACGGTATTGCGCTAAGAGATGGCGCTGTTGGAATTTGCAAAATGACAGCTTTTTGACAGACGTTCTTTTTTATGGAAAAGGCAAAAGTACATTACTCTTTTATAGCTTGAACTCGTTTATAAAACAAATAAATTACCTATGAATATCCGATGCCAACAAATTGACTATCCACTTCAAAACCCAAAACGGCGAGCATTATTCAAAACAATCGCCGTACCTCCAAGAATATAAAACTAAACTGTATAAAAGAATCATAAATAACTCACAATGGGCAAGTTTCAGGCAATATGAGCATCTAAAGGCGGGTATTATGAAAAATCGTAACGCGTTTACATGGCGGACGCTGTTACATTATTCATTTGGAAATAGCTTCTCGTAAAACTTAGTACGGTACCTGAACCCGGGACGTTACTGGATTTGATATTTATTCTGTAATAACAGATATGGGGAGGGGTAGCTCCACCCCCGCCGCGGGGTAGTGTAAGGTGCAGGATGATTTGTGCACTGAATTTAAATTACGTTATATCTACACATATCTAGTAGAAACACGTAGGTAAAAAGGATTGATTTAGAGAATTAGTCTCGGTAGAATGTTTTAAATGCGAGTATAATATTATAATTAATATTTTGCCGTGTTCAACTGTGTCATTATAGCTTTTAAGCAGATTAAGCAATTCTGTTTTTTGAAGTATTTTTTTGTCTTTGTTACTACACAATTGCGAGCTATTCCTGTAATGCAAATACTTAGAAAATCTGTCGTATTAATAATTACAGGTTCTGTTTATTGATTTTACTACACATAAATACTTATAATAATGTTTCCCGCGAAAACATTTTTCCAACTGGCAGCCGCCGCAAGATTTGGGCGGACATTCTGCCAATGGTATCTGCGCGCGGGCGGCATACTGATGACGTCACGCGACGCCAGCGACGCCTAACGAGGTTAGACGCAAACACGCTGATTACTGGCGAAGTGCAGAGCATATGATATACCCCGAAGGTTTCAGTCTATGAGGGACGGTTTTTTGTATTTTAGATAAAAAAGTCATGCTTTTTATGGTAGACTGTCGACGATAGAGTAATTGATTTGATTAGAATAGAGTAATTGAGTTAATTGATTTTCGTTGTGAATCTTGACAAATAATGGAGTCCATAATTTTCATGTAAGTAGTAAAGTTTTTTTGTTCTAAGCACAATGGATAACCAATGATATACAGATATGTAGGGTGTTCCAAAAGACCCTATTTAGGTACGTTTTCTATTCTATGACGTTTGATGTATGAGTTTTTTATGTCGTTTTGTTAGAAAACCTCAAATAAATCTATAATTTGAAATATCATTGCTCACCAAGGAACCATACGGACATTATACAAGTATCATCTCTTCTTGAAAACCCCATACAAACCTCTAATTCCCAGAAACACAAATTCCCTTTACAATTTCACATCGCTACAAAATCTATTTTGAAAACGTAACGAGCTCCCGTCAAATAGGATCGCACTTCGCCGTAAGCAAAAACTCAATTATCATATTTTATACCCTATAATACTTACGAATAAGATATTAAATTATATAATTTTTCCATCCAAAGAGGGATTCCTTTTCATTTCTCATTTGGATTTTTCTCTTAAGCAATTATGGAGTTGCCTCGGGGAAGGGAGTGGAGGGGGGTTGAGGTGTGGTCGCAGTGTTAGCGGTAAAATATATTTATACACAGTAAATGTCATGTTAACAGAAAGTGTATAATGTTTTCCCACTGTTTGTCGTTAACATTTACTTTATGTAGTCTGTAAAATTAACACATATGAAGTGGTAAACTAGAGAGATACCTTAAGCATACGACCGTGTTATGCGTATGATTTGACGTTGTAAGATCAGTCGAATTAGAACTATTAGGTACCTATGGGTGAAAATATTTTGAGATTCTACCAATTGCGAATAATGCAGATAATACATTTTATAGGTACTCCAAAGTCCAATTAATATGGTCCAAAGTAATATTTTTTAAATCCCATAAAAACGAGCATGAATGACATAAACAAAACGAACTTCATTCGCTATGGACTCTCTAATTTCAGTTTTTAATTTATCCGCTTCCACAGCACCACCGCTTTACGTCCAAGGACCGTCCAATTTGCGTTCGAAATTCAAATAATAACCGTCACGTTAACTCACAGCAAACGATATTACCTACATCTGTTTGTTTTACAAGTACCGTCAAGTTACGAATTAATCTTCATCTGAATATAAATAAGCTCATTATTACGAATTTACACGGTTTTTTGTTGTGTGTTTTTGTAATATATTTGAGTGTTGCCGATGAGATTTTAAACGATAAAGTTTTTATGATATTCATTTTTAGAACTTTGATTATACATTAAAGTTTTGTAATAAAATTGGTAAACGTTTCAAAATGTGAAAGCTATTTCCCTTTATTCATTAAGGTGCGTTGTTTTTTCAATTAGAAACAAGTTTCATAGACTTATTTTCAATTCAACACTTTACTATCTACAACTGTGTTTTTAATAAAATACCCTGCCAAAACTCGAAAGGCAGAACCAATGTAGCCACAAAATGTAAATGAAATAATGAATTCTTGAATTATTCACTTTTGGCTTCAGCCTCAGAAACTCGAACAAACGAATTTCGACAACAATTCGATACTGTCGAGTTGGATACGATTCAAAAATCGAATTCCCGTCAAAACTCTTTAATCTTGTATTGGATCGCAAATTATGCTCAGGCGTATTACGGAATTTGAGTTTTAATTCTGAACAGTTTTTGTCAGTAAAAACATGATATTTTTATTATTCTATGTGCACTTCTCTTGTATATTTTTGTGGAAGCAAAATACAAGCTTCTTTATTAGCCGTTTATATAATATAGCGTCTTTTGACGAAACAAAACAAGGAATGCCTCAATGAATTTTATTAATACCTCTTTGATATATAATTTAACACGCGTGAATTAATCCCCACAATTCCATATTTCTGTTCCCGTTGTAAGGCTGCGATACCTGTGCCTCTAACTTTTTAAAAATGGCGGGCGCTCCGCGTTCTTTGATAGAGCCAAATTCGAGAGAATTCGATAAGGCGCGCTGGGGACGCGTAAATGCAATTTGTAAGGAATCGCCCTTTGATCGTTACTGGCTCGTTTGAAAAGAACTCTGAGGTAGAATAACGTATATAAAAGTCAATTCTGATGTGTAAGTCGTTACCTCAATTTGTAGTTTGGTGTTTGATGAAATAAATAAAGGGGGGCTTCTTTGGAGCGAAATTTGTTACGGAATTACTGACGTAGTTTGCTGAAAGACTTGAGAGAATTTTGCGGTAACTTCAGTTCACGTTAAATGTAAATGTTAGCAAATTCGTGATTAGATTTTTTGTGTAGCTTTTTACTTCTTTACATGCCCCAAAATACTTTTCAACCATTTGAAAATATCCTATAACTAAATTTCCTCGTTACCCATCCGAAATTGACCTGTAAAACTATTTGGAACGCACACAAAACGCGTCCGGCCGACTAATTGGAATCTACACGCGTTGTACTAACAAACGGCTAATTTTGTTACGTTCGTTACGGCACATCAAGTTACAGTTACGCCGGTTACTGTAACTAGTTCCCGCCAAATTCGATGAAAAAAGTTGCCAAACCGATGAATTGGGATGTAAAGAAGCGTTTGGGGTTGGCGTGAGTTTTTATATTAGGAATTGAAGGTTTACTATTGGAAGCCAGAAGAGTTTCGACACAGAATTTATGGAAAATTTGTGGCATATTAGTTAAAATACTTAGCTGTTTGGGGGTTTTGCTAAAAATCAATAGTTTGAATCTATCAATAGTTTTTTAAACAGCGATTTTTATTTATGACGTAATTCTGCATTCCGTTCTATTTTCAAATGAAATCCAACTCTTAATTTGAACCTTCCAGTCGGGCTATAACAAAAGAGTTCGTAATCAAAATTAAAAAGTTAAAGCAGCACGCATCGTCTGCCACCCTTTGCCCGCATGTGTGTGGCCAGTTACCAAAAAGGGGTTTATCAAAAAGTTTGTATTACTCACTCAATCTTTACGCATTGGCTGTCCGAACCATTTTGATTTATTTTTTATGGCTCTGTTAAATGAGAGTATGGGATTGTATGCAGGCGTTGCTAATCCTTTTTAATAGGAATGAAGTAAAGTTTCAGAAAAAAGTTAGGTGTATTTAACTAAACTTTTGCTATTAAAACCTAAAAAAAAGAACATTTTAATTTTGATGAAAGAGTATAACAAAGATGTTATGATTTAGCAAATATACATAACCATTATTTGAAAACAATTATGTTGCACAAAAAGCTATAGAGTAATCTACTAAAGATTGTCACATAAGGTTACGTCCACACGGCGCCGCGTGGCGGACACGTGTGCCAACGGTCTAATGGCGAATGAACTTAAATGTCACCGGAACATCGGGGCATAAGTTTTTGGACATTATAATATAATGACAATTATTATAACGTTGGGGTATTCATAATATAGAAAAATAGTGAAAAGAATACTTTAAGTTTTTATTCAATTGGCTGAGTAGGTATATTTTTCATAAAGGAAAGCAATCATCGCCATAATGTCAACAGGCTTTAAAAAAAAAAAGGATCAAATTACAGCCTAAATATTTACCCCTATACACTTAATTAACCTCACAAAACACAATACCCCAAAACTTAATGTCTCAACAGAAGTCATCTAAGGAAATCGACATCTAATTACGGTACATTTCACTTGAATGGCAGCGCACGCGCCTCGGAGTCGCGTGTCGTTTGTTTATCCGTCAGATTCAGCTCAATTTAGCGTTAAGTGATCGCCTATAGGGCAAGTACCCGTAGGGCGGGGGTTCCCCGCTGCGTCGCCGAGCTTTACGCTTTTTTAACCGCGCGGCGGGACGGCGTGATTATTCACGCTGGATGTGAGCGGGCCTTTATCCATTTTTGGACATTCGGCCGCACTATTAACTGTGATTCAAGTGGCAATTTAATCTTTTTTATGGACTCGTCGATTGATTGTTATGTGATAGCGCGATGTATTTCAGATTGGGATTGATTCAGTCGGTTTGTCGAGTTGAAATCGATTTTGATGGTTATTTAATGAATTAAGGCTATTTGGGTTTGATTTGTATCAATGAACGCGTTGTTTAACTGATCTATAGATTTGTTTGTGGTTTTATTATGTGTTCCCACAAACAGTGCATGTGAACCAAGTCTGTATTTTTGGATAATCTTAAAACTATGACACATAAAATATGAAATGCTAAATTATTTTATTAAACAAACATAAACCAATGTATCGTTGTACGCATGTAATCGTTTGTTCTATTGATCCTATGTGAAAGTTTCCCTTACTAGATAAAACGGAACATATTGCTACCAATGCAGGTCTGAAATGTGTTAAGTATAGGGGGTACGTATAGTAATTATTAATGACAAAATAGGTACCGTAAAAACAAAAACCTAATCATTTAAGCCGATCATAAAAAGCATTTCAGCTTATCCTCATTGAAATGTCACACAACTCCGTCATTTACCCAGCGCAATTCACTTATGCGTGCGAGTGGAATAAAGTGCGCAACACAGACCGGGATAGTGTTCATTAGAGCCATTAATTTGAGTTTAATTGCCGCGAATAGAGTATCAATTAGGCACAATTGGATCATGCATGAAGTATGGAGCATTTAGTCAATGAATGAGCTGAAATACTGTTGTTTTGAGGCCTTTGTTGATATGGCGCAGTCATTGGCGGGTTTGAAAGCGTTAGCGCGGTCTGTTATTTGAAATTAAGGTACTTTTGTATCAATAATAGATTGAAAGATGGAATAAACATATGGAATGTAATATCCGGCATTTGCAGCTAAACAGACAAAACCATGGTTTCCGAAAGAACAGCTTACCAATTCATTATTCGCGGTTTCAGAACTTGTGAACAAAAGAGAATCAAGCGATTTTTTTATGTATTTTTATTATAAGCTTAAGATTTAACTCCATGTAACTTTGAGTTAAATTCTTTCTACTTTAGGCCATTAATTTTAATTTTATCATTACACCAAAATATCATTCGTATAATTTAACCCTTAAGAAGCCACAACGGTCGCAAGCGCATTGTACCGCGTCCACTCTTTCATTACTGACATTAATTAACGCTAAATTGACTTAACTACTGCCGAGTCGCTGCTACACCGCAAATTGACAATCATTGCTACAAAGAACAATACATTGGGTATATACTCGCACTGCCGTTGAAGATATGCGAGAATTATACATAAATTCTTAGAATTATACTCAAAGTAAAACGTTTTGGTGCTGAGTCTCAACTGTTATATTAAAGCTAAGATTATTAGAATGAATGTTGCAAATAGTTTTTCAAAACGTTAACCAGAATAACTAATAAATTATATACCACTCTACCTGATAAATAGCAAAATTTAACAAAAAAGCTCAACTGCTTTTTCTACATGTAAGTTCAAGATTTTCTCTCAAGGAACTACATTTTTTTTTACTTTAACGTTCTCAACGACATTTTGTTACACTGCCCAGTAATTATTAAGACCTAATTTAATTGGGAGTGTCTATTTAAGGGTAATTGTAACTTTGGTAACAAAGCAAGATACAAAATAACAGGTGTAGTCATTAAGCCTAAAATAATTATAGTTTGATTGAAAAAATAACAATTTTTACAAAATGAGTAGAGATAATTATATCGAGTGTAATTGATTTTAATTAAAGTTGAATTAGTTATTTATTGTAGAAATTGAATTGAAGTTTTGTATGATACATATTTTTTAATAAACGAAGTCGCTACAAATTAAAACTGCAATTAAACTAACTAGGCCAAATGATATAAACCTAATACCGTATTTTGTTACGCATATTATTTTTATTATTCCTTTAAAACATATAAAAAAATGCAATTTAAAAAACAAACAGAAAAATATACATTTAGACGAATAGCTTTTTAAAATGTTGATAGAAATCTATTTGTCATATTAATACGACGAATTATACATTTATGCGGGTGTCATGCAAAGGGTTAACAAATCATACCACTCTAATTCTTATTTCTATGAACCTAAAAGTGACTTGGTATATTTGACAGCTGGGAGAAATTGTAATAATTGTAGTTACCATAATTGACGGCGTTTCAATTTCGGTGCTCGAAATTTGAATTATTGTAATTTATAGTGTAGATTATGATGTTATCGGAACTACCAACACCTTTTTGATTGAGCACATTGTTTTTATAGTTTCTATTTATTTAAATTTAGTATGTTGGTAAAAAAGGTACTTTTAAAGTAAAGTTTTTTTTTTAATTTTGGCCCTTTATACATTTTATATTTAGTAGACGATCAACGTTGTAATAGTAAGTTATAAATAGGTGCAATAAGCCTAACGATCAGAAATAATGTAGCAGTTGTTCATGGATTATATAAGATTGTAAGCCAAGTAAAAAAACATTCATTAAAACTAGAATAGTTAGTGATTAATCAATATCAAAAGAGTTTTTAAATACTTACGTCTTATGTTAAACATAGAAATTGCACTCAAAGTAAATAGGACTTGTAATAAGCTAAATATAGTGTAGTTTGAGCCCATAGCGTGCTGTCCCTGCATTCCATCTCAATTTAGCGGGTAACATTCGCAGCAACACAGCAAACTGGTGTTTATATTAAATTAACTTGTGCGTCAGCGCAAAATTAATTGGTCGTTTGGCTCGCGCACGAGTCGCGTTCTACGTTTAAATTACTTAGATCGAAATTTTAATTGCAGCCGTTGGGTGTTGGTTGTTGAATGATTGGTGTAGGGTGTGTAGGGTTAAAAAGGGAATGACAATCAATGCTATTTTTTTATCAATCAAATGTTAATTAAAATATGTAGGTATATAGTTTATTTCTTTGTACGTGGCTCTTTATTAACTACGGATTAAAGAAAAATGTGTTGACAACTTACTTAAAGTGTTAAGCTCAGTTCTGTAACCTTTCAGTTACTAACTTAACCATAGTCTAGAATAGACCTTCCGTCTTATTTACTCAGCTTTGAAGTTATATCAAAATCAAAGTACTTATAAGTCAAACTTAACGTTAAAGTTAATTTAGCAGAAGCGAATTAACCCTGGATCATTATCTGCAATTAACTTGCTAGATTGAATTAAAGACAATCTTAAACTTAGTTGGAGCAAACTTGATAACTTAGACGTTTCTGTAATCGATTTAAATCGTAACTTGGGGGCAGACAGCTTGAGTTTGTATACTGTGTTGTATATAGATAAGATTATGTGATATTACGTAAAAAAAAACAAAAGAAGGCGATAAAAAATTATGGAAACGATTTTATCCTTAGGTTATTTTTGTAGCAGTATTTATTAAATTTACTTACAGATTTCTGATTGATCCTAAATCCTTTCAGGTTATTACGTACCTACACATTTAAAATCTATCAGTCGTACTGAAATTTTTCAATTGTGTTTTTTTTAATATCGTTCTTGAAGAAGGAGAAATTCGAAACCTAAAATAAAAAAATAAACATGAAATAACGATTTAACTATGAAAAATAAGTAAGATGATCTCAAATAACACAAATATTATGACCTATTCACTCAATATCGGAGTTGGAATTAATGAATATTTGTTCCAATTGGATTGTGTGTTCAAATGAATTGTTATTGATACGTCAAATTGACGAAATGCTATATTGTTCTCAATCACAGTAGCCTCAATACGAGGTCGATTGATTCGAGATTCTTCAATCACTGTCAATCAGTGGCCGCGATTTTACTACAGGCTTGGTAGGGTTAATATTAGTGTAACGTTTTTTGTATTAATAAATATTTAGATCTACTTAAACAGAAGATAAGTTATATAAATTATACTAAGATATTTTAAAGTTCATTTTCTTATTATGCAATAAGTTAAAAACAGTTTTATTAAAATGCTGTTGGCCCGAGCACGAGTTTAAATGAAGCAGCCGTAGTTATTATAGTGATTAATCAGCTTGAATCACCAATTTTTCTTCCAATAACCCTGTATTCGTTGGTGGTCTTACAGAATATTGTTATGAAATGTTATTATCATACAGTTTGATATAAGATTAAGATCGTAGTATACTGCTTACTGTGGCATTAGATAGGTTAGTTCCTTAACAGGAAATTACTCGTTATAAATCTTAAATTTATAAAAAAAACTATAATATTTGATATCAATAATTTGCTGAAATATACGTGTACAAACCAACTGTTAAAAAAATCAACACTATATATAATCTATGAAGCAAATTACATCGTTTTCGGCTTTATAGCGTCCCATCTTCCTTTATATTTAATATTACATCTCTTCCTACATCTCTGCCCTATCCCGATGAATGCATAAAGACAATTAGTGAATTAAGGCTACGCCGGCCGCGGTGTAATCGTCACTAATTATATTGCGCGGGCGCATCTTGTGGAGTTAATTCGAGTTTCTATGTTTGCAGATCAAATAAAACTGTTTGAGGAAGCAAGTGTTTTAACTGATGGGAGTTTTAATTTAACACGTGTGCTGGATAAAGTTTTTACAACAGTAATAAAGACACCAAAAAGATTATTATGATATTTTTATGTGAATGTAATAATTTACTACGTAATCGTTAAATATTTCGAATCAACGTATGTCTTTTCGACTCAACTGAAAATTGGTAACTTTAGTAGTCTTATTATTTAAGACACCTGAAAAGTAAAAATATCCTTCTAAAGAAAACATGACAGTCAGGCGACATACTTTGTTGGATAGAGTTTATCGTTCAGTTACTTAACCACAAAGGTATTCCTACTAATCTTATCATACTACTCACTGGTCAAACGGCGAGAACATGTGCTGCGTGGTTCTGTCTCGGTCCCCCCGCTCCCCGCGGTCGGCCCCCGCGTCCCGCGAGCCCGCGCTGCCCACGGAGGGCGCGGGGGACGCGCAGCTACCCTCGGACCTGGTGGTGGGAATATGTGCTGGTGAGATGACCGATTTTTAACGACTAGATAGGGAAATAAGCGATATTGTAGGTTGATATAAACCACCACGAAAGGAGTATGTGAGTGATGGGTCAAGCTGTGGTAAAATCAAATCCTACTAATATTATAAACGTGTAAGTTTGTGAGTAGGTATGTATGGATGTTTGTTACTCTTTCACGTAAAAACTACTGGACGGATTTTAATGAAACTTTACAGTAATATAGGTTATGCATCAGAATAACATATAGGGAACTTTTTACCGCGGGAAAGCTTCTCATTACGGGAAATCGACTTCCACGCGAACGGAGTTGCGGGCGTCCACGAGTACGTACATTGTTTAGGAGGATTACATACAACAGAAGTGGGTGGCAACTTTACCGTATAATATTTGAGAAGTGAAAGAATTAACACAACAAATACTAAAGTACATATTTAATCTTAAGGCATAGATACTTTAAGTTGGTTCAGTTTAAATTCGACAACGATGGAACTCTTTTATTACGTCGTCTGTCTGCCTTAGACTTTCTTCTGGTTTTCCACTGTTGCTTACAAGCACCACATTCAATCCGGTGCTAATCAACATCAATCATCAAGCAGAAGGTCCTTACTTCTCCATCCGCGGCGACCTGGCCGGCGACCGGGCCGGCGACCGGACCGGCGACCGGCGCGGGGAGCCCGGTGTGGCGGGGGGGGAGCGGGGGCTCACCGCGCCGGACACCGGCGACCCGTCCGAGCCTCGGGACAAACACTCGGAGGAACCCTGGGGAGAAGTTGGTACTGAGTTTCTGGATTTTTCGATTCGAGTTTTAGGATAGATGGAGTATGGAAGAGGTGAAAAAGCTGGATTCAGAAGTTGTTATAGTAACTTGCATGAGCTGAAGTGCCATATTTGTCGTATAAAAAAAGACGGCCAATTTCATAACTACCGTGGACCTACCTACTTATTATAGTTGGGCCAGGTTATTATGACGAAAGAGTCTTTTGATCGCAGCTTTCTTTGTAGAACCACAATTACACACTGTTCGAATTAGTCAGAAAGCGACAACATTACTATACTACAGCACACAAGGGAATTTCAACTCTAAATAGGAAATTTAGATTTAGTTTAAAATCATTTTAAATATATTTTTTTCAACGAAAAAAAAACTACTAAATGTTTATGAATGTGTATTTCCCTTAAATGTAAAGTCACTTTTCAAGTTCCCACATTTCTGTTCAAGTATTTTACCTTATCATCGGAGGGATCTCTCTTAGTCATCACATCAGCGCCCTCTCGTTTCCGCTGTTCCTCTTTTAACCTCTCCGCTTTCCGCCACTTCGCTCGCCGATTTTGAAACCACACCTACAACAAAATGCCAATATTAAACCATTTTTACCTAAAAGTCTCAGCTATTTTACTTGCATATATGTATAATGGTTGATATAGCTATGAATTTTCGAAAAACCCGTAACTTTTACTCCGCCACAAACTAAGCCGTAATTCCATAACCCAAAGCTGTCAACATAACGACAGACTAACATTATGTTATCACCCCACCCTACTTTGTAGTTATTACCGAAGATTACCCAAAGATCATACATCAATAGACGAGGGTGCGTAACCAAATATCCTGATCCGTAAATCTATCTAATGCTGTATCTGTGACGGACCTTTACTCTTTGGTCGGGGTATAACGCGGCCAATTTAGGGAGGTCTCGCTAACAGTGATGTTTGTAAGAGAGATAGGTTCAGATTGCAATGGTTGTGTTAAGCTGGTTACGTGTGTACTGAGGGCCACATTTGGTAGGTAATTTTCGCAATTTACTTTTAATAAGCCCTCTGGCACCTCCGTGTACTGCTGGTAATTCTAACAAAGATTAACGTTGCAGATTGATACGAATAAAATGCTTTAATACAATGATTTTCTTTGTTAGGAGGTAGTTAGGTAAAAATTAAATCTTGTATCTAAACTCTAAATGATTGGTAGATTTGCCATTTATTTTCAACGTATTTTGCTTTGAATATTATTGGGAAAATTCCTTGCATTGAGGTAATAAAGTAGCCATTCAACTGACTTAATTTTTCAAACAAAACGCAGGTTTCAACTACAAACATTTAGTCGCTATATAAACAAAGGAGTGTTCATTCTACAAGTTAGTCTTTGACCCTAACCAATGGTCCCCTGGTAGAAGTAGGGTAATTCTCTTAAAACAATAATCTGCTGTAATCCAATGGCTAGCTAATAGTTAGTATCTTATTTAAGGGTAGCATAGAATTAATGTTTCATAGCGCTTTGGATGGGGTGGCAAAAACTTCAATAATGTATGAGTGTTTATAATAGAGCATATAATTAACACTGTTTTTCGGTGTTGCGCAATGTTTTCTGTTGCTTTTTAATAATAAACACAATATTTTCTTAGTTTCTTAGTATATTATACATTCCGTTATAGTAGTTAATACTAGTCAAATTCGTTTATAAAAAATATCTTACTTAACTTTATCTTAAAAATATAGGTAAGTAGGCATAATGCAGCGCAAATTTAACGATAATTAAGATCTTGAAAACACTATTAATATTAATAAGACTTGAAAAACGCTATTAATATTACATATCGCCTACCATTAAAAAACACCAACAAAAAACCCACTTCAATCATTAAGGGGTATCTACACTGTATGGGGTCTGTAAGTGGCGCGCGATTGTTACCATTCACTCACTCATTCATTCAGTGTTTGCGCTAACTTCACTCTATCGCTGTCAAACAATAATGAACAGTGTAGAATGGATTGGCGGGAGGTCTACTTGATTGTTGTTTATTGTGCAACGAAGCTAATTATGTGTGGAGTTTATTGCAAATATTTTAGAACCATGTTTATAAATAAGTACTTAGAGAAAAGTAAGAATAAAACGGTATTTATTTCGTCATACAATGCAAATTTGGTTTGCGTTGAAAAGTGTATTGGTTTGACACGTTTTATTCATTTCAATAGATTAACTATACTGAGCGCATACTTTTATACAATAACCATACAATTTATAAATATAATTTTCTTTATTAAAAATTACTAAAATAATAAATGAATTTCAAAACATTCCAGCTATTTACCAACAAGTAAATTCCTATTAAAAACACACGTTCTATGCAAAGCTGCCAACCTTTTAAACTTAATTTTAAAACTCGAACTTTGCACTCAAAACGCATTAAAACATTTAAAAACCTTTTCATATAAGTACTTAACACACACTTAAACGTTTTCAACGATAATTACTTAGGAGCCGAGTTAAAATTTTAAAACATTTCATGTATGAAGTTAGCGGCAAGTTAGGGGAAATGACGTATTAATGTGCTAACCGACAGACTTAGGAAGTTTTATAATGTTCTGACATGTGTGAAGAAAGCTTTATATTAAAAGCAATGCAAAGTATAAATAAACGAAGCCGAAGTACCTATATGTATGATTTATGTATGACTAGTGGCCGCCCGCGACTCCGTTCGCGTGGAAGTCGTTTTCCCGTGGGAATTAGAGGTTTTCCCGCGGTAAAAAGTACCCTATGTCCTTTCCCAAGTTCAGTTCTTTCTTCATACCAAATTTCATCAAAATCGGTTCAGTGGTTTAGGCGTGAAAGCGTAACAGACAGACAGACAGACAGACAGACAGACAGACAGACCGACAGACAGACAGAGTTACTTTCGCATTCATAATATTAGTAGGGATTGTATATTTTTATGTTATTCTTCTCTTTTATTATAATGCCATTTTTAATACATTATTTTTCGATGACAAACAATACAGATTGCAACTATCAATTCATTTAACATAAAAATCTCCTCGACAAACACCCCATAGATTACCCCCACCCCATCAAGAGGAATTCGCGGAAAGCCACGTCCGACTACTAAAACTAACTAAACTAACTCCGTGAACCCGTCTAATCCACTAACACTAATTTGCTAGTTACTCGCACACTAGCTACTAAGCTGGGCTAAGTTTTTCATCACGTGATTACCAGTAAATTGATTCCCCCGCGCCCCATACCCCTCTGGTGCCAGTAAAGCTCCCAGTTCCTTCGGTTTTTTGTGGATAAATTTGTTTATTGGATATGGTAGGTACTAAACAGAATCTAATATGCATGATTTACTGTGAGATTCACTCGTAAGCTTAAAGACAGTTAAATAAAATACAGTTTTTGTTAAAAATCGTTGTCAAAAATGCAGGAATAATTAATTGGTATTCAAACTCATTGAAACTGAGGATATAAACAGCTTCACAATATTATTTAAATTGCTTTTCATTTACCTACAAACTCCCGTAAGTGTGTATACAGGGTGTCCCAAAAGGTTAAGTAGCTGGGAAGGGGGGTGGTAGGGGTGGTCACAAGGGTCACCAGAAAAATAATAAAAAAATTCCCCTCTGGATATTTCAATAAAAAAAAACATTTTTTAAAAAATTAAAAATTTTACACCTTGTTACCCTATTTTGCTTACTGTACCTACAGATATTGCTGTATTTGAAAAAAAAAACCTGTTATGTAATCGTCAATAACCCTTTATCAAATTGAAATAAAAAAAACTATACATATCTAACCAACTTTTAAAGAAAATTAAGTTCTTGTCCAGTCAAGGACTTAGTAATTACGACTTCACTCAACTTCCTCCAAGCGTACTGAAAAAAAAACGTACTACGCAACTCCGGCGAGTAACTTAAAAAAATAGGTAATTTTATTGCAATTCCAAAATGGTATAACACTTATTTGAAAAATTCATACTAGGACATTTAAAAATATTTTTCGGGAACAATACTCCTGCAAAAATAAAAATATCAAAAAACAATAGTCTCAAATTCGTACGCAAATACATTTTTAAACGTCTATTCTGTTGCTTTGATGTTACTGCCCGGTATAATTCTCAAGATTGGAGTACAAACATACTTCAAACATTCAAGTACAGTCTAGGCTACCATTTGTGCGTACCACCGTGCGTGTCACGCGGAATTTTTTGCCGCGCACTACGCAGATGTGGAATGAACTTCCTGCAGCGGTATTCCTGGCTACCTACAACATGGGGCTCTTCAAGTCGAGAGTGTATTCCCACCTTAAAGGTCAGCAACACACCTCCAACACCCACAGTGTTGCGGGTAGTTATGGGCGGCGGTGATCACTTACCATCAGGTGCCTCGCATGCTCGTTTGCTCGTTTAATAAAAAATTAAAAACCCATCAAGGACTTGGTTGACTTGAGTTCAATTATGATGCTCATTTTTAAAACGACGCTGAGCATGTATTTATGTTGGTGGTAGACATTTCGAGCATTTTATTAAAATAATAAATTATAATTTTGTTTTCTTTCGAGTTTCATTTAAAACCGCAACTTTAATGTCGAGTAAGCTGTGGCCGTTTTGAAACTAACTAACCGAACTTTTTTTGTATGGAAATAGGATTTATTTTTATTTGTTATCACAGCTTACCTAGTCTTAGACTGTACCTACAGGGTAATAGATGTCTATGGCCTATACTGAAATTATGATGAATATTATTACCAAAACTATTTTAGGGATGAGCTGAAAGTATTAGTTAATAAGCCACTTTAAGGTAAGAGACCAGTTAGATAAGCTAATCAAATCTATCAACCTTTGCTTTTGTACAGACCAGACAAGGTGAAGCTTGATCCTTTACATCTTTCGTTTACTTGAGTAAATGCAGTAAAGATTATTTTCCCTGGAATATGGAAAAACTTAATCTAGCCTTATTCGAATGTTTGAGGTATGTCTGTACTCTAATCTTGAGAATTATACCGGGCAGTAACATCAAAGCAACAGAACAGACATTTAAAAATGTATTTGCGTACGAATTTGAGACTATTGTTTTTTGATATTTTTATTTTTGCAGGAGTATTGTTCCCGAAAAATATTTTAAAATGTCCTAGTATGAATTTTTCAAATAAGTGTTATACCATTTTGGAATTGCAATAAAATTACCTATTTTTTTAAGTTACTCGCCGGAGTTGCGTAGTACGTTTTTTTTTCAGTACGCTTGGAGGAAGTTGAGTGAAGTCGTAATTACTAAGTCCTTGACTGGACAAGAACTTAATTTTCTTTAAAAGTTGGTTAGATATGTATAGTTTTTTTTTATTTCAATTTGATAAAAGGTTATTGACGATTACATAACAGGTTTTTTTTTTCAAATACAGCAATATCTGTAGGTACAGTAAGCAAAATAGGGTAACAAGGTGTAAAATTTTTAGTTTTTTAAAAAATGATTTTTTTTTATTGAAATATCCAGAGGGGAATTTTTTTATTATTTTTCTGGTGACCCTTGTGACCACCCCTACCACCCCCCTTCCCAGCTACTTAACCTTTTGGGACACGCTGTATGTATATTGAACGATGTTAAAATATAAATCTGCCTCATCCATTACATTTTTCTCATCAAACACCCCCAATAATTAGATTCCTGCCTCTGAGTGGTGTAATTCACGCAAAATATAAGCACCATACTTACCGTTGTAATACGTTTACAAACAAAATTATACTTCAGCGTTGCATCCTCGAGATTCAATATTAACTTGGTAGTTCACTTCTCATTGCACCAGGCATCGCACATTTTTTAGAGCTAGATAAAAAAAACAAAGAATAAACAACCCCCCCCTTCCCCGCTGTCCCCTAGGCCGCCCTTCCCGCTCTTGCGCACGTCATTCGTTTTTCTTGTGCGGGCATCGCAACATCGTATTAACTTTTTGATCGTGTTTTTAGTTTTTCTTAGTCTTTTAATTGTGTTATTGTGTTAAAATCAATCACAATGGGAAAAAGAAAACGTCATAACGAAGATCCTCATAAAATACGAAATAAAATCAAAAAGTTACAAAAGCGATTACGTAACCACTCGGAATGTGAATCACCCTCTGGTAAGTGGCTATTTATTACACTTAACTAATTACTTTGTCCCCAGATGTGTCCCAAAAACATAGTTCGTATTACACTGCATATTTTAATTACGTCGGCTTTCTAAATGCAAGATGCAATTTTTTTCCTACTACCCTCAAATTTTTTTTATTTTATTTTTTATTTTCTCTTTACTTGGTAACATACAATGCATACCGGAAGTGTTAAAATTTGTTCAATTACTGGCTGTTATTGTCATACGAGCCCTTATAGATACTTATGTGAAGTAACAATCAGTCTCGCGACGTACCGTGCGTACGCCCAATGACTAAAAATATGTTATGGTTATACTCCGTGGCGTGCCCACGGCTGACACCAAAAAAGTCGAGCGTTGTAATGTACTTACTACCAGCGACTTTAAATCATATTTCTGTATGCTTACAGAAGATGGATCGGAGTTCGAACGTTACTACCCTGATGCTGAACCAAGGCAAAGAAGTACGTCCCTATCATCTTTAAGTGATTATGATCTCCCTATATATGACTCAGAAGCTAATCCAGAAATTCGCTCAGTTATAGCGAGTAGTACTGCAAATAAAATCGCCAACACTGAACCTTTAGCAGAAAATACGCAAATCGTAGACCCGGGCCCAAGTACAAGTAGACAATTTACCGATCTCGGTCCAAACGCGGAACCCGAAACTGCACTGTTACCTGCTGACATATTAGAGGCATTAGGAGATCCAAAAGGCAAAGATGAGATTTTCGGCCCAAAGATACCAGAAGAAATTGCTAAACGTTGGGGTCGCGTTCTAGTGGATGGCTTAACTAAGGAACAAAAGCAGGAGATCACGGAAAAAACTTTATTTCCGGATAATTTTCGCTTAGCTAAAGCACCATTACTTAACGAAGAGATTTCTCCCGTATTAAACGAATCAGCCAGATACCGTGACAAACTTTTAGAAAAGTCTCAAAACCAATTAGGACTGGGTATTTCGGGGCTGACCCACCTTGCAACAAGCGTTATAAATGGTTGTACCGATAAAATAGAAATCGTAAAAAAGATTTCAGAAATTAGCCAAATATTTCTGGACTTGCATTATGAGGACACTAAGCGTAGGCGAAAACTCATTATGTCATCACTGGATAAAAAATTTACAAGTATGATTATAGACGTAAAAAGAGATAGTCTCTTATTTGGTTCAAATTTGGGAGAAAAAATAAAAGCTTCAAAAACAGCAGAAAAATCGGGCCTACAAATTAAACGAAATGAAGTAAACGCAAATGCATCTCGAAAATTTCCGCATCAGGGAAACTGGAGAGGCCCACCCAGAACAACGCAGTCATATCGAGGATACAGGCAGGGTGGGCCACGGAACCGCTATCCTGCACAGTCGAGTCGTCGCCCAGCTCCAACACAAGATCGTCAAGCCCGGTTTCCAACCAAGTCAATACCCAAGACACGCAAGCCGTAACTAACCAGGTAATTCCCCATGCGGGTAGATTGCGTTATTTTATTGATCAATGGTGTACAATTTGTGATGATCCAGTCGTTATTAACTACATAAAAGGCTTTACAATTCCTTTTAATGGCTCAGTTAAGCAAACTGTTATCCCTGAAAATAACAACTTTAACTATATAGAATTACAACAAATTATCTTAGAATTAAAAAAGCTTCAGCAATTAAAAGCAATAACTAAATGTACTGACACAATAGGACAATATCTTTCTAAAATATTTCTAACACCGAAACCAGATGGCACTTTCCGATTTATTCTTAATTTAAAAAACCTAAATAAATTTATAACCCCACAACATTTTAAGATGGAAGACATTCGAACAGTTACTAAACTAATGTCAAAGGATTGTTTTATGGGAACTGTTGATTTAAAGGACGCATACTTTCTTGTTCCAATTAATAATGATAGTAAAAAGTATTTAAGATTTAAATTTCAAGGAACCATTTATGAATTCCAATGTTTACCGTTTGGTCTATCAGTAGCACCGTTTATATTCACCAAACTTTTAAAACCCGTAATAAGTTTTCTTCGCAGTAAAGGTTTAACACTTGCTATATATCTCGATGATATTATTTGTATTGCAGATAGTTACGACGAATGTCGCTACTGTATTACTGAAACTGTTACTCTATTGGAAAAACTGGGATTTACTGTTAATTATAAGAAAAGCAAATTAAAACCATGTCAGACTCAGAAATATTTAGGTTTCTTGTTAGATTCAAAAAATATGTGTATATATTTGCCTAAAGAAAAAAAGTCGAAAGTACTAAAATATATAGAAACCATATCTCAAAAGAAATTCGTACCAATCAGAGAATTTGCCAAATTTTTAGGTCTCCTATGTTCTGTCTGTCCTGCCATTGAATACGGTTGGTTATACACAAAACGACTAGAGAGAGAAAAATTTTTAGCCTTACGTAATTCAAATGATAATTATGACGCTTTAATGGAATTGAGAGAATTATTAAAAGTAGATTTTTCTTGGTGGATGCACAAAATAAACATTTCTGTTAACCCGATACGTAGGGGCAAATATAAATTAGAGATTTTTTCCGACGCTTCACTCACAGGATGGGGAGCTTTTTGTAACGGTGAAAGAACTGGAGGTTTTTGGAACGCAGTAGAAATTAAAAATCATATAAATTTTTTAGAATTGCTTGCTGCATTCAACGGCCTCAAATGTTTTGCACACTCTCTTTATGGAGAAGAAATTCTTCTTCGAATTGACAATACTACAGCTATATCATATCTGAATAGGTACGGTGGTGTTCAATATGAACACTTAAATAGTATCACACGTAACATATGGCAGTGGTGCGAAAATAAACGTTTGTTTATCTTTGCATCATATATAAAATCAAAAGAAAACGTTGATGCCGATCAGGAATCTCGGTGTATTAATATTGATACCGAATGGTGTTTATCGCAATCAGCTTTCATTACTATCACAACCACATTTGGAAATCCTCAAATAGATTTATTTGCCTCTCGTATAAATAGGAAATGTAATTCTTTTGTTTCATGGAAACGTGATCCTGAAGCGTTTGACATTGACGCATTTACCTTTTGAAAAACTATTTTTTTTATGCGTTTCCACCGTTTTCAGTCATTCTTAAATGCCTACGAAAAATTATAAGTGATGAAGCCACAGGGATAATAGTAGTGCCATACTGGCCTAGTCAGCCTTGGTATCCACTTTTCATGAAACTATCTAAAAGGGAACCACTTACCTTTTATCCCAATGCTGAACTGTTGCTCTCTCCTTTCAGAACTCGACATCCATTATGGAAGAGACTTACCCTGGTAGCATCGCTATTATCAGGGAAGCATTCAAGAAACAATACCTAACTAATGATACTATCGATATAATAATTTCGTCTCTAGCGCCTACTTCGTTAAAACAATACAATTGTGCGTATAAAAAATGGTGGTTCTATTGTCAAGAACATAAATTAGACGTCTATGACAGTAATATACCACAAATCCTTCATTTCTTAACCATCCAGTTCAATAATGGCGCTAGCTATTCAACTCTCAATACATTACGTTCGGCTCTAAGTTTGATTTTAGGAAAGAAATTTAGTTGCGATGATAAGGTTATTAGATTTCTTAAGGGTGTATTTAGAAAAAATCCTGCCTTACCTAGGTATCAATCAACCTGGGATCCTAATCTAGTTTTTGATTTACTTGGCAATTGGCATCCTAATGACACACTTTCACTTGACAAATTAACAAGAAAATTGGTAGCTCTCCTCGCGTTGTCGACTGCACAACGTGTGCAGACGCTATCGTTGATTAAATTAAGTAATGTAAAAGTAAACTTAAATAATATAGAGATAATTATCAGTGATTTGATTAAAACATCAACCTCAGGATCACCAATGCCAAGGCTAGTAATACCTTTCTTTCATAATCATGAAAAAATTTGCCCAGCAAAAACATTGATTGCATACTTAGAACTTACTTGTACTTATAGAAATCTACCAAATACCGATAAATTAATTCTAACTACCAAAAAACCGGTACATAATGCTAGTTCAGCAACCATCAGTCGCTGGATTAAGAGTATACTCTCGGAGAGCGGTGTTGACGTCACAATCTTTTCGGCACATAGCACTCGCCACGCGTCGACATCAGCTGCTCTTCGGAAGGGTTTGTCTGTTGATTTAATTAAAAAAGCAGCAGGATGGACAGGAAACTCTTTATGCTTTGCTAAATACTATAATAGACCATTAATTGAAAATGTAGAAAACAGCTTTGCCGAATCCGTAATTTTGTAATAGTTCCATAGATTATCAACCGTTTTGTTAATTTTGTATAATAAAAATAAGTAAATCATTATTGTTATTTTTATTATTGTCTACCCCTATTTCACAAAACGCGCTAAACATCTACCAAGTTAATATTGAATCTCGAGGATGCAACGCTGAAGTATAATTAATGGTTAAACTAACTTACCTGGTGAAGTTTGACCATAATTATACGAGGCGTTGCATCCGAAGAGATTCAACTCCCGCCCAACCCTGCAACTGATTCATAGGTATAGAATCAGAATCCCATGTTACTTACTGTGAAATAGGAAGAGTAAGCTCTGAATAGAATGACGTGCGCAAGAGCGGGAAGGGCGGCCTAGGGGACAGCGGGGAAGGGGGGGGTTGTTTATTCTTTGTTTTTTTTATCTAGCTCTAAAAAATGTGCGATGCCTGGTGCAATGAGAAGTGAACTACCAAGTTAATATTGAATCTCTTCGGATGCAACGCCTCGTATAATTATGGTCAAACTTCACCAGGTAAGTTAGTTTAACCATTAATTATCTGCCAAATATTATCTAGTCGAGCTGGCTTAAGAGGTTACGCGGGATTATCCGCAACATGGCGGATTTGAAGCGTGCGATTTGGCGGGAAAGCCAACTTAGCTAACATGAAGAATTAGATAAAGTTTTGTTTGCACCGCACCGTTCTTTGAGTTAGTGACTAGTGAGTATGCAGCTTATTAACAGTTATTTAGGGACTTTTTCCACCAGCTCTGGATTGCGGCTCAGACCCTCTCGCTAAAAGAAATACTGCGCCGAACTAGTGTTTATGTATTTAAATAATGTTTAATGCGATTACTTTTTTATTAACGGTTTAAGCATTATTTAACAATAATAAATTAAGACTAAAACAAATTGTAATTTCTAATTACAATCATCTTTATTACCAGCAAGTATCGAGTTACATATGGGGGGTTAAATAGTTACTGTGGCCGTTTTGAAACTAACTAACCGAACTTTTTTTGTATGGAAATAGGATTTATTTTTATTTGTTATCACAGCTTACCTAGTCTTAGACTGTACCTACAGGGTAATAGATGTCTATGGCCTATACTGAAATTATGATGAATATTATTACCAAAACTATTTTAGGGATGAGCTGAAAGTATTAGTTAATAAGCCACTTTAAGGTAAGAGACCAGTTAGATAAGCTAATCAAATCTATCAACCTTTGCTTTTGTACAGACCAGACAAGGTGAAGCTTGATCCTTTACATCTTTCGTTTACTTGAGTAAATGCAGTAAAGATTATTTGCCCTGGCATATGGAAAAACTTAATCTAGCCTTATTCGAATGTTTGAGGTATGTCTGTACTCCAATCTTGAGAATTATACCGGGCAGTAACATCAAAGCAACAGAATAGAATAATAAAAATACATTTAAAAATGTATTTGCGTACGAATTTGAGACTATTGTTTTTTGATATTTTTATTTTTGCAGGAGTATTGTTCCCGAAAAATATTTTAAAATGTCCTAGTATGAATTTTTCAAATAAGTGTTATACCATTTTGGAATTGCAATAAAATTACCAATTTTTTTAAGTTACTCGCCGGAGTTGCGTAGTACGTTTTTTTTTCAGTACGCTTGGAGGAAGTTGAGTGAAGTCGTAATTACTAAGTCCTTGACTGGACAAGAACTTAATTTTCTTTAAAAGTTGGTTAGATATGTATAGTTTTTTTTTATTTCAATTTGATAAAAGGTTATTGACGATTACATAACAGGTTTTTTTTTCAAATACAGCAATATCTGTAGGTACAGTAAGCAAAATAGGGTAACAAGGTGTAAAATTTTTAGTTTTTTAAAAAATGATTTTTTTTTATTGAAATATCCAGAGGGGAATTTTTTTATTATTTTTCTGGTGACCCTTGTGACCACCCCTACCACCCCCCTTCCCAGCTACTTAACCTTTTGGGACACGCTGTATGTATATTGAACGATGTTAAAATATAAATCTGCCTCATCCATTACATTTTTCTCATCAAACACCCCCAATAATTAGATTCCTGCCTCTGAGTGGTGTAATTCACGCAAAATATAAGCACCATACTTACCGTTGTAATACGTTTACAAACAAAATTATCCGCCAAATATTATCTAGTCGAGCTGGCTTAAGAGGTTACGCGGGATTATCCGCTAGATGGCGGATTTGAAGCGTGCGATTTGGCGGGAAAGCCAACTTAGCTAACATGGAGAATTAGATAAAGTTTTGTTTGGAGCACCGTTCTTTGAGTTAGTGTCTAGTGAGTATGCAGCTTATTTACAGTTATTTAGGGACTTTTTCCACCAGCTCTAGGGTGCTGGATTGCGGCTCAGACCCTCTCGCTAAAAGAAATTCTGTGCCGAACTAGTGTATATGTATTTAAATAATGTTGAATGCGATTACATTTTTATTTTTATAAACGTTTTACGCATTGCTTAACAATAATAAATTAAGACTTAAACAAATTGTAATTTCTAATTACAATCATCTTTATTACCAGCAAGTATCGAGTTACATATGGGGGGTTAAAATTAACCCTTTGGGAGCTAGCTCCCACGCGTACTGGGTTGCACAAATTATACTAATTCTAACCCTTTTGGTGGTGTTGGTCTAATGTAATAGTGGACCAAATTATTATTGGAATGCTATAAAAAAGTTAGCTAATAAGATTAACGCTTTTGTCTAATATTTACCTGTCTGTAAACACAGTTTTAGAAAAAATGCTTAAATATGGAAATGGAAATATGTAGTAGAAAATTTTATGAGATAATATTCATATATTTGAATTACCGGTTGTTTTTGTTAAAAATATATAAAGTTAACCCCCAATACTTTCACAGTTGAATGAGTGAGGTATAAGATTGAGTGTCGGATTGCGAGTGATTGATAAAGAGTGAGCTACATCGAGGTGACACAACTCACGGATTGAATGACAGCTGGTGGAAATATAGGGGCATGATTGTGTTATGATTTTGTATCGTAGAAAATATTTGGTGTAATTGGCGGATCAAATTCAAGATTAAAAATAAATAAAAATGGTGAATTGTAAGAGGTGAGTTATTTTGAGACAATATGATTTTTGAGACTCAAATTGATGTTTTTAATAATTATTAATTAAATAAAATACGTTTTTTGAACGAGGAAAGTGTCGATTATATGCATTAAAATAACACAATTAATTATATGCCTAAGCAAAAGACATCAACGAGTTGCCCAATTACATTTTATTCTTCTAATATCTTCTATTTGTGAAAAAAAAAACTGTATGTGTTTGATTCGCGACAACATGAAAACTTTGAGAGTCGACGGCAATTGTAGCTAGGGCTGTCACCGTTGGGACGTGGTATCGCTTACAGACAAATTATTATTGATTATGCAATGAAGATGAATGAATTAGTAATGGAGGGCATCGATTTTTTAAACATGTGATGGTGTTGTGTTACTCTTGTTTTAAATTGTAATTGAACTGCAGGAGGTTAAACAAAGTTAGTTATAATGCTGCGAAGTTATCAAAGATCATCTGACAGCAAAAACTTACCTGATTTTAGTATAGGCATTACTAACAATATTACACTTATTAATATATAAATAACGAACTACAAGCACTTTTCCTGTACAATACATCTCTCAATAACAGTGCATACATTGAAGTACCTTTCATACACTAATTAAATAAACATGATTTGTCTCAGCCCTATTCACGTGTCGATTTAAGCGTTCGTAGCGCCCTCTAGTGAGTGAAACAATGAAGTAGAGTGAGTGAGTGAATGAAGAGTGAGTGAGTGAGACTGTTCAAGTGTGTTGTCTGAAGCCATTGTGTCTTTGATTCTTGTTAACGGTTGACAAATATTGTTAGCGAAGGGTTTTTAACATACAAGTGGGTAAAATAATACTTGGTGAAAAGATTTTGCTTCAATTAAACTTTACGTTGCGTTCAAAGCTTAAAATGGATCGTAAACAACGTACGGCAAAAGGTGCGCCTTTATCTTACTTAAAATTGTAAGACGCTGAATACCAACATATGAAACTAATAAGTTTGTGTAGTTGTAATTTATTCACGCAAATCGGACAAAGTTATTTTAAACTATATTAGAATACAAAGACAATGATCTGAAACAAGTGAAAAATGCCCCTTAAAAGTAACAGAGATAAAAGATAGAAGTCAAAATACACTTATACAGAGAATATCACAAAGAAACCGAATCAAATTGAAGCAGTCACTTTAACAAATTCCATTACAAAAGGTAGGTAACGTTTCACACACGGCGCTGTCATTCGTTCCCGCCCAAATATAATCCAATCTGATCTGTCAGATGCTACTTTTGGCGCGCTTTTTTGTCTTTTAATATTTTTCGGGGGAATTATCAGCGACGCGCGCCGGCCGTGGCGCATCAAATTGAAAGCCGGCTCAATTATATTACTGCTAGGGTTGCCAGGTACAAAACATTTATTTTAATTTTATTTTTGTGCTTTCGTAGAGTGTCGATGATAGAAAGACGTAAGAAATAAATAAAAATGAAACCTAAGAAAAATTTACTTATTTTGAAGTTGATTTTTCGCTTTTAATATAATCTTAAAAGTATTTAAATATTGTCATTATAACTATTTAGTTATATGATAAATAATCGACTTAGGCCTGGCCCTTAATTCCAATACACATGCTAGGTTCGAGAAACGTCACTAAATAAATGAGACCTTCAAAGTACTCGCAAGAAAGTAAGCAAATAAATAATTATAAAAAAGTAACGCATACCCGATATTAACAAGATATCAACGCTAGCCTAAGGTAATATTTCAAACCTTTTCTATATTAAAGTCATCTTAGAAAACTTTTGGATTAATTTTCGCTTAATTATATTTTATTTGCTAGTTAACCTACAAACTTACCAAAGAAAAAATCTACTTAAGTATACTGCTAACTCTCACTCAATTTGCCATTTTTTATCAAATTCTCAAAGTCAATCCCCGTCCAATTATATCTCTATCGTTCCCATAGTTTTGCCTTCGACTTTGACAGTTCCAGTTACGTTAATGGACACACCTCTTGCCGCACGTCTTGTGTCAAACGATCGAACGGACATAACTTGATTAGCAAGCGGTATTTGAGTGGTTTGAGAATAGAAGTGGGGCAGTTCCATTTTCAAATTTTATACTGCACACATGCTGATGTTTTTTTTTCTTTTTTTGGGGCCAAGAATTTTTAAATTAATTGTTCGCTCTAATTACTGGCTGAAAAAGAACATGGTATTCCGAATAGCTAAAAAGGTTTAGTACTAAATATTTTATTTGAAACTACATAATGAAGATTTTTTGGTTTGAAAGCGAACTTTCAAGTCAGTAAATCGTTTTTCATTTCCAAAACTCACTTATTTATTTAAAATAAAATAATTGGTAGGTACCTACTTTCTAATATTAACACAAACCTTATTACCAAATTACGATAAAAACAACGAGATTGGATGCCAAAATCAAAAATGTATCCAAAATTCCTCATGTTGCCATAAACTGGCAATTTTATCTGGCTATAAATAATACACGTCACGTACGTACCGCGTTGCAATTTGCCTAAAACAGTCGCGAGAGCCGCCCCCGCCACCCGACCCCGGGGGCGGAATCACCTAATGCATTTTTCAGGATTTCTGAGTGGTAACTGACATAAAAATGGTTAATAAATTACTTACATACAATAATTTGCATTATTTGGAAACTGTAGCCTTTAAATGACAGTTTTGTATTCATAATGACGGTTATTATTATAACAGGGATCTGTGGTTTCTATGACTGTAATATGAAATTATTAGGTAAGTTTAAGTATATGTTTTAACGTAAAACAGGAACATAATAAAAAAGTAGTGGCAGAGTAAAAGTGCATCACAGAACACTTTGTTCAAACTGTTAAATAACACAATAAAAATAGTACCAATTAAATTCAACATTTAACCCTTCAAGCGCCGCCACCAACACCTCGAAATACTGCGAAATACCGCGAAATACCGCGTTCCTATCACTTAACCCTTATGAGCACGTTCCGAGAAAAAAACACCCGCACACACATCGCTATTTATAAGGCTCGTGCTAAAAGCAAAAAGCTTTTTCCATATTGCCTCCAATAGTAGACGGGTAAATAAATAAACGTATGATTGCATTTTTCCAATATGTTTTTTTGAGAAAGGAAACGCCGCGAAATTGATTTTGGACGTTTTATTTCATTTCGTTATCGCTCAGAAAATGGAATTTGAGTAAGTGGGTATTTACTGAGGCGTGTGTTTATAGGAATTGGGTAGATACTGGATGTTATTAAGGTAGCATAGGTATTTTGTATTCGTTCCTCTTTCTATGCTCCAAATAATTATATTTATATTTTCACAATTGTAAAAAATTTAAGAGTTGCACTTTATTTTTCAAAGTCGCATACAAAAAAATTGATAACAAGGGAGGACTTTTTTTTAAATGTCATAATAACATGTATGAGCGATAACTAACCTGAACCCTCGCTTCAGTGAGATTGATCTTGAGCGCGAGGTCCTCCCGCGTGAACACGTCGGGGTAGTGCGTCTGCGCAAACGCCGTCTCCAACTCTTCTAGCTAAATCAATATAAAACAATAGCTATCAAAGCATTTACTTACTTATATTAACAAGGAAATGGAATGGGAGAATAGACATACAACATGGATTTAAGGAGAAACATCGATATTCGATATTAAAATTATAGCATTTTCCTTATATCTACTCTTGAATAGCCATAAATTTCCAAATTTTGTCATTAGTAGTAGAGGCACAGTTACTTAAGTATAGGCAGAGTTTAATGCGACTTTACTATAAATTCTCTGGTTTTAGAAACTAGACGTACGATATTTGATAATTTTACTAATAATATAAACGTGAAAGTTTGTGAGTATGGATGTATAGATGGATGTATGGATGTTTGTTACTCTTTCACGTTAAAAACTACTGAATGGATTTTGATGAGACTTTACAGTAATATAGGTTATACATCAGAATAACATATAGGGTACTTTTTACTGCGGGAAATCTTCTTATTCCCACGGGAAACCGACTTCTACGCGAACGGAGTCGCGGGCGGCCACTAGTATTTTATATTTTAATCTGCCTTAATATCATACCTGTTGTAGTGTGAACGTTGTTCTGTTGCGTCTCTGTTTCCTTCGTACGAAGGTGTCATCGTGGATCGCCGGGTGGTACGAGTAGCTTGTGTCTGATCACAAAAACAAATTTGCTATAAATTTTTTATACATAAAATTAATGTTGTTAAGATTTAAGTTAGGTTTTGTTCGACAGCACTTAAAAGGTTAAACATATACCTATTTGAAGCTTCTTAAATAGACGTTTTCTTGTTTTTTCGTATTATAATTTTGAGGTACTATGATTTATTGAAATAAATCAACAATACGACAACGGACCAATAGGTAAACATTCCTAGATAATTCCTTAGTTATAGTTCTGGGTTCGTTAATCAATTGTTAAAATATATTTAACCGTTCTTACAATTATTCCAATTTAAACATTAAAAAACCTAAAATATTTTAAATTACTAGTTAAGAATCTAATATCTAAGTAAGTATTTGTTTTTCAAACCGAATTCCGTCGGACCCGCGAAAACCGCTAAAATCAATTTGCGCCATGTTTTAAAAAGCCCGCGTTAAATTATTCACTTTCATATTTTTCCATTTTATAGTCAATTAACTCCGAAATGGAGAATGTTTTTATTTCTGGCAATTTTTTAGAGCAGTGCTATTAGTATGTACGTAAATAAAAATATTTGATTAGCTTTAATTTATAGCTGGAAATGTCGTTAGGTTTATTTATTTTTTATTGTGCCTGTAAAATTTAACCAACTTTAAAGCAAATTTTCATTTCACAAAATGCTTTCGAAAAAATACAGTATAAACTTTTTAATACCTCCACATTTTCCAACAAAAAAAAACATTTCCGAGCACCGGCGGCGTCCAGATTACTTTGGATTATGAATATTTTCATTAATTGAATATTAAATAAATAAAGTTCCATCAACTTTGGCTGTACAGAAAAATCCCTGTGCGCGGCGGAAATTAAAAAGTATTGTTCTTCCGGCGGAAGTGGGCTTAAATGCAGCGAAGTTAGCCGCAGTGCTTAGTGTATTAGGTTAAGCTGCACTTAGTTTCAAGGGGGCGGCAATTTCAGGCAAGTGGGTTCCTTTTTTTAAAGTAATTTTAGGTTGGGTATTTTGCTTTCAAGAGTTACAATTTGTTTGAAAGGTTATTGGTGGAATAAATCTATTTTGGATTATTGTTTTTAGTATAATTTGTGAATGATATTTGTTAAAAAATATGATACTAATAGGTAAGTCTTATTGTATGGTGTTAGTTCCAAGGGGTACTTGTACTTCATACTTGCATTTGTACCTACTTCATTTTAGTATTCTTTATTTTCAAAGTATGTATTTACGGTATCTTTAGGTAAAAATGAGTGAGAAGGTATGTAGTTTATTAGATTTCACTCTTTCATTATGTTGGTTATAAGAAACATTCGGATTTTTACTAATTTACTTCTATTTTTACTTTTATCATTTATAGATAGTTACTTTTTTGGTAAAATTCCAATTGTTAAATAGAACTGTTTGTTGAATAACTTCAGAATAGATACTAGTTAAATATTAATGAATATGTATAAATTATGAAGTTCTCTGCACTAACAAATTATATTATCAGTTAGGAATTTCTAAAGTAAGTTAACTGCTAATAAATGAAAGTATAAAACTTTAGGTGACTACATCACCATTTACTTAAATTAGGCCAAAACCTCCCAACAAGAACTGTCCTTAACAAAATTATCTTTACGAGCTTTTAAAAACATCCCTTAAACTGATTAAACTTTAATACTACACCGAGCCGCCCTCCACTTCCCTCATAATTAAATAATCATAACCTACTCAACCGGCCCTTTGATTATTAAAAAACTGTAATCAAAAGTGACATGATCCTTATTGAATTAGCATTAACCGAGTTAGGAGAACGAGTCAAAAACTATTTTATGAATTATAGATGGCGTTGGTGGCGGCCAATCCCGCGGGGTGACGCCCACCGCCCCCCGCCCCCCGCGGCAGGGTGGCTTCACCCCCGCGCCCCCTCGACCCGCCCCTCTCTATTCATTATGGTTTCCCGACCCCCGCGACAAGTGTCCGGGCGAAGAAACTGATTTTTATACGTTTTTGTAAGTGGCAACTAATTTGTTCGGCTGCAAATTGATTTGGACGGCGGCGGCGGCGTAGTTCTGATTGGGTTTGGTTGGTGGTTAATAGTTTTTTTGTTTGTAAACGAGTGGTGATGTTAAATACATGGAAATGTTTTGGTGTCCACAAAGTGTTATTTGACAAGACCAATTTGAGGTCTCTTTAACTTCGCGTGTCGTGTATGACACAAGCGGTCAATAGGTATTTTTTATCCGTCACTAGACTAGACCAAACAATTTAGACTGTGTTAGCTGAACATCATAATTTAGGTATAAAAAAATATATAGTTTAGACTAACTAAGGTCTATCTAAGTAAAAATAAGAAGAAAAGAGGACAAAGTTACACAATCAAAATCGAATTTAAATCAACCCATAGCGATACTACGAGAATCAAAATTGATCCAATCATAAATCACTCTAAACTTCGAAATCCAAAAATCAGATCAACCACCGGTTCTCGATCCTAAATCGAGTTAGGCTCTCGGATCGAGTTGCTAAGACTTAGCGAACCGAACCTTGTTACCCATAGCCACGAGCGAACAAAGTTAGCGAGTTTGTCGACTAAGTAATCGACGCAAGTCATCATCGACTCAGATAACTTTATTTTCTCGATTACATAACAATGTTATTGTAATAATAAATTAATGAGGTTTGAGATGATTGGGAGAAAAGTTTCCGTTTAATGGCGGTATCGATAATAAGTTGTGACTCAATAATGGATGATAGACGATAAGTTTTAATATTGACTCATTTGAGGAAATGCTTTGTGTATTGAATTCTCATTTATAACTTTTTAGGCTTATTAATACAATCTTATACTAATTTAAATACTTTTGTAATCTATTGAAATTTAATGAAGGTAGATACTTTTGTTACATCATTTTTGATTTACAACAGTTTTGTCACTAAACCCAAATTCTTATTTTTAATATAAAAATGCTAGTAACATAAAGATCTCGTTATTATACTTATAGCTATTGTAAGATTCTGAAGCCCGCCTTTAACATATAGGTATAAAACAAAAGTAATCGGTAACTGGACATCCCTAGCATTCGCTGGACATCACTGGTCGGCGTCATTGCCGGTTGGCGCGGATTTGGATTGAATCATGGCGGCTACGTTGTATTTCCTACTTGAATTATTTTATTAAAGAGATGTTTAATCTAACTTAAGGCCAATAAATATTGTTACCTTATGTATGCCTGTAAAATATTGCTTAAAGTGATACCTTTTGCCTTTCTTTATTTTGTATTTTTTTTTGTATTTCTTTTGTGCAATAAAGAGTATTTGTATTAGTATTAACCTTATAGTGCTTAGTTACTATAGCTTACAAAGATACTTACAAGGATGTGAAGCACTGAACGGGTAGTCGAGCGCCGGCAGCCGGTGCTGGTGCGGCGGCAGGCTCGGCGGGCAGTGGTAGCAGAACAGCCCGCGCCCGCCCCCGCCGCCGCTCGCCAGCTGTGGGGACCACAACGATCGTGAATGATAAAAAAAAAACTACAGACATAACATACCAACTGTGTGGCCCTAAACTAAGCAGAGCTTGTACTATAGGTACCACACAATGGACTAGGGGAGAACCTAGTTACACCTAGACACGAGCCAATTTCGAAAAACTTCCGCTTAGAATTCTGCGAATTCTTAACCTAACTAATCTAACCTTTTGATGTTCTAACCGGCTAAAACTAGGTGTAGCCGCACTTCGGGTATTAGCCGTAACATATATACCACACCACAGAGGTCGTCGATAAGCTATATAAAGTCTAAAATTAAGGAATTATATGTATTCTGAATTACGGAACAGATTCTGATACGATCTTTCATTGAATAAATGATAATAGTTAAAGTCGCAGTTCATATCATTGTGATAATTATTGAAGCTCCTTTTTTAACTTTTGTGTAATAAATTAGGTAGGTATACAAAACATTGTTAACAAAAAAAAACTAGAATTCAAAGAAATGAAAACGTTACATTGAAATTTTTATAAATCGTGTTAAATAGTTGTCGTCTTAAACATTTTTTTTTAATTTTTAATTTTATAACAATCAAACCCCGGAACATTCTCAACTCCTGCGTCCCTACTTATTATCTTCATCATAATCGACGACGGCATCCACAAAGAAATCTAACTCCAGTTTCACTTTCTAACCTCATACCCTAGACTCAGCACTTAGCATAACATCTATCGAAGATCACAGACCGCAGGCCCGCCATTTTCTTGAGCACACGACTTGCATTCAAAATTCGAATCCGCGCCAATTCCACTCGCGTTCGGAATTCGAATCAATCCGCCATTACTATCGGCATGGCGCTAGTAATCTTGCGTCATTAATAAAACCATTTTAATAATAGTTTTATTGAATATCAAGTGTGTTGTGTCAGATATAAAATTACGGAGACAATAGAGATTGTATGTTGTGTGCAATTGATCTTTGGTCAAGGAAATGTGGCTGTTATTGATGATAAATATGGTGTTTGTTTTTGTAGGTACGTAACTTTGTTTTTGTAGGTACGTAACTTTGTTTGACGGTGTTTTGTTCTGCGTTTAACTTTGTGTTTGATAAATAAACGTGGTGATAGTTTTTAAAAATATATCCACGTATACAGGGTTTACGATTGCTAATTCCAAATTGAGGGACATAAAAAATAAACTAATTTACTTAGTATAATTAGGAAATTGAAGCTAGAAAAATGTAATTGAAGCAATGATTTAGATTAGAATATCACAAGCGGTACTCGTGCCGCGGAGGACGTGGATGCAATAAATCAATTAGTTTCAATCCGCAAACTGTATGCGCAGGAGTGGATCGTTAGCTGTGATCGTAAATACTCTACTGGTATTAGGTTTGTATGTATTTTTCAGAAATACCTAAGGTGTATGAGGAAATCATAGCATATTTTTTGTTGATCTAAGTAAGACATTGCTTTTAAATCATTTCGACAGATTTCTTTGACTTTAATGTTAATTTAAAATAAATTGATAAAGGAAGTAATTACTCGCCATAACTTATTATACTTACCTATACTATCGCATTCAAGAAATTTGCCAAAACTTGGCACAATTATTAGAAATAACTATTAAATCGGTATTACGTGTTTTTTAAAATACAAAAACTTTGTTCACAGAAACGTCCAACCGAAATTAAAAACGCTAAACGATGATTGATTTACTCTGTCAGGATATTATGTAAGTTAATCCGACTAACTGGCACTAATGGAGCAATGACGCCAAACGACGCGCGGGCGCACACCGACACACTCACGGAAAGGTTATTGAAAATGTAGGGACAGAAAAAAAAACACATATGGACGAAAAATCTTTGGAGATATACTAACTAACTCCATAGGCTAACTAATCTATGGAGATATAGAATCTATGTTACTCCCCGATAACTTCCTACTCGTGTAGATTTGATTGATTTTTTAACTGTCGGTTAAATCCTATTCGACTGATAAGTAAGTAGTATTGTTAATTTTCACTTCATACATATTATGTCAAATGCTTAGATTCGAATTGCAACAAGAATATACCTAAGTACTTATTTTCGTCGAATAAAAATCTGACAATTAAAATATCAGCCCTAAATCGGATGATTAGTACCGGAATATACGTAAAATCCAAACTCAAAAAGTTTACCTCTTTATAATATTTTGCATAGTTTATGATGTAAGGAATTCAATTGAGTCGGTGTCTGAATAGAAGTGAGAACTCATACGTCTTTAAATGGAATGGCGACAAGAATCTCGCCTGAGGCATAATGATAGGTGATGCCTATATCTCCAACGGCAAAACAAAAAAAACACTGCTTATAAGTGGCTGGTAAATTCAATGATGCAAACAAATCACGACATAATGAAATAAATGCCTTTGATTTGATAAAAATCATTAAAACCCTTTCATAACTAGTGATAACTTTATTCGTGGGCTTTTTGTTTTCTGCCCGCGCTTTTTGTTTCTTGCGCGGCTTATCGGCCATCTTGGATTGTTTTTTTTTCTGGCCATGACCGCAAAGGCACGAATTCAGCCAAGGCCAGGACCCCGTTGCACTAAGGATGCGGTCGGTGGGTGTCGTAATGTGGTAATGGCAATAATATAAATAGGATTAGCTTATCAGACCCCACGCGTGTAGACAGGACGACCTAATACTCGCGAATAAACCAACTAAATAACTTATGCCTCACTGTCAAGCGTTTCCTTTGAATCGCATGTAGGTTTTTATTTAATCAATTACACCAATTTTCTGCTCTGACTAATCATCTAAACAGTTTTTCTATACCGCAGATTTATACCTCTAACTCTAATGTATTGTATACTGAGTTTTAATTGGCAATCAAATAATTAAAAGCAATAATATCAAATAATTAAAAAAAGGTAAAATTTTTACAAAATCGGAAACACACCGCGTCCGTGTAATTGACTCTTCAACACAGAGATAGTCCAATAACGAATGCAAACAGAGTTAAAAGCAAAATTACATTTGCGTCGATACGGGCAGAAATTAGTGAATTTGATTAATTTTGAGTCGATCTCGTAATTGAGAGAGCTTTGGTATCATTCGACGGACTAATTGAGTTTACTGTGCGAGACCAGACGATGGCGAGATTATATTTAAAATAATTTGAAAGGAAAGTAAAATACAATTTATTCTAAAATCTGGAACAGGGACTAGGCACAAAATTTGAGTGTTTCTGAAATTCTACTAATATTATAAACGGTAACCTGTTAAAAACTCGAATTACATTTACCCGAATCTTAAAACCCCGAAAACGTTTGGTAGAACTTTTAAAAGACAGATTTACCGAATGACATTTTTTTTAAATTCCTTTTTTTATTTCCCAGATGAATCAATTTCCAGGTGAACTAGAACCAAATTTTCAAAAAATATTTTTTTGTTACCCATATTCTCATAATCCAGATAATAGCTATGCCAGATTCTCAGAATACTTTTTTTTGTTTCCCTTAGTACCATTTTCCAAATAAACGAATACCAAATTTTCATAATATTTATATTTAGTTCCCATACAACTCCTGATAAACTATTGCCAGATTTTCATAATCTTTTTATTCGGTTCCCACACAATCGTGTTTCAGCTTAACTATTGCAATGGGAGCCGCTCCTTTTGCATAACGTCGATTGTCTCAAAATCGTTCGTCATACATAAATTGTCATAATCATCAAAAAGCATAACACTCATGTCGCAAAATTTATCCTTTGTATAACTTTTAAATGGCAAAACAGTCTAAAGGCATATTATTCTTTAGCATAATGTATAAAATTCCTAATTTCAATTGGCATAACATCCTCATCATCAGTCCTAAAATGCTTTATCTTAATTTGGTTTGTCATAACTACTTATAGGAAAAGCTAATTTTATTTGGCATGTTTTAGGTCGACCAAATTATTAAAATTATAATTTACAATTTTGGGTATGCGCAGGGATAATATTATAAATGCGAAAGTAACTCTGTCTGTCTGTCTGTTACGCTTTCACGCCTAAGCCACTGAACCGATTTTGATGAAATTTGGTATGAAGAAAGAACTGAACTTGGAAAAGGACATAGGCTACTTTTTACCGCGGGAAAACATATCATTCCCACGGGAAACCGACTTCCACGGGCACGGAGTCGCGGGCGGCCACTAGTATTTAAATAAAATAAAAAAATATTAAAGACTAGGTAGTCAAAATTAAAAATCTTTTGGTAGTTTAGAGTATTTTTTTAACGATTAGTATCATATAACTAGCTGAAGATACAAGAAGCAGTTAAGTATTTGCTTATTTCAAAACGTTTTCAACATGTAATTGTTTGAACATCTAATTGTTTGCATATGCAAGGAATTCTTAAATTAATAGTTGTGTATTGTAAAATAAAACCGTCGTTGCTTAAATCGATCAAGACTTAACAGGATATCACAAAGTATAAAACAAATTCGGTTCCTCTGTCCCTACGTCCCTATGTACCTATGCTTAAATCTTTAAAATTATGCAACGGATTTTGATGCGGTTTTTTTAAATAGATAGAGTGATTCAAGAGGAATTTTACATGTATAATAACATAGTACCTAAGAAATTTTACTCCGAATTTAACGCGTGCGAAGCCGCACGGGTAAAAGCTAGTCAAGTATAATGCGTTCGTTGAATTATACAACTTAGATCCAATATTTCATGTCCCCAAATATGTACTACCTAAACACAATTGTAATTTATTTACAACATATTACCGCCACTCAGTCAGATGAATAGACTAATTAGATATATCAAATTATCAGGTTAATCCATAATAATTGTCGTATAATTAGCCAGGTGGTAGTGCATTAATTATGCCTACATTATTGTAAATTCATACCCAGCGGCAGTGACTATCGAGTTTCGAGGATCGAATATATATTATATGATATGTCGAGGTATGGAATTCGATTGGGCGATAATTCGATGGATTTCAGTGCGAAGTAAAATAATATTAGGGGAATGTAACTAGTGTTGCCCAAATTCAGTCTTGGTCTTGCAGTCTTGGTCTTGTTCTTGCGTTTTTGCAAGACCAAGACCAAGAACAAGACCGCGTATTTTTAGCAAGACCAAGACCAAGACTGACCGTGCAAGACTTGAGCAAGAACAAGACATAGCCTGCAAGACTCTTGCGTCTTGCAGCTAGGACTTAGCGCTATTTCACTGAGTAGTTAGGTGTAACAGTTCGGTGTATAGGTAGGTACGCTTAGGAATTCTATGAGACGCAAAAAACTGTATCAAAGAATATGAAAAACTGGACCTATGCGCATTACGACTAATACCACAAACATAGCGAATAAAAAAATATATATTAAAATCAAACTGAGTGCATGCATAGTTATGTTTTAACCATCGGCACTTTGATGATGCGGCATCAAAGGTTTTGTACTTACTTCTCAAAGAAATTTGCCGCTTTTCGGAAGTACATGGTTAAGTTTAGTTTTAGTCAAATAAGATTCTATTTACTGTAAGTTTTCCTAATAAATATAAATAAATAAAAATAAAATAAATGATACACGCGCCGCCGGCGGCTTCTTTTGAAATCTAAAACAATCGTTGCCGCCACGCCGAAATCATAACATTTGACACTATTTGATTGCCGCCATAGGGCGTAGGTATTCCATGCAAAATAATTTTGTAACAGCAAAACACGCCGGGGGCTTCAAAGTCTTTATTTAATGAAACAAAATACAAGTACATCCGCGACTGCGGTCTTACAGCTACTAATTTATAAAATACTAGCTTTTACCCGCGCGGCTTCGCACGCCTTAAATTTGGAGTAAAACTGCTTTCCCTGTACTATGTTATTATACATGTAAACCTTCCTCTTGAATCACTCTATCTATTAAAAAAAAACCGCTTCATAATCCGCTGCGTAGTTTTAAAGATTTAAGCATACAAAGGGACATAGGGACAGAAAAAGCGACTTTGTTTTATACTATGTAGTGATATTGCGGCGGCGGCCGGAGTGTGTGAGGGAGAAAGTATTCGGGTTAGAAAGAGATACATGTTACGCGGCCAGTGGTAAGTGTGCGAGCAGGAAAGTATTCGGATAGAACGGGATGCACGCTACAATTTCGATTTTTTTTAAGAGTACCTACAGGTGTTCCAAAGAATAAAAGTTTCAGAATGCTTAGAATGAAAATGATCAGTATTCACGCAAGTAGTATTATGATTAGGATAAAATGGTAAGGATAGGTAGTTATATAGGTCAGTTGATTTTTCGAATTTCTTATCAAATCTTCAGTTATTTATTAATCTGCTTGATCTTTACTATGGCTATGTTAATTCAAGCTCACAATGTTCCAATTCTAATATGTTTTTCTAAGATTTAAAGTAAACTTTAATAAATAGTAATAGTCTAATAGGTAATTGCAAGACTTGCAAGACTCTTGCTGCAAGACCAAGACCAAGACCAAGACTGGGAGCGCAAGACCAAGACCAAGACCAAGACCAGGTGTATTGGCGCAAGACCAAGACCAAGACTGGCTAAGTCTCGTCTTGTTCTTGCATTTGGGCAACACTAAATGTAACTAGTTTTAGTTTTTATTTAGTTGGTTGGCATTTGTTAGTTAACTTTATTGAGAACTTTTGAAGATTTGAATCAAAACAGTTTTGAAAACAGATAACTTTTGATTAAAATAAGATATGTACTTAGATTATTCGTCAACTCGACGGACAGCCTATCCTACTAATATTATAAACATGTAAGTTTGCAAATATAGATGGATGTTTGCTACTTTTTCACGTTAAAACTACTGGACGAATTTTGATGAAACTTTATAGTAATAGGTAAAGGTTATAAATCAGAATAATGCATAATATACTTTTTACCGCGGGAAAACTTCTCATTTCCATGGGAAACCGACTTCCACGTGAACGGAGCCGCGGGCGGCCACTAGTAATTACTAAACATGTGTAAGTGTTTTTTTTTTCGTTTGGAGTTCACATACTTTATACATTTCAAACCATTACAAAAATACTGACAATGCACCACTTCAAACCTTTAAATTGGGCGAACCCACGGTGATAACCACCCAGCGCACCGTACACAGCTTAGTGCCCGAAATAACGGGTGTAAAAAGACCACTTCCGAAGCCTAAAACCATGTATTCTTGAGCCTCAATAGTAATTAAATTCAACTACAGTATACCTAGTTTTAAAAAGTTATTAAGGATTGAAAAGTCATAGGTATTCGCCGCTTCAAATCATCGCTCATTTAATTTTTTCATTGCAAATTAAATTAAAACTTAAAATTAAAAGACCACTTCCGAAGCCTGAAACCATGTATTCTTGAGCCTCAATAGTAATTAAATTCAACTACAGTATACCTAGTTTTAAAAAGTTATTAAGGATTGAAAAGTCATAGGTATTCGCCGCTTCAAATCATCGCTCATTTAATTTTTTCATTGCAAATTAAATTAAAACTTAAAATTAAAAAGACCACTTCCAAAGCCTGAAACCATGTATTCTTGAGCCTCAATAGTAATTAAATTCAACTACAGTATACCTAGTTTTAAAAAGTTATTAAGGATTGAAAAGTCATAGGTATTCGCCGCTTCAAATCATCGCTCATTTAATTTTTTCATTGCAAATTAAATTAAAACACTATTTAATTTGAAATCATAGCAAAATCATATAGTATAATAGCAAATTTTTACAATTAGGTACGTAAAATTTTTTTTTTAATAATATTTTTATTTTTGTTTTAATAATTATTTTTTGCTTTAAACGTTATCAGTTTCCCTCCAGCAATGCCCAGTTTTTGTTTTCGGAAGCAGTTCTTCTACACCCAGTATAGTCTCTGTGGGCTACCTACTAAAATCAAACGTTTCGTGTAAGTATTTTGTGCGTCGCATCACGCACCTAGGAACTCCACTGTACTGTAAGGTGTATCTAATTGTCAACCAAGTTATTTGTATTTGTAATTGCCAGGGAAAATTATACTAAATATTAGTTATAAAGTTGCAAAGATAATTTTGTCACGCTAAATAAGTGGAAAGAAGGTGATGGAAATAACTTCAAAATATTGAATCAATCTTAACAAGAATATTCAAAGGAAATATTTTATTTAAACTAATACCATACTGATACTAGCTCTAAATAAAATCACAATGAATAGTTCTATTGAGAAGTGATTTTAAATTAGAAATCACATGACCTTATCTCGCCACTACAAACAAATCGATTCTATTACAATTCAATGCAATTGATACAAATTATTTTATAAGTCTGTCTGCGTCAGATTGATCGTGTCTTTGAGACTATTGTCATACATGCAGACATAGCTATAGACATATATCTACAATGTTTGAAAAATTTATTTAGTTATGGTTTTTAATTAGCCAATTTCATATGTTTTAACAAGTTACTTAATTCAAGCTAAGTTTGAGTTCAATTAAAGTCTGGTTATGTTCACAGCATTAAAAAGCAAATTTAAATAATAAAAATCAATGAATGGATTAGTTAAGGATCTTATTTTAATCAAGGTTAAAATTAAAAGGCTAGTCTCTTTGGAATCACAAATAATTCATCTGATCTAAAAGTATTTCAAATTATGTTATTTACTAACCAAAATAATCAAAAAGTAAGTATACGTTTTTAGTCAATATTTTAACTACTAATATTTTAGTAATATTCTCCTGCCTCCGTGTTTATACAATTCTACATCACAGTTTTATTTACCGTAATGGCTATCAATTGAGCTTTTAAATTAACTATTAATAACAGTCAATGATTCAATCGAAGCACAATTGTACATGTATTTTATAAATTATTTTAAATTGATAGGGTTAAGTTTACTTTTTGTATTGATTTTTACTATTTAAAGTGAGTCGGATGAACAGTATGATTTAAATTATATGTGTGAATGCAAAATAAATGATTATTATTTAAATATTGCCACCTTTTTAACGGAAATAACTCCAACGTTCTAATCGTCTTATTCCACTAAAAATTACCTAAGTTTACGTTGCCACAGAGAGAAAAACCTTTAAAATTAAAAATATGATACAACTTACTATTTTCAACCAGTTTATACCAAATTTCATCCAAATCTGTTGAGTAGCTTAATATTCGACCCACTAATTTTAAGGCTCTCGGATATCAAGTGCGACTGATCCTTAATCCATTACATACAGTGTAATCAAACATACTCTCATTATAACTAATAAAATATCCCCCAAAACTACAGTTCACATCAACTATTCCTACCATACGAAACAAGCCAACGAAACACTCCAACTAATATTGTATTTAATAACTAAACAAGATAACTCGCTAATGGCGCCGACAAGCTACGCGACTAAGTGGCAACTCGTTAGCAACTCGACAGCAACTCGATCGCAACTCGATTGCGACTGCTATGTTATTCACAAAAGCAAGCCCCTGGTGTTTCGGCGTAGTGATGCAGGCTCGGATCGGAATGCGTTTTATGTTTATTTTATTAGGGGTGGGTAGGTATTGAAAGTGGGAATTTCTGGTTGTTAATAGGTGTTTTTTAGAGGTTTCGTGGCGGTTTTTTTTTATTTGGCTTAGTATGTAGGCGCTAAATAAAAAAAAACAAAAAATATTAATAAAGCCTTTTTCTAAAGGCGGTTAAGAAAAAACAAATATCAACTTATGTAAGTAATAAATTTAAACTAATCTTTCTATACCCGTCGCATAGGTACTATATCTTAAAATTAAAATAATCAAGCACAATTTTAATTTAAATCTCGATCAAAATTCGTCCGATTCTCGTCCGAGATTCGTAATCTCGTCTCGGCGGGCCCAACTGTAACTACATTACATACAAACTCGATCTCGGTACAGGATTATTACACTTCGCCTGTGGACTTCTATTAGATTAATGAATATGACGATGTACTAATGTTTACAATTTACTGGAATAAGAAGGTATCATATTTATAAAGTACGCGAAAGATTTTTGTGCGATTTTTTATATTTTTTAATTAATAATGCAGACCCACTATGTGGATCTAACTAAGGGTTCACTCTAGTGGAATACCTAGATACACATAGTCAGAAGCCAATTTCAAAAATATATTTTATTTTACTAAATTAAAACGACCAGAGAAAATATGTATAATATTAAATATAATACTTTGAACTTTTGTCTGTCACGTCGTCAAATAATTAACCAACATAAAAAAAAATCTACCGCACGCCGACCGCGAACGAATCGCTCCTATTTCTGAGGTATAATTTTTTAATTTTAATAAAGTCACTTTATAATACTACCGTAATTTTTAGAAGTACTTACTTAAATTAAAATTAAATTAGTAACAAAGTAAAAATACTTTGAATTTATAAATTGTAAATGAAGTGAACGCTACGACGCTACCGTCGCCGTAGCGACCCGTAGTGTAGCCGTAGTGTATTCGTAGCAAGCCAAAAATACATTTTATTTTATTTTAAACTCGGTATATTACTTTATTTAAATACAATTGTTTGGCATCCACTTTTTTCTATAATTGTTTTCTCAACTCACTCTTAACTTTTTTAATTCATAGTAAATGAAACGTTAATGAAATTTCGTTTACTTTCATTTTACCAAGGTAGTATTAGATCAGAAAATAAAATATTACAACCTTATAAAAAACTATAAAGTTTAGTAGGTATATTTTTTTTTATTGTATCTCAGAGAATCATTGGTAAATTGGCCTTGGCGCCGTCGAGCGATTGATATTGTCAATAAGTGCATCAATATACTGACGTCGCAAATTGATCTCATTCGTTGAGTTCCGTCGCATCGCTCGCTATTCTGTTACTAGGAGTAACCCACATCAAAAAAGAAGTATTGGGTGTTCCGATAAGTTAAAGAGGTTATTTTTCTTGTAGACTCTACATTCATTTTCGATTAATTTCTATCATAAAAATGTTTCGCAAGAAAATCTTTTAATTTTTGAATTAATTTAAGATACGAATAATATCTATTGATATTATACTTTTAAATAACAAGTACCTAACATAACACAATATAAAAAATAATTAATTAGTAAAAAAAGTTACGGAAGATAAACTAAGTCATAGCTTTTTCATTAGGAAGAACATACTTACATTTTTCTTTACAGATTTAAAAAAATATTTAATGGATAAATTTATAAGCTACGAAAGCTTATTTTAACCACTGATATCGCGCTGTATTTTCTACCCTAAATACTTACTCAAAAGTATCGACACTTTTACACCGCGTTTAAAATACCAAAAAACAAAAATATAAACCACTGAAGACCATACAAACATTTACCTTGTTCGCGTCGGAAAATATTTTGACAAGTTACAGGCGGGAAAGTTCCCGCCAAAATCGCGTGACAGAAGCGCGTCACCGCGCGGCAAACGTCATGCCGTGACCGAGGCAGAGGCCGACTGACTAGCGACGCGGCCCGAGCCGACTAAACGCTCAGAAACCGCCCTCAACAAATAAAACCCCACCTAAAGACCATTTTAGCACGCGCGCTGCCCCCCACCCCCGCGCCCTGATTTAATACCAAGCGCGGGCACTGATTCACTTAGCAGAACGCAACTACCGACTCCTTCTCGCTTTCTCCTACTCCAAATGTAATCCACTCGCGCTTGCCGTCTCGCTCGCACACGCCTTGCAGAACGCGTTGAAGAGAGACAGTCTTACAATCGCGGACACTTCTTTCTTGCAACTCGATTTGCATGTGCGGGGGTCGTTCGGCAAACTTTATGTCCTCGCTCCTGTTAAATTATTTATTCGTTTGGAAATACTTTTAACGGCGATGGAAAAGATTGCTTTAAAGCGGCCGAATTAAATGACCGCCCTGGCGGATTACGGCTCAGCGCTAATCGTATTTGTTAAAACGTACTTTGATCGCTGGAACCGGCCAGTTGTTTATAAGTGTGTAAGTACATTTTTAATGAGTGTGTTTTTAATCGAATCAACGGGCAACATTTTAATGGTGTTCTTATTTTAAACATGAAAACCCACAAAAAAAAAGAAAAAAAAGAAACATATTATTTTAGTATCTAACTTAACTTGTTTATTATAACTAAGCACATTATTAGTTCGTGTAGTATTTCCTATTAGCAATATACCCGGAAAGGGTCTGCTAAATGAGTTATGTGCACTCGAAAGGGTTAATCCGGTTTACACCTGACACGTCACGGACCGTGTGGAGCGGGACTTATTAGGGTATCTCCACACGGAAATATTACGCCCGCGTGGTGTTACTCGTAGGTTCCGGGTTTGATCCTAAAAAATTACACGTGAAATGAAGGAAAACTGGGCCAAATATTTTGTGCGTTATTGTAACATAATTTTGTACCAATGTGGATTGATAAGATTGTTAATAAGTTTAGAAATTGATATCCCCAATACCTACGAACAAATATAAGTTCTCTTTTTGTAAGTACATCCTCTCTATGCAGGTAAGTCAAACCTACGTTAGTTGGGGATAGTTAGGAGAAATTGACATCACTTATAAATACTGTAAAGAACTAAGTATTATTATAATACCTCTGAACTTCTCAAGGATAGTAAATAAAGGTAAATAAGGTTTTAAGTTTTCAACATCAGTTTAATGTCAATTTCATTAAGGATCTCCCCTATACCAACTTAGTTATCAGTTGCTAAGAAAATGTAGAGTCTTTTTATTATACTTTTTTTTCAATTGGATAGATATTTTCTTCAAATCATAATTTTAGTTTTTACAGCTAAGACCACTACTTTATTCTATTAATCATACAAAATGCATGAAATCGAATATTTTGTCTTAAAACCAGCAATAGAAATTATTTTCCTGTTTTTTTTTCCTAACGCATAACTTGTATTTCTAACACTTATATTATGTTAATCAATAAACCTAAAAGGGGTCTTAATGTACAAATTCTAATTACAATATAATATTCTAAAACACTCCAGCTGGCAACTCTCCAAAATCCTGAAAAGCAATGAAACATTTTAATCAAATATTCTCGGACAATCCATAATAAGCTTTTTAATACTTTACAAGGCAATCATTTCAGCGTCTGATTCCTTAATCAGAGTGCTGATACAATATTTACTTGTCTCCTGTGCTCCTTAACCGCTTTATCCTTTGTCGGAACCCGGGCGAAAGCCACACGAATTTGAACTCTAAAACAAAGACAATAGCTTAATTGAGGATGCAAACAAGATGTTTTCGTTGGTAAACAAATCTAAGGCGAGGTGTAAGTGACAATAAAACGGGAGCTTAGTTCTCGGGGCCGTCTTGCGGAGGGGGGGAGGCGGGGCGTCGCTCCATCGCGCTATACCCGTCCCGCTCGCACGCTCCCGCTCATCCGTTTTATTTCTTGTTTGTCCGACGCGCGCCTTCTTTCCCATTTTCTACATAATTTATTTTGAGCGGGTACATTTAAAAAATCGGCTGAGCTGTACGAGTTTAGGCGGCAAAATGGAGTTTGCGGACGGCCGAGGTGGGTGGTGGGGGGTAGGTATAATATGGTAAATGATTTCATTTGAATCTTTTGGCGCGCTTTGTGGGTAATGGCGCGTCGCGGCCCGCGCTATTGTCCGCACGCTTTCATTTGCCCGCCTGAATTTATTTGCGCGGTTTATTGCGATACTTGACTTTTATCGCCTTTTATAGCTTACCCCCATACATATTCAATGCTGCCCACTTTCCTGTCTGATTTTCGAATTCCGCTCGTTAACCGAGTGTTGGAGACGCATTTGCCGGATTTTCTTTGTAAAAGATAAACTGATACTTTGTTTCAGTTATTTATTGTGACAAACAAAGTGAAATGCTTCTGAATAAATTTCAATTGTTATATACTTACACCATTTCGCCTCTTTTATTTACATATAGGTACCTAATTAAAACACCTTCACGAGTAGGATAGTCGCAATGTTTTTTTTCCATTAATTAGTGGTTTATTGTTTCTTGTTTAGGTATATAATTACCTACTAGCGGCCCGCCTACGCTTCGCAATGGTGTAATTTTGGCCGTCTTTATTACAAAACATAGAATTTTTGATTAACTTTTTTCAAATGTTTTTAACTTACAAATTTAAATGAATAAATTCCCATAAAAATGGCGAAAACCGCATTAAAATCCGTTAAGTGGTTTATGAGGAGATAGTGGACAAACATACAAACAGACAGAACTAGCAACTTGGATTTATACTATGTAATGATGATTAATTTTTAACTGTGACAACACAACCTGTAACATACTTATAGGCAATTGCAAAAACGTAAATAAGTGTTTCAACCCTTAGCTGATTCTCCAATGGTTAAATTAAGCTTTATTTAAATAACAAAAAAATATTTGTGGAGTTTCATCAAAATCTTTAAAAATGATTTTTTATTTAAGTACTTATTTCGTTTTATCACCTATAAACCTGTCTTATTGGAATTTTAAGGCATAGGTAGGTATGTAAATAGGTACCTACTTATGTTAAATAAATTAATTATGTTAATTCTTAAGACGTAGAGAGAAGTTCCTACTGTTTTTTTATTCGTTTTTAAATTAAAATATGTATAATATTGTACATTATTCTCCAACAGTAAAGAAGGTATTTACTTATTTTAGGTACTATCGACTGTATACCCCCAATACCGACAAACAATACAGCATATCAATTAATTTACAATAAAAAACCAAAAACCATTGAATTAATAACAAATCTTAACCCCTATTGTCCGGCCACCGAGAGAATGCGTTCCTGACACATTGTGTTTGACATAACGAGGTAACTTTGACAGGCCGTCTACGAAAACAAACAAAAAAAAAGTCGTCTATTTTGACCCTACAAACAAATAATAAGCAATAAAATGATATTAAAACACACTGATTTTAAATTTTATAACTGATGGCTTACTGTAAGGGTAATAATTACTGATAAAATATGTATTTTTAAAAATGTAAACAACATCATATTTTCGTAGGGATGTGCTAAAAATATCAGTCAATTTTAAAGTTATCAATCAATTTCTAATAAAAAAGCAGAATAAGTAGCTTGGTTATAAAAACATGATATCGACGTAAATATGGATATGCTTGAAGCATAACTATTGCGGTTAGTGAAAGAAAATAAATCGGCAAATGTTCGATATGAAATAGATGAATTGGCTCAGCAGTACGGTCATCGGGTGCTGAGACTTCCACCATATCATTGCCAATACAATGCTATTGAATTAATTTGGGCTCAAATTAAGGGTTATGCAGCCCGTCGCAATACGTCCCCACCTTTTAGCACAAAAAAGATGATGGCTCTATTAAAAGAAGCTTGCGAAAAAATCACGAAGGAAGACTGGGCGAAGGCGGTAGAAAAAACAAAAAATCTTATTACCAAAGACTTTGATCGAGATATTAGAATTGATTCGATCATTGATAATAACATAATTATAAATGTTGGAGAAGATGATGATAGCACCTCCTCAAGCGAATCGGAATCTGATTAAATTTATACCAGCGCGATATCTATTATTTTAAGTATTTATTACCTACTTTTAGTTTTAGTACTTATTGTATTGTAATAAATATTTGTTTTGAAAAAAGGCAGCAGTTGGAGTTTCTTGCTATACAAGTAAAATAGATATAAGATAAACTAATTTTTTTACTAATGTTGATTGAAAAAATATTTGTCAATATTATTTTTTACCCCAACACTACTGGCATGTGTCACAAACGCAATCTCTCGGTGGCCAGATTATAATGACCCATGTCACAAGACAACAAAGGGGGAGACGGGAAGGGTTAAAAGCTTTCTTCCATAAATCACCCCGTGAGTGGGGGTTAAAAAAACGTTGTTATAAGAGGGTTGGCCACAATACAGATACAATTATATAGTCGTTGAAGGGTATTACGGAATGATTCGGACGGCATTGCAAGTCATTCGAAGTTCGGGAGGAAGCTATGAATATAATAACTGTGATTTTAATACCCGCCTTTGGGAAGGGAGGATTTCCAAGTGACTAATCTTTGTTAATGGTTTAGATGTTACATATATATCATTGATAGGGTGTTTAAATAAGTGTAAATGGAAACACAAAAATATTACAAAAATATAAAGTCAGCATGCGATGGAAAATTTAAAGATTTTGCGTGTGTTGTCACATACCTATACATGTATATTAGCAATATTTTAAGATATTTACTTTATTGATCTAAGTAACCGATTTATTGAAGGTTTTACCATTACCTACCTCAATTAAATTCCAATACAGTATCTAAAAAAGTTAGAAAAACCTTCCCAGCAATTATTACCTCACAGTGTTCGTGTTTTATAAAGAAATGATTCATTGCAATATTGGTGGCATAAAATCAGGTAGTAACCCAATTACCTACCATCAATAGTCAGGAGATTTATTAATTCTACAAATTATTACGAGTATATTACGAACAAGCTGTGCCCCGCGGTTCCACCCGCATTAATTAGAGAAAAAGACTATTAAAAAGCTATTTTGTTTTCTCCATGTCGTGTCCCGTTTACGCAGTGCACGCAAGGAAAGCTCTCAAAGGGAGTATTTTTCCCGTTTTTGCAACATTTTTCATGGCCGTTCCGCTGATTTTAGTCGTAGCGTAAGTGATTTAATGAATCATTCCAAATAGCTCGTGCGAATAACGCTTTTAAACATACCAAAAAAACAATTCTTAAGCTTTATTATATATCAGTTAGTATGACGAAGAGAGAAGAATGGAAGAGTTATCATTGAAACCAAAGAGCACCATTTGACACCAAGATTAAACATCTGAAGTCGGAAGAGTCGACGATGCCCCTGCATTATTATGCCAAAATGCTTATTTAAATATAAGGATAATATCCTACTTATATTATAAACGTGAAAGTTTGTGAGTATGGATGTTTGTTACTCTTTCACGTAAAAACTACTGGATGGATTTGGATGAAACTTTGCAGTAATATAGGTTATACATCAGAATAACACATAGGATAGTTTTTACCGCGGGAAAACATCTCATTCCCACGGGAAACCGACTTCCACGCGAACGGAGTCGCGGGCGGCCACTAGTATTATAAACGTGAAAGTTTGTGAGTATAGATGTATGGATGTTTGTTACTCTTTCATGTAAAAACTACTGGACGGATTTTGATGAAACTTTACAGAAAAATAGGTTGTCCATCAGAATAACACATAGGGTACTTTTTACCGCGGGAAAACTTTTCATTTCCACGGGAAACCGCTTTCCACGCAAACGGAGTCGCGGGCAGTTACTAGTAACTATTATAATAGCGGTCTAATGTTCGTACTAGAAACTTCTTCACAGATTTAATCATTATCTAATTTTGTGTATCAGACTTGTCATTAAATATAAATGTGATATTATCAAATAAAAACAGTACCTATAGGTAAAACTAGATTTTGCTATGTGCAATTAAATTGTAAAACTAATTTAATACTAGACTTAATACAAGTTTCAAACTGGGTTTAAATCTATCTATGTGCAGAATTTCATCTAAATCAAAAACATCCAAACATATTAACTTTCACATTTATATAAATGATTAAAATCAGGATAAAGAATTTATTTTATTGCACTCAAGTATTATATTCAAAAATTTCAAAAAAAAATATAGTATGTAGGTACTCTACCATTACCTAATACTGAGGCAAATATGTTGTAATCGTAAGTTAAAAACCTACCTAAGCTATTGTTTACATGCGAATTGATAAAATTTGAACAAGCGTAACTATGTATAATATGTTTGAAGGCTCTTTGAGAAAAAATAAATTTAAATTACTAGTGGATCTTTTATTTTATTTTTTATTTCGTTCTAAAGACAATTCGATTTTACATGGAATCTATAATTTTTCTTTTTTTTTTTTTTTTTTTTTATGTAGTATAGGTAGCAAACGAGCATGCGGGTCACCTGATGGTAAGTGATCACCGCCGCCCATGACTACCCTCAACACTGTAGGTGTTGGGGGTGTGTTGCTGACCTTTAAGAAAATATATAAATAAATAAATAAAATTGGGCACCGGATACCGCACTCACCGAACGAAACGCAGGAACATCGTTCCTACTTCACGTCGGTTTCCTGTGCGACGGTGGTATTTCACCGGTCGAGTCAGCCCAGCAATCGCTGCAGACAGAGCCTACAGCTAGACTCTACCACTCAAGACGAATTTTTATATCCTGGAAATAAAAGGAGTAAAGAAGAGGTAGGTACCTAGGTACTTATTGAATATTTTATTTTTTTCCAGAATAATATTAGATGCGGAAGTTAAATAAATGTTTAACAGAGATTTATTATTAGTCCATCTAGTAAGAGCGAGAGCGAAGACCAATAATAAGTCTTTTGGCAAATTGTAGTGTGAGTAGGAAATTAATGCTTCCTTCCAACACCTATACCTAATTATCGTGGCACGCACGGCACGCTGTAGAGTACACCAGCGTACAGTATTCTGTACTAGCCGAATTAATTCATAATACATTACTGCATTACGTACCTATGTAACTTACTATTTTAATTAAAAAACATTTTAGTTTTAAATTAAAATAGTAGTTATATATAATACTTAGTGTTAGGATAGGAACGGTTTTTTTTCTCTTAGCTCCATCTAGTTACAGTACATGGAACTCCAAAAATGAGTAAAACTTGCCATATGAATAATCAGTGCGCAGAATTTGTATTATTATCACTGAAAACAAAATTAATTTCTAAAGCTAAACAAAATTAATTAAATAATATGATAAAAATAATAAATTTTTACAACTTACTTATAGCATTTTTTGTTATTTACTAAACATCAAAATTCTTAAGCTTAAAATAATAAAAAAGTAACTCAGATTCTCTAGCGCCATCTGTGTTTACTTTTGAGTACTGCATTGACAGTTAACTAACATCCTGTTCTGGAAAACTGCTATAAATCCAATACAAATCATTTATGAAAACAAATCGGCATTGAAAAATAATAAATTTATTTTAAAATATTTTATTTTATGAATTACAACGTTTTTGGAAGTATTTTTGGTAAAAAATTTAAATTATTCAAAATTACCGCCATTGAACAGCGGCATTGCGGCCATTTTGAGAACCCCGTGGCAGGAAGTGACTGTTGAAGGTGCTACGCAGGCGCAAATTGACCTTTCGGTTGAAGAACCCGTCGGTCACATGTGAGTGTCGATAAATATCTTTGTTTTATCGTGAATCCTCTAAATTTAGTTGTAATTACACGTTTTGTAAGTATTTTTCTATGTGAATTAGTTTCTGTTCAAGTTAAGTGCGCACGCGATGTGATATTTGTGTAAGAAACGAAAATACTCGCACACAGCGGCGCCGGCACGTTTGTCAATTTGCTATTTTTCTTGCAATAACTTCACATCCTGGAAATAATTGATCAGTTCGGTCTCAGTCGTATTGTTCTGTGCGTCAAGTTTCTGCGTATTTTACATTGGTTTGTGTTTATATTGTTTGTTGAGTGTGAATAATATTGAAGTGTCTCCAAGATGTCCCTCCCTTGATGAGCAGCCACATGTTCTATCAAACGTTACGAGTAGGATAGTGCAGCCATCATCACAATATGTCAGGCATATTTTACTTACAATATTACAAAAATCTGTTGTAATTCTTCAAAGATATTGTGCTAATGTTGACTGCAATATTGTACTCGTGTTATTTTCGAAAGTGTGGGGTTAGGTTGTGACATCAAGTCTGGTATAATTCTTCCATCTGGATTACTCTGTAAAAACTGAATCTGAATTATTCTTGCTTTATTGTTGGAATCATAAGGAGTATCTTTTGAATTTGAATAATGATAATCCAAAGTCCTATCACTTTTGAAAGCATGACTCAGTATATTGTAGCAGCACTTTTCTAACATGTGGCTTTTATGGACTTCTACTTTTCAGTTTCTAGTTGATAATTATTTGTGTTTTGATGATGGTTATTGATGTTTATTGAATTTGGATCTTTTGGGATTATGTAGGTAGTAATGTATTTGTACTAAGCAATGCATTATTGGAAAGAAACTCTTGAATTGAGTTAAAAATTTTGCAAACTGCTCTTGTTGTATCACAAGAAACATTGACTTGGTTGGTAGATAAAAAGAATAAAGGTATTTTATAGGTAAATAGGTGTCTTTCACTTTTTATATCTATAAAAGTTTCAACCATATGGCAAGATAACACTTCTCAATGTTATGTCTTATCTGAGAAAAGAAAGTGTTTATGTAAAATCCAGTCTGCTTGATTTGCATTAAATCTTGATGATTGACTTACATGTAAAATGTAAGCTATTTATAATATGAAAAGAAAAAATAGGAATTTGTCTCATTTTTTAAATTATGATGTCCAAAATAAAACCATTTCTTTAATTATTAAAATAATATAGAATAGAAAACATGATTTTTACTTGCGATTAGACTTTCTTATCATTCCATAGTTACTTCAATTTGTCTTTGTCCCATTATCGGTAATATTTTCCACGAGCTTGATGTTGTAGCGCTAATAGCATTTACAATTCCTAGGTAATCCATCATCTTGAATGAAAAATTCAGTGAATTCACAGGGGTCATTGAACTGTGCTAATTTTTTATGTTATATAGCAAGCATGAGTCATAGTTTACAGTTTATTGCCAAGGTTTTGAGAGGTTAACATGTGCTAGATGTTCTTTAAGTACCTAGTTTTGGTGTATTTTTGTATCATTTGTAAATTTTTTATTGGTCGGCGTAGGTACCAAGTCATTAAAATTCTGCTGTGGACATACTTTTTAATCTTGAGTTTGCGAGCCCATAGAGTCGCGAGGGTAGTTTCATACTGCTCTCGTGCTGAGGGTACTCGAAAAGCATATTCCAGGCCCGACTATGCGTCTCATAGCACCACTGTGCAATGGGATCACCGTCCAGGGGCACATTTCGTATTATCTTTTACTTCTTAAATTTAAAGCATCCAAATATTGTTTTGACCTTAGACTTAACCACTCCCAAAAACACTAAAACTGGACCTATGTTTCCGACACACCTAGGAAAGTTATTGTTTGACCTACATACCTATAAAAAATTTGCCATTATAGGTATCACCTAACCCTTCTGAACTGTCTTACCATTCACTCTGCACTTAACTAATCCATGAACTTATCATCCGCAGATCACTCCTGACCGTAGTTTAAAACCAGTACACAACAATGGGTGACATCGAGGACACACACTTCGAGACCGGCGACTCCGGGGCCTCCGCCACCTTCCCCATGCAATGTTCCGCATTGCGCAAGAACGGCTTCGTGATGCTGAAGGGGCGCCCCTGCAAGATCGTCGAGATGTCCACCTCCAAGACCGGCAAACACGGCCACGCCAAGGTCCACTTGGTCGGCATTGACATATTCAACGGCAAAAAGTAAGCATTCCTTTTGTCTAACTTAAATTTATGTTTAAAACACTCATTGTTCATATCCAGTCGTTGATCTTTTAATTCCTTGGATATCTTTATCTAGTCTTGATATAAAGTCGTTGCACAATAACAATAGGTACATACAGCTATTAATAGTTTTGCTTTACAATGCAATTTTAAAAACTTTTGGATCATTAAAAAGTTTGCTACAGCGAGCCCATAGAGTCGCGAGGGTAGTTTCATACTGCTCTCGTGCTGAGGGTACTCGTAAAGTATATTCCAGGCCCGACTATGCGTCTCATAGCACCACTGTGCAATGGGATCACCGTCCAGGGGCACAATTTACAAACAAATAAAAAAGCTAGAAACACAAACTAATATTTAATCAGATGTCTCTGCACCAAAGTCTTTGCCATGGTTAATGTTAATTAAACTGTATTGATACAACAGTGGGATTGTCGTGTGAAACCATTAAGGTTTAGTGCAACTTTGTCCTGTCTTCCATAAAGATCAATTATTTTATGTGATTATTAATTGCAATACGGAAGATATGACGTGAGTGCTGATTTCTCAATAGGACCTTATATTAATACCCTACAAAGATTTCCTATATGATGAGAGCTGACTATTTCCACCACCCCCGTCCCCAGATACGAAGACATCTGCCCCTCCACCCACAACATGGACGTTCCCCACGTGAAGCGCGAGGACTACCAGCTGACCGACATCTCGGACGACGGCTACCTGACCCTGATGGCCGACAACGGCGACCTTCGCGAAGACCTCAAGATCCCCGACGGAGAGCTCGGCACCCAACTGCGCGCTGACTTCGACGTCGGCAAGGAATTATTGGTGAGATCATTTATTCAGGCGTATTGATTGATGATAAGAATAGACAGGCTTTGGCCTCGTGGATATGCTGAATATAATCTAGATGTAGTTATGGAAGTAATGTCTACCTTTAGAAAACGTTGGGTTGAATCAATCTCGTAAATATTAAAAGTGCATAAATTTTTCCAGTGTCAATGTTTTCATATGGCAATATTTGCATGGCAAATTGTAGTGTACGTAAAGAGTAAATAAAACAAAAAACTAAAGGACAAAGTAGCATCATATAAAGTTATCCAACATGCATTAGCCAAGATTGAAAAATCTATGCCTCTCAAAAAGAGGCCTATGAATAAAAGTGAAGCCTTAATTTTTTTGCTATACGCCAACATATAATACTGTTCAATTTGTAATTGCACAAAATTATTATTATCCATATTGATTTCAATTATAATGACAGGGTTCTTACTAGGTTGATCTTATACCGAACCCGTTCCAAAAAAAAATATTTCAGTTTTTTCGACGTAAAATCAAGAATTCCAATGTCATGAATGAAGTTCAATGTCAAGATAATTAAAACAATGAATAAGTTATTCTTGCTTGTAATATAATGAATTAAATTCGAGTATAGAGTCTCTGGCATATTTTTGTAATGTGTTGGTGCTAAATCTACTCGGAAATTATATCTCTTCCCTTTACCTGAGCCAATGATAATCATTTGCTATATGGACTATGGGTTCTGAGTACATAGAAATAAAGCTTATTTTGCAGTCACTTATTAACTCACAGTAACTAAAGGTAAATTTTGATAAAATTATAATATTCTTTTTCTGTTTGTTTCAGTGCACTGTTCTGAAATCCTGCGGTGAGGAGTGTGTGATTGCAGTCAAGGCAAACACTGCTCTTGACAAATAAACCAACTTGGCATTTATAGGGTTATAACAAGCGTATAATTTTTTTACAATCAACAACTCTTACATAAATGTAAAACATAATATTATGTATAATTTAACTTAAAGTAAAGGGGGTGCGGCGATTGCGAGGTTATTAGGAAAGCTCAAATGTAAGGTGTAACAGAACCTAAAGGTGATATAATTACCCCAGGAATACAGAAATGTGTGTCGTTAATGTTATTTCTGGGGTGAATACTGTAATGGAATACATTGTATGGATTGCCAGTCTCTAGTCGTATTTTGTTTTCTGAACAGTTACGTAAAACGACTGTTTTCACTCAAGCCTCACCTCAATAATTTATTTAGCAACAGCAGTAGTGAGCCCCGCGATCGCCGCGCCCCCTGCCGGCCGAACTTCTAGTTTGTTTTGTTTTGTTTGTTCACTTTTCGCTTGTGTACTATTTCTACTGAACGTTAGGAAAGTCGCTGCCCCACTGTGCAGCCGCGGTGATTGTTCGACATCGGAGTGACTAATGCATTGAAATTTCTTGTGATGGTTAATTAATGTTTTATAGTGGTATATAATCTGACGAAAAGATGGACGCAAACTTGAAGTTATTACCATATTTTAATGCTAAATTAATTGATACATATAAAAAAATCGAGAAAAACTTAAAAAAATAGAAATAAAGAGAAATTCTTGAATGTGGTGTGTGATTGATTAGTCCTCAATTGTGCAAGTGCTTGTTGGCTCGTTTCAACTCGCACTAGTTATGACGTTTGCGCACTTTGTGCCGAACTGAGAACGTATCTCCCTAATGTGTAACACTTGCCATCTGTTCAAATAACTCGAGTCAACGCCCGTTATGGTTTACAATGAGCTTAAAACATTCTTGCAATGTTGAAGACTGACTGAACTTGCAATCCTTCGCAGCTGGTTACTTCAGTGAAGACTGAAACGCATTTTTGATAGAAGAAAGAGATATTTTTTGTATAAAATACACACTGATCGCTTTAAAGGTAGGCCTTTGCTCTCTGCTTTATAGATATTTGAACGATGAACTGTTACAGTGAAGCAGTATCTCAATTAGATTGTGACGTGACTGTAGTAATTCGCAAGTGTTGCCTGTTGGGGCCTCTCTTTAGTTAACATTTTTGCTTGTATGTCGGTGGACTATTCAATTTTTGTAACATCAAGATTGTCAAAGACGATTAAGATATACGAATGTAGGTAAATATAAGAATGTAAGGTAAGCCCCTATATGAGAGATATTTTTTTATGCATTCAAAATTTCGTACATCGCAAAATGTTAGTCTAAAACTAAGACAACTACTAGACAGGAACAAGATAATTTCTCTATTGTAATTTTTTTTTCGAAATTGCATAATCGTTATTGTTGGTAAAGTTTTTTTATACTAAACAGCTTATAATCAGGTTTTTATTAAACCTAAGGTATTTGTAAAGTCATCGTGAGGTGTACAATAAAATACTTTAGTGAAAAAGTAGTAATTTCTTTGTTTTCGAGAATTGATCGTTCTCTGTCCCTTGGGAGTCTGGATATTTATGTAATTCCTTTTTGTACAATAATTTTAATGTGTTAGAGGCGTTTTACGCATTCGATGTAACTTTCATTCATACCCACTAGATATTACGGTACATCCTTTTGTCATAAGAATTGATTGTTCAGTATTGACTTATGAACTGCGAATTTCAGAAATTCGATAATTAATTTGGATTTTCGATTCGACTAACAGGATGTAATAGATGCTAAGCTATGGCAATTATTAAGGGATTATTTTTTTATAATTTGGCATAGTTCAGCGTGTTTTGAAAGGGTATAGTAGTATTTAAAAGCTCTTGTATATACGTACGAATGGAATGGATTTGGCGTTTACATCATATATGAAATAGCCCACTGCTCTCCCAGTTTAGTTGTATGTGTATGCAATACCGAATTTATTACCAACGGCCAATAATGTAAATGCAGTATAAGTATTTAACAGTCAGTCGAATTAAATCTGTACAAAACACAATATCGTGTGTTGTGATTTCATTTCTGTTTAGTTTTTCCCAGTTTTGTTTTAATTTTTTACCAACAATTACATTAGTAACACACAAGTAGCATTGTTTCATACATTACATAAACTTCATATGAAAAATTTCGAATTATCGATAGTTTACATAGTAGGCAACGTTTTGGATATTGCATGAAGCTAGACTGATATTTATTCTACACAAAACAGGTACACCGATACTAACCTTCGTCAGGCATAAGCGAAATATAGCACATATAATTAGAAACCCTCATTAATAGTAGGATATATCTTGAAAATAAAACTAATCTATCATGTAGTATACACCGTGATTCTCTCTAGAAGCTTTCGACGACACGTAAGTAATGCCATGCGAGACACGTGTAGTAGCTACCTATAGGTACGGAAGAAGGTAAGATGTTTCAGACAAAAAAGTTTCTGCAAATTTTTACCTGATTAATCATTGTGTGTGATATATATACCTGGGAGCGCTTCTTACACGTAAGTATTTATAAAATTGAAAAACCTACACATACCTATAGGTTTTATGGAATTCTATAAAGGTTTTCAATCTGCTGCCTAACCTTACCGTTAAGCAAATTTTTATGGCATATGAGGCAGGGACCGAAAACCGGTTAAATTAGGCCTACCTTTTATTTCGGTATGACGTCATACCGTTTTATTTCAGTATTTTATTTTTTGAATACACTTAAATATGCATACCTTTAAAATACGGTATGACGTCATACCTTTTCATTTCGGTACCGTATTTTTAAGAATATAATAAAAAACCTTCACCATAACATTTCGGTATACTTCTAATATTATGGTATAACCTTTACATAAATAAAAGTATCACTTTATTTCAAGAATGTGTGGGTCTGCTGTCGGAAAATCGACTTTATTTGTATCGAGCGAGCGTATTACGATACCGAAAAAATCATTTGGGTTATACCTTTAATACTCAACCTGTATGAATTTTAAAGGTATAATTATGCCATACCTTTATAAGATAGCGGTAGCGATTCTGAAAACCTTAAAACAACCGGTAGAGTTTTGGTTCAAGGATTGCGTAACCGGTATAAAATTAAGGTACCGCTTTTTTATACAGGTTGAAATACCGGTAAACCTTAACCGTTTTCAGTCCCTGATATGAGGTAAGTAGTAATATTTTAATGTAAATGGGATTTTGAGAGGATAAAAAAATTGTCCAATAAAAAGGAAAAAATATTTGTCTAGGTTACCTACTTACCTACCTACAACTATTTCTTGTATGAAAACATTAAAAGTGGATTTCCTATTAAAGTATTATATTTAAAAAACCGTTGATATTTAAAACTTTTTTCCTTATTTGCTTCAAAGTTCGAAGTTTAGTTTAAATGGAACACTCAGTTCAAACATTTTGAAGAAATTGTACTTCCGTTTATTTTTCAACGAACAACTTTTAAGCCATTATTTCTATTTTACGAATTGTTTCAAAAGTCAAACTATAAGATAAATGTATCATATTTATGTTATTCTTTGATTAAACTCATGTTTTGCAGATCACTCAGTTCAGACGCCGTATTCCATTCAAATCGAGACTAATCTGTAAGATAACATCCTAGGAAATTGGTAATTACCCTTAAACCTCACCATGTATCACCAAGGAGGAGATGGGATTAAAAAATGCATTTTTTTAATAAAATGAATATATGTCTGCAAAAGTTGGTAAGCAGAATCGAGGGCACTCGAGCGTAACCTTTGAATAGCCCCTGCAAATATACGTACCTATCGATTTTAAATCGTTTTAACAATTCATTATGTCGTAAGTTAGGTCGTAGGTTGTTACAAGTTGTTTTAAAATAGATATCGAGCGGCAACAACTAGTAGTTAGTTACAGGCACTTGTAACGACTTTTTCTCATTAGCTATGTAAGTACGAAAAGTTCATATGATTGGGTATAATGTACCTAACGATCAAAAAAGCGTTTAAGTTAATACGCCCTACAGAGGCGGATTTAACATTTTTAAACCGTGTTAAACTTTTTTTAAGCTAAAATAAGTATTCGAGCTAGGTACTAAATTATCTATTGTATAAAAGTATTTAAGTGGGTAACTCCGCAAATCCCCAATCAAAATCCCCAACAAAAAATTCACAAATTACCATTATCTTTGAAAGATAATTTAAATCAAAATTTAATAATAAAAATGAAATCATTGTTAGCAGAAATAAAAATTAAAGTTTTTTTAGAACCAAAGTTTTGATCAAGGGGATATGCATAAAATTTTAAATGGCCTAAAATATTTTTTTCTTGAATACTTATTATCGTTATATTATGATGCAAAAGTTTATTTTTAATTTATTTATTATTTAAACCCCTAAAATAATATTTAAAAAGTGCAAAATAAGGGAGCGAAATTCAAACTTCCAAAACGCGCCACCATTGGTCGAACGTAATGTGGCGTCATCTGACACGACATTGCATTCATCAGCGTCGAAACTTATACTGTTTTACAAGTTTTTGTGAAAAAAATAAATAAATTTAATCTATATTCTTGTGCTGATTGTAATGAAGTTTAGTTTAGATTGGTAGTGAATCTTTGACGATGACTGAAGCTGGTTCTGTCATAGCACATTAGGACAATCTACCGAGAACAGGTGCATTTATGATAGCATATAATTTTGCATCTGTCGCGTCTCCAAGGCGCGATGTGGGTTGTGGTGGTACAGCAAATGAGAACCACAGATTCTTCTTTGATATTCGATCTAATGTGGTTTACAATTTGATGTTGCGTGTTCAACGGTTGGTTGGCAAGTGAAGTTATACAAAGAAAAGAAACAAAAACTAGACCAAATATGTAGCTGAGACGTATTGCTATAGAAAAGACGTAGGCGCGCAGACAGCATTGAAACCCGATTATACGAGTGCAGAGATCAGAGGATGTTTCATAGTATATTTAAGACCATAATATAGATTTTTATTCATAAATGCACACAGAAGTTTACTTAAAATACACCAAAACATTTACATATTGACACAAAAATATATGAAGCAAAACTCCTTTCTTCAACCGTAGAGTACATTTTTCTCCTCGCTCTTTTATTAAATTGTATTCAATATAATTTTCTGTATCTTCCTTTACCTGGAATAAATCAACAACCATAAAAAAATCGTAAAACCACAACAGGAATAAAGTTTTAATAGAAAGTTATAGCTACTGATCTTTTCTTATAGGGTAGGTTAATTTTATACCGAATTTTCTAATGTTCAATAGCTAATGCAAAACTTACTTTTTACTAATTCACATTAAGCTGTATATAAATAAAGTATACTTTCGTTAAAATTATCTTCACAACAATATGAACAAGATTTAGGAGATATATTATCCCTTCTCATTACCTTACACGACCGTCTTCGTATTTTCGCATCACTTGAAATACGAAAAAAACACTTTCTCGGGTGTTTTTCGAATAGTGTTTGTGCACTCCGGTACTATGCAATACTTATAAGATAATTTTTTGACTTCTTCCATGGTTTTAAAGCTATTAAAACTGTAAATATGTATGAAATAACTGAAAAGTTCATAGTAAAGTCCCACTGGACGTGTCGTGTGACGTCACGCAAAGCGCGCGCAAAATGGCGGCGTTTCAACTGCTCTAATTTTTTCAATGTTTTAAATTTCGTTTTTAAAAATATCTAGAGTATTTTGAAGATTTTTTATATTTGTTTCTATGTTATAATGTCGTAAACTATTAATTTAAGGCAAGAAAAAAAAACATGAATATCCCCTAAAGTATTTTATTTAGTGTTGGGGAAAAAACAACTCGAACATAAAGTTCACAAATCTCCATTGATGGGGTTTGCGGAATAACCCGAAATTAGGGTAATAAGAAATAAGCAGGAGAAGAGATAATCATTCCCAAAATATACGTTTACCTATTTAGGTCCCTTCCTTAAAACAATCTTCGAAGTCAATTACCTAGGTATATCCTTTCATCTTAATTAACTTTTTAATCAATTTATTTCTAAGCAAGCGCCATGTAAAAAAGCTTTCTGTATAATCAGAGATTGAGATGATAAAAAAGCGTGGGATTGATGTCTAGACCTCGTCTAGACAGGCTTTTCTTAGGGTGCGTTTGAAAACTAGTGAAACATTACTCGGGTAGAGTAAAATTCACCCGATAGCGTTTGAAAACCACCCGAGTGAAACCGAGGATAACCGAACGTTCACTCGGCCTGCGTTTTATCGCGTTTTAGAACGGCTTCGTCAGAGTAATTTTTACCTGACAGAAGGTAAAATTTAACGCTGATTTTTTAAAGTGAGATTTTAACTTGACCTTGAGAATGACACTTGTTGACAATTGCTTGCTTTTGTTTTGTTTCGGGCGGGCTGTGAGAATTCGTGAATTCACCAAGCGTTTGAAAACCAGTTAAAACTTCTCTTTCTCCCAATATGCTTATCTCTTTCTTTTTTACGAATTAAAGTTTCACTGGTTTTCAAACGCACCCTTAAGAATGTGTAATACGGGGGGGGGCGATTCTGTAACTTTCAATGTGGCCAGTGGTGAAGTGCGTGTAGCACGTCAGTAGTTTTTGTTTGACTATTTGAACAAATTATGCAAAAACGTCACCAATATCGGCTGATAAGGGCCTAGGTACATATATCTAACCAGTCGCTTTGTGTCAAAAGTTACAGAATTGAGACCCTGATACCTTCGTAGGTAAACTGACCAAACATGACACGAGTAACAGTAACGTGCAGTATTTTTTTTTAATTTGATTTTTACTAGGGATGTTACGGATATGGAATTTCGGTTCCGGATACGGATATTGATTTTTTTTACATCGGTTTCGGTTTCGGATACGGATATGAAATTATTTCGGATTATCCGGTAGTTTCGGATAATTTCGGTTACGGATATTAGATTCTAGGAATTTCAAAAGTAATACAAAATAAATAGATAATAAATTGGTTTTATTTATATAGAGGAGGACGATGGGTGAGAACGATGACGTCATAAACACCGCTACATTGAGCTCAGAGAGAGAACCAACACTTTGGTCACAGTTCTGTAAGCGGTTTACGGAACGCAGCCAAAAACAACTTGTCGTAACGTGTTTCATTTAGATTTTTAGATTCCGCCACTATCCGAAATTATCCGAAACATTTATTTCGGTTTCGGTTACGGATACGGATAGTATTTTATTTCGGATATCCGGTAGTTTCGGTTACGGATCTGGATATCCTTAACATCCCTAATTTTTACCACCTTGTGATCTTACGCTTTTATCATGTCCAGTGGGGAAATTTACGTCACAAACAAACGGCGATACATGTACCTATGTACATTAATGGCTGTAAAAACTTACGTGCTTTCCGTATTACCTACATTTTATTTAATCGCAGAGAAATCGATTAAATTTGTTAGCAAAACTTGGCGAAGCTACGGACCCTTAAATATATACCCAAGAAAAGCCGTGTGGCTATTAGGAGCGCAACGTCTGTATGAAGATATGTTTCAGCGTTAGAACAGGTAAGAACGAGGCGTGTATCGGAGAAAGAAGTCAAGGCCAGTGTCTACCAGGAGAGCAGTGTCTGTGCGGTTGGTTGCGACGCTACCTTTCTTGAGATAGGTTCAGGCGATGACAGTCACTATGTGCCAGCCGCTACCAGGAGTGCAGCAGCAGTGTGAAGGGCATTCTGATTGCTCTCTAAACGAGAACAAAATAGTGGTTATTCAAAGATTGCTGCAATAGGTATTTAGTACCTATGGTGGCAGTAAAACCTGAAAGTACCAGGAGTGCAGAGTCTTTGTAGAGGTGTGATGGTGGTAGCAAACAGGAACAAGTCGGGGTGTGTACAAGTTGAAAGTTGTTATAAAATTCAAGCCAGTAGTACCAGGAGCACAGTAGCTTCAAGGAGGTAATAAATAATTATATTTTTGGCTCGGGTTCCACACGTTTACTCTTTAATTTAAAGAGGACGGGGGGAAGGGGTTATAATGTATGAGAGCGTTGTTTTAGGTCCACTAAACATCCCCTTATAGCTCTATTAATTAAATGTTTTTTTTCATTTTCAACCCTTACGTACGACCACTTCCATCATGGAAGCCATCAGATAAACAACATACCTACATGTTTTAAAAATACGTTGTATTGTATAGGACATGGATGATATCAATATTTGACACGCCGGAGTATGTCCAGATTTAGCATCGTGGGCCCCCCTGCTATAGAAAGTAATCTGCCAATGTAGACATTATACAAAACCTAGTCATTTGATAAGTCAATATCAATTTAGCTTATCTTTGATTCGATAAAGTAAAACAAAAGAAGATTTGATTAATCTTTCTTTATTTTCGTTTAAGCATAGAATAGTACAGTATTTCAAGTATTCCAGTCCAACAGACCATCTCATTCACACTTTACCAAACAGGTAAATACCGATTGGGTGACACAATTATGTTATTACACAAACAAAATACAATTAGATCCAACGTACAATGTAAAATCTTTTATAATAACAGATTACATAATTGAAACTTAAAACTGTTCGTGTCTAAAATCTAAAATACGTAATTTGATCAAAACAGCGAAATAACCTCTTATGTTAAACAATTCCTTATTAATTTAACAGTTAAAATCAATATAGAATATTGATTCTTATTATGAAAAGTCGAAATGTAAGACTTTTTAAAATGTGCAACGTGTTATTTGTGATGAAACTAAACAAACTATAAATCTCAGAATACATTTGGAATGATAACTTAAAACTAACACTAATTATAGTACCATTTTTTTATTAAATACTTTATCTAAAATATACAAAACACCGCACGGAATCGGCTACTCAATGCCCACAACAAAATCAGAAAGTATTAAAAAAAACTATTAAAACAAGTTTATAATGAAAGTAAGGTAAAAAACATTAAAGTTTACGCACTAAACATAGTTTTTAAATTAACATACACATAGAACGCACCAATTTTTTAAATATGAGGGTATCTCGAAAACTCGATCGTCAGCAAATTCCACATCTAAACGTATAAGGCATGATTATAATACTACTATACGACGGTATAATAAATAAATCAACAATATACATAACTCAATAATTATTTTATCAAAGAAAACGTATAGTTGGTGCATTTACAATATATTTGGAAGTATTTTTGTATAAGAAATAGAGGCAAGTGCCAACTATATAGATAGACAGTTTTGGTGCAAAATGTCTAACGGATTTTTTTTATCTACGCTCTATATTTTTTTTAAATTAGACATGGACACCTCTCGGAGTCCACTTTATAAATGTATCGTACAATTAGTCTTTTTTTTTCTACATCAACAATAATTTAATATAACCGATTGTAATTTTACGAATATTAATTTTATACACGACGTTAAATTTGTTTCAGTGCTCAATATAATTATATAAATTTATTTTTTTATGTAAAATTCGTTGGCTACCTACCGAGTGGGTGTACTAACGAGCTACGACAGGAAATCGAATATTATTTATGTTAATTTATACTCAGTGACTAAGGTATTAAGGACTTTTTTGTAAAAACATTAGCTTTTTAGGACACTGTGGTTTTATTTCAGAGTTTGATTCGTGGCAAGATATTGTTTGAGATTACTTTCGCTTGCCATATAATATTTGAGGTTATACACAAGTTATTCACGACCATTAGACTATATTATTTTCTATAACTTTGTGTATAAGTTACTGTAATAAAAAAGTAATCTCCTATGGTCATGAATAAACTCGTGTACTCCAATAATAATATACCTACTAGCTTATAGTCTAGATCTAGGAAATATAGGTACTAAAACAGGTATTTAGGCTATTACAATGATCGCTATGATTTTCACTACTTTTAATTCCTTACGTGCCTTCTATTGAGCAGATCTGCCTCAATTGAATAATAAATATACTACAATACAATTTATTGCTCGAACATAATATAATTTTTAATATATATACTTGGCAACACCGAATAGTGTTTATATTAAAATATCAACATCACATAAAAGGCTATATAGTTTATTATATTACATATCAACGAATGGAACATCAACTTTGAATATACATCTGCAAAAAGCTAAATTATAAAACATTTTGTACAGTCATAACATGTAGTGCAATGTATCAGTGTTGCCATTAAGTCTATAATTTTAAATCTCTAATAGAATGCCTCTCTCATAGAAAGGTTTAATAGACACTACAATAGTTTCAAAAATATTAAGTCTTATTATATTTTTGTATTATACATAATGTATTTTTTTGTATATTTACATGCACGATAAGCGTTCGAGTATAAGCTATGTGAGATGGTGTTGAATTACGCTCGTGTAATGTATAATTACTTAATAATTAAATATTTACGATTGAATATCATAATTCCCACATGCTTTCACGTTTTTTTTTATCAATATCGATTTAATTTTTTTTTGATAGCCCTTCGCTACCCGCACCCATAGATCTTGCAATATTTAAGGGAAATACAAGAAGGGATTAAGTACATAAAAAATACAAATTAAATACATATTTTAAATATAAAATAATACTGAATTGGAATGCTGCGTGAAAAATAATTGCGTAAAGCGTGAAATGTCGTTATTAAAAATAGTACGCTAGATTCCAAAATACTTCAATTGAAATTAGTCCATAATTTACTAATAACAAAACTATAACATAATAAAGTAGTAAGTACCAACCTAAACTTAACTAATTTCGTACCAAACATTCGGATACAAGCACAGAGGAGAAAGTAACAAAAATGACAGTGACAGTGACAAGACGTTGACGTAACGTTTCGGGAACGTTCTATTTCTTCTTCTGTCAGTTGAGAGGTAAACAAAACATGTGTTGTAGGAGTGTCGGCTTCCGTGGAGGATGGTCGGAACAAACCGAGTCGTAGTCCGAGGACGAGGACTCGCCGTAGCCGAATTCCTGGACAGAAATTAAAAAGATATAAAAAAACTTTTATTTTATAAAAAAAAAGTTAAAAGATTATGTTAAATTGTATTCGATTAAAGTTAGAAGAACTTTAGATATTAAAATTGTGCCTCGATAATTAAATATAGCTAAGCTTGAATTTTACTTTGCGTTCGCGTTAAACGTTTAATTTAGAACTTAATAGGTAAAAAAATGTTGGGACACGTTCAGAGAATACGCTCAAATTCATCTAATGTTCCAGAGTTCGAAAAAACTAAATCTCTCGGGTCGAATTCCAGCGTAATCTCTAAACGAGTCTTAGCTTTTCAACTTCTCCTTTGTCTTTTGAGTAAGAGCTAGCGCGCACCGGTGACTTTTGTCAGCATGACAAAAAAGTTTTTGTCGCTGTCACGTCACGACTCCAAAGCGAGGTGCGCTCACGAAAGGTGACAGTGACAATTTTTTTTTTTAAAAGCTTCATTTGTCGAAATGGATTTCGAAGAGACGGTCGTCATCTGTGAGCTTATAAGGAAACTCAAAAGAGAAAAAAAGCGAAAAGAATACTGGGTACACCCCCTTTGGAGTGACAGGTTAATAAATGGAAAGTTCTACACCATGTTTCATAAACTTCGGGAACATCCAAAGAAATTTTTTGGGTATTTTCGAATGAGTGTTAGAAGTTTTGATGAATTACTTCGCAATTTAGGACCTGCGTTGACATACGAAAATACAAACATGAGATTGTCTGTTCCGGCTGAAGAAAGACTCGCTGTTACTTTGAGGTAAATATAAGTAATTAGAATATTATGTAATTTTAAATTGTTTATTTTAATGAAAATACAAAAATGTTATACAAATTAAAGTAAGTAGTTTTTAACTATAATCAAAAATCAAAAAAGTAATTGAAATGTAATATTCTTTAATTATTCTTCATGTTGGTTGATATTGTACTCATGGCAGATGTCATACAATTCGGAATCTTCTGTAAACTCTGTAATATAGGTTTGAATTGATGACGATGAGGCGGCTGAGGAGTTTTTCGGGTCTTGCTTAGGAGGCGATGATTGTGAAGATGAATTCGGTTGAGTGTGTGCAGAGGGTAGCAAATTTTGGGAACTTGTAGATGTATGAGTAGGAGAAGGAGATAAAACAAGTTGAGTGTTTCTTGCTAAGTGGAGCGGATTTTGAGGAATGTGCGATGGAAGAGAGACAGAATATTTGGGTTTGATTTGTATATTTTGAGGGCTTGTAGATGGAATATATGTAGGAGAAGGAGATAAAATCAGTGGAGTGTTTCTTGTTAAGTGTAGTGGGCCTTGGGGACTTTGCGATGGTAGAGAGACAGAATATTTGGGTTTGATTTGCATATTTTGAGGGCTTGTAGATGGAATATATGTAGGAGAAGGAGATAAAATCAGTGGAGTGTTTCTTGCTAAGTGTAGTGGGCCTTGGGGACTTTGCGATGGTAGAGAGACAGAATATTTGGGTTCGATTTGCATATTTTGAGGGCTTGTAGATGGAATATATGTAGGAGAAGGAGATAAAATCAGTGGAGTGTTTCTTGCTAGGTGGAGTGGGCCTTGGGGACTTTGCGATGGTATAGAAACAGAATATTTGGGCTTGATTTGGAAATTTTGAGGACTACCTCTATAAATTGTGGATGGGCTATTCATAGGAGAATAATTATTGCGCTGAGTGTTTTGTTTCTGAACTTCCTGGAAAATTTGTAAAATTTTGATCTGTACGTCTAGTTTATTCTCCTCCGGGACTGCTTTTAACAACGGCACCAAAGACAGCGCAAAATGCTTTTCCTTGTCATCGTCATTACAGTCACTTTTGTTATTTCTCATAGCCTCGCTAAACCTGTTATCATCAACTCTTTTGTTGTTTAAAATCTCTAGAAGCCTTTCTTCGTAACATATTTTGTTCTTATTTTTCTTTCGGGAATATTCTTCTCGCTGTAGTACTTCCACACTAGCATCCTGACTATCTTCTTCGCAAGCAATTTCCTCTACAGAATCAGCATTTCCTGAGGTTTCTCGGGTATCCATGCTTGGGATAAGAAATAAAAGTTGGTCAAAATGTTTGTACTTTCTTCTTTTTGTAGCGGCCTGGCCAGACTTAGTACATTTTTGCTCACGTAGCTCACGTGAAAAACAAGCCCTTAAATTCTTCCATCGTTTTTGTACAAGTTTACCTGAAAATAAATATTTAACTAGTATAAAACAGTCAGTCATTTATTTAATTGTATTATGTATTTAATTTTCTTTTGTTTCAGATATCTTGCAACCGGCAACAGTTTTTACAGCATATCATTTGAATATTTGATAGGTGCCACCACTGCACGAGAAATTGTAAAATCTACATGTTCCGCGATCTGGAATTTACATACACTATACATGCCTGAAAAGTCTGAAGAGGATTGGTATACTATTTCAAATCAGTTTTACCAACGGACAAATTTTCCGAACATAATTGGCGCAATTGATGGCAAACATGTGAGAATAATTCAGCCGGAAAACACCGGTTCGCAGTGTTTCAATTACAAAAAGTACTTTTCTACTGTTCTCATGGCATGGGTAGATGCAGATTATAAATTTGTATACATAGATGTTGGTGCTAATGGAGCAGCAAGCGACTCCAATGTATTTCAGAATTCAGGCATGGGCAAAAGATTGCAGTAAAATCAATTGAGCATACCAGATGATCGTAATTTGCCATATGATGAAAATGGAAAAAAAATGCCATTTTGTTTGGTCGCTGATGAGGCATTTGGCTTGTCGAGGCATATTTTGCGACCATATGCAAGAAAATCATTGTCTACTGTGAAAAAAATTTACAACTATCGCCACACTAGGGCACGACGCATGGTTGAATGCACTTTTGGTATACTTTGTAACAAATGGCGAATTTTGCACAGGCCCCTTGACGTCAGTCTTGATTTTGCTGATATAATAGTAAAAACATGTTGTATTTTACATAATTTTGTACGGTGCAGAGATGGCATTCAATTTACTGACACTGTTTACGATTGTCCATTAAAAGGTATTGCAACAAATCCATCAGACAGAACCATATCAGCAGCAAATATACGTAATTATTTTGCGAATTACTTTACTTCACCACAAGGGGCTATCTCATGGCAATATGACAAAATCTGAATTTCACTTTTTTGTACAACTGTTGTTTTAGCTACAAATACTAAAAATAAAAAGATACTCACCAGCTTCAGTTTTTTCTTGTGACGACAACGTACCCCAAACTGTAGAAAATATTATACGACTGATTTCATCCCATGCTTTAATTTTCAAATTAGAATCTGAATACTCTTTCAGCTTTTTATCGTAAATTGCTGCTCTTTTTTCAACTTCTTCAATAAGTAAATCATTATCGATATCCTCTTCATGCACTTTCACGTTTTGCGTAGACGTTGTGCCATTTTGCGTACGCTAAAGACGACGGTCCGAATGCAAATGGCGGAAGAACTACGTGTTGAGTGACAATTTTGTTGCCCGTGCGCGCGCTGCTATAAAAACCTAGCGGCGCGGTGACAGTTTCGTCACGGGCTTGTCCGCTGGCCGGCGGACAAAAATGTCACCCAATTGTCACGTCGTAACGTGCGCGCACCTCCATACATACTCATAGACTTGATGTGAGTGAAGAAACAGTCACGGTGACAAAAGTCACCAGTGCGCGCTAGCTCTAAGTTGCTCAAGTTTCTGCTAAATCAGCTTTTAAAATCTCTTGAAATGAACCCGCAGCGTCAAGTCCTTAATTATGTTAATCAATATCGGCAACTATAGTCCGTTCGCGTTAAGAAAATAGTAACAACTACAGGATAAGGGTGTATTCACAGTGGAGTAATAGTACAAAAGAAAAATAATAATTTTATATACAGTATTTTTGGACACGCCGCATGCACTTGCTGTTTCTATGACTATGCTCTCACACACAGTTGCATTTAAATCACACAATTTAAAGTACTTATAAACATTGTAAATTATGCGTTTCTCTCCACTATGGATTATTGATCCACTTTTATTCTTTGGAATTGGTGAAGTATTCATTTTCAAAATTTATTGTTGGACGAGTCACGCAAAATACACAACCGTTTTCTTCGAAGGTCAGACTTCAACTGGTCACTGTGAACTCGACTTTTTAATTTCTAGCATTTTAATTGGCTGGGGGGCGTGGCCAGGTCGGCGGACAACGATGACTCACTATTTTCTTAACGCGAATGGACTATAATGCCATTTCATCCACAATTCAATCGCGATGCACTCTTTAAAGTTTATTACTGACAAGCGACCCGCCGACGCTTCGCAACGGTGTAATTTTGGCCGACTTGTTCACAAAACATCGAATTTTGGCTAACTAAATATAAAACTTTTTCTGAATGTTCTTTATTTACAAATTTAAATGAAAAAATAACCTTAAAGGTAGCGAAAACCGCATTAAAATCCGTTAAGTCGTTTCGGAGGAGATAGCGGACAAACATACAAACAGACAAAACCTGCATGTGTACCTGGTGGTGGGGGGGCGGGCGGCGGGCGTGACGTCACACGCAGTCCTCCAGCGACATACGGTACAGTGTGTGACGTACCTGGCGGGGGGGCGGGCGGCGGGCGTGACGTCACACGCAGTCCTCCAGCGACATACGGTACAGTGTGTGACGTACCTGGCGGGGGGGCGGGCGGCGGGCGTGACGTCACACGCAGTCCTCCAGCGACATACGGTACAGTGTGTGACGTACCTGGCGGGGGGGGGGGGGGGGGGGCGTGACGTCACACGCAGTCCTCCAGCGACATACGGTACAGTGTGTGACGTACCTGGCGGGGGGGGCGGGCGGCGGGCGTGACGTCACACGCAGTCCTCCAGCGACATACGGTACAGTGTGTGACGTACCTGGCGGGGGGGGCGGGCGGCGGGCGTGACGTCACACGCAGTCCTCCAGCGACATACGGTACAGTGTGTGACGTACCTGGCGGGGGGGCGGGCGGCGGGCGTGACGTCACACGCAGTCCTCCAGCGACATACGGTACAGTGTGTGACGTACCTGGCGGGGGGCGGGCGGCGGGCGTGACGTCACACGCAGTCCTCCAGCGACATACGGTACAGTGTGTGACGTACCTGGCGGGGGGGCGGGCGGCGGGCGTGACGTCACACGCAGTCCTCCAGCGACATACGGTACAGTGTGTGACGTACCTGGCGGGGGGGCGGGCGGCGGGCGTGACGTCACACGCAGTCCTCCAGCGACATCAGCAGCGGGTTCACGTACTCGAACCCCTCGAACTCCGACTGGTCGATGTCCGCGATCACCGTGCTGGGGGGGGTACATAGTTTTATTATATTGTAGAGGGAAAGAAAATGATTTTTATTTTCAGAACATTACGCTAATGAAGGAGTGTGGATTTTAACAGTTTGTAAGAAAAAGGGCAGATTGCTAATATTTATTAGTATACACACTACCAAACATTTGACTTAAACACTCTCGCTTTAGCGATATGATTTAGTGTGTCTTTAAATCATTATTAGAGCTCCTTTAACTTAAAGACGTTTCGACTCTTCATAATTTTCATATTTTGACATCGCTTGCAACTAAAAATACAGATATTCAGGAGGGCATATGTAGTCTCTCACAAACCTTAACCACTTTTACTCAATTTTAAACTATAAAAAAGATTTGTAAATTACATATTTACGACAAAGTTTCACAATCCGCGACCAAAACGACTATTCTTACCCTTATCACGGGGTCTCATTTTGAAGAAAAGTAACGATAGTTTCTAAAATGCACAAAAGATGACGCTACAAGTAGATTGAAATATAAGCATTTTGAAATTTTATAACATGAAAATTTTCCCTCCCAATATGGTCGATTTAATTTGTTTGGTGTTCAAGTAGCAAAAGCTTTCTAAATAACATAATTCTAAGTTAAAATTAAGAATTTCTTGATTTTATAACAAAATAAAGTTTTGTAATGGCGTTCATAGATGTCGCCTTGTACTTTCGTGTTTCGGTATTTCACACGGAGCGCTCTAACGACATCTACAGAATCCCTGACGAACTAAAAATGTAAAGGATGAAATGAACAGTTTAGCGTGGCCGTTTTCTTTGTACATTTCTTGGTATCTGTACGTTAAGTATAATTATATCTATGCCCTTATCAACCACTAAAAACAAAGTCTTATCCTCTCAACTTCCCTACAAAATGACCACAATAACGTAACAACAGTAGGTGTACTGACTCGTTGTCGGGCATGCATGTCACCTGATGGTAAGTGATCACCGCCGCCCATGACTACCCGCAACACTGTGGGTGTTGGGGGAGTGTTGCTGGCCTTTAAGATGGGAAAAATACTGAGATACTGACTCGTTGTCGGGCGTGAGGTGCACGGGCTCGTCGGTGAACTCGGGCGGGAAGTTGGCCAGGTCGCGCTCGCCCTCCAGCCGCGGCTTGAACGGCGGCGACACCTGCTTCTGGCCCAGCTGGGGGGAATAACATGTTTAAGACACAAAATATGATGAGTAAGGATAATGGGTGGTGGTGGGTAGTAGTAGAAAGGCAAGGGATAAAATTGAAATAAGTGTTAGGTTGTAAACCTGTGGTTTTACCTGCTAACTTAATGGCATGTACTCGTATTAGTTGTGGAAAAAAAGCTCATCTTCATTGCATCAAAAGAAAGAAGTGTACGTCTTAAATTAGGTAATATATAAAAATTCCTCGTAAAGTTGTTTTTACCACGATAAAACAACGGTAATGTTTAGTTCTCTTTAAAATCTCAAATTGCCTTTAACACATCACAACAACCTAACAGCAATTCTTCCTAAAAACAAAAATGTTTGAAAGATATCATAATATCTAATTAAAGTAATGCTTATGAGTTACAATCTAATCATTTAAAATAAATTTGATGTAACATACCATTTCCCACTCAATAGCCTTGAAGAAGGGATGGTTGACAATATCCAGGAAGCCGTTCTCGCCGCAGCCGAGCCGCTCCACCGGGTTCTTGTTGAGGAAGCCCTTCAGCACCGACGCTGCCTTCACCGACAGAGAGCGGGGGATGCGGATCGTCTTCTCAAGGATTACCTAGGGATGGGGGACAGCTGGGTTATTGTCAGGAATGGGAGATGATTGATGAAAGATATATATTTATTTACTTTAAAGCAGTGCCGACAGCTGTACAGATAAAATAGTTGTAAAGAAATGTATATGTTACGGCTAAAACCCGAAGCGCGGCTACACCTAGTTTAAGCCAGTTAGAACATCAATAGGTTAGGTTAGTTAGGTTACTTGTTTGATACCGCCCAGAAAAAGACGACTCATGATTGAAGCCAGTTTTTATACATATAGTTATATATTTTTTGTTTCAGTTTTCCATATAAAAAAGACTACTAACCGGCTAAAACTAGGTGTAGCCGCACTTCGGGTATTAGCCGTAACATATATATTACTTACTAAATGGGTAAAACTTCATCATGTTTCGTCAACTTCGTCATGTTTGGTTTGTACTAAGTTTGGTAAAAAATAGATAAAAATGGTTAAAAGAGGCTAATTTAAACTGACAAAACTTGTAACAGAAACAAATGAAAAATGACAGAAACTTTTTCGTTACATTTAGTCCATCTTATTGACTAGATCCTTGTTTTTTTTTTTAAAAAAAGTCCACTTACTTTCTTGATGAAGACTGTCCTACATGTTTTGGTCGTCATCTCATCTTAACAAACCTACCTTAACCAATTCTTCTTGACCTACACCTCCCATTGGAATCTGGAACGGATAGTCCTCCACCACTTCACGCTGCCCTACACCTGCCACCACCCACCTGGAACAGGTAGTCCTCGGTGTTCTGGTCGGGGTGGTCGGGCGCGTGCGCCAGGTCGAAGGGCGAGCGGCCGGCCAGCATCTCGTAGGTGAGCACGCCCAGCGCCCACAGTCCATCCTCCACCACTCCACATTGCCCTGCAACTGCCACCACCCACCTGGAACAGGTAGTCCTCCGTATTCTGGTCGGGGTGGTCGGGCGCGTGCGCCAGGTCGAAGGGCGAGCGGCCGGCCAGCATCTCGTAGGTGAGCACGCCCAGCGCCCACAGTCCATCCTCCACCACTCCACATTGCCCTGCAACTGCCACCACCCACCTGGAACAGGTAGTCCTCCGTATTCTGGTCGGGGTGGTCGGGCGCGTGCGCCAGGTCGAAGGGCGAGCGGCCGGCCAGCATCTCGTAGGTGAGCACGCCCAGCGCCCACAGTCCATCCTCCACCACTCCACATTGCCCTGCAACTGCCACCACCCACCTGGAACAGGTAGTCCTCCGTATTCTGGTCGGGGTGGTCGGGCGCGTGCGCCAGGTCGAAGGGCGAGCGGCCGGCCAGCATCTCGTAGGTGAGCACGCCCAGCGCCCACAGTCCATCCTCCACCACTCCACATTGCCCTGCAACTGCCACCACCCACCTGGAACAGGTAGTCCTCCGTATTCTGGTCGGGGTGGTCGGGCGCGTGCGCCAGGTCGAAGGGCGAGCGGCCGGCCAGCATCTCGTAGGTGAGCACGCCCAGCGCCCACAGTCCATCCTCCACCACTCCACATTGCCCTGCAACTGCCACCACCCACCTGGAACAGGTAGTCCTCCGTATTCTGGTCGGGGTGGTCGGGCGCGTGCGCCAGGTCGAAGGGCGAGCGGCCGGCCAGCATCTCGTACGTGAGCACGCCCAGCGCCCACCAGTCCACGCTGAAGCCGTACTCCTCGCCGCGCAGGATCTCCGGCGCGATGTAGTTGGGCGTGCCGCAGAACGTCGACGTCGTGTCGCCGGGCCGGACGCCCTCCTGCGGACACAGATAAAAAAACACGCTTATAATGGATCCATGGGCTTGGACTTGGCTTATGTCTGCACTGGGAGGCGAATCATTGAGGATAATTATGAAGATAGAGTTTCCATAATGCACATGTATTGCATTGTCATCGATCTTTAATAAAGTTCGAAAGTATGTAAATCAAAATTACGTTAAAAGTTTCCGTTACATAGGAACATACGACCGAAGCTAATAAAATGTGTGTAAAAAAACTAGACTAAATGAGCTTCGTTTATACAAAGGACTTAAAAAGCAGTTCCCAAAAACTTTGATGCGAGGTAAATATGGACTGCAAAAGCATAGTTGTCCGTCACACGAAAAGAAGAAGAACTAGCCCTTATTTTCCTAGAACAAAGTAACGTTATTGGCCTGCCTAAGATTATTATTGAAATAAGATTTAATTTTTAGTTTGAAAGTTTGAGATTTAATTTGAAGCAAAATAGGATTAGCCAAGAGGCGATAACGCGATAGGAGTGGTTTATAATAAACTATTGCGTAACTTTTTTAGTTATATCGGAGAACGTTTAATTTGTTTTTCTAAGATTCCGATCCCAAGGATTGATCGTCAAAGGAAAATAATGCGAGTTCATTTATTATTATATAAGGTCATGGATATGTCAAAGTCAAGTGTTACATATACTATTATTGCGGAACTCTTAGGGCGGGTTGTATCACAACTACTTAACGTGTCTGTAAACGTTAAAAAGGCGTTAACCAACTATCAAGTTAGAAAACGTGTTGTTTTTGACGTACAATGTCAACAACGCTTTGTATTTGACGTACGTTTAACATCTGATGTAAACGTCAAAAAGTTACGTACGTTAATACGTTAACCAACTGTTTGATACAACCCGCCCTTATAATTCGAACGTGATTAATTGATTAGTGTTATCAGCGCAATATCACTAATCAATATCACTAGCAAATCAAGCTCAATTATTATTCTAGTTGTTTATAAATCTCAAAGTATACATCAATCAACTTCCTATAGCCAACTAACCTTGCATATGCCGTAGTCAGTAAGTTTGTATGTATTTTAGTATTTCGTTTGTTACTTAAACCGAGCTTCATCCATAGCTGTGTCTAACTTCCAGTATTTCCAACTAACCTTTCATATGCCGTAGTCAGTAAGTTTGTATTTTAGCATTTCGTTTGTGTACTACTTAAACCGAGCTTCATCCATCACTGTGTCTAATAACTTCCAGTATTTCGCACTAACCTTACACATGCCGTAGTCAATAAGTTTGTATTTTAGTATTTCGCTTGTGTACTACTTAAACCGAGCTTCATCTATCACTGTGTCTGATAGTTTCCAGTATCTCCCACCAACCTTGCACATGCCGTAGTCGGTCAGCTTGATGTGCCCGTCGTGGTCGAGCAGCACGTTGTCCAGCTTCAGGTCGCGGTAGATGACGCCGCGCTCGTGCAGGAAGTGCAGCGCCAGCGAGATCTCCGCCGCGTAGAACCGCGCGTGCTCCTCCGGCAGCCGGCGCTGGCGCTGCATGTGGAACCTGCGGGGTAATAGGTGAATGTGGAACCTGGGGTAATAGGTGAATGTGGAACCTGCGGGGGTAATAGTGAATGTGGAACCTGGGGAGGTAATAGGTGAATGTGGAACCTGGGAGATAGTAGGTTAATGTGGAACCTGGGGAATAGGTAAATGTGGAACCTGCGGGGGGAATAGTGAATGTGGAACCTGGGGAGGTAATAGGTGAATGTGGAACCTGGGAGATAGTAGGTGAATGTGGAACCTGGGGAATAGGTAAATGTGGAACCTGCGGGGGAATAGTGAATGTGGAACCTGGGGAGGTAATAGGTGAATGTGGAACCTGGGAGATAGTAGGTGAATGTGGAACCTGGGGAATAGGTAAATGTGGAACCTGCGGGGGGAATAGGTGAGTGTGGAACCTGGGGGAGGTAATAGGTGAATGTGGAACCTGGGGGGTAATAAGTGAATGTGGAACCTGGGGGGGATAATAGGTAAATGTGGAACCTGGGGGGGTAATAGGTGAATGTGGAACCTGGGGGAGATACTAGGTTAGTGTGGAACCTAGGGGAGATACTAGGTTAGTGTGGAACCTAGGGGAGATAGTAGGTAAATGTGGAACTTGGGGAGATAAAAGGTAAATGTGGAACCTGGGGGATAATAGGTAGATGTGGAACCTGGGGGAGATAGTAGGTAAATGTGGAGCCTGGGGGGATAATAGGTAAACGTGGAACCTGGGGGGTTAATAGGTTATTGTGGAACCTGGGGAGATACTAGGCGAATGTGGAACCTGGGGGGATAATAGGTAAATGTGGAACCTGGGTGGATAATAAGTAAATGTGGAACCTGGGGGGAGAGTAAAATAGTTGCATGTGGATCCTGGGGATATAGGTGTGAATTTGGAACCTACCATAGGATAGTGGTTGAATAGTAGAACCTGGCAGGCACGAGGAATTATTTATAAAAGGTACTAACAAAAAATACGATAATTTTAGAGCTTCAACACAACGAGGTGACAATTCACCACGTATTTATTTCACCTTTTGTATCTTTCTTTACATGTAAAGACCAATTTGCGGCATTTGTCTCGTACCAATAAAAGCAACACTCACATAAGATCCCCTCCCCTCACGAACTCGATGACGAAGAACAAACGACTCGGCGTCTGGAAGCAGGAGTGCAGCCCCACGAGGAAGGGGTGGTTGGAGGCGGTCTCGAACACGTGCTTCTCCGTCTGCACCCAGTCGATGTCCTCGTCGTCGGTCACGAGAGCCTTCTTGATCACCTTCATGGCGTAGATGCGCTTGGTGCGCTTCAGCTCGACCATTAGCACCTGGGAGATAAGGTTAGTGATTGTCAGGATATATGGGGAAATTTTGGTCGGACGATTTTAGGGTTAGGAAAATGATTGACATTAAATGAGGAAAGATTATGTCAGCTAAATGGGAATGGTTTCGCAAGTTTTTGAAAATCCCTTATTTCAAGTTTTATTCCGCCTTAAGTGACTTATGTTCTTTCCCATGATTTTGTTTGTCACTCTAACAAGTTTCATAAAAATCAGTTCAATTTCTTAGAAGATATACAAACATAACAGGCACTAAGAAAAACTTTATCATTTTTTTATTTAAGCTGCTTTTAAAACGGTCAAATTAAACATGATTACGCTAGAAAAGTTTGCTATAAAAGCCAAACCGCTGGCCTAGTGTACATTGTTACCAGTGAACCTATACCACCGAGTATACCCCAAAATTCTTCCCTACACCCCTACCTTGGCGTAGCTGCCCCGTCCTATGACGCGGATGAGCTCGAAGTCGTCGAGCGAGTACTGCCGCTGCGAGCCCGGCTCCAGGTCCGGCGCCGGCGCCAGCGGGCTGTCCGGCGCCGGCGACGGCTCCGCGCGGGACCTGATACAGATACACCAGATGTCTTATCCGTCAATACACACTTTTAATAGGAGTTTAAAGATGTCTTATCCGTGACGTCATACACATCTTTAATAAGAGTTTAAAGATGTCTTATCCGTGGCGTCAATACACATCTTTAATAGCAGTTTAAAGATGTCTTATACGTGGCGACATACAATTTCTTGGTCCTCACAAATTTAATCGCTGTCGACACAGTCTTGGCAATAAGTTAACTGAGTTGTCACTTAGGATTTCAATAAAAAAATGCAGTTTTAATAAAATATGGTATTGTGATCCGAAAAATCTTTAAAAAATTAACTTTTGCTTGATGACACTTAACATTGAACAACAGAGCCCAATAAATATGTTCTCGTAACAGAATTACCTATTGTTTTAAAAAGGAGTTATTTTACCTGACAGAAGCCGCTCGTCCCAGCGTGGTCTCCCCATTGGTATCATCCTTGATCTCAATAGGATCCACGTGCTCATTGGAGCAGGGCTTCTGCACCAGCTTGTGGCACTTCTTGTGCACCAGCAGCTTGCACTGGATGCACTTGAAGCCCTGGCGGCCCAGGCCCCAGATGCGGTCCTGGCAGAAGGCACAAAAGGCGCGCTGGAAAGAGAGGGAAGACTGGTTAGGTGAGTGCAAGAGGGATGGGTAGAGTGTATGTTTTTAAAGTAGTAGAAGGGAAGTATTTAAGGATAAACTAAGAGACAATAGTAAAAACTCGGTAGATAGTTCAGATATGCTTATGTTGTCTCGTTCACTCGAAAGAAATAAATCTCTGAAAGATATAAATTACTTGATTTTGCACTTACATGCAATTAAAATTGCAGATTGTGATCAATTTGTGTATCGCGCTTGTCATTTGTAGGTATTTATATTATGAATAATTAAGGCCAATGAGATTATTATTTGTGAATTCAAGGTCTTAACGATATATATGTTACGGCTAATACCCGAAGTGCGGCTACACCTAGTTTTAGCCGGTTAGAAGTGTTTTTTATATGGAAAACTGGAAAAAAAAATTATCCTATGTGTATAAAAACTGGCTTGAATTATGAGTCGACGGAGTCGACTCCTTTTTCTGGGTGGTTTCAAAAAAGTAACCTAACTAACCTAACCTATTGATGTTCTAACCGGCTAAAACTAGGTGTAGCCGCACTTCGGGTAGGTATTAGCCGTAACATATACATGAGAAAACAATAGTTGCATTCGTTCTTGATTGAAATACAGATGCCAAAATTAAACTTTTTTTTCTGATGCAATTACTTAAATAAACACTAAATTTTTCTATATCGATTCTAGAAACTACTAAAATTCTGTACGCGACGTACCTACTTGTAATGTCATAAGGCTTTCCATTAACATAGTGGTTTTTGAGTGGTAGAGTCTAGCTGTAGGCTCTGTCTGCAGCGATTGCTGGGCTGACTCGACCGGTGCAATACCACCGTCGCACAGGAAACCGACGTGAAGTAGGAACGATGCTCCTGCGTTTCGTTCGGTGAGTGCGGTATCCGGTGCCCAATTTTATTTATTTATTTATATATTTTCTTAAAGGTCAGCAACACACCCCCAACACCTACAGTGTTGAGGGTAGTCATGGGCGGCGGTGATCACTTACCATCAGGTGACCCGCATGCTCGTTTGCTACCTATATTACATAAAAAAAAAAAAAAAAGTACATTCAGCTACGAAATACTCACTCTATTAAATCTTTTTGCTTGAAAGATGTGTCCATTAACACGATAGAGTTTCCGCCACCGCCTCGCACCTCGACGGTATATACTTCCTGGAAATACAAAAAATTAAGCACTTTAGAATTTCAGTGGAATAATTTAGAAGAATATAGAATGTATATTTTTGGTTGTAGAGAACGTCATAGTCATATCTAATGGGCGAAGAATTGGGCTCAAATAAATTAGAGCTCAATGATTTACGAGAGTATAAAATTGCAAAATAAAAACTTTCAACCTCATTCATTGTTTTGACCCAAAAAAAAATGTTATAATAATATATTAATAATTAAATAACCAAGTAAACTGCATTAAATTATATTTTGTAGTTTAAATTCTGAAAAAACAAATCCTAATGGCGAGTTTGGAACCATTTTCAATAACAATAACTGTTATAGTTTTAACTGAATTATTTATTTATTTCAATCTGTTGTTAAATTAAATAAAATCACCTGTAATGTACTTGGCAATCTCCAAAGAACAAGACATGACATGGTCGCACGCTACCCATCGCGGCCACTAAGCGATCTCGATTCCGCAATCGACCACTTATCGATATTATCTTATCGAGTTCGGTGGAATTTCGTGAATCAGCTGTGGTTAGATAGCGGAGGTATTTCATTGATTGTGGATTGTAAATGTCGGCACTAAACCTATTTTAAGAGTTTTGGAACTATATTCTTGTTTTAGATTGAAAAACTATTAAAGATTAGGGTAGTTAAGATTTGCGTTTGCACTGTTTGAAGTAATAAATGCATAAAATCTTTTTGAATTGTTTTTATTGGATTATTTAACTTCTTAAATTTATCATATGCGATCATTTTTAGAAATAAACTCATTATGAAGTAGCGCGTTTATTAAATTATATATATTCTTTATTTATTTGTTTTTTTTTAATTATTTAACTGTAACTTATCTAATAAGCGCGTCTAAGTTTTTTTTTTAATTATACTAAATAATGGCAACAGCTGTGGTAATACTGCAACCGGGACCACATCAGCGCCATCTATTTTTTAAACTTTTCCAAATGAAACAATCGCAAAACTTTATAACTCAACGCACACCTGCCGTGTGTACTTTTTGTACGTCTGTTGAAAACACCCTGCACAGCGACTAGCTGTATGCGATCTCGTTTGAATATAATCAAATTAAAAAGCCTTGATTCCGGCCGTTTGCATAATTGTGCTCATATTTGATCCTGTAACTGGCGTGTTGGGAAATCAAAGGGTTGTTCTCTTACGAACACGCTGTATGTAATATACAGGGTGCTGGGGCGGATTGTGATATTGTAGAGATTTCATAGATTGTGTGTTTGTATTCAGTAAACTTAGAAACTAGACGTGCGATTTCAAAGAATCTACCACTTTTAGAAAGGTTATTACGAATAATGAAACATCCTTTTTTAATTTATCTCTTAAAAGTATAGGAGTCATCTATGATCAAGAGCTAAGTTGGGAAGTATTGTTTTACTATAATAATTTACACGGCAATACACGGCTAGGAAATAATTGACAATAAATAAATTAAATTTTAAACTGTATTGTATTGTCGCTATACCAAATAATAACACTAGAAGTAGACACCAATACTTGCATAAAACAACTTAAAATAAACGCAGTAAGTTAAGGCCACACACTTCAAATTAGACCGCCACAAACGGCGTTGAAAATTGCTTATGTCCCCGCCGCCCCCTGTACACAGTTGGCTGTAGAACCGCAAGAGTAATATTTGTGGCCCGCGCGCGCTCGCTCGCAGCACACATTTGCATACGAATGTCCGCAGGGCTGCCTCTCGCTCCATTACCTTATAAGAATACCAGCGGAAGATGCAGACATCTTTTATGCAGAGTATTTTAACGGGCTACGCAATTCGGGAGCGGAAAGTCAGAGTTGAGCTTTTTTATTCAAGTATGTTTTTTGATGACGGAAAAAGTAAACTTTCATCTACACGTTAAGTAATGTTGTAGTTTTAAAATAGCAACTTCCATGACTCAGCTCATTATATTAAGCAATAATCCTTATAAAAAAGCTGATTTAAGTGAAGTTATGCTATTATTATCTGCCTGCAAGCATTTTCGACGAATACGTTTCATTCCCTCTTTAACAAGGAGAACAATAGTCATAATTTTCTTATTTTTTTAATGATGCCACGAATTTGACATCCTTTTTAATTTGATATTAAATTCATTTTAACAGGTTTTACGCTTTTATTATATTATTTTTAACTATCCGACGTTTCGGCATTTTTACAAATGCTGTGGTAACGGGTGAATATAATAAGCGTAAAACCCGTTTAATTTCAAATAATAATGATCGCGGAAATCTAAGAAGAAACATCTTTTTAAATATTTATGAATAAAAAATACTTTTTATATTCTTACTTTTACTAACGTTTTCCTCATCAACATAAATCGATATTCTCTCAAAATCACATAAGACAATACCAGGAAATCCCCACAAAGTCAACGTATGGGACATTTTCCCGCCACATTTCATTTTTGCCAGCCCTATTTACCAGATAACGTTGCCCGCTGCAAGCCTGAGCCGCTCAATTGAAGCCGACACTGTGATCGTAGCGAGACAACCTGTGTTGTTAGAAAATCACCACTTGAGCCCACAATAAATAGGGGACGCAAGCTTGTTTGTCAACCAAGAGTGTATAGGCGCTATGATAACAAGTGATCAGTTTTGATAAGTTGCTGTGTTTATTAGATAAGCTGTATAGTTTGGAGACTTGAAAGTGTTATTGAATAACAAATAACAGAGGTATCTTTAAATGAATGCTTAGTCAGCAAAATTATATAACTACTTAGTAACATCTACCCTAAAACTAAGGTCTTTATTAACACAGTAATGTCATACCTTAATTTTAAGCTTTTCAGCTTATTTACATTGCTATGAGTTTATTTGTAAAACGATTTAAAACAAAAAGTTGACAGCAAACAATTTTTTGCGCCGAAAAAGTTGCAAGTATTAGTAGTGAATGTACAAAATAAGTTGTACTTACTGTCCTCTCCCGCGCAGGGCATGCCCGGGGCGGCCGGGACGTTCGGGAACACTGGAACAAAAGATAACGATATTAGCTTTAAATTACTTTCGGCAACACTGACGTCAGACCGCAGAGGAGCGGGAGCGGGTCTTGACACGCTGATTGCAAGGGAAAAACATTTATCACAATTAAATTTGGTTTAAAGTTTTCTTAGAATTACTTAACAATACTAGATAAGTAAAAATTTGATTAAAAATCTGAAATTAAAAATAACAATTGGCCTACAAGTTAACGCAAGCGCAAAATGTGTCAAATTCCTATTACGAAACTACAAAATGATTTTTTTAAAGGAACAAGTTAATTGTATTATTCCAAGCCAACACGCGTCCGCAAAAGAAACACATCCCCGCTCTTTCCCTCACTCCCAAAGTTAACAGAACAACAATAACAACGCAAGGCGAAATAGCAAAAACAACAAAACGGTTCGCTTGTACACCAAATTGCATTCTAGCTCGCCAACGAAAGATAAATAAAGAAAAACCGGACCAAAAGGCTTCAAGTATCTTCAGCATTGTTCTTTGGCCCGAGACTTTGAAACTAACGACTTATTTTAAAGTTTGTTTGACGTTTCTGTTTTAAAGATGGCGGGTTATTTGTTTTTTTTTTTGGCAACGGGATTGGCAAAGTTTTGGTGTTGCCGAAAGTTACACAAAGGTTTGGATGTAATCCATTTTATCTTTTTATTGTTTTTGAAGTGTGTTTATTTTATAAGTAATGCGGTTAAATTTATAAAAGAGTGAAAATTTATTTCCCATAGTGTAGATTCTTAAAATCAATCTTAATAATTTATAGTTGAAACTTGGTATTTAGGTAGAAGCTTGACTTTGAATACAGACTTTGTTTATTCTTCTTCAATCAATTTTCAATCAATCTTAAACATATATTGAAATCAATCTCCGTAACATAATACCCGATCTTACCGATACAAAACCAATCAAAAAATATTACAGAATGATCCTACGAGGTACCCAAAATAACCGCGCTCCGATTAAGGTTTCCCCACAGATTAAAAATCCACCATTTCCCCTCGAACGGATCTTAAAATAATTGCGAATGTGATTTGAAATTCGGAATCCCTCCACCGCATCGGTCGACCAGATCTCGTGGCGTGGACCCTTATTACCTTTTTAATTTTGATAATTAATTCTTTGTGGACTACATTTTGAAAGGGTAAATTATATCCAAGATAATTTAACAAAAAATATATTTTACTACAGACATGTTGTAGATTTGTTACACTATCAGAAAATACATCGAAGTAAAATTTCTGCACGCTTTTAGTTTGTAAGATATAACCTTATTCCAAAGTAACTTTGTGTCCCTTTTCAAAACTTAATTACCAATTTTTTGTTCTTGACACTTTCACCTAGTTTATCCAACCTTTTTCAAATGTAACCCGGTAAGTCTTGGAGAACACATAGCTAAGCACCTTAACCATAGTTTTAAAACCAGGTCGCAGCAATACATTTCTCCCGGTGCCCACCAGAGGTCGCCAGCTTGCCAAATTGCCGGTTTAAGGACAAACTTTACTAATATAACATGTCCGGGCGTTTTTCAAAGCCGCAATAAAAGTAATTTATTACAAAATGTTGTTTTCTACCCGGTTTTAATTTATGAGTTGAGGAAGGTTTATTCTAAATTGGATTGAGACGCAGTTGGCTGAAAGTACATTTGCTGATCACATTTAGTTTAGATAAATTTAAACAAACTTGTTTAAGTTATTTTGGGGAGATTACCAAAGATTTTTGACCCAACTTTTGCCATTTCCAGGCAAAAGTTTCTTAAATCTTAGAAAACTAACTAATAATTTAAATGTCAAAGTTGGTTAGTAGCTCACAGTGGAGTTTCATGGTGCGCAAAGGCACACGCGGCCCTTAAGGTACTTTTTACGTAATGCGTAGGCGAAAAAGTTAAGCTTTAAATATTCAACCAAGTATGTGTTATATTGATTTCTAACCATTTTATTTCTTTATATAAAAAATTCAAAAATATGTGTACCTTACCAAAATATAATAGGCACGATTTACCTTCATTGAAATGGCGGGCCACCTACGCGTGGCTTTACCCTAGTTTCTAATTATTAAAAAGTAAAATATAAATCAGATTTCGAATCTTAAATTATTAGATCGCGTGAGTTAGTTACAGGCAAAACATTTGCTATCGTAATTTAATTTAATAGCTACGTTTTTAATTAACTAGTTTATTATATACACGTTCATATAAACTCTTTTTAAACATGGCCTTTATTTATTGGCTTTTCAACTCAAAGTGAAAATACTATGTAAAACAACGGGCAGAATCGAATTTCAATTACCTACATTTTATCGAAAGTAATAAATGAAAGTAGGCGGGATATCACCACCAGCTTAATATTCTTGCAGTCGGTACACAAAGAAAAATGGGTAATTTAAGTATCATATTAAAAAAGAAATACGATATTATATTTCCGAAAAATGCACCTGGAATCTGTTTGAATCATACCACAATTTTTTTAAGTTTTCGATTCGGTTGATAGTCATTTTACAATCACAATGTATACAGTTTAAGATATTCCAAACTTAATCCACAAATTGTATTTAACAAAAACATACAAACACATGTTCGATTTGATAACAAGTATATCTTGTTCTAGATAACTCCAGACAAGGTAGTATTATCAAATATTTATATCTTCTGTAAGCTTCGTTTATTTCAGGGAGCACACCGTTTGACTGTGAAACTCGTAACTAAGGCTTTTCTTGTCTGATACTGCGCGCTGCTTTCTGTTGTAAAACCTCGGATTATCGACTGCCACTGCACTAGGGCTGCCACGAGCGAGTTAGATGTCACTTGACTTTGCGTGGAAGTTAATCTCAGCAAAATTGACCGGTAATTCGAACTGAGCTTTTTTCTTCATATAACTATTTGACGTTTTACGTTTACACTGATTTAACGTAAATATCCCAACAGTTTAAATGAATTTTCCGATAAATTACAAAGCAGTTATAAAAAAAGAACTTTTAAATTAACTAAATGATTTTATTACAGTGTCAACAAAACAAATTGCTACAAAAAGTATTTTGCTGTAGTCACTTTTATTTTAATAACAATATTCGTTTAACTTGCAGTAATTGTTTCTCGACAAGCGCAATCCCAAGTTATATAAACGTAATCTTGAGACAGCCCTAACTTGCTCATGCTCATACCTAGTGGGGAACACTATTCTATTAGAATTCGAGTCGATAGAGTCTCCAATTTATAGATCGAAAATAATATTTTGCTAGCGGATAACAATATTGGCCAGTTGAAATTACAATTGTGTTCCCTACATTTTTTTCTCTTTAAAGAGGTGAAAGATTTTTTTACGTAAAATGTAAAAAACGACTGGCAATAGCCCATTTTTGGAACTAATTTGGAACAAAATCAAAAGTCAATAAGGGGTATGATATCATTACAAAAAATACTTTTGTAAGTTTTGATCTTAAAATATAAACCACAGCAAATTGCATAAAGTAAAACTATCTAAAATCTGAACCAGGTACGTTCCGAAACTCATAGCCGTACTTCAAACGATTTTAACCTCAAACTAACCTAACATTTCCATTCCTTTGTTTTCCTATTTTTCCGAACCCCACAAGGTAAACATTTGATGCCAACCTGATAACACTCGAACAAGTCTTAGCCGACTCGTAACAGAAAACTACCAACTTGTTAAAACTAAATCCATCAGGTAAGTACCAAAGTTGGCTAATCACGAAGGTAGTTTCTATAGACGGAAGGTTTCTAACTGAAGGGCTGAAGAAGCACTTTGGCTTTTATAAAAACTGGTGTATAGTAAAAACATACATGTATTAATAGTCTAGATTTATATTTATTATAATAAGGTACATATCTCGTTTTGAAAACTTAATAAAAAAACACTAATTAAGAATTGTTTTATAGATTGGAATAAAATAGGATTTTTTGTACAGGGATAAATGCCTTCCCATTGGAAAATCACTTTTTTTTACTCTACACCTTTATTTGTCTATCATAAATAATAGTAATAATTTGCGAGATGTCTTTTTTACTTGTCGGAGAGAACACAGATTCGATGGACTTGGCCAGTTGAAGAACTACTTTACAAACTACCTTGTCTATGTTTTGAAACGTCAATGTAAATGTCATCGTCTAAATGAGATATTGGTTGCGTCAAGTTGTCTAACTTGGGTTTAGTCGGTGCGAGGCTTTATGAGTGAATGACTCAATGAGTTTCTGTTATTTCCGTTGTCTAGTTAGTCAGCCCATCTTGTTGCATGGACATCATTATTATTTGGTCCGTGGGACAGTGCAGACGTGTAGTGAATTAATCAGTGACGGCCACACACCGAATTCACCGCGCTAACTTTATCCATTTACATCCTGACTAATCTTGATGATTTTTGTAAAGTTGCTTTACTGTGATTAATACACGCCCTAACATCAAGTTCCACGTTTTATTTCGAAGTTCCCGCCATGATCGAACCCAGAGATAATGAATGACCCGTCATACTTTTAATTTGGTTTAGTAAACAATACCAACATGAAGAAAAAAAAGAAACTTTTCAAATTTCCCGCAAAGTCACTGCCCCGGAAGTGCATGTAAATGTTTTATTAAATAAAAACAGTTTTCGTTCATTGAACCGTAAGTGTATATGTTTTGTTCAGTGTACACGGCTGGAAAATTGTGACTAATGCCTGCACGCTACAGATAAACATGAAGTAAATAAAACCGGCTGGGCAGTTTTTAGTTGGCCACACTGTCGCTAAAAACTTTTTGAGAGAATTTAAAAATAAGTACTCAATTAACATTTAAGGTGTTTAAATATCTAGCAGTGGCCAAACAGTGGATATTTCCAATGTATGAATGGAGTCGTTAATTTTACAATCACAGATAAAGATTATATGAACATATTGTTTATAAACATCTCACTCGTGTCTTCATTTCTATTAACGGAAATTTGTATAGAAATTGACAACGTGTGATTGTCTGAAGATTATTGAAGATTATAGGTACTTCTGTCTGTCATATAAGAGCTCACAAATTTGCCTTTTTTGTTTTGTTTAAACAGTGGCACTTTTAACTGTATAATATCACGTATATTATAAGCGACTATTATAAGAGTAAATGTTGTGACACTATAATTATACACATCTGTAGTTTTTGTCAGAAAAGTAAAATACCTACCTTCATACATTTTAGATAACTTAAAACCTCTTGGGTATTCAATTTAGTTTAGTACAGAGCTACGATTTTACTAAACCACCGTATTATTGAACCAATTGACCAATGTTTTTTTAATAATCGGAATATAAATTCAATTCGCAGTATAAATATGAAGTATTTTCATTTCAGTTCGCCGTGCTCGCACGAGCGAGAAATTCCTCTAATGGATTACCGAGTTTAAATAAAGGGCTGGCAGAAAATTGATATCAAATTTTATGCATTTTTTACAATATAACAGGAGTAGGTATTTTATGTTACTCTATTTCTTTGTCTATTTGGTATCACAAAGTTACAATTCCCATATTTGTTAATGCTTATTTCTAAATAAAATAAAATGTTTCTGAATCACGTAAGATTCAATATTAGTTTGATTATTATTATTTTATTATATCATATTAACTATTTTAAAACGCTGTTTATATTTTTCTGTTAAACAGATGCACTGCATCTACTTAAAATAAAAGTAAAAAAATCAAAATACTTATATTTTTTTATTGCGGTTATTTCAGCAAAAAATGCACACGTTTTCTTAGCTTTTCTAATACATCGATTTAGTGTTTGGTTGTTTTGAGTTTCCAGGCTAAGTATTTAAGCTATAAGAGACATATTGTTATTACGACATTTTATTTTTAAATCATAGAAGTTTTCTCCCTGCGTAAGCTCTCAGTAGTTATATTTCAATGAACCTGTCCAAATTATCCGTTCATTGAATTTCCTTAAATGCTACAAAACTTGTTGCTCGTTGGCCATATTGGAAATTATTAAATTTGACGTTTTAATACAAGCACCGGGGCATTGGGCGACATCTGCCGGGCGCACTTGCTATTATTAATTCAATTAATTTCCTTTCCGCTGACGAGACACCGATTCAGATTATTAATAAAATGTATTTAATTAAAACTCTCAGTTTAAATGATACCTTAAATGTTTGACATTCATGTTGATCCAGTGGTGGTTATTGTTCATACAAATTAACGAAACAAATGTCAAATTAACGATATTAACGATCGACAAAAGTTCCATGCTCGCACCAAAGTATTGTAACCCTCTAAACTCAACTTTTAATCTAACCATCAGTTACAATAATATTAGACAGAGATGGATAGGTACCTAGTCATTATGACACGGGAAGCAAGTTTAGTCTTTATCGCCCATCATCCAATATTACAAGGACTTGTTCTAAGCTTAGTGACACCAATATACCAGTGTTTTCTAATGATCCAGTGAATATGAGGAAGTTATTATAAAAACTCAAGTTTTGTAGTTAACCTGGTGTTTTCAGAATCGGGGCGCCATCACAAAGTTGAAAATTCAGAAATTCGAACCTAAATTTGTTTCAGCCGCAGTAACTATCAATCAGTAGTGATGGATGGACGATATCGATAAATTCGATGCCGTTATTTGTCACTTACGAGCAGCAAATTACGCAACACGCTGACAGATTTACACACAAGCAATACTGGCTTTTGTGTTCCCACTTTAAACTGACTAGAACATGCTCATTTTGAATACGAACTTTATATTCATTCTTTAAATCGACGTCATTATGATGTTCAAAAAAATATACATTTATTCTTATAACTAGTCAGTTAAAGTTAACTTTGAAATAGCTAAAGATTTAATAGAAAGATTAATTCACTATTATGTTGTCCACATATCGCTTATTAAGTTATTTGCCAATAAATAATCATAGGCGTTTCTTTGTTCAAAAGATAACTATCTATTAATAGATAAAACAAAAGTATCGCACATTCCAATGCTCTTTGTTTATAAACCGTTTTAAAATAATACCAACTTCGTCCTGCATAATTGGGAGCTGTAACAACCACGTCAAGACTCGGATAGGGATGTGCCAACAAGTGATGGACCGGGGCTAAACTACTGCACGATGTCACTCCACAGTTCACGGTCCTCCACGCACAATCGCAAAAACAATCGACCGTCCCTGACCAAGATAACTTCCACGGCAGCACCGGCAATCGCATATCGAATCACTGCACAACACTAGCCGAAAATATTCACATAACGCGCGCTCTTATCGCCCATTCTTCATGGCTACACTTCGGAAACTGCTCGAAGATAAGATACAGATACGTATTGTACCAATGGGAACGGTCCAATGATGCGCGTGATACAATAATATCGATATGTCGCAGATAAACAAGCAACGAGAGAAGCGTGAGCGCGATGCTATGATGAGAACAATACTGTTTATTTAACGTACGCTTGTGTGGGTAAAGTGACATCTTTTATCGAACATTCGGCTGATAACTTAATGAAGATAAGATTAGTTTTCATTCGACAAAGCAGTTGATTGTTCAGTCGTTTTTAAATGGTAGAATAAAGGGATTGGCGGATTTGGAACCGATTTAAAGATAAATAAATATTTAATGTTAATGATATAGTGCTGTTTGAAATTAAGGTTGTCTTCTTTTGTCATTCAGTCTCAAATATTGTGAAAGAAGTATTTTGTGATACCCAATGTACAAGGTCTTTTGGTGATAATAAAATGATTGATAACTAGCATTTTTAAAACAGTTTTAAAAATAAGCTAAATATATTTGAATCTAAATATAAATACTAACATTGTTGGCCATTGTCATTGTCAAATCTCTCCTCAAAGGGGTAGAGCAATTCCATAGGAAGAAAGGGATGGCTGCCAGCGGCTGCGAAAAACTCGGTCCAAAAACCCCGCATCGTTATGTCCATGCACCTCATCGATAACTGTCATCCGCGTGTCACGTCACTACACGTTCCATTTTTAAATATTAAACCGGCCAGACATTTCACCAATTAAAAAGTTGAAAATTTAAAATCGGATACACGGTTGCGGTTTTGTGTTTTTAAATGTGTTTACGGCCAGTGTGTAAATATTTTGGCGGGGTCGCGTATTTTCGGCGTTTTGCGATGTGTAAACATCGTGCGGCCGGCGAAAGGCAACTGTTTGTTATCAAACTGTGTATGTGAGCTTTGTCTTGGTATCTGATAAGCCGCACCTAGCAATTAGGTGGTACACCTGATATTGCAATTCGTTCGTACATCGATATTGATCAGGTTTTCCGTTTGCATTTTTTTGGCGTCACTTCTTATCGCATGCACGAAATATTTATACGATATTTTGTATTAGATGTCTACTGCTAAGTAGGTTACGTTATCGTAAAAGATTAGATTATCAGCTAAGGTTATAAACAATTATTATTTGGGTATCCCTGAACAAGAACCCTTTTTTTTAATTAAATGTGCTTACTCCTTAATTAAATTAACCTCAAAAAAATCATCGCGCCATAACAGCTTCCTCTCATTAATTTTTTAATGATCGCGGGGTTTAAAATAAGTTGAGATCCTATTTCATTATGAAAATTATTTTTATACACACCTTACATCATATTAAATCATTTATAGAGATTGCCTTAAATTTATGCCAACAAAACTAACTCAATTTTTGACAACTACAATGACAAAACTACACATACAACACGAAGAAATAGAGGCAGAAGTGTTTTACTTCTCGGATGCCTTTGACATATCTACATATTTTATATCGTTGTATCATCATATTTTAGAGCATATTTTTGAACTCAAATTTAGCGACAGCAATTTAGCAAAATCCCGTCTCTTCAAAGCTCAAAGAAAAAACACTTAAAAATAAAGTTTCAGTCATCTTACCTTTTTCGATTTTTTTCCGTTTCGTTACATCAGACTCGCAAAGTGCTGCTAATAGCAACACTAAGCAGTCTGTTTCCTTTTTACGCACCATTTACACAGATTATCCACCAAAAAAAACACAAAAATGAGTAGTAACTTCACCGTTTTATATTTCATACAATTTTCAAATCCTAACGACACTGTCAAAGCGAAAGCGATCCTCAAATGAGCGATTGCTAAATGCTAACTATTTGCTTTCATTCAGCATTTTCAAATCATTCTAATATAAACTTTATGCCTATGAATTTAAAGTAAAAAATTGTGTGATAACAGTAATCTGAATGTCCCAGTTTTTCGCCAGCGTATCTCTGAAGGCCACGGAAGGGTCCTGAACTAAGATTCAGACGGTGAGAATTCAAAAGAAGGTAAACGTAATACTTAATAACTTAACGCACGATATTTTATCAGAGGAAAAGTTTTTTAAGCTAAAAGTTATTTGTTTTTATATACTTACAGAATCATCTTTGACGCATTGGTTTCATATTTATCGTTGTTTATTAGTAAGACTTACGTTCGATTCATTTGTTTCTATTTAAAGTGTGTTGATTGTTATTACCTGTAACAAAAAGAAATACAAATAAGTTACATTTTTGACACTTTATTTTGATAATTTGTCCTAATCAGGCCAAGTAGTTTCTCTCATATTCCGGATTTTATATCACGTTGAATGGTTCAATAAAAATGCCATAATTTCTTTGAATCTAAAGACATAAAGCCCATCTCTCAGCTCCCGTTTATCGGTTCTTAGTTTGATTTGTTCTCGTCTTGGTCTCACCTGTGGGGGCGGGAGAGAGAGGCGGGAAAATGGGACGGGGGCTGACGCTCCAGTTTCCCGCCACTTTTTATTGTCAACCCTGAGAGCTGTCCCGGGGATTATTTATACGTTTTATGCAAAAGTTTCTAATGTAATGTCCCTAGTAAAAGTATAGTAAGTATGAATGCTTTTAAATTTATTTGAAAAGGGAGAACTTTTGTTATTGTTTGATAATGAGTTGAAAAGTTGGATTTCTGTTTAAAAAAAAAACAATCTGCCAAAACGAACAAATTTAATATTGACGATTCTGTAGCATAAGTTTTTAATATGGAAATGTGATTCAAAGTTAGTTTATTAATACACAAATATAAAAATAGCATTATACTAAAATCCGTAGTTGTCTGCATATTGAAAAATAAGCAAACACGATAATCAAGCAAATCGTTTAAATCGTTCAAAAAAGAAATTACCTAAACCTTCTATGCCCTCCAAATATAATTGAAAACATAACCTAGTTTGCTAAGGTTATCCCTAAATAAATAGTGTTCTTCGTAAATATTTGCCTGTCTCATACGCGACGCTTGGGACCACAGAAATGTGAAATACAAAGAAAATACAAGCAAACGCTGGCAGCTCATTCTGGAATAGAAAAAACTGGTCTATTTTATAATGTTGGTAAGGATATTTTGTGCGCAGTGTTGGTACTAACGTCCTGCCTATTTTGATAGCTAAGCATTTGACTGTGTGTGACATCTTATAGGGCAGAATAGTCAGAGTAATGACTGTCACCGAGATAGAACTACTGCAGTGTCGATAACTCTAGCCCAACGCAAGTATATAAATTTTGGTAACCACCTATCAAGTGGACCAATTTCTGAAAACAAAATGCTTGAAAAAAGGCTTTAATTAGGCGGCATCACTTTGCTCACCAACGACACATGTAGGTAGGTAATTAATTACTTATATCATAATTGGATATTGAAGTTCGTAATTATTCACACTTCTGATAAGCATTTCGTATTTTAAATATCTTTCAAACCCAACCAGTGTATATAATACAAAACCTTTCTATTTGATATCAAGGTGGTTAATTATTAATCGTACAGAGTAATTGTGAGTCATGGTTCCCACGGGAATCAATCGAGCGGCACCGAGGGAAACCGTAGTTTTATGCCTTCATTAAAGAATGCAGTGGCGATTTCATTATGTAAATAGCGCTCGGCCATTGTGTTTTTATGAAGAATGCTGGAATTTTTTTATTGTAATAAAAGGTTTTCGCTCTACTTTGCAATGTTACTTTATTATATTAAAATTCGTTTTCAGGTTTGTATATGTGTGTATTAAAGGATGCAATATTTTATCAGTTGATTACAAGAAAAAAAGAGTTTTTGACTATTTAAAATACATATTGTTGTAAAGTTACCTTTAAACCTGCGTCGTTAATGAGTAATCGCATTTAGCACACCAATAGGTAATACATGTATAAGCTTTTATAAATCTGATAATTTCCTAAACTTATCCTAAACGTAGGTAGAAGTATAATCTAACAATAAAACTCCATTTTAAATATATCTATGTATTTTGAATAAATAACAATGCAACTTTTTAGAATCTGACTGAAAAGTTGCTGATATTGATGAATGATGGATCCTATATCTGCAATGGTTTACATATTTCGAGAGCAAAAACATTAGTGCCGACAGGCGTCAGTATCGATTATTTATTCGATATCTTTGTGCAAGTGAGTGATCGGAAAAGTTGTCGAATGATCGATTACTGCTGAATAACTTATGTAATTATATCTCGATTACTTCGGGGGCAGACTTGGGTAAATATTTCACAGAGTTTTCAACTTCTGTGCGGATTAAGTTGGGATTGCTAAGAGTTACAATTCATGATTGATTTGTTGGTTGTTATATTGATTACCCGAGTGTTTACACGGGTGATTATTTTGATTAAATGAATAAAAGGCACGTTTTAATTATGATCATTGTTAAATGGGATACTATAATAACGTTGAAAATCTTATGAAAATAAAGTTGCTTTGTTAAGAAGAATTAAGCGAATATGCAAAAAACGTTACAAAAACGTTAGGCATTACAAAAAGAAGACTGATCGCATATCACATGATTTTGTATAAATTGTCACATATTTCTGACATAAATCTCACTTATTTAGTTTTATTTTCACCGTAAACTTTTGCCACAATGCAGCATTTCATATATTAACATTGTTTGCGCGCCAAACATTCCTCGCCTCACGTCAAAAGGTCAATGCACCCACAATGAAGTCTGTACCAATAAACCACTTGATGTACCCCTACCGTGTTTGAGAGGTTTATTGTTTACATGTCACCGTTCGAACACCCTCCACTGGGTTGCCATTTTACGGAAATTCCAGGGCGTATTTCCGCCGAAAATAAATTTACTACCTAAAAGTAGTAAGGTATTTAATGGGATTTGAGAGTATAAAAAAATATTTATGACGCTGATATCGCCCAAAATATTTACTAACCTACTTTTTGAAGACGTCTGAAACTATTCCAAAACATTAGTTGTTCCGTGTCAAATCCATTACCTTTTGAAAAATCTTGTCTTAATACTGTTCAAGTTTACGTAAGTCCTAAAAGTTACAAAAACTGCCGATACTGTAAAGCTAAATCCTCTAGCTTAATAAGCGTTAATGCTTCCAATTGTTTATTAAATAGTCAACTAGTATTACATCTGGCAGCATAATACACCCGGCTTATAAACCGGGCTTATGATTCCGACTATCACTGGCTGTCCTCAAAAGTGACAAATACGGAATTATACGATTCATCCAGAATTATACATTTTCATTCGAATTATACGTTTTTGCTTGAAGGCGCAGATTTACAATTAAGCGCTGGCTTTTGGTGATGTGCCAAATAGTTCTTTAATGAAAATGATCGTGTTATAATGATTGATAGGTCGGAAATATAATAATTATTCGTGTTTCTAATGAAGAGTTTTTTAAATGGGAAGTTATAAGGAACAATTTTACAGTTATAAAAAATCTTAAAATGTAATTTTGAAGGTAATTTAAATGAATAATTTTAAGAATTTTCGTTAGTGCCGGCAAAAGAAAGAAAAACTTTAATTTAAAAGTTCCAACATTTCTTTTTCCATCGCAAGGCACAGCTCCGACGTGTCAATTCATATTTAAATGTAAAAAGTTCAAATTCTGCCGGCCAGTCCCATTCTTAACAGAAAAAGTTGCTATTCCGTTTGGCAACTTTAAAGTTACCAATTTTTTCTTTACAAAATATTTGTACACTGTTATTGTTATGAAAAATTTAAGTTTTCAGAATTAACCAAGAAGAAACATCAATTTATGAACACTGTGAAAAATATCACAGTAACAACATAAGAGTTGTGACAAACCACATGTTTGTTCGGAAACCCCGAGAAATTTATAATATAACAACATGTCGTTTATCCGAACCCGTTCGGAGATAAACAAGATTTAAACTTTAAACGAACACCCATCTATATGTGTTACGTTAAAAGTTATAAAAGATAGATCTTCCTTCTTGAATGTAAATATATTGTTATTGATCTTGCTACAATATGCAATGGAATGTCATGAAAGCAAATAAGCTTAACAATGGAAATGATTTTGAAATTGAATGAGTGCCCGACTGTTTTGTTCAATGGCCGACAAAAATCTTTTACAGGTCACAAAGCAAAAACCATTAGCTAAAAATACTAAGCAATGCCGGTTACCTTTTTAGGGACACCTAACTGGTTTTAAACAACACTTAATTGTACATATTTTGCCATAAAATTTTCTTGTGGTTTATAAATATTAACAAACAAATTGTAGTAAAAAAAAATCTTCAAATATTTATGTTATAGGATTTTGTAATATTTTAAGTGTGCACTAAATTTTAGGGGACGTTGGTGAAAGCGAGCCTAAGTTTGTTAAAGTTAAAGGCCGGAAATATCTTATGAAAAATATTGCACTCAGTGAATTCCCAACACTCTCGTATATAATAATCACAACGAAATGAGCTTAACGCCAACTCTCCAATCGTAAACTGTGATAAACCTTTAAGTGTGTATTAAAAACATAAATAAGTAAAATATTAATTATTCTGAAGTTTTAAAAACGTAAAGTAAATATTAATTATTCTTCTTGTTTAACACTACAAAACGTACTTACAACCAAACATATTTTCATTTTATTGAAACATATATGCTCGATTCTGTTAAGTAAATGAATTCATCCTTTAATCCTCACTATAAGCTTTAAAAAAACAAACATTTCCATAAAATTTGCTACAAATCCCCAAAAACCAACATATTTAAATTCTGCACTGACCCAGCGCAACTTCCAGAGAAAACACAAACAAACTCTATATTAAAACTCGGGCTTAGAGTACTTTCGACTCTTGGCCTATTGCGTTTAATATTTTTAAGAGTCCCGTGTACCCAGCAAACAGTGTAGCAGCGGATTTTCATAAACCGGATTTAGCTTACGTAGTCGCTCGGGTGAGCTTGTTTTTGAATGAAATAGGAAATTGTATTTTTAAATGATACTAGTGATCCGCTGGGAGATTGCATGGGTGCAATTTGTTAAGGCTGTGTATCTAATTATTTGAAAACTAAGACTCACATGGAACTTTTTTAAATGATTTTTGCTGAACAACTTATTTGAGCATATATGAACTTTTTTAAGTGATGTATTCTAGGGAATGAATCAAAATGGTTTATTTCAGTATCATCAGATACTAGCTTTGAGAATAATATGTACCTAACAAATATAATGTTCAGAAAAAGGATCAGCTAAAACTAAAGAAAAATAAAAACATCGATCATGTGATAGACAAAAAGCGATACCTTTCTTGCTAGATTGAAGAGTTAGCATCGCTTAAAATGTAAAGTCTAATATGTTTTTACGCATAAAGTATGTTAACCATTGAGCGGTTACACGTGGGTCTTTGAGATCCATTTGATATTTATGAACTCATTACCCACCGTTCAACCACCTGCCTATTCGTTACCCATGTTAATACCCATCCTTTGAATATTAAAATTAAATATTAATATTGTTCTAAGTGACAAATTAGAAAAAAAACAAAAACAACTCTCTTTACTAATTAAGAATTTCTTCTGTATTTTGAATTTGTTAGTTAATTTTAACTAAGATAGTTTATTCGATTTTAAGATCTGTTCAACACTAGTTTATCTCACGAACCTAACTCGACAAGCTGCAAAAATCTCAGCCCAAAAGGGGTCAGTTTTGACTTATGTCTGTGTCGCCGTATAATGCTACGTACAAACCGACCGGCCCCGAATGTCCGGCCGCCGGATGCGTATGATTCATCGCGTCGACTGCCGGACGACACGTTGCGACTCTTGATAAAATCCACGTAGAGCTATCACCCGGGGTAATGTGCGCGGATTGGGCTTTTTGTGCCCACGTCGCGCGGAGGGTTAAGGTTTTGCTGTTTGTTCGGAAGATTCGAGAAACTTTGGGTTTTGATGCGAGAGGGTTATTGGATTGTGGCTGTAAATATAATTAGTTTGTTTAGATACAATATGTATTAGCTTGTGAGCGATTTTATTTGTATTTCTAGCTAGTGCAATATTTTTTGTTATGTTGCTCAGCAGTTATGTGGTTATCATTGTGTTTTTTAAAGATCGCGTACCTGCATAGCGGTAAAATGTCGAGCGTTGTAAAATGTTCGCAGTGCAACCTGATAGTAAACGAGTTACTCTCATATGTGCAAAACAAAGTGTCCGTAATTGACGAAGATACGTTATATCGTGTGTGTACGTCGGCTTTCGAAGCCAGTGAAATTAAGATCGCGAAATCACTTCTGTTTGAGGCAATTCCAACAGACAAACGAAAAATTACCCGCAGAAATGCAGGAAAAGAAAAACGAGATCTAAATGACATAATTAATCTTTTTAAATCTACGGAGCCTGACTTGATACCGATCTTCGTAGCAAAAGATCTGTCGAAATTACCTCCTATTACATTTGACCACCTGGATTGCACAAAGTTGCTTAAAGATATTGTTTTAATGAAAGAAGAAATCGAGTGCATTAAATCAACATACGCAACAACCGAAACTGTGAATGCCCTAAAAGGAGAATTGTTTCGCTTAAACACGGAGTCTCTGCAACCGACTTCAGCATTTAAAGTGAATTCTAAGCGCGGTGCATGGCTTGACAGCGGACCAATGGGACTATCACATGACTATCAGGCAGCCACATTAAATGAGTTTCGAGTCGAACAAAATTGTACATCAACTGACAACATATCGCCTTCGCCAACCCATGGAAAGATGGGGGTAGATGAAACCGTGGTGCGTGAATCATACGAACGTCAACCGGCGGTAACTGGCGGGACATGCGGCGCGGGGGGTATTTACTTACCAACTGTGCCGCGTCTCACGACGAGCGCGCGCGCGGGTTCTACACCGAGCGCTGCCGACGGCGAGGCGGCCGCCCGGGTGACGTCACGACAGACCCGAGCTACAGCGTTATCACAACCGCTAAGTGTTTCGTCGCCAATTCGTAGTGATGGAGATTGGAAACATATACGACGCAAAAAGCAAAATAAATATCGATTTATTGGAAGATCGGGTGTTGCTAGAGACTCGGAATGTAATTTTAAAGCGGCAGAAAGGAAAATACCGATTTTTATTACGAATATTCACCTAGATACGAATGAGTGTGACATAGTAAATTACATTCAAGACAAGACCAATGAAAAGGTGGTTTTAGAGCGAATAAATATGAAAACCGAAAGGGGGCACAAGGCATATAAATTTTTCACGTCTGAATGCAATACATCTTTATATTTGAACGAACAACTGTGGCCAACCGGTATCATTTTTAGACGCTTTGTTAGCTTTAAACAAAAAAGATTGAGCAGCCCTCGGGCTGTTATCGGCTTAAATGAACTTAGCAATGGATAGTCGCCGATATTATCTTGCTAGCTACAACTGCAAAAACATGAAGCGCTCCATCGAGGACGTCAGGAGTCTATGCCGTGCGTGTGATATAGTGTGTTTACAAGAAACTTGGTTGCTGCCACACGACATACCACTTCTTAGCAGTATTGACAGTGAATTTGGATATACCGGGAAGTCAGCCGTGGACACGTCGGCGGGCATACTGCGCGGACGCCCCTATGGCGGCGTAGCGATATTATGGCGGCAAAGTGTTTTTAAGCAAGTAATAGTGCTGCCTTGTGACAATACGCGTATCTGTGCTATTAAAATTATAACGTGTGATCGAGTGTTGCTTGTAATTAGTATTTATATGCCAACAAATTCCTCTGACAATTTAGACTTATTTAAAGATTGTTTAAGTGAATTATGTGCTTTAGTGCAAGCGCACGGAATTGAATCTGTGTTCATTCTTGGCGATTTTAATGCGGATCCTAGGGAGTTGTTTTATAAAGAATTAAGAAACTATTGTGACGAGCAGTACTTATCGTGTCTTGATGTGGATATGCTAGGGTTAGAATCGGGTAATTATTCTTACGTTAGTCAAGTGTACGGGACATGTAGCTGGCTGGACCACTGTGTGGTGACGCAATCTGCTAAGCAATGTGTGACTGATGTACAGATAAAATACGATGCCATGGTTTCTGATCATTTACCACTCATAGTTGAATGTAACCTAAAGTTGTTAACACCAAAATGTTCGCCAACTGTAGATTTGGAAAATAATGTGATTTGGGGGCAAAGAAGTGACGAGCAAATTGCGAAATATGTAAATGAGTGCAACCATTTGTTAAAATTAATTGACTTCCCCGTTGAAATGACTTATTGTGGGGATGTTTATTGCAATCACTTAGGACATAGGCACATTCTGGACAAGTTATACTCTGACATCATCACTGCTCTTCGCACTGCGGCAATCGCGACGGCATCGGAGAGACGAGGCGGGGGCGGAGGGCGGATGCGGGGTTCACGCGTGGTGGGGTGGAGCAAGCATGTCGCCGGCGCTCGCAGTGAGGCCAGGTGTAGGTATCGGGAATGGGTTTTGAGTGGCAGGCCAAAGTCGGGTTCTCTTTATGAAAATATGTGTAATAGCAGAAGAGTTTTCAAATCTAGATTGAAATGGTGTCAAGATCACCAAGATCAGATTCAAATGGATGCCCTCGCTGAAAAACATGCTAAAGGTGATTTCCGTGGTTTCTGGCAGAAAACTAGTAAAGCTAACATTCGACCCGGACTTCCTGCGAGCGTCGGCGGGGTGAGTGATCCTAAAGCTATCGCTAATCTTTTTAGGGAACATTTCACTGTTCAGTCGCCTCGAGGTCCAGCCAATGAGATGCTCAATGTTGATATAAGCGGGCATATTGTCGGTACGAAATTTAGTGCGAAAGATGTAGCCGATATAATAAGAAACATGACTAGAGGAAAATCCCCGGGTCACGATGGGCTCAGCATTGAGCACTTCATCTATGCTGGACCCCATATCTCACGCGTGCTAGCAAACTTTTACTCTCTATGTGTGAGCCACAGCTATTTGCCATCTGATTTTATGAAAACCGTGGTAGTTCCTATAGTTAAAAATAAGACGGGTGACTTAGGAGATACAAATAACTACAGGCCTATCTCTCTCGCAACCACGGCAGCGAAAGTTTTTGACGGTCTGCTTAATGCACAGTTAAACAAGTATGTAAAGCTTCATGATAACCAGTTCGGATTCCGTCCTCACCTATCAACTGAGAGCGCGATACTGTGTCTTAAGCATACGGTCAACTACTACACGCAAAGAAATACGCCGGTTTACGCCTGCTTCTTAGACTTGTCCAAGGCTTTTGACCTGGTCGCATACGATGTTCTATGGAATAAGTTGGAAAGCATTAACTTGCCCAAAGAGATTATCAACATGTTCCAGTTCTGGTATGGACATCAACTGAATTGTGTGAGATGGGCGGGGGTGATGTCAGAGCAATACCGGCTTGAATGTGGGGTCAGGCAGGGTGGGTTGACGTCACCAACCCTTTTCAACCTGTATATGAACGACCTTATCGTCGCTCTGAGCGGACACCATATCGGTTGCCATATTGATGGAGTACCCGTAAATAATCTCAGTTATGCTGACGATATGGTTCTGCTCAGTGCATCGGTATGTGGCCTAAGGAGACTGCTGTTAATTTGTGAGGAGTACGCCAGTGTTCATGGTCTCCGATATAATGTCGCAAAAAGTCAACTCATGGTCTTTGGGACAGGCGCCTTAAGTTCTCTCAACGTACCACCTGTGAGGTTAAATGGAATTTACTTAGAGAAAGTATCAACAGTCAAATACTTGGGACATATCCTCACGCCTGACCTAAAGGATCATGAGGACATTGAGAGGGAGCGGAGGGCGCTCTCAATACGAGCCAACATGATAGCCCGCAGGTTTGCTAAGTGTTCAAAGGAAGTAAAAGTCACACTGTTTAGAGCTTATTGTACATCACTCTACACCTGCAGCCTGTGGGCTCACTACACCCAAAAGAGCTACAGCGACCTCCGCGTTCTATATAATAACGCGTTCAGGATTGTGGTGGGGCTGCCCCGATTCTGCAGCGCCTCGGGCATGTTTGCAGAAGCGCGCACCGCCTGTTTTAACACCATTATGCGCCGGAGAAGCGCTTCCTTGGTGCGGAGAGTATGGGCTAGCTCCAACGCAATCCTGGCGACTATTGCAAATAGACTCGACTGTCCCTACATGCGGCATTGTTGTGACAGACATGCTCCAGTTGTGCCTTTTGTGAGGGGCTATTGACTTTTAATTTTTTAACTTTTATTTATAATTTTAATTTAAATCTTATTTATTTCAATCATATTAATAATTTTATCATCATTTTATTGTTCAATTTTTATAATTTTCTGTTCATGTTTTGTCAATTTTTATATGGGTCCATGTAGCCCGAAATAAAGAATTATTATATTATTATATTATATATATTGTAATTAATATAAGAAAAATAATGTGTGTGAATTTGGATATAATGGTTAAGTCCTGGGACTAAACCGATTCACCAACTTAGAGCCACGTTACAATTAAATTCCCTGAACACTTTTATAAAGGCTAATTTTATTTCCAAAAAATGTGTCCAATTCATGTAAGTCCAATATAAGACACATTGTTCCCTATTAGGGAACAAACTTGTCACTTGTAAGATATGTCCAGGAATTGGGTCGTAAATAACCCTAGATCCAATCACGTAAAGGGTTAAGTAAGGCTCACGTGTAAGTTTGCGCCGAAATCTGTGTAAACGTTAAACGTCAGAAACGTCAAGTAGAATAGTTCTAAACGTTTTGCCGCTAATGGGCGCTGTTATGTTTGCAGACATTAATTTGTATTGCACGCAAAGCATCGTCGTATTAAGTACCTTTTGTTATTCTAAAGTTACCAAAAATAAAGTTTTCATATACCTACTCCACTTTGCGTTTCCAGGCCGAAATATTTCCTACATTTTGCACTTCAGCCCTAAAAAAACTTTAACTGTATTACCAAAACTTTCTTCTATCCTGACTTAACCTTATTTCATTCCGTAGGTGTCAAGAGGCGACTAAAAGACTCACCACCGTCGAACGGGCGGCGTCCAACCGAGTATAACACTACACTGCGCTTTCCACTAAGGCTGCAGGCACGGCGGGCAAATCCCTTATTGTCAAAAAGGCCTATGTGCAGGATGACATATTGCTGGAATGGGTGTTATAGACTTTAGCACGTGTATAACTCAACAATGGTAAGTTTGCACCTCGCTAGAATGCGGGGTAAACGACGCGAGGTGCAAACTTAACTTTGTGCAGTAGTATGTTAAATTTGCTCAGGTTCTGGCTCAATAAACTGGAATTAGTTTGCAAGATATAGACTGAACAAAAAACTTAAAGTAAGTAAACTATGAGTTGTAAAACGGTTAACAACATTCCTTAATAACTTCACTGCCAATTCAAAAATAGAATCTATAATCGCGGGGACTTTTAACTCATTTCAATTTCGAGATATCCTCAAGCCCGAATACCAACATTTAAGAGTCCTATATTATTTATTTATGGCAACATTTTGATTGATGCGTCGGGCAGCCTGAGGGTCTAGCTTGTATTATGGTAATGACACGAGAGCTCCTTTCCCTATGCGATAAGGAAATAGGCCGTTTTAAGGGCGAATCTATTTCAAAGCTATTTGCGGGGTTAGTTAGAGGAAGGGCGGTCGGCATATGTTTAACAATAAACACAGGTTCAGGTAAGTAGTATGCAGGAATTATAAAGATAATAAATAATTTAATGTTCGACCATAAATAATCACGCGATATTTTTAAATAGGTAAAAGTTCTCTGTAGATGGGATCTCTATCTGATGTCTGCCTGATATTGTAAAAAAAGGTTGTTAATAAATTTTATCCTTGATTTAAAAAAAAAACTGTTAAAAACATTATATCTAACCAACAGTAAAGTTAACTTATATAAAATTACCTAATACAGAACCTAAACTCTGCTTGTATTTAAGATAGGTAAAAAAAAATTTTTAATGCCTTCAATACATCACATGACCCAGCTTAATCTCGCCTTTCAAAAACAAAAACTTTCAAGCTGAGCTTTAAACTAAACTAACTACTTGAATAAGTTACAAGAAAAACACTAAATTCGCTCACAGAAATCTACGGCCATTTATAGTTTTCACCAGTTGTCCAATTACTTTGCAGCAAAAAGCCGCTGCAGCGTTTTCTGCGTCGCTCTATTCGTGTCTTCGTAATCCCGGCTTAAAGCGCTGTAAGCTCGATAAATGAGTTCAATACCTACGTCAAACAGTTTCTGCAACGCTAGAAAAGGTGTCAGTACGGTTTTTTTAGTATTTGGTAGTTTTGCGTGATACTTTAAATAGGCTTTGCAAATGGATTTTAAATAGCCTTATACTTAAAAACCTCTAAGCAAACTTATTCATATTCAATTAATTGCTTTTAAATAATCGCTTGTTCCCCTTAGATTATATCTCTTTCAACAAAATAAACATATTTATCTATATTACAATATTTCTCAACTTTTAAAAATCACATTCCATTTTGTTTTTACTCCAAACGTTTACCCCGTATTTTCGACGTTACCTACCTATCAATAATAACACACTACCCTACATTCCACGCGTCTCTTCCACGTAGTGTTTACATAAATATACTGAGTCGTCCGCATCCGCATCCGGTACACAAGCTAAACAAAAAGGCACTATCTACCGGATGTCGCTGTGACCGGAAACCAGCAGTGTCCTACCAACTTAACGGTGGGTTACAAATATTAGGGGCGTATGGTTAGTTTTCATACTAGTTATATGAAGTTTATGAAGTTTAAGTGAGATCAAGTATATTAGCTATTAGGGTTTTAAAATAATATTGTTGTGTCACAACATTGTTATTCTTGCTAATGTGTGGCACATTCACGTAGAAACGGCTGTTACGAATAGTTCGGCAGTCTGCGTAGAAAATAAGCTACTTCACTGCGGGAATAAGTCGCATTCCCCAGGGAAAATCACTTTTATCTACCATACGACGACAAAGTCGTTTCGAATCCTGAATTCCCAACTATTAACGATTTTCTTCAGTTTTGAAAATCAAATCTGCTTTATCATACAGCAACTTTCTGTTAAACTTATTTATTAAAAGTTACTGACATCTAGCTTCGTTTTTTTAATATAAATAAAACTACACCCTATTTTTCTTTTTTTGTTATTTAAAACATTTTTAACAACAGCAATTCAATTAAGAACATCAGCATAACCAGTGTTACAAATGTTAAAATTTCCACACTGACGTACACTCATAAAGCCTGTGGCATGGTTTTCAAATAAATTGAAAACTAACCATTCAAATGTACCTCTACACAGAAATCTATAAACCTACACGTAACTTCGAACTATCCAAACTTAGTGAAATTTACTTGAAAACACACCTGTATCTCCGCTGCAAACTAAATATTAGACTAGCAAGTTTGCCCCGGGTTTGTTTGCTGTCCACTAAATTGCGGAACTTTAAATGTATCCAACAACTTTATAGCCAAGATTTAGTGCGTTTGTTTTAGTTACGAGGGTACAGAATAGGCTCGGTATACCACTTGTCAAAGTTTTATATTTGAGTCAGTGTAAAAGGACGTATAATATTTTAAGTCAGTTTGATTTTTGTACATAATATTCGTTACCTGATTAAGATTAAGACTAAGTGATAAAATTTAATTTTGAGCAGAATAAAATCATTTTTTCATCAATTTCCATCCATAAGTCTATCATCAAAACAAACATTAGTATTTGGGCATTTCATTATACAAGATCGTTAGTCATATGAGCCCGGTTTATTACAAGCCCCTGTTCGTCCCAAGGGGGTCGTAAAAGGCGATATCCAACCAGAGTTGAAGAGGCAGTAGACTTCACCATTAGACAGAAAAACATTATTAGTCTTTCTCATACACTATGTGGTTATACATACTCATAGCTATGTAGGCCGCCCGCGACTCCGTTCGCGTGGAAGTTGGTTTCCCGCGGGAATGAGAAGTTTTCCCGCAGTAAAAAGTACCCTATGTGTTATTCTGATGTATAACCTATATTACTGCAAAGTTTCATCTAAATCCATCCAGTAGTTTTTACGTGAAAGAGTAACAAACATCCATACATTCATACTCACATACTCTCAAACTTTCACATTAATAATATTAGTAGGATTTGCAGACAATTCATCGTTACTAATGTCATTCATTATTAAAGAAGTTTTACCGAAACTAAAGATATCCGAGTACAGTCGTTTCCAAAACAGTCGTTTCAAAGTTTAATCATAAATTATAAACAAACTAAGTGCTGACCCCAGTATTTTTCTCCCCGTGTACCTTTCTATTGACTATTCCAATCCGACCCACCCTTTACTTTAGTTTAGGGCTGATTAAGGGGTGAATTTGGGCTGAATCAACACCTGTCCCTAGTAGCCTTTGTGAGATACAAACACTCGATCTTTCGTTAGTGATGGCCAAGTATCGATGTTTTGTATCGATACCGACCCGATAAATCAAATAAAAAAAAAATTAATTTGTCAAGCTGTTCTTGAGTTTCAGAAAAAACGTCTCACAATTCTTTTTTATTTAGGTACCTACATCGATTTGGATATCGATTAAAATTGTATCGATAACAATACCCATCCCTAGCATTCACTAAGCGGATTTGTATACAAAGAGAGTACCCTAAAAGCCTTAAGCTTACGAATACAAGATAAAAAGAATCGTTACCCGTCCCGTTTCCGGTATGAATTAAAACTAGAAATACGGATACTTAGAATAAATACATATTAAAATACAAAATTAGGTAATACTTTGATCTACATTGTATTCAAATATGAGTGTCTTTGAGTAAAATGTTTACTTATTGGTACTAGAAAGTCTCTTTAAAAATTTAACAAGCAATTTGTGTCAACTCGACAAGCCAAGTCAGGTGCCTATCAAGCGGCAAGAAAAGTCCTGATAGCACACCCTACAAGAACCCCTCCAGGGCTGAAAACCGCGCTTTCCAAAACTCTGGTTCTAGTCGAAAATAGTAATTCTAAATAATAATTATTTTGGACTAGTGGCCGCCTGCGACTCCGTTCGCGTGGAAGTCGGTTTCCCGTGGGTTTGAGATGTTTTCCCGCGGTAAAAAGTACCCTATGTCCTTTCCCATGTTCAGTTCTATCTTCATACCAAATTTCATCAAAATCGGTTCAGTGGTTTAAGCGTAACAGACAGAAAGAGATACTTTCGCATTTATACTATTAGAAGCGATTTTTCATCATCAACTAGCCGTCCCTAATATTTCAATGACGTCATTTTCATGAATCACACTTAAGTTTTATGGGTTTTTTTATAGGGTTACTATAGAAATACCTCTGTTACTTAACAAGAAGAAGTCGAAGATACAACTTTTTTTAAAATATAATATAGGTAGCAAACGAGCATGCGGGTCACCTGATGGTAAGTGATCACCGCCGCCCATGACTACTACTACTACTGCATAGTTGATTATCTACAATTACCAACCCTGGCATAATGTCGACAGTATTTGTACATAAGTTATGTGACAGCCACGTCCACAGCGATTACATTGCTAAACTTAGATTTAAATTACACGGTAGCAAGAAAGTATTGAACACAAAACTATGGGTTGCGAGGTAAGACTGTTTTGTAACCTATAAGTGATCGGCTTTGTAAGGGTGCAATACTTTGCGATTCGAGTTATGACATGGATGATCAGATTTTATTTAATAACTAAGTGAAAATCCTTCTCAAAAAAACAATCTTAACGCATCAAAATCGTTTGCGTCGAAGTAGTTTAAAAGAAGTTCGCAGATAAATGCAAAAGACACAGATGTAGTAAAATAGTGTAAAAATCGATGTCTGATTTTGGTAGTCGCCATTTGTAATTAACTGTTGAGTAAACCTTGAATAGCTTACTCATAACAGAGGAAACGCCAATAAAGTTCTCTTTTGGTTATAGTATTTTATCATATACTTGCCTACGAACTGGCTCGTTTTGTGAAGTGTTTACGTACCTGTAAGAGAAAAGATATTTATTAATATGCTATTGCTCATAATGCTTTACATTAAGTTTCAGTTTGAATCCCTTATTAAAAATATTATATTATTATTTATAATAGAGTAATTTTTTTTGGATGTTTATATTGGACTTGCGACCTTGGGAATCTAGAAACTAGGAAACTCGTTTACAATAGTCTACAGCTTTCGATTGTAGAGTCATTGTTATTTTCATTAGATATTTTTTAAATAAAAATTAAAACAATATCATCAACAATCCAATTACTTCATAGTAACTCGTATCAAAAAATACTTTTTCTAAAATCCAATGAATACTATTGAAGCTTACTTCACACGGAACCAATCTCAATCCAATCGCGCTAAAAGCTCATAATATTTTTAAAATCGCACAAAACCGGCAGTAACCGGTTAATACTGGTACTAACTGAGTTAGTTACCGGCTCGGGTAATGGAATTACGGCGACTACTGGCCGAAAGGGGTAGAAGGGGCGAAAAACATGTTTACTGAGAAACTAAAGGGTTATATATTTAGAGAATTCGATTTTAAAGTTGTTGGTTATTAGTGTTGTGTGTGTGTACCTAATCTCAGAAAATATACCGCATAATGTTGTCTTTGGCTTTATATAATTTTCTTCAAATTTATATTCTACTAGTGGCCGCCCGCGTGTGTATGTATGGATGTTTGTTACTCTTTCACGTAAAAACTACCGGACGGATTTGGATGAAACTTTACAGTAATATAGATTATACATCAGAATATCACATAGGGTACTTTTTACCGCGGGAAAACTTCTCATTCCCACGGGAAACCGACATCCACGCGAACGGGGGCGCGGGCGGCCACTAGTATTATGTAATTCTTGGTACTACTGCATGTAAGCGTATGGTACTATTTACATTTAACTGAATGATGTAGATGCTCGTCAAACCTAGTTAGGTGTTTATGTTAAAACTTTACTATGAACCTAGAAAAGTTATAAACAGATATTCATCCCCCAAAATAATAAAAAAAATAGATTTTTTAGACATAACATTATTAAGTTTGACTATTAATCTGTCTAATCATCATTAACCCATTGGCTGCCGGTAATTGTTCATTTTGTCATCAATCAAAGCAAAACATGACACACGTATTTAACATAACACGACACATAAAGACATCGATGATACGATCTGACTAAAGTTAAAATATAAATTTGGATGTTATCTTTCAATCAATAATACTGTCATTTTTTAAATTTATAGATTGTTACCAAGACTATAGATTAAAAAAACATGTTTAAAAAACTACAAAGAGAGAAATTAAAAAAATAATGTTTCACTTTAAATGTTTTTGGGTTGTCAGAGGCGATAATTAATTAAAATAAAATAATAAAAAAATTGCTATTATGCATGCTAAAAACATGTTCAATATGTACAACAAGAAAGAGGGCATTGACTTCAAAACACTAAAAAGTATATCAACCACACCCCGTATACATACTCACCTCAAAACACATGTAACTATTGTATCATAACAGCTTTCTGTGATTGAAGCATTAAAATGATATTAGCTAGTTTTTTTATAGTTGTTTATAACGGTGGTTTAATATGCCTGATGTTACTGATACACGAAGTTCTGAATACCCTCAATTTGAGGGAAAATGAAGCCATTGAGTTATAAGAATGTGAGTTGGATAAGTTTGGGTGAGAAGGGGCAGTTAATGGGTTAAGTTCTTTTTTTTTACTCGTGGTGTGAATGTTAAGTGTATTTTTGTTCTATAATGATCTAAAATAGATATTTTTCGATTTTACTGTACAATGTATTTAAAATACTAAAAAATATATTTTTTCCTGAACATATAAATAATTTTGTCATACATTTTTAATACAGACTCATATCTTTTTTTCTCGATAATACTCTAACAATCACTCTGTATAAAACAAAACAACGATTCTTTACATCGACAAAAGACATCACTATCATAAACATAGCTATAATTCCAAAGAACAAAGTTCCTTTATTAAAAAAAGGCGGCCACTTAGCTAACTTATTCTTCGCGAAGATTAATTTGAATTTTCCCAGGTCTCGCTAAAAATAATCTTTTGATCAATCTCCTTATTACCAAGTTATGCGGAAAAGTTGCTGTTATTAGAAACAGTTGTTGCCGACAACAACTAGGAAAGTTGACGGTAACAACTGATAGTAATTAATTGCTGCAGGTTACCGGGACTTCGGTTTAAGTTGAAATTATAGTTTGAGTTAACATCGTTAAATTGATGTTGGAAATAAAATTTCTTTAACTTTTCAAAGATTGTAAAGTTAAAATAGTTTGTTTCTTTTTAAGAATTAAGTTAATTGATGTTCGTTTTATAGTTACAAAACTTTACTTGTTAAAAAACAAGGTTGTCATTGGTTTGCAAAGTCTTCTGATTTAAAATTAAAATTAAACTATTTTGCAATAACCTGTATTATACTTACATTATTTAAGTTATATTTAAATCTTTCCTCTTATTAGATTATCTCACATTTACCCAAGTAGCTTTAAAATCTTTAGAAGGTATTAGTAAACCAGCATCGCAATACATCTAACAAAAACCAATAAACATTTAAATAAAATGAGCCTTCACCAAAATTTTAATTAAATTTCTACATCGTCTACGCCGCTACGACCGTAGTCATCGTAGCAAACTTTCGTAGCATGTACCGAACTACGGATGATATTTTTATCCCATACAAATATAGGGTTGGTTCAATAAATTACTAGACAAAACATAAATATTTGTTATCTTCTCGCGGGGGTAAGATTAGCCTCGAATATTATAAGGCAAATATTGCAATTTGTATCTGTGTGTGTAGCACGTGTAACTTTCTTTTTTACGGAACAATTTGTGAAAATGAGGACAAAAAAAATTTAAACAGTAGGTAGTCACACAAATTTTATTTTTTTGTAATTAAATCCATTTCAACAACTTCTAGTGGTGATGATTAAGATACTATTTGAAAATTACTTATTATCACTGAAAATTACACCAAGTCGAGGCGAGAACGCAAGATAAATTACTTTCTACTACTCATCACCTTCCCTTAATTTTATTGTAAAGTTACTGAATTAAAACACAAAACTATTCATTTTAAATTTTCCACATATATTTTTGTTAAAATAAATCACAAAAAACACACCTTTGTTTTTATGACCTCCAGCTGAAATGCGGCCAGGCAATCAGTGTTGCCAATAATAAAATCAATTAATCCCGCATTGCATCCATCAACTTCATTGAATTTGAATCAATCATCGTCCGGCGCGTGCATTCACACGCAATCTAAATTAAAATCACAAGCCTATATAATAAAGTTAAATTATACTGAAAAAATATGGGCATGTTAGCTGAGGATGTAATTATAAACGATGATTTTAGAGCAGCTTTCAATTCGGAATAGATATGCTCTCAACAACGGGCAGATTCGATTTTTAATAGATTTTAAAAGTTAATTCGAATAAAAAGTGAAATTGGCGAAATATCTCTAACTAGCTTGATATTATTGCAGAGGTAAAGCTCATAGCAGCGATTTTAGTGCTTTGCACAAACTTTTGAGCAAATTTTATAAATGCCATTATTTAAATGTGCAAAGCTTTTCAGATGCTACCGTTACAACAAAAAACCTACCGATGTTTCATACATTAATTACAAACTCTTGTGTAGGTATTACGAGCAGCACAAGTAAAATTACAGCTATCTATTTTCAAAGCTCCGCCGTACGTTTTATTTTTCCAGCACGACCAACCAAAAAGTTCAAGAACCAAAAAGTATAACTACCATTCGAAACAAATTAAAAACAACATCGCCATTGAACCTGGCCATTAACAAAACACATTCCACTTTAAAATTAAAACCCCAGATTCGTTCTTAATTTGAATGTGACAGTCATTCCACAAATAAGCATCGGATTTAAGTCGGCAATCCCATGCGATTATTCCGCAGGGATCGCTTTAACTCATTTAACCCTTAATTGGTTCATTAAACAAATTAATAACGTCGCCGAATACATTTGGACGCAAAAATCCGGAAGATTAAACCGCTAAATGAGCGAACGTATACATAAAAGAAACGGTTTTGAAGAATTTTATTTTGTAGCGAGCGTCTCTCATCGGGCGAATTCAAAAGAATAGGACGATTCTAAAAGGTACTCACGTGTATAGAAAATGAGATCTGTTTTGCTTTTATCATCTGTTTTAGACTAATGCTTTATTTTACATAAGCTATTCCACATACATAAAATTTTAAAATTATGTTTAATTTAATTTCTCCCTACATTTAAAACTGTTTATAGGTTCTTCTGTTTGTAGATTTGTTAGTTCAAATCCAAAGTATTTTTTTTTATTTAAACAAGTTTCAATCCTTAGTAACTCTACCAAAGAGCAAATTTCGAGAGTGAATCACATTAAAAGAAGACCAGAAAGCATTACTAAAACCCCAGCCAAAGTTACGTAACCGACACAAAATCTCCGACTACCCTCAGTTTCTCGATACTGAAACTACCGTCGATCGCGATACATTAGCGGCAGCACGCCTCTTCTGTGTTCGAAACACAAAAACTGTCCAACGGACGACCGGCGGGTAAGTTGATATGCTTTTTCTTTGGAAACCGATCAGTTTCAACTTTCAGAACGCTTTCGGAAAGGCTTGGGATTGACCAAGAAAATCGATGGGTCAAATTTACAAGCTTAAAAGTGTTTTAATTAATAAAGTGGTCAAATTGAAAGCGATATAACTAACAAATTGATGCATGTAAGCAAAATTGGTAGTAACAAACATGACCTAAGTATAATTGTTCGCGTATACTAATTAACATAAAATATCAAATATTCCAATACATAAGTTTTTTATAAAGTTGTTATGAGAAAATCATAAGCAAGAGTGCCTCCTATGCTTTTAGTAATATGCGTTTAGTTTTGGATCTTACGGCCAAAAATTCATTACATTTTTCTCAAACCCATTCAAACGTTAATTACTGTAGCAGCTACGTTCCCCAATGCTACATTTACAAAACCGTCCAATAACCCCCCAAACTTTTCACGACCCATTCAAAATCCGAGACAACTAAACGCAATGACTCATCCTCTCGGCGTGTATTGAACATCAAGTGGCTATTGGCGTATGACCCGGTTCCACGTGCGTGCTGCGGGCGGGGGCGGGGGGGCAGCGGGCAGCGGGGTGCGGGGGGGACCGCACTGCGTTGCATTGATTGGCCGACGCGCTCACTGATACTGCAGGCGAGTCTTGGAGGTTTTCATTAAGGTGGAAGACGAGGAAAAAGAGAGTTTGTAAATTGACAGTATTTACGAGGTAGACGTAATATAAGACAAGGACGGGAGACTTTTAGTTTTGTGTTCAGTATACTCTTAACAGACTTTTTGTCTTTTGAGACCTCCAATAAAAACGTCCAATGAAAAATTTACTCATGTTTAATTTACATACTTACCAAAAAAAAAACTAAACAAGAAAGAACGTATTCTTGTAAAATATTTAGCATATTCTTATAAATGCAAGAGACTGTACTTTGTAAAGTAAATATTATACAAAACACCATACACAGAGGAAAATAACCAAGGGTGCAAAATATTATTAAGAATGTTTACCATTTAACCCGAAGACCGCCTACAGTCATGTTTACGAAAAGATGGGACAACGTGAGTGTTAATGAAATATATGTGTTTATAAAATTTTATTGACTTAACTCCACTTTAAGAATCAAGATTTAGCATAACTTCTTAGATTTACGCGATTATTATTACTTGAAATTAAACTCATTTTAACGGGTTTTACGCGTTTATTTTATTATTTTTGATTATCCGACGTTTCGGCATTTTTGCAAATGCCGTGGTCACGGGCAGACTACCCGAGACTACTACAAATGAGTTTAATTTCAAGCAAGATTTAGCATTCAGTTTTAGGTTTTCTAGGAGGTTTCTTTTGATGAAACCTTAACTTTATGTATCGTACGTTACAATGCTTAAAGGTGACTAGACTTCAATTTTTCCTACAAGAAGACAGCAGCAGTGCATGAAATTAAAGTTGTGAAGGTTTAAAAGAGAAATATTATTTTGATACGAATAATTCTCAATTTACTAAAAAATCAAAACTCAAGAACACTTTCCCCTACAGTTTATTTATCTAACATTTTTCCTAGCTCACATTAGCATCAAACACTCAATACACGTCATAGCCTGAAACGCCATCAATGTCTATACCTAAATCCATTAAAAAGTTCACTCTCATAGCCTGTCTATCCGTCAATTAACGCCTCTATGGCTTATGGAACAGGAACTATTATCGCATATCATAGTAGCGACACCTGGTGTCAGGGCAAAACAACAGCGCCATTGTCCATAGACAATATCTGTTGTTAATAGACTGACGGTAATGTAGTGAGAAAAATAAGGGAAAATGTTGAAGTATTTTTAAAATAGGTTGGGTAATTAATATCAGAAGTTGTTTTTTATACGGAGGCGGGTTTAGAAGATACGTTATGACGTAGAAAAAGTAGAAAAAGTTTTGACAGTGACAGCAAATCACGCGGGCTATAGACAAAGACTCTCAAATGGGGTTTCAGAAAACGTTTTTCACGCCAAAAGTATATTTGTAAAATTTTATTGTATTGTGTTAAAAATTAAAAACAAAATATAGGGATAAATTGGTAGCATTAACAAAGATTAAACGAATCGTAACAAAGGGAAAAGCAAAATGTAATAAAAAAAACACAAACAAAATTGAATCGGTATCGCTTTAATGTCAAATAAGTGTTCGTTCTAGGTTTTAAAACGTCGCATTAGGAAAATAAAATACTTCGATAACCCGGACATAAAGAAAAAAATGTGATAAGTACAGATACTTTTTTATATCTATATTTCGAAAAGAAATGAGCAACCGAAGCCATCTCAGTAAATATGTCATCATGTCGCCAGATATCGTGGCGCAGTATACTTGATTTATGTCTGTAATCCGATTCGCAGCATTCCTACAAACAACGCTAATATTGATCTATCGCCTTTGCTGTCATTTACTTATTCTTTTATTCTTATTTAAGTAGTTTATTTTTAAACTAAATTTTTACTTGCACGCGTTTAGCATTACAATTTGACAAATCTAGAAAAAAATTTAAAATCGTATCATTCCTCTTTGTTGTAATATTAATTTAAAAAAACAAACAAAATAGTTGGCAGGTATGCCGAAATTAATCTGCTTTTCTTACCTTTGTAAGATATCTCTTTTAATTCTTCTAATTACAGCAACACAAAGCTATCGGTTTTTATTCAAGGAAGCCCTTTGTGACCTTATTAATGACGCGGACGTGCACAAATTGTCCGTGGGCGCCATCTTTGTCGAGCCTTTCCCGCCCTTTGTCTTGTTTCGCACGTTTTTTCCCGCGCTCTTCATTATTTGGCGGGAAAATAATAAATTCGCAGCGTCCGATGTTGAAATTAATAAGAGAGTGCCCGAGGTTGGCAAAAGCGATTTATCGCTCAATTATGACGATAAATAGAGGTGGAGCGAGATGGGTCCGGGATGTAACTTTGTGAAAATGGCACCCGTGGATTTACCGGTATCTGGTTGAGTTAAATTGTCATTGTCAGATGAAAGGGTTCGTTATAAAATGCTCAAATTTTACCGGTTTTTAAGTCTTTCGAATATAAAGCTATAATTTTTTCAGTTGAGTCATCTGGTTTCTTTTTATCAAAGGTTTTGAAATTAAGCGTATGGTTCAAAATTTCCTATGAGTTGCATTCTTAATTGGCTCAGAGGCCAAGTATATTGTGTTTGATTTTAAATGTGTGTAAGGTAAGCACCTCAACGAGACAGACAGAACAAATAGAACATTATGATTGTAAGGACTTTGTTACTGAATATATTTAACAGTTAAATATTATAATGTTTCCAACGCAGTATTTTCAAAAGGTAAACCAACTGTCTCTTAAGTAAAATGTTAACAGACCCAGTTTTAATTAAAATGTCGTATTAACAATGCTTCCTCATATTTCCCGGTTCACGATGCAAACAAGTACCTACATAGTTTGAAGCCACACCATCTTCGACTAACTTTACTAACTAATACCTATATATAAACTCAATTTCAATTTAGCGGTATCTACAGCTCCATTTAACCAGTACAATTATTTAGTACCAAGCCTGGAGCGACTACAATATGACGTTTATATTATTCATAACATCGGCGACAGCACTACCGACTCCGGCGGCGAAAGTTTGGCTGTAATAGGCCGAGAGCCGGCTGTAATAATTCAATGCAATTGTGTTATTGGATCTGGGAATGGATTTTGAACAGCTCATTAGTATTTATGATGCTGGGTGTGATAGTAGTATTGGTTTGGGAAGATTTGATTATGTTTGCGAGTTTCGGCAGTTGCTTTGGCATGACTAAGTTTTATTGGATTGTTACGACACTAAAATACGAAAATAACTTAAATTGAGTGTTAAATCTGTACACGGTTTCATAATAATGTTTTCCTAGCTAATGGTTATATGATCTATAAGTAGTCCCTTATTGAAAAAAAACTATTTTACTTTAAGACCAAGTTAAAAGAGATCATTTTACTCAAGGATGCTGTAAAACGTTCAAAAGTCCGAATAAACGAGAATCGCCTACATAACAAAATACAAGGAAGATATAATTTCATGATCCATCTTAAACCAAAAGGCTTCGAACTAAATAATTAATTTACCTACAGCGGAGTCACGCGTAAGTCTGCCAGTATCATAGTTAATTCAGCTCCCGGTCTAACCTTACTGCTTTATGGCTCTCTGAGTACTACGTGGGTGAAGCAAACTACTACTCATAGTTTTACGGCGGGCTCTTAGACTATGGTAATAAAAGAAGTAGTGCAATGGCTAAATTGCTCTGCTTTTAGATATTTGTTTGGTTATTAAAATGCATATAGTTAATACAAAAAAAACGATAACTTTCGTTGGTTAAGTGGGTTAATAGCCAGTTTTTACGAGTTTTATATAAATTTAAGGGACGTTGTTTGATTTAAAGATAAGCCTTGTACCTACATAGATTATTAATGGTTTTTTTTAAGTCTTTTTTAAATCGAGTAAGAAGATTAGTTTAAGATTTAATAACTGAGCAGTAGTTTGTATTAATACCTACCCGAAAATAATAATATATTAACAACATTATAAATTTGTAGACACCAAGCATTCATATTTTATTATAAAACTAATTTATTTTATTATCAAAATTTACCATGTAGCGATTTACTACCTTACTCCGCTGTGCTAAAGTTGCTTTTCCACAAGCTTCGCTATAGTATTTAACATCCTAATTGCATTACAATGAAGAATGTGTAACATACAAGCATACCGTCTGTCTGTTACACTGTCTCTCCGACTATTATGTGTCAGTTTGTTTAACTCGCAAATAACAAAACGTGTGAAGTTCTATTTATATTTACAATGTTTAATTGTTAATGAATGCTGTTTTATGTAAAACATATTTGTTTTATGAGTCTATGTGGATAAAAATGAGTTTAAAATTTAACTTTAATATTAAATAAATAAATCCAAGTCGCTAATTCTGTCTGTTTGCATGTTTGTCCGCTAACTCCTCCTAAACCAGTTGAGGGATTTTAATGCGGTTTTCACCATCCTTTAGGTAATTTTTTCATTTAAAATGTACAATTAAAAACATTCCGAAAAGTTTTATTTAGATAGCCAAATTTGATGTTTTGTGAACAAGTCGGCCAAAATTACGCCATAGCGAAGCCTGGGCGGGTCGTATCAACATAATCCAAGTTAATTCCATTTTAAATCCCACAACAACCTACTATTCACCAACTCCGTCTAATTTCCCATACAGATAGTGCTGTCTGCAGAAATAGCTCCGCGCGCAAACTTGGTCCTAACGTTCGCGGTAAGTGCGCAACTTGGTCCGAAGAAACCTGAGTTATCGCCGGGTTGCGGGGGGCGCGGGGCGGGAAGGGTAGGTGGCAGAAGGACAGCAGGGTCAACTGATTCAAAATATATAAGTATGAAATGAAAATGAAAGAAAAATTGGTCAAAAATGAAAAAGGATTTTTTAATATTTAGTAGGTAATGGCTTGTAGTTAAATAAATATATTTAAAAAAAAGGAAATTACTAGACAATGCTATTAAAATGGAGGCTCATTAGTTTTAATGAATGTTAGAACGTAAAGCAATAAAATTTTTTACTCTCAAACGTTGTTATCCAATTTTGGTGAAACCACATTAATTTAAGTTATTTTCAAGTTAAAACCATCCTACTATTATCTCAGTTTTTGTTAATCAATTAAGAATTTACATACAAATCATATATTTTTGTGAAAACGTAATAACAATAAAGTTACAAATCAATAAAATCCCAAAAAAAATCCTATGCTGTTCTTCTGTGAGTACGCATCTTCTGCCACTAGATCACTATACATTCTCGTAGCTATGTCGTCCTGGTACTTCCGAGTCGAAGCGGGAACACTTGGACAATATTTGACACGGTTTTACTGCTTAATGTGCTTGTTTTATTTGCTATCTTGAACTAATTAGGCTGTTATAGCTTTATTGACAACTTGAATATTCGAATGTTTGAACGAAAATTAGTTTTTGAAGACATACTTTATGACAGTGTGAAAGTTGTGTGGTCACCTAAAGTCATCACCTTATTTTCACAAATTGTTTCCTATTCATATTCTACTTTTAGAAGGAGTTTCCTAAAGACTTCATATTCCACATTTCCTCTATAACATTTAAATGTATCCGCCCCTTTTAGACAATACTTAAAATAACTTATAATATTTTTTTTACTGATTACACTTTGCTCCTTTAAACGGATTAAAAAACTATTTATCCAACCAAAATCAATCGCTTAGATTTACGCGACCACTGATTCTTACGATGAAAAATTCCATTATCATACCAACCACAGTACAATAACTCTAATTAACCAACACATTTCTATAAACCTATCGTCAGCTTTGATACATTTGGCACCACGCCTGCTGCAGTAGCCCAAGAGTCGATGGTGGACCTTGAGAGCCCCGAGTGCTGGGTAGTTGCAGCGTATTGCCAATTGGCTGGCTCCGTGCACTTTATGAATTTTTTTGAGGCAGTTCATGGAAACCGATATAAAGTTTTTTTTTTGTGTTTTTAGAGATGTAAATTTGAGTGTAGATAACTTGGATATGTAACTGATTTAAGGCTATACGAAGCCTTTTATGCAAGCTACTTTTGATTTCTAAAATAGATTTTAAAAAGTTTGTTGATCAATGAAAGCCAGGGAAAGTTTAAACACTTTAAAACTGATTGCTGTGGGCACCGAAAATACGATCGATGTTTACAAAATTTAAAATTAAAAAATTGTAAAAAAAAATACCGAAATTACAATTTCAGGAGCTGACTTGTTTAACTAATATTGCAAAGACAGAAAAGTGCTGTGTTTAAATGGAACTACTTATTAGATTTTAGAAAATCTTTCACTGGGCGAAGGCTACGTTGTCAGGGCTTTACTTTTTACTTTTATTACTTACTTACTTTATTACTGAAGGCTATTTTGACTTCACGCGGTTTAAAACGTGAACGTAAGTTAGTGTCAAGCACACTAATTAGATCTCTTTAACAACTCATGTAGTTCACGTTCCTGTTTATTTTGCACAAATGACTACCCCTTTGACTGCCTCAACAAAACATAAACATCACATACATTGAAACATAAAAGTTCTCAGTGAAATTCTTTGTACGCTCAACGTGTAATCAAAGGAAGAATGCTTTGCGGGCACTTTGCCAGATATACCCTCATTCTGTTTTATGTATCGATTTCTGTGTCAACGTGTATGCCGGCTGCTGATACTCATTTAACAGAAAGTTGGCTAAATGTCGACAAGCTGTGGTCATAAAAGTTCTCCGCTTACGTAAGGCAAGATAGCAGTTTCCTTTTTTGGTGATATGAAAAGTGTAATAGTTATACACTTAAATATGTTTAATTAAATAAAAACCTAAATAAAGTAGCTTACATGCACATTATACGGTCAATATGGTCCACTCGTTTATAAACTTGATAAAAACGTACCTGAAACAAATAAACAAAGTTTTATTAATAACAGTATACCAAAACAACCTTATATAAAGTTTAATTTATTTATTTATAGATGTAATGTAGTAGGCGTATGTCTTCCATCTCGCCTGATGAATGATGAATAAAAAATACATACAAAATACACAACTTTTTATGTTTCTTCGTTTTGTAGTAGGTACCTAAAAGAATATACTTGCATGACAAAAGTTTTACGCCAAATTCACTAAACATGCAAACTTGTTTTAAACTAGCATTAAACATGTATTAATTTCCATCAAATACTAAGCTAATACGTGTTAATCGCCCAAAAAGGCCTTCGCTAAAGTATTAAAACTAAAATGGCCGACCTGCATTAAATTTCAGGTGGATTTTAATTAAATTTATTCGCGCATAAAGTAGTTTTCATTAGTTATTATGTTTGAAATGTTTACGCGAAAATTCGTGGAAATATCGTGTTCTGTTATTCGATGAACCTGAAAATTGTGGGAAAGCTTTATTTCAGTTTCTAGGAATGTAAATTACGTATGTTTATTGTAAGTTGAAAAAATACAAATGGTTACTAGAAATAACACATCTACCGGTTAAGTTCGCGAACTGAATTCAAATCTAAATTCGATTTACTACGACGTAATAACAAATATCGAGGTCTCTCAACGATTCTTTACTAAAGGACCCTTAAAGCATAATCTTACGTATATTTATAGTGTCACCAACTGTCAAAACCCTACTATAGACGTACAGAAAGCCTTTTTCACTCAACATTAAAATGCAAACCTCACATCCTTATCTCAAACCATTCAAAAATGTTTTCACTTTTTTTTATTCAACATCACAAAGCGATCTTAATGCAAACCATCCATTGCGAGAGATAATATACAAGTAACCACACTTCCTTTGAACATTTCGTGTAACAATGAATTGTGTGTAATTTATAAAAAAATGTGGTAAATTACAGATGGAGGGAACGGAAATAATACGGGGTAGGAAAAAGGCATGTCTTTTTGTTATTTTTGTAATGATCATTTGGTCAAATATCGAGAATTTAGTGAGTGTATATAAGAAAGAAGTAAATACGGTTTTACTTGAGGTTAAAAAGTTTCTTGACACAAAAATCTGAAATGGACTTAAAAATTATTTCAAATAAGCCTTTTTTAACATAAACGCCATAACTTGTTGGGATTGAGGCGAAGCTTAACTCTAAATCAATCAAGAAAAACTAACTTGCAGCAGCTTTTTAATTATAAAATAAGTAAGTATTGTTAGCTATAAAACGAAAGTAATCGGTAACTGGACATCCCTAGCAATCGATGGACATCACTGGTTGGCGTCACTGCCGGTGGGCGGGGATTTGGATTGAATCTAATGGCGGCTACATGTTGTATTTTCTACTAATTCATATTTATTTAAAGGGATGTTTAATCTAAAGGCCAATAAATATTGTTCCTTTACAGTATGTAAGCGGTTTATATAAAAAAATATTCACTTCAAGTTTTTCTTGCCTTGCAGTCACTGGCGAAGTGCCTACTGCACTATCTCTCAGTTCCTTTCCACGCCTTACTAAATCAAACGCCGGCATTCCCAACAATTTGAATAAAGAAATAAATCGCTGTTCACTTGGGCGGCATCTTTTCGCAAATAAATAAAAAAAAACGTCGTCGGGTTCCTTTCACTCGGTTTGCCAAGGAAGCGGCGGCGACGCTAAATGCGCGGGAAGACTTGAAAGAAATGTCTATTCGATTTGGCGGCATTTTCTTTTCTTTAAACTGGCAAGCGATGCGTTCAAAGATGAAGCTTAATGATTTTAAAAATATTGGAACATGTTTTAATTTTTATTTAGACTTTTTAAATAATTACATATTGATTTATTTTGGACTACGTAAGTAATGACAAAAATCCTTTTCCATCTCTGGCAGTCAAAAGATGATTGATCTCATCACAAAACGCGACGTTTGTTAATAAAAGTATTTTGTCAAAGCCTTTTTACTTCATTCATTCGCTTGACAAGTGAAACACGCGCGGCATTCCATTTTCAAAACAAGCCGCCATGTCTGAAAGCTTCTAAAATTGGAATGTTTTCAAATGTACCCACATGTATGTTTTTAATTGAAACATGTTCTTATAATTATACTTCGTAATGTATTTTTATTTCTATGAATTTAGGAATGTTCATTTTAGCGTATAATTTGGTAAACACAGTGTTTCAGGTTGATGCCAAAAGCTAAATATATCATGACTTTAGACTCAAAAAATTAAAACTATAGTTTTTGTACATTATTTATTTGGAAAAAAAAACTTTTTTCGTCAAAAAATAAGCTTTTTTGTAGCGAAAACAAATATTCCATCTGCGATAGTTAACTTCAAGATTATCAATTTCGTGCAACATAATATTATTAAGTGAACCTCTTTGATCACCCAGAGTTTTTAAAAAGTTGTATGCCTGTGACGTACCGATCTTTTTTTTGTTTTTCATTGGTTGTCAAAGACGTCTTGCGGCAACTCTGTGTCACGTGAGCCATTTTGTTTAATTATTGTGAACAATTACTTCTTTGATTTATTTTTATTTCTGTTAATAATATTTGAATAAGTAAACCGATGTTATTTTCTGAAGTTTTTATTTATTTAACTTGCTTGCTATATCTTCGCTAAAAATATATTATACGGCCCTTATTAATTTTTGCATAACCATTACGAGATAATTAACCTCGACGATTCTTTTTTCTTTCTTTAAGCTGAAAAATTTTCTTTTTCACAAGCCACTTCAGTGTTGCAAACTCACACACTTTACCTGAAGCACTGTCAGCAATTACCCTTCTTATTATGTGCTAACTTTAACATTACCGCGCTTACTAAACAAACTTAGTATAAATTAATTAACAAAACAAACAACACCACACAAACACTAGCATTAATTATTAACGGTTTGAATTCTCTATTCAAACTAAACAATTGACATTCTGCGAACAACTAGGGTCACAAAGACATAGAACAAAACCTAGAGCTTACAGGTTTAGTCTAAATTTAAAGCAAGGACCTTAACATAAGCTCGTATTCTAAATCTAGTATTATGTCGTTTTTTTAGTAATAAACTATTATTTTGATAATGAATTTATATTTTACTGAACCAAAAGTCTGACTTAGTAAGCTATTATAATTCAAACTGACTGGCAATTCAGGCTTAGTTACCCAAACCAACTTTTTTGTATTTTGAATCGTATAATTCAATAAAAATATCATTTTACCATACAACGAAAACCAGTAAAAAATCACAGCCAACCTTAGCCTCTTTTCTTTCACAAGTTTCCCAGCCGGTGCTGGCAGCCGACAACTACATTTTTGACCACAAAAAAAGAAACAAACGTCATGCATAGCGCCGACGTACATTTTCCCGCGAACATAAACTTGAATATGGAAGTCGTGCCGCGCCATGCTGTGTGATATCGAAGGCTTTTATTTGTGGAATGACGCATAGAATACGATCATGTGTGGTGTGGCAGTGCTAAAACTACTGAAGCTATTCTGGGTTTATTATATTACAACTATAAGTAGTAGGTACAACTCTCCGTGAAAAGTTGTCACTTTATTCTGCTTCAGTATTCGATAAAAAAGGTAGGGAAAAAAACATGTGTGTACGAAAATAAGTTCAATTTTACAATGATTTGGCAAAATATGTGTTGACAATACAGTGTATTATGCATTGAAAAGATGGTTTAAATATGTTTATTTTAGACAGCATTTTCAGAATTTCTGTCAATGTATGCCTATTGGCATCAAGTGATCTTTACATAACGTCACATGCTAAACTAGAAAGTTCCACGTCAATTCTTACCTCGCCCCCTCTAAACACCAGCTTGTTAAAACAAAAGAGCATTCCTACATTCTCTCCATCAGCTACAAACATACTCCATGACTGCATCGAACAAATCCCGCTTCAATGAATATTGGAATAGACGATGAAAACTTGCTGTAGTTTGGCCCAGATTAACGTTCGACACACAGAGTTGGTTTGGTCGTGGAGGTTTAATATACGGGGTGTCGCAATATCGAACTAATGACACCCTGTGTTTTAGGCACAAGTTTACATTAATGTGAAGTTGGGACCAGTTGTAATTATTCAGGAACTTATCTTACGAAAAGGATTGTTTGTATCTGTGTTGTTTTGCCTATTTTAGACACACATTTTGTTTAATAATTCATAGTTCATATTACTCCATTTGCAGTGTTATAGCTGTATGAACGTGCACACAAATTAATTTTAGCAATTTCGGATTCATTAATGCTATTATCAATACCAAAAAGATTTTCAAGTTAACATACTCTTCAAAGTTAGCAAAGATATAGCTTTTTGACAGCCTAAAGACATTAGGCTGTCAGATAAAATTTAACAGACTCTTAAAACCCCTCAATACTAATAACAATCATATTCATTAAATATGTTTGTAGTATATTTTGTCAACAATTACTTAATATTTTGCAGTATCTAGTATGTTGGTCGGGAGCCAAGCTGTGTTGTCGGTATTTATACCTGGTTCCCGGGAAGGTAAAACTCCCGAAATATGGTTATGATGTATTTAAATCAACCGCAACTGGGTCAGCTGGTCAACTCTGGGAAATGACGTAAAATGCGGTGGTGACACCTTGGAAAAATCGGTGGGAATGCGGGGAATATGACGGTGGCAAATCTGAGGAAACTTAGATGAGAAACTAATATCCTACTAATATTATAAATGTGAAAGTTAGTGAGTATGGATGTATGGATGTTTGTTACTCTTTCACGTAAAAACTACTTGACGGATTTTGATGAAACTTTACAGTATTATAGGGTATACATCAGAATAACACATAGGGTATTTTTTTCCGCGGGAAAACTTCTCATTCCCACGGGAACCGACTTCCACGCGAACGGAGTCGCGGGCGGCTACTAGTATGACATAAAAAATGCAAAATGGCTTTAAGCGAATAAGCAGAGAAGCAATCTGATCAAGGCATGGCGAGTTTTTTATTGTAAATAACTTACTAATTTACCACTAGCTTCCCGCCAGTGGAATAACAAGCGACAAAATAACATTTGCGACAAAATAACATATGTTACCAGTACACACGTAGCTTCCTACGGGTAAAAGGTATGAATCAACCTACCACAAAATTTGATCACCATAAAACCGCAATCAAAATATAAAACCGCCCAGCCCTTTTCACATCAAAACGGTTGGTATTATTTACAACTAACACTTGGTCTAATGCCAAAAGCGAACCACCCTGTATAGTACCGAATGCAAAACAGTGCGAAATGTTGTTTTAAAATAATTTGAAAGTAGTGCAGCGCCCGCCATGAAAGAATGGGGTCATCCGTGCTCACATGTCTGGGGCAAAATTGTGTTGGCATATACCAAAAGTAGGGGGTTAAAGTGTAATTTTCGTAATGGTGTTCAACAGATTTAAAAATTAAATAATGGTTAAGTTAAATGCTTGAAGTGTAAGCCCTGAATTTATAGATACATTTGTACCCTATAATAATAATAATAGCCTATAAATGTCCCAATAGTTGAGCACAGGCCTCCTTCTTGGATAGCGAGAGGGTTTGAGCCATAATCCACCACGCTGGCTCGATGCGGGTTGGTGGATCACATGATGGATAATCGTCCAATCATATGGGTTTCCTCGCGATGTTTTCCCTCACTCTTAATGCGTGATAAACATGTACCTACATAGTTTGGAAAATACCAAATTAGTGGTACACCCTAGTGGGAATGCAACCCGGAACCTTCGGTATAATAGACCCGTTCCTGTTACTGGGCTACTACGTAATATAAAATATAGCTTTAACCCTAAATTTTGAAAATTTTGATGTAAGTTTATTAATAAAAGTAAGTTTTGTCTCCATTACATCTTAATGTACAGCTATATACAAAATTATTTTTGAACACCAATGCTTGTTGTGCCAAAAACATTAGAAATACAAAACTTGACTTTGAGTTTCAACTTTCATCAAGATCTCAGTAAAAAATGTATCTTCGGTGAAAAGCTTTCTTTGAAACATTAAAATCCACTTAAAAAGTTATTTAACAGTTAAAATTCAAATTGGAAATAGACTGAATATATGAGATAAAGAAATGAAGTATTTGCATGATATTAGATTGCGCAAATGAATTACAAAGAATATTTTAGTAGAAATATACACACGGCGCGCTGTCAGCTTGTACTTGGCTTGACACGCTGCCGCGTGGTTAGATCTGAACAATTATTTAGCAGTTGCTATCCCATGTTCCATATACATTGACGGCTGTCCTTCGCGCGTGTCTCGCGTGTAATCCCCGAGATTATAGCCACTGCGCAATGGACGCTAAACCAACAAAGCCTACCGTTAGATAAACAGAATTCCATAGCTTATTGAATTAAACTACAAACAAGATAAATTAAAAACTCTAGTTATTTAAAAATGTTAGTAAATCCATTAACTCTAATTTAGTTCATTGAAACGAAGCCTTTTCAATATAAAAACGGCACCAAAATGTCCACCTTTTCATAGCACTTGTAAAATAATTGAAGACACTTAACTAAATAAATTCGCTTTCGTTTTTTACCGTGTTATTTCGGGGAGTTCCCTTTTTTAGTAACTTTTCGGACGTACCCGAAGTAAGGTATTTCGTTTAAGAATGTATGGTTATGAATACAACGCACTTTTAAGATTAATTATTAATTTTGGAGAATAATAATGAACTTCGTTTAAAATGTTGAAAAATAGAAGGCCAATTACACGTTCCTACATTTAGTTACTATCAGTTTATTAAATTTAAAATTATAAAAGCTTAATACAGAAAATACAAAATTAAAACGTTAAAGAGTAAATTTTAGTACTTTTTTTAAATATTTGAGCGATGGCGGAATTCACAGAGCATTTAGTAATTTTAATTAGCTTTTAACATTCAGCCATATCTGTCTACTAGACCTACATTTTTAGTATCTAAAACACACAGGTTGTATTCTGTATCTGTCAGTGATATCCTCATAAATCTGTTTTTTTTTTCAATTCCCCCAGGCTTTATTTACTTTATTGCACAATTCGCACAAATAAACTAAACATATTTTTCACAATAACGGCAAAGATCTTTTACTTAAATGACTTCAAACTAACAAGGCACCATACTTCTATCCAATCTACCGCCTACATACAAAACACGGTTAATATTACCTCCGAGTGTGATCTTTACTATCTAGTGCATCTCAGATTGAACATGCAAATAATGAGTGCCCTTCCGAAGCCCTTCTTATAACTAACACGACAATTTTCAACTTTAAATCTAAGAGCATAGAGTTCAAAATAAGATGTGGTGGGACGTGTAAACTTACGTGGGACAAGCTTGAAATGGGGCAAAGGCGCGCCGGATGAAATTGTTTTAAAAATGTCGGCCTCTGCGTTAGAGGGACATGATAACGGGGGAAAGTATTTTAAAAATACACTTCGCCTACTGTGTTGGGATATCCGAGTTTTTATAAGCAAGAAGAAGATATAAAAATAAATATTTTCTCTTTGTAACATAAGAGTTAGAACTAAGTAGAAAGAAAATAGATTAGATGTACCAAACATCAAGTTTAAGAGTAAGTGTGCATGCTTATTTCCCCACGGTTCAAAAAAGGGAAGTTGACATTCAGAATATAACAATTTTCACTCGTAAAATACAAAAGTAGTCGTCAATTTTTACCGTGTGATAATTTTATAAAAATCATTTAGGTACAATCCACAGCTAAGATAAAAGTTGTATATTTGTGTCGCATAGAATACTATAAAGAGCACATATCTATGTGTAAGTTATTTGCCATTTAAAAAGAAAATGTGTGGCTCATGTCACACTACGTGTGCGTCATATGCAATGTTTTATAAACTTACACAGCTTGATCTTAGCGAACACCAGCTTTCCATTGGTTATGCATCGTTCTAGTGTGGCTCTTACTTGACTTGATTCCAAGCTCTCGTTATAGCCAGTACACTCTACACCCAGTAACTAATTAAAGTTATAAATAGAAACAAAACCCCAATTCCAAATACGACCATTAAAATTCCCCCGCAGTCCCAATTCCCGAAGCCTGCGAAATATCGGCAACATTTCGCTGTCTCAACCCATAAATACACTATAAATAATACCATTCAACAACAAATATACAAAATAGCCGATCGCAGAGCGGAATATTTTATTTAACCGGCATATCGTAAGAAACACAGGTAACAACCCCCACCCTTCCTCCGGAGGGGGTGAAGTTAATTCACGCCACGTTCCTGGAGGGGTGGAGAGGGGTGGGGGGTTACAGATTGGCTCGTAAATACGAGACGTGGACCGCAGCCAGGGGGATTTTATAAATGAGTAATTATTTCGAAAACTACACGATTATTTAATCTAAGCTTCATCTTATTTTTTGTTGGTAAAATTCAATGTGTAGGGTAAGTTCGTTAGAGATGGCCGTAGTTTTTTTAAAGAGTCATAAAAAAAAAGATATTATATTTATAATCAAATTTTTATTGCCTTCATAATCTTTATTTATAGTTCATGTACAAACAAATACAAAGAAACTTAAAAACTATAACAATTAAAATTATGCTAGTACAATGGGTACTGCTTATCCCTTAAAGGGATTTCTTCCAGCAGCCCTGAGATCGGAGTGGTTGAAAGGAGGAGAGTGCAACTTCTGTACATATTTAAATATACTACATACACATACTACATATTTAATATACTTATATACATACCTACATATAATAAATCATAATAATAAATATATTAACAAACTAAATTTAAACATATAATATACTACATATAATACAATGGACATCATATCTTCACCTAAGTAAATTTAAATACAAAATAATAACAATAATACTTAAATGAATACAAAATATATTATGTTAAAGACAAATAGTATTCTCTTACTCGTCGCTTGAAACAAGATATCGTTTTACAATCACGAATATCTGAAGGAAGTGAGTTCCATAGTCGAACAGCATGTACAGTGAAAGAGTACGAGAAGAAGTCAGTGGAGTGTTTGGGTGTGGATAGGAGGGATTTTTTGTGTGCTCTGCAGACAGCGTCTTCAGGATGTTCAAAGGAAAAGCGCTGCCGCAAATAGGATGGGGAATTGGGATTGTGAAGGACATTGTGAAGGAGACATAGGATGCGCGTGTTCCTACGGTAGCGGATCGGGAGCCAGTGTAGATCTTTGCGAAACTGGGACACGTGGTCATATTTCCTTAAATCAAATATGAACCTAATGCACAGATTTTGCAAACGCTCCAGTTTACAAAGAATATCTTCCGTAGCATCCAAGTAGCAAGCATCGGCGTAATCGATGATAGGCTGTATTAGAGTCAAGGCTAGGATTACTTTTGTTTTAATGGGAAGGAAAGACTGTAGGGATTTAAGGGTATGGAATGAAAAATGTACCTTGCGGCTTATTTCATTAACTTGGGTATTCCAGCTAAGGCTTGAGTCAAGATGGACACCCAGGTTTTTGACAGAATCAGTAAGAGCAATTGGAGTTCCATCTAGAACGACTCGTGGAAGCGTTGCATAGTCAAGTCGGCTTTGGAAGTATTTACTACCTATTATAATTGCCTGACTTTTACCAGGGTTTAATAGTAGACCAAATGACTCGGCCCAAGCAACAATTCGACTGAGGTTCTCATTAATAAAGGAAATAGCGAAATGGAATCTTTCAAAAATCAACGACAAATTAAAATTATCATTAAAAAAACATAAAAAAATATATTAAAAAGAAAAAAATAGGACTGGCCAACTCTCCCATATATATCAGTGTGTGTTGGCCATAGGCATACGGGACAGATGGCCACTACTCTTCTTGCCTTTTCCCTTTCCTTTTTTAGATGCTGTTGCATAACTTTGTTCAGCTTTTTGCTTGTGTCCACATTTGGCACACATATTGTCAAATGCGGTACAATTTCCATGTACCCGTAAGTCACAAATGACGCATTAAAGCCAATCACCGCATCCAGGGCAATTGTCAGCCTCATCTGCTATTTCTTCCAGCATAATATCACAAAATAATGGTACCTCTTCTTCTGAACTACGTACAGAATCTTTTTTGATGGCTTTTCTTTTCCTAACTGTATTTAACTTATTATAAACTAGTGGCCGCCCGCGACTCCGTTCGCGTGAAAGTCGGTTTCCCGTGGGAATGAGATGTTTTCCCGCGGTAAAAAGTACCCTATGTGTTATTCTGATATATAATCTATATTACTGTAAAGTTTCATCCAAATCCGTCCGGTAGATTTAACGTGAAAGAGTAACAAACATCCATACATCGATACATACATCCATACATCCATCCATACTCACAAACTTTCACGTTGATAATATTAGTAGGATAATGCTTTTTTTTGTCATGCGCTAACAGCTATTCTTTAGTATTTATTTGGCATCCATAATAAAATAAAAAAACTATGGCATACATTTAAATGACAAAACTTATATGGCCATCCCAACCTGAATCATTAAGGCCATCTCTCCTACTTTTGTGCGGGAGAGATAGCCATACAAAATTTAAATCTTCGAAGACCAAATAAGCAACCATTTTGAAGTTAAGATACAGATAGAAACGTGTTATGTCTGCAAACTCACAAAACATCAATATTCAACATAAATTATATTGTTACACCACGTTAGATAAACCAACAATAAAACTTTTGAAGTAATGTATACAAACAAAGCTTATTTACTTACTTTTAGGATTTTTTTATTGCGGATATTGTTTACGTGTGTTGTTCCCTAGCGTCGCCTGTAGAAAACTAAGTGAAACGGAACGTCATTTGTCGATTATTTTGTGAAATATTGGAATTGGTCATCTCTCCCGTACGGCCATCTCTAACGGTGTTACCCTATGCAAAACTGCGTTTTTTAAATAACTAGCCAAGAGGTAAGCGATATTCCAAGACAATTGCAACGACATTTATTCCAAGTAGGTACAGGCTGACAGCGCGCCATGTGTATATTTACCCGATCAAATGACTTTATTCGCAAGAGACGCGATTTCTGCGAGTCGTCACACGCTACCCAAGACGTTAGCAAGAAATCGTACGCGACGATTCTTACCTCGCCCCCCGCCAATTTTTGTGCCTAACAATTAACTACTAGTAAGCCACTTTCACAAATAGGAAAAACTGACTAAAGCGTCTTCGTGTCGTCTTCTTACCGGATTCTTATACTGGACGACCAACTAGATTTTCTCACGATGTTTTCTCTCTCCTCAACAACGTACATAATATGGAAATGACTTAATTACTAGAATACCTTAGTAGAGATCAATCCCCGAAACAGTATTGTATACAGTAAGCCTTGCTCCTTACCACACAAACTCCATTATCAGCATTAATTATAAAGTAAAATGCATATCACCAACGTTTTGTACAAAATTGATTTCAGAACTCGATTACAAAGCCTTTCTGTCCCCAGCGAACATACATGGTATGTTATTAATAAACATACATACACTCTGCATTACACACACACACATTTTCCCGTTTTTTCATCATAAACAGGAATTAACATACGCCATTATGCTGTAAAAAGCCTAATGGGCCCCGCTGTGTGATTTAGTGTGCGTCAAACTTGAAAGCTGTAGTGATTAATTAAACTGTATAGTTAAGTGACATGTAGTGGTTAAACTGTACATTAAAGCTTAGGGATTTAACTAGCGGCTTAATGTGTAAATGACAACAATAAACTTTTGTGTTCATAACCTCGAAGAAACAAAAAAGTTCTGTAATAAAAGAAATGACGACTGATTACAGAAATTGGTTTTGAAACCAAATGAATCAATTTCCTTTAGAATAAAAATCAAATCAAGTACCCTCCATCTTAAAACGGAAATTAACGAAATTCAAAATTACTGCGTTTTCTTCGCTGGCGGCAACGTAAAATCATTTAAATGTAATCATCGATAAAAGATTACAAAATCAATGTATTTTGAACTTCATCACGGTCTAAATAATGATTATAAACAAAATAACAGTTATTTAACATAATTACTGCATCCTGAAAACTAAATTCATTACCCCAAGGCTATTTAGCAGATTGTGCAATACCTACTTTATTGTTAAAGACTTAAGGTTGAAAACTGATTGTAAAATTAATACAACTGATACCGTTTGTTAAAAACTTCCTCAGGCTTTGAAGAATGTTTTTCTTTGTGCTCTTTTAACTTATTGGCTTTGATAAGAGTCGTAAAGAACGACCAATGAATTGTGTTAGAAACACAAAGTGCTTCCTGATTCGACAAATGGTCGTGTTTTATAAACGGAACCACAATTAAGAATTCGCTTTTATATGGATAAGGTTTGTGCAAAGTCTATTCATCCTTTTTTTCAGCTAAATAGTTGTTTGTTGTATTCCTGTTAGTAGGACACTATAGTCAGAGCAATGATTGTGACCAAAACCGAACATCTTAAATCTGTAAAGAAGATGCCTGTTTATTTTAACCCTACTATAGATAGTGGCCGCAAGCGACTCCGTTTGCGTGGAAGTCGGTTTCCCGTGGGAATGAGAAGTTTTCCCGCGGTAAAAAGTATCCTATGAGTTATTCTGATGTATAACCTATATTACTGTAAAGTTTCATCCAAATCCGTCCAGTACTTTTTACGTGAAAGAGTAACAAACATCCATACATCCATCCATTCATTCTTACACACTTTTACTTTTATAATATTAGTAGGATGGGTGTCTTATCACCAAGTTCAAGTAAGCTATGTGCTTATTTATTACCGTATTTCATAAAAAAACTTGCTCCACGTGAAAAATTTTCATAGACAGCTTTTGAATAGTGCGTTTTGAATCGACTATAGAATTTGGGAGTCTTCAATAAAATTCGTTTTTCCGAAGAATTTAATTTGATTCCCGTTAGAAAAAGGCAAAGGTACAGCAGTAGCCGTCTAGGGTAGATATAAATTTCCAGCCGAAGGGAGGACAGGTAGCTTGATTGGATTTTACCTTCTTTTTTCGCTTCAAAGTCAAGGATTGTAAGATTTTTAAGGGTTAAATTGATTTAGATACTGGGGAACCTATTTGGTAATTTGTACCAATATTCTCATTTTAAATTATTATCTCTGACATACAAGTAATCTGTAGCATGAGATTGACAGAAAATTAAGATAAATAATAAGTTTTCTGTACGAAATAGTATTCTAGAAATATATTACTCACTCGATAAACTTTTCTGACCTATTTCATCATATGTACCTAGAAAAAAAAACGATGATCAATCAACCGCTAGACTGCTTAAGTTACAATTTAGCCCCGTCTCGCCCCGGCTGTAATCCTAGCCCTGCTTGGTATTCGAACTGTGATCTTTTCATTCGTTAAGTCGGCCTGGGGTCTCCCAGACCGCTTGAGGCGCGTCGTGACTTGAATGTGGTGACTCTACCCACGGGTTAAAATTGACGACATAAAAAAAGTTTCGTAAAAAAAGGCTGTCATTTGTCAGTGCTGAATGTTTTAAAATATACTTGGAAAAGTCTAAAACAATTATATGCGGGGAAAAACCATTAATATTCAATAACATTTCCAGGAATAACCAGCTTTAATATTAAATTGAAAATACCGAACTGATATGCCGTCGGTGCTGCAAACATTGACTTAACGAGTCATAATGTTTTAAATTCAGTATTTCCCCCGATGCAGACTTCAGTGAGTGAGTGAACTAAGTGAATGAGTGAATGGAGCGGGTCGACTGTAGGTCGCCGGGGCGTCGCAAGGGTAAGGTCACCCGAAAATATTGTTTTTAATCTGCAGACGAATTGTTTTAATATTCATAGGAGTAAATATTTAAAAAGCAACAATGGAAGCTTATTTAAAAACCGTCTAGCATTTTGTGACAATATACACTTCATGTACGTTTGTTAAGGTTCATTTTGCATTAAACCAGCATTGAAAAAATTCATAATGCAAAAATATGCGCCAGCGTGCACTCAACATTACAAAAGTCATCAGGTGAATAGGATGCATAATTACATTCGCATTAGAGCATCCTTATCCGCGACCATTCACTCACTCATTCTTCCATTCACTCGTTCTTTTCATTCGTTGCCGGGAACGTGTCTCGTTTTATGATAGTTTTGTAAAGCTTCTCGCTGAGTTGATGAAAGGAATCTCTAAAGAATATAGCTGTAGTTTTACAGCGGCAACCCGTTTATTAACCCAGTTTAAAATTTATTTTGTTTACGGTCTATTTGAATTACCTAAGCAGTTGAAAGAATACTGTGACGGAGATAATAATAATAAAAGATTTATCGTTGTTTATTTTCAAAATCTTCGTCTTAGACCAAACAAAACTCAACGCAGACACGTCATTACAAAAACGGGCTATCGCAATTCCGCGCAATTCCGAGCCTACCAACAAACAGCTAAGAAACTGGGTCGAAGGAGCACAAATAAGACAAAGTTTTATAATTAATGTTGTACAATACGCCAGGGAACTAATGACCATCCCAAAAATACCGAACCTTCTAGAAATAACGTTATCTGGAAACTTTTATGAAGCGTCAATTGGATTGATCAATTCCGTGGACGGCGAGCGAGCGGCAAGGTCGAAAGAATGTAAGAACTAAGACAGCTGTAATTCAATTGGCAGCCATCTTGGATTGACGATGACGTCACGGGGCTCAGTAAACCTTTTCGTTTAGATTAGTATTGATGTGTGCAAACAGGAGTAATTGTGCTTGTTAACTAGTGTTTATAGGATATTTAATTGAAAAGGACATGTTTATATAGCGAGCCCCTCATTTTGCATAACGTCGATTGTCCTTAAATCGTTTGTCATACATAAATTGTCATAATTATCAATGGTCGAATGGTGAGCGGTCGGCGAAGCGCCAAAACCGAAGATCTTTCTTAATTAATAAAAAATTGATTTTTAGAGCATTGACCTAATCAAATCATATTAAGTCGCAAAATACCTAAAACTAATTAGAATTTCAAGTCTTTGGGAGCGAAGTCACAAACGTACACAAAGATATACAAGTTGGCGTTTCCATCACCACACCACTTGATAAAAATCAAACTTTTAACTTCAGAACCCGAACTAAGTAGTTGAAGTCTGTTTTAGATTTAACATACCTGTAGCATAAGCCGGTTCAAGGTCATCCTCGTCGTCCGTGTGATGTCTGCTGGATGCGCGTGAGTGCGTGTGCGAGTGATGCCCCACTCCCACGTGCACCGGCTGGATCGGCTGCTCGTAGTGTTTGTGGTGGTCCACGTAAACCCGATGGTGGTGGGGACACGGCACCGGCGGGAGGTAATCGGCCAACGTTCCCCCTCGAGTCAACGTCGAGCCAGCACTGAGAGTCCCCCCTCCCGAACACGAGGCTAAAGCACTTCTAACAGAGCCCAGATCAAGAGACGGTCTTCGAGAGAGTTCTCCGTAGCTCTCTCCAAAAAGCGCACTGGCAGGCACGGCGTGTCGTACTTCGTGGTGGTGCGAGTGACCGCCGTTCGACGAGGAGTGAGGCGACGCTGAATCCCGACTGTCTCTAGATGTGGAGGCTGTGTGGATGATGCTCTCGTCGTGCGTCTCCATCACCTCCCGGGCCGTGGGCGGGTTGGAGTGCACGTGGACCGCGGCAGTGCCGGCGCGCCGGGGACTGCGCCCGCGGTCAGGCATCACTGACGACGCGGACCAGTAGCCCCACGCCATGGCTTGGATCAGTCTTTACACCTGGATTAATTACACTCTTGGTAAAGGCTAGGTCAGTCTTTACACCTGGGTTACACTGACTTGGTAAAGGCCTAAACTCCAGTCTTTGATGGTGAGTGGCGGATTTTGAATCCGTGCGAGGTACAGTTGTAGCGAGTTTATATGGCTACTTAGAACTTTGATTGACGACAAAAACCATTAGTGTCATACTATTTAGCTTGAGTAGGGCTACGTTGTTTACGATTGTGCTATATTTAGATTGACCTTTTCTGTTTCTATATACAAATATTTAAGAGTATATAGTTATTAGTAAGTCTGAAGTAGTTAAAAACGTTTTTTATTTTGTTAAGTGAATTTTTTTAACAAAAGCATCTTTTTTTTCCCGACAAGTTCATAGAAGATCGCTTTACTTAGCGACAATGGCGCCATATCTCGTCATATCTTTATATTTCATTCGCGTAAGTTTACGCGACCTGATTGTGTGTGAATCGTGAAGCACATTTCAGATATACACATTTCCTAGAACACGAAAGCAAACACAAAGCTTTAAACACAATACTCTTTGGAAGCTTTTTTACATAATTAATAAAATTGTGTGTAAAATACTTAGATAATTTTAAGTCACTCAAATTTAAAAACTTAAGCAACTCATTACACCCGTCACCAAACAACCCATAGCCATAGGTACAGCCCAAATAGGTTGTATGTGTACAAATCAGACACAATGTTATCGTGTAGGTAATCGTATTTACGTCGAGCCAGTGGCTTCATTTCATATCTCATTACGTCGATAGCATCGGGTCGGCGGCGACGATTCGACCACGACTCACGATTCCGGATAAAGACGGCGTATTCAAACGAAAACATCTCGGGATCGCGATAAAGCGTATTCGTGTGTTATCAGATAAATAGACGTAGGGATGGGGGTAGGGTGAGTGAGAGTTTCAAATGCTTACTCATTGAGTCGATCTCGTTAATATAAGCTTAGTTAACCAGTAAAGTATATAATACTTAAAACGATGCCTTACCAACTGTTAGTAATTATTTATTTAAGCGATGTCTTAAATGTGGTTTTCGTAAAACAAACACATTGGTTCCTTTATTAACTAACATTTAAAATTTAAAAAACAGTTAATAAATTTTTAGAGTGGCCTCCTCCACAATATTACGATATTGAGCGTCTTAATACATCATCTCGCTCAGAAGACCATCTCTATCTTTAGCCGAATTTCGCCTCAAAACTCGGTGATTTGTTTACATTGGGAGCGTAAGGATTTACATTTGTGATTTCCCTTTGTCAAGATATCAGTGGTTTTCACGATAAGGAAAAAGAAAAAAGAAAACTTTTCCTTGTCGCCAACGTTATTAAAATCATACAAATTTTGCGTGTAAAAACCAAATTTTTAACTTTGAAAGATGTGACGTAAATTACTTAAGTGCTTCGAAGAGAAACATTTGCTGAATAATTTTAAAGACAAAGACTGGTTTGTATCATATTAATCGTATTTTGAAAAGCAACTGAATTCTTAATCTTTTAGTTAGACAGAGTCCACTTTATATTTAGCTTCTTTACAGGTAAACTGAAACGTTTATAAATTCCGAAATACCGAAACGTTTATGTAGACTACAACGTGATACGATGAAACTATAGAAATAATTAAATAAAAATATAATTTAATGAACCGACCGATCAGCTGTTGTGTACCAACAACCAGCTGAATCACAATCTGATTTAATTATCACAATAACAGTACATTCATGACATCAAGAATAATATTAACATACAGTATTGATAAATATTATCGAAATTGGATCAATACGAGTTTATTGTTTTGTTTTTTACTTTATTTATACGCCGTTTCGACATATTTTCAAATACCGTAATCATGGAAAGACACAATCGTTTGGCGTCTAACAAATTAAAAATCGATAAAGTTGAAAAACCACTTCATAGGAATTTTAATAAAAACCTTGCAAAAATAAGACTAAAAAAAAATACACCAACTTGTACACCTACCACTTTAGCATTACCGTCAATAAAAACAAAAACCAATCACCCAACATTGCCACGTACCCCCATTCGGCTAATTGCCGGTGCTAAACTTCGATCTACCCTCTATCGCCGTCAAATCGCTATAGTCTATCGGCCATCTTGTATCTCGATACGCCGGAGGTATATTCGGGAAGTGTTCAGTAACCGCATCCGGGTGTGCAATGGGTTAGCCCTACTTGACTGATATCTGACTAATATTATGGGAAAGTTTGTGAGTGTTTGTTAGGAAGTAGTTCACTTTCAGCACCCAGTTTTTCAGCACCTGCTCGTTCAGCACCTGGCCTAGTTCACTTTCAGCACCTATCAATATTTTTGGCAGGTGCTGAAAGTAGACACAAATGTATTTTTACATTTAAGTTAACTTTCAGCACCTACAATATAGCAGCCTAGTGCTGGCTGCCTAATGGTATGTTAGACATGACGATATTAAATAAAATATATCGATAAAAACCACTTGAACATGTATTTATATTTTTTCTACAAAAATCTTATTGCTTTAAAAGTTAGGTATTATCAACGACAAACAATTATACGATACTTATTAAGATTATTTTTTACATAATAAATATTTAATGTTGTTTCAAATGTTTATTATCTAATACAATGTTAGTAAAAATATCCTTAACCCTTGGTATATACAAAAATACAATTTAAAGGCTCTGTCGCTGGTAGCTGCACTCAAAGACTCGTATGTATTGGTACATTTTAGCCAGTGTCTTAGTGTTTTTATTCATGTGTTACGAGGTGATACTATAACTTTGTTTTGCTAATCCAGAGTACACATGTCTGTAATAAAAAAGCTATTCATTTTTTTCCAAGTATAAAAAAAGTTTGAACTATGTTTTATTAGTAATAAAATATCTTCAAGTTTTGCTGTTAATGTAATATTAGGTCTGAAGAACCAAAAACACAAAATCCAAAAGAGATTGCTATTGTTTTAAGAGTGCTACAGAAGAACTGTAAGCAATATGCTGAAATTCGGGCAAAAACTGGCACATCTAAATCCCAAAAAATTGCCAAAAAAAAAACTAATTAATATACTGCATAATAGAGGATACTGCATACAAAAGGGGCTGTATTTCCCTTGGCCACTGTATTGAAAAGCTGCGATTTTAATCTGATTCATCACATTATTATTTAAAGTTATTAATAACTTAAGATATGCGCCATCAATAGCCAGTAGCGAAAGAAATTTACTCATATAATTTGCAGTAAGGCACTACTTTAACTTTGTAAGATTCACTCTATTATGCCCTTTTCTGTAATATCATTATTATGCACGAGTGAGTTATAGATCGGTTTATGGCCCTGAAAACGATGTGATAAAGCTCACTTTCTTAGCAAGTGTGTTTAAAATTTGGTTTAAATTGCATTTGTTGCTGTGTAGGAAAACTATTTATGCAAAATTTTATAATTGTTTTTCCTCGCGAGTGTGTTGAAAAAGTGCGTATGGTACTTGTGAGCAACATGTTCATTATACACTTGGCTGATTTACTACAACCCTCAGCCTCGTGTAAAATGAACTACTTTGCACACTTGTATCATAATACATAATATACTTATATGGCGACTGATAAAAATAGAATGAGTTATTGTATCTTAAGTATCGATTAAAGCTGATTTGCTAATATATGTTGTCAGAAAGATAAAATTGATACATTGATAATAAAGAGTTGTTAGTAAGTTGAAATTTACAAATGTGTTTTTATCGATATAAGGCAGCCAGCACTAGGCTGCTATATTGTAGGTGCTGAAAGTGAACTTAAATGTAAAAATACATTTGTGTCTACTTTCAGCACCTGCCAAAAATATTGATAGGTGCTGAAAGTGAACTAGGCCAGGTGCTGAACGAGCAGGTGCTGAAAATCTGGGTGCTGAAAGTGAACTACTTCTTTGTTAGACTTGCACGCATAAAATACAAAACGAATTGGAATGAAACAATAACTGGAATACACTGGGCACTTTTTACCGTAGGAAAGTCCCCCATTCCTACGGGAAAAGACATTTAGACCCCCAGCTAGGTAGGGCGGATAGCTAGTATAACACTACAAATGTTTAGTTACGCTGTTTGTGTGTTAGTTACGCTTGCACGCCTCAAATAAAGAACCGATTTTCTTGAAATTTGGTTTAGCGATATACTAGACCTTGGCAAAGGACATAGGCTACTTTTTATAACAAAAAAAAATCGAACTATTTAAAATAGGAGATTTAGTACGGAAGTTCGTCATTTTTCAAATTTGTGAAAGACCAATATTAAGTTACCGTTTGCAAAGCTGCGGTCAAAAAGCTAGTTGCTTATAGTTATGCAATGTTACTTCGGAATTCTGGGCAGATTCGTGGAGCCAACCAATTTGCGTTACCAAATTGAAATCTGATAAGGAAATCAATTGTTTAAATCGTGTATTTAGGGTTGAGTAGGGTCTTCAGATAGCAAGAAATATAGATGCTGTATTGATTTGGTATTTATAGATAGTTTCCGTTTGGATTGCAGGAATCTTAGGTTAGTTTACGCTTGAAGCAATTGTAGTTCGGAAGTTAAACTAAATGAACACGTAAGGTTCAGAATATTATGTAACCTTACTACTAATTTACTACGCTGGCTCAGCAACTATATTAAAACGATATAAGAAAAAGATTTGAATAAATTTTGGTCATAAAAAAGTTTTGAATAAATGTAATAATCCGATGAATTTGTAGTTTTGTTGAATACTTACTTAAAGAAAAAGTTTTAATCGACAGAATAAAAGAACACGATTTATATGAACACATCACACTCATCTATAAAAATAACTTAATTGTTTTTGGAGACTTCAAAATTTTACCTATCAAAATTACAAAATTCGGGTATTTTCCATGCCATGAAGCCTCTTAGTACACCTTCAAGTATCATTTATGTAATTGTTTCTTAAATTAATACAATTTTCTATACAAATAGGCTTTTACCTACGAAATATTAGCTGTACACAAACAGAATTTTATGGGTTTGTTAAATACCAATAAATATGTATTTTTTGTCTATAATTTTTAACTACTATTTTGTACAATACCGTTTAAAAAATAAAAAAATATTAGTTTTTTACGTATTGTAATTAATATGATATACAGGGTCTGTCGTAATGAATGGATAACCCGTTACCTACAGTTGATCCGGATGTGAGGCTACAAGAAAATGGTGTCTTCTTGCCAGGGTTGTCAACCATAAGAAAATGGCGTAGACTTTTAAACTTTTTTATAAATTTCCCAATTTTTTTTATTTATTCTGCTGCCATTTCTTCAAATTTTGATGTATTTGTATAATTCTTTTAGTATTATACTGCTGAAGACGTGTATTATGTAATTTAAATACAGTTTTAGGTGTTATTCACGTTGAACATTATCAAAATACTCATTTTAAGAAAAAAAAATCCAATTTTTTTTCTTTATGTTAACTTTTGATCATCTCCTGTGGAAAAAAAAAGTATGACGTTATAGCTGCCCATGATCTCAATAAATTGTCTAGTATGTGTAGATTCTAAAAAGGTATAACGATGTGTACTTTACAAGCAACATTAAGTTACAGGAGCGAGAACACTAATCAAGGTCGGAATTTTTATTTTTCATGTTATGTAATAAATGGTTGTAAAACTTCGTCATAATGATTTTATTCTATCAAGATACTCTGCACAAACACTATCGGGCCACTAATAGGATATTCAGCAGAAAACCCGGTTGTTTTTGGGAAAAAAAATAACTTTACTTCACGATAATAATGTAAAGAAAATGTACTAATGAAAATTGTTGTGCTCTAATAGTTACATGCGACAAACATGTTGCGACAAGTTTATTCGAAATTGAAACGGATTTTAAAAATCGAACAAAGACCACATTACAAAGAAAAGTGGAAAAATTTGAAGGAAATCGTCCTTCCATAAATGCATTGTGCACTCTAATGAACACACGGTAATCAGGATGTCGCACATTTGGATATCTTACACGATAAACACTAGCAGCTCTATTGGTGCTGCCATTACGTACACCGTAAATGTAATGCATGTTCGCGTATTCGGCCGGCGTGTACTGTTGCGGCATGATACACAAACTACACAAAAACTTTTCCAAAACAACAAGTTCAATCGATAGCACAACACAATGTCCGTAAATGTGAGCAAAGTCATCAGTATCACCACGTTATCAAGTCCAAATCACAAGGAAAATCATAGTCAAATATTAGAAAGCAGTAACAAATTGACGAAAATAGTGGCCCCGATTCTCAAAACACTCTCTAAAACTAAATTAAAAATATCGCTGTCACTTTCTCATGCTTCGTATTAGAACAAGACACGCACATTGGTCTCACTAAATTTAGTCCACATCATTGTGAAATTGAACGAAATGCGCTGAGGACTTGCCTAAAATTGCCTACGCCGTGTCATATTGCACGTACATTTTAGTTTGACAGTACTAAAATGATTACCTGTCTCTGTCTTATTGATGTGTAAGTGACAGCGATAGTTTTAGTTTAGAGAGTGTTTTCAGAATCGGGGCTAATGTGAACAAAAGGACATGCGATGGTCAAAATCACACTGATGTGATGAGTACCCTTTTCTTTGTAATGCGGTCTTTGTTCGATTTTTAAAATCCGTTTCAATTTCGAATAAACTTGTTGCAACATGTTTGTCGCATGTAACTATTAGAGCACAACAATTTTCATTAGTACATTTTCTTTACATTATTATCGTGAAGTAAAGTTATTTTTTTTCCCAAAAACAACCGGGTTTTCTTCTGAATATCCTATTAGTGGCCCGATAGTGTTTGTGCAAAGTATCTTGATAGAATAAAATCATTATGACGAAGTTTTACAACCATTTATTACATAACATGAAAAATAAAAATTCCGACCTTGATTAGTGTTCTCGCTCCTGTAACTTAATGTTGCTTGTAAAGTACACATCGTTATACCTTTTTAGAATCTACACATACTAGACAATTTATTGAGATCATGGGCAGCTATAACGTCATACTTTTTTTTTCCACAGGAGATGATCAAAAGTTAACATAAAGAAAAAAAATTGGATTTTTTTTTCTTAAAATGAGTATTTTGATAATGTTCAACGTGAATAACACCTAAAATTTTATTTAAATTACATAATACACGTCTTTAGCAGTATAATACTAAAAGAATTATACAAATACATCAAAATTTGAAGAAATGGCAGCAAATTAAATAAAAAAAATTGGGTAATTTATAAAAAAGTTTAAAAGTCTACGCCATTTTCTTATGGTTGACAACCCTGGCAAGAAGACACCATTTTCTTATAGCCTCACATCCGGATCAACTGTAGGTAACGGGTTATCCATTCATTACGACAGACCCTGTATAACTTGAAAAAGAAGCACGTAAGTATAACAACAAATTGTGTAAAGAAACAAGAGAACAAAGTTATTTAATAAAGTAAGATAGTCCGAGAGCTCGGCGCAGTCTCGTGGTCCTTTCGGAGTTTTTCAAGGGACTCGCTAAGTTGCTTATTGCTGAGCTAAGATACTTTTAGGTTTTTATTAACTAATGGAAAACATAGCAAACAACGTAATTATTATTAAAGTTAGAAATATACAATAAATAAATCTCCAGACTAACACACCAACTTTGTGGCCCTAAACTAAGAAGAGATTGTACTATAGGTACCACACAATGGACTAGGTAAGACACGAGCCAATTTCGAAAAACCATTTTGCCGAAATTGGCCCGACCCGGGGATCGAACCCGGAACCACCCGTTTAGCAGTCCGGTATATATACCGCTGCACCACAGAGGTCGTCAAATTAAAAATAAAAAGAATAAATCTGCAAGCTACAACAACTGCGTCCCTAAAAAACAAATCACAAGTTTTTATTGTCACATATTAAACTATGTAACAAAAACACTTAGACACGAGATAATTTACAAAACACTATAAAGTAGTTGTCAGGTCCTACGTAGTACGTACTGACCGGTATACTTAGCACTGCGCTTCGAGTACTAGGTCAACATTTCATTTGAATTGTGATAGACGCTTTAGGTCTTATCACTTAGTTACAGAGTCTAGTTATCAAAAAACAAATAGAAGTTGACGCCTTTATCTCCCCCACCGGGATGTAAAGAAACCAAATTTGACACCCTCCACCTGTCAAAGTGACAGTACAATTAAATGATAGTGACAACAAATTTACTGTCAAGCACCAATTACAGGCACGCACAAATTGACGTTTAAGGCAGCGGCTACGGGACGGCGGAAAAGCGGTTTAGATTTTAGGAATAAAATAGCCGTGTAATTTTACAGTGAATTTACATTGTTGATTTTTTTATTATATACCTTTTCTTAGTGTCCTTTTATATCTAGGATTCTTTTATTTTGCATATTACAAGTATTTTTTTACATTTTAATTAGTTAGCCTTTTTAAAAACCTTGCACTTTATAATTTTATTTATTAAGTAAACAAAACCCTATGGAAACTAAATGCCTACTCTAATGTGAGTTTGAAGCGACTATTCTTGGCACAGTTTTTCGTTTAAGACTTACAATACTATCCTAACATACATTTATTTTATTTGAAAAAGTAATAAATAATGAAAAAATTAGTAAAGCTTCCGCTAAGTAAGTCTAAGATCTAACCGTTACCAATAAACCAAACTCAAATAACCTCATTGTGTGAACCTTGAAATTCTTCACAAATTGGTTATAATTTCTTAATGAATTCGTGTCACGATATTAAAAGTGGTGGTTTTCAAGTTTCCAGTCCCATAACTCCGATATTTGTTTATTAGTTTTGTAAATAATGATTATAAAATTGTAACAATTATTTTTGACCTCAAAATGAAAAAAAACATCTCCAATTTTAATAAATAAGTCCGTTTTATGTTAATGTAGAAGTGCTTTTACAACTCTGATTACTAAAAAAATCACAGCATGCCAGGTTTTTTATCCCAACATTTGTTTTTCTATGCAACAAAGATACAATGTAATATACTCCAAGAGTGTTACAATACTTATAAGAAAAATGATATAAAAAAGTTACACTATAAGATATATTTTTTAATGAAAAAGTTACACTAAGCTCTTGGCGTTATGGACATAAATTTCAGATTTATGATAGCCAAAAGTATTTTATAAACCAAGTAATTTATTATCAAATATTTTAGTTTTCTGGATAACTTCCAAAAAATTAATATTTTCCAAACTGTAGATTTTCATAGGTACCTAACAATGAAAATAATTAATGGAAATCAAATATGCCTGCCAAGTAATTATATTTATTCGTTTCGAAGTTATAATTTTTCATCAAGTTAAAATACGTATTGTGATTATCAGTAGGACACCGTCGTGCATTCACTCTTAATGGGGCGGTCCCATGGTGCGCAAAACTCCGCACTGCACACAGAAATTTCATTCAAGAAAACTTTAAGTCTATTTTCGCTTACAAAAAACAAACTTTAGGTACTATGAGCGTGCAATCACGCACCGTGTGTCTTATAAATAAGTACTATAAGAAAAGAAAGTTTTTTTTTATTTAGTTGTGCAGAAACAAAATTAAAATTACACAAACCATAAAATAAACAACCCAATCGGTAACTATCTCAACATGAAGTCATTAGGCGAGTTATTTCCAATCAGCATAATACTACCATTACCTCTTTCTTTTTTTTACTCAAAAGTTTAGGAAAACTGTAGCCCAGCTTGGCAACACAAAACGAAAAAGTGCTCACAGTCCATTAGCTAGTTACCCTACAATAGAGTTAGTACCACGACCCAGCGAACCGGGGCGGCTTTCACAATAAATTACTTCTTATTCTTAACTAAGAGTTACAAACTATGAGTATTATGAGTAGAATGTCATTGAGATTAAATAGATATTTTATGAAAATGGCGGAGATCATTTTGGTTGAATCGTCGTTTAAAAAAGCTGCCGTTGTTGTTTAATCTTTACTACAGCGATTAATTTATTGTAAGAAAGAAACAAATTTGAAGATAACGTTCTAAAAATGAAGGAAAGTTTCGTCAATATTTTATCTACACCTATTTTTATGTCAAGCTGCCCTATTAAATTAACTCATTTTTCAAATTAAATGGTAAACTTAAAAACTTTTCGCAGACCAGTCGCCTGTCAATTGCCATAAAAACGCTACAAAATAAAAGAGCATTAGCCTCGTCAACCACAAATCTGCCAGCATAATGCGGCTTATGATACCCAATCATCGTTTCAATCTTCTAATCTCATACCTTTAATATATTTTTATTTCATTTCGCCAACGAAGAAAAAAAAACAGCGAGAAAATCATCCGATAAGTGCCTTTGAAAGCTGCGGCGGAAAGAATTCCTTAGAAGAATCATTAATTAGGAGGAAGAAGTCATTAGTGGCTATTAAATAACTTAAGTGGTCGACGCGAATATCAATTTGTTGGAGAGCGCGGGCGGCGTTGAGAAAGCGTTGGTATGACGTATTTTTAAGGTCGTGGGGTAATATTTTAAGGGAAGTAAAGTCGGTATCACAAGGATTTTAATAATAACAGTCCATGTGTTGTTAAATTTATTATGGCAAGGGTTAAAAACTTTTTTATTATTAATTAGAATTTTTTGCGAGTTTGATGATACTATGCTATACGCAATTATTTAATTAAATCGATTTCAGTTTTATTTTCAGGTTCTGTAAACATTTAAGCAGCAAACCCCTTTATTTCCCACCCTAACATCATCAACAAAATTGTTGCGTCTGAGAAAGTACATTTTAAAACTTTGTAATATTTTCTGCATGCATAAATTTCTCATAACAAAAAGGAGTTTTAATTAAAAGAGAATTCACTATCATTAATAATACAAAGCAAAGTTATAAGCTGTGTCTGTTTGAATGTCTATCCGCAAACTCCTCCCAAACTACGAAACAGATTTTAAGACGGATTGCACCATCATGAAGATCATTTTAACAAACATATGTATTTTAATAGAACATTATACAAAGTAATGAAAAGTAGTTTTTAAGTGTTGAAAATAAGAAAATTTAGCTATGACAACCCTAATTTTGTCAGCAGATGGAGTTGGCAATACAATTTTTTTTGTAACCTTGATGTTCTTTCTGTGCACATAGTGTTTTTCAAATAAAGTTAATTACTGTATAATTCCTATCATCTTCTTATTAAATCGCCCATAACCTAATATTAAGTTTTTTTTTTCCATCCAATACCTCAAATGTTACTACTTAGAACCAAACCTTTTTTTCTACTTTTGAACAAGTAGTGTAGTAAGAGTTACAGACAAGACTTCAGACAGAAGATGAACTTGTTATGAAAATTACTATTAACAAACTTATTTCTCCGGACCGCTAAACTTAAATTAATGTCAAGAAAAGTGAACTTAAATGTTTGGTATCTAATAACCTCAAATAGACAAGTAAAAAATAATTTTAAATTTGCAACATAAGTCCTTTACTTGATTTTGTAACAGAAAAACGGCTGGCAATTGATTATCATACTGAATGGTGCAACGATTGCTTCAATATGCGACTGCTTTTTATATGCGACTTTAATACAACCGCATGAGAATACAACCTAAATATGTTTCTGCCATTTACGAAAACTGTCACATCAGATAGAGAATAAACATATTTTAGCCAAGTGTGCTTCCAGGTAAGTGTGTTACAACAATCTATATCGTAAATAACTTCAAATTATACCCCCGAATAGTTACAAGAATGATAAATTGTAGGTGTAAAGTATTAGCATTTGATTACCGGTTAGGGTAGGTTTATATAAAGGTAATAGTGGGTTAAGGCAGGTTTATAATATAAGTAATTACAGTCCAGTACAGGGGCATAGAGTTATGGTAAATGGGGTAGTAAATATGTCACCTTTTATGGTCTTCGTAAGGTAAAATATTATAGAGAGCTTTAGGGATGGTTACGTATGGAAAAATGAAGAAGAATTTAAGAATTGATGTCTATTGTTAACGAAAAGAAACGAGGAAACTGAGACATGGAAAACTTCTTAGCTAAACGTAAGATATCAACATTCAAATCGAAATAAGAAGATTACCATATAAAAATTAAGTGCTTTTGAACGTTTTAGAACAACGTGTTCTTAATCAGAGAAGGTGTTACAATCTAAGATAGCAGCGCACACCGTCGCGACTTAGCAGTTTTAAGGTCAGTCGAGCTGGCTACGTGGAAACCGTCGCGGGTGGGCTCCAAGGTACCCACCAGACCACACCACCGCTAATACAACCAATGACACATTATATATTTACTTTTTTAGCACACACTCAATCTAGCGTTCGACACGCCATGATAAACAAGCTACAATCGATATCCATCGCGTGCGAAAGGAGAAAAGGCCATTCGGGTTCGACGCCGCACAAGCTTACTGTGTTGTATGCAAAGGTGGTCGTGTGAACTTCCACCAGCCGGAGGTAGTGGATAGCGGTCGAGTCGCCGCCGAGGGACCGCGAACACGTGCGGCGGCGGCGGCGGCCGGAGCGGCACTGACTGAGCCCGGAGCGCCCGCGCCTGCGCGCTCGCCGCCCACACCATCGATGTAATATTAATCTCGATTAAAAAAAAATAAAACCCTCCAACCGGCCAGACACAATCGGAGTGGAACCTCCTTTACTAAATCGACGTCGGACAAAAAAAGCAAAGATGTTCGAAGGCCGGTTTAGATTTGGTGATGGAATTAGCGAGAATCCGGATCAATCCGGGCGTAGTGGTCGCTCGGGCGTGTTCGGGCGCGCTCGGCGGTGACGTCACGCTACGCAAGCGCGGCGACAGGTGGGCGCAGTGCGCTGCCTATCACATGATTATGACATTTCCTATTTGATTCGAGCACCCGAATAGTGGAAATTGGGTGAAATTGGCGACGATCCGACGCGATCGCGACCCGACGGCGATGCGATTTGCGGTTGCAATGACTCGTTGTTGCAGACCGCGAGTCAATTTAGTGAAAGGATTAGCTTGTATAGAGTTTTGTCACATGTTTGTAACGTTGTAGTTTCCATGCAGCTTTTACACTAATTTAACTTCTCTATTTTATTTGTCTCACAAATATCGTAAACGGAGAAGTGTGTGGATATTTTTGGATGGTTGTTACTGCCGCACAAATGGCTGAACCGATTTGGATGGAATTTGTATAAACTTAAAAACTAATCTTAAAATAACACAACACCTAATCTTTACCACACAAAAATAAAAATAAACTTACGGGCAAAAATATTAAGTCGCCTGTGAAACCGCACGGCGGAAAGCCAGCAACCAAACTTAACAGTGCTTACCCTCCCATTACAACAAGACCTTCCCTAGTTAAAGTTGAACCGGCTAGTTAACTATTTCCCTTCAAGCAGGCATCAGTAACAAGTCAGGTCTCTCGTGAAGCACCACTTGGCTGCCTGCCATCGCGAACAGACAGAACCCGCAATATGATAACTGCTCAGAAAAACTAACCGCCTTATTAGGGTTCTGTAGCGAAATGGTAAAAACGAGACCCTATTAGTAAGACTCCGCTGTCCGTCTGTCTGTCTGTAGCCAGGCTGTATCTTATGAACCGTGATTGCTAAACAGTGTAGTAGTTTCATAAATGATGTATTTCTGTTACCGTTATAACAAATACCAAAATAAAATTAGGTATATTGAACGGGCGTAATTTTTAATCGTTGTACTTCAGGTGCGCAACGTAAGTTCGACTCGCACTTGGCCCGTTTTTTATAAACTATTGCAAACCTATATTAGTAATCAAAATGTCTCAAATCCCCTTTGGGTTTTTCTTAACACTAGTTTCAGTCTAATTACCATGTTTAAACAGTCCAAACAAAAAAACAACATACCGGCCTAATTGAAAACCTCCTCCATTTTTGGAAGTCGGTAAAAATCAGAACGAAAGATTTAAACCCCCGCCTTTAACAAAACACCGATAAACGCCAATTAACCATCCACCAGACTGCACAAATCACACGTAATTAAACTAAATATACCTTTAATCAACATCTTAATTACACAAATAGGTCACGATCCACCCCCTTAATTAAGGGTTGAAATTAAACGCCGACATCAATCCCCAACCCTTAAAAAGCACACATTTCAATACGTTTACAAAGTTACATAAATAATAACTTAAATAACTTGAAAGTGTCATAAAAATGTATTGAAAACAACTCCCAGCTTACTTATTAGGTTAACTTAAAAAGTGACATCCATTTTGAACTTTCAGTTATGAGTGATAAAGTTGAAATTTGTTTGTGATTATGAGTGTCCAAATAAAAATTGTTGATTATAAAGTGAACGATAATAACAGACAGCCGTGTTGTCGCGATGTTAACTTTTAACTGACTCAGTTAAAGTTTAAACGTGACAAAATTTATTAAATTTGGTTTTTGTGATTTGTGATTTTAATATTATCTAAGGCTGATTATTGACAGACTCTAATATTATAACTCTAGGTATTATAATTTTATTGAGATTATTATAATTTAAGACTTAGGGAATCAAATTAAGCGTTTTTTATTATAAATGTATTTATTAAGGCTATGAAAAATGTTTGCCGGGCTCAAAGCATGAGTTTGTATTCTAATCTCCATACAATATACTGAGGGAGGCGGTAGTAACTGCCTGAACATATAAATATAACACACCATAGCATATAAACAACATTTTTCATAACTTTCTTTTATAATAAAATTATTTATATAACATGTAATTAAATAATAAATTACTAATTATAAAAGTCCCGACATATTTACAGTTCGCTGCTACGTGCTACGAATGTTACACGCGCCTGCTACGTGCTACGTCGTAGCAGCTACGAGAAGTGCATTTTATAATTAGTTGCTTTTTAATGCCAATGTTTTTGCTAAAAAAGGAATAAAATGGTGGAAGTTAATTAAACATGTTTTGGTATGAAGTCGCTATCAGTGTTTGTATGTATGTACATCCGCGCCAGCTCCTAATTACAGATTTTGCTACGGTTTTCATTTGGAAATTATAATAAAATGATTAGTTAAATATTTTTCATTTAGAAAATGTTTATTAAATCAGCAGATTCATCGTTATATTATTTGTTACACTTAAAAGCCGTGATCAATGTTATATCCTTAGAATATTTCGTTAAATATTACAAAACATAACGAATACTTCAACATTTTTTTAACAATTAAGTATTAAAAATTTCATTAAAATTATCTTGCCACATTTTCTTCTAATGTACTATGTCTGTGTCGCTCTTAGTGCCGCCGTCTCGCTCTAACACATGTTCCAAATTAGACGTCTAGACTTTAGATGGTTTAAACTTTTGACCAAAGTGCGTTATATTTTAGTTTTTAGTATCGTAAAATAGTTTTTTTAGTTCAAATATACCGAACAACAATTATTAAGCAGGATTTTATGTGGTATTGAATTTGTTAATATTTTGTAGGGTTATAATAAAGTCCAGTAAAAGAAAAAAAAGGTATGTATATCATATTTCTAAGTGTGTTATGTCTTTTATCTGGTTTTCGTTTTCATAGCAATATGAATGTCAATAAATATTTATCTCAACTTATTAAAATGTTAAAGAGTTGGGGAATGTTCTTAATTATCAATAAGTACAGGTTTTTTCCATTTTTTCTCTATAAAAATATTTTTTTTAATATTCTAAAATACAACATGTAACATTAAAAATCATACAAAATTAAAAACAGAAACCCTTCCAGCTCCCCATTTTGTCCGTCGCACTGAACCTACAGTTACCTACAGTTGTGTACCGGCGGAGAATGCGAGTAGTGCGAGGTACACAGAAATGCAATTATATTAGCAAGTACTCGGGGTTCTAAGATGCTGTTGCAGTGTTGTTTTATTATAAGAAAGGTTTTTGCTTTAATGTTAATAATGAATTATATATAGTATACTATAGGTACTTATATTAAGTTTTACGGTTTGTGCCAAAAATTTTTGAAAATCTGTTACGAGAAACAAAACTCGGACTTAAATATTAATAACTAGCAATATTCCATATTTTTTATGTCTGGGAATCCATTCGGTCCTTCATAGAATATTTTTAAAATGTGACCTGCACAAAAATCAAAATGGCGACTACTTACTGCTGTGTACACCTCCATCCTTTTCCTCCAGAAAACATAAAACACCACTGGACTTACCTGAAAACAAAAACAAAACTTTATTAAATACATGTATGTATGTATAAAACACAGCATTCACGCAACAATTAAACTGAAATACGTTTTATAGGTATTATAAATAGATAAAGTTTATGAGTTTGAATGAACGAAGTTATCGCAAAAAAACATGCCAAACGCAATTTTATATTCAATAGTTTAAACAATCATTGATGCGAAGCTATAAACGCATTATCTTGTGAGTATGTGTATGTGTCTATTACTCTGTCACGCAAAAACTACTAAAATAGAATCATAATCCACAACCACTTTTAATCACGGCCTCAGTTTTTCACAACTACCGTCAACTTCAGTTCAACGTCAGACCGTTAAGTACAAGTTGAATTTCGAACCGCGGCTGGTGGAATCACTGAAAGCCGGAGTCAATGGAGCGAGAGGCCTCAACCTGACACGCTGTCGGGTTATCATATGTGGAGTGTAGGCACTACAGTTTAAATGGGAATTAAATTTTAAACCAAAGATTTTTTTTTGTAACTATTGTTGGAGTTATATATCATCACTAGTGGCCGCCCGCGACTCCGTTCGCGTGGAAGTCGGTTTCCCGTGGGAATGAGATGTTTTCCCGCGGTAAAAAGTATCCTATGTGTTATTCTGATGTATAACCTATATTACTGCAAAGTTTAATCCAAATCCATCGAGTAGTTTTTACGTGAAAGAGTAACAAACATCCATCCATCCATCCATCCATCCATCCATCCATCCATCCATACATCCTCACAAACTTTCACATTTATAATATTAGTAGGATTACATAGTATAAATAAATCCAAGTCGCTATTCTGTCTGTTTGTATGTTTGCTCGCTAACTCTTTTGGGATATTTTCTCATACAAATTTGTAAATAAAGAACATTAAGAAAAAGTAGTTTTAAATCAGCTAAAAACAATGTTTCGGGAACAAGTCGGACAAAATTACACCATTGCAAAGCGTGGACGGGTCGCTAGTTTTTTATAAATAGGTAAAAGTTTTTTTTATTTCATTATTTTAACTTCTTATAAGCCTAAGCTTAATTAGAAACAGCAGCTATACACGCTAGGGCGGGTCACTGTTTTGTTAAAATAGTGTTTTGAAATCCTAAACTAATCGCAAAAATATAATCTATATAAACATAACTGCAGAACGACTGTACCAAATAAAAACAGGTTTGAAATTTTATATTGTTAGATTTATAATCCTACAAATGACAGCATAGTTATGCGATTCCGATTATACCGAACACAAATCCTTATAAACCTTAAACAGGCGTCGTAAACCAAAGGCAACAAAGGCACATCCCACATTCTGCCTATAGCCACTAAAGGTAGGAAATGTTTCCATATGGCAGCCCTCAGATAAAAAGGGAAGACTCCTCCGCACAAATTACATCAACGCAGGGCGATATAAACAAAACGACAAACACATAAATCTGGGTACTGAGCCAATATGATCAATTGCTGAATACTGACTCCCTCCGTACCATGATTGCGGTTCATTTAAATTTTGTATTAATTTTATCGTTTAGCGTAATGTGCAATGGGAGTTGTATGCGTAGTATTAAATGAAATAGCAATATATAAATCGTTTTTGCTATGTAATTTCAAATCTTTCATATTCCAAAAATAATATTTCAGATCTTAAAATGAAAGTAATGATTCAAATGAGGAGGAACTAAAATATTTTATAATTTTTAGTATTCTTTATGATCATAATAAAATCCTGCCCAACAAATACATCTTTCCATAGATTCATAAATATCAAAAAAGTTTTTTCGATTAATTTCCTTCACCTATCCATTGCTGCCCTGAAGTAGGACTTTACACGTAATTTCCAACCAAATCCCGCAATGTACACCAAACCAGCCAAACTTTCCCCATATATTCATCTAGGTACAGTAACACCACCGGCATTGATCCAGTGAATTATTGTCCCTCTGTCGTACTAATGAATTCATTTCAATAGAGCTGGGTATGAATGACGAATTGAACCAATCAGCATTAGGCGAGTTAATAAGTTGGGGGTATTCAGAAAAATATGGACGAACTACTGAGAAATTAACTGAAAGATTTACGCTTTAATTTCTTGGATTTAAACTACATAGATAAAAAAAAATTGCTTCGAAACTCTCAAAACATCTCTCTTTCGTGCTCTTTGTTAGGTGCAGCTAGAATATTACAGTTTAATCATCCCACATTAATACTAGTCATTATTTTAACAAACCTATTTGAAAGTGGTAGGCACTATTACTTTATTTAGAGTTTGTCACTGAGCACATTTAAAACGCGAATAAACTATACAATTTCCGAGAACAACTGCAATTAAAATCCAATTGAATATATTTTTTTCACACCACAAAGAACCAATTTGCTTAAAAAAGGTCAATTTTAAGCCCGCCCCTACACCCGAATTGCGGTCTCCCCCAGTATAAATCGTCGACTGAAGGTAATTATCGGTGAGACACAGCCGCAGCGGGGGCCTAATAACGAATAAGTGATATCATATATCCTTTGATAAATTATCAGTTATCACGTAGGATCCTTCAGCATGGCTTTTTTACTTGACTACGGCAAAGGAAGGGTTATGTAAAACATGTAAAAAATTATTATGATTCTAACAAAATTATGTAACAAGTTTACTTAATACCAGCGATTTAACGACTGCGTGGCCCTTATTTCAACGGAAGCTCATATTTTAGGCACCACACAAATAGAGGCAAACCTATTTACATTCTGATACTTGCTAATTTTGGAAATAAGTTTAACTATTTTGGCCCACTTGAAAACTAAGCATGTGAGCTTAAATATAAAAGCCCAGTACCACTGCGCTACAAGGGTCATATGTACTGAGCATCACCGTATACACAGCAACAAAGTTTAAAACAATTGTGCATATCCTACTAATATTATAAACGTGAAAGTTTGTGAGTACGTATGGATGGATGCATGTGTGTTTGTTACTCTTTCACGTAAAAACGACTAAACGGATTGTGATTAAATTTTACAGTAATATAGATTATACATTAGAATAACACATAAGGTACTTTTTACCACGGGACAACTTCTCATTTCCACGGGAAACCGACTTCCACGCGAACGGAGTCGCGGGCGGCCACTAGTAGTAAAAAGCTTCTATTTTTTTATCACATACCCTAGAATCGCCCTCCAGGTGTAATTGTGCACGGCCGAGATAAACTACCCACATTACGTTAGATTTACGGTAATGATGTTTCAAAAATACTGCAGGTGGGCTCGACCGGTGGCTTCTACCTTTCAATTAAGAGGTTCATAGTTACACTAGTGGCCGCCCGCGACTCTGTTCTCGTGGAAGTCCGTTTCCCGCGGTAAAAAGTACCCTATGTGTTATTCTGATGTATAACCAACATTACTGTAAAGTTTCATCCAAATCCGTCCAGTGGTTTTTACGTGGAAGAGTAACAAACATCCTCACAAACTTTCACATAAATAATATTAGTAGGATAGTTCTGTATTATCAATAGCTAGTATGTTTTTTACTCGCTTATTTTTATGCATATGATAGAACTAGGTTGTCAATAAAATGTAGTAACCTTGAGGTAAATAGCAAATAAGTTTTCTTTAAATTGTGTAAAGAGAGACGCTACCCATGTTGGTTTACAACATCATAATGAAAACGTTAAACCCGTTACAGTAATTCACCAAAAAGTTATTTAATACATTTTACCCTTGGAGGTAACTTTTCCATTTAAATTTAGAAGCCATGCTAATTAACTCCAGGTATGGACTGCAGACCGACTTTTAACTGACTTCACGACGAACTTCCCGCTGGGTTCGGTTCGAGTGAGGTTCGCGCTTTTGTGCCATTGTGTTTGAGGTTGCGAAGCGATGGGTGGCAAATAAAACTATTTAGCGCGGGAACTTATTTTGATCTTTACAAATGTAATTAGTAACGAAATAATAAGTTAAGTCTCCATACTAAAACTATGTGGCCCTTAACTGAGCGTAAGATTGTTTTGTAGGTACCACACAGTAGACTAGGGGAGAACCTAATTAGTTACACCCAGACACGAGTGATTTTCTTTAAGTATTTTTTTTTTTTATAAAGATCGCTCTTCCGCAGAGGACGCCAAAACTATATTATTTTATGTGAATTTAAAATATTTTTGTAAGTTTTAACTCCATATTTATAAACCAATTTTAAACGTACATTATAAAAATATTATATCACTTTCAGCGATCATATAAGATTGACAGAGACGAAACATACCTATATTCGCTAATATAATATTGAGTGTTGTAATGAATGTGGGCAAAATATTTATTTTTAATAAGTAAGCATTTAATGTACCAATGCAGCTCTTGGTCGCAGGCCCCTCTTCTCCACTGGGCACGATGGGCACGTGCCCAGGGCCCCGCAATCAATTAGGGCCCCCTACTCGATTACCATACCACGGATAACATATGACCAAATAGTAACTCTACTCTCGTCCGAAAATCGAAGATTAAGAAGTACAATGCTGCAGGAGAGATTGAACAGTTTGTCGCTAATGTCGATAGAATGTGAAATGCTCTAAAACACAGATTTTTAAGATGTGATTAACGATTTTGCTCAATTAAAATCTACAAGGAAAACTTTTTCAATAAGCATAGATGTATGTGTAAGGACTAATCGTGGATGCAAGTTCCTTAGTGTGGATTAACATTATTCATCATATCATAATATCTATACTTCTATACTAATATTATAAAGAGGAAAACTTAGTTTGGTTGTGTCGAATAGGCTCAAAAACTACTGAGCCGATTTAAAAAATTCTTTCACCATTTAAAAGGTACATTATCCACGAGTAACATAGGCTATATTTTATTTTGGAAAAAATAGGGTTCCGTAAGATATTTGGGTTTTTCGGGCACAGATGTAAAAAATCTACCAGAAAAGTTACTGATAAAACCATAAATATTCTAATTAATTGTACATCTTATAAATAGGTATCTACCGAAAAGTCCGCGACACGCTATCGCCGGAGCCCAATATCGAATCCTGAATCCGAGAGTTGGGACAATCTGAGATCGTACACGATCTGCGGTTCGACTCCAACCTGCATCCCAATAACAATTATATGCAATCGATGTCAGTGATGCAAAAAGATCGTCCATCGATCTCTTCATTGTGAATAAAAAGTTAGTTTTACTAATATTTAAAAAGTTATGCCTTAGTTTTAACTATTAACTTGTCTGAAAATAGTTTAATATACATAAAAAAATACATCTTATGTAATTAGCTTGGAAATTGGCCGGATATATTTTTTGTCCTGATCTTTGCTGTTTTTTTGCAATAATTGCATTGTGTTTATAAAAACATTTTAATTTAATCGAAAACATTAATTTTGAATTACACATCTAACGGGAAGGCACATCCAGTAAAGGCACTTCTTGTAAAATTTAGATTTTAAAAGTTTTAGATCAATGTACGTTGCTATGGTAACTGATTTTGTTTTACATGGACTGACATAAAAAGTCACTCAAACAAAAGATCGAACTGCCCAATTCCGGGGTTCGCAAAAATTGATTCAAAGGATGTGTCAAAATTAATAGATCGGTTATTGGGATGATGGTTAGCACCATTTTCAAACAAATATGCTAGAAAAAAGATCGCTTGCTTCCCATGGATCGATTGCGTCTTTGGGTTGGTTCCACAATCTGGAGATCGTTTATTGAAACAGTTTTGAGAAAATTTGGCTCCCATTGATGGTCTTAGATGCCTAAAAATGGATTGAGATCGTATATTGGGCTCCGCCGTTAGCCTATCTATGTCGAGTGATGCACAAAAACCATTTTTTATTTAAATACCTTGATTTTTTTTGGACTACATTTAAACGCGTTTATTTTACTCATGCTTATTAAAATAAATTATTTCATCACTAAGTACCGTTTATGTAGATAATTTTTGGTCTTTGAATGATTGAAATTGGACGTTTGGTTTTGAAGTTATAGTGAAACTAGAGGCCACCCGTGACTTCGTTCGCGTGGAAACCCTTTATAACAACTTAATAATATTGTTAATAAGCCCTGCAGCGCCCTTATCACAGGCATATAGGTACTGCAAAGGGCTTTTTTTGTAGGGCTATCCTTACTATCACCATCATCATTATCATTATTATCATTACATAAATACATAGTATAAATCCAAGATGTCAATTCTGTCTGTTTGTATGTTTGTCCGCTTACTCCTCCGAAACTAAGTAACGGATTTTGATGAGGTTTTAGCGACATATTTTAGGGAATTTATTCATTTAAATTTGTACATATTTAAAAAAAGTCTTTAAGTTAGACAAAATGTTTCGTGATCAAGTCGGCCGAAAATACACTATTGCAAAGCGTGGGCGGGTCGCTAAAAGTATTATAAATGTAAAAATGTGTATGTCTGTCTGTCCGTCTGTTCGCTTCACGTAAAAACGGCTTAACCGATTGTCTTGATTTTGGAATAGAGGTAGTTCGACACCCAGGGAAGAAGAAAATACGATAATTTTACTGCGGGAAAAAGCCTCATTCCCACGGGAAAACCATTTAGTTGCGGGCGGAAAGTTAGTCTGTTATAAAGAAATATAAATAAAGCTCAAACTTTTCATATTTATGTTCTTTGTTTATTGTAACAAAATTGTGCTACGAGTATTTATGGTCATGGGGGCCCCAGTATCCTAATGTGCTCAGGGCCTCTAAGAGGTGAAAGACGGCCCTCCTTGGTCGTCCAGGTCACTAGTAAGTACGTAATAAATAGGAAATAAATCCGCCATCATGAAATTTCGAGCGCGTTCCAAATCTATATCAGTCACGGCTTCCAAATTCGAAAAATATCGTTTTAGAAAACTTGTGCATCGCTAAGTACCATCTCATATCGAATAGAAGGGAGGAATAAGTTTCAATATGTCATTCCATTATGCATGGAATACCAAATAGTTAGTTTGGTGTGTTCATGTTTGTATGGTTGCGTATTTATTTTGGTGGAGGCACGTAGGGTACGTTGATATACGATTTTTTTAAAGTGTCAATATTAGGTATAATATTTCTGTAACCGGGATTTTAATTTGGGGTTAATTTCGGTAGTTTCATTTAATTTTTACCGGAGGTTGACATTGAAAAGTTGATTTTAAAGGGATAGAATGTTTATTTAAAGGTAGTTTTGTCATTGGAATTTTTCAAAAGTCGAATTTCTATATTTTACAACTTACATGTAACATAACAACAAAACAACCTTTTTTTTTTCAAAACGCCAACACATTAATGTCTTATTTTTTATCATAATGTTTACACCAGTCTTCTATGGTTAACGTATAATTATTCAAAATTCCGTAGCCAAACTTTAGCAACACGAAAACAAACAAAAACCTCGAAACTCCATAATTCCTGCATCTAGTAACACGTGTACACGAATTACCATATCTACGTAAATGCATTAGTTATGAAAATTCCAACGTCACTAGACTAACTACATAGCGAGAATAGAAGCGGAGCGGAGGATGTAGCGATAAGCGAGAATGAATACTGAAGAGTTTAAAAAAAAAACTTTTTAAACCTGTTAAAATATTATTGTTAACAGCATTATTGCTATCTAAATCGTAGACTAATACAGTTAAACCCACCCAAGACTTGTCAGATAACCCAAAATCTTCTTTGAATAAGCAACCAAACTTAAATATTGAAGTAACACTTAAGTTGCTGGCTGAAAATAGACCATCATTACAAACCTCCTTGGAACTCTCTTGACATTGGCACCATAATCAATTGCACCATAGCCAAATCGAAAGAAAAACCTCTTTGCCAGGATTGTTTAAAAAAAACAAATTCCCCATTGCGGAGGATATCTGCGACAGTTTTTGCGCATAGTTCGAAGTTTAAATCTGGGTGGTGGCCAAATAGGTCATACGACACCTACTCATTGGTAAACGGCGAAAAGTATCATAAGTTTTGAAGAACTTAAGTAACATGGATATTTATTTTCAAATAAGAAAATACATTATAACAATAATACCCATAAGGGCAACTATAACAACCTAAAACTATTTAGAAAAAATGAAAAATACATATTTGCCGGCCGAATTGAGAACCTACTTTTTTCTTTTTATTAGAACATATTTTATTTAGGAAAAACATTATAAGTACAAAATGCGCATTTATTAAAAAACCAATGAAGTTATAATAAAACAATAAAGTATACACTGTAGCGGCCATTAGTGACGATAATTCGGGATCAGACAGGATCATAAACATTTAATACTACCTACAATTCTTCATTTTATGAGCATTCATACTTTATAGCCTTTCGCTTCTATTGATATTTAGTGGAAATATAGAGGTCGACAAAGTAAGCGAAGATGTACAGTCACGGGCAATAAAATGTGAAGACTGTGTTAATCTGCAACGCAAAAAAGGTACCTTATAGAGTAATAACACAGATTTAAATTACATATAGGTATACTACCTACATATTATAGTTATAAATTCGAAAGGGTTGACACGGTACTTTCTTACTTAACTATACTACTACGTTTTGGAAAAAAATGTGTTTAGATTATTATTTAATTTGTGCCCAAGGAAATCTAAAGAAATTTTAGTGTAAAATAGTTGTATTTTTGAAACATGAGGAAACAACATATGGCGAAATATGACAGTTATTCTGCAATTTATTTATAAACAGTAACAAACAAATGAGCACATACAATAACATAGAATCTTATCTCAATCCAAATTTGATATAAACTTGCACGTTAAATTTCTACCCACGCTCATAAATAAATAAATAAAAAGGCATTCGTGAAATATGATTCACCAAAACATAAATCAAAAGCCACGTACATTGAAAAAAAAATAAAAAAACTGCAACGTAAGCTTTCCGGCGCCCGTTTCAAAATACTAAACACATTCGATGCTGATTCCAAATTTAAAAAATACCTTGCCAAACGAACCATGCCGTTACATAACGCTCTGAATAAAAAAGAGGCATTTCGGTAATGGAGCGTAGGTACAGAGATAAAAGGCGAAAAGTTACACACACCCAAACATCCAGCCAAATTAAAATTAATATAAACGGAGCGATTCACGAATGTAAGACATGGCGTTGTTTACGAAAACCCAGTTTTTGAAAGAAATTGATTTTGAATAGAATATTTTTTTAATATTCTTCGTAAATAAGTATTTGTTTTTGATGAAACAAACATAATACTTTGTTTATATGCATACATTTTTAAATACACAAGATTTTCAAAAACATCTTTTCCAGCTACGTTTATGAAAGAATCTAAACAATAGGCAAATTTAATTTGTTTAAGCATGTTTTGTTTAAGCTATGAGCCGCACGGGTGCTTATGTGGACGAAATGTGGACTAAATAAATGTGACAGTTTCATTCGATTCCAATTCGATTTTCCCTCAATCGTGAATCCGCGTCCGATTCTCATTCCGAATCGTACTCGATTAAAATTTTACGACGCGAAATCCTACGAACAACCTCCGGCTGCCTTCATACCCGGGGATAGAAGGAAGGCTTTATAGCATAGAGCCTTTGTTACTTAGCAGTGGATGGGAGATGTCGCTGACTCGATAGATTGGGGATGACAATAGTACTTTTAAAAAAAAAGTAAGTCGAACATCTAATCTTTTTTTTTTAAGGTAAAATACTTCGTTACGGTTTTTGAAGTAGAATAGATAAGTTAGTTTCTATAGAAAAGTGGTGATTACACTATTTAGGTTTAAAAAATAGTTTACTAAGTGTCTGACATGGCTTGCAGATATTAGGAAGAAACTGAAGCATAATGGATTTTCGCAAAACTAACGCCTAACTCCATCAATGCCTACAGGAAAGTGACTCTTATACTTATTAACATACGGTCCACCAAAGTATTTTCTATAGTTCTACTAATATTATAAACGTGAAAGTTCGTAATAATGTATGGATGTATGGATGTTTGTTACTCTTTCACGGAAAAACTACTGGACGGATTTGGATGAAACTTTGCAGTAATATAGGTTTTATATCAAAATAAAACATATGGTACTTTTTACCGCGGGAAAACTTCTCATTTCCGCGGAAAACCGACTTCCTCGCGAACGGAGTCGCGGGCGGCCACTAGTTTTCTATATAAAAACACACAGCAACCAACCGACACGTAACTTGAACATAACCCGACATATTTACAACCACGGCAACATCAGTTAAGATTAACCCTTCAAATAGAGTGGTTTTCGACTCTTTGGTTAACGAATGAGGGCGGGATATGATAAATCCGATAGGGGTGATACGTGCGGTCCATATCAACAGGGTGGGGGGTAAATTGTGGCAAATTGTGCTGAGACTAGCTTTTGATTGTAAACTGTTGTTTGCATTTCTGCGGGTAAGAGAGTAAGTACTAGGGGTACATATTTTTTTCAATTCTTATGGTATCGTCTATGGAAACACTTACGTTCCAATATCTCACCACCCAGTACAGTTTACTAACTTAAACTTCTTAATTAATAAATTATAAAAAGTTTAGGGTCTAGCTTGATAACTAACTATTACTGGCCCCGATTCCGAAAACACTGTCTAAAATTAAATTTAAAATATCACTGTCACTGCCCCATGCTTTGTATTAGAAAAAGACAAGTACATCGGTCTCATTAAATTTAGTCCACATCATTGTAAAATTGAACGAAATGCGCTGAGGATTAGCCTAAAATTGCCTTCGCCGTATCATAATGCGTACATTTTAGTTTGACAGGACTAAAATGAATACCCGTCCCTGTCTTATACGTTTGATAAGTAAGTGACGGCGATAGTTTTAATTTAGTTGAGAGAGTGTTTTCAGAATCGGGGCCATTGTAAACTCCTACTAATATTATAAATGCGAAAGTTTGTGAGTGTGGATGTTTATTACTATTTCACGTGAAAACTACTGGATGGATTTTGATGAAACTTTACAGTAATATAGGTTATACATCAGAATAACATATAGGGTACTTTTTAGCGCGGGAAAACCTTTTCATTCCCACGGGAAACCGACTTCCACGCGAACGTAGTCGCGGGCGGCCACTGGCACTCTATAAACTAAAAGCCTTTAAAGCCATTTAGCTGTTGGAATAGAATCATAAATATCCTCGCTCGTGTCCCTCCATGTCAGTTCAACTAAGTCTTGGCACCGTCTGCCTACATTTAGTCGGGGATTTATGAGAGGCACTGTCCGAAAAATATATGTCCATCTCTGACGCTGGGACGAATGAGGGCATTTGAATTAGGAACGAAGGTATATGGTCGATTTTATTAGAAACTAGTGGCCGCCCGTGACTCCGTTCGCGTGGAAGTCGGTTTCCCGTGGGAATTAAAGTTTTTCCGCGGTAAAAAGTACCCTATATGTTATTCTGATGTATAACCTATATTACTGTAAAGTTTCATCAAAATCCATCCAGTAGTTTTTACGTGAAAGAGTAACAAACATCCATACATACATCCATACTCACAAACTTTCACGTTCATAATATTAGTAGGACTAGCGACCTGTCCACACTTCGCAATGGTGTAATTTTGCGCGACTTGTTCACGAAACATTGATTTTTTTTAACTTAATAAAACTTTTTCAGAGTATCCTTTGTTTACAAATTTAAATAAAAAAAATACCTTAAAGATGGCGAAACTCGTATTAAAATCCGATAAGTTGTTTAGGAGGAGTTAGCGGACAAACAGACAGAACTAGCGACTTGGATTAGTACTATGTAATGCTGAAGTAGCTACCCCAAAGATCTAAGTACCGTCTAAGATTTTTAAGATAAGTAAGTTTTTTTTCCGACAGTAGTGGCATTTTAATGGGGTATCTAAAACAAACCTCGTTCAGCCGCTCTCCAGTTTTAGTAAGACTAAAGAGCGTCATTTAATTTTCACATGTTAGAGTAAAGTAATTTAAAAATAAAATAAATAATAGTTTAAAAACTAAAATACCACGCTTTTATTGCTAATCGAACTAAAAAATAGAAAATAAAATTTCAAATCGGAGTAAAAAGCGAGGGGTGCATTTTACTTCATTTTCATAACTCTCTACATACTATATCGAGCACCCCACGCTTTTTACTCCGATTTGAAATTTTATTTTCTATTTTTTAGTTCGATTAGCAATAAAAGCGTGGTATTTTAGTTTTTAAACTATTATTTATTTTCTACTTTTTAGTTCAATTAGTGATGAAAGGCGCAGATCACGCGCTAGCTTTGTCTCTCTTACTCTCCTACAAAAGGATCTAAAGATGAATTTATTAATCCTGGTGGTCCTAATAAGGATAATGAGAAACTCTTATTAAATTATTGCATTGTCATCGGTCCTTAATACGTGTGCAAAGTTTCAAATTAATCGAACTTCTGGAAATCGGTCAAATTTATGCTCAAAGATTCCATTACATAGATACAACCCAAGCTAATAAAAGCGTGGTAAAAAGGGAAAAGTTTAAACCAACTAAACAAATAACATAACTACGATTAACGTTGTACTAAAAACTTTAATTATTTTATAACAATCTAATAATAGGCTATGATTAAACTTTACAAAACAAGCTTTACACAGCGTTGGCCGCGGACGAACTCCCACTTCCCGAATCTTCGCGAATACTCTCGAAAGTTCTCGAACACTGTGGAACTTTCCTCAAAGCAGCCGATACCTGTATTGTGGTACTTAGTGGGTACTCGCTCGTTAATTAATTAGTAGTACACGGCGGTATATTAGCGGGTATTGTCTGTACGGAAATGTCGGACATAACATTAGGTGCTGGGAGAATAAAGTAATGGTACAGATGAATACGATGTAGGCAGAGTTGCTAAAGAAAGTATATGAGTAAAATTTTTGGTATGAAGATAAAAGTAAATTATGAACCCTTTCTTTTTTAGTGCACCTATTAGATTTAGGATCACCTCGAATGTGTGTTATAAAGTAAGAAAATACTCGAAATACTGACAGATTATTTACAAGCCTACAAAGCGGCACCAAAATTCGTTAGTCAAAAAATTAAAACAAGAAATGTTTTAATTTTCTTGCAATACTTCTTTTTTACTCAATTTCAACTAATAATAAACTGCTAATAAACAGACACGTAAAATTTGAAAATTGAGCAAAGATTTGCTCTCAAAAACTTTGCCTTACGGTAACGTGTAAGTCGTAAGACTGATCTCGCTACATAGCACCTTTCCCCCCATTACTTCAACAACACAACAAACAACATTTTACATCCCCCACCATCGTAAAACATTATCCCACCACCATGCCCCGTCTTCCTCATACTGTTAGTAGTAAAATTCCTTTGGAAACAAAACTAGCCCGCCATTGTAAAAATCTCATAAATCCGAAGATAAACTTCAGGTCGCGGAATTTTGGCAGCGACGCGAGTCAGTATTAAAAAGGCGGTTGTAACTAGTTTTAAATAAATAAATAAGAAACTAACAAGTAAAAAGGTCGGCTTTAAACTCTAAAGTTAATTTAGAAGCTCTAGGCTTAGGCAGGTGAAATAAATGTAGATTGTCATTGTAGAATGAGTGAACAAAGAGTTATAGATATCATTAAAATGTATCGCAAACCAACTCATAATTTAAAAATCGCTAAGATAACTAGAAGCTGCACAATACGCTGTCACAAAGACATACAAACGTGAAGCATATCTTATCTTTTGATACAAGGGATAAAGAAATACTGTCAATATCCAAGCAGTAAGAAATCGGCGATACATGCGTGAGTGTTCATTTAAATGCACAGTTTGAATGTTAGATCGGTAATTGTTTCTCAAAAACTGACTTCTTGAAACGTGATATTTACATTATTATATACTAGCTAGCGACCCGCCCAAGCTACGCAATGTTGTAATTTTGGCCGACTTGTTACGGAGACATTGTTTTTTAGTTAACTTAAAACCACCTTTTCTAAATGTTCTTTATTTAAAAATCTAAATGAGAAAATATTCTAAAAGATGGATAAAAAAAACCACACACACACAAAGTTCAGGAGCAGATAGCGGACAAACATACAAACAGGCACAATTAGCGACTTGGATTTATACTATGTTATGAAAATGATGAGAATAAGCCTGATAGAGATGAAGAGAAGAGTTGCATCATACAGTTTCACTTCCCGCTAAATGTATCGCTTTAATGCATAAAAATTGGACAAATAAATCACGATATAAAACTTAAAACGAAAAGTCGCGTTCGCGAAATTAGAATTATGGAAGACTAGTGGCCGCCCGCAACTCCGTTCGCGTGGAAGTCGGTTTCCCGTGGGAATGAGAAGTTTTCCCGCAGTAAAAAGTACCCTATGTCCTTTCCCAAGTTCAGTTCTTTCTTCATACCAAATTTCATCAAAATCGGTTCACTAGTTTAGGCGTGAAAGCGTAACAGACAGACAGATAGACAGACAGAGTTACTTTCGCATTTATAATATTAGTAGGGATGATTTCAAGAGAGCAGATGAAAAAGTTTCAAACTTCTGCGAAGAGTTGGATACTTAATAACGATTATCTGCGAGGTAAGTTTATAATACGGAGTTATATAACCAACGGAGAGAACATACAGGTGCAACTCGACTGCTTCAAGCAAGCTATTTAAGGTTTACTTACAATAGTTTATAACAAGTGCACGTGACGCGGATTTTAGTGCGTCGCCAATACTAAAATACACACGGCGATTCATACTGATACTCGTGCTACATTAGTTATCAAGATTTAAAAAGATGATAAGACATTAATAATCGATAAAGGAGTGATAATCGTCTATAATTGTTATTATTTTTAATGTTAATTTGGTAAGTCAGGCTTTAAACATAAGGTGGGTGGCATGGAATTAATTCTTTTGCCTGGTAAATTTGTTAAAACACAATCTTCACCTTTTTCAATGTTGTATAAATTGAGATAATCTAATATATTGTAAGATAATGCCTGGTTATATAAAAAAGCTTGTATTTGGAAGAAATATTTTACTTTAAATGTATTTCAAAATGCTTTTACATTTACGAGTTGATTGGAAGGTCCCCGACTAAATATTCTAAGTATTTTTGTAAGCTCGATATTAAAAATAAATTGCATTCCGGCTTCAAGTAGAAGCTGCTTCTTGTGAAGTTGCCTATTATTTTCTATTGTAGAGAATATTTAACTTAATTAGTACTAGAGATGCAAACCTGGTACAGCAGACTACAATGGAGACTTACCTGAAATAGAAAATAGGAAAATGTAAGGAATTTCATTCTGTTTTAAAATAGACGGAAATAAAGTAAGGTGGTGCTGAAAATAGCTTTTTACGCTAAGTATTCTAGAAATTTAATTTAGCTGGAATAATAATTTAAAAACACATTTACCTTGTTATATAAAACTGTTTGATATTATGACATATTCATAGTCTTAAGGTCCCATTTAGCCTTAATCTTAAAAAATAGCTGCATTATATGAAATGTATAAAAATTTGTTATTTTGTAACAAAACTGTATATATTGATAGCATAGTTTATAACTTATAAATTTAAAGATATCTCGCAGTATTTATTAGTTTTCTTGAAAGTTGTAAAAATTGTACACATAAAACAGTTGCAATTTTATGATGTATCTATGAAAAACAAGGCTTTTATAAGCTACCTTGGGTCAGAGTTATTATAGTTTAATATTGAACATTTTAAAACTTACACAGTCGTATAGAAATAATAATTAATCTATCTTTACTTAGTTCAATGACGAATTCCGGTTAAATTTAAAGTTACATTAAAGTACTTCGAAAATAACCATTATTATTTATACTACACGTACGAGTAGAGGTCGAAAAAAAAATTGAATATAAATTGTAAAAATGCCTCAAAATTTTCCAGAGCCACATGTAAGTTAAGAGAATCTTTCAATAATTAAAATATTTATCTATTAACCATTTAGCTTCATTTACGAAAGTCACCTTCTTAACATTTGACGAACTATTACTATAAATCTATCCAACCTACTCTTATTAAAATACATTTAATTAAAAAAACCTTAATCATAATAGAAAAACAACTACATTATATACATTTCCCTTTAAATCTTATCAAATATCAAAAACAATTGACAGCCGCAATTGAAACCTCATTGACCGTCACGGTTAGACATCTGACAATGGTAGAAAGTGACACCGCCATTACGGTGGAAATCGGCGAGGAAAACTGCGTCGGCGCACCTCAACAATGACAGATTGTTGCGGAGGAAAGACAGTTGGCCACACTTTCGGTGGGATGTTGTTACGTAAATGTTAGTTTTGTGGATTCAAAGTGTTTGTTAAATGTATATTAAACCAACTCGTCGAATGTAGGTATATTAAATAAACTATTAAAGTGTTTGTTTACCAATTTATGAGTTAAACTGGTAATTATGTGTTTTTATTTACGTTGAATGATTATAATGTTTAATAGAAGTAATTTAAAGATTGCTTAAGTTAGATGTTATAAACTTTTATTTATAGTCTTCTTTACAAAATACAACCGGTATAGATTTGAGTTTGTAACTTAATTTTGAATTTAAAAATTACGTAATTTGATATATTATTCACACTTGAATGACTTACGACCATTTTTGTGATAAGAGCTTTAGGGCCTATAAAAAAAACATTTTAAAACACCACCAAAAACCAAACACATATTTAGAACGTTCTAATGTTGCCAAACATTTCTCATTCGCCTCTTTTTCAATAACACAAAAACATCAAATTGATTTATGAAAACGAGCACCCTTACTTTACTGCCTTTTTTACTACATACAAAATAAATGAACCAAAATTACTTGTGACCTTTTGGGACATGTTTCACAAACCAATCACCTTTTTCTATACACACAAATTGTAATGAAAACACGAGATACGGGATGGCGTCGAAAATATTATGTTTTGATAGTATATTTTTATTATTTTTGTCTTGCTTTCCTGTTGCTGTCTCGTATGCGGCTAAATGACTTTTCTCGTAGGAATGAGCTTTTTTACCATGGTAAGAATAACTTAATTTTATACAAATCTGTTGAACCGTCCTTGAATGATTGGTAAATAAATATAGGTACAAAATAACACATTTATTTGGATACTACCTACTGAAGTTATGATCGTAGGTAGACAGATTTCAACGATTCTTTTCTTTTTAAAAACAACTGGACGAATTTGGATGGAACTTTACAAAATATAGGTTATACATCAGAATAACACATAGGGTACTTTTTACCGCGAGAAAATTTCTCAGTCCCACGGGAAACCGACTTCCACGCGAACAGAGTCGCGTGCGGACACTAGTAATTACTATACGGCGGTTTTTCTAATAACAATAAACGTTTATATTGGTTTGTATAAAATTAGAATAGCCAAGTAATTATTAACCAAACATTTGTGCAATACCACAAATCTTAACATGTGTTAGACATCTTAAATGCAATAACTGAATAGATTGGCATTATTACGTAAGTTTCATTAGAATTAAAAAAAACTTTTATTTAATTATGGATTTTTTTATTCACTCTTCACGTTATTTTTTATGTATTTTTTAAAGAGAGTTCGTTTCAGTCGTTTATGAATTAAGACGTAAGTTTATCATTACCTTTTCCTACCAAACGTAAAAGAAAACCACAATGTCCAACTACAACATTCCCTAAAATACCACAGTGGAACAGCATGCATTTTTCCAATTTCCCGCGCTTTTTTCAAAATGGCCGCCCATTGTTCGCCATTGGCCGGCTTCTGCTATCTTTCTTACTATTCAGGATGCTCCAGAGGCGTGCGGTCCGTTGCACAAAGGATTCATAGCTACATCTTAGCAGTACAATGGAGAAGGCGAGAGTAGCCTTTTTAAGTATACCCCTTTATATTTAAAAGGCGAATGATGGAGCGTAATGAATTTTTAATCTATCTAGGAGTGACCATGGTTTGTAAAGGTAAAACGTTTTATTAAAATGTAAGGAATAGTGGAGTTGTAATGTGAATGAAAATGTTTATCGTAATTTTAACTGATATATTGTAAGATGTATGTTTGTATGTTTACCCGCTAGCTCCTTTTAAACTATATAACGGATTCATGCAATTTACAACAATTTAGTTGATTCAATTGAGAAATATTGCACATGCCACTAGTCCCTACTAATATTATAAATGCGAAAGTAACTCTGTCTGTCTGTCTGTCTTTTACGCTTTCACGCCTAAACCACTGAACAGATTTTGATGAAATTTGGTATGAAGAAAGAACTGAACTTGGGAAAGGACATAGGGTACTTTTTACCGCGGGAAAACTTCTCATTCCCACGGGAAACCGACTTCCACGCGAACGGAGTCGCGGGCGGCCACTAGTACGTTATAATATAAAGAGGTGACAAAATTGTTGTGCCGTTGTTAAACCGTGGTTATTTCTATAAGTACCGTATAACATTCGGATAACTTAAGCTAGTTTAAAAGTACTTATTAATAAAATTCAAGCAAAAATCCCTAACCCAATCTTTAAATACTTCATCACAATAGCTCAATTACCCAATATTTCAAGTACCCTACAACACAGATTGCACATCATTACAAACAGCTTTAACTGATCACTGCGACTTGGCATACATACGCACAGACGAAAACGCTCCTGTCACGCCCACTGGGGTCTATTAAGTGATTTGTAAAGCAATTTTACCGGTCAACCGTGACGAGTGGCCGAAAAGGCTCGGCTGGGTGTGTCTTTTATAGGGTTACGTGGTTATAGGTGAAAAACTTTTGGTATAGATAAATTAAGTTTTTTTTAAATAACACACTGATTATGCAGCCCTTAGAAAGGAGTAAGCTCGTAGGTATTATAGGCATTGGACTAGCGAAAATCCTAGTAACAACCAGACACGAAGCAATTTCGAATAGATCTTAAACCAAATTGGACCATCCGGGAAATCGTACTCAATAACCAACATATATTTTTTTTCTTTTAAAAGAAAAACACACAAAGTTGAAAAAAACCTATCCAGCCGAATACTTATATGAAACACTATGTAGGTGTGTACGAAGTAATGGAACCCACAATATAAAATATAACTAACATAGCTACTCGTAATAAAATGAAACTTTATAACGTCATAATTTGGAGTCACATCCATTTGCCGACAAGAAATAAATGTAGTCTAGACGGAATTATGAAATGAGAAAATAATCAAAGTCGTAAAACCAATTGGAAAAAAACATTACTATCTTAATATTTGTTTAGTCTTGTTTGAAGATCTTATGATTTTATACTTAGTTTTGAAAAACCTTAAATCCATTCAGTTTTCAGGCAATTTAGTATTTTTTTCTTATTTTCATTGTTCCAAAAGTTGTTTTATGGAACGTTGTCAGTTTTCCTGTGACGTAATAGTTCACTCTATATTAAGAAACCAAAATATCCAAATAAATTCAAAAATTCAAAAATTATTTAAATAATTATGATGTAAACTTTAAACAGTACAGCCTTAAAATATATTGAAGATTCCATCAGCAGGCCGCGAGTGCACTTCCTCGTCGGTTTGTCTAGATTACAGCGCGGCAAAGGAACTGAGTTATTACCCTTATAGATCCGCCACTAGGGCTGGGACTAGCCCGGGATCCCGGTTTGTGGGGAATCCCGGAAAATTGTGACATGTGAATTAGGTAAACAGTTTTTGGAATTTCGATTAAGACATAGAAAATATGCTTTAAATTAAAGTGAATAGTGCAAATCCAAAGAACTGCTTAAAGTACGGTTTTAAAGTTATGGTTAATAATTTAAATATACTTACTTACTTTTTAGTCGGGTCGCTTACAATGGGAACCGTTTTTAATACTTATTAATACTGTTATAATTGAGCGTAAGCTCTGTTATATAAACGGAGATTAAAGTATAAAATGAAAATACGGATTATGGTTCAAAGCAAACGGGAAGCTTTCGACGCAATTGCAGTTTAAAAGCTTCTTGAATATATGATATAATTTGCAAATATTATTTACAAATTAACATTAAGTTTCCCATTAAGTATCAATATAAAAATACTACATTTAAATGTTTTAAGAAACAAACATTTACATGCTTTTCGCATGCGATATTTTTTTTTTCATCTCGATGTAACAAGATGGCGCTGCGTAAATCGATTCTTAACTACGCTTACGTTTCTAAAGTATAGATGTAGATAAAAAGAAAGCAAATGAGAAAAAATATCTATAAGACAAAGAGATAAAAAACTTGATCCCGCAAAAAATATTTTCATTTATTTAATTTCCCATCCCTAGCAGCCACCAAACCCGAAGGATCGCTCCGAAGGGTTAACGGCAGATTAAGCGTAGAATTAATTAATGCGCGGGAGTTTTAATATTTTAATTTTCCGCCAGCTAGGATCGGCGGCAGTATTGTGGGGTTAAAAATTGAAAAAAGTTTTCGCTTTTTAATCTCCTTGCACTAGATAGATTATAAAAGTAATGGTGTTTTGTGTTTTTATGAACACTGTCCATATTTATTGCAATGTATAGAAGCACGTAGTTAACACATACATATAGTTGTATGAATAAACACATCTGTATCCTTTAAATTTAACTTTTTAACCTTGTTCTTGTTATTTTTATCTCACATTACATTGAAACACATGGCACTTTAAACGTGAAAAATACTTAAACTTAAACCTGCAACTATTATATCCAAAATATTATGATGCCATTCATAAGTTAGTTAATTTAATATCTTGAGAACTCCTAGATAAAGAAATTCAAGTATTTAAAACAGTCTTTTCCTAGTTTATATGTATACTTCACAAATAGTTCACTCTACCTTACGGTATATCTTAGGGAAAAGCTTTTCAACCACCTGAGCATACAAATTGTTCTAATTTTAAATCCACAATCTGTCACGTTAGCAAACGTCAACGTCAAATGAAATGAAAAGTCAAACAAGCCCGCGCTAACATTAATTACACAACTTCTACTAACTTACTTATACTTATAACTGACACAGTCGCAATTAACTGTATACAGGGTGGTCTAATAATCCGGTTAGTACCGATTTGGTTTGGTTATTTGCACAAAATATCTGACAGAACTTCGAAAAATAACTAAAGTAGGTAGGCAATAAATATAAAAAGTTCAAATTAGTGAAAATAGTTTAGTTCAACATTGTTTTTTTGCTTAAAATCAGATATTGGTCATAAAATTATATTACAGATAAGATTTCCTCATATTTTACCTATACACATCGGTTAACATTTTATTCAAAAACTAAGTCTTTAAGTAATTCATGGACGTTTATATCATTAAGAAAACACCCTGTATATCATCACACATCATTGTTTATCACATACGAAGCACAGGTGGTCGCAATTACGCAGAAAATTCCATCTTCTAGCTAATCAAAATATTATTTCAAGTAATTCACTCGGTTTAAGGTAATCAAGGTGACCTAATTTGTGAAATGTAGACCGTACTTACACGTGTGAAGATAAATAAACACTACTACGAATATTGTTTGAACTCAAAATATAAACCTATCAAAGTTTTCTTAAATTATTAGTATAAATAGAGCAAAGACGCTCTTCGTGTCTGTTTGTTTCCAGTAATTATTCGACTTAAAAAAATTGAACTGTTATATCTTTTTATTTTTATTTTATATGGACTGATAAAGATAGCTCTTAATAAAAAAACAAAAGTCTTCAAATTTAGAACTGTCCAAATTTCCCTAAACTTAATTAGAATTGCAAAAGAAACATAAATACGTACATTTAAATATAGAACTATGAAAATAAATTGTGTCTGCACTGAGAAACTATTTATCAATAAGTCAGCAAGAAACAAAGTACCTACAAAGGGAAATTCTGTGAATATTTCCTATTGTAAATCAAATGGCAGTTGTTCGGTTTCTTATTTAGTTTTCAATCGAAATTATGAGAAAAAAATACCAACAGTTTTTTTGGCTTAGCCTCGCTATGATGCAAAAGATAACCATTTGATTATGTTCTATTTAAGTAAATATATTTTCAGATATCATAACCAAAGGTCTACATGGATGACCATAGTAGAATTGACTTCTATTTTCCGCTACCGCAAGTAAGTTTATTACTTAAACTAAAAAAAGTTAATGAGTTACCAATAACTTTCTCCTTTCTACAAATAAAAGAACATTAAATAAAACTCAAGGTCGATCGAGCATTAGAAAATCGCCGGGAACCAATAAGTTGTTTATTGCTTTAATAAAACAGCAATAGGACAATTTCCCGCGCGCGCGCTGTATGACATAAGAAATGGCGGGACTTTATGACGTCATTAGACCGCGAGGTGCTAAAAAAAGGACAATGAAATCATTGTGACAATACAGATGACAATATAGGCCTTTCTTTTTAGGCAGATTTGCAGAATATTCGCCGCGCTTGGCATACGTTTTGGCGAGTGTCATAATTTGCTGTAGGTACAGTAGGTACGCTGCTGCCCGACCTTTGGTCTTAAATAGCCTTCAGTCGCAATTTACACTTACAGCAACAATAGGATGATATTCAGTGGCATATTTTATATTAGATATGTAGTATGCTTACTTATACATTAACTTTCGCTTTAAACTCGCTTAATTAGTATTGATTTTAATCATAATGTGACTTATACTTATAAATATGTGTGTGTGTATATGTGTATGTATATATATTTTTTATGCACCTATCCCCTTCCTATATATTTATCTCTTTCACCTACCTAAGGTATGCCTGTAAGAAATTGCTTTAAGTGATAAGGCCACCTTTTGCCTTTCTTTATTTTGTATCATTTTTGTAATTCTTTTGTGCAATAAAGAGTATTTGTATTTGTATTTGTACTTTATTTTGATCAGTGTGCAATATTAAACGCTTTTTCTACTCAAATGGTAGGTATCACACAAAGTAATCAGAGCAAGCGACGACCAATTCTTCACAAATAGACTACGGTGTAATATCCGTCACAGTTGGTTCGTAACCGTTAGATGTTACTCATTGATTTTAGCTGATTATCCATAGTTTGTTACTGTACTGTCGATTTGGCACTTCACTTTAATCAAAACTAGGTTATACCTGCTTACTGTTCGTTGAAAAATAAAATTTATCGGTAATTGGGACACCCCTAGTGTCGACGGATACATAGATGGCGTCTTGTAATGAGTTTGGGGCAAATAACATGATCACCAAATAATCTTTATTTCAAGTTAATATGCTTACTAGATCACTGAGCTAAGATGAAACATAATTATGACTGTTTTAGAATTCCCTCGAAGACTACCACGAAACGCAAAAACGATATATCGATCCGAAACGACAATTATTATGCACGAGTAGGTTATTCATATCGAATTACGTAGTAGACTATGAACTAAATTATTAATGTTTTTATTGATCTATTGTCAAATACGCAATAGTTAATAGTTGAAATGTTTAGAGAATGTTGATATGACCTTGTCTTTAAGATAATAATTGTTACATATTCAAGGCCAATGCGTAAATTGTATGAACAACACCCATTGTGTATATGGATATTTTAAACTGTTTGTCGTGTTTGCATTTATACGTAGTTCATAAAAGTAATAAAAGTTTTAATCGCCCGGTTTTATGTTGAAATTGTGTGTACGACACAAGTTATTATATTTTTATCAGGCTTCTGAAAATAGCAAGGCTAATAAAAAAATTAATAGAAAAGTATTTTAAAATCCAAAATAATAACTCTATGTCAGATGTTAACAAAATTCACGGTGCGCGATACGCATAATGTAACAAAATTAAAAGAAAATACGTTTGTTGCTAACAAGGTTTAATTATTAGAAGTAGCGATCTATGTGTGGCGCGGTGCGTTAATTTGTACCTCGTACAATAGACTTACCATTTCTAGATATGACCCTCCTAAGCATATGTCCAAACCGCCTGGCACCGCCGCACTTCCTCTGCTCGCGGATCACCTCATCCAAACAGTCACTGTCCGTCGCGTCACTCCCCTCACTCGTCACTATCGATTCCTTCTCGATCCTTGCACTCCGCTCCTTGTAACTCAGCGCCGGCTCACTAGCACCCAGACATTTCGACTCGCAGTCCCAACTCTCACTCATAAAGTCGTCCAAATTAGTCTCTAGCAAACCTTTGGCACTGTTGATCACCGTATCAACGCTGTGAGAAAGCATCGCGTCGACGCTGTTCGATAGTTTCTCACTTCGAGTTTCATTGATTTCGTTGATGCGGTCTCTGGTTTTGTTTCGGTCTTTGGCGCGCAGTGTACTACGCATTGATTTAGAGCGTCGTTCGGTAACGGAGGCTGGCACGTCTCGAGGAAGCATCTCTTTGAGAGGATGACTAGCACGTAGTATATTAGACAGGACCAACATTTTCACTGTTTTAAACGCCTCTACACTTGACAAACATTCCATCACTGCATTCCTTGGCACTGTTTCCCTAATTCCCTATAAAACCCGAATGGCATTGTTTGTTTTCTGAGCTCAACCGAGTTGCAAGCGTATAAAGTATGCAAATGCATTCTTCAAGGAAAATAGGTTTTATTTACAGGTATAGAATATTCTAGATTCGAGTCGAGAAGTATTTTGTTTGGGACGCGCGGTCCCGTAGGCTATGAATAAATAAAACAGTTTCGGACGTTGCTTCTAACCTAACCTTAACGAAAATTGAAGATGTATGGGATCATGTTAAAACGTAGCAAATACGTGCGCGCCTAACTTGGTGTTCCTTTCCAAATATGCGAGTCACTAAAATATTAAACATGTAATTCAATTTAAAAGGAATTGCCACACCAGAAGTAATGTCAACAAAAAAAAGATATTAAAAGTAAAAGTTGCATTAAGCTCTTTTTGCTCTTTATACCCTTCTATTTCCCTGCAAAATATCGAAGGCGAAAGGTGTGATTTTGCATTCAATGTCAATTTCAGATAAGATGGAACCCGATATTGAGTTCTCGAGGTTTGATATACGATTATACAGTGATGTCTTTCAAACACATTGCGAAAAAACTTTGATGTTTACAAAGTAGAAGTCATACAAAGTTATCGCTATCATTTTCCTTCTATTAAAACTCAAGTTATTCCTGCAAAATACGTCGGTTACTTCAACACAAAAATATTTTTACTCATTTTTTTTCCTTAAAAAAACTACATACGTTTAAAATATGCAAATCGGTCTGTACCTATTTCACACGCTTCTGCTCAACGGTAGACAATTACGAATTATAATGATAATACATCCTCTAACCAACAAAAAAACCAAGGTCTTGCTACACAAGGTCTCAGTTACATCACTCAAGTCTCATTTAGCCATACTTAGGTCAATAACTTGACCAGTTTTTGCTCTACTTAAAATGGCGAGTTTTTTTTTTAAGATCGGAGTTTTGAATCAGTTTTCGAGACAGACTTTAAGTCTAGTCCATGTTGGAACATTATTAGTATAATTAATAGTACAGATGTGAATACAGTCATCAAAAGGCACGTTTTATACTGGGCATCTTATCATAAATTATTTTACGTCTCTTTTGTCGTGTGTGCCAAATGAACCCAACAAATTAATTGGATATAACGAAAGCAAGTTAAAAGTAACTAAACAAACAGACAACGACTTTAAATACAAAACGCAGATAATAGATAAGATAATCTATAAAAAAACTCCGGGAATTTTAAGTAAATTTTTTTTTTTGGACTTATGACAACCAAACCACCCAGAGACATTCTTCAACAACAAAATCAAAGACAATCAACTTATTTCCCCCATCTACCTGTCGCTCTCGGCTTGTACCAAACTGGGCCCACGTCTGACCCCTCGTCCCGTTGTGACGTGGGACCAAATATGACAGGCGACGTTTAGTTGAACGTACAAGACCAATTTCATTTGTACAGACGGACATACCGCGATTCGTGACCGGTTGCTGTATGAATATTGAGAAATAGAACAATGGTGTTATTTTGTATCACATTTTTTGGTATCAAATCAAAAAATCATCTTATTTATCAAGCAAATATGGCAATAAAAATAAATGTAATAAAATGTTTTGGAATTAAAATCTGAAAAAACAGTTTTGACTTGTGCTAAAAATATATTGAAGGATGTATAAAAAACGTTGCTTGAGTCAGGCACATTTAAATGTTGCAATATTCAAAATATCAACAAACTTGCTTGGCTTTTGTCTGTATCTTGGCCTATAAAGATTTTTTGTGCATAATGTATTCACACTCTGACGTATTTTCCTTGTCCAAGGAGTAAACATGTCTGTATGTTTTAGTTGCTATGCAAAGACGAATGACATTTTCCTCAGGAAATGAATACATAATTTTTGTTATTACAATGAAAAAAAATGTTTGATATTCTATGAAAATATATTTTTTTTTATTCTTTTAATAAAAAAAACGCTTGGCCGGCCTATTACATTATATTGATTTCGAGTCGTAAGGCTGCTTGAATCCTAAGTTCCGTTCTAGAAACTTCAGTACCTAAAGCCTCGGTCACACGGTAGGCACCATTACTCAATTATGTAAATTCTCGCTCGTCTATACCCCGCTTTATGAATTAGGTGACGGCAGCACTAAATTGTCGTGTAGTCTAATTGCAACCAATTGTTCTGGCACCCACTGCTTCAATAGGACACTGAACTCGCAAGCCAAGTAAATATAATGAAAATTAATATGCTAGTTGTACTAGATTTATAAAAACTACTACTTTAATGAGAATTCTTATCCCGCAATTCAATATGGAAGTCAGTTGAGAGACTATTCCTTTTGACAACCAAAATAATGTTAAAGCGCATATTTTGTATTGTATTTATTGTTTTAGGTTTTGAGAAACAAGTTTTATCTTCTAAACAAAACTGTGAAGAGCCTGATAAAAAGGGAAAAAAACTTGGCGACATTAATTTAGCATTTTGCGACTTGTTTTTGATATTCGCATAAGTAACCGACAACCTAGGTAGTTACTTAGGTAACAAGCGCTTTCTAAAATCTAGACTTGGCGCCAACTGTCTCTTTCTCTTTCATACTCCATTATTTTTACGCAAACAAGATAGTGACACACATATCACTACATGAATGACAAGCCAAACAGGGCTTTAAATCGACAGATTGCATACATCACATTAAAGAAATAAGAACCTTATTACAACGTCCACGGATTCAAAGTTGGTTGCAACGGCATATTTTGTAATTGGCAAGCACCGGCCTTGGGTGAAAGTTTAAAAAGAAAAAAAGATAAGGTCCTACGCTCGATGGAGTCAAATTAGTGTCTTTTAAAGTTGCAAATCACATGCGTTGATTAGATGTTACGTAAGTTTAATAAAAAAGAGGATGTTACGAAATGTTATGTATTTTCAAAAGCTCGACAGAACTGTTACGTCACAATAAAATGGGATCAATCAAAGCTTTAGTAGGCCAGCGCAATGGAGACCGGACTTTAAATATAAAATCAAATTATTACAACGTAAAAGCAGTTTTAAACAACGAACACGATTTATTGAAACAGTTAAAATGAAAATGGAATAACTGGTTTTAATTATTTTATTGGAATTGTGCTAGCATGAGATTTTATTTTGAATGCTCAGTGTTAACTACGCAAATATTATTGTTGTAAAACATTGTTTTAGGAAAAATATTATATTATATTTTAAAGCAATGGAACAGGATTTGACTTTTCTACGTATCCTATAGAAAAAAACAGCTAATGTCTTATTGTTTTTTTTTTGGATACAAATATTATTTTTTCTTCTAAAAACGTCAATACAGTTGAAGTGTAGGTAGATTATGATATGCTAACTAGCATTGCGATAGTGATTGTGAGTCACAGCTAATTTTGAGTTCAGCACAAGGTTGTGAGGGTAATGCTCGGTCTTTAAGACTCGTTTCACCAACGTGGGCAGGCATTTAGATTATGGGAAACTTGGCGAAAATAATATATGTATGTCAATTATAATTGTGAATAGAGGTATTGTTTTAGTTATTTACTTATATAACTCGCATTTCTTTGTTGGTAAATTATATAACGATAAGTACCTAAAGGAAAGTTTTTTTATTTGATTTGTTTAAACTTTGAAGCAATCAATCAATAACAATATAAAAGGTGCTCAAGGGTTTTTTTTCTAATTTATTGCAGGCTGTATTCAATTGCAATTATATAATTTACAACATACTTATTTAAAACTATTCCACACGTGACATTTGTTTTGGTGTCTTTGTGTCAAAATTTAATATGTTTTGTAATGTCGTTTATGCTTTGTTCCAATTCGTTAAGGTCCATTTAATATCTAGGTATGTTAAGTAGCCCACTAAATGCCATGAAAACATTCAAAAAGGAAATATGAACAGTTTGTTAATAATTTATCATTGGAATAGGTAAAATTCAAATAGTGGTTTATTTATTCAAAATTCAAGATTATTAATTGAGAGATAAGAAAATTTTCAAGAATAATTGCGATAGTATTCAAACAATTAAAACTAGTCATAGAATTTCAAAATATTAACATTCCTCCCTCATTCGCGAATGAGATAATAATTACGGCCGCGTTTGTTTACTCGGTTAAATCAACACGAATCAGACAGCACTCGGAATCGAATAATAGTAATCGGAAACAGCGGGCACTGCAAACTTTACACATCGTATTTACCAACACAAACACATGAGCACAGTTTCACTGTTATCAAAAACTTGTTTGGCAACCGATCGGGCGGAATATCTGCCAGCGAATTTTAAAATCACCAAACTGGGTCAGCGTTGCTTTCGGCGACACAATAGCGGAGAGCGTTAGAAAACAAACAAGTACCATTGATCAAGTCGACGATCGGATACGATGTGCATGCGACATTTCGGTCGGGGTATTGTCCGGCGCACAGTTGGCGCACGACGCGGCCGCGCGCGCGAGTTTTCCTCCGCCACTGGCGTGCGCGCGCGCCGGGCGGCCCTCACCCGACTTGCAACATTCACAAACGCTTTTCACATCACATCATACCACCGCGAATCCTACTGACCGTGAAACACTAGGAAGTTTTTCTGTTTTGACTGAAGCAAATTAAACCTTGTTAGCATTAGTCGGTTACCATTATTATGGCTGTTAATTACCTCTTCCTCGTAACGGATATAAATCATGTAATATACGCTGTTTGTAGTAGCGCACGCACCAATTTTAAGTGGCATTCCATTAATATGATATAGTCAATGTTGCGAGCTCGTCAAGGCATGCGTGGCGGGATTCACAGAATGCTATGATTGGTTGCCTTAATAATAACGAGTAGAGACCGGATCATAATTTTTATGATGAACTCAAATTGCCTGTGGCGACGATTGACGCTGGTCTCGGTGCCTGATTCTGAAAACATTAGCTCGACTTTTCATAAACGTTTGTTCGCGTATTTCTCAATAACTCGTTAGAAACTTTGGCTCAAAGTTTAGAATAGGTCTTCGATGACAACATGCGAACATTGGCCGTAGTTGAAATAGCATCCAGCTAATGTTGAGGCATCTGTTGGTATTTCATAGAGTTTAATGTACTAATAAAACATCAAACTAAAATTGTTTCTTTTTTATGACTAGGGGCCAACGTCGCTAAAAACTATTTTAATCAATATTTTCGGGTGCTGGCTACGATTTAGTTAAGCACTAACAGTATTATAAAGGATACACCTACTAACCTAACTATATCTGTACTCCCCTAAATCTAAATAAAACCTATTAAGTGATTTGCAGAAATCCGGTTTTAAATTAAATACAATTTCAACATTTCTTAAACCTTTGGAGTTTGTAGAGTTATTTCTATTGTGTTTTTAGGTACACATCTATCATCATTATTTCAGCTCATATCAGTTCACTGGTGATGGAAGGTATCTTCACTTAAACACGCGTATACGCGTATAACGCAAAAGTAGGTAATCAAGTTGCTTAAATTTTTTTAAAAGTAAGACTAAATAGTAAGATTAGAAATCAATATTAAATTTACTTATTACGAAAGATTAATTTGACGAAAGATTATTTTTAGTTTAAACATTGGGAGTAATGTTTGCCGAATTCATAAGCAGTACATAAGGTTTGTTTATATGTACACAAATTGTATGTTTTATTAATAGCTTACTGAAATTTACATTATCTTCAGAAAACCTTTAACAATACACTATTGAAAATCATAACAATGGCTCAATGAAACATCTTATTTTCTTATAAATAACTGAGGAGAGATATAAAAACTTAAATTTATTAATAAACTATTAAAATAGTAGATATCATACACTATAATAGAAAAAAAAATCAGACACGCAACCAAACAATAACATTGAACACCGTAAAGTAACTTAATTCATTTATTAGTGATTTAAAAATGTATTAGAAATACCGCATTTTTAAGAGGTGTGTTAGTACTTGCCTGAACTTAAGTTCGAACATTGCCGCAGTTTTGATTTAATTTGTAATACGTAGACAGTAGAGCCGAAACAATTTTTTTGTTTATTTTAAAGATTGACATAATCAGATATACACTGTAATACCAAGATTAAAAACAGTTTTCAAAAACAACTCAAAATGTCAAGAATAAAAAAAACAAATATTAGGCCACCACAACAAAAAGCAATTAGCGAGTTTCATAATCATAACACAAACGGTAAAAGAATCGTGAACAAACACCCATTCACCAGCCACATTCAATTAACCTAACAGCATTGTGAATCGAATAGGACAACGATTTTAATTAAAAAATATTCCTAATTGAGTGTGCCATTCAGAGACCCGTGCTGGGCGCCAAACGTCGCCAAGTTAGCCCCACGTCGGGCGCCAATATTTGCACTTCATTAGAGCAAGTTTCCCCACCACTGTTTACAGACAAGTTAGAAGCCTTTTATTTACCCTTCAAATGTAACGGGTAACTCTCATGGGTGAACCACTAAATCCTGCCGAGAACAAGCCCAAAACCAGCCCATATGCAATATCCTGTCGGAAGTACACGAGTATGAACAGCGCTGTGCGGCTTTCACCGGGACCGCCTTTACCATCCTCTATGTAAACTGCATTGCAATCTCGGAATTGATCTTGCAAGCCTTTGTTGAATTGAAAATCCTATAGATATAACTATACATCAGTGTTTTAAAGAACGACTATTTGAATATCGAAGCGTATCGCAATGCGGGCGCCGAAATAAAGGTTTTTTTTCAGAAATACCGACAAATGTTCGAAATGGGAGTTGTCGGAAATTGTATCAATACAACATGCCGATTAACGTTTTTCACTATCTCTTAACGATAAAATTATGAAAATGTCGTTCGATATTTCACATTTGCGATATAAAACAGGATATACAATGGAAGCAACCGAAAGAAATGAATAATGCATTGATATTTGTGTTGGTATATGAGCCGGAAAATCACTATACAAATGTCATGTAACAAAGAGAAAATTGGTTAATGGAGTGCTTTTATCCACTTAATTTATTGATGAGGTCGCGTGAGAATTTCGGTAAGGTATGTCATGATATCAGTGGCTAAATTGTTTCTTATAAATATCCGATTAAATCGCATGCAAAAAGCACATTTTGTTTTATTTCGTTGTGGTAAAATCGTTTAATTTGTGAGGTAACCCTAAGTTATTTTATTTTATCATTATTTATATCTTTAAAAGGTTAAACTGTTAAGTAATTCAAATATAGGCTTGTAGGTTTCATTTTTTATCTTTAAATTGGTATCTGGTGTTTTTTCGGAAACCTATCTTTAGTCAACTAATTGAATCAGTGTTCACACCTACAGTCGGACAAATATAGCATAGACTAATGGATCACAAAGCCAAGGATTGATCGAGTGCCATGACGTCACAGACTGGGAACACATTGTAATAAGATCAAATCAAGTCTAATTATTGTGACATTGAATGATCTCTGCATTGACCGCTAATAGGATGGAACTGATTATCATTGGCTAATTGATTTAATCTAATTAATACGAAATAATTATTCTTAGAATTTCAGATAGGATTTATAGTTAAAATTATAAACCTACTTATTTAAATATGCGCTTTAAAGCTTCATTAGTTAAATTATTCTGGGTCAGCTTTCCTAACTGACACGGGAAAAAATAATTATGGCAGTTTTAGAATACGTTTATGAAAACGTATTCCTTCCTTCTGTCGGATAAAATCCATAAAGTTTTCCACGCTAAGTCGCGTATAAATGCTCGATAGTAGTTCATTTCATGAGGACGAGTTAATGCCTAGTAATTTATTGTAGTAACTTTTGTTAGTTATTTGTATTTTTTGCAATATTGTGATATTATGATATTTTACAATATTATGATCATAATTAGGTGCCTAGTTCCATTCTGCTTACGGTAGAAAAGCAACCATACAGTAGCGCCATCTACAGTTAGTAGAGACAATGTCTCTATATTTTGTTTTGAAATCCTTAATTTTATTATACAAAGGTCTACACAATAATTACTTAATAACGCTTCTAAGGTCTATTTAATTATATAACAAAAGAAGTCAAATCATTAAGTTTTGTACAAAATTATATACCATAGTTTTTTATATTTTATTCGAGTAGGCTTGTCTAAGCATTTATTATATCTGTGGATAATGCAGGATGTCTTGATGGCATATAATGGGATGGGATGGTGTGGGATGGGGTAATCTGAAAGGAATGGTATAACAACATCAAAAAATTATAATGACATTATCATGGGAAAAGGAATGGGATTTGCAAACAAAATGTTGAATATACATTTTTGTTTGGTGTAGAGTCCATCTAAAATCTACACAAACTATAATTTTAACTTGCTTGTCACTTTTGAAAATGCTTTATGTGACATATATAATAATATCTCAGATTTTTTGGGAAATCAGTTACAGATGAACTAAACTAATTCTTTATGATATGCATTTCAGTTAGTATAAACTAAAATTTTATCAACATCTATTAATGAATGATAAAGTAATATGTTTGAATAAAAAGGCAATAAGCACCACTTTTAAACCTTTTCTGGAATCCAAACTAAAACTGAAATGATTTAAAAAAACAGTAGAAACCTACATCGCTATAAAGTTACAAAGCCTTATTTTGTTTTCACTAGCATAAAATCGTGGGTAAGTAACTATAACTAAACCTACCGTGAAGTGTGAGCTCCGAGTCCCGGTTCAGCTCGTACAGCCTCAGCGCCTCGTCCAGCTCCAGCTGCGTGGAGATGGTGCACGGGTCCCCTTCCTCGTCCACCCACTTCATGGTGAACACCTGAATTTTTTTATTTTATAGTGTTAGAGATATGATAAATTTAACTTAGCTTGAAAGAAAGTAGCAAAATTAATAAAAAATTGACTTATATGTTTTAGTCATGTTTTTATGTAAAAAATACCATTTAAATTTATAATATTGTTCAATAATAATTTAGGGTTGACTTATTACTTGCAGGGTAAGCTAAGGCAGATAATATAATTGAAATGTATTTTAATTCTAACATAGACTGTAAACAATGATAATTCTAAGTAATGAAGCTCAATTTACAGTGTTGGTTAGAAAGTTTAATTTATGCATTTATTTACATTTTAAATGATAAATAATGCTACACTCATTGTGAGTAGTTAATTAAATTCAGTTAATAACTAATAGTATCAGCCAGATGTCTTAAGGGTAATTGATTTTATAAACTTTTAAAATGTACCTGATCCGGTGGAAATCTGCATGTTGCAATCATTTCCGAAGTAAACTCCTCCAAAGTGATTTTATTATTGATATAGGTGATCATCACATCCCCACTGTAAATAGTCTTCACCCGTATATCATTTGGATGGGTTTCCTGGTTAGCTAGCTGCGTCGGCATCATGGAAATCTCTCACACACACTCAGAAATCACTGAAACCAATAAAATAACTTCTTAAACCACTTACAACCAAGATTACATCTGTATGGATTCACATACATAACCTATGCATTTAAAAGGATAAAAACAATTAAATAAGCAGATTCAAAGTTAAAACTTGCCATTTAAAACACAACAATAGCAATAGTTAGTACCAAAAAATTAGTTTCCTGTCACAAACTCTGTAATAGGAGTTACGCCAGAGTACATTCTCGCAGAATGAATCATTAAATTTAAACAATACAACGAACACAAACCTCCAGAAACAGAAATCCTAAAGCAGGACTGCAACTTTCGAAAATGAAACTATTGGAACACGGTGGCATTCATTAAAATACACACGTAATAACAGTTAAATTGGGCTAAAGAAATATCAACAAAAGTTTGACAAAACTCCACAACATTGCACACAGTGCACCGTTAGTGATGCGCGATATCAGTCGTTACATTATTTTTAAGTACGTAGATGTGGTTTACGGTGTTTTTGTATTAATTTTCATTTTAATTGTTATTATACTTTGTTTTGATTTACATAAAGTAATATTTATCATAAAATAAGTTAATCCGAAAGAGGAATTATAATATTATGTTAATTAAATTCTCAATCATGGACTCACCAACACTAGTCTCTAAGTTAATAGGTTCAGAAACCTTTTAACTTTACATTAATATCCATTGTTTTCACACAGTATCAAGAAAATATGTACGAAGTACTCCAATTTTCCTGTTAACTATGATTTTATTGTCATAATTATTGAAATCCTATTTTTTTTATCTTAAGGATTTTTTATTGATTGGAATCTTGATCATAAAAAAGTTCCTAAGTAAAGTTTTTGAACGTAAGCATCAAGTGTCAAAATTGTCAACGCTACACTACACCAGCCAGCTGTCAAAAAAGGAAAACGAACGAACGGGATATTATATTGCTTACATTGCCAATTTTATTTCTATTTCAGGAATTATTTGTAATTTCTGTTTACTTATATTCTGTTCAAACACTTTTGTGCACACCATACAATGGTATGTAATAGATTTCGTTGTTGCCGTAGGGTTTTATTTTCGTATTTTGTTGTGATGACTAATCGGTGAGATTTTAGGTGTTTCCTTTGTAAACCTTTCATTTTATCTGTGTTTCAGACGGAACAACAGATGGACTGTGCATTGGATCTGATGAGGCGTCTGCCTCCCCAGCAGATCGAGAAGAATTTGACAGATTTGATAGATCTTGTGCCTAGTTTGTGTGAGGATTTGTTATCGTCTGTTGATCAGCCGTTGAAGATTGCACAGGATCGCAGTAACGGGAAGGACTACTTACTGTGCGATTACAATCGTGACGGGGACTCGTACAGGTCGCCATGGTCAAACACATACGACCCTCCCTTAGAGGATGGTTCCATGCCATCAGAGAGACTACGGAAGTTAGAAATTGAAGCCAACCATGCATTTAACCAGTATAGAGAAATGTATTTTGAGGGAGGTGTAAGTTCTGTGTACCTGTGGGACATGGATCACGGATTTGCAGGTAATTAAATTTGCTTTCACTTGAATTTTAATAAAACACTTTATGATGTAACTCCTCTCATTGCAGTAATAAATTTAATTTCAACTACATAATAATATTATGTACATATAAAATCAACAAAAATCACAAAATAATTCAAGTCACAATTTACAGGTGTAATTCTAATAAAGAAAGCTGGTGATGGTTCACAAAAGATCAAGGGTTGCTGGGATTCAATTCATGTGGTGGAAGTAGTTGAGAAGACGTCCGGACGGAATGCCCACTATAAGTTGACCTCCACCGCCATGTTGTGGCTACAGACAAACAAGGAGGGAAGCGGTACCATGAACTTAGGAGGAAGCCTGACACGACAGGTTAGTTGTTGTTTTAAGATTTCTGTAATTAAACCTGGAGATTTTGTAAGTCATTGTCATGCTAAGCATTGCATATTCCAGTCAGATATATATTACAAAATTGTGTTTTAAATAAAAACTCTGTATTGTGCTTAATACAGAGTTAAAAATAAATAAGTAAAACTTTGTGCCAAATCTTGATATTCTTGAGTGTACAAGCTAATAAAGTTATTTTAGTCTTACTTAATTTTTTTCGTGAGAAATTCTAGCATTCTCACGAAAAAAAAATAGTGTGCATATAATAATTAACACATACAGGTTGCACTCATAATTTAGATTTTTTGTAAAACTAACTTGAGAGGTATTATTGACCTTCCTCAGTTTTTTTGAGATAAGTTCTGTAAAAGATAATTATGACTAAAATAAAATAAACATACTTAAATAAATATAAATTTATGAAAGTAGTGACTTAAAACTACTAAACTACATTATAATTTAAGTAACATTTGATACTAAATATTTGGAAATATGAGAATGAGAGAAATATGACTCCATTTTTTATTGTTGTGATCTACTGTTGTCTCTTTCACTAAGTTAAGAATGTTTTAACTTTCTTAACCAAACATTTTATTGAATCGGCACGTATTCTTTAAGAGACTAATAAACAGTGTTCTTTAAAAATGATATGTATTTCCTCCAGGCGGAGCAGGATTCAACAGTGAGCGAGGTGACTCCGCACATCGCCAACATCGGCCGGATGGTGGAGGATATGGAAAACAAGATTAGGAACACACTTAATGATATTTACTTTGGTAAGGTTTATTTTCTACATACTATCTTTCTGCCCAGCCCCCCAAGTCAAATGGCAGTAAAAACTTGCGATAGCGAGTGAATAGAATAAAAATGTATGAAACTGACAAATTACAAGCTTGTCATAAATGTCAGTTACATATATTTTTATTGTATTCACTCGCTAACGCAAGTTTCTACTGCCACTTGACTTGGGGGGGCTGTGTTCTGACCTGCTGTTGTTTTCTCTTTCCTTTTTTAAACTTTCATATAACCATATTTGCATAGGTATTAGCTTTGCGCCCGGCGGCGGTCTCGCCCGCGGCTAAATAACTTACCTGTTAGAATAAGATACGTCAACGCGGTGAAAAACACCTGTTATTCTAGTTTTCTTCGACGACCTCTGCGGCGCAGTGGTATTTTTCCAGACTGTTAGCGGAAGGTCCCGGGTTAGACTGGGAGATTTTATTATTTAAATGTCGTTTCAAGATACTAGATTCTGCTTAAACCATTGGGTAGTTCCTATAACGCTAGTGCTAAATAAACATACGTTGGTGCCACATACTCGTAGTTTGTGTGGTAGTCTAGAGACTTATTACTCTATCAATAAACCAACTGTTGTGCTGTTTTTGCGTCTTTGAGTAAGATACAATCTAATTTTTATTTCAAGTAAGAGTATTTTATTTTTAAACCCGACAGTATAATACTTATAAATATATTAAGAAACAGAGTAAAATAAAAATACATTAAAATACACTTCGATACTTTTAGAAGGATGCAAACCCAAACTATGTATCCTGTTGAGATAAACTCTCTGTTTGCTTAGTTTATCACTGTTATAAAACATTCCAACGTAATATGAGGGAACTTTATTTACAATTGGTCTCTAACAACGTTATCCTTGTGTGCTATTAAAGCTACTATATGACCGGTCTTTAATAATACAAGTGAAGTTTTTAATGTAAAAACAGATTTTAAGTCAAAAACTCCTTAAACCAAACTCAACTAGTAATACACACAAACATTGTAAAATATCACGAAATGCTCTAAAGATTATTTATCCCAATCGTGGCACTCAAAATTCTCTGTTTTATTCTATTGTTAAGTAAGTGAGGTTCAACTGCACCACTATCGATGTTTGTCAATTAGGTTTAAGGTACAGCAACATAATAAACACCTATCTGAGCTAAAATATAAAAATGTCTAAAAGTAAAATCACCATTTGTACTTGCCATGGGGCTTGCTAAACCTTTTAATGAAAATAATGCTTGAAAAAATCTAAAAGCACTCCAAGCTAAATTAAATATTTAAACAACATTATAAGTAATTAAACCTTCTTCGGTGGGTAAGGGGAAGAATGGCATAACATCTAGTCAGTCCCAACAGTCAACCTCACCTGCACGCGCACGATCATTGGCGGCGATAACAATCGTTATCGTGGTGCTCCCTGCTAGATAACAGACGAGGCTCTGGCGACCGAGCAGTGGCGGTATAACCATACGCCTAGCTGGGAAACTAGCTAGAAGAGGTGTCGGCGACCTTGAGGTAGAAATAACCTCTAAAAGAGCTGGTGCAGAAGGCAAGGGGAAACCACTGCAACTACTCTCCCAAGACAGTCAACATGAAAGTACATATAGATAAAATACGATCGCCATGCCACCCGATTAGCAACCGGCGCCGCAGCGCGTACGGGGCACGCGGTGAGAAGTATGCTACCGGCCATGGAGGAGTTAGGGTCCAGGCACTCTGTGGAAATTCAGCTACTGGCACCCCTTTTAAGCTACGACAAATCCAGAAGATAGGTACTTGGAACGTACGTGGCCTGCAGCAAGATCCTGGAAAGCTACTTGTTGTCGAAAAAGAGATGACTAGGTGCAACTTGAGTATATGTGGACTTAGCGAAACTCATTGGCAAAATAGCGGCCACTTCTTTACAGACAGCCACGCCGTTTACTTCTCTGGAAATGACACCAAAAGTCAAAATGGAGTGGCAATTCTAATTCCTAAACATCAACGGAACTGTGTGTTGGGATACGAACCAGTAAGCGATCGAATAATTAGGATCAAGCTAAAAGCATCTCCGACTAATTTGAACCTTATACAAGTATACGCTCCTACAAGCACGGCACCTGACGAGATTCTGGAGAAGTTTTACTCTGAATTGGATAGCACTATTGCCAAAATTCCTAATAGGGAATTTCTCATAGTCATGGGCGACTTCAATTCTAAAATAGGCGAAAACTCTCATCTGATAAGCAATTGCACAGGAAGATTTGGGTTAGGGGAACGAAATAAGAGAGGTGATCGTCTCATTCAATTTGCAGCTGAGTATGATTTTAATTGAAATTGCAAATAGCTTTTTCAAGCACCACCCTCGAAGGCTGTTCACATGGACGTCACCAAATGGAATTAGCAAGAACCAAATCGACTATATCATGGTTAAGTCCAGGTGGAGAACTTCGATTAAAAACTCCCATACCTTACCTGGTGCCTGCTGCGGTTCCGACCATGAACTTTTGATCTGCAAATTGAGGCTAAAGCTAACAGCAGCCAGAAATCTTCATAGACCAAGAAGGATAGAAGTGAAAGACAGTCGTAAATTTCTCACAAACATTGAAAACAACTGGGATCAATGGACAAGCGGAGCTCATGATGAGGAGTCCCCTGACACACTGTGGGATCGCGCTAAGAGCCTAATAGTGACTGCGAACGCAGAACCTAATTCACGACCCATAAATAGCAAGCGGCAGCACTGGATGACTGATGCTACCTTCGCGTTAGTCGATATGAGAAGGGAAATGAAAGCTAAAGGCGCAAAAGTCCAAGATATAAATGTAATATCTGCTCGTATCCAAAAGGAATGTAGGCGGGATCATAATACATATTTTCGGAACATGTGCAATGAAATCGAAGCGCACGCAACCAAGTACGAGTCTAAAGACCTCTACCGAAAGATCCGCTACATTACGAAATCGCTGCCCTCTAAAACCTGGGCTATCGAGAATAGTAGTGGTGAAGTGGTGACAGATGCAAACCAAATCTCTGAGACATGGAGAACTTACTGTCAGTCTTTATTTGAAGACTCAAAATCCTCAGACTACCCATGTACTGACCCTGGAAGCGAACTGGAACCAACTATTCTCAAGTCGGAGGTTGAAGCCGCCATAAAACACCTGAAAAATGGAAAAGCTACCGGAGGAGATTCCATCCCAATCGAAACCATAAGAGCCCTCGGCGAGTATGGCGTCAACATCTTTCACACCATCTGTAACAGGATATGGCAAACTGGATCATGGCCCACGGACTGGTTACACACAGTCTTTACTCCATTGCATAAAAAAGGGTCCACTAAAGTATGCAACAATTATCGACTCATCGCACTTATATCACACGCAAGCAAGATCATGTTGCATATTTTAAATGAACGGTTAAAATCATACCTGAACAAAGAGATTGCGCCAGAGCAAGCCGGTTTCGTGAAAGGAAAGGGAACAAGAGAACAGATCCTAATATTACGCCAAATTATCGAAAAATCCCGAGAATTCAACAAGCCAATTTATATTTGCTTTGTTGACTTCTCTAAAGCGTTCGACACAGTAAAGTGGCCAAAATTATGGAACACTCTCTTGGAAATGGGCACACCCAAGCACCTAGTGCACCTTCTACGAAGGCTTTATGAAGAAGGCACAGCATCGGTACGGACAGATGAGACCTTGTCTGAGATTTTCCATCCTAGTGCTGGAGTACGCCAAGGGTGTATTATATCACCACTCCTCTTCAATATTTACACGGAGCTCATTATGCGTATCACACTAGAGAAATGGTCCGACGGCGCTGCAATAGGTGGATACAAAATCTCAAATTTACGTTACGCAGATGACACGACTTTGTTTTCGTCAAGCGCTGATCTCATGGAGAAGCTACTTCAGAAAATGGAACGCATCAGCCTTGAGTTTGGATTAAAGATAAACCGCAGTAAAACTAAAGTAATGATCGTAGACCGCGCAAACAACAACCTGCCGGATGTAACCCAGATCGCAAACTGTGAAGTGGTATCGACTTACATATACCTAGGAGCTTTAATCTCGAATAATGGAGGGTGCGACAATGAAGTCAAACGACGTATGGCAATAACTAGGACTGCAATGGATAAGATGAGGAAAATTTGGAGGAATAATAACATCACGAAAGCTACTAAAATCCGGCTGGTACGAACTCTCATATTCCCCATTTTCTTATACGCCGCAGAGACCTGGACACTGCGAGAAACCGAAAAGAAGAAGATAGATGCTTTAGAGATGTGGTGTTGGCGAAGGATGCTCCGAGTGTCTTGGACAGAGTTTCGGACTAACGCCTCGATATTGGAAGAACTTGACATAAAAGAGCGTCTGTCGACTTTGGTACAATCACGCATTTTGAAGTTGTTCGGACATATCTCAAGGAGAAACAATGACTCCTTGGACCGCCTAGTTGTCCAAGGTAGAGTAGAGGGCTCCAGACCGCGTGGACGATCCCCAATGCGATGGACTGATCAAGTCAAGGCAATGGTGGGCGGCCCCGTGCACGAATGTACAAGAATGACCAACAACAGGGAGAGATGGCGGGATATCGTAAGGCGAGCAACATCTGCCACCCAGGGTTCTAGCAGTACAAGTTGACCACGACCACTCTGTCAAGAGTGATACGACTGAGAAGAAGAAACCTTCTTCAATCTCTTGCCTCCTGTACTGTATTGAATTCTTTGTTTTTAATAACCACATATCTAAGTGTTGTTGGTAAACGTTCAACTAGACGTTTATACTTTATATCTAAGTGTCGGTGAACGTTCAGCTTGACGTATGATGCCACATATCTAAGTGTTATTGGTAATCGTTTGGACATTTATTGATACACTAGTGACCCGCCCACGTTTCGCAATGGTGTAATTTTGGGCGACTTTAAAAAAAACTTAAACCTAAAAAAAACTTTTTCTGAATGTTCCTTATTTACAAATTTAAATATAAAAATACTTAAAAGATGGTGAAAACCGCATTAACATCCCTCTACTGGTTTAGGAGGAGTTAGCAGCCAAACATACAAACAGACAGAATTAGCGACTTGGATTTATACTATGTAGTGATATGACATTGACACTAAGTGTTATTGGTAATCGTTTAGACATTTATTGCTACATATGACATTGACACTAAGTGTTATTGGTAATAACCCAGGTAAGACGAAGGACATCGTGAACGACCTGCGGTCGGTGGTGTCCGCGGACGTGGCGCGGCGCACGGCGGCGCTGCAGCAGGACCTAGCGCAGGTGCTGCAACGCAGGCACAACCCGCGCCAAGACTGAACCGCCGCAGGTGCGTGGCCGAGGGCGATGCTGACTGTACAGCCCGCCAAGTCAAGTGAAAGTAGAAATTTGAGTTGGCGAGTGAATAGAATTAAAATGTATGATACTGTCAAATTGCAAGCTTGTCGAAAATGTCAGTTTCATACATATTTTTTCTATTCACTCGCTATTGCAAACATCACTTGACACTTGACTTGGGGGGCAGGTAACACGAGGGACGTAGTGAAGGTGTTGTGGTGGGTGGGCTCCAAATACTGTACTGCAGGTTATAGTTTACTACAATCCGGCCCCGTGGTTTCAGATTAATGGCTATTCTCGTTGACATTAAGTATTTTACAAGATATTTAATTCAGAGTTAAAGTCTATACATATATGAACCAAGTTTCATCTAAATTTGTTCATGCATTTTGTTATTTACTTAAGTTACCAATTAATCCCTCAAAATTGTAAAATAATGTTGCCATTACTGTTATTGTGTATGTGCTAACTAGGTATAGATCGCACCCGATCGATGTGATTTTAATAAAAGTCATTGTTTAATAGTTTCTTTCTTTTACAGATGGGATGGAGATATATTGGGGAAATTTAGCATCCATAAGATAAATAAATAGGAAGATTATGATCATCGAATATAAGATTATTTTAGTGTTGAACATTTCTCTGGATATTAGATATTCAATTTTACGTGTAAATCTTTGTCAATGCAGCCAACTTGGTGCTTTAATAGAAATAGTCTTCAAACTTAACATAAGCTCAAGATTTACGTTTGCCAAATACCGAAAAAAAATGTCACATAGTTTTTTTTGTGTGAAGCACGGTCGTTAAAAAGGGAAAATTTCGTACGGTAACCTTTTGTAGCCTATCTCTGTTACTCCTACGTAAAATTATATTGCACCACGCTCGCACAGGAACATCGTCTTGTTAAAGTATTTAAAAGTCTTAAGGAGATAGAAAGGGGTCGAACGATTTTTTCATGCTATGTGACTGTACCTAAAGCTTACATATCCTTAAGAAATATGTTTTGTTTCTGGTTAGTAATTCGCACTATAAATACGTAAATATTTAGTGAAATACCCTTTTATTCATAATCAGGTTATTTTTAAAAGTGTGTTCTTTTTATAAATATACATTATAAAGTTTATGAATATGGGGGAATTAACTGTAAAATTGCAAAAAAGTAACGCTTTTGAGTTGAATAATTTGTTTTTATTAATCGTACAATAAGTTATTGCATAGATGCATTTTTTTATAAATTAACCCACTTTCTACCATCCCTAAAGCAATTGCATTTTACTGCTTAGTATTTTTTTTATTGTAAATTAAAATTGTTATAAGTTACTATTATAACACGTAAGAGATTCTGTATGTTATTATTAATTATATTAATAAAAAGAATAATAATGTTAGAAATTAAGTAACACAAGCCAATTTTATTATCTGTTGCATATTTATTTTACACTGATATTGAATTGGCCTCTCTAAATAAAGGAATATTTATCTTAGAATTTAATGTTTTATTTATTGCTAGGGGCCCGGCCCGTCCATGCTTCGCAATATGTAATTTTGTGCGACTTTTTCTCAAAACATTAAATTTTAGCTAATTTAAGAAACTTTTTCTGATTGTTCTTTATCTACAATTTTAATGAAAAAATTACCTAAAGGATGGGGAAAACCGCATTTAAATCCGTTGAGTGGTTTAGGAGGAGATAGCGGACAAACGGACACAATTCGCGACTTGGATTTATACAATGTAATGAAGTTGTTTAAGTCGAAACCGAGAGGCCATGGCCTTAGAGTTGCCTTAAAAATATTAAAATAAATTAAGTTTGTGTGCTTTTACACTATGGAGATTAAATCTGAATCTGTTTCTTATAACAATAAATAATCCTTCCGCAAATCAGTTTAAAATTTTGCCCCACATGAAATTACTAGTTACCTACTCTAATTTGGGAAAATAACTTTAAAACTTGGCGCGTTGTCTCAATTCTGAAATATGTATATAATGAAACGGTATTTCACAACAATAGGGGAAATATTTTTTATTTTAAAGCAAGACAAATATTACGAGACCAAAATTATTTACCGCATACCGACACGTTCAATCCAAACGGCAGCAAAGTATCCAAAACAAAAAAGACCTCGTTAAAGGAGAATTTATACTCCTTGGCCAGAACCAAGGAAAATAATACTCCTCTAACGAGGAGAAGAACGTTAACTCCATATAAAAAACTTTGACCTTACACGTACACACGTACAACACTACCGCCGCGCCGCGACGGAATAGCAAGACATCTAAGGCTACTAAGAAAAGCGCGGGTATTACAAATGTTTTTAGATTTAATACCTACTGTTATATTAAACTTGGGATGAAATAATGAATAAAACGGGTATTTACGTTTCAGAATAATCATTTATTCCAAAAACCATCATTTTACTGAGTTGAGATTTCTTGTTTTCGATTTATCTGATAGGTAGGTAAACAATCATATCTTCTGATGGTGCAGCGGCAGATGTAATAAAATTTAACTTTGAAAATGTAGCTTGATTTTGGAGTGTTTGGGAATTTCATAGCATTATGATTTTCACCGGTGTTTTCTGAAATTAAAAAAGGACTTTATATAGGTCATTAATGTTATGTAATCAATATTACATTAATAAATGAATAAAGTAGTAGTAAATAAAGAAGTAACAAATATATTTATAGATATATTTTAAAATGATACCTTTTTACTATTCAGCTCAGATATATCCATCACTTTTCCAAGCTGACTTGATACTTGTTTTAATCAAGTGTCGACTTGACAGCATCAGTGTTCCTGAGTATTACCGTAGAAATAGCATGAAAATACATAGACGCCATTATTAATATCTGTTTAAAAGTAGCTTACCTATAGGTATATTAAAAGCCGCAGTTAATTACTGAACCACTTTTCGTCTTCAATCATCAAATGAACACTGTACTGAAATTCGGGTCTCAAAACATAAAAAGCTTTTAATAACGTAACAGATTACTAAGAGAGTTAATATTAATAGGGTGAAAGAAGGGTGGTAGTGAAACGATATTTTTCTTATTTAAAAAAAAAAGCTACATTAATGATAAAATAATAAAATATTAAGAACTGTGTCAAAAGCTACGGAATCGGCAACACAAACAGAGACTCCCATCAGTGTGACCATTTTTAATTTATAAATTTATTAGTTTTTACCGGTGCGGCTTCCGATGATTTAAATTCGAAATAAAACTCCTTTCTCTGTACTATGTATGAATACATGTAAACCTTCATCTTGAAGTATTCTATCTATTAAAAAAACCGCATCAAAATCCGTTGCGTAATTTTAAAGATTTAAGCATACATAGGGGCAGAGAAAGCGACTTTGTTTTCTACTATGTATAACGGGTCTATAATAGCAACCCACACTTATTAAAATGTTTATATGTGTGCAAGGTTAAAATTGCTTGTATGGAACATATAGGACCCTGGCCAAAACTTTGGAACGAAAAAAAAACGGCGGGAAGTTTCGCGAAGCGCGGGTGTATTTTTTCAGCTGAAAATTTTTAATTTCTTAAATAGAGTGCAATTGAGTTGGAAGTTTCATAAAAACTGTATTTAAGTATTTCTTACTTGTATTTATATGTAGTTTGGTAGTTTATTAGTGTTTTTCTTCAAAAATCGGTGAGTTTCAATTTTTCATACTTTTTGGATGTAGTTGCTTGGAGTACCTAAAATGAATGATCCACCAGATCCTGGAGGCGGAAGCCTCCAGGTGGGTTACAATATTGAAATCGAGTCGAGTATGGACACGGACTGTTCATCAAAAATCGAAAGTGGCGCTAAAAAAAGGCGAACACTTAGAACTTCAAAAGTTTGTAAGCACTGCAATAAAAAAAGAAAACGCAATGGAAAAGACGATATCGATGGATGTGCGTGCAAAGATGATTTGCCTTTTCAACGAGACACGACACTAACATGCCCTAAACCAATAGACACAGCAGATTTACCTTTAAAAAATTTACCAATCACTACCACGACACTACCAGAACCTGTAGCGCGTAAACTTTTTGTATATACAGATCTCGCACCGTACGTCATACATGTTCAGCGTTTAGAGTCTTCTCCTAACAGCGGCACCACCTTTCACCCCATCAATTTTGGCAATTTCTTAAAAAAAAATAACTTTAAAAATATCATTAATGGAAGTGTTAAAAGGCTTGGCCGTAACAGAATGACACTTAGTTTTTCTGATTTTAAAAATGCAAATTTGTTCCTGTCTTCTGAACATTTAAAAAATGAGAATTATAAAGCATTTATTCCTTCATACAATGTTACCAGAATAGGTATTGTTAAGGGTATTCCTACTGATATGACTTTTGAAGAAATAAAAAATTCAGTTTGCTTACCTATAGGTTGTGGAGAAATTTTAAAATTGCGTAGGTTAAACTATAAGACAACAGTTGATGGTGTGCCAACGTGGAATCCATCACAGTCAGTTGTGTTTACTTTTGACGGTCAAATGCTACCTAAACGTCTATTTATGTTGTATAATACTTTACCTGTTTCACTTTATATATATCCTACCATTCAATGTTACAATTGTTGCCGATATGGTCACACTAAAATGCAGTGTAGGTCTAAACCGCGCTGTTTTAAATGTGGTCAAGAACATCCAGGAGATAGTTGTTCTATTAATGAAAATGAAGTTGTTTGTTGTATGTGTAATGGTTCTCATTTTGCTACGAGTAAAAGCTGTCCAGAATTTGACCGCCAAAAAAAAATCAAAACATACATGGCTGAGAACTGTGTTGCATATACAGAGGCCATCAAGTTTTTCCCAACTGTTAACAAGCCTTACTCTGAAGTTCTTTCTTCAACATTCATTTCTAAACCTAAACCACAATATACATCTAAACCTCAGTATACACCTAAAATAAACAAAACTCCTGAAAATGTATCATATAAAAAAACTGTTTATCACAAGCCCCGCAGCATTCCTAAACTGGAAAAGGGTTATGACATTGCTGCCCATAACAACATTATTAAAGATTTCAATATGCACTCAACATCTACTGGAACTTGTCTTATAAATCCACATAAAACATCACAAAGCGATCTAATAGAATATTTTAATAATACAATAAATAATTTAAAAAATGTTATTTCTCAATTTTTAGTACATTCACCGTCCAACGTTGCACAATTTAATGACTCTATTGATCAATTAACTTCTGATGATGGATCCCAAGATTCAACATATAATTCAGTGGAACTGCAGAAGCGCAGTAAACAAAAAAAATGAATTAATATACATGGTTAATACATACTCACCATTTATATTTTGTCTTTCTGAAACCTGGCTTATGCCGGGTATGTTTTTTAACCTACCAGGTTTCTCTTGTATAAGAGAAGATAGGCATGATGGATATGGTGGAGCCGCCATACTCATCAAAAATGGCCTTATTTATAAAGAAATAGATATGCCTTCACATAGTGAAGATTTTTCAATTTTAGGTATAATTATAAACAATATGATTTTAATTTCTATATATGTTCCTAGACCTACAACACAAGTTTTTACTGAAATCAAAAATATTTTAAGTAGAATATCTCAACCTATTTTAATACTAGGGGACATAAATTGTCAACATCGTGTATGGGGTAGTACATTAACTAATACTAAGGGTAAAAAATTATTTGAACTTATTGATGATTTGAACTTTTGTGTTTTAAACACTGGTGTGCCAACACGACGCACTGCACCTAACGAAAACATAAGTGCAGTTGATCTGTCTATTTGCTCCCCTAGTCTAGCATCTTCTCTAGATTGGTCCCTCTGTCACTCAACTCATGGTAGTGACCATTTTCCAATTTTTATTTCCATGCCCTCATTAACCATTAATATACCTAAACCAAAACCGCGAATGAAATATCGGATTGTACAAAAAGAATGGCCTAATTTTGCAAGTAAAGTCGAAAACAAAGTTCTTAATTTACCAGATATATGTCCTGGGGAGGAAGAGTTATGTTGTAACAAATTAATTGAAGTTTTAAAATCAACAGCCAACGAAGTGTTTCCTTTAAAATCAAACCGAACTAATAAAACTCCCTCACCACCTTGGTGGGATAATGAATGCACTTTAGCTATAAAAAAAAGGAAACAGGCAGAAAAAGATTATGACAAGAATATGACCATTCAAAATTACCGTAATCTTAAAGATGTTACTAAGAAAACTAAACAGCTTTTGAAAACTAAAAAATCTGAAGGCTGGAAATCATTTTGTGCAAGCATTTCGCCTCATACCCCATCATCCATAGTTTGGCAAAACATCAAGAGATTCCGTTCAGCTATTTCTCCACGTAAATTTAGTTTGCTACCAAATAATTTGATTGAACCATTTCTTGATAAACTAGCACCACCATATGTGCCTGAAAACAATATAGTTAGTAATTATAGCATTTCTGAATCAAACCCTTCCGATTTATGCAAACCTTTTTCTCTATTTGAACTAAAAGGTGTCCTTAAACATTTAAAAGATTCCTCTCCAGGGGAAGACGGAATACCCTACTCTTTTATTAGCAATTTAAATGATTTTTCTCTTATATATTATTTGGATCTAATAAATACTGTTTTCGAAACTGGTAATATTCCATCAGCCTGGAAAATTCAAACAGTCATTCCAATTTTGAAACCGAACAAACCTCCTTCTGAGTCATCTTCATATCGTCCAATAGTTCTTTCATCAGTTCTTTCAAAAATTTGTGAAAATTTAATTAAAATCCGTTTAGAATGGTTTGTAGAGCATTACAAATTACTAGGAAATAGTCAATATGGATTTCGAAAAGCCAAAAGTACTACCGATAACATTGCATTACTTACAACCGATATACGTTTAGCTTTCAGTAAAGGACAATCAACAGTCGCTTCTTTCCTTGACTTAAGTTCGGCCTATGATGATGTATTACATCCAATTTTAAAAACTAAGTTGATTGCATTAAAAGTTCCTGCAAAAATAGTTAATTTCATTTTACAGTTAATTTCTGAACGCACCATTAACTTGTTTATTAATGATAATAAATTTAGTCGTAACATATTTAAGGGGTTACCACAGGGCTCGGTATTAAGTCCTCTGCTATATAACATATATACTTATGATCTAGAACAATACGTCAATAATGTAAACATTTTACAATATGCAGACGACTTAGTTTTATATGTTTCAGACAAATCTATAGAAGATGCGACTGTAATTTTAAATAGGGCACTAGTTAAATTAAAACAGTGGCTCCAACTTAACGGATTTCAATTGTCGGCAAATAAAAGTACTGTTATGTTATTCACTCGAAGAAGATTAACGCCCCCTATAAATATTTCATTAGATGATATACCGATTATGTGTAAACCAGAAGTGAAATACCTAGGAGTTATTCTGGACTCAAAACTTTCAGGTCTTCCCCATTGTAAATATATAGCTGAAAAATGTCACAGACGGATAAATATTTTAAGGTGTCTTTCTGGTATCTGGTGGGGAGCACATCCTTTCTGCATGAAGTTACTATATAATGCTATAATAAGAAGTGTCCTAGACTACGGAATTTTTCCTTTAGAGCCTCTCTGTCAGAATGGATTAGTATTGTTAGACAGAATACAATCAAAAGCTCTCAGAATAGTCTGTGGAGCAATGAAAACAACCCCAACAAACGCCTTACAAGTAGAATGTGTGGATCCTCCTTTGTTTTTAAGAAGACAATATCTTTCAGATAGATATATTTATAAATGTGTACAGTTTAAAGGCCATCCAATTGTTAAAAAAATAGAAAAATTAATTAAATTAAATTCTTGTAAAAAACGTTCTTGTTTAGTTACATCTTTCCTTAAGTATCAACAACTAGAAGCTCCTGTTTTCATGATATCCAACCTTCCTTTGTTCGAATTTAAATATGAGACCTTAATATTAAGCCCTAGTATTTTACTTAATATTTCTGTAAGTAAAGGAGATTCTGAAGCTAATTCAAACTTTCTAAATATCATTAATACCAGGTTTGAGAATCATGATTTCATTTTTACTGATGCCTCAAAACTCTCAGTCAATACCTGTGTTGGTGTTGCAACTTATCATCAACAATACAACATTAAACAACAAATAAAACTTCCACCTGAAACCTCTGTTTTTACCGGTGAATGTTATGGTTTGCTGAAGGCCACTGAATACATCTTATTAGCAAAACTTAAAAAAACAATAATTTTTACAGATTCTTTAAGTTCTCTACAATCTTTATCTAAATTTGCGTTTAAAGATAAATCCAATCTTTCCATCATTTTTTGCATTCGGGATAAGTTGTTTCAATGTTATGAAAGAGGATATGAAGTTACTTTTGCCTGGATACCTGGTCACAGTGGTATTTCAGGTAATGATAAAGTTGATAAATTTGCTAAGGATGCGGTGGAATGTGGTGACCTTGTGCCATATCAAAATTTTAGTCAAGATTTGGTAGCCCTATCCAGGGTTGACCTTCTGAAAAGTTGGAATCACCTCTGGAAGGAGACTTCCAAGACTAAAGGAAAATTTCTTTTTAATATTCAACCTTTTATTCCTGCTAAACCATGGTTTTTTAAATTAAAGTTTTGCAAAAGAGCTACTAGTGTCTTGTCTCGTTTGAGATTGGGTCATACTTGTACCCCAAAACACCTTGCAAGAATGAAAATAATTCCATCAGATATTTGTGAATGTGGCACTGACATAGGTGACATGAATCATATCTTTTTTAAATGTCCATTGAACGATCGTACCTCCTTTATGCAGTCCTTGTCCTCACTTGTTCCTTTACCTACATCCATCCCAACTTTGCTATCATCCTCAAACTTATTAGTATATAATACATTGTTTACTTTTATAATTATAAATAATATAAAAATTTAAGTATAATATATAAATCAATAGTACCCATATAGTTATAGTTTGCTCCGCTGGTTATAAAAAAATATATTATATCTTTCTCTACTAGTTTACTTAATTTATTGTATGTATTCTCATTGTATTTGTAATTTGAAATATTTACTTATATGTATTCTAAACCTTCCTAACTCCATTGTATCTTTAATATTGTTCCGATTTCCTGTTTACTTTAATCCTAATTTCCCAAAGTTTTTTTATAAAACCATAACTTGAGATTGGCACAATGTGCAAATGCACCATGGCCATAGAAGAAAAAAAAAAAAAAAAACTTTGGAACTGTTGTTGTCACTGTCTGTCATAGTTATGTCATCTATCAGTAGTGACGAACATGTGCTAGGAAAGTGTACCCAATTTATAAACTATGTTCGCACTAATTTTAGTTCTCATAACATTTTTACGATGTTGAATACTATAGTTGTCATGACTGAATATTCAATAAAATCATTGAAGTTTCTTACTCTCGTTTAATTTATTTTACAATTTAATTTTAAGTTATGAAATATAAAATTATACAACAAACGGATATTTCGATAACTTTTATTCAACTTTGGCGATCTACTTCATTCATATGTCAAGATTCATATCCAATCCAATGAAATGATTGGATTCCTATCCAACCAATCCAAAGTAAACTCGAATGTAGCAAGGTTGTGTCACACAACTTGTGTGGTGTTTTTGTGATTTATTTTAGTAAAGTTTGTTAGTTCCACGAACTTGGATTTAGTAATAACTAAAGCAGTAGCTGTTAGTTTGTAAATGTATTTTTATTTATTTATTCCGGTGAAATGGTAGGTGATAAACCTGTTGCTTTAAATATTAAAATTAGTTTGCAAGGGGTTTTATTTAAAGTTTTCTAGTCTGCAGATATAACTGTGATGACTAACACCTACTGTAGCAAGGCAGATGCAGAAGGGGAGGTGATAGAAACTGTGGTTATTGACGACACAGCGGATGATGAGCCAAACACAATTCAAAATAACCTCAACGAAATTGTAGAAGTTGGTTCAGATGATGATGGAGGCACTGATATCTGTGAAGTACCCAACTTCAGTCTGTTTGATAATATCATAAGAGAAAGAGGTCTCCTTGCTAATGTCATGGAGAAATGCCTAGAACTTGAAAACGGAGATGGAATGGAGCGTGCTATAAAAAAAACTTTGATGAGACACTACAGCCTGGCAGATAAGAATTTTATAACTTCAAGTAAGTTCAATAAGGCTTTATTGAACACATTGGCTAAATTAGAAACAGATCCGGATCATAAGTTCACACACATCAAGTACTTATGTGATGTATTGAGGTCATCTACAGTCAAAAGAAGAGTTAATTTGATAACTTTGCAAACAAATCTGAAAGGTGAGTACAGTAATTTGAATTTCATGCTATAAAACTTTTGGAACCTACTTTTTTTAAATAAAAGTTCATATAGAAGTGTTTTTAAATTTTGTTTACATTATGCTTGATATTTGATTTTATATGCAGAAAGCTACCTTTAATACAAACTTACTTTTGCCATATAAAGTATGAATACAGACTAATAAAACAATATGCAAAATCAATTTTCAATTTTGGTGGACATTGCCGCCTTTGATATTGTATGACTCATTTCTTGAATGTTGAACATAGATAAACACTGTAAAGAACCAACAAAGAGAAAAATAAACCACAGTGCTTCAGAAGCTAAATCAAGGAAATTAGATATAATTGAAATTGAGGATTCCGAGCCACAAGTACCTGAGATCATTGACCTTGAGTGCAGTGATGTAGAAGTTGCGGAGGAAAAAGAAAATAAAAATGTATACAATGGCAGTCCTTATAAAAGTAAGTGCCTATATGATTATATTACAGCAATAACATTTTATTTTTGATATCTTTCTCAAGAACTACTGGTAGCTGGAGGAAAACAAGGCTTATTTTGAAGTGGAAAATTGTAAAATAGAGCTAACAATATTAAGACCACCAGTAACAAAAAATTAAGATTACTATTTAACTCATAAGTATACCTTGCATAAATGAAAACATATTTTATGTTTGTGCTTGTATTTAGGTTTATTTTTGTCTACAGTGTTTATATTTACCTAAAATTTCATTATTTTCAGTAAACAACGAAGATCTCCTTTTAACTCCACATAAACAAGTCCCTTACATTCCGACAACCAAAGAAATCGATAATTCGCAACAGATAGCTATATTGGAAACTACAATTGAACATTTACATAAACAAATACAGGAGTTAGAAGAAAAGGAAGTTGATGATGACTCAGCCTTTGGGTCTCCGTACATTCTAAGTGAACCGTAAGTGATTAATATTTGAAATTATATTTTGTTTAATATTTATTGTGTTGTTAGCTAATATACCTCCTAATGAGTCATAGATAGACAAACAAGCACACTCATTGACATTGGTAAATAATTTTATAACATTTTTAGCTTGAAAAAAAAAACTGGTGGAATGCTACCAAGAACTATGTAAACTTACTGGTGGTTATGCAAAAAAAACCAAAAGGATCCGTTTACAAGTGACCGAGGGTCATCCACCGGGCCCTACCAAGTTGTTGCAGAGGTTCATCAATAACCGGCAAGAGGGTGAAGGGTTCAACTTCCCGGATTTGCTGGATGTTGTGACGTGTGTCGAACAGGGGCTGATGTTGGATGGTCTGAGTTGGACTAGAGCACAGATATTAAAGGAAGGTAAGAATGGGTCTACTCCAGGAATACCAAGATCGTAATCTGTTTAATATTGGTGCTGATTCTAACTTAAGAATTTCTAAACGATAAATCTTGCTATCACTTACTCTGCTATGGTTTAAGACTCATTTTAGCCCTGTCTTACAATGATCAAATTTAAAATGTCTGTTCAAGTTTACAATGATCCAATCCAAACCATCTTCTAACATGTCTTTTTTTTAATAAATATGAGAAAGTGACGCCAAATTGTCTTTTTTTTGGGTCCCAAATACGATATCTATAAAATATATTCACTTCTGAATACAAATATTTATCCTATTTCTATTTGTAACATTGACGTTCATCATCATTTCATTACATAGTATAAATCCAAGTCGCTAATTCTGTCTGCTTGTATGCTAACTCCTCCTAAACCAGTTGAGGGTTTATATGCGGTTTTCACCATCCGTTAGGTATTTTTTTCATTTAAATTTGTAAATAAAGATCAATCGGAAAAAGTTATTTTAAGTTAGCAAAAAATCAATGTTTCGTGAGCAAGTCGGCCAAAATTACACCATTGCGAAGCGTGGGCGGGTCGCTAGTTAAGTATATGTTACATATCTATGATGAATTAAAGGATTTTGACTTTGATTTTACACCCAGCCAGTGCCCTCTTCACGCAATGCGGCCGCGCGCTGCAAAAGTGCCGGCAGCGCCGCGAGTGGAAAGACCTCATGTCTTACTTTAAGGAGGAGGTTCACGACGGAGACCCGGCCGACGAGGACCCGGAGCTGATGGCCAAGCTGCAGCTCAATCAAATGGTGGCGGTGAAGAGGGAGAAGGACTTGCTGGACAAGTTAGTATGAAATTTGTAGGATAGTTAATAATGTGTTTTTTTTGTTTGGTTTGGTATGAGTAAAGTAAAGTTTTTGCATAGGTAAAATCTAAATGCATAGTAGAAAAGGCGGCCTTATTGCTACACCTACTAGGTACTTTTAACTCTTTGAAGTGCCTAATACATTCCACTACAGTTAAAAAGTAATAATACTAACTTGTTAGAACTTTTCTGTGAAAAAAATATATACTTCGATTGATACCATGAAATCAACGATTGTTATTTTCTTTTACCTTTTGACCACTTATTTTATAAGACTGGGCGATTAACCCTTAAAAAATCTATCTATGTGGCACTATCCTTGGAATTTAATTAATCCCAACAATGGGAAATCTTTCAATAGTGATAGATGTTTGTATTACTTCTTTACAGGTATGCACGAATGCAGGATTTACCAACTACCGCCAGATTACCAATCGTAGATAATGACACTTTAAATTATGAAGATAACTCCGATGATTCTGATGATGAAACTGATATTAACTATAATAAAAATATACCAGAGGGTAGCAGTAATATTATACAACATAATAATCATACAAATAGTCATGAACCATTAGCTAGAAACCAAAGTGTAGATAGCAATCCTAATCAATGTACAGTCAATACTAACATTGCTAATGGATTTATAGAAGTATCGGTGCCTCAAGTAGATAATAATTACCGTAATAGGTATAGTAACGAATTTATAGGCCAGACGAATAGTGCTCAAAATAGTCATATTGAATCAGTTTCAGCAGTAAATATTGTAGAAACTGAAGTAGTTCCTGTGCACAATAATGATAGACAGACAGCAAATAATGTTGAAGAGTCATCGCCTAATGATGAACTACCAATATATAATGATGCAGTACCAATAAATAATGATGAATTGCCATCAAATTATGATGAACTGCCATTAAACAATGATGAATTGTCACCAAGTAATAACGACAACTCAACAAATAATGAAGCTGTTACTACCAGAATTGACAACAATACAACTGAAACACAAGTAACCTCTACAAATTCTGCCGAAAATGAAATAACCGTCAAAGAAGAATGCAAGGAAAACGAATTAACAATAGAAGAGCATTTACCCAGTGAACCTGATGTTACCAAAGTAAAAACCGAGCCGACAGAGAACATTGCAAATCAGTTGGAATCTTTAGGTGAAAACTACACAGTTTCCATCGTAGATATTGAAGATCCATTCCTAATAATAGACATATCTTCGGATAGTGATACTGATGATGATTATGAAGATTTAATTGATAATAGTTAACGAATTTAGTGTTTAAACAAAGTATTTTAGCACTTGAAGTCCAAATTATAGGGTCATTTTAAAGTGTTTTGTTAAAAATTAAACACGTTTTTACCACCCTTTAAATTTTAACACTGTGAAGTTTTCTTAAAATATATGAAAGGTTTTTAAAAAATTATCATTGTAAACAAAACTAATTACATACTATGATGATTAATTAAAAAAATGTAATGGATTAGGATTTGCCTTGAACCTTGCCTTAAACCGAACAGAGATGCAAAAATTAAAAAACCCAACCGAAATGCTCACTAAGCTTAAATTTTATTAATGTTATTTACACAATGCAGTTAGCGATAAAGCAATTGAGATTATTCTATAAACCAGAGGGTGAGAGAGAGTTAGGGAACACATGTTTATTAAATCCTATAAACTATTATTTTAAGTGTATTTAACTTGTATATAGTTAAAATAACTTTTTTACGAACAAAATAAAGTAAACGTTAGCAAGTCTGCCAACCAATTGTTTAACATGATAATTACTGTGATATATGTACCATCACATGTTTGGATACGTTTTATTTATTTATCGGAGATATTGATTGATTTATTCATTTTGCGTTTCAATATCATGTAAACTCTGAAAAGTTTTATTGTTGCAACTGTTATACTTGATCGAAGGATGCAAGTAAAAAGGGAAAAAAAGAAATAAAGACACTCTTTATTCAATTTATGGTGTGTTATTTTAATCTTATTCGACAGAAAAAATATCCATTGGTGCAAATTCGATGTTGAAAATTTTAAACTGAGCTATAAATATTACTATCACTTGTGAGACCAATATACCTTTCTTTTTCTAATAAGTGATTGGTGCAAGACAAGCGTTGCGTTGCATTGCGTGCAAGTATATCAATTAATTATAAATTATTATAATAGCTGCTCTATTGTACAAAAAAATATTTACTTTATAAGAGAGGGTTCGAATCGCCGGCAACCGAGCTCTTTGTGATCGCCTCGATTCTTTGGCCCTGCGAAGAGATATAGCATCTCTTTGCATACTGTATCGTTTATAAAATGGGGAGTGTTCTGAAGAATTATTCGACCTTATACCAGCTGCACAATTCCACCACCGCACCTCCCGCCACAGGTTGAAATTCCATCCTCACCACCTGGATAGCTGGCGCTCCACCACTGTTCGTTTCAGGCGGAATTTTTTGCCACGCACTACGCAGATGTGGAATGAACTACCTGCAGCGGTATTCCCGGCTAACTACAACATGGGGCTCTTCAAGTCGAGAGTGTATTCCCACTTTAAAGGTCAGCAACAAACCCCTAACACCCAAAGTGTTGGGGGTAGTCATGGGCGGCGGTGACCACTTACCATCAGGTGACCCGCATGCTCGTTTCCTAATAAAAAAATTAAAAAAATCTGTAAATGAAATAATCTTCTGAAACTTGTATAAAACTGAAACGGGTCATCATTCTCAAATTTTTATGTTGCACAAGTTCTCTTGTTCATAATTTACGTTAACCTACCTTACTTAAGAATATATTTTGTACTTAAATTGTTTAGTATCCTTATTTTAAATTGTAGTGTCCAGAAATAAAACTCAAATACCAATAATAAAAGCTTTATTCATACATCTAGTAAAACTAAAAGAATACAAAGAGAAAACCACAACTCACTTTTCCTAATTCAACAGCCAAATTGAGATTACTTTTCTAATTTATGAAATAAATGCATATATTCATGTGAAATAATACTGTACGCTGCTAAATAGCATATTTTATCAAAAGCAGGGTTTAAAATGTTCGTTTTTAATATAAGCAAACTAATAGTTACTTTATTTGAGATTCACAAAAAAGAAAGGTAAGAAGTTCATTATACACTATCATGAATAGAATTTTAACTTTATGATTTAACATCTAATCTTTGTAAATATACTACAGAAATATATTTTTCAAATTGTTCCAAGATTATTCTGCTAATTTTTAACATTTATTATTTTACGTTTTTTCATCAATATTTTTCTAAACATTTTAAATATTACACATACCAATTGTAAGATAGGTAATAAATTTTATAAATTAAATCTCAAACAAAAAACTTAACTCTCATTAAAACTTTAAATAAACTAAAAATCATAAATGGCAATGCTATAACCAAAATATACCATTTTAATATAATTTCTTTGAATATCACAATCAAAAATATATCACTACATTTTGAAATAAAATAATTTTCCACTAAGCGGAATATTTCTTATAATTAATTCGATATTCACTGTAAGATTATAATTTAAATAAATAAAACCAAAAACGGCAGTAAATAATCCAAAAATGTCAGAATTCACAAAATCATTTAAACAGCCTCTTTAAAAAGTTAGTGAGATAAGATAATTAATAATGCTATTTACCAATATAAATAATACTGCTTCAATTAAAATACTATGGTGTTTAGTCGATTTGGTAAATGAACTAAGAACTAAATTTTGTGAATTCTGCAAGTTGGGTAATAAATATAAAATGACAATAAATACTGACAGTTAACATCTTGTTTTGGTCGCATGAAGACAAATGCTTTTGCTAAAGATTAAATTAACATGGTGTTATGTTAGCTATTAAATTAATAACCACGTTTTTGATATAAAAGTTTTAGATTCAGCTAATTATAATCTCTTAGTTTTTTTTTTTTCATTTCATTTAGAAATATCATTCAAGTTATTGTAATATTAAAGTTTTTAGAACTATCAAGGAAATCATGGTAAAAGCAAGTGTCTTCATACAAGATAGTTTGATTAACATATTTATTGGTCACCATTTTGTTCAAGTTTCTGCCCCTTCGAGGGTGGGGCACCACCGAACATACGTCCAGATTTCAACTCGGATATTATAAATGGTACCTGGAAAGGGATTTATTTATACAAGTTAGAGATATGGGAGCAAAAAAACTGGATTAATTCCTACTAATCCCTACTTCCCTACTAATATTATAAATGCGAAAGTAACTCTGTCTGTCTGTCGGTCTGTCTGTCTGTCTGTCTGTCTGTTACTCTTTCATGCCTAAACCACTGAACCGATTTTGATGAAATTTGGTATGAAGAAAAAACTGAACTTGGGAAAGGACATAGGGTACTTTTTACCGCGGAAAAACTTCTCATTCCCACGGGAAACCGACTCCCACGCGAACCGAGTCTCGTGCGGCCACTTCTAATTCAAAAAAATATTAAAAATAGTAATACAAAAACGCCCAGGTTATATAGGTTACATTACCTTATGCTCAAGAGCCATGTGGTGGCTCGGCGGTAGAGACAGACAGGCGCGCATGATGTTCTCGATGCAGGCTTTCTGTTTGAACAGCGCGTTGACCACCGGAGTCCCCGCGGGGACCAGCGGCGCCTTCAGAAGATAGGCGAGGGGCGAGAGCACGCTGTGGAACGGGGAGTACTCTGGAAACAAGGTGTTTAGTTAAGTCAAGAAGAAGAAGTTTAGTCAAGAAGAAGTTTAGTCAAAAAGAAGAAGTTTAGTCAAGAAGAAGAAGAAGTTTAGTCAAGAAGAAGAAGAAGGAGAAGTTTAGTCAAAGATATTTTCAAAGAGGTTTTAATTTTGAAGTTATAGACACTGGAAAATAACAAAATTAATAAATTAGCATTCTAAATGCAAAACTAAAATAAAAAAGTAAAATGTCAAAGTGGTTTTTTTTAAACAAATTGGACTCAGCTTTCTATTTGGAGGTCTGGAACCTTAATAATTAGTTGATTATAGATAGGATGTTGTTCTGTGAGATAAATAAACGAAAAATAACGTGCAATTAATATAAAGTTAAGCGAATTTCTGTGGAAATAAACAAGTAACGATAACTTTCGTCCGCTACGTCTTAATAATCTATAACTTTATACTAGCAAACTAGTGATTCAATTTTGAAAATTATCTCACTCGTAGTAAGGTACTTTATCAGAAAGTAGCCTAGGTTACCAATCCCTACTAATATTATAAATGCGAATGTAACTCTGTCTGTCTGTCTGTTACGCTTTCACGCCTAAACCACTGAACCGATTTTGATGAAATTTGGTATGAAGAAAGAACTGAACTTGGCAAAGGACATAGACTACTTTCAACCACGGGAAAACTTCTCATTCCCACGGGAAACCGACTTCCACGCGAACGGAGTCGCTGGCAGAAAGTAGTTTCAAATAAAACCCTGTCTTATTGACTCACCGTCGCCGTAGTTTCAAATAAAACCCTGTCTTATTGCCTTACCATCAGCCCCCCGGCTCTTGAACCCGACCCTGGCCAGCAGCTCGGCCAGCAGCACCAGGTCCAGCACCAGCGGCACCGCCAGCAGCGAGTCCTCGCACGTGTTGTGCACCACGATGGTGTTGTGGCCGTGGAGGAGGATCTCGGACGTGTACTCGTCCATTGCGCGCTTGGAGTCGCCTGGGTGGTGGGGTGTAGAGAAAAGTTTGCAATGGATGGTGTACAGTTTTTACATTGCGTGTTTTGAATCGCCTGGGTAAGGGAAAGTTGACAATGGACGTTGAACAATGTATGTCTGTGGCCGTGGAGCAGGATCTCGGAGGTGTACTCGTCCATTGCGCGCTTGGAGTCGCCTGGCGGTTTGGAGTGTGGGGGGAAGTTAGCAATGGACGTTGAACAATGTATGTCTGTGGCCGTGCAGCAGGATCTCCGAGGTGTACTCGTCCATTGCGCGCTTGGAGTCGCCTGGCGGTTTGGAGTGTGGGGGGAAGTTAGCAATGGACGTTGAACAATGTATGTCTGTGGCCGTGCAGCAGGATCTCCGAGGTGTACTCGTCCATTGCGCGCTTGGAGTCGCCTGGCGGTTTGGAGTGTGGGGGGAAGTTAGCAATGGACGTTGAACAATGTATGTCTGTGGCCGTGCAGCAGGATCTCCGAGGTGTACTCGTCCATTGCGCGCTTGGAGTCGCCTGGCGGTTTGGAGTGTGGGGGGAAGTTAGCAATGGACGTTGAACAATGTATGTCTGTGGCCGTGGAGCAGGATCTCCGAGGTGTACTCGTCCATTGCGCGCTTGGAGTCGCCTGGCGGTTTGGAGTGTGGGGGGAAGTTAGCAATGGACGTTGAACAATGTATGTCTGTGGCCGTGCAGCAGGATCTCCGAGGTGTACTCGTCCATTGCGCGCTTGGAGTCGCCTGGCGGTTTGGAGTGTGGGGGGAAGTTAGCAATGGACGTTGAACAATGTATGTCTGTGGCCGTGGAGCAGGATCTCGGAGGTGTACTCGTCCATTGCGCGCTTGGAGTCGCCTCGGCGGTGGAGTGTGGGGGGAAGTTAGCAATGGATGGTGTACACTTTTTACATTGCGTGTTTTGAATCATCTGGGTAAAGGAAAGTTAGCAATGGACGTTGAACAATGTATGTCTGTGGCCGTGCAGCAGGATCTCGGACGTGTACTCGTCCATTGCGCGCTTGGAGTCGCCTCGGCGGTGGGGAATAAGAGGAAAGTTAGCGATGGATGGTGTTGTGGCCGTGGAGGAGGATCTCGGACGTGTACTCGTCCATCGCGCGCTTGGAGTCGCCTGGCGGTGGAGTGTGGGGGAAAGTTAGCAATGGATGGTGTACACTTTTTACATTGCGTGTTTTGAATCGCCTGGAGTATGGAGTGTGAGAGGAAAGTTGGCAATGGACGTTGAACAATGTATGTCTGTCTGTTTGTATGTGCTGCTTGCACGTCGAGACGGCTGAACCGATTTTAATGGATTTTGGAATAGACATAGTTCTAAGGTTCTCTTAGCTATGGTGTAATCGAATTTAGTATGCAAGTTTTGTGCAAAATCAAGAGGGTAATAACTGTACTTTGATAAACAGTGTATTAAAATCTGTTGCTTTTATGACAAGTTAGCGAATATAATACAAATTTATTTATATGATTGGTATTTGTTTTAATAAGTTTTAAACTTTTCTTGACAAATAAATACTTGTAACTATCGGAATCAAGACAAAAATCGCAGACTCATAAGAAACAAGTTTCAATTGAGAGAACGTCACCAACACAGTATTTTTAGGTACCTTTACCTCAAAGACAAAAACGAACCCTCCCTAGTTCCCTCCACCGTCCGTCCGTCTGTCTCTCTGTCTTTAGTTTATAACCAGCTCTGGTGATTTAAAACAGGCTGAATCAATTACTAGTTTTAAAAATAAACTGAAAGAATGGTTGCTGCAATAAAATCTTTATAATTTAAATAACGTTTTTAAAATATTTTTATGTATTTAGATTGACATTTTAAATTATTATTATTGAATTGTTATTATTGAATCATTATTAATTGTATTATTATTATTTTTATTTTTTATTCTAGGTTACTACCTAAATTAATGTTGACCTGTAAATATTTTTACCAATAAAAAATGTCTATGTCTACTCACCGACATACGGCACGTATTTGATGACGACCACGTGGTCGAGCTTCTCGCCCGGCGCGTACAGAATGGAGTTGGATTCCACCATGTCATCCACCACGTTGCTCTTCGATATCTACGTGGGAAGGGGTTTAGTTAGATAGTTACGTGTATACAGGGTGTAAGAGAACTAAGTTCTGACAGAATACCAGCGTTGCTAGCTAGCAACAGCAACACTAAGCTGAGTCAGAGTCCTATTTAGCCAAATACCTGTGTACCTTACTTCTTATAGCGTTAAAGTTTATTTTCTGCATGTTTTTTGGTTAAATAAAAACCTATTCTATTCTAAGTATTCATGGTTATACTCGGTACGTTTAAAACAAAAAATAATAATAATATAGTTAAGTTACTAAACGAGTAATAATCTGGTCAAGTAAGTTTAACTTAATTTTATTACTTTTGTCAATATTTAACAAACAGACTTCATTACAAATAAGAGATAGTAAAGGGTGACAGCACAAGTTTCTATAGCTTATCAAAAAACCGAATTGGAAACTAATTTCGTTAGAAATCAGGAGAAGTTAAATAAATAAAGTAACTTACCTCTTTAGAACGGAACTGTTCAGGAGCGGATAGGTTCTTGCCGTCGTTGTTACCGAGATGGTTGTACGACACTATGGATACTGGTTTCAAACCTGCACATATTCATATATTATGTAACTTCATAATTTACTTAATCGTTTTAGCAAAACAACGAACAATTTCAGATTGATTGATTCGACCTAAAACTTTTCTATATTGTTTGTTTTTAAAGTTTTTAACCCAAATTCCTCAGAGCAGGTAAATCTGAACTTAAATTTAGCCAATGCTAATCATAAAGTTTGAGTTTGAGACAAATCTAAGCTACTCGATTTGTTTTGGCAGAAGCTTGTCAAAAAACTAAGTGTCATATTTTTTAACCTTTAAAAAAACAACCTCAACATAAGATTAAAAAATATATATTAAACTAGTGGCCGCCCGCGACTCCGTTCGCGTGGAAGTCGGTTTCCCGTGGGAATGAGAAGTTTTCCCGCGGTAAAAAGTACCCTATGTATTATTCTGATGTTTAACCTATATTACTGCAAAGTTTCATCCAGATCCGTCCCATAGTTTTTACGTGAAAGAGTAACAAACATCCATACATACTCACAAACTTACATCCATTCTCACAAACTTTCACATTTATAATATTAGTAGGATTTACCAGCGGACACCAGGAAGTCGACGAGCACGGACTTGAGCTTGGTCTGCCCCGACTTGAAGTCGTCGCCCGCCACGAACACGCCGCGAGCCTCGGCGCGCGCCACCACGCCCGGCACCAGAGTGTTTTGCGGGGAGCCGTTTATGTAGGAACACTGGGGGATGAGAACCAGTTTGTGTAGGAAGATTGGGGGAATAAGAACCAGCTTGTGTAGGAAGATTGGGGGAAATAAGAACCAGTTTGTGTAGGAAAACTGGGGGGATAAGAACCAGTTTGTGTAGGAATACTGGGGGAAATAAGAACCGGTTTGTGTAGGAATACTGGGGGGAATAAGAACCAGCTTATGTATGAACACTGGGGGGAATAAGTACCCGTTTGTGTACGAACACTGGAGGAAATGAGAACCAGGTTATGTATGAACACTGGGGGAAATAAGAACCCGTTTATGTAGGAACACTGGGGGGAATAAGAACCAGTCTATGTAAGAACACTGAGGGTTATAAGAACCCACTGTACACTGGGCTTGAAAGGGAAGGAAAACTTGAGATATTTGTGAATATATATGGAGAGAGCACTGTTGTGCTGGGAGAAGCTGAAATAACGAGTATGTGGAGGGTAAAGGCAGGTGAAAGTTGACGAACTTATATAGGGTTATTTGTAATTAGCGCATCACCTCTCGCAGGCGGCTTCCTTACATTAATCCCAATAACATTTGCTCTACGGCTTTTTGCAAAACTTCATAATTAATACAAAAACAAAAAAACAAAAACAAATTTGCGCGCTCTGTTATTTATAAGTCTGTATTTTGTAAGAAGTTCCTAAACCGGTCGCCCCTCCCCCGTCGCCCGCGCGCCTGCCACGCCAGTTGCGTGCGCGTAGAGTATTGTACCGTTTAGAGGCACCTAATAATTTGTATGGAAAAACTTATTTTTAAAAAAGTGTTAATTTTAATTATTTGTTGGTTAAATGTTGTTGGGATTGATGTAGAAAAGCTGCCTACAAGAGGTGATGCGCTTATTTGAAATAACCCTGTAGAAGTAACGCAAAGAAGATTCATAAATATCTTGCGTTCAGCTAAATAGTTTTTCCTGTGGGAATGAGGTATAGTGTGTACCAAGTTTCATCCGAATCCGTTCGTAAAATTGTTAAAACAAATCAAATAGAAACAATTTGATTAAGAATAATCGAATCGTACTTTCTAAATATTGTTTCAGAATACATTGGTACAAACGCGATTTTTTTGCTATAATTTGATTTAACTAATAAATTTCTTTGATGCTACTTTAAACTTCCACCAAAACTACATAATACTTAACACATTAATTATACTTGGAACAAATACAATTAAAATTGAAAATCCATACATTGGCCAAGGTGTCCGAGTTTTTTGTGTCCGAAATGTCGTCGACCCATATAATATGACCAAGTATAATTAATGTGTTAAGTTTTATGTAGTTTTGGTGGAAGTTTAAAGTAGCATCAAAGAACTATTAAGTAAAACAGAATTTTCCAAATCACGACTTGTTTCTTTTATTTATAATTTTTAATCTAACCAACAATCTTTTACATGTCAAATTTCATTTTTTAATTCAAAAAGCTCTGACATAATTGTCCCATGAAGTTTCTATTAGAAGAGGCCGTATAATGCCTATTCTTAACATAATGAACTAAATTTATCACTTACCCCCTCATCAATAGCGGCCATGGCAAAAATGGTGGAGGGCGATATCTCGGCGTTGTTGTCGCGAAGGGCTTTCTCTAAGTTGGAAGACGAGTCGTGGACGCCTTCGCGCAGCTCACAGAACCTGGCGAAATATGTTTTTTATATAATATAGCAAAGCAAACGCGCATGCGGGTCACCTGATGGTAAGTGGTCACCGCCCCCCATGTGTTGGGGGTGTGTTGCTGAGCCTTTGGGAAAATTAGGCACCGGATACCGCACTCACCGAACGAAACGCAGGAACATCGTCCCTACTTCACGTGGGTTTTCTGTGCGACGGTGGTATTTCACCGGTCGAGTCAGCCCAGTAATCGCTGCAGACAGAGCCTACAGCTAGACTCTACCACCCCAAAAAAAATGTTACTGCTGATGTAAAGCTTGAAGAAAACGATATAGGAGATCGAAGACAAATTTTGATCTAAGGCATTTTTACACAGTCTGACGTTTATACAATATCTAAGCGAAAACTATTCTCGATTTATATTGGATCGTGTCGTGGTTAAACACGTTTAAAATAAATTTTACATTTTTGTAAAGAGCTTTCTGGAAAACCTTTTTCCATATTTTTACTTCCACTTCAAACTCTAAAAACTACATGACCAAAAATAAATCCTAGCCAAATAATGTATTGCGTCTAATACTCAATTCAATAGTTCATTGAACCGTGCGCGGACGCCGTTAAAAACGAACAAAAGAATATCAATTAGTTTAATGCGAAATTCTCGCCGGGAGCCTTAACGGGAAGTTTAATAACTTAATGTACGTGTTATTAAGTAGGGCAGACAGGTTTTTGGGGAATTCGCGGGTAGGTAATTTCTTACTAAAACGTATAAGAAAAATGTTACTCTGTGTGGGCTCAAGAAAGCGCAGTAAGCGTTGGTATTGAAGGATCTACAAAAACTAGGGCAAAACTTCCAATTTTGAAACGGCATTGTTCCTAAATTTGCCTGACCCGGGAATCGAACTTTCCACTTAACAGTCCCGTATAGCGCCACAGAGATCGTCAACATAGTATAGAGATGACCAAATAATATTTTTATTATTTACTCGCGATGAAACTGAGAACGGTAAAGCGATGAGAGGTTTATTATTTTAAAACGTTATTTATCAATAGTTCAAAGCGAATTCATTTTGCGCGTTTGTATGTATGTATTCCAACAACTTGTTTTAAACTAAGCAATGAATTGAAATAAATTTTTACCCTTTCAAAAATCTACATGTAAATTTGAGAGCACGAAACATTCAGAAACAGTTTCTTTAAATAAGAACATGCAACCTAATAGCATTTCATCCCGTGGTTTCAACCACGCCTAAATTACATCTTTAGGAATTTATTACATAGCATAAATCCAAGTCGCTAATTCTGTATGTTTGTCCGCTAACTCCTCCTAAACCACTGAATGGATATTAATAGGGTTTTCGCCATCTTAAAGGTAGTTTATTTATTTAAATTTGTAAATAAAGAACATTCAGAAAAAGTTTTTTTAGGTTATCCAAAAATTAATTTTTCGTGAGGATGCCGGCCAAAATTAAACCCATATCGAGGCGTGGGCGGGTCGCTAGTTAAGTATATTCCTCGGTCAAAAGCACCTGTTGTGATATTTTATTTCCTACTTCCAAATAAATTGTATCTTAATAATTGTGTTACCAGCTCAAACTGTTAAACTTATACAACTTCAGCGGTATTAGTTCACAAATAACAGTCAAAACGTCATAAGCGCCACCCGCCCGTATTTCAACAATGAACCTTACCTCTCCGTGTTAGCGGTCCACAGCACAATGACCTTGTCCAGCTGATGTGCCTCTCTGAACTGCTTGATGTCAGCGCGCACCTGCAGGTACTGCTCGTGTTTGGTGCCGGTGATGAGATTCGTGGCACGGTCCGCCTGGATTTTGTATTGGGAGGAGAAATAAAATAGGGATTATATTACCTTATATAATATAGGTAGCAAACGAGCATGCGGGTCACCTGATGGTAAGTGATCACCGCCGCCCATGACTACCCGCAACACTGTGGGTGTTGGGGGTGTGTTGCTGAGTCTTTGACAAAATTGGGCACCGGATACCGCACTCACCGAACGAAACGCAGGAACATCGTCCCTACTTCACGTCAGTTTTCTGTGCGTCAGTGGTATTTCACCGGTCGAGTCAGCCCAGTAATCGCTGCAGACAGAGCCTACAGCTAGACTCTACCTCTCTCGATATATGACAATACTTGACACAGGCTAGGAAGTCGTGGCGCGCACTACGTTTTGATTTTGCAGTTTGTTTTTTCATCTTATAATAATTTTAAGTCTATGACTATCAAATATTTGTCAAATGACCAACTACCCTAATAGTTGAGTGTGGTACGAGCGCGAGAGTTAGAGGTAAAACACAATGAGCTAGGATAGAAGGTAGTAGGTAACAACCAAATACAGGGGGTCTACTGGGACTTGACGGTCGTATCGTGCATCTTATCAAAATCGCGAGATTGGCACCGAGACTTACGACTTTTAAAACGATATTTCCTGTCGTTACGATTATTGTCTTAACACCTTACCGGGTCTTGTGTCGTCGTCTAGTGGAACTGTCAAGTTTGACATAATTTCGTCAAATTGTCGTGATGAAGTGCCGGTAAGGCATTCCATCAAGTTCGTTCGTACTTCGGTCGCACGGATACGATTTCGATTGTAAAGTCCCGGTAGACCCCCAGGTAAGACTATATTTTTGTATAGTCATATCTGCGAAATTGGATCAGAAACTCATTTTTAATAAAGTCTACATATTCAAAACAAATCAAAACGTAGATAAAGGAACATATAATCAACAAATTATTATTGCAAGAAAACTATTCATTTTGGAAGCACAAATTGAGGAATACGAAGCCATTATTTTGTATGGATGAAATGCAGCTGTGCGATTTAACAAACTATACTATAAAGGTAGGTAAAACAACCTTCAAGATATAGCACCGCTGCCTAATTACAGAGACAAAGTTCAGAACGTATATTTTCTTACAAATTACGTAGTATCAAATATGTCTTTACATGAAGTTGCAAATGCATGCACTTTATGTAATTTGAGAGTATGAGGCAAATGTGAGGTAAAGTTATCGTGATTTGATGTTAATTTTCAGTGAAATCAATTTATATAGGACAAACGACTATTCCTTTACATACTGTATACCTAAACATCTTGGGTCTCCTGCAGGTCTAATCAACTTGTTTTCTTTGCATGCAGAGTTTATAAATAGAATACCAAGGTGACCCAACCTGGCTCAATGCTAGGTGGGTAATAAAGGTCAGGGATGGGAAATTGATACAATTACGATTGAATAGATAGTTAGTGAGTCTTCATGTAAATTTCCACGGAATCAAAAAGAGAAATCATACTAGGATTGGTTTATGTTATGCTCGAGTTTGCGTCCTTGCTATTTCTTTAAATTACATACTTTTTATTTTTATTTACAATATTTACTAAATGCACACATAAAATTGAACGTCATTGTAAGTAGATAATTTCATTGTACCCTAGTTATTGATTTTGTAAAGAGCCTGCCTCTTGTTACTCAGGGAAACCTACAACAAGAGCAGAAACATATTGTAATGTGTACTTTTATTCTGAAATAAATAATATTATTATTATATTATTTCACTTTCTTGTAGTCTTTAAATGTTACGGTAACTTTTGCGAATGTTTATCTAGATTTTTCTCAAAGTTTATTGCAGACAAAACAGTCTATAATTCGCTTTTATTTTCGCAAACTTCCCCATTGATACGAAAATGGGGCATTCATATTCATAAACTTCTATTGTTTCGACCCTTCTTCACAACATTTGATGCTTCGTAAAGAGTTATTTAGAAAACTTCATGATACATTGAAATCAACAATGTAGGTAATGCGACCTTTGTTTTGTAAACGTTTATTGAATGTAGACTAAAGAATAAACTTTATGTATTATGTTTGGCCATGCTTCTTTCATGTGTCAGGTGAAATGATACATCATACTGCTATGGAAAGATCTGGAAATTTGGTAAACTTAGAATAATACAACCTAACCAACCGTTTTATCGAGTATTAACAAAACGTTTCTAAAAAATAAAGACAAACCATTTTGAATTCTGCTACAACATTCTTCTTGATTTCACAATAAAAACATAAGTTTACGTAGGTAATTGTGTTATGTTCAATCAATATAGTTTCGCTTCAAATTTTCTATTTAAAAAAGAAGACTTGTTATGTTTTAAAAAGGTAACAGAAAAAGGTATTATTTCATTCAGTAATTCTTGAGTTTGCATAAAAAATATCTATCAAAGGGATTCAATGCTTTTACGATATTAAAGGCTATTGCGTTACCTACTCAAAGGCTACCCTCTATATAAGTGGCTAATAGGATTAACAATAATTGATCAGGGTACCATCGTATATACGACGTTACTTTGTTATTATTAAATAAAGAAGTTACAAAAATACCTCAAACGAAAGTCATCAATTGAGTTTGAAAAGGTTTTTTTTAATGTCTTATCAGACATGCAAATGAAATATTCGTGGTACCTATCATTATCATCATCATTATCATTACATAGTATAAATCCAAATCGCTAATTCTGTCTGTTTATATGTTTGTCCGCTATCTCCTAAACCACACAACGGATTTTGTTGTGGTTTTCACCATCTTTTAGGTATTTTTTTCATTTAAATTTGTAAATAAAGAACAATCAGAAAAAGTTATTTTAAGTTAGCTAAAACTCAAAGTGCCGGGGACAGGTCGCGATAAATTGCAACATTGCGAAGCGTGGGCGGGTCGCTAGTTATGTAATAAAAAATCCATAGAAACGTAAGTACCTACATACGTTATGCATGAGTTATGCGGAAGAACAATGCTAATGCGCTTATGTAAATAACGCAATTGCAATAGCAAGCTCAAGTTCAAACCTAGTTTATCAACACCGACTTGGTTTATATCAAAATCAATTATCGACCGTCACACCTACACAATACACGTGATTTTTGCTTGACTACAATATTTCATATAGAATTTTCCATCGATTTACTATCGAGAGTAGGTAATACGAATAAGATTTTGAGAAGAATCGTGGGACGAAACTTTTCCATGTAGCACAATGAAATCTGGAGTATGTAGATTATACGCAAAACTTGCACCTACAAACGTTATCGTAAAGTTTAGTACGCGTGTGCTCGTTAGAATAACATTATATTTATAAGTAGGTACAATCGACAAGTTTTGATATAATTTGCGAGTACATTGTTGTGAAATAACTGAAATGCGTCGAGCATTTGTTACAGGGTACACCTTCAATCCGAAATACCTGTATTTCGTCATGAATTTAACTTATTGTTTAATAAAAATATATTTACAGAACTTTATAATAACAGTCTGTAAATTCACATTAATAAAAATTGAACCCAGCTGTTTTTATGTTATTTTGCTCTCTTTAGTTATTCAATCTAAAGTCTTACCTGATTGGCAGCGATAAATCCAGGGTCGTATATAGCCGGTCTGGGCTTCATGGTTGCCATCTCCTTCTTCAATTTCTGCTGCAGATCATAGTCGATGACTTCCGCTCGGACCATCGCCTCCGCGAGGTTCAATGGGCTTATGTCCCAACCGTCAATCACTGGTTTTAGAAAAATGATGTGAAACAAAGACAGACACACACGAGGAACAAATAAAATACCTATTTGGATCGGAGTTACTTTTTGTTTGATATCATTACATAGTATAAATCTAAGTCGCTAATTCTGTCTGTTTGTATGTTTGTCCGCTAGCTCCTCCTAAACTACGTAACGGGTTTTAATGCGGGTTTCACTATCTTTTAGGTGTTTTTTTCATTTAAATTTGTAAATAAAGAACATTCAGAAAAAGTGACTTTAAGTTAGCTAAAATTCAATGTTTCGTGATCAAGTCGGCCGAAATTACACCATTGCGAAGCGTGGGCGGGTCGCTAGTTTTAAATAAAATTAATATACTTGGTTTGACGGCTTAAATATTTGTGTTAACCCTGAAAATTATGGAAGCAAAAAACTCGGACACCTTGGCCAAACAAACTTCTCAATTTGGTGTCCGAGTTTTTTGTGTCCGAAAAGTCATCGACCCAATTTTTTTGTTAAAATTCTTACCCAGGTCATCAGGGTTCACCATGGGCAGCAGGCTGGACATGGGCACGTACACGTCGTGGCCCTTTTCGTCGATGCCCAGTCTCACCGTGGCCGCCTGCGTGATCGAGCCGAACCTGGGACGAGGGGATATGCGTACACCACTCTAATCTTACGTACCAGTAAAATAAATAAATAGCCTATACCGGGTGTCCCAAGATGATACATGAAGATGCAGAATTACTAAGTTTTAAAAATAAAAAAAAGTCTTCTTTCAGCAAAATATCCTATCTGCGATATTTAAGGTACTTTCCCTTCATGTACCGTAGTCTTGGGACACCCTGTATATGTCCCATAGTTGAGCACAGGCCTCCTTCTCGGATAGCGAGAGGGTTTGGCGTAATCCACCACGCTGGCTGCGGGTTGGTAAATCACATGATGGATTATCATCCAAGTATGTAGATTCCTCACGATGTTTTCCCCTCACCGTTAGTGCGTGATAAACATGTACATAATTTGAAAAAGACCAAATTAGTGGTACACCCTAGTGGGGATCGAACCCGGAACCTTCGGTATGGTAGACCGTTCCTGTTGCCACTAGGCTACCACGCACTTACGTACCAGTACTTAACGTTAATTCCTTAGTTGTATTCAAATAAAAACATTGATTTCATCATTAAGTAATTTCATTACATTCGATGAAAGTCAATATATAACGATCATCGGCTCATCAATCAGTAATCCCAGCAATCTTTTGTCCAACAAATATACAAAATCAAGTATAATTTAGTATTAACTTTAAATACGTTATAAATGTGCAAAACGTGTTTGTCTGCGTGTCTGTGTGTTTTTCTTTAACGTTAAAACGGCTGAACCGATTATAATAAATTCAGGATTAGATATAGGCCCCGATTCTCAAAACACTTTCTAAAACAAAATTAAAAATATCGCAGTCACTTTCTCATGCTTCGTATTAGAACAAGACAGGTACATTGGCCTCACTAAATTTAGTCCACATCATTGTAAAATTGAACGAAATGTGCTGAGGACTAGCCTAAAATTGCCTTCGCCGTGTCATATTGCACGTACATTTTAGTTTGACAGGACTAAAATGATTACCTGTCTCTGTCTTATACTATTGATGAGTAAGTGACAGCGATAGTTTTAGTTTAGTTTAGAGAGTGTTTTCAGAATCGGGGCCATAATTTGACACTCTGGAAAGAAAATAGACTACGTTTGTCCGAAGGAATAAGTTTTCATTCCCATGGGAAAATCACTTTTGTCGCAGACGAAGTCGCTGGTATCCACTAGTAATAATATAAATGTGAAATTGTGTATGCATATTCTGTATGTTCCGCTTGCACGTTGAAACGGCTGAACCGATTATAATGAATTTTGGAATAGAGATAGTTTGACATTTTGGAAAGAAAATAGGCTACGTTTGACCGAGGCCATAAGTCTCATTCTTATGGGAAATCATTTTTATCGCAAACGAAGGGGGTACCCAATAGTTTTGTACTTATATTTCTAAGTATCAGTAATGCATTATTATAGGTGAGTGCGCTTTCCTTAAGTCGTGTTTATAACTAAAGCTGAAGCTCACTTTGAGTGAAGTACGTTTGGTGACTGGAGATTCACTTATCTAGAAGTTACTTCAATCTCCAATAATGTTAATTGTAAGTACGAAAGTTTTATGTTTGTTTAAAATTCGCATTTCGTTTTCCATTATATTTACTCAGATATTGTCTTTTCTTTGGAAATCTGTAACACATTTGCCAAGCAAACAAATAAAGCTGACGTCAGCGATTAAGAAAATCGCGCCATGCGCTTACGCAGAAACTCGATACAAATATGGTACGAGTAGGTAATGTTATGGCATGGTAGGTACTGACGTTATTATACAAGGGGGAATTTATTATCATTTTATGGTATGGCAATGTGTAAACAAATGTAAAGATACAATGCTTTATTGTTAGTAGAGTTGACGTCTCAAATCTAGAAATAATAGTTTATGGTATCAAGAAATGTCGGGCGTTGGTTAACCAACTCAAAAACTTTTTATAGGTATAAATTTTACTTTATCATACCTGAAAAATAACCTGAGCATTGATGAAGAAAAATTACACCCTCTGTGTCTGTTTCTATAGTTTTTGACTCATACCGAAATTGTCTCTATCAATCAACCCTTCTTCCTTTATAACAACGCTCACTCACCAATTAGGATCCATCCGTCCATTCTTCGTGTTCCACGACAGCTGGTGCTTATTGGCCAGCACCGCCGCCGTGAACGTGGAGCCGTTGTTGCCCCCCCAGCCGACCAGCATGACCCCCACTCTGCCCACCTTGCGGCCCGTGCGCAGGCTGAGCGACGTGCGGTATGGACGAGCCTGTGGGATTAGTCGGTATTGGATTGATAATTGAAATGAAATGAAATGCGTTTATTATAGACTAGTGGCCGCCCGCGACTCCGTTCGCGTTGAAGTCGGTTTCCCGTGGGAATGAGAAGTTTTCCCGCAGTAAAAAGTACCCTATGTCCTTTCCCAAGTTCAGTACTTTCTCCATACCAAATTTCATCACAATCGGTTCAGTGGTTTAGGCGTGAAAGCGTAACAGACAGACAGACAGACAGACCGACAGACAGACAGAGTTACTTTCGCATTTATAATATTAGTAGGCAAGTAGGCATGGTAGGCATAAATTAACACAAAGCAAAATATTGGTCCCCTCTCGTTTGAGGTTTCCCTGTGTAACGAGATGCTTGTGTAATTGGAAGTACTTATTGATAACCGAATATGAATAGAGACAATAATAGTCTTTTGAGGGTGTTGTAGCCAAAGGGTAAAACGGGACACTGTTATTATGAGAATGGTGTCCAACTATGTCACACCAGCCCCCCAAGTCAAGTGGCAAGTGATAAATGCAATATGCAAGTGAATAGAAAAAGTATGTATGAAACTTGTCATTTTTGTCAAGCTTGAAACTTGGGGGGCAGGACATATTTCAAGAACAGTGATAGTGAGACAATTGAAATCTTCACAGATGATAAGTTTCTGTTGCCGATATAACAACAAATAGTTACTAAAAACAAATACATATTTAAAAGGGCCTCCCATATAACAAACTTTCAGTTTTGCTATAGGTTGGACTGGCAAGTGGTTGGTTTTTACATTTTTATAAAAGCATCAAATACAATTTAGCTTTAGAGTCTGGGTCCAAAATTAAACTAAAGTGGGTATTTAGGAATAAGACATACAAAGTTATGCCTTTTCATGCATACAATCCACATATGTACACCATGATTGTTTGGCATCATTAAATCGTGATTGCCTTGGGTTTAGTAGATCTGCTTTAAAGACTACATCAAGCCCAAGTCGGGGGTTGTCATCATTAAAGCTTTAGAAAAAAAAACTATACACCCGTAAGAAATCATTAATTCCACAGTTAAGAAAGTAGGTAAATGATCAATAAAATTACAAACTAATCATTTACTATTGTCGGTAAAGTATTTTGAACTTTGAACTGATGCATTGTGTATGATGATGCCTAGGTCTATGTAAATTGATACCCACTTAATGTTAGGTTTAATCTTTCTGTTCAAATTGTAGGTATAATTTAGGTTAAATAAAACGATTAAAATAGATTACTTAATTTATAACTAAGAGTTATCTGATGTTTTTATATCAAACATAGCATTGTTGGTATATTTATGCCCACATACTGAATTAACTGACAAGAAACTTTAAATTTGTTGAACATTGCAATAATTGATATTAAAAATAATTATATGTAAGTATGTAGTAAGGCTACTAATCAATATTACGACCGGCCGGCTAAACAAGTCATACAAAAAATCTCACCACTATGTCAGTTCCATTTCTCGTAACCAGTGTCTCTTCATAATCGTACTCCGAATAGATGTAATCATCAGTGTATCTTATGTTGGGGCTGGTGATGGTCAAACTAGCAGCTTTTTCCATGATGATGAGGTTCAGTTCGCAAATACGTAGTGTCAGCAGTTAGCAGTAAAAGTTTAGTAGCCTTTGGCTAGGTTCACTAAGAAAATCTTAACTGTAGCGACTTTCAAGAGTGAAATATGAAATTGTGAACGTCTGTCTCGAATATCATGTGAAATTCAACTGGTTAACAGACTGGCTGGGCTGACTGAAGCAAGCAAATCGAGACACACAGGCAAACACGACCAACAATAAACATAAAGCACTGCGAGTCACAGTGACAGTGACACTGACGGATCTGTCACAAATGTCTTGCAACCAGGGACTGCAGAGGTCAGGAGGATCTAAATATTGAGAAAGGTCCATTACAATCATTTATATAAAAGAGGTAGCGCTGCTGTTGCTCTTTCACATCGTAGAGCAAAATTTTTTTTGTCATATTTCCTTCGCTTTTTTCAAGTAAATATATACACCGTGCATTAGAAGTGGGTATGGTATGAGTTGAAAAGAAAGGTGTCGTTTAAACCAGTTTATATTTGGTGTGGTATGAGTCCGACCTATAATATCCCTATAACAACCGATTTTATTCTGTTCCGCCTTTATAAATGGTAGCTTTATGTTGAATGGCCTAAAGCTTTCATTAATAAATTGACTTTTCAATAAAACATTATTTTAAGTTCCTGAGATTAACGTTTTCAAATAAACAAACACTTCAGCTTTTAATAATATTAACTTTCGTCCCTACGGTTTCACCCCAAGCTGAAATTGCTTTTTCCATGGGAATTAAGTGCTTATTTGCAATAAAAAATGGCTTTCAGCCTTACCTAATGAATAGAATAGTCATAACAAAAATATTATTTTTATTCGAAAAGAAGTACCTATGATAAGAGCGTTAAAACAAACTCGTCAGTATATCACGGTCCGAAATTGCTATGCTATCAGCGCGCTATATGCACAATTTGCGTGCAAACGGTTACACTACGACGTGTGCACATATTTGAACATTCTGACGTTATTAGTGACGTCATCTTGATAATTATTTAATTTGTAGGATTTAAACTCGTTAGGAACTCCTTGTTTAAGCTATAGACAATATTCTCTTTGATTGATTGTACAATTTCTTTCCGTCAGTCAAATGAGAAGAAAATGTTCTAATGGTCTCTTATCTCTAATCTTTTTCATTACAATAAACTTTCGGGCAAGTTTTACAAAACCTAAAAATTCATGTCCGTACCGACTAGTGCTAACGTTTTGTGAGTAACGTAATTATTTTCGGACGACGCAATTGCGCGCTTATCAACGTTTTCACTGTATTCTATTAACGGACCACAACACTTGTCACTTAAAAAAAAAGCCACAGAGTATATTTTTTTAGGGTAAATCTGTCATCAAAATGCCAAACGGAAAAATATACTCTATAAAAATGAATTTAAGTTTACTTTACGTTTTTAGCGTTATTTTTTAAGTAAACATTATTAAACTGGATTTAAGGGAAAAGGGTTGATTCAATAATCGAAACTTAATCCAAAATCTTTTTTAAATTATTTATATATTCAATATTTAATCTATTTTTAATAAGTATAACTTAAACTATTTTTTTGTGTATAAAAAAGAAAAACTGCGTTAAAAAAAATTAGAGAATACTACTTCATATTACATATAGAAAACTGCACTATAAAACATAGTTAAGAAGAGTTTTTTGCATGCCTGAGTTCCTAACTTATCTTATTGAATAAATAATTGCAGTATGTTCGTTTTGACTTAACCCAATATAAACCACCCAACACAACACTTAGATAGTTGAAGTACACGTAAAGTCATTTAAGATTGTTGCATGTTCTTCTGGTAGCCAACTGTATTCATAACTACTTTGAAGACAGTGTAACACGGCGCAAACCTTTCAGGTGCAGTCCCAAGATATTTCCGCAATCGATGTATTTCATATTTTAATTTAATATTCAAGGCTCTGCTCATGCGCTCTCTTTCCTAAATATCTCCCTGCTGCAATACCTATACATATACCTTAAACTCCACCGTTTGTTACAACATAGTTTTAATTAAACAAATGTATACTCTATATAATAATAAGAACTACACTCACACAGAGATAGTCTCGAATCGATACCATCACAGACGTAGGTATATACACACACTAACACAGGATGCATTAACAATGTAGGTGTGTAGCGCGCCGGGCACGCAGACGAGAAAAGATTTAAATCAAATAAAAAGTAAAAGAACCGATTGTATGAGTCTGCTTATTATTATTAAAGGTTCCAACTCCATTTATATTTTTTGTATGGAGAAATGTTGTTCTTCAAGTTATTACAATGCTACTAGCTAGCTTATAAAAAGTGAATAGTATTATCTAAGTATACATTTAATAAAATGCAAAAATCTATACTTTAATAAATCTATTTAATAAAACGGAGCGAATTCAAACAAAAAAAGCATAATGTTAGTTAACCCCTATAGCACACATCTGCGGAAATGCTAATTAGTTAACTAACAGCGACTAATTATTTTTTACAAGTTAGTAAATTAACTTCTGTTCTAAAAATAACCTGCATTCTTTAAAAGTATTTTGCAACAGTTTAAAATTGTAAAACATGCCGGTAAAGAAAACCTTGTAGAATATTTATTTCTCGGTAAGAAAGTACGTATACAAGTTATATAGTTGTTTATTAATTACGGTATTATAAAGCATGCGGTGGGGCGCGAGGGGGCGCGCCGCGCTCTCATATTCTCCGTATATTGATTGTGTGCGAGGGGGCCGGGGCAAGGAGGGGGCCACGGCGTGCCCCACTCTGTTTTTTACGACACGGCTTCTTTCTGTGTAACTAAAATATTTTATTTTAAAAATTTTGTGAAATGTTTCGGTGTCATTTGTGAAAAATTGGGAAGTGGGTAACGTTAATTCAAGGTAAGAATGAAATGATAGGCTGGTTTTTGTTAGAAAATCTATAGTGATGAATAATATAAATAAAATTTTATAGCTCTAAATACAGTCGGCAGGCGCGTACCTACAATATACCACTGTCATACCGCGTACGTATAGTGTTTTTTACGGGCATCGTTCTAAAAATAAGTTGTAATAATTATAATTTTATGTTGCGTTCGCTGTGGAGTCGGTTTTCTGTCGATTTACCATCGTATGTGATTAGTGTTGAGTGCGTTGGTAAAGTGTTTGTGTGTGGGGGTGCAGATGCAGGCCCTGGCGAGCGACAAGACGTTCCACTTGAAGTGGAACAACCACCTGCAGAACCTGAGCCAGCTGTTCACGACCATCTACTCGTCGGCGGCGTTGGCCGATGTCACGCTCTCCTGCAGAGATGGAACCCTCAAAGCACACAAGCTGGTGCTATCAGCTTGCAGTCCATATTTCGAGCAAATATTCAAGTAAGTCCACAGTTTTAAAGTTAATGATCACATGATGCTACACACTGGCAGTTTTTACACAGGGTTTTTGTTCTTAATTCAAATTGGTTCATTTGTTCACCATGACATCATTATTTTTTGTTGTGAAGGAAGTTATTTTTATTCGTTGGATGGTGCACAGAGGAGATAAGATTACCAATATGTTATTTTATAACATCTTAGTAACATTTCTTTATTATTTCTGGTGTTACTTTTTTTACTAATCAGTTATGTAAGATATTATTATAAATAAATTTAAGATTTTCCCCTCATCAAATCTGTTTAAACTACAGAACAATAATTAATATAGATCTTTTCTTTAGGGACAACCCATGTCAACACCCCATCGTGATTCTGAAAGGGATTCCTTTCTCCGAGATAAATCTGCTCGTAGAATTTATGTACAAAGGCTCGGTAGATGTCCAAGAACTGGACTTACAGTCTCTTATGCATACAGCATCTGAGCTTGAGATCCGAGGCCTAGCTTACGAGGCCCGAGACAATGCAGCACAGATGTTAAATGTAAATTTGGAGTATCCCACGTACCCGCAGACAGCCTCAGTGCCGGCAGCTACACAGGTCTATCCAACTACTAGAACTGACGTTGAAAGACTGAAACAGGTCAGTAACTCAACTTTTAGTTTAACATTTTACACAAACTAACACATTACTACATCAAGACTTAAACAATGCCTTAAGACAAGGTTTTCCTTCAAAACATGAATTAAAGGAGGCCTTATCTAATAATTCCCTTACATTTCCTTCTTAACTGATTACTCACAAATAGTTGAGTCTTGAAATAACATAAAATTTAATGATTCATCTGTTTGAATTGAGTTTTGGTGTATTCATTTTGTATATGTACTTTTAACACTCACACATACACACACTATTGTATTAAATGTGTGGGTTGGACATTCCTTTAAATAATTTATTTTGTTTAAATGTTATTCTAAAGGTTGATTTAGAATTTAAATTTATTGCTTTTTTTAATTTAAAAATAGACACAAAAAGAAGGGAAGTTGTTAAATGGGTTGAATATTAATTATTTTTATTTTGTTTTATATCTGAATATTCATGAGTTTTATCTTAATAAATATCATCATTAATCATACTTAAGGTACCCAGAGTTACCAATATAAAATATATTTTAACAAAAAAACTAAATGCTTCAGTGAATTCTTTAATGATGACTTGTAATTTTGTATAATTATGGATGCCATGGCTAGACTCAATTTAAAATAAATTTGAAACATCTTCCAAATTATAGTAAATCTTCAGAATTGTACACAACTTCTAGATATTTGATTTCAATGTAATTAGGAATTATACTAAAAAAACTCATTATTTTACAATTAGCTCATGAATAATCAAATAAAAATCTATAAATACGACAATTTTAATTTTATGAATTATTTATTCTATAAAATATGAATAAGTACCAACAGGATGTCATTAATTTAATTAAGTAGTCATAACAACAACATTTTTAATATATTATTTTATTTATATATAATTATCTAATATCTACCCTTCATATTACAACAAGTATTCTAGAAAGCTTAAATAAAACACAAAGTAAAAACGACTGTTTCAATCCTATTGTGTTGCTCACTATAAGCTGACTTTCATTAGCTTAATTAATGCTTTAAACATAATTATTAAAAAAAACCATATGAGAGCAAAACAAATAGAGTGGATTATTTTTTTCTAATTCCAATCTCCATTGTTTTAATCCGCATATACTCTTTTAAAGTAAAATAGTCTCTATATCGTATTAAATTTAGGTATATTATCATTTGAAAGTAACTTAATATTCTCAAGTCTGATTCTCAAGTAATTAAATAAATAATAACTAAAGTGTTAGTTTCTGTGTATTTAATGAGTATACAGATATGTTGCATTCTTTATGAGTATAGAATGATAAATAGTAGAGAAATATAATTTCAAAGTAAAGTTACTGATTGATAATGTTTTAATTTATGCAAAATGCATTTTACGTTTTTTTGTGGATAGATTAATAAATTTAATCAAAATGACCGGATTAAACTTTGAACTTCTTCTTTAAGCTAATGCTTACAAAACTTTAAAACAAAATACATATATACATCTGTTAACAAGAATATGAACCTGTATTTCGTCCTTTTTAATTCGTTTCTTCGTAATCCTCATTTCCGCCATTTAATATTAACTTATTTTTTTTTAAGTACATTTTTGTTTTTGTTTTATCCTTCTTTTTTTCATAGCACTCGAGTACATTTCTCTCCTAATACTTTTGTTGTTTAAAAATAACGTTTAAGTAGATCTAATTACGTAGGCACTAAATAACAAATAACCATTTAAAAATTATCTGCCATACGCATTAATTAAATTATACCTACAATACTGCGCCAAAAATAAAAGATAAAATTATATTTAATTTGAGATAACTCTGGTAATAAAATATTTAAAAAATAAAAGCAGTTTTTCAAGATAAGTTTATTTTTTTGCTATTATCATAATGATTATGAATATACTGGTTGATATTTACATTTAATGTGTTTTCTGATATTTGAAAAGAATTTTTGAGTTTTTAGTGTAGGATGGTAATTAAAATGTTATATTAATTATATAAAATAACAAGTATTTAAAAAAATATTTTACAAGGTTAAGTTCTTTTTTAAAATGATACCAACTGTTTTAAATTTATTTTATTGTTTCTATAGTCATTAATTATGAATAACTATTTGTTTATTAAACAATACCTTATTAATAACTTGTAATTAACAAAAAAATATTAATGCCCCTTTTTTAATAACAACATTTCAATTACCATTTAAAAAAGTGTTTAGGTTTTGTAAAATTGATGTGTCTTAAAAAAATTAAGGTAATTACTACCTTATACTTATAAGTATTTTTATCATTCATCATCTAGAATGGTTTCATAACTCGCCTCCTGCTCGTGTTTTTACCCTCGTTTAAACAAAACAAGTTAACAAAGCTTTTCATTTGTGGCAGTTGTTTCATAACTTCCTCGAATATCCTTACTTAATCCCTTTATAATACACTAGTGGCCGCCCGCGACTCCGTTCGCGTAGAAGTCGGTTTCCCGTGGGAATGAAAAGTTTTCCCGCGGTAATAAGTACCCTATATGTTAATCTGATGTATAAGCTATATTACTGTAATGTTTCATCAAAATCCGTCCAGTAGTTTTTACGTGAAAGAGTAACAAACATCCATCCATCCATCCATACATCCTCACAAACTTTCACATTTATAATATTAGTAGTATTAGTAGGACTAGTGGCCGCCCGCGACTCCGTTCGCGTCGGTTTCCCGTGGGAATGATAAATTTTCCCGCGGTAAAAAGTATCCTATATGTTATTCTGATGTATAACTTAGATTATTGTAAAGTTTCATCCAAATCCGTCCAGTAGTTTTTACGTGAAATAGTAACATCCATCCATACATCCAAACTTTCACGTTTATAATATTAATAGGATAGTTTAAATCAAAATCGCTATTCGTGTCTCTTCCTACGTTTGTTCACTACTCCTCCTAAACCACGTTTCGCAATAATACGGTTTTTACCACCTTTTAGTTAATTAATTCAAATAGGTTTGCGAGTACATTCAGTAGGTACAAATGAAGTTCTTTCAAGTTAGCCGAAACTCAATGTTTCGTTAACAATTCGATCAACATTCTTTCCTAGTCACAAGTTATAAGTTTTGATGATTTATAAAACCACGAGTGACCCGCCCACGCTTTGCAATGGTGTAATTTTGCTGTCTTGCTCGCGAACTCTTGCATTTTTTCTTACTTAAAATTAAAAAAACTTTCTTTATTTACAAATCTAAACGAATAAATACCCTTAAATATGGAGGACACCGTAAATCCGTTAATTACTTTAGGAGGAGTTAGCGGCCACACATACAACCAGACAGAATCAGCGACTTAGATTTATACTGTGTAATGATGACTGCCCTCCTGCTCGTGTTTTTACCCTCATTTAAACAAAATAAGTAAAGAAAGCTTTTTATTTGTGGACGTTGTTTCATAGCTTCCTCCAATATCCTTACTTAATCCCTTAATAATACACTAGTAGTCACAAGTTATAAGTTTTGATGATTTATAAAACCATCCCCAACCCTTCATCACCATTTCCCACCAGATCCACATGTACCAGCAATCGATGATGCGCGCTGAGGAAATTCGGCGACGGCGGCGTGACGACACTCCTGGGACCCATACTGCAGTGAACAACATCCTGGCTGCAGCAGCACGGGAGATGGAGGAGGCACGGCGCGGGGGCGTGCAGACCAGCCAGGAGCAAGGTAGGGGCAGTTGGTATAGCAAGCAAACGAGCATGCGGGTCACCTGATGGTAAGTCACCGCTGCCCATGACCACCCGCAACACTGTGGGTGTTGGGGGTGTCTTGCTGAGCCTTTGAGAAAGTAAGGCACCGGATATCGCACTCACCGAACGAAACGCAGGAACATCGTCCCTACTTCACGTCGGTTTTCTGTGCGACGGTGGTATTTCACCGGTCGAGTCAGCCCAGTAATCGCTGCAGCTAGACTCTGCCACTCCAAAAATAAGCTAGAATAAGGCTTTTATCAATTATATGATGAATTTTTAGAAAGTTTACATTTTTTTTTTATTTGAAGAAAGTTTACAATTTTACTTATCCTATGGCTGCTATTGCCGAATTTTCACTACTAGTTACAGCTAATTTTCGTATTTGGGAACAAACGTATTACCTACGTCTAGAATAGAAACGTACGATATTCGTGTTTCAATTTTATATCAATATCAGAGAGAAACAATACAATCAATGTAGACTTGTTACAATCGCAAAGTTAGTCCATTACAATGACGTCATGCCAAATCAATCACTTTCATCTCTACCCTCTATCGAATTACCCACCTTCTATAAAAAAGCTGTCAAAAAAAAAGTCTGTAAGGTATATATGATATGGGCCTCTGTTTACATATTTAAGATCTTTTATGTAAATATTGCCTGAAATAAATGAATAAATAAAAAAATAAAAAAAAAACCCCTCCCCTAGTGGCGACCACATCAACCCTCACCACCGCCACCGCCCCCACGGCCGAAGCCAAGCGCGAGTCGGAGGACGACCGGCCCAAGAAGCGCAGCTCCATGATGTCTCCAGACGAGGACAAGAACCGGGTGAAGAAGAAGATGACGGTGCGCTTCCAGGATGAGAAGGAGGAGCAAGCCAAGGTCACGTCGCCCGGTGAGTTGTATCGGATGTTTTGTAGAAATTATAACTTATTTCAGTACCTACATTCTACGAAAGCGAATTGAGTGTTGACTAACTTACTTAGGTAGTTTTACTTGCGTGAAAATTAAATTAGAATTAATATACAGGGTGCTTGGTGGGTGAGTAGCCAAATGAAAATGGCGGAAAGGTGAGGCTATTAGCTATTTACTTCCACTTATTAAATTGCATTTTGGTTAAAGTTTTAGAATTCATTCGATTTTTAAGATTTTTCTAAGAAAATCCCCGATTTTGTATTAAAAGTCCAATATTTCAGTCAGTCCCCAATGACGTAGTTATCTATGGGTGAAAGATTTTTTTGAAATATAATAAGCAGTTCCAGAGATCACTTAAAATTATATAACCAAAAATTAATTAATTATACCAGAAAAAAACATTGAATTGTGTCACTAAAAATCTTTCTCAAAAAAGTATCTTTACGATGGTGCTAACTGTATCAATATCCGTTGCGTTGTTAAGGAGTAACATGAAAGGAGACTTTGTTTTATATTTACTACTAGTTTCTCGCCCTGCGGTTTCACCCACCGCTAAATTGCTTTTCCCGTGGGGAATATCTTAATACTTTTTAGTGCTCACTTACAACATAAAATGAACGCCTGTACCGAATTTCATGGCCCTAACTTTAAAAGTTTACGCTCGGCGATAATGAATTAGTCAGTCAGAACAGTGATATTTAATACTAGTGGCCGCTCGCGACTCCGTTCGCGTGGAAGTCGGTTTCCCTTGGGAATGAGAAGTTTTCCCGCGGTAAAAAATACCCTTTATGTTATTCTGATGTATAACCTATATTACTGCAAAGTTTCATCCAAATCCGTCCAGTCGTTTTTACGTGAAAGAGTAACAAACATCCACCCATATATTGATACTCACAAACTTTCACTTTCATAATATTAGTAGGATTATAGTAGAAAAAATAGATTATTATTAGTATAGAGCCTTAAGAATAAATCGCTTTATACATAGTTACGTATCATATGAAATTTGACTTATTTATTTAAACTTAGTCTGAAAGTGATACCAACCTAGAATGAAAACATTTTCCAAAATGAGTTTTTTTCAGTCATTTAGTTTGCGGATATAAATTGAAACATGCGAATGTTAATTTTTTTTGGAATGTTCGCATTATACAATATTTTTGAACAAACTTTTTGATTAACACAACCTATTGTCCGGCCACCGAGAGATTGCGTTCCTGACACATTGTGTTTGACATAACGAGGTTACTTTGAAAGGCCGTCTACGAAAACAAACAAAAAGAAAGTCGTCTATTTTGACCCTACAAACAAATAATAAGCATTAAAATGATATTAAAACACACTGATTTTAAATTTTATAACTGATGGCTTACTGTAAGGGTAATAATTACTGATAAAATATGTATTTTTAAAAATGTAAACAACATCATATTTTCGTAGGGATGTGCTAAAAATATCAGTCAATTTTAAAGTTATCAATCAATTGCTAATAAAAAAGCAGAATTAGTAGCTTGTTTATAAAAACACTAGTGTGCGCGCGCGACTCCGTTCGCGTAGAAGTCGGTTTCCCGTGGGAATGCGAAGTTTTCCCGCGGTAAAAAGTTCCTTTAATTCTTTCATACATATATTTTTAGTATCTAGAACCGTTTTCGCAGCGCACGCAACGGAAGCCCTCAAGGATGAATAATTTTCCCCGTTTTTTTATATTTTCCATTATTTCTTCGCTCCTCGTAGTTGCAGCGTGATGTTATATAGCCTAAAGCCTGCCTCGATAAATGGTCTATTCAACACAAAAATAATTTTTAAATTCGAACCAGTAGTTCCTGAGATTAGCGCGTTCAAACAAACAAACAAACAAACTCTTCAGCTTTATAGTTTTTTTCCATCTTGGGCTTAGCTTAAAAATTAACGTTATACAAATATCTTTAATCTAATTATTTACGTTCCTACAATAAAACAATACTGTTTCGATTTTGTTTTTTATTATTTCACCTTGATTTTAACTCGTAACAACATAAAACTATTTTTATATTATAAATAAAATTTAAATAAGATGAGCAAGTTTTTTTTCTGTTGATTGAAAAATAAGTTATCAATGTTGTTTTTTACCCCAACACTAATGGCATGTGTCACAAACGCATTCTCTCGGTGGCCACATTATAGTAACAACAATTTAAATTTTCGTGATTGGTCACATTAAAATAATGAACAATCAAAAATAATTAATGGAACCCAAGTAGCTATTGTAATTAAAAGTCACTTGTTTTTTCTTGATAATTTGTTTGTTTGATAAAAACTTAATAAAAAAGTATATGTCTACATAATTATGTAATGATTTCCACTTCAAAATTTATATTTATAATTTTTTTCCGAACGTACTCTTTCTAGGCAACTTTCATACTTTGAAATTAAACGCAATTTATTTTTGTACCTTGATTCAAGGCTGCAAATTTTATTTTTATAAATATCAGGTTTTACAAATATAAAAAAGATTTTTAATATGCTCATAAAAGGGACTGTGTATCTTTATTGTGCATTATGTTTAATTTAAAATGGTGTTGACGCCCTCGGCACAAATAATAAAACATATTTTATTATAATTAAATTATAATAAACTCGTTACTGGCTTGGCATTAAAACTTTGTTATAACATTCTCCGAAATTATTATAATATTCGGAACGATTTGCTGTTTTCGTTTAACCGGGGCACCGAAATAATAAAATAATATTAAAGGCACGGCAACTGCTTATTATTTGTGCTTATATATCGCAGTATAATGAAAAAAATCCTATAAAATCTGCGGGCGAGGCCAAGTTTACAACACGACGCAAAAAAGCATGATTCCATGAACTCGGAGGTGGTATAACTCTTGTTTTTTTTATTTGGTCTTGTGGATTTTCGATCGTTTTTTGTTATATTTATAGACGAGTTAAAAAAACTCGGTTCAGTTTAAACAAAGATGTTACTATAGAGGCTTTCGAGAAGAGAATATTCTCAGAAGAATGGATAGTTTATTTGTAAAAATAAAGTAAAATAGTTATAGAAAAAAAATACGAAAAAATACATACTACCTATACGTGTTGGAGTAAATAATTTTATTGAGAGCCACGAAAGAATCACGGTGTACATTTCCATATAGTTAATTTTTTATTATTAAAACGTGCAATAAATTAGTGAACACAAGTATAAATATTTTCTTCGCCCAGTTAATGTGTTTATAAAATAAAATATATAAATAACTCGCACCGCGCCACATATTTTATTACATACCGTCGAATGAAAAATATTCCATTCGATATGTCGTAATTTACAAAATATTTGACTAGAAATAATATAAATTAATTACTTATTTATTAACCTTGCCATTTTATATTAATTGTAGGCTTCTATTGTTTTTAAAATACATTATTCTTGAAATATTTTATAGGAAGGTAGTTCCTATTTTGAAAAAAATATACAAATATTTAATTATTTTAAGTAATATCGTTAACTTTGTAACATTTTATAAAGAAGTAAGGAGTCTAGAAGTTTATTTTTAAAAAAGATTCATGCTTTTAAAAACACATTAATAATATTTTTGTGTCATTGACTTTACTTGGCATTTAAATATTGGTCTAAAAATATATCTAAACGTATAAATATGATTTAAATTTAAAATAATCTAAATAGGTTCTGTATAAAAGGTTTTTCTTTTCGTTTTTGTTTGAGTGTAAAATCGGCAGACTACATAAAGGCGCCTAACATTGTAAATGGGTCAGACTTTATGACGCGGTACATAAATCATTAACGATTTATTATATTCAGTGCGCTCACTTTTTCATTTTGATTTTAAACACGAACGAACCCTAAAATCTTTCGAAAAAAAACACCATAAAATAAATTGTTTCTGCAAATTATATTCATAAATATTCATACCGAACGTAAAGTTAAATTAAAAATGCCAAACAAGAATTTCGGCCTGATATTATTATTTTAATAATAAAAAAATGTTTTTATCTTTCGAAATTTTATTAAGGTTGAACAACGGCCATTTCATTTTAGTTTTTTTGTGATTTTTTATGTTTTTTTTCTGGGTAATAATGCCGACGTCCATTTTGAGATTTTATTTGCTCGTTATAAAATTGTGAGTAATAATGTTAATTAAAGTTGAGCCTTCGTGCGAACGAGAGTTCAAATATAGAGCTTGTAGGTTCTTAACCTTTACTTTGTCCGTTTAAAAATCTGTTTTTGAATTCAACAAAGTAAAAAAATCAGCCATGATTCTATTCAGTTTATTCAAGGTCATTCGTTCGCGACTGTATACTTACGTTAAACGCTTGTCATTACATGTACTTGTTTATAATTTAACAAATCATTTTATCTGAACATTATTAAAATATGCAAGTGCTATAAAACACAATGGGCCGTTAGAAGCCGCAACTTGGTATTAATGGCCTTTTACTTGAGACCTGTATGTATTAAGTTACATATTCGAGTTGTAAATGTTTTGTATGTTAAGTGTTTTCGAAATGTTAACAACTATACGTGGGTTGGTTTTTGGAGTTTTTTTTTATTGTGTACGTGACAGCGGCGTAATACTTTTTTTAATTACTTTCAAAAGCTAAAAAGGCTGTATGCGATTATATTATAATATTTACTTAAGGTCATGACGTCGTTTCCGGCCGGTTATTTTTAGTATTGTAGGTACTTGCTTTATAGAAATGAAGGACTCAGTCTATTTGTCGTTTTTGTTAAAAATAACTGACCTACTTGCATTGACAGCATTAATTTTAGTAATCACCATACTTAGTAAAAAAATAACAAATAATTAATATAATAGTTAATATTGTAAATATTTTTTTAACTAAATCATAAATTTATTTGAAGCAACTTTTATTCTAATAAATAATGCAATTTATTATTAGAAGAAACATGAATTAGTATTTTAAAACTTTTCAATTTACAAATTTAAAAATATAATACTTAACATCTATTAAAAGATGGGCGAAGAGAAATAATAAATAAATAAATCTCCAGACTGACACACCAACTCCTAAACTAAGCAAAGCTTATACTATAGGTACCACACAATGGACTAGGGGAGAACCTAGTTTCACCCAGACACGAGCCAATATAGAAAAACCATTTTTACGAAATTGACCCGACCCGGGGATCGAACCCGGAACCATCCGCTAAGCAGTCCGGTATTAATCCCCCTACACCATGAGGTCGTCAAAGTCAAAGATAAACTCTAACTCGGATCTAAGACAATAGAATAACATTACTTGAACGAAATAACATAAATGATGCTCAATACACCTACAGTGTAATTTATAATAGTATATTGTCACCAGGTGCTTCAAACTCTGATGATGGCAAGTCTCCGGGCACCATCAAAGTGGTGCAGCTGTCAATGCTGCAGAAACCGACAAACAACGACCACGAGGACTCCGGTGATGGTAAGATAACACTCAGGTTAATATGGCAAGTCTCCGGGCACCATTTAAGTGGTTTAGCGGTCTAAAGAAACCCACCAACAACGACCATGAGGACTCCGGTGATGGTAAGTAATAACACTCAGGTTAATATGGCAAGTCTCCGGGCACCATTTAAGTGGTTTAGCGGTCCAAAGAAACCCACCAACAACGACCATGAGGACTCCGGTGATGGTAAGTAATAACACCCCGGTTAATATGGCAAGTCTCCGGGCACCATCAAAGTGGTGCAGCTATCAATGCTGCAAAAACCCACCAACAACGACCATGAGGACTCCGGTGATGGTAATAACACTCGGGTTAAAATTGGAACTTTGAAATAGTTATTGACAAGTTAAAGTATATTTTAGAGTGTAAGGTTAATTTTATATCAGGAAATGCTGATTGAATTTTATTTTTTTCTTGTTCCTAATTAAAATTATATATAGTTTGCTTAAAAAAAATGAGATTGAAAAATATTGAAATTAGGCTTTGGATTGAAAATAATTCAATTAGGAATTTCATGTAAAAAAAAACGCGAATATAAATTTGTAACTTTAATTAGTTCATAAATAGGAATTACGTAGGTATCACAACGTTTTTAAATTGCTAACTTTTATTTACTTTGATTTTTATTGGATAGAGGTTGTCACAATTGATAATTTTAAACATATATTTTAATACTTAAGGACAAGATAATAACAATAACGTATTATAAATCTTTATTAGAAATAAAAATAACAAAAATCGTTAAACAACAGACGAACGTCACTCTAAGATTATTATTATCATAAAATTATTTGCATATCATTATTAATTTGCTAATTCAAAAACAAAGGACAGTGGTACAACTATTTTAATCATGATACGATAACGTACAAGATTTAATTGCTATTAATAAAAATAACCGTATTAATTAGTCAGTTTGCCGAATTGTTTTATCTATTTTGCTAAAGAACAATATTTTAAATTAATATGTTGTCTTACATGCGTAATAAAGTGATTATTATAAACGAATTAACACTAGTAACAGTAGCGATGTAAAAGAAATGCTAAATTCATTATTAGTAATTAGACTTGAATTTGTTACGCTATAAGGTATTTAATTTGCAAAATTATCATAAGTATGAATTGTTGAATATTTCACGTGTTTTGTTTACAGCATATTTGGCGTTACTCTTTTCTTTTTTTTCTGATTATTTTTCTTAATTTTCAAAGTCGTTTTTGCATGCTATAGGTTAAATATTGTTTTTATCAGTATTTATAATATAAATATTTTTATATCAGTTTTGTAAATGTGGACGCAAGTTCTTAAGATAAGTAGCAGTAGCACATAAGCGCAGACTGTAAAAATATTCAAAAAATAAATCAATAATCTAAAGTGAAAAACGAAAAAATTCAAATAAAATTCTTGATTTCTTTTCAATAATCAGTCAAACCTAGCTTTGGGTTTTTACTAACAATTATGTTTTAACTTATTGTAGACTCAAATTGCGTTTTATAAACAAGTTGGTTACTCTCAATCACTACTATAGCAAGCTAATAAACAAATTCTACCTCTCGCCCTTATTCCCAAATTTAATTAATTAACTTAAACCACAACCTTCAACAACCATCTCTATTCCCAGAGAAAAACAAGATGGACGACGACGAGGAAACGGACTCTGGCAGTGATTCAGTGTCGGATTCCGCCGCCAACGACTCGCAGGAGGCGCGGCCGCATGTCTGCGATGTGTGCGATCAGAGGTGAGGATAGATAGATGTAATGATCTTAGTCTACTTGTAGTTTTATAGATGTTCTATGAGGTAAAGAAAAGAAGGAGTAAAGTAATGAGTGTGTTGTTTTCGAGCCTGCGGAGGAAGAATCAGCTCCCCAGATTGAGTTAGTCACACACTACTAGCTACACTGGCACTTGTCCCGCAGGTTCTCCCGCTCGTCCCACTTGTCTCGACATCGTCTCACGCACACTACTAGCTACACTGGCACTTGTCCCGCAGGTTCTCCCGCTCGTCCCACTTGTCTCGACATCGTCTCACGCACACTACTAGCTACACTGGCACTTGTCCCGCAGGTTCTCCCGCTCGTCCCACTTGTCTCGACATCGTCTCACGCACACTACTAGCTACACTGGCACTTGTCCCGCAGGTTCTCCCGCTCGTCCCACTTGTCTCGACATCGTCTCACGCACACTACTAGCTACACTGGCACTTGTCCCGCAGGTTCTCCCGCTCGTCCCACTTGTCTCGACATCGTCTCACGCACACTACTAGCTACACTGGCACTTGTCCCGCAGGTTCTCCCGCTCGTCCCACTTGTCTCGACATCGTCTCACGCACACTACTAGCTACACTGGCACTTGTCCCGCAGGTTCTCCCGCTCGTCCCACTTGTCTCGACATCGTCTCACGCACACTACTAGCTACACTGGCACTTGTCCCGCAGGTTCTCCCGCTCGTCCCACTTGTCTCGACATCGTCTCACGCACACTACTAGCTACACTGGCACTTGTCCCGCAGGTTCTCCCGCTCGTCCCACTTGTCTCGACATCGTCTCACGCACACTACTAGCTACACTGGCACTTGTCCCGCAGGTTCTCCCGCTCGTCCCACTTGTCTCGACATCGTCTCACGCACACTACTAGCTACACTGGCACTTGTCCCGCAGGTTCTCCCGCTCGTCCCACTTGTCTCGACATCGTCTCACGCACACTACTAGCTACACTGGCACTTGTCCAGCAGGTTCTCCCGCTCGTCCCACTTGTCTCGACATCGTCTCACGCACACTACTAGCTACACTGGCACTTGTCCCGCAGGTTCTCCCGCTCGTCCCACTTGTCTCGACATCGTCTCACGCACACTACTAGCTACACTGGCACTTGTCCCGCAGGTTCTCCCGCTCGTCCCACTTGTCTCGACATCGTCTCACGCACACTACTAGCTACACTGGCACTTGTCCCGCAGGTTCTCCCGCTCGTCCCACTTGTCTCGACATCGTCTCACGCACACTACTAGCTACACTGGCACTTGTCCCGCAGGTTCTCCCGCTCGTCCCACTTGTCTCGACATCGTCTCACGCACACTACTAGCTACACTGGCACTTGTCCCGCAGGTTCTCCCGCTCGTCCCACTTGTCTCGACATCGTCTCACGCAAACTACTAGATACACTGGCACTTGTCCCGCAGGTTCTCCCGCTCGTCCCACTTGTCTCGACATCGTCTCACGCACACTACTAGCTACACTGGCACTTGTCCCGCAGGTTCTCCCGCTCGTCCCACTTGTCTCGACATCGTCTCACGCACACTACTAGCTACACTGGCACTTGTCCAGCAGGTTCTCCCGCTCGTCCCACTTGTCTCGACATCGTCTCACGCACACTACTAGCTACACTGGCACTTGTCCAGCAGGTTCTCCCGCTCGTCCCACTTGTCTCGACATCGTCTCACGCACACTACTAGCTACACTGGCACTTGTCCCGCAGGTTCTCCCGCTCGTCCCACTTGTCTCGACATCGTCTCACGCACACTACTAGCTACACTGGCACTTGTCCCGCAGGTTCTCCCGCTCGTCCCACTTGTCTCGACATCGTCTCACGCAAACTACTAGCTACACTGGCACTTGTCCCGCAGGTTCTCCCGCTCGTCCCACTTGTCTCGACATCGTCTCACGCACACTACTAGCTACACTGGCACTTGTCCCGCAGGTTCTCCCGCTCGTCCCACTTGTCTCGACATCGTCTCACGCACACTACTAGCTACACTGGCACTTGTCCCGCAGGTTCTCCCGCTCGTCCCACTTGTCTCGACATCGTCTCACGCACACTACTAGCTACACTGGCACTTGTCCAGCAGGTTCTCCCGCTCGTCCCACTTGTCTCGACATCGTCTCACGCACACTACTAGCTACACTGGCACTTGTCCCGCAGGTTCTCCCGCTCGTCCCACTTGTCTCGACATCGTCTCACGCACACTACTAGCTACACTGGCACTTGTCCCGCAGGTTCTCCCGCTCGTCCCACTTGTCTCGACATCGTCTCACGCACACTACTAGCTACACTGGCACTTGTCCCGCAGGTTCTCCCGCTCGTCCCACTTGTCTCGACATCGTCTCACGCACACTACTAGCTACACTGGCACTTGTCCCGCAGGTTCTCCCGCTCGTCCCACTTGTCTCGACATCGTCTCACGCACACTACTAGCTACACTGGCACTTGTCCCGCAGGTTCTCCCGCTCGTCCCACTTGTCTCGACATCGTCTCACGCACACTACTAGCTACACTGGCACTTGTCCCGCAGGTTCTCCCGCTCGTCCCACTTGTCTCGACATCGTCTCACGCACACTACTAGCTACACTGGCACTTGTCCCGCAGGTTCTCCCGCTCGTCCCACTTGTCTCGACATCGTCTCGCACACTACTAGCTACACTGGCACTTGTCCCGCAGGTTCTCCCGCTCGTCCCACTTGTCTCGACATCGTCTCACGCACACTACTAGCTACACTGGCACTTGTCCCGCAGGTTCTCCCGCTCGTCCCACTTGTCTCGACATCGTCTCACGCACACTACTAGCTACACTGGCACTTGTCCCGCAGGTTCTCCCGCTCGTCCCACTTGTCTCGACATCGTCTCACGCACACTACTAGCTACACTGGCACTTGTCCCGCAGGTTCTCCCGCTCGTCCCACTTGTCTCGACATCGTCTCACGCACACTACTAGCTACACTGGCACTTGTCCCGCAGGTTCTCCCGCTCGTCCCACTTGTCTCGACATCGTCTCACGCACACTACTAGCTACACTGGCACTTGTCCCGCAGGTTCTCCCGCTCGTCCCACTTGTCTCGACATCGTCTCACGCACACTACTAGCTACACTGGCACTTGTCCCGCAGGTTCTCCCGCTCGTCCCACTTGTCTCGACATCGTCTCACGCACACTACTAGCTACACTGGCACTTGTCCCGCAGGTTCTCCCGCTCGTCCCACTTGTCTCGACATCGTCTCACGCACACTACTAGCTACACTGGCACTTGTCCCGCAGGTTCTCCCGCTCGTCCCACTTGTCTCGACATCGTCTCACGCACACTACTAGCTACACTGGCACTTGTCCCGCAGGTTCTCCCGCTCGTCCCACTTGTCTCGACATCGTCTCGCACACTACTAGCTACACTGGCACTTGTCCCGCAGGTTCTCCCGCTCGTCCCACTTGTCTCGACATCGTCTCACGCACACTACTAGCTACACTGGCACTTGTCCCGCAGGTTCTCCCGCTCGACCCACTTGTCTCGACATCGTCTCACGCACACTACTAGCTACACTGGCACTTGTCCCGCAGGTTCTCCCGCTCGTCCCACTTGTCTCGACATCGTCTCACGCACACTACTAGCTACACTGGCACTTGTCCCGCAGGTTCTCCCGCTCGTCCCACTTGTCTCGACATCGTCTCACGCACACTACTAGCCACACTGGCACTTGTCCCGCAGGTTCTCCCGCTCGTCCCACTTGTCTCGACATCGTCTCACGCACACTACTAGCTACACTGGCACTTGTCCCGCAGGTTCTCCCGCTCGTCCCACTTGTCTCGACATCGTCTCACGCACACTACTAGCTACACTGGCACTTGTCCCGCAGGTTCTCCCGCTCGTCCCACTTGTCTCGACATCGTCTCACGCACACTACTAGCTACACTGGCACTTGTCCCGCAGGTTCTCCCGCTCGTCCCACTTGTCTCGACATCGTCTCACGCACACTACTAGCTACACTGGCACTTGTCCCGCAGGTTCTCCCGCTCGTCCCACTTGTCTCGACATCGTCTCACGCACACTACTAGCTACACTGGCACTTGTCCCGCAGGTTCTCCCGCTCGTCCCACTTGTCTCGACATCGTCTCACGCACACTACTAGCTACACTGGCACTTGTCCCGCAGGTTCTCCCGCTCGTCCCACTTGTCTCGACATCGTCTCACGCACACTACTAGCTACACTGGCACTTGTCCCGCAGGTTCTCCCGCTCGTCCCACTTGTCTCGACATCGTCTCACGCACACTACTAGCTACACTGGCACTTGTCCCGCAGGTTCTCCCGCTCGTCCCACTTGTCTCGACATCGTCTCACGCACACTACTAGCTACACTGGCACTTGTCCCGCAGGTTCTCCCGCTCGTCCCACTTGTCTCGACATCGTCTCACGCACACTACTAGCTACACTGGCACTTGTCCCGCAGGTTCTCCCGCTCGTCCCACTTGTCTCGACATCGTCTCACGCACACGGGGGAGCGCCCCTTCACGTGCGGGGGCTGCGGGCGATCCTTCGCCAGGAATGACAAGCTAAGACTGCATCTGAAGATCTGCGAACGGGTATGTACAAAAAAAAACAGTTTAGCATGTTTATATAAACAGTTCTAAAGAAAACCTTGCTATGTTTTTACAGGGATCTTTACCTGAAAATATGTCATCACTTTATCGAAAAAATTAACAGGGGTATGAAGCTGTATTTTGTCTACACAAAATCGTGTCTTCGTATTTTCAAATGTTTACTTTTTTTAAGAATATTTAATTGAAAACTGTAAACTTTGTTATGAAAATAAGGCAGACAAAAAGTGAAAGCTATTTTTTCTCCGCTCTGAAATCTTTTTACTTACATCATTCCGTGAAACTATAAAATTCATCCTCGAATCAGCAATGCACATAATAATATAATGTTATGTATAATGTGGAAAAATACGGCAAAGCTTAAATTAGGTGTCCTTGATATTAGTATTTAACATAAAAGCCATCTAAAGGGTATGCACATTTTAAATTAGTTGTCAAAACTTCTTATTTTGCATTTCTTTCCCATTTTATGGTTGAAAATGTTTACGTTTACATTAATGAGATTGGTACTTACCAAGTTTTTAAATTTACCATTATGTCTTGAACCAATATTACAATATATTTCCTTACAAGAAAAACGCCCGTAGCTCCGCATGTCTTCAACTTTAGATTTACGATTTGCTCGTGACGCTCTCCTTTTAGATTAAACTCTTGCTTATTGTAATTTAAGATTTGATTAAACAATTAAGTTAAATTTAAATTAGCGCCTATGTTATTCTAGGTTACCTATAACGTAACTCTTCACAAAATTTCGCTCTAATCTAACCAGCCGTTTTAGCGAAACAAACTTCCTCATTAATCATATGAGTAGGACGCAGGATACTCTTAGATCCTAATTAAATACATTATTTTAAAAGCAGCAACATTTATTTCAATACTAGTGGCCGCCCGCGACTCCGTTCGCGTGGACGTCGGTTTCCCGTGGGAATGAGATGTTTTCCCGCGGTAAAAAGTACCCTATGTGTTATTCTGATGTATAACCTATATTACTGCAAAGTTTCATCCAAATCCATCCAGTAGTTATTACGTGAAAGAGTAACAAACATCCATACATCCATCCATGCTCACAAACTTTCACGTTTATAATATTAGTATGATTTATTGATTTCCCAGGAGGACCCTACAGTGGACATGGCTAACGATTCGGGGTTCAAGCGAGAGAACAACTCTGAAGTCATGTCGGGGATGGTACGCACTACTCACAGAGAATCAGGTACTTGATATTATAAGGCCCAATTGCAGGGAACGTTTTAACCTCGGGTTAGCTAACTCAGGTTTAAATAGCGCCACCATCGATTGTAACTACTTCTTATTACAATCGATGGTGGCGCCATTTAAATCTGAGTTAGCTAACCCGAGGTTAAAACGTTCCCTGCAATTCGGCCTAATTGTATTAAATTATATTGACTTTAATGTAAAAAAAAATGTTTTGGACAAGGTAAGTAAGTATAAAAGTATATTCGCCAAGTCTTTAAAAACGACCCGATGAATCGGTTTTTTTTCTTGAAGAGGATACATTCGGATATTATTTTTATTTACGGACTAATTACATTATGTATGTACAAGTCGTAAAAAGATGCTGTAGTAATTTGTGTTTTTTTTTCTTACAAACTTTTTTTAATTTATAATTTGTATGATAAATCCGTTAAAATATGTATTAATAATTAATATTGGTTTTTGCTCATCTAATTTTAACTATTTTACTGACACGAGGCAAAATTGGCCTTGAACACTTTTTTGCGCCTATTTGTAACTATTAGAAGCAGCCCACATTGAATTAATAAAAAGTACTTTGTTCAAGTTAATTATATTACTTTATTTGCATCTTTTAGGTCACCTAGTGTTCACTCCGTCTGGTGACGTCATGCTTCCTCCGAGACATCTGAATAACACCGAAGTTAGAAATGATACGCCACAGGTAATATTATAACAATTATTTTATGGTTATAACAAAAAAAAAAATTTCTAAATTTACGTCAAATTATAAAGTGATCTTTATCATCATTGCCAAGCTTTGTTGTCTTTTTCATTTTTCTAGTTATTGCTTGATTTCAAATTACTCTATTCAAATTATTGTTAAATTTAACCAAAATTTTTCATCGCCCAAAAATCTGCAGACATCCCTTCAATTGCTATTAACTGTGTTTGAAATGTAATCACATAAACAACACTCCCGTGATACATCGATAGCTTCATTAGCATAAATTCTCGTATTAGACCTAAAAAAAGTGCTTATTTATTTTATCACTGTAGTAAGTCTTCCGTTCCGTTATTTTACCAAATTGTTTAAGTTAATATGTCTGTTGGTTTTCTAAATAACTGAAAATATAGAGAAGAATTATTTATTGCTCTGTATTACAAAATACTGAGCAATAAATCACAGAGCGCGCAAATTTGTTTTTGTGTTAATTATCAAGTTTTGCGAAAAGTCGTAGAACAAATGTTATTGGGATTGATGTAGGGAAGCCGCTTGCAAGAGGTGATGCGCTTATTACAAATAACCCTGTATATCTGTTGGTTTATAAATATAAATAAGACTATACTATTCCTTAGAGCGGTGAGCTGCTGGTCCCGCGGCGCGGGCGCGGGCGGCCCCGCAAGACGCCGCTGCCGATGACGCCCAAGATCAAGAAGCGCCGCGGCCGCCCGCCCAAGATGTCGCTCGGTAAGTAATCTAATCTACATTCCTTTATTCAGCATAGATATGTAACATCATGTACAACTAGCGACCCGCCCACGCTTCGCAATGGTGTTATTTTAGGCGACTTGTTCCCGAAACATTGATTTTTGGTTAATTTTAAAAAACTTTTTCTGATTGCTCTTTATTTACAAATTTAAATTAAAAAAATACCTAAAGGACGATGAAAACCGCATTAAAATCCCTCAACTGGTTTAGGAGGAGTTATCGGCCAAACATACAAACAGACACAATTAGCGACTTCGATTTATACTATGTAATGATGATGAACGTCAATGTTACTAACTTCGACTTTACCTAACCGTAGACCGAGAGAAAAAGCCGGCGGAAAAAACTCCCAACACTCTTTTCGGAAATCATACAATCATAATTTAGAATTTAAATCGTGTACATTCAGTGATCAACACTATAAAAGTTTAAATATATATGATACATATACAAACATAGATACAATTTAGATTGTAAAAATTTACAGATTAACTTACCGGCTCACTATTCATATGCTTAATCTTCTCTATATGTGGAGACTTGTAATTGTTTTTTAAACTGTTAGAATTTAAGTGTAAGCAGCTGTAAGCTCCTCAAATAAACATCGTTTCTAATAAATGTAAGTGTTAAAGATTTCAATTCATTACATTTAGTGTTTACTAGCCTGTGGATTCACTCGCCGAGGAATATTATTACACCAAAATAATATCTATCTTTCGCACTCACTGATAACATAGCTTTCTACAAGTTAAAAGAATTTTCTAAATCGGTTCTGTAGTTCCTGAGATAATTTACCACAAATATCCAAACTCACTAACTTAACCTCATCAAAATATTAGTATTGATGTGACAAAAATACAGGAGAAACATCTAAAACAGTGGATTATTTAAGTGTACAGCCCACTTTGGTAGCTATGTGTTCAAAACTAAAATCAAGTCAAAAAAACGAGTAATAGGCATTTATTTGTGTGTTTATTATTTTAATTATATATACCTATTTATTCATGGACTTCTAAAATTTACCTTTTTACTTTTCCTTTTTCCGGTAAAAAAAATATGAAATTAACAATAATAATTAATATGTTATTCATACATTTAATTCTAACAACTTTAAATTTTCCTAAACGGAATATTTCCGTCTTTAATAATTGTAAATTAATGCATGAATATGCAAAAAAATTCTAAATTTAAACTTAGGAACATGATTATGCTATTTTAAATATTATTATCAACACACTGAGCTTTATCACATCGTTTTTAGGGCCGTAAACCGTATATGCTAGTTACCAGAACATTTTTTAATTTGATCGGGTAATACAGTTTTTTTTGTAACAACAAAGAGGTTTTATGCCTCTGAAAACCCATTTATATGTTAAAAATAGATAAATATTAATATTGATAAAAAAACAGTAATTTGTTACAAAATAATTGTATTTCATCTCAAAAAATAATAATTTTGAAATAGGCTGTAGTTGTGCGTCATTTCTCAAATTATTTATATTTTGTTTACATTGCATTCAGGTGTGTAGCAAAACTATTTATGCAAAATATAATTCGTTTTCCTCGCAAATGTGTTGAAAAAGTGCGTATGGTACTTGTGACGTGAGCAACATGTTCATTATACACTCGGTTGACTTACTGCAACCCTCAGCCTCCTGTATAATGAACAACTTTGCACACTTGTATCATAATATACTATTAGGTATTTTAATGTTCTTTTTTTTCGAAATTCAAGGCGCTTTTAAAATAGTCTCTTATCAAATGATTAAAACACTTTTGTTTATGTATTTAGTTGTGTTAGAAAAAGTTAGAAGAACTAAAACTCTATTCCTTAAATATCAACTTTAACATTAACAATCTAATAATAAACTACGAAACTGTATATTTACATAAATTTAATAGGCTGCTAAAAATAGTTATACGAATTGTTTGAGCTAAAATCATGCTCATGAACTTAGGGTTCATTATATTATATTCATTATATTGTTATTGCGTTGGCTTTTTACAAGCATTTAGGTAATATGGTATATATAAATTTAAAGTAAGGAGGAAAACACTAAAAACATTTCTTTTTATTTCTGATACAAAGTGCGTTTTGGCCTAGTAGTTAGGGATCGGCTAGGCAATACATTCAATTGTTTTTGCATTTCACTTAGCTTTGTGTTTTGTTTCTAATTGAATTTTTTAAGTGACATAAACATGACATATAACATTGATTACACACTACACACTTACAGTGTGGGAAAACACCGTGAGCTAACTTTGATCTAGCAAGTCATCGGAGAGGAACCCAAACTTTAAAAATATACTAGTATCCACGGTTAATTATTTAACAGAATAATTCTCCTTATTTTATAAACTCGCAGTTTATTGAAACTGCGCACCGGACATAGTTTGGCGCCGTAATAAAGTCAATTTTAGCTTAAACATTCAAAAAATACAAAGATCATTTTTTTTTTTGCTTTTTGATAATACATTTATGGACAACTTCACACTACGACTAACAGGAACGCAGCAACAATGCATTATGTTGCCAAAACAGAAAAAAAACGCTGCTTAATCGATTTTCTCCAATTCTCCCAATTTTAGCCGCCTGACACAGCTAATATATCCCTACTAATATTATAAATATGAATGTTACTCTGTCCGTCTGACTGTCTGTTTGTCCGTCTGTCTGTCTGTCTGTTACGCTTTCAAGCCTAAACCACTAAACCGATTTTGATGAAATTTGGTATGAAGAAAGAACTGAACTTGGGAAAGGACATAGGGTACTTTTACCGCGGGAAGACTTCTCATTCCACGGGAAACCGACTTCCACGCGGACATTAATAAACTAATATAATATATCCGCAGACATGGAAGGCTGCGTGCTGACCTCCGGCGCGGTGCTGCCGTCGCCGCCGTCCATGCTGTCCCCCGCGGGACAACACCTGCTCATGAAGAGGAAGCGGGGACGCCCGCCCAAGAACTACATCATACCACGACCAGGTAATGTAATACATCCACAGACATGGAAGCTGCGTGCTGACCTCCGGCGCGGTGCTGCCGTCGCCGCCGTCCATGCTGTCCCCCGCGGGACAACACCTGCTCATGAAGAGGAAGCGGGGACGCCCGCCCAAGAACTACATCATACCACGACCAGGTAATGTAATACATCCACAGACATGGAAGCTGCGTGCTGACCTCCGGCGCGGTGCTGCCGTCGCCGCCGTCCATGCTGTCCCCCGCGGGACAACACCTGCTCATGAAGAGGAAGCGGGGACGCCCGCCCAAGAACTACATCATACCACGACCAGGTAATGTAATACATCCACAGACATGGAAGCTGCGTGCTGACCTCCGGCGCGGTGCTGCCGTCGTGTCTTTGTTTCAAAATGTTGCTATAATACACAAATTACATACACTATATCATGCCACGACCAGGTAATGTACTGGAACAGATCTAAGTAAGAGTTGGGAGAAGAGAAAATAGTAACTATGAGATAAGATAAGATTACAAATTTTGCTATAATACACAAATTACATATACTATATCATGCCACGACCAGGTAATGGTCTGGAATATTTACACTGGAACAGATCTAAGTAAGAGTTGGGAGAAGAGAAAATAGTGACTATGAAATGTGTCTTGGTTTCAAAATGTTGCTATATATACGTGTAAATAGGTTCGAAACGACTTTATATACAAGGTATGTTGTTAAAGTGATCTGGACTTAATGAATTAGTTTATAAGTTTACCGCAATATTATTTTACTATATAATATATTTGTAGCTTATACAAAAATCTATTATTATTGTATTATATTGCTAAACATAATATAATAAAGAGTGCTGCGGTAAAATTGACCAGCAAATATTCTAAACACAACCCTTCTATACCAAAATGTATTATATTTTTTTTTAATCCTTAGGTATGGAATTTGAAATGGGGATTCCAATGGAGTACGGACTCGCAGAACTAAGCAAAATGCGTTAGTATTGAAATTATGTTTCGGCCGCATGGGTCCAAATTATAATGTTTTGAACTAATTCGCTTGGGGGTCTTGAACTAATCGGATATAATTATGTCTAATGTGTTAATAATACAGAATGAATAGCATGTTCTAACAATAGGTATAAAATAATGGCTCGGTAAATAACAATTTACGTGGTTAAGGGTATTTATTTATGGTATTTATGTATGACAAAAATTAGGAATATTAACATTAGATTTAAGAATTAAGGTTGTGGAAGCGTGGGGTCCTTCGTTATGCTGGTTGAGTTGCAAAAATATGTAAAAAAATACTTTTATAATTCAAGTATGTCTCCTTCAAATGTGTATCTACATGTTTTTGCAGTTATCTATGTTTTCTTCTGTGTGCGAGGGACTACTAACTATAATTAAAAAGTTACTTTTAAGCCACTAAATTACTTTTTCCTTACAGACGGCCGCCCGAACGAGAACTACAACGCGACCAACCTGCCCTTCGGCGACTTCTCATATCTCACGGAGATGATGTACAACCCCCAACTAGCCTACAACTACGGCGTCACCAGCGTAGACCCCGACCGCAACGTGGACCCCGACCAGACCGCCGAGCGACCCGCCATCGACGTCTCAGACTCCTCAACCGACGAGGAAGACACCAGGAACGAAGAGGAAACCCCAGAAACACAGATCATGACCGTTGGAGACTGCCAGATAGTCAAACTACCAACCAACACCAACGAGGAGAAACAAGAGGAAACCACCCCGGGCTCAGTGACCATCACACCGATCACAACCGTGGGAGACTGCACGATAAGACCCGTGGAGAACACCTCATAAATTGAAAGAAATGTCTGCCCGCAGAATGTTAAATTCCTGAAATTTGCAGTTGCGAAGTCCGCAGATGGAAAGCAATACCTTATATTGCTTAAGTAAAGGGCAGACATTGAACGTGGTAGCATGTATGAATACACCAGAACTCAATCTCTAACAAGTCTTCCGGTTTATAATTTCCACAGAATTTCGAATACGTTCTAGGTGATGCTACCGCGTCGGCATTTTCTGAATGAAACTCGACTGTTGAAATGCATTTAGATTGGTGGCAATCGATTTATTTATTTTACTGGAAAGTAATTTAACTTTTTACGTAAGATATACGTATTTTAGGTGGTACAGACACGTGTAGTGCGACCCATGAACATGTAACTAATTATGATACTCAATACTGTGCTTTATGTTAGAACAAAGTATGAATGTCACAAACAATATACCTTATTTTGTGTGTCGGTTCAAGTAGACGGCAATGTTGTGTGTGGGTATGCTAATATTTATGAAATTTGAACCAAAACCATAACAATAGTATCGTGTTTCTCAATACAAGTCTTTAGTAAGCGTCCGGAATATCCATGTGTTAAAAAATAGAATATACTTTGCTAGTATATAATATTATCCAGTAACTCCAAGTTGAAAGACAAAGTTCAAGTAATTTTCTTAGTAATATTGCTTCCATGTGTAATTCCAAGTAGAAATAACTTAGTGACTGAATATATAATAGGATACATACAGTACTCACATACAGCATTGTCTAAATAGAAATAATATGGTAAAGAATTATATTTTATAAACATATATATCGATGCAATGCTATTTACATAGATATAAATACATTGAAGTAATATAAAAGTAAATACATGGTGTTAGAAAAAGAAACTAAATAAGTGTTTTCAGATCTGTCATAAACTAGAATATGAAGTCTTAAATCTCCGTAAATTACATAAGAAATCGAACATACATTTATAACATTTTATAGGAAATAACTTCCATGCTTTTTAGAATATTTTCTTTCTGAAACTTTTAGTAATGTTTTCAATAGATACATCACATCACTGCAATTTTATTCCATTAGGGTTTATAAATGTTAACAGCCTAAATATTTCAATGTGAAATCAATTCTTATTGAGAAATAATAGTTGTTGTGTAGTTTAAGCACATGCTATTATGCCTTTTCATGTTCTATGTATCAATCTTGTGAATATTAGGTCGTAGCGAGTAGTGTCTTAGATAAAAATTAAATATTCTAAATATCGATAAGAATCGGCAACACCATGCGAATAAGTGATACGATTTAAGCTAACATATTTTTAGCAGAACATATAAACATATATTTCTTTAATCGTTTTGCCCGTAAAAGCAATGAATAATCTTAGTAGATATGGTACTGTCTGCATATAAGTCAGTTGACGTGGCTAAGAAAGTTCTAAGACCAATATCTGGATTATATGCTTGATATGTACACATTATATATAAAATATAATTACATATGCAATATTATAGTATAACCCCAATTAATATGAATATTGCCGCCGATTGGTAGAAGCTGTAAAACAGCTTGCATTCGGTGAAAAGTTTTCTTTCTTTATATCAAAACTACAATTATGATAAGTTCCTTAATTTTAATTAAATTGCGTTTCCGCAATGGATCGCAATAAACTTTTATCAAAGCCTTGAAAGTATTATCAATTTTTGAATCATTAATTTCTATGTACAGTAGTGTATTACGTAGTTCCTAACATATAATCAATACAAAATTATGATATAACCCTTCAATCATTTAGTGAACGTAGAAATCGTACTTTTACTTATTTTTTTATATTGTTAGTGTTAAGTTTAATTTTTATTTGATCAAATTATGTTTAGTTTTGTTTAAATGACGATCAATATAGGTACATAAGGAGTGAAATAGACTTCGACATAATTGTCTTTGTTTGTTTGTGTCATACATACGGGACGTTTTATATTTGTATTTTTACTTATAGACACATCTAATGCAACCTTGCAAAGCTGCTGCATGCAATGCCATTTATCATTTTACTTTGGATTACATCTAGATCCAAGACGGTAAACTGCATTGTTTATAGCAAGCTTTAAAATTGAAAAATGCAGTTATTTAAAGTAAGTATAAATAATTACGTCCTGTATATCTCGAAGCCCTAAAGAGGCATTTATATTTACATTAATAATTATTAATGAGTCTCACATGGCAAGCTAAGCTTATTATTTTAATATAGGAATCTGTATTTTTATAATTAACATAAGCTAAAGTGACGATAAGTTGTGTATTTGTGTCCGTATCCCACTGGTTTTGTGTTACATTTAAGTTTGGGCGCCATTTTGTGTTTTCGTTAAGTTTATTTACGTGATCCGTGTATACGATATAATTTAATGTCTTGTTTTAAAGTACACTTCACTTTGCAATCAATATTTGAACAATGCATTTTGTCTAACAACGTAACAAACAAATTGAATGGAATGTTTGAATTTTTATAGGTTGATTTGCATTTAATTGTGTAATATGGGCAATGTAAGGTAGATGATAATGCAAAATCCAATTCCATATATTGCCTAGTACCTTTGTCCGAGATATTCGATCGCAGTGTACCATGTAGCCGTACTTTATGATAGATTTACTTCATATTTCATGAACTGAACACCTTATATAGTTAATTGTGACTGTTACTAAAAATTAACCTACTTATGAAAACAGATTTATGATTTTGTCCAGCAGGTTTATAGTATGACTAAAAGTGAGGCAATGTGTAGGTATCGTTTCTGTTACCGGTAAGGCAACATTCCTAATTGACGACCTAACTTTGATATAAAACTTGACACGAACACCGCCTAGTATATGCATTCCTACGATTAATTAGTCATTCTATTGAACAGCTGGACAAAATACTCAGCTAAAAGGTTCAATATTTGTTAGTAACATTTACAATCACTGGTAGTAAGTAGAGTTATTTATTGGTAATATTTTGTGGCCAATCCGTGTTTAGTTATAAGTTTATGGAAAGAGTATCAATTCCTTTTATTGTGAAATGTTTTATCATTTTACTTTGTGATCATGTGAGTGCAAAATTATTTTAACCAGTTTCATTGACGCTAAGTCAATATTGGGCAGCAGAGAAATTATTTGATTTTATATTCTGCGTAGTCCGCGAACAGTATTTTTTAGATTGTAGTCTTTTATTATTCGGATCCTTTTTATTATAACATTATTGAAAATCGATCGTTAGTTTATTTCTAACAATGAAATATTTAATAAAGAAATCACAAAACTTAATCGGCGTTTGATTCGTAGACATCAAATAAAAGACACAGATTACCACAAGTTATTTATTTAATATAAATATAGATTTATTTATAGATAAACGCATTCAGTGTTAAATATAACGTTACGTTGCGCGGCTATCTATGTACTTATCACTAAGTCTTAATTTATTTGGAGTTAAACTGGGAAATACGATCTTTGGATTAATTTTAGCAATCAAAGTACTAAGAAGCTTCCCAAAGTGTGAGCTAGCGTCGAAACTACGTGCCGGGGGGCGGCGGGGGGCCGTTGTTGAGCCAGTGGGGGGGGCAGAACCGGGGGGGGGAACATGGGGAAGGGCGGCGGCGGGGGGGGGCGGGCCGCCGAACTGGAAGTTGTTCCAGGGGGGGGCGCAGCGCGAACATCGGCGGCGGCTGCGAGAAGTCCGCGGGGTGCGGCGGCGGGCGAGCGTCGGGCGCCGGCCGCGCGAACCGCGGCATCGCCCCGGCGGCGCTCCTCCTGCTTGTGGAGAAGGGATTCCGGCCGCGATTGAACCGGCTGCTCGACTCCGAGGGTCGCTGGCGCCGGCCCTCCCTGGCCTCGCCCTCGGCCTCGGGTTTTCTTTGCTCCTTGCGCGCGCGGTTCGCTCTACGCTCGTCCTCGTCGTCGGAATACTCCACTTGGTGCGGAGGAGGCTCCACGTCGTTCAGCCATGATGCGTCGGAACCCTTCGTTCTGGGACAAAGGAAATACTTTAGTTATCATCAAGCATATTAAGTTAATTACACTTTTTTTATATAATACTGTTAACCTTGATTATGCAAACAGACCCCAACTTTCACTTTGTTAAATTAAGTGTAGCTTATAACAATTAGCATCTATAATAGGAAATTACATTACTTCCTCATTAGTGTCTATGAAAGGTTGTTTACAACTAAACAATGAGAACAATGGATTTATACTTACTTCATTAACTCAGAGAGGAACACATAGCTGGTGTGTTCACTCTTGGGTGCCATGAACACATCCATCCCTGGCTCTACACCCCGCTCTTTTACATGATCAGCAGAGTTAAATCTTATGCAATAATGAGGTTCTGTTACCTAAAAACAAAAAAAATATATTTAATGTCACAGTAAATTTTAACATACAAGTATTTAGAACAGGTACTTACAGGACCAAAAACATCAAATATTTTACCCAATGCTTTTGAACCATTATCCAAAAATAATACACTGTCTAAATCTATGGCAGGAGTCTCTGGTAGTGCTCGGACAATCACTGAAAAATGTAAAGACAAATTTTGTAAATGATTCAAAATGTTGCTTGAAACAACAACAATCATATGGTAAAAGTAGTTTTGTTACCTAATCTATCCACTATACTAGCAATTGTACCAATTTTCGTAGTTTCTTTGGCTGGCAGGCTAATAGCTAAGTCTTCTATGGGAGGCAAATCATCTAAAGCTAATTCTCCTCTCACTTTTGGTGGCTCGAACTTTCCTGATTGACCAGCTTCATCTCTGTAATTAACAAATCATAAAAAGATATTAGTAAAGACCTTTATCCCTTACATGGCATAAAATAATTTGTAAATAATGTATTACCCGCTAGATTCTTCAATGTCCTTGACTGAATCAACCTCACTGTCACTTGGGTCCGATGAAGAATCTGAGTCACTATCCAAATCTCTATACTCAGTAACTTCATACTCCACAACTCCACTCTCAGAACTGTCTATTATCATGTGTCTGGAAGTCTCCGCATCCTCACGATCACTAGGCCTAGATAAAGGACCGTGCGCACAAGCATTTATTATGTTATTTTTCAACACCATTTCACTTATTTCAGCCGCGTCCGAGTCATCATTACCCAAGTTGTCGTTTGATCGTGTTTCAGTATCATCTGAATCGGAATCGGAGGCTCCGTATCCAGCGATTAAACTCAGGGACACGTTTTTATTGTACCCGTGATCAAGATTCTCCATCGTGCTTTCAAGGTAAAGCACCAAAATTTATTTACACACGAGGACGTAACACATTAAAATTTATGTTACTTTTGTATATTAAATTATTTTACACGTTTTCTTTTACACTTAAATAAACAAATTAACAAAATATTCTTTCTTTGAGGTAGGAAAAAATAAAATAAACATGAAACAAACCCAAAGAAAACAATGATTTTTGGAGTAGTGTTGTGAGTAACGTAACTTGTAATAAATTAAATGAACGAATGAAACCTGAGTGAGAGGGACAAAAGAAAATAAACAAAAGAGCTATAAATTCATTTACTGAAAACTTACAAATAATACAGAGGTTCCTTATTGTAAGGAAATCAAAGTTTAGCCTATGAAAAATATTTCAAAAAAAGAAACATTTTTGAGTCACAACCAATTTATTCAGTCGGTCGATATGCAGTGCATCACTAGACTTAAAGTTAAAAAAAAGGAAGATAGTCCCTTAAAATACAATTTTTTTAGAGTTATTAAAATTTAATAGAGCTTGATTTAATATTTAAATTATAAAATATACAATTAAGACACTTTTATCGTTGGTTACATTTTATTTTATTCTTTTTATTCAAGAATATGAATGAAGTTCTGCAATAAAAACATTTATCGAAATGGTAAGAGTTGTACAGCAGAAAGAGCAGGTCTCGGTCTGAGGTTGCAGCCGAGTGCACCTCACTCAAGTTCGCTCCGACCATTCCATGAATAATTAATGCTTGTTAATTAATTTATATAACAAGCATTAAGAGTTCAAATTTCTAAACCTTGAAATACAACCGAAAACCATCTCGAGTTTTTTACTCTGACAGTTGTTTTTATCTACTTTACTACTTCGTCTTAAGTGCTTTTAGGAATACAAGTATAATATATAAAAAGGTACTTTGTGAATACAAGTCAGAGAATCTATTTTCCGCGCTTTGATTTTAGCTGTTCGGAGGCTGGAGTGATAGTAAAAACTTAAAACTAACTTTGTAGTGTTTTCCGGTTACTCAGAACGCATCTCTGTAATAATGCTTGTCATCCATTTTTGAAGTTGTCTGTCACTGTCACTGTCATTCTTTGAATTTGTGGAGCTGGCGAATTGAATGGCTCCTTTTCTCGGCTAACGTAAAGAGCGTCGATTAATTTTAAGCGTTTTGTGAAAGAGCTGTTGAAATAAGTTGGGATTTAGTATCTTATGAGGTCAAGAATCTTCACTCTAAAACGGTAAGTGAAAACAAGTGAAATTTTATGTTTTTTGCAAGGAGGGCGCGTCTTAGGGCACCGGATTACCCGCTTATTCACGTGGATACCAAACTCGGTTTTATAACCTTACACTTCAACTTGAAAAGCGCATGGTACTATTTTATGATTTGTCGTGTTATGAGTGTCATTATGTGAATATAAATGCACATGTAAAATAAAGTCAAATTATTCATGGCGCCGCCGGTTGGCCATGTCTATTCCGATTTAGACTTTCTCTAAATTGATAATTTCACTTTTCAGTCACGAAGTTCCCATTGACTACTTGTTCAATTGGATTTATTCACTTTTGAAATTCTGCTTTACAATAGTGAGTGTTGAAATAATGTTTAGGTTCTTTTCTTTATCTCACAATACAAAGCTATAATGAAGCAGAACTTCTAATTACCTAAAACATACTTCAGTATAACAATAAAAAAAAAGTTATCTTTCACTACTTTTGGAATAATGAGTAATAAACTTAAGAGAAATAATGGGTCATGTTTTGTAGACAGTTTATAGTTGATAACACTATCTCACAGTTTCAGTCATGAGTGTGTGCTACAAGTGTAACCGGACGGGCCATTTCGCGCGGGAGTGCACGCAGGGCGGTGGCAGCTACAGCCAGCGCGACAACCGCTACAGCCGCGGGGGCGGCGGCGGCGGCGGCTACAGGGACGGAGATGGTGACCGTTGCTACAGGTGGGTTACGCGGCTGACACTTGGTTTTTTGGGCTAGGTCTTGGTGCTGACACACATGGTCATTGTAAAGTTTTTTCTTCAAGATTTTCCATACACATAGGATGGGGATGTAAAGCAACTACAAAGAGCTGTCATATCCTAAACAATACTTTGTAACATGATTTTTGTTTATTTGACTATATCAAATTTAATATGTCAAGAATTGTTATTCAAGTAATCCTTGGTTTGCGCAGATGCAATGGCTCCGGCCACATAGCGCGCGAGTGCCCGCAGAGCTCTGATGAGCCATCTTGCTACAACTGCAACAAGACGGGTCACATCGCCCGCAACTGCCCCGAGGGCGGCCGCGACTCTGCCCCGCAAACCTGCTACAACTGCAACAAGACCGGCCACATCTCTCGCAACTGCCCCGATGGCTCCAAAACATGCTACACCTGCGGGAAGCCTGGACACATCTCGCGCGAATGCGACGAAGCCCGCAACTAAACGCTCTGATCATTACACTACGTAACTTAAGCGAATGATCTCAACGCAATTGATGAGTAATTGATTACAGATGAATTTGAAAACATGAAGCAGTTGTTTTAATGAGCCGTGTACACATAGAGAATGTACCTAGTTTTTTTATCAATGTTGTCTCTGATTGGTTTCCGTGGATATTATTGAGTATTGTAATCTAGCAACGAAGTTATTCAAGTGATCTTGCGCTGTAAGCTTATAGTTAGTAGGGAGTAAGTGATTGTTAGCATTTTATATACATTCTATTCTTAAAAACTAACTGTGTGTATAATATTGATAATGTTTGAGATATTATAGACATGGATAAGTTGTACTACATTTCATAATAATAAAAATACATTTTTGGAATTCAGTTTTTTATTTATGCAGTCTCATGTTCAATTTACAGTTAGGTGTCTTATTGCTTTACACTAAAGATCAGTTTTCAATATCAACTTGGGATTGCTTGGTAATTTTCCATACAATATGATGCCGTTAACCCAGTAACCCTACAGATATACAGTAACTTCATATTATTCGAGTGGTACAGCGGGTAGTATTGTGCCCTCACAGTGGCCGAAACCGATCCTTTGTCCATTTTCGTTGATACAGAATCCTTTCATAACGACGGAGTCGCCATCTTGAAGGAATTTTCTTTCTTCTCCATTTACAAGACGTAATGGTTTAGTTCCCTTCCATGACAGCTCCAACATACTGCCGTATGAATCGGATGTCTGCAAGATTAATTACGTATTGTTTGGTGATATTTCAATGCAATTAGTAACTGTTCTATAGACATCTGTCTAAACAAAGGGCAATGAGTTACGTATTAATTTTCAATAGATATGGGGCATCAGATAAAAGTAGTTAAATGTAAGACGAACTAAAATAGATTACATACCTAGAATTATGATTTCATTCCAAATTTAGCTTATCATAATGTACTTGCAATACTGCAAATATTGCATTTGTTTCAATTTAAATACTTTGCTGGTGCTTTGATAGTTAATCATCCTAGTAATATTATCATGAAATTTTGGATGTTAAGATGTTTGCAAAAACGGCTGGTTGAATTTGGACGAAATTTTGTCTAAAGATAGCTATAATCTATCCCCAGAATCTACTAATTATTGTTGTGTTAAATTAACGGAATAAAGCTTATAATTGAAGCATGCAGAACTAGGCTGGGTCAATTAAGAATATAGCGGCTATGCTTTTTAACTACAGTATAGTGAAGTTATATTCCTAGTTTGAGTAACTCACGTCCCCACTAATAGTCCCGGAGCCCAGTAGATCCCCGGGTCGCAGGTTGCAGCCGGTCACGGTTTGTTGCGCGAGTTGCTGCTTCGCGGTCCAGTACATGAAGCGGTAGTTCGAGCGAGAGACCGTGGTGGGCACCGGGGAGCTAGCGCCTGTTAGTAAATGGAACAATAGGGCTTTACTTTATTGATATTTTTGAATAAAATAAAAAGGTGAAAATTACAGTAGGTAGTTTAAAAAGGTCCTTCATACTCAAAGTTCATACCACATTATAAGTTCGGTGGTTAGAAAATGGGAAATCGTTGTTTATATTAACGACGGGCACTAAAAATGAAAGGCAAATGATGAAAAACAAATAGTTTTTTTAAAACAATAGTAGAACTGCTTTTGGAACTTTCCTTTAAAGTAACACCTGTTTCAGATCGATAGAATTTACCCTGTAGATATTTTTGCTTATTAAATAATGTTTGTTGTAGAAAAAGCGTAGTTTATGTCTAGGCCGCCAATTTAGTCGTCGTGTCCACACGACGGTAATAGGCATGATGACGGATTTTGAAAAACTGTTGTATCATATTCAGAAATATATACTTATTGTAAAAAATATCATATTTCGGAAAAAAAAGCATGATTTATATGAAAAAAATCAATTTAAAATTTTATGTTTAAAATTCCCACCAAAACGCTCCAAAGTGTCATGGCGTCAATTTTGACGTCACTCTTAATTTTTATAAATCCTTCCGTACGACTCTAAAAGTTGGTAGTTTCTGACCAAACTCAATTCGAAAAGTAGGTAGATCTACCAACTTCTTTTTTTCAAGATTTAGAAGGAATCTGCACGGTCGTATAATATCTATAACCGATTATTTTAGTAAAAATAAATTATTTTTCTGACTATTTTTAAAAAAGCAATAAGAAAAACTAAATTGTTAATTTTTAGAATAAAAACAAAATAAAAAAAATCCCATCCCACTAATTTACCCCCTAAATTTGGGGGGAAAACCCCTAAGTTGGGAACCATGCTCAATAGTGACGTCATTCGCTCTGATTGGCGTTCAGAATATCATGGCGGACTGTAGTATTTTGTAGATTTATTTTTTAAAAATATTAATTAATCTCGCTTTAATTATAATAATACCTTGTTATTTTTTAATATTTTATTTACGTTTCATTAGATGGTAGCATAATTTTTGTGTATTTTATTCACAGTCATCATGCCTATTGACGTATTTGTGATGACTATAGAATGAATGAAGCTAAACTCGTAGCTTTCACTTTTTTGTTTTCATGATGCATTTATCATCATTTTGTTATTTAGATATATACGTTAAAACTGCTTCGATTTTCAATCAAGGAAATGAATAAGCCACAAGATTAAAATATCCTCTTCCAGGTAAACCTATTGACTTACTCTTCAAGTCGACTTCCAACTTGATGTCAAAGTTGAAGTTATCGTCATGCCTCAAGTACGGGAAGGGTTGTGGATCTTGCGGGTAGTTCTCTACAATGTAGGGTCTGAGGGCTTCTACTGTCACGATCCAGGGGGAGATGGTAGTGCCGAGGTTCTTGGCTGTAAACGGGCCGAGGGGAACGTACTCCCACTTCTGGATATCACGCGCTGGAAGAGAAATTGGACTAAAGAAATTTATTTTTTTGTTTATTCATTAAAGTACGTTAAGACTACGCTAAGACACTATAAATACATTTAGTGTAGGTAGGTTTACATTTAGTGTACCTTTACATCGAGCGAGTGTCTCTAATTGCAAGATTGTGACACAATGATTAGTGTCGCGTCAGTCGCTGTGTGAACAATTCGTAAAAATGTAAACAGTAAAGATATTTAATGTCTTGTCATTTATTTAGAAATTTTTACCAGTAGTCTAAAAGAAGATACTTCAAAGCAGTTGGTTGGCATAAGTAATGGTAAGTAAACGCATGAGAACTTTACAGCATTACGATGGCTCCTGCGAACCGTCGACTGCTCTAAATAGTTTTATAGCACAAAAAAGAGATCATTAATAAGGTCAAGAGAAGCTCGAATGACATTCCCTATCAACATACCGCTCCAGTCGTTCATGAGCACGAATCCGAAGATTTTCTCCTCGGCTTCCTTGGCGGTGACTCTCTCTCCTAGTTTGGTCGGAGGCCCTCCCACGAAACACGCCACTTCCAGCTCGAAATCCATCAGACGACATGGACCGAAGTGGGGGGCCGCGCCTAAATTATATTGCTTTATGATTTCATCATCATTATATAGTAAGTACTAGTGGCCGCCCGCGACTCCGTTCGTGTGGAAGTCGGTTTCCCGCGGGAAAGAGAAGTTTTCCCGCGGTAAAAAGTAGCCTATGTCCTTTCCCAAGTTCAGTTCTTTCTTCTTACCAAATTTCATCAAAATCGGTTCAGTGGTAAAAGCGTAACAGACAGACAGACAGATAGACAGACAGACAGACAGACAGAGTTACTTTCGCATTTATAATATTAGTAGGGATTGTCTGGTATAGGTCTGTTTGTCCGTTATTTGCTGTTTTAACTGGTTCTCACTATTATTTAGATTCCAAGATGATTGGTATAAGTAATAGTCTAATAAGTATAGTCTGTACCCTCATTACAGAAACAGAAACAGATAAGTACTTTAAATGACTTTATTATTATGTGATCAAGTCTGCAAAAGGTTGAACCCATTTGGCAAAGGTATCAGTCGCTAGTCAAGGGGGTGATTCCTCCTTTTGAATATGTTTTAGAGCAAATATTCTTCAGAGGGTACAGCAAGGCCAGAAATTATCAATAAAAGTTTCATCGCGAGTTTATCTTTCGTTCCACACCTCCCCTCGCCAATATAGTTCGTCACAGAAATATCAATCACATCTCACCCTCTACCGGCAGGGTTTGTCCGAGCGGCCTCGTGATGGGGGTGCCGGAAACCACGATGGAGCTGGACCGGCCGTGGTAGCCCACCGGGAGGTGCTTCCTGTGGGAAATAGGTAGGGCTGGGGTGGTACTGAGTTGCTAGCAGTGACGCTGAATTTCTTTCACTGAGGGTGAAGTTCTAAAGTATGTGTAATGGATATCATTAGATAGTAGTTTGTATCTACGTTTAGATAAAATCCATACGCGTCTTCAAGATCCGTCTAAAACCCCTTGTAATGTTGAAATGAGAGGTAAAAAAGTTAAGCTTTCTAAACGGAACGCTTTATAACACGGTCCCAGTTTTCGAGAACATTTTACTGTTACCTTTATAAGGATATTCTGTATTCTTTGAATATGTCTTCTGCACTCGTGTTCAGTTTAGGCGAGACCATCAAAGTTAAAAAGTAGGTGCCCTAAGTGTAAAAACAACGCTGGAGGTTGTAAAAATGAGCAAATGTAAAATTTCCAACCCAAATTAGTCCACCACGTAATTTTCACCTACCAGTTAGGCATAAGAGCATTCTCCTTGCTCCTAAACATAATGCCCACGTTGGTTGCGTGGTGGATCGACGAGTAGAAATCGGTGTAGTCCCCGATGTCTGCTGGCAAGTGCAATTGAGCATCCGACTGCTTGATCAGAGCCCTGCAAGAGGTTAATACTTACAAACTTGCAAGATATCAGTTACGGGGTCATATAAAATCATGTCAGCTATATTCTGTAGGTTTATCCTTATGTCCCACATATCATGCATTTAATCGTAAAAAAAAGGTTTCTTATAAAGATTTTTTCACTCGACAGACGCTTGTAGGATCTTGCAGCATCTAGATACAGTAGCGTCTTCGATGCAAGCTTTAGAATTTAGATGCTCGATCTTGGTTGGCCCCACAAAATTACTCTGTATATCTTTTCTTCCTAACCGGAACTGTTTTTCAGAATATCTCCATCTGATATGATTTCAACTTACTTCTGTTTAAGGGTCGCATCGCTCTGGATGGTAGTGTTTGACGCATCTAGAAGGTTCTGTATAGTGGACCTCGCCTCCAGCCAGTGTGGCTTGCTGAGGCCCATGAAAGAGTTGAGAGTTGGTTCCTGTTAAAACATGTAGATAGGTACGTATGTGTAAACATTATAATAATGCTAATTATATTTGTAGGTTCGAACGTATGCTCAATTTGGTATAAGTGACCCATCGTAACTTTGCAGGGGTAGAACATTTGATGTTTTGATCACAGTTTTTAAAATATTGCCCGACTCGGAAATCAAACCCAGGACCTTTATATTTACAGTATAGCTACATACTGCTGCACAACAGAGATAGGTACTTACTTAATATCATTTTTAATCATCTTGGAAAAATAATTTAAATGAATGCTAGGTATATTGGGCAAGCGTTAATAACAGATGCGGTTAACTACTTGAAAAACAGGAATTGTAAATTTGAATAATCTGTTTACCTGAAACCAAATTGACCTTTAGTATTACAGAAATAAAGTTCAATTTTTATTCGTTTACCTTGAAAACATGTTGTTTGTCTTTCAACAAGGGTCCAGTGAATAGATAAGAGATGACGTTAAGGTCTAGAATCCACTCGCCGATAGCTACTCCAATGTGTTTCTCTGCCTAAAATCAGTATTCAATTAAAGTAGGGTCCAACTAATCTAGTAATGTGAAATTGCATATGTTTGAAAATTGTTTAAAAAAACACCAAAAGTAATTAGGTACTTAGTTTTATTTTTGATTGTATTTGATTATTAATTATTATAAATTAATTTGCGAGTGGTTATAATATTTTTAGTCCAACTGCCTATAGGTATAGTAAGTAGGTGCTGCTTTTACGTAGTGCCTCTGAACGTAACTTCTGTAAGTACCCAAAAGTTTTACAACAACAAAACATTAATCATCTTTTTATGTAGGTACGTAAGGACTTACATCATATTTAAAATTTATATAAATTATGTGTATTTTAATAAAGCGCAAGACCGAAATAGATAGCTTAATCAAAAAGAGGCCTACACCAACCTGGGTTGGAATAAAAATAAATAAGAAGAAAAAGATATAAATATTAAATTTAAACAACTAAGTGTAACTTATAAATCCAGGTAGGATTTTCGCCCAGTCCATTGCGTTGCAGTTTGCGATCACCTTATCAATCATTTCTATCAGAAACGTAACACGTAGGTACTGTTTCATTAACAACATCCACTTTGTTTACTTAACAATTGAGGTTATCTTTAACACTTACATTATTTGTCGTGGTAAATACTCCGTATGGCAGATTTTCAATTGGAAAATCTGTATTAGATTGGTATTCCACAAAAGACTTCATCTTAACGTCTATTCACAGTAAGAGATATCTAAGATATGTCGCTGGTTGAATTCCTGTTTAGGTTCGAGACTTGTTTTATTTCAATATGCAAATAAAACTACTCGGCCCGGTTCGTGGATTGATAAGAATGTATCTTTCGATGTGGTAAGCTACCTATTATAGCATCAGGTGATATTGTCAATATACAGTTACCTACACTGCGGTTAAAAATTACTTATCAGTCTTTAAACAATAATAACCTACAAACAGTAATTACAAGTCAAGGTTACTTAACTTGATTCTTTATTAACTTGATATGATACCTAAATTATAACTTCTATAACTTCCATCCCGTAATTATCATTCGATTCCTATTACGTATAGCATGCATTAGCAATCAATCAACATTTTAATGAGTCGTCACGCCCGACCGACTTGTCACAAACTTGAAACTGGCTCAAAGTCAAGGTCACCGTGTCTTCAATCAACGACGTTATTAGACGAACCGCTATTATTTTAATAATTTTTATTACGTCTCACTTGGATAAATAAGATCAATACTTAATTGAGTTGGTTTTCAAAAGGTTGATACGTAATAAAATTGAGTAATTTATTAACTCTACTATGACGATCGAAAATTTGAAATTAGTAAGTAATTTTTAGTTCCTAATTCAACCTTAATGTAGGCAAGGCTTCTGTAATAACTACTGCCTTATTTTTGATGCCAGTTGTAGAATATTTCTGTGTATATGTCAAAAACAAGTTTTTTTTGTTTTTGTAGCCTCTAGGTTGGTACAGTTTGATTTGGGTAGGTTATTTTTACAATTTTCTGCCATGTGTATTGTATTTTGTAATATTAGAGAGAGGAATATAGAAAGTTAAGTAGTTATTCGAGCGATATTTATTAAAACATTATAATTTAAAATAAGCGCTATTAATAAGTAGGTATATTGTTTGCATAAACAATAAAAACTAGGTAGGCAAAATGATAATTAATAGATAGTTAGTAAAAAACATTTATTACAATTAAGGAGGGTTTTACAAATTCTTTATTTTTTTTCTTTAAAATAAATATAAAGCTCATAGATATAAATCACTTTACATGTAACTAGCACTATGTTTGTATGTGTAATGGAAGATGTGGTTCTCAGGTACTTTTTAAAAATCACACATTAAATAATTTATTGTTTGTGTTTTGTTTTAAAATTCTACTCAATCTAATTGTGGTTTGTATGAAAAAGTCAGAAATAAAGATTTTGTACGTTTTTTTATATGATTTTAGGCTTATTTTTATAATCTCAACTTATTTTAAGAACACCCATTTTTATGAAAATTTTGCTAACATTAAAAAAGTACTAACTTTTATAAATGCAAAGATTGAAATGCCCGTAATTTTTACACACTGAACCCGCTGGACGTATATGGATGAAATTTATTACACAGATATTAAATTTTACCTAAGCAGAAACCAAAAATCATTTTTTCTAATAACACTACAATCTACTTCCGACACTCACTTACCAGCTAAAATTTGATTGAGCTACCCAATTAAAACATACTTCCACTAATACATTTTAAACTACAAATATAAGCTTAATCAACGGACAACAAATTTTGTATAAATACATAAATAATTATATGGAAAACTTCAGCTAATTAATACTTTGCTTATTTATATTCACATGCAATTATTGCTATAATTAAAAAGACAATTTAATTTATACATAAACTGTACTTGGTTAATTTATAGCTTGATACTGCTGAAGATTATTATTTTATCTACACAACGTAGCATCTATCTGTATAAGTGATGGTAAAGATAGTTTTAGTTTCCTCCGGTAAGCAGGATCATTGGCCACTGGATTCCTCTCAAGGTAAATGGTCTTTAAATTTTTATTATCTTTCAGATAATCAATAGATGCCCATTCCGTTATTTGATTGTCATTCAACTGAAAAAAAACACAATATATTATTAATACTAATATTATGTATTTTAAAATACTATTTAAACGGATCATAACAAGTTTAATAGTTTAAATTGTGACTACAAAGCTGACAAATCAAGTCACCACCTGTACTGTTAACTCTGGAAATTATGTGAGTTTTTTTTTAGTTCATTTATATTTATGTGTAATTTTCAAATTATCAGCGCTTTAATCTTTATAGTTACATAACTACTGTTAGTTAAGATTTCTTTATTCGTACTGTGACATTTTTGATCACGACAACAACTTTGACCCATCAAAAGTCACTTAATTTTTTTTTCTAAAACCTGAACAAAATGACTGAATTAAGTCATCAATTTTAGTTTTCATTACTTAGTTTAGATTACAATGGTCGAAACTTTCGAACATATCACCAGACACAAATGGATATTCTTTACACTATGAATAAAGTAAGATAAAGAACACACATCCATTCATTGAGGTGTTAATTGTGACCACACACATGGAATACAACCAATAATAATTCCTATTTGCTAGAGCAAAAAGTTGCAGTTGCATAAAATCCCTGATATAATTGAATACATAAGATTTACTTTGAAAAAAATATATATAAAAAAAAAATTACTAGACTATGAAAAATTTGCCAAACAATGTTAAAATAACTGGAAGGATTTGTAAAATACTTATTACTGGAAATTCATAATGGCAGAAAGCCAGTAAAAAATTATACCCTTACCCATAACTCTTCAAGTTCCTTCATGTGGTCGACATTCTCAATAACGGTTATTCTATTTTGTGCCAAATCCAAAGTCTCAAGTTTAGTCTGTGCATCTAGATTCTCAATCTTAGTAATTCCATTCTCTGACAAATACAACTGTTCTAGGTTTGTGAGGGTGTTCAAGTTTTCCATTTTCTTTATTCTATTAGCTTGGAGTACTAATATTTGTAGGTTAACCAATTGGTTCAGGTTGCAGATTTGTGATATCTTGTTCTTGCCCAGGTAAAGCTGCTTAAGGTTGGTCATTCCATCAAGGTTTTTGATTTCCTGAAAATTTTTAAATGATAATAAAAAACTGAGGAGTTCTTGAGCCTATCTTATAAGTGCAAGAATATTTGTAGAGACTAATATTTACGTAATACCTACCCTTATCCTGTTATCACCTAACTCCAGGAGCTCAAGTTTTGGTAAATGATTCACATTTTTGATCTCAGAAATCTTATTTGAACTCAGAAACAATTTTCTTATATTCAAGAGCCTGTCCAACCCCTTGATCTCTTTTATGCGATTGAATGAGAGGTCTAACATCCTAGAAAATACAAATGAATACAAATTATGTAACAAGTAAGATAAGAAACAATAAAGCCATGTAGAAAAACTTACTCAAGGTTTACAAGACTGTCTAAATTCTCCATGACAACAATCTGGTTATCATACAACTCAAGTTCTACTAGCGTAGACAGTGTGTCTAGACCCTCAATCTTCTTGATGAGATTCCAACGCAGATACAACCTGAAATGTAAGTAAGACATCTAGTAACCACCCAACCAGTTGTAAGTTTTAGGGCAGGTAAAATAACTTTGTGTAAAATCTATATGTATCTAAATTATTAATAATTTATAATTCAAGTTATAAAGTACCTCTCCAAATGTTTAAGGCCCTCCAAGTTCTCGATTTTACCGACCCTGCCGTGGTTTAGATCGAGCTCGATTGTGTTCTCATTAAGGATAATAATCTCTTGTGTTTCCTCGTTTTCATTTGGTGGTGGTGTCGGTGGCGGCGGCGGCGAACTGTGCCCATCGTCTTCACCTCTTGGACCTTCATTATTCACTATAAAATGAAATTATTATAAGACATTTATCTTCTTTCTACAACACTTGTAAATTAACCATAATAACTAGGCAACGGACCCGGCGCTGCATCTGCCATATCTTTGGAAGTGTTTACTGGTGACAACAATATATGACTTTATGCAACAGAACAGGATTTTGCGACTCAAATATTATTTTGTTTACTCAATACAAATACAATTGCTCCTTGAAATACAAATCAATTTATTTTCACCGTAATAAATAGTATAATCACTGAAACTGACGGATATCATTGACAATTTTTTTTTTTTTTTGTTAGATTCTTCCGTCATGCGGAAAGGCAAAGAGACTATGCCCATACAGCCATGTCATCAATAATTTGGTTTTCTTCTTTCTTGTTGACTTAGCTTTGTTTAGTTTTCAATAAGAAGTAACATTGACGATATTTTATTTCCTCATAAACAAACATAATAAGGACCAAGTCCATGTCTTTAATAATAAAATGCTAATATATATTTGTTATGAGTATACATAAACATTTTCATCAGATATTACACACTGTAAATTTTATGAATTTATACATAGGTAAGTAGCATTCAGTTGTTTTTAAAAGTTCTTGAGTATTACGCGGGATATTTTCTAATGTTTTATAAATTTCTAATAGCTCATCAATGAAAATTAACCTGTCAATATGAAATTGAGGACATTCAAAAAATATATGATCCAATGACTGTACTGACTCATTACAATATGAACAACAAGGGGAAGTTATCATATTCATGCGATATAAGTGTTCATTAAAAGCAGCATGACCTATACCATGGATGAAGGAGTAAAAGGATAGACAATAGCCATACAAAGTAGCGTATATCAAAAAAAGTAGTATAAATCTAGATGGCGCTATACATTTCAATTTATAAGGTTAGATGGCGCTAGCAATTTGTCATTAAAATAGGTCAATTTAGTTTTGTAGAAAAAATAAATCTAAATTAACTAGATGGCGCTAATACAATAAACATTTTCATACGAAATTCCAGTGATGCCATTAAAAAAAAACAATCAGCTGCACAAAGTTGATAGGTGACGTTTATAAATTAGATTTTGTCGAGTGCTTTTTAATCTTTATCGCCGCATCTACATCTATACGTACCTATATGCTATATGCTACAAATTACACACACATTGACAATAAATGTATAATTTGTAACAACTTTTTACTTTTGTCAACCTTGTTGAAATGCGAGTTAACTATGAAAACATGTTGAACATTGAGTGTAAAACGAAAATAACCAAATCCTACAATGATTGAATCATTTGTTTCATACTTTGGGGTTCGCCTATGTTGAGATTGATAAAGTTGGTTTCTAAGTTTTATAATAAGTATGCAAGCTAATATAAGTATGCAGGATAGAATGCGTATCATCGAAATGCATATAATCATTACAATAATATAAATCCAATTTTGTCTGTTGTAAGTATGTTTGTCCGCTAAGGAGATAGCGTGGTAAGTGGATAAACCACGTAATGGATTTTAATGCGGTTTTGCCATCTTTTAGGTATTTTTTTCATGTCTATCCTTACTAAATATAATATTTTAAATGTGAAAATGTGTATGTCTGTCTGTTGGTATGTTCGCTTCACGTAAAAACGGCTGAACCGATTGTCTTGACTTTGGAATAGAGATAGTTCGACACTCAGGAAAGAAAATAGGATAATTTTACTTTTGGAAATAGCCTCATTCCCACGGGAAAAGCTATTTAGCTTACCGTGAAACCGCAAGGCGGAAAGCCATACCTACCTATATCATATAGCTATATGTCACTAGGACTCAATACATGACTCGATTCACTGTAAGTATGAAATATTTGGAAACAAGATTTTGTTATAAATGTCAAACATAACCTAAATATATTTGTAAACAAGTGTAAAATAAACTTCTTCATTACATAGTATAAATCCAAGTCGCTAATTCTGTCTGTTTGTATATTTGTCCGCTATCTCCTTCTAAATCAGCTGACAGATTTTAATGCGGTTTTCGCCATTTCATAGGTTTTTTTTCATTTAAATTTGTAAATAAAGACCATGCAGGAAAAGTTTTTTTAAATTAGCCAAAATTCCGGGTTTCGGGAACAAGTCGTTACACCATTGCGAAGCGTGGACGGGTCGCTAGTATTTTATATAAATAAACTTTCTTGAATACTAAATTACTGTTTTTTATCAAAATATCTTACTTTTATTTAACCTTCTATATTTATTGACCATCATTTAGTTTTTAATTCTTTCTTTACGACTTAAAAAGCAAAATGAATGAAACTCATAATAAAAATACAATATGGTTAAGATTTTAACTAGGGTAACATGATCCTAGGACGAAATAATAACTCTGAGACCATTAGATTGTTTTAGCGATCGTATAGATGAATAGAAAAAAAACAACAACCACAATATTTTATAGAATGTTGAACCTTAAGTCTCTCAAATTAAGGATGAGAATGGTGTCGGTTCGAGTGTAGGAGATCCGAAAAAAAACTCTTCGTTTTTAAGAAAATGTTGTAACAACCACAAATATTTATAAAAATATATTGAGCTTTAAAACTGTCGAGTTAAGGTTGATAGTAAGAAGTAGTAAAATAGTAGTTTATTAACGTTAGTGTGTGTGAATATGACCACTGGATGCAATAATGTTTGTCAACTATGTGGACTATATTATGGTCTCTTGCAGCTTACCGTACCTACTTTTGTGTAGAAATATTTTAGGGCTCAATCAAATATCAATTTTGTTATAGATAACGTTTCTATTCATAAAAAATGTACATTCACTGTATTTTTGTTTAGCATAGTATGTGTTAAATGGTCACATTTAGATTATCCTGGCTTTTCTGGGAATTGTAAAAGACCACCCTCAAAAAATAAGATGTCTGGTATTGTTTTTAGCTTAGCCTTCCCCAATTTTAATCATTATACTTATTTTGATACACCTAATAAGTATATGTATAACCATTCATTCTATTATCATTGTCTACTAAATAGCTTAAAATCTATGGGTATTTAAAGTGTACAAAAACCTATTAGGTACGCGTTTATAAATTTGTATCCGTTCAGAAAACGTATGGCTGGCCGGCCGGGCGGCCCAGTGTTCACAACCGTAGGTACTATTATTTTTATGCCTAGAACGATATCGAATAAGTATTAAACGCAGATAGAACGAAGAGTTTTGACCAATTTGGGAGACTTTTTCATACTTACATTTTCGACCCTATTTTAGTGGATACGATAATTTTGATAAATTTAGCGAAAATACATCATCAAACATTTTACAGATGTTGTACGGAAACGGCCTCACTATAGGTTGGGAACACTGCAGGCGGTAGACATTTGATAAAGTAGACTGTTTGTCAGTTTCACATTTATCAAGTTCTGTTCATGCCAGTAAAAAAAATCGACTTAAATCATAAATTTTGTATTTATAATTTTTTGTTTAAATCGACATTTATTGGTCTTAAATAAACAATTGATTTAATATTTTAATGTGAAAAGCAAAAATAGTTTTACTACAACGCCATCTAGCGGGTGTATTATAACTAAAACTAGTTAAAATATGCAAATTTGTGTTTTGAGACTAGTAATGTCATCTATCGAAAGTTTGAGAACTAAAAAAAAGTATACGCTATTTTGTATGGCTATTGTCTATCCTTTTACTTCTTCATCCATGCCTATACGAAGACGACAAATTGTTGTATAAAAATTTCTATTTTTGAAAGAGCCCTTGGTAAACCAAGGAGACGAAATTTTTTGATTACATACGGAATACCACTTGCCCTTTTCTTTAAGAGAATCTTGCCAAAATTGAAACCAATTATTAATCATTTGATTTTTTATTTCAGGAAGAAACTCTGAAATGGGAATTGCTATGTTTTTTAATTTGCAAATGTTGTTATCAGTATTTGTAATGATACTAGCTAATGTATCAGCTAATTCATTACCACTAACACCAATGTGTGCTGGTGTCCAGAAAATGACAATTTCTTTATGTTTCAATGATAATTTATAAATCTTTTCCCGGATCTCATATATAAAAGGATGAATTTTACTAGAAAGACGAGGATTATTAATAGCTTGAAGAACACTCATACTATCAGAAATAATAATCCATTTACCAGAAGAATCTACAGAACTAATCAAATCTAAAGCAAACAGAATAGCAGCAGCTTCTGCCGTAAAAATACTGCAAATATTGGACAGCTTATAACCATGTGCAATTTTCAAAATAATATCATAAGCCGCTATCGACACAGACTGAGATGTTTTTGAAGCATCTGTGTAAATTTGACGGTAATTATCATAGTATGATAACTTTTCATATACTTCATATTTATTTTTTAAATTTGTGTCTATAATGACATCAAATTTAAAAAACTTACCTTCATATGTTCCACTATAACAAGGTAAAATATCATACTGAGCAATATTTTCATTTTTCAAATAATTAATGAAATCAAAATTTTTACATAAATAAGAGTAATTAGATATCAAAATCTTTTTGTACAACGCATTATTAGAAGTTTTCATCAAATCAATTATGAACCTTCTTTTCAAATAATCAAACCTAAATTTAATGGGACAAGTGTTAGTTTCAACTTGCATTGAATTAATCGGAGAAGTACTCATGGCTCCTAGAATTATCCTGAGATTTTTATTTTGTACTTTATCTATTTTATTTATAAAATTATTGTCAGAAGCAAAGCAAAAAAAAGCATATTCAAAGTGACTTCTAACTAATGATTTAAACAGCATCAATAATATTTTAGGATCTGCACCAAAACGACAACCAGTAAGGCATTTTAAAATATTTGTAGCTTTTACAGCTCTATCTATCAATATTTGCACATATTTTTTAAAACTTAAATTTTGTTGAAATACTACACCTAAGAATTTTATTTCTGTACAGTTAGGAATAAGGTTACCATTATATACACATTCTAATTTACAATCTTTATCTCTAGAGAAAACAAGAGATTTACTCTTTTCTGTATTTACAGTTAAACCTAAGAAAGAAAAATAGACTTCAAGCCTTTTACAGGCATTATTTAAATTCGTTTGCACATCTTTAAGTTTTTTGCCAGAACAATAAACAACAAGATCATCAGCAAACTGCAGATTAGAAACATTTGCGCCTAATATCTCATTCAATTTATGAATATAAATTATATACAGTAGAGGGCTCAAGATGCCGCCTTGATTGACGCCTTTATAGGAATTACGTGGACCATAAAAGTTGTTACCCAATTTAACATAGACCATTCTTTCATTTAGAAAGTTATATATCCAAAGAACCATTTTTTTTGGAATTCTGAGTGATAGCAAGATATTAGCAAGCGTTTCTAAACCTACATTGTTAAAGGCTCCTGTTACATCGAAAAAATTACAAGCAAGATAATTCCGTTCCTTTATGGATTTATTTGCATCTAATAACAAATGTGCAATGCTTTCCCTAGCCGAGCGTCCACGCCGAAAACCAAACTGATTACTAGGAAGAATACAATTTGATTCGATGTAATATTCCAGACGTTGTTTGAGCAGCTGCTCAAAAATTTTACCAACACAAGAGGACAACGCTATAGGTCGATAAGAATCTGGACTATCAAGATCCTTCCCTGGCTTCAGTACAGGGACCAGACAATCAGTTTTCCATTGATTTGGTATTAAGTCATTTTCAAACAAAATATTTAAAATTATCAAGAATTTACATAGATTTTTATGACTGAGAAGACGAAACATTTTATAGGAAATACCATCTAAACCACAAGTTGTATCTTTTCTTGATTTTATGGCAGCAGTAAGTTCAGAAATTGTGAACGGATCAAGCAACGAAAGATTTTGTCTATGAAATTTGTTATCTACAAAAGTAAAAGGTTTCGAGACATAGTCTGGAGTGTATTTTTTTAAAAAACTATTTACCCAATGATCATTTTCACTTCTAGAAACAAAAGTTTTGTTAAATCTGCGTATTTTATTCCAGACATGAGAAATTGGAGTAAGACGATTTATAGAATTGCAATAATCTTGCCAAGATTTCTGTTTTTCAAAGTTTATAGTCAATTTCTTAGAAGCCTGATTTTTTTTAAAAAGCAAATATTTTTCTACAGAAGGATCATTTTTGAAAGCAACAAAAGCATCTTTACATTTTTTAACAGCATCTGCACATTTGCTATTCCACCAAGGAACGGAATGTCTTGCCCTTTTTGCCCTAAAACCTGAAACGGAACGTGAGCATAAATGACAAAGATTTTGACATTGACAACAAGACTTTGTTTTCGTTTTTTGTTGTGACATAGATTTTTCAACTGATGCCAATAAAATATCACAAAACTGCAAATAACTTTCTAGTGAACATTCAGAATTAATCATAAAACTATTCAACGAAGTATTAACAATATTTACATACAAATCCCAATTAACTAAATTCAAGTTTAATTTCTTACTGACATTTTGAGAGTGAACACAATGTTCTGAAGATATAACTAGAGTTTGAGACAACAGAAGTTTAGTAATTGTAGGCAAATGATAACTTCCAAAGGAATCATCATGAACAGACCATTCACAATCCCATGATAAAGCTGGACTAACCAAAGAAAGATCTAAGCCATTTGGTCTCCAGGACGAAGTTCCTACAGTCGTGACTTCTCCTGAATTTAACAGAACAAGGTTATTTTCATCAAAAGAATCTAGTACTTCTTCACCTCTTTTATCCACTTTTTGACAACCCCAAGAAGTATGGTATGCATTGAAATCTCCAGCAATAAAGACTGGAGTTGGAAGACTATCAATTAATTTTGAAAATTTTAATTTTGAATAATGACACCTAGAAGGACAATAAACACTAACAAATGAAATATATTTACCACCTATTTTTATCTGTACAGCAACATTTTGTAAGGAATCATCAAAATAAGTATCAATTTTTAAGAATTGTAATTTGTTATGAATTATTATTGCAACTCCATTATGTGTATTACCAGTGTCATTTCTAACTATTGTGTATCCCTTTATGTTAAAGGTATGATGTGGTCTAAGCCAAGTTTCACTTATTAAAGCGATATCAACATCATTACTATAAAGAAAATATGTAAATTCAGATTTATTACTTTTAATGCTTTGAGCATTCCACTGAACTATTTTTAAATGAGCCATTAGGATGGATTATTAGCAGATGACTTTTCATAAATATCACTTAATATTTGTAAAATATTTTTAGTACTGATGGAAGTTTCCTTTGTTTTATTTAATGTAATTATTTTAACAATAGCCTCAACCAATAAATTCAAAGATTTATTATCTTTTTTCAAGTGACTGAGCAGGTCAAACTTTTGTCCTAAGGCTGGAAAACTCTCTGTATTTGCAACTGAAGCATAAGACAAAGAGGATAAACCAATTTTAATATCATTAATTTTTTTCTTTTTAATAGGACACTCAGCAGATATACTAATGTGATTTCCTCTACAGTGACAGCATGTAGCCTTTTCCCTAGGTACTGTACATTCTTTAAAAGAATGTGCATCTCCACATATTGAACATCTAACATTATTTTTACAGTACTTAGCCAAATGTCCATACCGTAGGCATTTAAAGCATTGTTTTACAGGTGGAATGTACATCTTAACTGGAAACCTCCAGCCTTGTAAATCAATATGATCAGGAAGATAAATGGCAGCAAAAGTTATGATTACTGTTTTAGTCGGTTGTAATTCAAAGTTTTGTTCATTTTTAACCTTCCTTTGAATTCTCCGAACAGAAATAATTTTTTTATTACTATTAATCACTCCAAAAATTTTTTGATTGGACCATTTAATGGGCACATTAGTAATAACACCAGTAATTTCAGTAGTTTTTGCAGGAATAGTTGCTTTGAGTTTATATTCTGATAACAAAGTCTTATTGTTAAGAAAACTATTTGCCAAATTTGCACGGTCAAAATGAACTGTAACTTTGTATTTATTAAGATTTTGCATATATTTTATGCCTTTTATATATTTCTTTAATGTTGATGATAAAGAAATCATATCTCTTGTTGAAATAGGTTTGGACTCATCGTTTGATTCCAAGAAGACAACGAAATCTGTAGCTGAAGAATCCTCAGGATACCGACGTGTATAATCGGGAACGAAATAAGTTTTATATGGATCGGACTTAGCTGAATTGCAGTCACTGTGCATGGAGTCGGAGTCCGAAAGCAGCGAGTCTTCCCCTGATATTACTGCCTCCTCCTTCTTTTTCTTGCGTTTCGCCCGAGACGTCATTTTAATAAAAATTAAGCTTCTATACTATAGTTATTAAAAATATATACAAAATGTACACTATTTAACAAAATTGAAAGAATTAAATGAATTTTTAAGTTCACGAAAAAATTTTTCACTTCCAATTTTCCCGCGCGCAAACCGGAAGTCCTATCATTGACAATTGACATGACAATTAATTTAATAGGATGGGTTGACATAACTGACAAGTTGATTGACAATGAGGCTGCGTTCAAGTATTTAGGTATGATGCATCCCTTAAGGAGTAATGTAATCATTTTCTGTGAAGGTTGTGTCCTAGTAGTTCTAGGCCTATCATTCCAGCTTTACGAATACCAGCTTACTTCTTGCTTTTGGTCTTTTCATTATCATTTTTTTGCTGGCCGTGTGGGTATTTAGTTTCAATTTCAATGGAGAATGTTAACAAATTTTGATTATTATCTTTACGTATTCTCTGTCAAAAATAAAAAATACTGGTGAAATATGCATAAAATTTTAAATGGCCTAAAATATTTTTTTCTTGAATACTTATTATCGTTATATTATGATGCAAAAGTTTTTTTTTAAATTTATTTATTATTTAAACCCCTAAAATAATATTTAAAAAGTGCAAAATAAGGGAGCGAAATTCAAACTTCCAAAACGGACCACCATTGGTCGAACGTAATGTGACGTCATCTGACACGACATTGCATTCATCAGCGTCGAAACTTATACTGTTTTACAAGTTTTTGTGAAAAAAGTATGTAAATTTAATCTATATTCTTGTGCTGATTGTAATTAAGTTTAGTTTAGATTGGTAGTGAATCTTTGACGATGACTGAAGCTTGTTCTGTCATAGCACATTAGGACAATCTACCGAGAACAGGTGCATTTATGATAGCATATAATTTTGCATCTGTCGCGTCTCCAAGGCGCGATGTGGGTTGTGGTGGTACAGCAAATGACAACCACAGATTCTTCTTTGATATTCGATTTAATGTGGTTTACAATTTGATGTTGCGTGTTCAACAGTTGGTTGGCAAGGTTAAATAAATCTACTAGCTCATGAGTAATGAGCACATAAGTATATATTTCTTGTGAAGATAGTTACCTACGTACTTGCATATGTTGTATCTGTTTTTTATGGTATAATTCTTAGTTAGGACATACATTTGTATTCTCTTTGTTTGTATTATTTTACTTTGTTTATCCATTAATTTTGGTATTTTTAACAAATTTGACATCAATTTAACATGAATTTTAATTAGGAATTTCTATAATAAACATGCATTTATACGTGATGAGTGTATTTATTCTATTATATCAAATATTTAAAATTGTGAATTTGCATTCCTAGACCAATAGATACTTAATTAAATAATTGAGCAGACTGAATTAAACAATTTATAAAACCAAAAAAGTTTATAAAAATATTTTAGGCGCAGATACCTACTACTTAGGTACTTGAGATAGTGGCCGCGATTCTGAAAACACTCTAAACTAACAGATCAAAACGGCAAAAATATTTAAATTGTAATAAAATGGGTTAAAGTTTTGAAATCGGTCGCCTGATTTAGGGGTTTTGGGGGGTTGGAGGAGGGTGGGGGGGGAGTGGTCTGAACCCCCCCTGACCATTTTCAGCTGCCGGAAAAAAGGGGGGGCGCCTAAAAAAAAAATTTTTTTTTAAACCCCTCAATATGGCGACCTTTAGTAGCCAATTTATATGTATGAAAACTCGCTTCAATCATGAGTCAACGGAGTCCTTTTTCTGGCAGTTTAAAAACAGTAACCTAACTAACCTAACCCATTGATGTCGGATTGTGTCAACTCGGAGTAAGACATTGCTATTAATTACCTAAGAATTATGTAAACACACTTAATAAATACAATCTGATTACCTCGATTGTATTTAAAATTAAGATTGTAGAAAAACCACAATATCATTCATCCAAGATGCTAAATGCGTTCCGATTCACGCAATTGTGCTAGTATTTAGGAAATTTTGAAATTTTTTAAAAATATTTAGACGCGACTCCGGCAGTCAAAATTACTTGTAGGAGGTTCAGACCCCGGGTTGGGTTTTGAAATCGGTCGCCTGATTTAAGGGTTGTGGGGGGTTTGGGGGGGTGGGGAGGAGGGAGTTGTGGTGTGACGTCTTTGGTATGGAAGCTAATTATCTTCTTCTTCTTCGTCGTCTTCTTCTTCGTGTCGCTCAAAAATGTTCGATTCATTGTCATCATCCTCATTATCTGTCATGTTCATCTCCAAACCTTCCATTATAATTTCCAAGTAAATAATTGACTTTATAACGTACTGATAACCATAACTCACGCTTGACCTTGCATTAGGCCGTATATGACTGTACGATGTGCACTCTTCGCGCTCTACCTTCAAAACGGTTGGTCGTATGAAAAAAAAGTTTAAACAAAAGTTGTAGGGAATTTTATAGCCTACAACTTTTATAATAAATGCAAATCTCATTTAATCGATAGGAAGCCAGATATTCGCGAAAAACCGATTTTTGTGACCTTTGACCTTGAATATCTTGAGACGCGGACACGATAACGATTGTGACTTTTGAGACAACATTTAGAATGACAAAACAAAGGTTCATACCAATTTGCAGCTTATTATCTTTCATTCCGAGGTGAAAGCCCTAATATGACTGGGCTACTAGTAACATTCTCCATTGAATTTTGTGGATTAAAAGGCAAAAAACTCTCAATCACTGTCAATCAAATCTAATGTCAAGTCAGTGTGTCAGTTGTAGATGACGGGTGACGTCTAACTAATTATTTATTTATTTTCGCGGCTTTCGCGCCGAAATGTAGATTGTGTGTAATGTTTAAAGTAAAATTTAAATTTCATTCGCTTAAATAAATTCACAAACCAAACATGGAAGAAAACGATGAGCTTTCTCAGTTAGAAGAACTTCTATCAGCTGATTTTGATAGCGGGCCCAACAATAAGGCTCATACTTTAGAAGAAATTGATCTATTTCAAACCCCATCAACAGAAGTTCCCGAAAGTATACCAAACAATAATGAGCGAGCATCAGTTATAGGTAATGAGGATTCTTCAGATGACGAGGAAGGGAAAAATTATACAGAAAAAAAATATAGTGATTACGGAAGTGAAGTTAAACAACTTTTAGATGAACAAGAACATGAGCAAAAAGACAAGAGATTGGACTTTGAAACTAGACTAAGACAGACCAACATTGATTTGAAAGTGGCTCAAAGCAGGTCATTTGTTAAGAAAAAGCCTGATTTTCTCCCTGAAAGTTCTAAAAATGTATTTTGTCCTCCTGATACGAAAAAGAATGGAAAATTAGATGTTTTTACAGACCCTATATTTGGTATAAGAATAGTTAAACCTCTTTTATCAAGTTCAGCATTGTTGGACAGGATGCAAGGAAGAGAAGCTATAAATATGCTGAGAGTAAAACGGCATATTGAAAATGAAGATTTATCTCAAGATTGGGTGATTGCTGGAGTTATAGTTAGAAAAAGTGCTCCAAAGAAGTCTGAAAAAGGTAATCAATTTTCTATATGGACTTTGAGTGATTTAAAAGATGATATGAAAACAGTATCCATGTTTTTATTTCGAAAAGCTTATAGCGACCTATGGAAAACTTCAGAAGGTACTGTGGTTGCTATTTTAAATCCTAATGTGTTAGACCGCTCACAAAATAGTAATGATCAAGCTTGTTTGAGTGTTGAGAATCCTGATCGAGTGATGATCTTAGGTCAATCCAAAGATTTAGGTATTTGTAAAAGTAAGAAGAAAAATGGTGAGCCTTGCACTGCATTTGTTAATATTAATCAATGTGAGCACTGCATTTTTCATGTAAAACAAGAATATAATAAGTTTTCAAGAAGGCAAGAACTCCAGTCTTCCACTATGGGCAAAGGACTTGTCAATTTGCAAAACAAAGTACTTGGGAAAAATACTGTGATATATGGAGGCAAATCATACTCAGCCCTTCCTAAAGGTAATACTAAAAAAGTTGTAGAGAGAGATCAAAATAGACTTATGTCTTTGACTGATTATTATAAATCTGAAGGGGATAAGCTTATGATGAATAGAGCTCCATCTGGAGCAGGACTACTTAATAAAAGTACCAGCATATTACACAGTCCAACTGCACAGAGAGTCAAAGATTCAGACAGACTAAACCAACTTACTAATAGCACATCAAATACCCAACTGCAGAGTTCAAACAAAACTGGATTGAGTTTAGCTGACAAAGTTGCAAACTCTCCAACACTTGGAAAAGGATTTGGACTTAAGGGTAGCGGTACAATAGATCTAGACATACCATACAGACAGAAAACGGCGGAAAAAGCGAAAGCGAACGCTTTACGTTTAATACAGAAGAGTGGTGGCATTCAAAAATCTGATCCAAATAATACCCGCGGGACGGAGGCAGGTAAGAAAAGGGCCCTAGAAAAACTCAACAATTCAGGCAGCAGTGAAAATGATAACAAGAAACCTAAAACAGAAGACAACACTTCAATGAAACCTAGAGCAATCATGTCAGAGAGATTTAAAAAGATTTTAGAAGCAACATCATCTCATGAAAACCTGATAAAGCAACATGAAGATGAAGAACAAGAAAAATACTTCAGCAACCAAGAGAAAAAGGAGGCTATGGAAGAAAAAATGTTGAACACATTTAAATTGCCTTGTAAAGCTGTGAGATGTGTCAAATGTAAATATACTGCATTTTCAGCAGCACAGCTCTGCAAAGACGAAAGACATCCACTCAAAGTCCTCGACACAGTAAAGAGGTTCTTCAAATGTGCTGACTGCAGTAACAGGACAGTTTCCCTAGATGTGATTCCCTTACACTCCTGCAGTAACTGCAAAGGATCAAGATGGGAGAAGGCAGCAATGCTCAGAGAAAAGAGAGTGAACTTGAATGATGGGCTGTCAATACGAGGTGAAGAAGAATCATACATTGGTGGACAAATCTGTGCAGGAAAAAATATCAATCTATTGGTTCCTGAATAATTTAATTTTATCTGTGTAACTTATTCCTAGTTAAGGTTTGACATTGAATAAAAAAAAGATATAATAATAAAGCATAATATAATTTTATTATGAAACTTCCAGTTAACAACACTGAATCATTCCATAAACACATAACTGTGTTCCTGATTTTATTACAAGACTAGTGGCTGCTCGCGACTCCGTTCGCGTAGAAGTCGGTTTCCCGTGGGAAGTTTTCCCGCGGTAAAAAGATTCCTTAATTCTTGTATACATATATATTTTTGGTATTTAGAACCATTTTCGCAGCGCACGCAAAGGAAGCCTTCAAGGATGAATTATTTTCCCCGTTTTTTTTTTCACATTTTCCATTATTTCTTCGCTCTTAATAGTTGCAGCGTGATGTTATATAGCCTAAAGCCTGCCTCGATAAATGGTCTATTCAACACAAAAAGAATTTTTAAATTCGAACCAGTAGTTCCTGAGATTAGAGCGTTCAAACAAACAAACAAACAAACAAACAAACAAACAAACAAACAAACTCTTCAGCTTTATTATATTAGTATAGATTTGTTAAAATAGTCGCGCAGAGTATGTACGTGTCGGCTTATCATTCTTTTTTACACAGCCTTTTACAATAAATTACTACATGTTACAAAAATTATCAGTGGACATAACAATAACATGTATTACACCAATGTATTTACAAAAAATAGTTGAATCGGGTAGTGGCCTCGCAGCTAAATTATGTTTTAAACCACGAAACTTATATAACCTTGAATAGTAAAACATTAATAATACAATCTATATAGATAACACACTGGTATATAAGGGGACAATGTAACAATAAACGGAAAGTATACTTTGCGAAATAAAAAGTTAGAGACCACTTTCCCTGTGGGTGCTTTGTCGTAGAAAATATATGTATAAAATATGTAGGTTGTGTTTACTCCCACTCGGTGGTTGCTGGCGGCTTCGGGGTGAGGTCGTACAACACGCGGGATATCCCGGGGACTGTCAGCAGCTCCTTACGCATGGTATCCACCACCTACACGGAAAATGGGAAAGTTAGAGAATTATAACTCATATTAGGTAGTTTTCACTTAGCTTAGGTTGGACATAATTGATCTCAGTTTTTTTTCTGCCAGCTTGAGGTAGAAATTTAGTTTATTGTAAAGAGAAGCCTTTAGGTTTTATGACTGAGCATTATCTAACAGTGTCTTCCAGTATTATACGATAGCTATACGATGCTCTATAAAGCCTAAAGTTAGGCTTTTAGTAGCTAAACATAATTTCAATTTATATTTTTCCTAACCTAACCTTATCTCAAGCCTTGAACTGTGAGTTTTACGTTAGGACGCACTTTCAGAAGAAGTTATACCTTAACCTTCCTATTTTAATCAAGTTTTTTTTTCATGTTTATATTATAGACGACCTCTGTGGTGCGGCGGTATATATATATACCGGACTGCTAAACCGGTGGTTCCGGGTTCGATCCCCGGGTCGGGCCAGTTTCGAAAAACGGTTTTTCGATATTGGCTCGTGCTGGATGTAACTAGTAGTTCTCCTCTAGTACATTGCGTGGCGCCTATAGTACAAGCTTTGCTTAGTTAGGGCCACATAGTTGGTGTGTCAATCTGGAGATTTATCCTACCAATATTATAAATGTGAAAGTTTGTGAGTATGGATGGATGTTTGTTACTCTTTCACGTAAAAACTACCGGACCGATTTGGATGAAACTTTGCAGTAATATAGGTTATACATCAGAATAACACAGACTACTTTTTACCGCGGGAAAATCTCATTCCCACGGGAAACCGACTTCCACGCGAACGGGCCACTAGTTACTATACTACTCACATCCTGCGGCATCTGCTCCGTGTTGGGCAGCGCCGGCAGCCCCGTCATGAAGTCGGCCGTCAGGAACGGGCGGAGCACCACGGATCGTTGGCACGAGGGCGCGCGGAGAGCGGCGTCGCGGTCGAAGTGGATGGGGATGAGAACCACCGGCATCTGCGCGATGGCCGGGGCCACGCCGCTCGACATTAGCACCTGGGGATATAAAAATATTAATATAGTTATCATATTAACACCTGGGGATGTAGTCATATTCATATTGTTATCATATTATTAACACCTGGGGATATAGTTATATTTATATTGTGATTATTAAATATTTTTTGGGATACGATGTATAATCTCACTAGGATTTGAAATTTATTGACCTGCACGCGCTTAGAAATTTTGTATTTATGGCCGAATGTTCACGCAACGTAATAATTCTGTTTCTCGGTGTTCTTAATTATCATTACATGGTATAAATTCAAGTCACTAATTGTGTATGTTTGTCCGATTTTAATGTGGTTGTCGCCATCTTTTATTCCCTCTTCTGTATGTTTTACTTAAAACAACTTTAAGTTTGCTAAAATCAATGTTTAGAGAACAAATCAGCCAAAATTACACCATTGCGATGCTTGGTCGGGTCACTGGTTATATTTAAATACGAGCGACCCGCCCACGCTTCGCAATGGTGTAATTTTGGCCGACTTGCTCACGAAATTTTGAAGTTTAGCTAACTTAAAAAAACCTTTTCTAATTGTTCTTTATTTACAAATTTAAATGAATAAATTCCCTAAAAGATAGCGAAAACCGCATTCGAATCCGTTACGTAGTTTAGGAGGAGTTAGCAGCCAAATACACAAACAGACACAATTAGCGACTTGGATTTATACTATGTAATGATGATACCTGCGTGGCGAGGTGGTCGCACTGGCGGATGGTGGCCACGACCTGCTGCGTGAGGAACGTGGGCGTGATGTCCGACACCTGCTCCTTGATGATGCCGCCGAACGCGTAACACACCCTGTATCACACACCAATAATTAGCTAATATTGCCTTGCACACCCTGTATCACACAACATTAGTTAGGGAACATTGCCTTGCACACCCTGTATCACACACCATCAGTTAGGTAACATTGCCTTGCACACCCTGTATCACACACCATCAGTTAGGGAACATTGCCTTGCACACCCTGTATCACACACCATCAGTTAGGTAACATTGCCTTGCACACCCTGTATCACACACCATCAGTTAGGTAACATTGCCTTGCACACCCTGTTTCACACACCACTAGTTAGGGAATACTGCCTTGCACACCCTGTATCACACTTCATTAGTTAGGGAATATTGCCTTGCACACCCTGTAACACACACCATTAGTTAGGGAATACTGCCTTGCACACCCTGTATCACACTTCATTAGTTAGGGAATATTGCCTTGCACACCCTGTAACACACACCATTAGTTAGGGAATGTTGCCTTGCACACCCTGTATCACACTTCATTAGTTAGGGAATATTGCCTTGCACACCCTGTAACACACACCATTAGTTAGGGAATGTTGCCTTGCACACCCTGTATCACACTTCATTAGTTAGGGAATATTGCCTTGCACACCCTGTAACATTAGTTAGCTAATATTGCCTTGCACACCCTGTATCACACACCATTAGTTAGGGAATGTTGCTTTGCACACCCTGTATCACACACCATTAGTTAGGGAATGTTGCCTTGCACACCCTGTATCACACTTCATTAGTTAGGGAATATTGCCTTGCACACCCTGTAACACACACCATTAGTTAGCTAATATTGCCTTGCACACCCTGTATCACACACCATTAGTTAGGGAATACTGCCTTGCACACCCTGTAACATTAGTTAGCTAATATTGCCTTGCACACCCTGTATCACACACCATTAGTTAGGGAATGTTGCTTTGCACACCCTGTATCACACACCATTAGTTAGGGAATGTTGCCTTGCACACCCTGTATCACACTTCATTAGTTAGGGAATATTGCCTTGCACACCCTGTAACACACACCATTAGTTAGCTAATATTGCCTTGCACACCCTGTAACATTAGTTAGCTAATATTGCCTTGCACACCCTGTATCACACACCATTAGTTAGGGAATGTTGCCTTGCACACCCTGTATCACACTTCATTAGTTAGGGAATATTGCCTTGCACACCCTGTATCACACACCATTAGTTAGGGAATGTTGCCTTGCACACCCTGTATCACACTTCATTAGTTAGGGAATATTGCCTTGCACACCCTGTATCACACACCATTAGTTAGGGAATGTTGCCTTGCACACCCTGTATCACACTTCATTAGTTAGGGAATATTGCCTTGCACACCCTGTAACATTAGTTAGCTAATATTGCCTTGCACACCCTGTATCACACACCATTAGTTAGGGAATACTGCCTTGCACACCCTGTATCACACTTCATTAGTTAGGGAATATTGCCTTGCACACCCTGTAACATTAGTTAGCTAATATTGCCTTGCACACCCTGTATCACACACCATTAGTTAGGGAATACTGCCTTGCACACCCTGTATCACACTTCATTAGTTAGGGAATATTGCCTTGCACACCCTGTATCACACACCATTAGTTAGGGAATGTTGCCTTGCACACCCTGTATCACACTTCATTAGTTAGGGAATATTGCCTTGCACACCCTGTAACATTAGTTAGCTAATATTGCCTTGCACACCCTGTATCACACACCATTAGTTAGGGAATACTGCCTTGCACACCCTGTATCACACTTCATTAGTTAGGGAATATTGCCTTGCACACCCTGTAACACACACCATTAGTTAGGGAATACTGCCTTGCACACCCTGTATCACACTTCATTAGTTAGGGAATATTGCCTTGCACACCCTGTAACACACACCATTAGTTAGCTAATATTGCCTTGCACACCCTGTAACATTAGTTAGCTAATATTGCCGTGCACACCCTGTATCATGTATATTATACATTAGGGGGCGTCCATAAATTACGTGAGGTGTTTAAGGGGGGGAGGGCGTCGAGTCAAATCTCATCTAATCTTACGTTGGAGAGAGGGGGGGTCTCGGCAAATATCACGCAATTTTTTTTCTGATTGAAACAAAAAAAAATATACTATTTTGGTCTATTTAATCCAGATTGAGATTGTACATGCTTAAGATTTAATCTTAAGCGTAATCGTAGTACGATTAAGATTATTTACTAATCGTTCGCAAGAAAATTTAAAGAAACTCCTCACGTAATTTATGGACGCCCCCTTAGTTGGATAATAGTTTAATAGGGTGTTTGAAGAATTTTATGGGCGAGTAAGGACTCATACTGTATAGATAGGTGAGGTGAATTATAAATATGGCATAAAATCAAGAAACAAAAGTTATATGAATGAAATTTAAGTTAGTAACAGCAATAAATTCCAAGTAATGGTATGCTCGTTAAACGAATTTTCCAACCAAGCTTTGGTTTTACATTATGCAGATGAAATATACTCTAAATAATTTCTAAGAAGAGCTGATTCTACGAATTTATCTCAAAGTCGTGGATTAGGTTTCGCACTATTCGTCTATTTTTTCGTAAACAATATTTTGGTCACATAATTCCCAGCTAAATCTAATGTCGTGGTCCTTTAATCGAATACGTGAAAACGTTGGCTTACCAACGTCACGCTTACGTGCAAATGCGTCGACCGAAAAAGATTTCACTACTCACAAACGTTAACACTGATATCAATTTGTTCCACTTGTTGGTACGAACATATGCTAGAACGTTCTGTCAAAATGACAGGTGGTTAAATATGGGTCAGTTAGATTGCATGTTGAGGTTTTCCCGATGAATCTGCTAAATATCTTTACATTAAACAATATAAGTTCAATAAAACTTGTCCGAAAGTGTAGATCTTACAAATTAAAGTATTCAGTTGTCCGTTTGGCATTGACTGACATTCACCTGACATTGCTACACACAGTGCACTACCTATCTTTTGTTTGCATCGTTAGCACTGAACGATGACGTCACTAATGACGTCAGATCGCTCAGAGTGTGCAAACGTTCGTATTAATGGTTCAACCGTTTGCACGCAAATAATGCAGAAAGCGCGCTGACAGCAATTTCGGACCAGTATATAAGTTACCTGTTAACGTTGTGGCAGACGCGCGGTATGAGCTTGGCGAGGTAGGCCATGTCGTTCCAGTCCGGCGGGTACTTGTCCGTGGAGAGAGCCACCACGTAGCTGTAGGTGCGCCCGTCGCCTGTATACAACAATCATTTGTTATATTACTAGTGGCCGCCCGCGAATAGGTTCGCGTGGAAGTCGGTTTCCCGTGGGAATGATAAGTTTTTCGGTAAAAAGTGCCCTATATGTTATTCTGATGTATAACCTATATTAAAGTTTTATCAAAATCCGTCCAGTAGTTTTTACGTGAAAAAGTAACAAACACTACACAATCCACATATCCATACATACATACATACATACTCACAAACTTTCACGTTTATAATATTAGTAGGGATTATTGGCAGACCGACAACGGGTTTCTGTGGCTAAGGTTTAAGTGGCAATAAAATAATATTGCGACTATAAATGAGATATAATGTTATCCTTTCTTTCAAGTTTGATCAAACTCCACACGGTGTGCAAATTTGATTGAAATTGGTTCAGCCGTTTTTACGTCATAGCAGAGCATATAAATAGACAGATGGACGCATTAGCATTATAATTCGACTATCGAACACAAACACAATAATGTTTTCAATATTTAAACCTACCATCAGCATGTTCAAACAGTTAACAGAGTGAAATGAACAGAGTTGGTTATTCTTCAGCTTTATAACAACACTAGCGACTCCGTTCGCGGTTAAAGTCGGTTTCCCGTGGGAATGAGAAGTTTTCCCGCGGTAAAAAGTACCCTAGGTCCTTTCCTAAGTTCAGTTCTTTCTTCATACCAAATTTTATCAAAATCGGTTCAGTGGTTTAGGCGTGAAAGCGTAACAGACAGACAGACAGACAGAGTTACTTTCGCATTTATAATATTAGTAGGGATTATTGGCAGACCGACAACGCGTTTCTGTGGCTAAGGTTTAAGTGGGAATAAAATAATATTTCCACATAAAGAGATATATCTTATACTTTCTTTAAAGTTTAATCAAACTACACACGGTGTGCAAATTTGATTGAAATTGATTCAGCCGTTTTTACGTCAAAGCAGAGTAGTAACACGCGGAAAAAGCGACAAAAAAGCTATTTCAAATTTCGCTGAACTCTCTAATTTTGCATTATTTTTCATTGCTGCTCCATTTTAATAGCCTATCCCCCCTCAATAATTCGACTATCGAACCGAAACACAAATGTTTTCAATTCCAACCTAACATCAGCACGTGCAAACTGTTAACGGAGTAAAATGAACAGAGTTGGTTATTCTTCAGCTTTATAACAACACTAGTGGCCGCTCGCGACTCCGTTCGCGTGGAAGTCGGTTTCCCGTGAGAATGAGAAGTTTTCCCGCGGTAAAAACTACCCTATGTGTTATTCTGATGTATAACCTATATTACTGTAAAGTTTCATCAAAATCCGTCCAGTAGTTTTTACGTGAAAGAGTAACAAACATCCATCCATTTATCCATCCATCCATACATCGTCACAAACTTTCACATTTATAATATTAGTAGGATTAGTAGGACTATAGAGTCTATAGTCTATGTCTATAGTATCTTTAGTATACTGACCCTGCACGCCCACGGACCGCAGCGGCAGCAGCGTGGCGGCCACGGGGCACGAGCACGAGATGCGCCGCAGCTCGGCCTGCTCGCGCGCCGTGCTCGCGCTCGACACCCGGGCCAGCAGCGCGTGCGACTTCACGCACATCGACGCGTACTCCGCCATTATCTTCACGATCACCTGCCGGGGGGGTGGAAGTGTTATGAGAGAAATGTGAGAAGACACATGTAAGTTAAGACTGGTACAGGTTTATGTGGAGTGTACCTATCGCAAGTGTACCTGACTCCCCCGCCCGTGATACAGACTATCGCAAGTGTACCTGACTCCCCCGCCCGTGGTACAGACTATCGCAAGTGTACCTGAGTCCCCCCCTCGTACAGACTATACTAGTCTCAGTATAGTCTCATGACTCGTACTAGTCTCAGCGAAGTCCCTCTCCGCCTGGAACTCATCCTTAATGTACAGACTCTATAAGGTGTACCTGATCCCCTACTACAGACTCTATAAAGTGTACCTGAGTCCCCCGCTACAGACTATAAAGTGTACCTGATCCCCCGCTACAGACTACATCAAGTGTACCTGAGTCCCTACAGACTCCATAAAGTGTACCTGATCCCCCGCTACAGACTCTATAAAGTGTACCTGATCCCCCGCTACAGACTCTATAAAGTGTACCTGATCCCCCGCTACAAACTATATCAAGTGTACCTGATCCCCCGCTACAGACTCTATAAAGTGTACCTGAGTCCCCCGCTACAGACTACATAAAGTGTACCTGATCCCCTGCTACAGACTCTATAAAGTGTACCTGATCCCCTGCTACAGACTCTATAAAGTGTACCTGATCCCCCGCTACAGACTCTATAAAGTGTACCTGATCCCCCGCTACAGACTCTATAAAGTGTACCTGATCCCCCGCTACAGACTATATAAAGTGTACCTGATCCCCCGCTACAGACTACATCAAGTGTACCTGAGTCCCTACAGACTACATCAAGTGTACCTGAGTCCCTACAGACTACACCGCGTGTAGCTCAGTCCCTACAGATTCCATAAAGTGTAACTGAGTCCCCTGCCCCCGCTACAGACTGTGTCAAGCGTACCTGCGTCTCGGCGAAGTCCCGCTCGGCGTGCGGCTCGTCCTGGCACAGCACGCGCACGGCCAGCCCGGGCCCGGGGAACGGGTGCCGCTGCACCAGCGCCTCGGGCAGCCCCAGCTCCATGCCGAGGGCGCGGACCTATAGGAAACAGTGATTGTATGTGAAACTGAAGTAGAAGGCTGGAAACTAGAACAAGCCTAAACTGAATTCAAGGAATATGAGGACGTTCCTCTAGAATTCCCGCCCATGTGGGTCGGTTGACATCAGGACTGGCCGCGTGGGCCTGAAGTACCAACTTGAAAGATTATCGGATCTGAAGTGGTGTTTACCCGTCCGTAGATATTATAAGACCTTTATCTAAAAGCCCCACGTTATTTATGGACGCCCCCTTACATTACTAAGGCATTATTATTTACAACTAGCTTTATTCCGCGCGGCTTCGCACGCGTTTAATTCGGAGAAAACCTCCTTTCCCTGTACTATTATTATACATGGAAACCTTACTATTGCGTCACTCTATCTATTAAAAAGTTTCGTAGTTTTAAAGATCCAAGCATACATAGGACAGAGAAAGCGACTTTGTTTTATACCAGGCAGGGGCGCAACCTTTTAGCAGGCAAGGGCCGCATGGTGAAAAAATCGACCAAAGGCGGGCCACACTTGTGATAATAATATATCAACAAAAAATTCAATGGTTTTAAATTTAATAAACATGTGAAAGCGTGGTGGATTACGGCTCAAACCCTCTCGCTATCCGAGAAGGAGATTTATTTATTTATGTCAAATTTTATTTTATATGTATATTTTTTTAATACATTCGCGGGCCACAAATAAGACGACGGCGGGCCGCATGCGGCCCGCGGGCCGCGGGTTGCCCACCGCTGTTTTATACTATGCAGTGATTAGTTTTGATGAAATAAACTTCAAAACTTAGATTAAGTTTAGTAACCAATAACAAAACTTCGCTATTTATTGATATACCATTAATAAAACCATTAACATTGCTATCGTATAAACCAATTTCCTCCCTATAACAGGGCCTCAAGTCTGCTATTTTTAGTAAACTGGCACACTATTACGACTCTATTGCAAACCAATAACGATCCACACAAATTTCGTATTCTACTAATACGATTCACAGAAATGATCAATAATAAGTAGACTACCGTTTTGTTGGTTATCAAGACAAAATCGTAACACGGTTGAAAAGTGTAACACCAAAATATCCAAATACCATCGACTGAATTGCAGTTCGATTGTTTTTGACAATCATATGCAAATGGTCTTATTTAGTTAGCAGACTACCAAGAGTGTCAAACTATCCAATCAAGATCCAATTGCGACCGGGGGGGCTACCGCGTAACTAGCGTCGATTTGAACTCGACGTCGAAATCTGTTTTCATTGGCTAAATTGTTAACACTGGCGGGTCTCTATTCGACGGTCATTTATTCATTCGGGCTGTTATCGACGGCTGCTTTAGCCACGCCCCTTAAACTTGCGCGGTACGAAATTATGAAAGCAATGATGTCGGTATCGAAAACAGATTTCTACGTCGAGTTCAAATCGACGCTAGTTACGCGGTAGAAGGGCCGATTCATGCTTACCTCATCCTTGTGGAAGTCCTTCAGCGGCTCCACCACCCGCCCCTTGGCGCGCAGCACGCGCACCAGCTCGGTGTCGTTGTGGTGCGTCTTGATGGTGGCGGCGTGGCTGGACGCCAGCGAGGACGCCGACTCGATCAGGTCCGGAATATGTGACACTCACCTCATCCTTGTGGAAGTCCTTCAGCGGCTCCACCACCCGCCCCTTGGCGCGCAGCACGCGCACCAGCTCGGTGTCGTTGTGGTGCGTCTTGATGGTGGCGGCGTGGCTGGACGCCAGCGAGGACGCCGACTCGATCAGGTCCGGAATATGTGACACTCACCTCATCCTTGTGGAAGTCCTTCAGCGGCTCCACCACCCGCCCCTTGGCGCGCAGCACGCGCACCAGCTCGGTGTCGTTGTGGTGCGTCTTGATGGTGGCGGCGTGGCTGGACGCCAGCGAGGACGCCGACTCGATCAGGTCCGGAATATGTGACACTCACCTCATCCTTGTGGAAGTCCTTCAGCGGCTCCACCACCCGCCCCTTGGCGCGCAGCACGCGCACCAGCTCGGTGTCGTTGTGGTGCGTCTTGATGGTGGCGGCGTGGCTGGACGCCAGCGAGGACGCCGACTCGATCAGGTCCGGAATATGTGACACTCACCTCATCCTTGTGGAAGTCCTTCAGCGGCTCCACCACCCGCCCCTTGGCGCGCAGCACGCGCACCAGCTCGGTGTCGTTGTGGTGCGTCTTGATGGTGGCGGCGTGGCTGGACGCCAGCGAGGACGCCGACTCGATCAGGTCCGGAATATGTGACACTCACCTCATCCTTGTGGAAGTCCTTCAGCGGCTCCACCACCCGCCCCTTGGCGCGCAGCACGCGCACCAGCTCGGTGTCGTTGTGGTGCGTCTTGATGGTGGCGGCGTGGCTGGACGCCAGCGAGGACGCCGACTCGATCAGGTCCGGAATATGTGACACTCACCTCATCCTTGTGGAAGTCCTTCAGCGGCTCCACCACCCGCCCCTTGGCGCGCAGCACGCGCACCAGCTCGGTGTCGTTGTGGTGCGTCTTGATGGTGGCGGCGTGGCTGGACGCCAGCGAGGACGCCGACTCGATCAGGTCCGGAATATGTGACACTCACCTCATCCTTGTGGAAGTCCTTCAGCGGCTCCACCACCCGCCCCTTGGCGCGCAGCACGCGCACCAGCTCGGTGTCGTTGTGGTGCGTCTTGATGGTGGCGGCGTGGCTGGACGCCAGCGAGGACGCCGACTCGATCAGGTCCGGAATATGTGACACTCACCTCATCCTTGTGGAAGTCCTTCAGCGGCTCCACCACCCGCCCCTTGGCGCGCAGCACGCGCACCAGCTCGGTGTCGTTGTGGTGCGTCTTGATGGTGGCGGCGTGGCTGGACGCCAGCGAGGACGCCGACTCGATCAGGTCCGGAATATGTGACACTCACCTCATCCTTGTGGAAGTCCTTCAGCGGCTCCACCACCCGCCCCTTGGCGCGCAGCACGCGCACCAGCTCGGTGTCGTTGTGGTGCGTCTTGATGGTGGCGGCGTGGCTGGACGCCAGCGAGGACGCCGACTCGATCAGGTCCGGAATATGTGACACTCACCTCATCCTTGTGGAAGTCCTTCAGCGGCTCCACCACCCGCCCCTTGGCGCGCAGCACGCGCACCAGCTCGGTGTCGTTGTGGTGCGTCTTGATGGTGGCGGCGTGGCTGGACGCCAGCGAGGACGCCGACTCGATCAGGTCCGGAATATGTGACACTCACCTCATCCTTGTGGAAGTCCTTCAGCGGCTCCACCACCCGCCCCTTGGCGCGCAGCACGCGCACCAGCTCGGTGTCGTTGTGGTGCGTCTTGATGGTGGCGGCGTGGCTGGACGCCAGCGAGGACGCCGACTCGATCAGGTCCGGAATATGTGACACTCACCTCATCCTTGTGGAAGTCCTTCAGCGGCTCCACCACCCGCCCCTTGGCGCGCAGCACGCGCACCAGCTCGGTGTCGTTGTGGTGCGTCTTGATGGTGGCGGCGTGGCTGGACGCCAGCGAGGACGCCGACTCGATCAGGTCCGGAATATGTGACACTCACCTCATCCTTGTGGAAGTCCTTCAGCGGCTCCACCACCCGCCCCTTGGCGCGCAGCACGCGCACCAGCTCGGTGTCGTTGTGGTGCGTCTTGATGGTGGCGGCGTGGCTGGACGCCAGCGAGGACGCCGACTCGATCAGGTCCGGAATATGTGACACTCACCTCATCCTTGTGGAAGTCCTTCAGCGGCTCCACCACCCGCCCCTTGGCGCGCAGCACGCGCACCAGCTCGGTGTCGTTGTGGTGCGTCTTGATGGTGGCGGCGTGGCTGGACGCCAGCGAGGACGCCGACTCGATCAGGTCCGGAATATGTGACACTCACCTCATCCTTGTGGAAGTCCTTCAGCGGCTCCACCACCCGCCCCTTGGCGCGCAGCACGCGCACCAGCTCGGTGTCGTTGTGGTGCGTCTTGATGGTGGCGGCGTGGCTGGACGCCAGCGAGGACGCCGACTCGATCAGGTCCGGAATATGTGACACTCACCTCATCCTTGTGGAAGTCCTTCAGCGGCTCCACCACCCGCCCCTTGGCGCGCAGCACGCGCACCAGCTCGGTGTCGTTGTGGTGCGTCTTGATGGTGGCGGCGTGGCTGGACGCCAGCGAGGACGCCGACTCGATCAGGTCCGGAATATGTGACACTCACCTCATCCTTGTGGAAGTCCTTCAGCGGCTCCACCACCCGCCCCTTGGCGCGCAGCACGCGCACCAGCTCGGTGTCGTTGTGGTGCGTCTTGATGGTGGCGGCGTGGCTGGACGCCAGCGAGGACGCCGACTCGATCAGGTCCGGCCGCAGCGTGCCCTGGCCGAGCAGGACTTGCTCCTCTCTGGGGGAATAATATATAAATAAACTAGCGACCCGCCCACGCTTCGCAATGGTGTAATTTTGGCCGACTTGCTCACGAAACATTTATTTTTAGCTAACTTACAAAATCTACCGGGTGTCCAGGAAACAATGGATAAGCTCTGAAGGGCTAATAGTAGAACTAAAGGCAAGCCTAAAAAATAATTGATAAAAAGTATAACACTTACACTGCTAGAAATATGGCGCTTTAAAAAAAAACTTCATATTTTTTTGACTGTGTTCATATTTTTACTCGTAACGAGGTCAAATCACTTAATAACATCATTATTTCCGTGCTAAAATAATTAATATTAACCGCATCAGTGAATAACTATCAAATAAAATAGCTAACTAAAGTATTTTTCTCAAAAAATAATGTTAAACTTTTGATTTGTGTAAAATTTCTGAAGAAATATTTTTGATGCGCAAATTTGAACAGCTCTGGTGTAAAAAAATTATATGAAAGTAACAGTGACCAATGATTTCAAAATATTCCTGGTTCAATAACGTTTTTAAAAAGATGTAATATGTCGTTATTGTAATGAAAAAAGATTGAACTAATGGTATTAGTGTGTAAAATGGGATAATTATTTAGATCTAGCAAAATTAAAAAAATACAATAAAACGAAAGAAATATGATTTTCAATTGACATTAATTGCAAACCCATTGGAATAATTTAGAGTAACTGTTCAAATTGTCTGTCCCCATCCTGATGCAGACCCTGCATCTACGAATAAAGGATCTTCAAAGAAATCAACTTAACAGGAGAAAGTGATCCAAATTTTCTTCATAATGACTTACCCAATTTATTGATAGACGTGTCCGAAGAGCTTCGCGACACATATTGGCTTCAAAATGAAGGCTGTCTAGCACACTATGCTGTTGCATTATGTGCATACTTGACGAAACCTACCCTAACAGGTAGGTAGGCCGCCTAAACCTAAACGCTTTAGACTTTTTACTGGGGGTATTTTAAGGAAGAGTTTTACCGGCAACCAGTAACTTCATTAGAAGATCTACGAGCTCGTGTTCAGGCCGCTGCAATCAATGATCGACGACACGCGCGATTTTTTTGAAGATCCTTTATTCGTAGTTGTAGGGCCTGCATCAGGATGGGGACAGACAATTTGAACAGTTGCTCTCAATTATTCTAATGTTTTTGCAATTAATATCAGTTGAAAATCATATTTCTTTAGTTTTATTGTATTTTTATAATTTTGCTAGAACTAAATAATTATCCCATTTTACACACTAATACCATATGAAAAATAAGAAGTTTTTTTTTAAAGCGCCATATTTCTAGCAGTGTAAGGGTTATACTTTTTATCAATTATTTTTTAGGCTTGCCTTTAGTTCTACTATTAGCCCTTCAGAGCTTATCCATTGTTTCCTGGACACCCTGTATATCCGGTTGTTCTCTATTTACAAATTTAAATGAAAAAAATATCTAAAGGATGGTGAAAACCGCATTAAAATCCCTCAACTGGTTTAGGAGGAGTTAGCAGCCAAACATACAAACAGACAGAATTAGCGACTTGGATTTATACTATGTAATGATAATGATGATGATCTCCAAACTGACACACCAATTATGTGGCCCTAAAGTAAGTTGCAGTAAGCACTTATGTTATAGGTACCACACATTGGCTAGGGGAGAACCTGGTTACACCCAGACACGAGCCAATATCGAAAAATCATTTTACGATATTGGCCTGACCCGGGGATCGAACCCGGAACCATCCGTTTAGCAGTCCGGTGTATATACCGCTGCACCACAGAGGTCGTCAAAATATGACCCTCGTCTCTAAATATATAACGTCGATAAATATATGACGTGGAAGATCTGGTTGGAGAGTGCCCTGGTTTAGAAGGAATCTCTGAGGGACACATGTGGTGATTGTAAAACATCAGTGTTGGTTCTCCGTTTTTAGAAGATCACCGTACCAGTCTTTAGGATTGTTAAATAATTGATGGAGCGGTATTAAGTGTGCTAATTAAATCGTATAAAATACTACCTATGTATTTTATACGATTTAATTAGCACACTTAATACCGCTCCATCAATTTTTAACCCGCGTTTATTTGACAAAAAACTATTTAACAGCTATTATAAGGAGCATCATGTGATGATGATTTAAAGCACATACAGTAATTTCTTCCACCTTTTACTACTCTGCTGCCACTGCTTATTAGCGTTATGTCATACAGCTAACATTCTTCCTCAACAACTTCACTATTCAGCCCGTGTTTCCCCCCCATCAACAACTTCAACCATCACATACAACCCCCCCCGAGCGGCCGCCGACTACTTCCTTCAACCATCACATACAACACCCCCCCCCCAACACCAGTATATAAGCACTCACTGCAAGTTGAGCTCGCGCACTTGCGTCTCGGCCACGCGGATGAACACGTCGCCTATGATGCGGCGCTTGTCCTCGGGGGAGGACGTGTGGCACAGCAGCGGCGTGTGACTTCCTTCAACCATCACACACAACACCCCCCCCCCAACACCAGTATATAAGCACTCACTGCAAGTTGAGCTCGCGCACTTGCGTCTCGGCCACGCGGATGAACACGTCGCCTATGATGCGGCGCTTGTCCTCGGGGGAGGACGTGTGGCACAGCAGCGACTACTTCCTTCAACCATCACACACAACACCCCCCCCCCAACACCAGTATATAAGCACTCACTGCAAGTTGAGCTCGCGCACTTGCGTCTCGGCCACGCGGATGAACACGTCGCCTATGATGCGGCGCTTGTCCTCGGGGGAGGACGTGTGGCACAGCAGCGGCGTGTGACTTCCTTCAACCATCACACACAACACCCCCCCCCCCCAACACCAGTATATAAGCACTCACTGCAAGTTGAGCTCGCGCACTTGCGTCTCGGCCACGCGGATGAACACGTCGCCTATGATGCGGCGCTTGTCCTCGGGGGAGGACGTGTGGCACAGCAGCGGCGTGTGACTTCCTTCAACCATCACACACAACACCCCCCCCCCCCAACACCGGTATATAAGCACTCACTGCAAGTTGAGCTCGCGCACTTGCGTCTCGGCCACGCGGATGAACACGTCGCCTATGATGCGGCGCTTGTCCTCGGGGGAGGACGTGTGGCACAGCAGCGGCGTGTGGCGCGAGCGGCCGCCCGATTCGCGGACCACTGTGCTGCCTTGTCTGAACTACGACAGAACAAAGAAATGAATACAAAATGTTACGGTGACGGCTACTTATGTAGCCAAATAGGGTAGGTAGACAAGACAATTTCCACACCTGAAAGATATCTGATACAAGATATGATAAGAGTATACAGGGTGATTGATAATGCGATACATTCCTTCTAAAGGATAAAAGTAGAACAAAACATTAAACTTTTTTTTTTTTTTTCACTTAAAGATTCATTTGAACTTCGAAAATGGGGTTCTTTTTATAAAAAATCTTAAATGTTGCATATCTCAGATATTATAAATTTTCGGACATGGTATGATATGACTTAATTGACTGCAAATGAGCTCTACTTTAACCTCTTTGAAGGAATGTATCGCATTACCAATCACCCTGTATAATTAAGTTAGAAGAGTAATAGTGACGTAAATTCCTTAAATATATCTATAAGATAAATAAAGTAAAATAAATAAACAATAAGACTGTAATTAAAGTGAATATATGTAAAGTACCTGATGAGCCGCGTTAACAACGTGCAGTCGGACCCCCAACTCTCGCAGACAACGCTCCACTTTGGCACTCTCACTCTTACGCATGAATCCTGCGGAAACATCATATAAGCTGAAGACAAGAAACGAATACATACGACGAACACATCGCATAATATTTTTATAGAACAATTTGGTATTCACTGATTGACCAGATTAGGATAATTACAATGACCCTGTACACAAATTTTATTTTATAACAGTTCCCCTAATTTGTAACCTTAATTAAACCTATTAATAGAAAAAAATAAAAAGGCTGTGTTTTGATAGTATCAAACAAAAGTGAAATAACATCTATGAAATAATTTGATTAATTTAAGATTTCACTCACTCATGTCATATGCCGTACAAAACTTTTTAGATGAATGATTCATTTAGTATTTTTGGGGATTCATCATAAATCCCTAAAAATACCTTTTTAAAATAACAATCTACCTATATATGTTACGGCTAATACCCGAAGTGCGGCTACACCTAGATTTCGCCGGTTAGAAGTGTTTTTAATATGGAAAACTGTAAAAAAAAATATTTCTATGTAAATAAAAACTGGCTTCAATCTTGAGTCGACGGAGTCCCGCTACGCAAGACTCTTTTTTCTGGGTGGTATCAAAAAAGTAATCTAACTAATCAAACCTATTGATGTTCTAACCGGCTAAAACTAGGTGTAGCCGCACTTCGGGTATTAGCCGTAACATATACATCCCAATAATTAACATCAATCCTCCTCGAATACCGGTGGGTATGCACTTCGCTGGCTGACTTGCTTGGTACATTATCATCTACTATCACAATCACTAATGGTTATCTCACCGTTATCAATGTGCAGTGCGATGACCTGGTCCTCTCTAAGTGCGTGTCTCAATAGAGCCGCGCACACCGTTGAGTCCACGCCGCCGCTCACCAACACCTGGGTATTCATCATCATCATCATTATCATCATTATCATTATCATCATTATCATTATCATTATCATTATCATTATCATCTTTATCATTATCATCATATGTTTGTATGTTTGGCCGCTAACTCCTCCTAAACCAGCTGAGGGAATTAAATGCGGTTTTCACAATCTTTTAGGGAGTTTATTAATTTAAATTTGTAAATAAAGAACAATCGGAAACAGTTTTTTAAAGTTAGCCAAAAATCAATGTTTCGTGAGCAAGTCGGCCAAAATTACACCATTACGAAGCGTGGGCGGGTCGCTAGTAAGTTTATATTCATCATTATCGTTATCATCATCATTATCATTACATCATTACCATTACATAGTATAAATCCAAGTCGCTAATTCTGTCTGTTTGTATGTTTGGCCGCTAACTCCTCCTAAACCCTTTGAGGGAATTTAATGCGGTTTGCACCATCTTCTAGGGAGCTTATTCATTTAAATTTGTAAACAAAGAACAATTGGAAACAGTTTTTTAAAGTTAGCCAAAAATCAATGTTTCGTGAGCAAGTCGGCCAAAATTACACCATTGCGAAGCGTGGGCGGGTCGCTAGTAAGTTTATATTCATCATTATCGTTATCATCATCATTATCATTACATCATTACCATTACATAGTATAAATCCAAGTCGCTAATTCTGTCTGTTTGTATGTTTGGCCGCTAACTCCTCCTAAACCCTTTGAGGGAATTTAATGCGGTTTGCACCATCTTCTAGGGAGCTTATTCATTTAAATTTGTAAACAAAGAACAATTGGAAACAGTTTTTTAAAGTTAGCCAAAAATCAATGTTTCGTGAGCAAGTCGGCCAAAATTACACCATTGCGAAGCGTGGGCGGGTCGCTAGTAAGTTTATATTCATCATTATCGTTATCATCATCATTATCATTACATCATTACCATTACATAGTATAAATCCAAGTCGCTAATTCTGTCTGTTTGTATGTTTGGCCGCTAACTCCTCCTAAACCCTTTGAGGGAATTTAATGCGGTTTGCACCATCTTCTAGGGAGCTTATTCATTTAAATTTGTAAACAAAGAACAATTGGAAACAGTTTTTTAAAGTTAGCCAAAAATCAATGTTTCGTGAGCAAGTCGGCCAAAATTACACCATTGCGAAGCGTGGGCGGGTCGCTAGTAAGTTTATATTCATCATTATCGTTATCATCATCATTATCATTACATAGTATAAATCCAAGTCGCTAATTCTGTCTTTTGTTTATTTGGCCGCTAATTACTCCTAAACCAGTTGAGGGAATTTAATGCGGTTTTCACCATCTTTTAGGGAGTTTATTCATTTAAATTTGTAAATAAAGTAAATTCTGATAAAGTTATTTTAAGTTAGCTAAAATTCAACTTAACGGGAACAAGTCGCGCCAAATTACACCATTGCGAAGCGTGGGCGGGTCGCTAGTAAGTTTATATTCATCATTATCGTTATCATCATCATTATCATTACATTATTATCATTACATAGTATAAATCCAAGTCGCTAATTCTGTCTGTTTGTATGTTTGGCCGCTAACTCCTCCTAAACCAGTTGAGGGAATTTAATGCGGTTTTCACCATCTTTTAGGGAGTTTATCCATTTAAATTTGTAAATAAAGAACATTTAGAAAAAGATATTTAAGGTTAGCTAAAATTCAACGTGCTGGGAACAAGTCGCGCAAAATTACCCCATTGCGAAGCGTGGGCGGGTTGCTAGTATTGTAATAAATCTCCAGACTAACACACCAATTATGTGGCCCTAAGGTAAGTTGCAGTAAGCACTTGTATTATAGGTACCACATAAAGGACTAGGGGAGAACCTAGTTACACCCAGACACGAGCCAATTTCGAAAATCCATTTTGACGAAATTGAGCCGACCCGGGGATCGAACCCGGAACCATCCGCTTAGCAGTCCGGTATATATACCGCTGCACCACAGAGGTCGTCATATTCATTTAAAAGATGAAGAAAAAAAACTGGATTAGAAGACTGTAGGTTACTTGAAGCACTAATCTATGTTGGAGTAAGTAAGGAAACGGTGGTTGAAAGACCATCATACTAAAAAAAATATTTTTTACTAGTGGCCGCCCGCGACTCCGTTCGCGTAGAAGTCGGTTTCCCGTGGGAATGAAAAGTTTTCCCGCGGTAAAAAGTACCCTATATGTTAATCTGATGTATAAACTATATTACTGTAAAGTTTCATCAAAATCCATCCAGTAGTTTTTACGTGAAAGAGTAACAAACATCCATCCATCCATCCATACATCCTCACAAACTTTCACATTTATAATATTAGTAGGATTTGGTTGATTGTATCTTTAATTCGACTTTTGTAAAATAAACAGTTATAAAACTTTAGGTTAAACTTTTTTTTTTTAATAGTTTTTATAGTTTTAATTTGATGTGTTTTTAATTGGAATTTGTAGAGCAACATACATAAATTTACTTTCAAAATCTGTATTAAAAGTAAATAAATATTTATGTATTAACTTGCTCATTTCTATTGGGGAGTTGTATCAGAGCACTAAACAAACTCGAATGAAATGCTCTTTCTTTACTCCCCTATTACATTATACAAAAGAAGAAAAAATATTGTAATGCAACAGTTTAAAAATCCTACTAATATTATAAATGTGAAAGTTTGTGCGTATGTGAGGATGTATGGATGTTTGTTACTCTTTCACGTAAAAACTATTGGACGGATTTGGATGAAACTTTGCAGTAATGTAGGTTATACATCAGAATAATTCATAGGGTACTTTTTACCGCGGGACAACTTCTCATTCCCACGGAAAACCGACTTCCACGCGAACGGAGTCGCGGACGGCCACTAGTATGTATATATTTTAGGGTAGAAGTTGAATCTCGTTATTAAAGACAATCTAAGAATTTTTCTACCAAAACATGTTTTTATCCTGTGTGACATTTTTGTAATAAAGTAAAACAAATAACTTAAAGAACTTTACTCTTAAAACTTTCATTGTATTTTCTACCCATACATACATATTATATACTCTAACTTAGCACTAAATTATAGAGTTTGTATTTCATTGTATTTTCTGCCCATACATACATATATACTTTAACTTAGCACTTAATTATAGAGCTTGCGTTTCCCTACTTATTCAGTTGTTTTTTTGCAGACTTTAATTCTTTAATCTTTTAATTTGAGATCTCGTCAATGATCATCAACATTACCCGTCTAACCTTGAATTAATTTCTAACGGCCGAAACCAATATTCTACTATAGTTTAAACCTTGGTAATTAGAAACTGCTAGTATTGTTTCTGTCATTTCCATATCAACAGCTATCTACCATAGTTTATTGAGACGCAAAAACATGGATAATAGTTACCATAATTACACAAGTAACAAGGCGTCAAAGGTTAGTAGAATATTGGTTTCGGCCGTAAATCCATCTTTTAAATACTGGGTGTAAAAGAACTGCTTCCGAAAACAAAAATTAGGCATTGCTAGAGGGATACTGGTTACGCTTTGAGCAAAAAAGATTTTTTTATCATTAGTTTTTTTTTTTTCGTAATTGGTCAAAATTTCATAAATACTATCAGATTTTGCGATGATTTCAAATTAAATAGTGTTTTTATTTAATTTGCAATGTGAAAAATCGCACCTGAACTAACAGTTCATGTGTAAACGATGATTTCAACCGGCAAATATCACTTTTCAATCCTAAATAACTTTCTTAAATTGAGTTTTCTGGGTATACTATTAGTGAATTTAGTTACCATTGAGGCTCAAGAATACATGGTTTCAGGCTTCGGAAGTGGTCTTTTTACACCCGTTATATCAAACCGTGTCTACTCACCAAAACCTTGTTATCCCCGACAGTTTCCTTGATGTGCTGTATGCAGGACTCGCGGCGCGAGCGCAGCGTGAACGAGCGCGACAGGCCCGCGATGTCGAACAGGAAGTTCGACAGCATCTGCTTGCCTTTGGGGGTTAGATCCACCTGGGGGCAAGTTGACATCATTATCATTACATAGTATAAATCCAAGTCGCTAATTCTGTCTGTTTGTATGTTTGGCCGCTAACTCCTCCTTAAGTACGTGACGTATTAAATGCGGTTTTCTCCATATTTTAGGGTATTTATTCATTTAAATTTGTAAATAAAGAACGTTTAGAAAATGTTTTTTTAGGTTAGCAAAAATGCAAGGGTTCGCGAGCAAGTCGGCAAAAATACACCATTGCGAAGCGTGGGCGGGTCGCTAGTCAAGTTATAAATCTTCTATGAAACCTATATGTTATGAGCAAATCAAACAAGTCTAGGTAGTGCTAGTGTTATAGGCTCAAAATGAAAGACTAGGGGAGAACCTAGTTCTACAGAGACGAATGAGGTAATGTAGATAAATAAACCTGGGGATCTTGCAATTAAAAGCCTGGTGTAAGCACCAATACTATTATGTTAATCAAGTTCAATTATATTTTAGTAGGTATCGATAACGATATGACTGCTTAGATATTTTAACGCAGACAAAACTTTCGTACGATAACAATTTTGATTCCAAACATTGATCATTTTCTATAAATACACTCTAAATTCTGACAATCATCACTGCTTTGACAATAAACTTTTAGCAGAAAATAACACTTTAGGAACTTTTAGTTTTCTTTGCGATAATGGACTTTAATACCTCTGTTATGAGTCCTATTTTTCTTCTTTTATCTCTCATCAAATATCTTGCTACTCTCATCACTAACCTCTGGATGGAACTGCACTCCATAAAGCCTCATCTGCTCGTTGTAGATGGCTGCAATCAGGTGGTTGGTGGACTGCGCCGCCACCCGGAATCGATCCCCGACCTTTTGCACGCTGTCGCCGTGGGTCAACAGTACTGGCTGCAGCTTGTCGAGGCGACTGGGGGAGATCGCAATCGTTAGTATTTTTTATAGAGTAACGGGTAAAGATTTTTTTTTAAAGATTAACAAAGGTTTAATGTAGGTAATTTAATAGCCTCGAATATTAAAATATGACTGAAAAGTGATTTGTTGTTAGTGAAAAATCGCGGTGGCTTAAAGTGATTGGTGTGAGTAAGTGAAATGGAATACCTATAAAATGACGTTTCTCAGGTATTTTGTATAATAAACTTCGTAAGGGTTAAATAACTATGTAGGTATAATGTATATTAATTTCACATTTTTTTTTATTATGTTCGAAGAAGATAATAGAGTTGTTTTATGCAACAAATTTTAGCGAGTGAATAAAATAAGTCTACAAAAGAACTCTCAGTATATATTTTTTTAATTATACTTTGGTCAGAAATACCTTGACAGTTCGATTACATTACAAAGTGTCTTCGGGGTATCGTATATTGCGGTTTTCGGATACTTTTACATTTGCGGGTAAGGTGTTGAATAGTGGACGACAAAAACCGTCCACTGATATTTGATAGATTTGTTTGTTTTAAGGACCCGCGCTTGTCTTCGTACAATGACATTATAAGAAGAAAAAATTCACTACACAGTATATTCTTTGTAATAATGATGGTAATGCGTTATTTAAAACCCCGTTTTGTAAACCGAACAATCTTGATGGTTACTAAGTTCGTTTTTGATTCGACCGTACGTTTGCATAAGTTATACTTGTAAATAATCTAAACCTTATCATATGAGTAGTAGACTTACTTGAATAAAGGACAAGCGGTTTCCACCTCGACTTCGTACTGGCCGTCCTCGCGGGCTTCTTTACGAAGCACCGAGCCGCCGAACTCTTTGTTTAGCATCTGCATTCCGTAGCAAATACCTGGGAAAAGAAGAAAAAATAATGACATTGATTATGAAAAATATATAGTTGTTTACAAATTGTGAAAATGGTACAGAGATGGTAAGTTCTTGGGCAAATTTATGGAATTTGTATCCAATGCAGATAACAATAGAAGTTCTAATAAGTTTTTTTATTTTAATATCTGTAATGCGGCACAAACTAGTAGCGTATTTATTTAAATTCCATCCCCAGCTGATGTTTGATGTTTTTGGTAACGTTTAATTATAATTCACTTCATCAAAACCAAAATCTTTATTTGAGCTGATTTTAAACTTAAATAACGATGTACTCAAACTTCTCATGGGTGTCATTTTGGGTCGGTGACATTTCGGACCAAAAAAACTCGGACACCTTCGCCAATGTATGGAAAAAAATAATATTAAAATTGAAAATCCATACATTGGCGAAGGTGTCCAAGTTTTTTTGGTCCGAAATGTCACCGACCCCTCATTTTTAATGACAACATTGACTTTTAGCTTTAAAAACTATCTCAGACTGAACTAAACTACATTTATAAAGCATCTCTGAAAATAATAATAATATAATAAATTATTTCTTATTCACTATACACCTATCTCAAAATACTTTAGGTAATTCTATGTCTAGCTTACCCAGCCCGTGGGTCCGCCCGACACGATGATGGCGCGGTACGCAGCCTCCTTCAGATGGTAGGCAACAGTTCAACAAACAAACACTTCACTTACCCAGCACCGGCAGTCCAATCTTGAATATGTCCGCGTCGTACCTCGGCGCGTCCTCCGCGTACACAGAGCTGGGTCCGCCCGACACGATGATGGCGCGGTACGCAGCCTCCTTCAGATGGTAGGCGGGCGTGTCCAGAGGTAGGATGTCCGACTCCACGCATAGCTCGCGGACGCGGCGGTCTATTACCTGGTAATATGAAAGCAGGGATGATAAAAGGAGTTTCTATTGAGCAGTAGATAAGTAGGAAGGAAGGGAAGAACGACTGCAAAAAATTCACATTGCCTTTCACATTAGGTTAGGTATAACTTGTATCTTGAAATAGCAATAGCATTTAAGACAGTGAATGTGAAGTTTATGTTTACCTTGCCATACTGTGAGCCAGCATCTAATATGGCAACTTTGTCGCCCTTGTGGGCCGCACCGTTGGCGGCCCGGTACTGCGCGTCCTGTGAAGTGGCTGTATGCATCTCGCCAACGCGCCAGCAGCACTGGAAATTAAAAAGTTATATTATGAAGATATAATAACTGTGAGTGTAACCTATTAGTGTGATACTGCTTCTGGAATCATAGTTCCTGAACCAGTGAAATCCGGTGGCCTAGTAAGGTTCAGAACCACTGTCTTAAACAAATTAAATTGTGGTTGAAAGGTGATTTAATCAACACCAAAACCGTTTTTTCATAATGTTTTATGTTGTAATGTTTAGTCCCATTAGAACAAATGATTTTAATTGATGTTGAGAATAAATGTTTACTTAAGTTTAGACTCAAGGTTGATAACTTATTCATATTTTGTATAGCAATTAATAAATAATGTTATGACTATTATTTGAGATCATTTTTTTTATTTCACTAAAACTTTAAAAAATAATGAAATACACTGAAAAAATACTAAAATACTACCTAGGCAAACTGAAAATATTTTTAAATGGAAGAGCACATAACGTCTGAAGATATTATTTATTTTTAACAAAAGAACGTGAAATCTCTTGAATGACAGGCATTTTAACAAAACAAAAGTTAATGCATGATACTAGATAATTAAATTAATATGTATGAAATAACTCTAAATTTATCTGTACCTTGAAAAGAAAATTCCTAAATCCAAACATCACAGCACATTGTTGAACACATATTTTTAAATATATAATTTTACAATTTGATAACAAATAAGTTTCATTATAATATTAATAAGACAAAGGGGAAATATAAACATCATGGCAGTGAAGTTGTATCAGTTGTAGTTTTATTTTTAGAAATCATCCCACATGAAGTGTAATCACAGATTTAGAATGTCTCCGAGTCAGAAATTAAATTTGAATGCACTAACTTCACACCTGTCACTGACAGCGTGTCTTTACATTTCACATTGGGGTAGGTTCAGTTACACTATTATAGTTTCTAAATATGGAATGTTAGAACAAATTAAGTAAACTTAACCTAGGTAGATAACCTTAAGACTTATTTATTTATTTATTTATGTTTGAAATGGAAATAAAAAGGATTTTTTTTAATTGAATTAGTTAAATATTTCTAATTCTACATACCTTATCAAGCAGAGTCTTAGACACAAGTGAACTTACTGAGGGAGATCAAATTTTAGGTTATAACAACACTATGTTTATCACTTACTGATAACCCATTCATCAGATTCTGCAGACCTTTACAAGTGATGTAATTTACACAATAACATTATGACACCACACAAAGTATATTAATTACAATTAGAAAAGTGTTACTAGACAAAGAGATATTTACATAAGTATCAAGACTTAATTACCTTTCTTAGAATGCAAAACATGGTGATACAAACAAAAAAACGGGCAATTCTTGACTGTTTGTTTTCATTTTACTAAAAAGTATATGAATCTTAAGATCAAATGATAAAATAATCCAGATAAAAGGAGATAATTGACGCGAATTCTTACAACAGCAGATTACTGAAAGTACGTATACCGGACTTGCGGAGTCTACCTGTTAGTGCATTTACACTCACATTGCTCCAGTGGAAGGTGAATGCTGAGCTCTAAATAGTTATACGCAACTACGACGCAGAGCAGATTTATTCATGTTGTTGTAAAACTGAACAAAATGCTAACCGGGCTTTGACATTACTTTCTTTCTGGGTCATGTTGGGTGTCATAAACCGCAGAAGTCACAAGTTCACTGTCATTGGAACACTTTATTTGGATAACGGCATGAACGTTTATAGCTTACCTAATAGTGTTATCCGAAAATTATGAGACTAAATTCATGGAAACACGATAAAATGCGTCTTTCTTCACAGCGCTACGAATACAAAAACTGGTGTTTTTTTTTCCCGCAAGATGGCATTCACGTCAAATAAAATCACCTGCGTTCAAAGTATGCTAAATAAGTAGATAGTCTTAAAAAAAGTTGACGATAAGAGCCCACAACTTAGGGACTCTTAGTCTTGATAACACCACTTAATATTAATTTATTTAAGACCAATAAAGTTGCAAAACATGGCATTCGATGAAGCTCTAAAAGTTTTGAACAAACAAATGACCAATATTGAGCCTGATATAACCACCGAGCAATTTATTTGTCAGTAACTAAACGAAAGCATATAAATTCATATTCAGTTTTCCTTATTTTGTATTACTGAAACATTAGCAATACTTTAATTTGTTAATCACTACAACATATTGCTTAAATGGCCCGCAGCAATTTGAACGCAACAATTATTTTGCTTGTCATCGTGAGTTTAACGTTTCGTTTTACGCAAGATGCCTGCCTTTAACAATTATTTAATATTAAACCATTCTTTTACCAATTACGTTACGTAAAAGTAACGCAAATAAAATGGTTTCATATTACTGAATAAAAAATAATAAATTTGTAAGAAAATCATCCAACTGCAGTACTTACTTATTTTTCTTAGTTGTCTAATTTGACTTGACAGTTCAATAAGTGTAACGAAACGTTTTATGTTCGATTGTGCTGTTTGGTGACGAGCAAATTTTGTTTTATTGCATTTTACCACATAAATTCAATTCAAAATGCCTGATCACCTCGGCGATGATATGAGGAAACTTAAAGATGAGAAGGAAGAGCCGGAAAAAGAGATAAAATGTAAGTGTCGGCTACATACAGCTCAATCTAACCCAGAAATTTAAAGTCATCTAGTTCACTATTCTATTTTATTTTTATTTCAGCTCTGGATGAAGGTGATATAGCACTGTTGAAGTCCTACGTAAGTATTTTTGTATTACCTTTCAAGTTCTTGTGAAAAACGAAAGTGTTACTAATAAATTTGGTTTTATAGGGCCAGGGACAGTACACAAAGATTATCAAGGAAGTCGAAGATGGTATCCAGACTGTTATGAAAAGGGTGAACGAATTGACTGGTATCAAAGAGTCTGACACTGGTCTGGCTCCCCCAGCCTTGTGGGATTTGGCAGCTGACAAACAAACACTCCAAAATGAACAACCATTACAAGTAACAATTTTTTGCAAAAAATCTATTCAAACATTTACAGGAGGATATTATGTTAACAAACTTGTTGTTTTTAAGGTGGCTCGCTGTACCAAAATCATCAATGCAGATTCCAATGATCCCAAATACATAATCAATGTGAAACAGTTTGCAAAGTTTGTGGTTGACCTAGCAGATTCAGTTGCCCCTACAGATATTGAAGAGGGAATGAGAGTTGGGTAAGACCTTTGTTAAAACTATACAACTAATAGGAGTTTTAAATATAATGAAAGATAACTATACTGTCTGCAGTAGACTTGATCTTGGGTAAGCCCTTGATAAACTCATAAAGAGATTGGTTTAAATTTTTTGAATTTTAAATATAAAGTAAAAACATATTTATTACTTTTTTTTGGAAGTTATACCATTAATAAATACAATATCCTCAACAGGGTTGACCGTAACAAGTATCAAATCCACATCCCTCTACCTCCGAAGATAGACCCCACCGTCACAATGATGCAGGTTGAGGAGAAACCTGACGTCACATACAGTGATGTTGGTGGGTGTAAAGAACAGATTGAGAAACTTAGAGAAGTTGTTGAAACCCCTTTGTTACATGTAAGTAGGAGGTTGCATTACTTAAATTTAAATTGTTTTAATTATGTTGCTTTCTGTAGCAGAACTATAATGGTAGATTTTGTATACAAGGTTCAAAAGTTTAATGCAGGCAATCCTGTTTTATTGTCCAAATACAAATTAAAGACATTTTTGGAAAGAAAGCATAAACCAATAGGAACACATCTTCAAACATCCTTTTTGTATAATAAACAAAAAACAAATGCAAAACTGAGATCTTTTTCTTATTTCCAGCCGGAGAAATTTGTGAAGTTAGGTATTGAGCCACCTAAAGGTGTGTTGTTATTTGGTCCCCCCGGAACTGGCAAGACTTTGTGCGCGAGAGCAGTCGCCAATAGGACCGACGCCTGCTTTATAAGAGTTATTGGTACGTATAGTTGTAGTGTTAAAGACACTTATAAACTCTCAATAACAAGTGAATGAATTGGGTCTATATTCATGGGCAGTGTCCACTGAGTGTATTGTGGCTGTAACTGTGGATAGTAACACAAACATCCATCCATACATCCTCACAAGCTTTCACATTTTTAATATTAGTAGGACTAGCGACCCGCCCACGCTTCGAAATGGTATTATTTTGATTTTTTGTTTTCAAATTTATATGAATAAATTCCCTAAGAGATTGGGTAGTTTATGAGGAGATAGCGGACAAACATACAAACAGACACAAATTGGACAGACTTGGATTTATACTATGTAATGATAGAATATTATGTTATCTCTGACTTTTCTTTTTTACTTTTACCTTGGTCAAAAAAAAACAGGTGTTTTAAGGAAATATGCAAACATATGACTGTTTGAATGTTCACAGCTAAGATAGAATGTCTGTCAGTTGAGTCACCTAGTTTAAAATCAATATAAAAAACAAAGAAAACCGATTCTATATTCAAACCTTATTCCATCGCAGGTTCGGAGTTAGTTCAGAAATACGTGGGCGAGGGCGCCAGGATGGTCCGCGAGCTGTTTGAAATGGCGCGCAGCAAGAAAGCCTGCTTGATATTCTTTGATGAGATCGACGCTATCGGCGGGGCCAGGTAACTATTTTTAAGTAACATCTATAAGCCTATCTATTGGTATATTAAGGCCCACTTGCTTACGTTTTAACCTAAGGTTAACTAACTCAGGTTTAAATGGCGCCACCATCGATTGTAACTACTTCTCATTACAATCAACGGTGGCTCCATTTAAATCTGAGTTACCTAGCCCGAGGTTAAAACGTTTCCTGCAAGTGGGCCTTAAAGTGCCAAATGTTTTTTATTTTTTTATTTTAGTCGGAAATACACACCATTAGAAGCAAGACGTCTTTCTTTTAAACTCTGCAAACATATATAACTTCTTAGTATAACTTCTTAGATTTACGCGATTATTATTACTTGAAATTAAACTCATTTTAACGGGTTTTACGCGTTTATTTTATTATTTTTGATTTTCCGACGTTTCGACACGTTTCGGGTAGACTGAGATGTTTGACGTCTTCATAGAGTTAAGTAAAAAACGATTTTTCGAATTCACCGCCATCTGTTTCGTAATTTTCTCGCATAGTCGCTCGGGTTCACGCAGTATACGCTGACAGTGTCTTTATTTTTCTGCTTATTGGTCTGCTGGTTGTTCTTTTTTATTTTGCTAAGTATTGGATTGGATCCCACGTTGGTGACAGCTTCCAACCATCTTCTCTATTGAAGTTAGGGTGTTTTTTAATTTCAATAGTTTCTCTTACCAGCCTAGGAATAAAATGTTTCTCTTTTGCTAGGATTTTAACGGTATCAAATCTTAGATAGTGGTTGGGCTTATCCATGGAATGCTCACAGACTGCAGATTTTGTATAGCGACGGTTTTTTACATCGGCGATATGTTCTTTTATTCGAGTAGACACGTTCCGTTTCGTTTGACCGATATATGAGAGCCCACAGTCACAGTCAATCTTGTATACGCCTGGGTCTTGTAAAGGGATGCTGCTTTTTACTGGACGAAGATGGTGGCTAATCTTGCTGTGTGGCTTGTATATGGTTTTTATTGAAGCCCGCTTCAGAATGCCCAATTTTGTCAGTAACACCCTTTATGTAAGTTAAAATTGTTATATGCACACATATAACAATTTTAACGTTAAGCACCTAAGCAAATGTATTGGTAAAAAAATGAGTTTTATCTCAGTCTGCTATGAAAGCTGTCTAATAAAATTCATAGACAGTCCATATTTCATCAAATTTTAGTTTAAAATGTGACTAAGAGTATATTCAACAAATGTTTAGATTCGATGATGGTGCTGGCGGTGACAATGAGGTGCAGAGAACCATGCTGGAGCTGATCAACCAGCTCGACGGCTTCGACCCTAGAGGAAACATTAAGGTATTTCAAAAAGTCTTATGTAAAAAGCTTTGAATACCCTCTAATCCTTTTACGAATTTGGTTGTAAAATGAAGCTGGTTTTTGTTGTTAGTAACATTTTTGTGCCAAAATGAAGCAATATTTAAAATAGAAATATAAGTTAATTAAAAGTTGGTAACTGGGACACCCCTAGCCAAGAACATCACTAGTTTAGCATCACACAGTAACACTAACTAACAGTTCCCCCCAGATTGGATTAAATGTAACAACAGCCACTTGTATTTCTTTAGTTAACACTATCTTCTTTATATACTTCTGTTTTTAAATATCTAACCCTGCAGGTGTTGATGGCCACAAACCGTCCGGACACCCTCGACCCGGCCCTCATGCGCCCGGGTCGTTTGGACCGCAAGGTGGAGTTTGGCCTCCCCGACCTGGAGGGAAGGGCCCACATCTTCAGGATCCACGCCAGGTCTATGAGCGTCGAGAGAGACATCCGCTTCGACCTGCTGGCTAGACTCTGCCCTAACTCTACTGGAGCCGAAATTAGGTAGTTATAAGTAATTTAAAAGTATATTAAAAAAAAAAAAAAGTTTTTTTATTTTTATTTTTTAAAGTATATGTTAGGTATTAGAACAAGGTTTAAGAACAGACGATTTAAAAAAAAAATGGAACTGACTAACTCTAATGTTTAGACTATTTCATGTTTAACTAGTGGCCGCCCGCGACTCTGTTCGCGTGGAAGTCGGTTTCTCGTGGGAATGACAAGTTTTCACGCGGTAAAATGTCCTATGTGTTATTCTGATGTATAAGCTATATTACTGTAAAGTTTCATCATAATTCATTCAGTAGTTTTTACGTGAAGGAGTAACAAACATCTATACATACATCCATACTCACAAACTTTCACGTTTATAATATTAGTAGGATTTAAAAGTATATGTTAGGTATTAGAACTCTGTGTAAAAACAGACGATTTAAAATGCGAAATAGTGTTTGATGACTATTTAAACTAGCTTTAACTATTAGACTATTTCATGTTTTATTTAATCTGTGAATAAAGAACTCATCTGCAAAAAAACGGCGCACTGCACACAATAAGGCTTGTAATAAAGTCTATTTAAGCTCGCAAGCCAACCATTTAGGTACTTGGTGCATAGAAACGCGTATCGTGGGAACGCGTCTATATACGCAAATTAATCTTTAACTTACAATAGTCAAAATATATTTTTGATAATAAAGTTAAAGTTTAAGTGTATAACAATAACATCCAACTTTCAGATCCGTTTGCACTGAAGCAGGAATGTTTGCAATCCGCGCGCGTCGCAAGGTGGCCACTGAAAAGGATTTCCTAGAAGCGGTCAACAAAGTTATTAAATCATACGCTAAGTTCTCAGCCACACCGCGCTACATGACTTATAATTAAATAAATATACATGGGAGTGCTTTATATTGTACCATTAATTTCTACAATAAAAAATAGTTATTAATGCTTTGTTTTATTACGACTATCAGTTATATAGGCACATACATTACTGTAGCATTGAAAAAGTGTTTCAAATTCTTCGTTTGTGTGAAAAATGTGGTTCTGCAGCCCATATTCATTTAATGGTAAAGGTCATGCAACAAAATTAAATAATATTTTTGAGTTAGGAGGTGTACTGTGGCACAGATATAATAATACTTAACGTAGTGGTAAGTAAGACCAAAATGTTTTTAAAAAGAACGTAGGTATGTGAGGTTCCAACTCCTGTGTAAATTATATTTATTTGTTTGATAAACATTTATCAAATGCGAATATAAAATATTATTTTACGAAAATTACGTAAGCATATTTGCTTAATTTTATTTACATATTTAAAATTTGAAATGTCAAATATAAAGAAATACTTATAAGTAAATACTAAGTAGAACACTTCGTCTAAGGAGTCTCCTGATTGCAGCAAAGTAACTAAAATGCTGGCAGCATTTCCTCTTTGAACGGCGAGGCTATAATTCTGCCTATATAATGCTATAATTCAAATAACTGCCAGCTTTCGGATTATGCATTGCCTTGACAAGTCCTTAACAATAGACTTGGTTTCTGGACCCCAAGGACTCAACGTCTCAACAGAAAAAGGAAAACTGATATGTGACTCGTTTTTCTAGGTAGGTAGGTACTTTATTTTAAAACTTTTAATGTGATTATTTTTTATTTACAAAAAAAAACTAAAGAAATTGAGGGTAGTTTAACATTTATTAACGTGAAAGCAATTGAACCTCGTTTCGGGCAAGCATTTTAAAAATACATTTCTAATAATCAGTGGAGTTATTTTGTTTTTAATTTTAAAGTGCGTTTAGTTTAAAGTAACATGGTAAGCTAATTATTTCAAATCTTTCTCTTAACCTAACCTTTAAGTATTTCAGTTATAACTTTCGATACGAGGCATGTTTTAGTTTAAACTTTATAGAAAAACAGTGCTTGTCTTAGCTTTGCATCGTTATTACCTATTATCTTCACTGTTCGTTAATGCAATTTAATCAATTAGTGTTTAAGATATCTCTATCATTCTTAGGTGACAGATTTTCTAACTGAGAGTTTTTTTTAAGCTAATATAAGCTAAATATTTTGTTCTGATACCTGCTGGTTTATGCCTGCCAGAACCTTCATTTTATATCAAGTACTATTTACTAATCTTCCCAATTTAAATTCTGACTTTCATCATAGGATGTAAATATCGACGTTGTGGAGCTATGTGGTCTGCTACATTGCCTGGGTTTTACCGTTAAATCATTGGACTCGAAGGATGTCAACGCAAGCCAGGATATCGCATTGCAGACAGTGGTCGTTAATTGTCCGGTAAGTATCATAATTGCATTGATATATTACTCCTTCTTGTTTCTTCCCTACTAAAATTATAAATCCCAAAGTAACCCTGTAGGTATGTTTGTCGATTTGCCTGTTACTCTTTCACGACTAAACCATTGTACAGTTAGTCCGATTTAATATTTTGGTAGGGGAGCCCAAGAAGAGATTTTGGAATTTACTCGAGCGCGGAAGATTTATAACGTGTGTTTTATTGAACCTTGCAGGCAGAGTGCCTAAGTAAATAATTGAGCTGTTAATATGGGAATGCGGGTGAAAGGGATGCAAAAAAATATTTTCATTAGAAATTATCGAACATGTCAGATTTCAGATTATGCAGTTTTGTTCTGAAAAAATATGCTAGAATGCATTTCTATAATCAGACAATTTAATCGCGTCTTATTTCAATGGGAATGTTACCAAGTACCTAGAGATAAAAACACTCGCTTGTTAATAATCTGCAATATGTATTGTCCCTTTATATGTAATATGGTCCCTTTGTTATTGATTTTTTATTAATATAATGCCCTCACCACACCAAATAACACATAGGTACCTAATACAAGTTCATCCACCCAATTAATATTATAAACGTGAAATTTTGTGAGTATGGATGGATGTATGGATGTAAGGATGTTTGTTACTCTTTCACGTAAAAACTACTGGATGGATTTAACTAGTTTTTAATAAAAAATGGTCGTCAGTCTTCAGGTCTTCAAGTGGTGCTGGAAAGTCCTGCTGCGACGTGTTCTTGTCCATCGACGGATCATCAGAACAGTGGCTTCTGGCAGGTTTCAGGAGTCACTGGGGGGAAACAACAGGATAAGGTACCTTATTTATCTCTCAAACGTTGCAGAAAAATCTAAATGATGGTGAAATACGGTATCAAAATTCGTGGCATTGTTGAAGGGTAGTAGTTGTTAAGTAGTACCTAGTAGGTAAGTAAAAATATAAAAGCAGAAAGCAGATAAAACATCCTTTTTTAATAAGTAAGTACAAAATGACATTAGTTTCCTTCTTGATTATAGGTTAAAAAACCTTCTTATCTAACTCTATTCTGTCCAATGCTACATAAAGAAAATGCAGCTGTTGCTTCTGTTAGAAATTTAAGGTTATTCAATTAGTTCACGTTAATTATATAAATTAAAATGTAAAAATTACTTCCCGAATCGAACTAAACAAACTTTTAAGAAGTTCATTAAATTGTAAAATAACTATTTTAATTCGGTCATGTGTCCCTTTTCACAGGAGTCAGGCAGCAGTTTACTCTGTTCATTACCTAAGACGCAACGCGAGCGTATCTCAAAGGAATTGACCGAAATGATAAAACGTATCAAACAGCACAACGAAGAACCTTCCAGAGATATTGGGAACCGCTCTACTAGCATGCTGGAGCTCAAAACTCCGGAAAAAAGGTTTGTTTAAATATATAATAAACCTCTAAACGTTATCAGATTGGCAACTATCACACCTACCTACACATCTACTATTACCTAACAATTACGTCCTTTGTTTACCAGTGAACTCTTAAATAACAACTAAATCCAGTAATAAGTTTATTTGCAGTAAACACCAGGTAAAGTTAGACACACCTACTCGCTACCGCTCTCTGGATACTTTGACGACGACTCGAGAGGGTCAGATACCTCCGCCAGGGTTGCTACAAAAGAAAATTGATATTTCTGCTGATGATAGCAAGGCAGACGATAAAAAAGTAAGAATTTAATTAGGTAATTTATATATCATTTACCATTCTAAAGTTATCCTATAAATACTGGAAATGAGACACTTAGTTATTTAAAAACTTGATGAAGTTTAATGTATAGACTTAAGTTATGAGCCAGATTACCAAGTTTATGCACCTAGGAACCTGAATTCGTAATTACCTACTAGAAAAGTACTTAAGTATTTGTTTAGAATTCCATGTGTCGCCGGCAGAGCACATACACGCTAGCGTCAAGTCCAGGCAGCGTTAATAGAATTCGTAACAAAACTTCAAGGTTAGTGTTTTCTTATTCTATATTATGTCATTCATAAGCTTAAATAACTTACAACTTAAGTACTTGAGCTATTGGCAAATACAAAGGCCTATACTTTGGTACCTTATTCGTCCAGTTGCTGAAAACACTCTAAAGCAAATAAAAATATCACCGGATGATTTGGGAATCGGGGCCATTGTGTCAAAAAGTATCCTTTATGATCTACTTATATGATCTTATTTTATAGGTAACCCATATTTTAGTCATAATGTGTATATTAAATTTGGAGATTTTTGTAACATCGCCTTCAATATTAACCTCTTGAATTGTATCTTTCAACTAGTCCAATCCAGCAGCAACAAAACTCATTTTTAGAAGATTTACTGGTAGCTGAGAGAGCTGCCGAAGACCTTCGTAACAAATTGTCCAACATTATTAGAGATTATACGGAAGGTGTCAATAATGAGTCCTCCATGTCGTCTTTGGTGTTAGATATTTCTAAAATATCTACCATGAAGGTAACTACGAAAAGTTATTAACAAACTATGTGATTTAAGAGTTTTTTCAACTTTTTACAATTCTTTACCGTTAATGTTATGTTAATAGTAAAAAAAATGTTTGTCATCTCTTGCCGATCCTCTTTGAATATGTGCCTGCCTCCCATGAAACGATTTACTACGGTTATAAAAGATAAGTAAGATTAATAAATATAAAAACTTTTACCTTTTCAGGGAATGGATTCGAAATCGCAATTCGTCTCTAGTCCAAACCTCTCGGGTATTTTGCCACATGATGAATTTAAATTTAGCAGATTGAAACGTATAGATAGCGCTTCTACCTCCAATTTAGTGCCAAATAAACTAGCACCAAATAAAGAGTCTAAAATATCGAGACTTCGCCGAATATCACCGAATATTTTTAGATTGAAAAGGGATAGTCCTACAATTAAACCGGATAAATCTAAATCACAAGGTAAGAGTGAAAACTTAGTTGTTACACCTTTACTTGTAAACAATTTAAGCTACATTACATAAACGTGATATAACTTTGTCAATTTTATGTATCAGTATCTGCATATATGAAAGAGATAACTACATTGGTATAGGTACTTACATGTTAAACTAATGCGTACATTATTGTTTTTTGTTAGTACTTTTACATAAGAGGCTACGTTGCGTCGGTAATATTGGATATCTATACTTATAATAAATCTGTAGAGAAGTCAATTCTGTACATAAAATATATGTCCAAAATAACTATCAGGGGGTGATTAGGGATCGATACTGATGCCAAAAATGCAATCAATAAAAAATTTGTCTGTCTGTCTGTATAACCGTTATAGAAACAAAAACTACTCGTCGGATTTTAACGAAACTTGGTACCTAGGTGATATTTTTCAAACTGCTGAGCTGGTTATAGTATACTTTTCATCAAACTTCAATCAAAAGGAGCAGAGCAGTGAAGGGAAATGTTGGAAAAACGGGAGAAGTAACTCCATTTGAAAGTTTCCGTCGCGTGTGTTAAAATTATATAAAAAATATCACACGACAGCATATATCTATTATGGTTGACTCACAATAACACGTGTAACTCCCAATAGCTTAGCAGTTCGAGCTTTCTGATTATATGTGTCTACTCTTACGTTTATAACACTCTCAGTCATCCCTAATTAAAAAATTAACATTATTAACTATTCCATAAAAATAATAATAGAAATCGGTATCGAATCGCCGAAGTTATTCATGAAAACGCTATTAATTAGCCACCGCGCGTGAATACTGAATCATGCTATAAGGACTATTTTTGTATAAGGTCGCGAACGCACAGGCGGCTTACTTGGCGCCTAGAAGCTAGCGACTCACCTAGCGAGTAGCTTCCTGAACCGTGAGGAAGAACCGTGTTTTTTTTTACGAAAAACAACGGAAACGCGGACGAAGTTGCGGGATACAGCTAGTTTATAATATTTTTTCCATGCAAGGCGTGACTGCGTTTGAATATCAGTCCTATCAAAACTCGCGTTTTTCTTCTCAGCACGTTTGGATCCACTGTTGGACATACTCGCCTTAATTACACATAAATTTAATTTATTTCAGGTTTATTCAAAGCTAAAATAGTTACCCCTGTCAGAACTCCAAAATCTGCAACAGACATAAGTTCATCAATGAGTGCATCTAAGAAGAAATTCAGTCATGTAAAGTCGACGATACCGAGACCAACGCCAAAAAAGGAATGAGCACCTTTATTTTACCTGTTGATTATAATTATACTAGTTACCTTAAAGTAGGGGAGCCCAAGGAGGGATTTTGAGATTTACTCGAGCGCGGCAGATTGATAATCCTCCTGTCGAATATCATCTAGTATTGAGACATGTATACGGGGTGATTAATAGGTCGTTAATTTTAAAGTAGATCAACCAAATCAGAATGGTCGGAAAGTAAGATCTCATGTTAAATGTGAAAAAAAAATCGTTACCTACTCAATTACACAAAAGCGACTGGTTAAGTACCTATGTCAATGAATTTTTTTGAAAAGCTAGATGATAGCCCCAACTCCATGCCCTCTTATTTTCTATAAGTACATTAAGGATTTTTAAAGCGAATTATAGGGCACATGTCTATTTAAAATCTAAACTAAAGTTGACGCATGCGCAGATGATGGCGAAATAGTGCCAGTTTAATAATATAATTTAGTTACAGCTCTTAGTTTTGATCAGGCTTAGGTTAGTAGGTATGAAAACGCTCTCTATTAGTTTAAAATTATCAAATGAGGTGGAATCTGTATTTTACGAGTTACGACTTCCTTACACAAAAATATTATTTTACCTTCAATTTTAAGTACCTTATATACCCCGTTAATAAAGGCTTGTTAAAATTATAAAGTTTAATAAAAAACAAATTTTTCTCTGTTGTTTTATTTAAAAATAATTTAGGAAGGAGAAAAATCTGAAGTCGCTATTAACTTATCAACTTTATCTTCTACATGATTGTTTTTATTTTGAAATTTTAGTTTCTGTTTGCCATGTCTCCTGCAATATTTTAGCTGCACGAAATCACGGTTGCTGATTTGTTCAGTGGCCGGTTGCATGATATCATCAATTAAATCATTTTTAACTTCTTCACAGGTATGGTGTTCATCATCTTCTAATACATTACTCCCTGACGATGACGTTTCACTTTTACAACATTCTTTTAACACTTGCTCTTGACTTTTAGAAATATATTCTTTGGTGGTCTGCCGCTCACAATGTTTAACGTTATTCTTCTCATTCTTTGCTAGTTTTAGGCAAATTGTAGCTTTAGGGTACCCGGAGAACTGCTGGTAGCAACTGCCTTTATCTAAACTACTAAAATCATCGAAAAACTTTCTTGGATGTATATCACTTGAAGTCTCGTTAAGTAATGAGTAAGTTTTTTTCAAAAATGTTTTCTTATCAATAGAGTTTTGCATATGGAAAAAACTTTCTAGAAGTTCAGTCTTTTTCAGTCTTTTGATTGCATTTCTTTGGACTATATTGTAGGATACAACTGCCATTAGGATGAATGCTGGTTCATTAGTTAATATGTGGTCCCATAGTATGAGCCACTCCGAGCATGACAGTACTTCACTAAAGGCAGTTTCTAAAATCGTCAGTGCATAGGTTTGGCTTGTGATGCCCATGAGGCAGTAGTGATCCAATAGCTGTTGGTCGTGTTCAGCCAATATATTCTCAACCATGGCCAAGATGCTAATGGGAGGGAAAGGTGCATATTCAAACCACAGCTGACAGTAGTTTATCAACACTGTGGAAACACACTCAAATAACAATAATGGGTCTTTCTGAAGTACTTTCACAAATGGAAACACAAATCCTGGTAGAAACTTCATCACTCCAAAAAGGGGACACCAATGAGCCAAACATGAAAGGAGTCTTTTAAGACTTTTTAATGTCACTAAGCTATGAATTGTAAACTGTTTTTCAATATCTTTGTAAGCTGAATGTATTCCTTTATCCACAAGTGTTGAGTAGGCAAATTTATTTTTTGGGGTATCTAATAAGGATCTCCAAATCATAGCTCTGAATTTTTCTGGATATTCACCATATTGCAATAAGATTCTTTTCAAACGAGCACTATCCATATTTTCTCTCATCCTGTGCGGCACCTCTCCTTTTACTCTGTAGACATGTTGGTTATTTTTCCGAGTAGACATACTTGGATTTACACACTTGCATTTAGAATTTGGTTTTTGTTTAGCTGTAGTTTTACTTTTGTTTTCATCAAGCACAAAAGAAGTATTGTAAAGATTTACTTCCCCTAGTTGTAGTATACAGAAGAAATATTTGCCAGTTGGGCTTACTACAAATCTTCTGATGGAAGAAGTTCCAGAATTAACTTTATGGGTTATTTGCAGAGTTTCCAAATTAAGTAATTGGAGTATACAATCACACGATAGAATACCTAAAGTTTGGTTAGCCCCTCCATCAAAAAGTTGGGGCAGAAAAGAAATTTGAATGACTCCACTAATGTTATATCTTGAAAGATCAATACTTTTAATAGCTTTCCAAGTGTCCATACAGAATAGTATTAGTTGCGGTGTGAGACCAGCCATTGCCATTGCCCGTCCATTTATAGTAAATGCAATACATTTCATATGTTTCAGATCATTAGGGATAATCTGTTTCATTGATTTCATTGTCTCTTGTTTCCACACTTGGACAGTATCATTCTGAAAGCAAGCCACCAAATATTCCCCGTTAGGTGTAAACAGTATTTGTTGAATTTGTGACTCCAGATATGTATTGAGAGTAAAATATTTAGTATAATTTCTAGGTTCCCATAAAATCGCTTCAGCTGAGCTTGCTGTTAATAAGCTCTTAACTTTTCGGTTGCAAAAAGAGATATGCTTGATTGGCCCTGTGTGTCCATTCAGAGTGACCAATACTTTGCCACTTTCAACTTCTAAAAAATTTATCAAATATTTTTTATTTAAAGCAGCTACTAGCATGTCTTCTCTGTCAGGGACAAAATGCAAAGCCGTACACTGTCCGGCATTCGGTAACTTCCAAAATTTTGAATCAGAAAAATCTAAAATAAATATATTTCCAACGTTGTCGGAGCACGCTAGTTTTTCATGAGCGTCGTCGAAGGCGCCTGTGGAAAACCGAATTCGTCGGGATTCTCCATTTGAATAACGAATTGTGTGGTGAAGCTGAAGAATAACACCATTTTTAGGTTGGGACTTAAGTTTGATATCGAATTTTTCGATAGTTTCAAGGTCTTTTGCATCCATTTTAAACAAGCAAGTGCAAGCTGAACATAGTTACTCACATCGAGTGGCTTTTAATTAAAATTTTGTGGACAATAGAACAAATAAGTTCACACAAATACCAAATTAATGTGCATTGTAAATAAACAATCTTCAATCAGCAATCAGCTGGCCAAGCGGCTGTTTTTTTTCTACATTTTGTCCCACAAAAAAAGGCAAAGGCAATACAAGTACCTAGGCCAAAATTTGCTTGTTTTTATTACTTTTCTAATAAGTAACTATCTGTGCCCCGCGATTTTACCCGCCTTAATTATTAGAGAAAAAACTAATAAAAAGTCTAATTTAGGAACATCACGCTGCAGCAAAAGCAAATTAGTACTTTTTCCCATTTTTGCAACTTTTTTCTTGGGCCACCTCTGCTATTTATTAGTCGTATGTAGCGTGATATTATGTAGCCTTTCTCAATAATAAATGAACCTTAAACACAAAAATAGTTGTTCCATTTGAACTAGACCAGCAGTACTTAATTCCTGAGATTAGCGCGTTCCAAAAATTCTTCAGTTTAATAACATTTATTAGTAGGTATAAATATGATATAGATTATCAAACTCAAAAGGATTACTAAAGTCAAATGAAAGAGTCAAAGTAAGGAAACCCATTAACCTATTATTTGCGATATTATTACAACATTTTAGAAATACTTGAAGGGGAAAAGAATAAGCTAAAAGGAATAAATTTAAGTCATAAAATGTTTGAATAGTTATAATTGTGGCGGCAAAAATTCAAACTTGTACCTTAGTAATCTATTTCTATTTAGTTTCAAGAATAGTAGCTGTCGCCGCGCCGTCTAGCTCGCTCTTTTTGTTCAAACAGTCGGATCAAAAATACAATGTATGCACGTCTCTATAGATGCATACAAAAAAGAAGGTAGTTGACATGAGCAACAATAAAATTGTCACTGCCAAAGTCTAACTCCATTTAATGATTTTTATTTTTGGATTTGAAACTTTTCACCGAGTATGGATGTTTTTATTTGTTTATTGTTAAGATATTTCACTAACTTATTTATTAATAAAAAACTGAAAATTCTTTTAAAGCAGACTATCTGGCTAAGAAGATTTCAGCTGTCGGCAACGGAATTAGTTATGCTTCCATAACACTAGCTCCATACCACAAGCCTTTATAGAAAATGAAGAGATTTTTTTGAGAAATGTTTTAAAGAATATATTAAATTGAGTGCATACATTTATAATTTGTGATTGTTGTGAGTAATGAAATTATGATGGTGATGGTGATATTTATGTAATCGAGCTTACCAACGTTTGCATTGTATTCTATTAACGGTTCGCAACAATCATTGTCTCTTTATTACGTTGGAAAAAAGTCCCAACCATAGACTAAGCATCCTCCTCACGCGCTCCCAAATCCCTGCCCTATCCACACGTTTGTCAAACTTCTCCCATTGCAAACCTTTTTTTTTTTTTTTTATTCTAGTTTATTTTACAAGCCATACAATTGCAAACCTTGAAATTTGAGAAAAATCTGTAGGTAAATAAATTGTTTACAGGAAGCCTGAATAATATTGTTCAAAAATATTAAGTTCATATGATTGCAATCTTTAATAAAAACCAACCAGCATCATATTTCCTTTAAATGAGATGCAAAAAAAAACTTTTCCACTTTTTGAGTTAAAAAAAACATAGTAGGTATATTAATAAAAAAAAAAAACTGAGTGAGATGGACTTACTGAAGAAAGCTCATGTTCTTCATTTGCTTTTTAATGTTTGGTGTTGCCTTCTTGGGCCTAAATTACAGCTTCAGAAATAAGTCTCGGGGTCGAAGTTGTTAGTATTCTACTATTCTTCAATCGGACATGTTTAAGTGCCCTAAAGGTGTTGTTAGGTTGTGAAGTGCATGCAACTGGTTAAGTTTCCTGGGTCATCTTTAAGCATAGCAAATTAAGAGGGATAATAACTGATTTAAATTACCTATATAAACTCGTCACCCTCAAACGGTAACCGATTATCCAATAACTTTGTTGGTTGGTTTTCTTAACAGGTAAACATGTATGTACCTATGCTTTTACGCTTTAATACTAACTAAACAGATTAGGATGATACTTGGTAAATGTTTAGACATCCGGGAATTACATGAGGTAGCATTTACCACGGGGAAAAACTTATTCCGTACCCACGGGAACGGGCCTTGAACTGCGGTATAAAGCTATGTAAATATTTTGTCATTTTGCATTGGTATCTTCAGTCATTTACTTAAGATATGCAAATAAAACATCTAAAAAATAACGACCATTGTCATCGTTCAAAATAGCATTTTATTAAAACCTATCAAGGTATAAATATGTTTGAACTTCTAAATTGTATGTATCAGCTTTTATAACTGACAAAGATAAAACAGATTAAATAACACTTAACATGAAATGGAAAAGTGTAACTAAACTCGTAATTATTAAGCAAAAAAATAATTTAACGTTTTGTCTTAAAATTGTTGTAAGCGTCTAGAATCATTGAAGAGCTTAAGTAATAAAAATCTTTCTTGTTCGCAAATATTTAGTTGAACTTTGTAAAACCAATTCATTCTTAATTTGTTAAGTCAAAGCTGCAGGGACCTACCTACATGAGCTTCAACAAGTTCATATCGAGTCTATTTAACCATAATAGGTTTTCAACTATAGTCTGTTCGCGTTAAGAAAATAGTGACAACTACAGGATTAGGGTGTATTCACAGTGGAGTAAAAGTACAAAACAAAAATAATAATTTTATAAACAGTATTTTCGGACAAACCGCATGCACTTGCTGTTTCTATGACTGTGCTCTCCATAGTCGCATTTAAATCACACAATTTAAAGTACTTATAAACATTGTAAATTATGCGTCTCTCTCCACTATGGATTATTAATCCACTTTTATTCTTTGGAATTGGTGAAATGAAATGAATTTTCCCCATTTCTACCATTTTCCCCATTTATGACTGTGTACGCAGAATATATTAATCACAGAGAAAACCTTAGATCGATTAGCTTAAACTATTGTAACTCCAAAAATCATTTTACTATACTGACGACCAAAAGAAGGCAGAGCAAGAAATTACCAATTGAGTCAAATGTTTGCGCAAAAGTTCGTGGCGGCTGGCAAGTTGCAAACGTGTTGCGAGGGCATTAATGTGGCCGGCTTTTTTTTGGTGTGAGACACAAAAGTATTTTTGCCTACCTATTCGTTCAATATTTTGAAAAAGGTAGACGTGATAGTGAAGGGAGTTCAAATAGAATAAGAATCTTCAATAATAGAAAAAAAAATCTTCTGGATTGCTAAACTAGTTAATTAAAAGGCAAGTTTGTCTCAGAACTGTGAAAAAAAGGGATTCAGTAAGGAAAGTAAGTACCTACCCAACTAAATGATTATTATTTCATTATTCCATAGTGGTTTGGCGCTGATCGTGTCTGTTTGTTTAGTATTTGCTCCTTAAGAACTATCTAGAATGTAATTATCGCCATCTTTGAGGAAAGTTTTGCATTTAAATTTGTAAAAATTAATTTAGAAAAATAATAAGTTTTAAATTCAATGTTACTTGAACAAGACGTATAAAATTACACCACTGCGAAGTGTGTGTCACTAGTTTATCTACAATTTAAAAACATAAAGCTATGAAAGAGTTATATTATTATCTTATTATTATGAGTTAAAAACTTTACTTCAATCATCAAAGGATCACAAATTGATAAAGATGTGGAAATACGAACCTAACTACAAAAGTAAAATAATTGACATTAGTTAAATAAACATCAGAAATAGGTACTTACCCTTTCGAATGATGATGATCTAACTTCCTAAGGTAGCCTCCCTAGTGGTTTTAAAATTAATTAAAAGTTCCTGCAAACCTACACACTATGATAACCAAAGACGTGTAAGCATAAGGACTTACAGAAATGCATACCTTCACAGCAAATGTACCCATCTATACATACATAGTTACTTTGACAGATAATTTATCTTGGACTTAATGCCTTTTTCTTCTCCTTTTTGTTAACATAACTTAATGTCTATACAATTTTTCATCATTTCAGAAGCAACAATGAAATACAAAGTATTGAGAGCTTACATGAAGAGTAGAAATGTTAAAGAACGTCAAGAAATTTCAAAGGAATTGGTTATAGATGGAAAAAGCTTCTTTCACTCGAGTTACAAAAACAGTGGCTGTCAATATTTACTTGGTGGTGAATATGACCGGTATGCAAGTTATTTGCGGAAATTATTAAGCAAATTCAGAGATATTTCATGTTACATATGTTTTAATGGGGCTATGCACGAAGACATACAAGGAAGGCTTGAACTCCATCAAAGGAAAATAAATGAAGCTAGTTCCATCATAAAACATTATAAAGAAGAAGAATACACTGATGTTGTTATATTTCAAACGAAAGTGATTAGGGATGTCTTGGACGAACTGGGAATAAAATACCTTGTATGTGAATATTCTTCTCTTGAGGCTCTTGTTACTCTGGCAAAGTATAAGCGTTGTCCAGTGTTAACTAATAACATTGAAATCTGTTTGTATAATGTTGCTTGTGTTGTACCGCATTCATTAGAATATAATGAAGAGAGAAATGTTTTGTTTGGCGATGTTTATTCCCCATCCACATGCCTAAAATATATGCGATTAGGGTATGATATGATCCCTACTTTCTTGACATTGGCCGATCAAGATTTACCAGCTTACCCTGTAGTTTCCTTAATTACCAATTATAAGAAAGATAGCTCATCTGCATATATATATACATTCCTGAGATGGATCACTCGGCACAGGAAGTCAAATAAAGAAGTAATAGATGCTGTAAAGCCACACCTCACTCAGGAAGAATTCAACACAGTTCTAGCAGAGATTGTTGAAAAACAGAAAATTTTTTCGTCACGAGACAAAACTGCGGTTAATTATTTTTCGCGTCCGCAGCCGTCGGGGTTGGTCAATGCTGAAGATTGGTTTGTCAGGGGTGTTGCAAATGGAACAATATGCAATGGATTTATTAATTTAAAAAATATAGGTCTCTATTCTGGGTCTTGGTTAGTATCGGATCATACCAGGGAAGACGCAATGTTACCTGCTCTGAATATTGTGTTTTATTCACAAGCGCTGCTCACACAATCATCCAGCGTAGAGATAACGTTCGTAGGACGAAAGCATGATGAAAGTCTTGCTTGGAAGATGGAAAAGAAAATTGCAGTCAAGTTGCCAAAAACGGCTCTATTAAATACAAAGTCACGAGACCTCCTCGAACTGTTCATAGACAACGAGCTCCCAGGGTTCTCATTTCGGCGGCTGACTGGTATCCCAGAAGAGTTTCGGTTGACTGTTATTTCCCTTGCTTATTACTTAGTCCATCGTGAAGTTGACATAGCTTATGCTGTTATTCTATCGTCTGTTATATTAGGACCTGTGACTGAAGAGGTTGGGGTGATTAAGAGGTCTTTAGTGTTTGCTGAAGAAGTGGGCAATGACATTGCTGGCAGAGGTTCTAATCTGGGTCTCACCCGCGCCGACTGCCTCGCAGCTGCCGCGTCTGTGCTTGAAATGTTTTATTTCTCTAACATTGACGCCATTTTCGAAACAGACTTACTTCACACTCTTGCTGAGTTCCAACACTGCTGGTATTTGATGAATAGCTTGAATAAACTGGTTGGAAGTCCAGTAAAATGCACCAAATTCCACGAGGCGTATAATGGGACGTTTGTTTACAATATTGTTCTGTTTTTGAGGGGATCTCCAGACCCTTTGAAGAAAGTCAGAACTTTACTTGGAAACAGTTCGGTGTTCAAGTTGTTTGAAAAAATCGTCGTTAAATTTAAGGAGTGTTTATTGTCAGTTCAACGCGTGTAATTTACCGAACCACATTTGAGTTGTTCAGATTTTTTTTTGTGAGCCGTTTAATCGTTCTTTTTAAAGCCATATTATGTTTCTATAGATAAGGGTCAGTAAAACTTTTTTTTTTAAATTTTGATTAGTTTTGAGCAATTGTTTTACGTAACAGTGTAAGGAAAAATATCTTTCTTATTTAAGTTACTTTTAATGACATCTAATTATAATTTCTTCACAATAACTTTAAGTTCATAATTATTAATGTTAAAAAAACTAAACAGCTGATTTTTGAATATATGTTTTTCTATATGTTTTTTGCTTAATCAAGCTCCTATAAAGCGTCTAGTGGTTTTTAGTCCTGTGTTTCGCTAACATAAAAAAAACAAGTTGAACATTAGGCTTTCCAAACCGTGGGGGTGTCGCGTCGCGTAACTCGAATATCAACCTTTGAAAGGTAAATACTAAACGCAGTAACATTATTCAGCAATTTCATTCAAAATTTTACGCGATTGCGACTCGAAAACCGATTTCATTCAAGCGTCCCAGCACCGATACCTTTCAAAGGTATTGATATTCGAGTACCTAAGAGGACATCCCCACTGGTTTCCAAAAATTCTGATACCAAATGAGTATGTGCTGCAAATACAAATTAACATTAATAGAAGAAGAGCCAAACTTGCGGTAAATCGTATGAGATTTAGTCATCCAAGGCACATCATTTTGATGCTCGTTTTAAAGGCACAATACAATGGCTTAGGTCTCCCCTAAGCCGTATTAAAATGAAGCACGAGCTAATTTATAAACTCAAATAGTGGCGCCAGCGACTCCGTTCGCGTGGAAGTCGGTTTCCCTTGGGAATGAGAAGTTTTCCCGCGGTGAAAAGTACCCTATGTCCTTTCCCGAGTTCAGTTCTTTCTTCATACCAAATTTCATCAAAATCGGTTCTGTGGTTAAGGCGTGAAAGCGTAACAGACAGACAGATAGACGGACAGACAGACAGAGTTACTCTCGCATTTATAATATTAGTCGGGATTTTCCTCACTGAATTATCTGAGCCTTAAAGGTTACGTATGTAATCGTCAAATTTTTATGGAAGTTTTTATATCTAAGTAAATATATACATATTTTTTAATTTCCTAACAGAGCCAATAGTTGCCTTGAAATATTCGGTGCTGATTACAGATTTTGTTAAATACGACATAAAATATATTCCATTTTTTTTAAATGTTTTTGGAAAGTTATAACTAGAAATATAATTGATACCAAATAATAAGTAAATATGTTCTGAAGGCCAATTAATAAACATCATCGTTTATTCCAGTTATAATCAAATCAAAGTAAAGCCAAGTAAACTGTGACGTACACTATTTTCAGCCGTTCGTTTTCTCGTAGTTTTTTCTCGGGGGAAACGCTAGTCAATTGTCGTGTAGCGCTTACCGCCGGCGCCGGCGCAGTACGCCCCCTGCCGCGCGCGCCACCGCCCGTACATTCACAACTTTTGTAATGAAAGTTCGACGAATGAACATTTTAGTTTTCTGTTTCCGCTATTTCGTGCCAGGATGTGTTTCCTGAACGTTTTGAGGTTGCACGTGTCTCAAACGCAGAGGCAGAAGCGGCTGTATAAGCAGTATATGGAGCAGCTGGCGGGAGCCTACGTCCAGCGGCGGTCGGAGGGCAGCTGGTCCGAGGAGTCGTGCTGCTGCTCGGAGTGCTGCAGCTCCAGGTCGTCGTCTCCGTGCTGCTCGGAGGTGATCTTCAATGGTGGACACCACTTCGGAAAACCTTGCAACCCTCACCCGTTATGCTACCCCGGCAATTTCACGTAAGTTTATGTTGTTCCTAGCAGTTATTTAGCAAGTAGTTATTGTCATTTGATTGTTTTAAGTTTCATATCCCAGGTAGAAAAGTAAAGGATTGTTTGTGACTCTTATAAGCTTATAAACTACAGATATTTATTCCAAATCGTTATTGTTATTATTGTTGTATTATAAGTTTATTATTAGTAGTATTTGGACACTTCTGACTGTTTACAAAGCGTCTTCCCGGAACTGCTTGTAAAATATTTTGCATACTTGATACCTAAGAGATACACAATAAGAAAAAAATACCTACATAGTGTTATCTATATAATCTTTATTATCTATACAATTATAAACAAAACATTTCTTTAAATATGTACTCAGGTTTTTTGCGGTGTTTTTACAAACTTAATTTTGCGGTGAATAATCTGATTGTGTATAGTTTTATAATTTATCTTAACTTTTTAACGTTTTCGATATTGGACCATTTATACATTATTTATGTTTGTAAATATCTATTTAGAATCCAGAGCCATGATCAATATTTGTACAAAAAGTGAAATCGATTCGGTTATTAGTTCATTTGCGACGATTCTTCACAAATCGATTTCATGGTCTTTATATGGTTCATTAATTTATAATTATTTGTCTTGAAATCGAGTTTTTTTTTGTTATAATTCAGAATTTTATAAATAGCAGAGTCCGGCAAACAAATTAGATTTTATTTACATTGTGATCTACTCTTAGGAAAAACCTTTCTTGTATATATTTTTTATATTATAATTTATCTATGCTTATCTTAGTGATGGGCTAAGGCTTCTCTGCGAATTTTTAGTTCCCGCTCTTTTTATTGCCGTAAAAACCTATTTGTAAACTTAGAAACAATATAAATGACTTTGTTAACAACAGCGGATATTCAAACAAGCAAATAAATACAGATGATGAGTTTTTTGACGGTATTTAAAGAGAAACAAGTTAAAACAAATGTGACATGTACATACCTACCTAAAAAAGTGCCTTTTAAATAAAATGTGCAGATTTTTTTTTTATTTTTAGTATCTTTCTCATATAAATAGATTTTTATGACTATTTGTAAGATAGTATTTAGGTATTTTTATTATCGTAAAATACATTCTTATCTAAAATTAACAAATTGCCTAACTCCACTTTCGTACAATTAAGTGTGAATTGTTTTTGTTATATTCTACATAGTAACACTTATAGCATAGTTGTACATTAATTACTGTAGGTACCTACTATATTAACAAATTCCGTAACGTCAAAGTAAGGAAATTAAAATACATTGATTCTGAAAAAGTCTTAAAACCACTGAATTGTAAATTGGAAAGAAAGTGACATTAATACTTAGTAGTATGATAATTATGAGATAGTTTTTTTAATATTAATGAAAATTTAGCACCTTAAAACGGGCTTTAAATACATAAACAAACAAACGTTTTTTTATTAACATATTTTATTTATTAAAACTATCTACTTTTGCACCTTATATTACGTCATGTTTGCAAAATAATATCAATATGTTAGGTACTTTTGTGATTGTTTACTTATATGTTAATATAAAATATATTTTACTTTTAGTTTTGCATTTAAAATGCTAATTTATTAATTTCGAAGTTATAGATACTGGAAAAACTGAAGTACCTAACAAACTGCTTGGCATAAGGTAAATTACGGACACTGGCAGGTCACCTTTTTTGTTGCCACCGTCTTGTCGGTTCTACAGTTAACTATGATCTTAGAAAGACAGGATAGTCAAGGCAATGTAAATAATGTCTAGCACTGAGACCAAACATAACAAGTCTTGACTCACTTACTATTTAAAATGAAATAGTGTCAGAAAAATGTGCTAAATACCGCCAACTAAGCCTATATTTCTTTAACCTATTTTGAGTCGAACTGTGTCGCAATAAGATAGATTTTGACAATACATATTAGTACATATTATCTTGTAAAAACCAACATAGTAAGTACCCTCTGCTTGTACTCGTCGAATTGATTTGCCATGCACAGTAGCGGAAAAAGAAAACATCTTTACGCTATGCTCTGATGACTTCGTAGAACAACGCTTTTTTATAAAAGGTTAATATCCTATTTGTCGATGGTAGTGATAAATTATTGTATTTTACACATTTGTTTTGATTAGGGACATTGTGTGTTACTTAATTAGATTTTTTTCAGTTTCGCGTCGAGTGGGAGTAAAATGTGACAGACAAAAAAGGGGCGTTTCAGAATAGTTTGTTTGTACCTTTTAAGATTAAGGCGAATGTGTAACTCTTTATAATAATAGTTAACACTTAAACTCGCTAAAAGTGTTATGAAGCGATAATTTCATTATCTGACTTTTATATTACAATGCTTCAGTATTTTTTGCAAATAGGTCAAGCTACAAATATCATAGGAAGCATTTTCATTCGAAATCGTCGTTTACAGGAACTGCAAACCGATTCTGTAACTGTCGAGTGACATAAACTACGTCAAAATATTATTAGTAGGTATGGCCAAATGTAGATTTTGACGTTTATTTTCATAGAGATTCAATTTGAGTTACAGAATAGCTTGGCTGAACTCGGAACTTCTGTTCAGTAACAACCCTCGACACTAGACATGTCTCAATTTTCCAAAACCAAATAAAAAGCGAATTCTATCATACATATCATAAAAAACATTATAAAACTAGTATATTTTAATGTAATCACAACTCAAATCCATACAGATCACTGGAATGAAAAGAAAACACACCGAAAAAGTTATGCTAAACATTTTTTGGCGTGTTAAGTCCCAACGATTCTTAACTAGGTGAGCACCGTTGCTGTGTATTAAGATTTTTTCGTAATAACACGTTGGCTGCGCCCGCGCATAGCTGTTGTAGGAACGTGGAATGTGCGTGGAGATATGCGCGCGTTTGTGGAGCACGGTGGGAGAAATGCTTTATTACTTGCAGAACTGAACACATATCAATGATATAGGTTGTTAGATGTTATTTTTAGATATGATACAAGTGTAGGTTTGGATAAGATGATAATAAAAGATTAAATTGGAGATGCGTTTTCGTTTAGTTAAGGTTAATTAAGATATTTGTAAAATTTTATGTTACCACTTTTACGAATTCTAATTCCTGATCTAATTTAATTTGATTAGCTATTATTTTTGTAACTTTTCTCTTTTTATATTTGTTTGTTTATGAATTGTGGAGACTTGTTAATGGTATTGTACATTGTAATTTATTGTGTCTATTGTACACATATTAAGCCGTAAGACTCCTTAAAAGTAATATAATAAAATAAGATTTTGTAAATTCTTGGTATTTGAAACCTTTTTATAAAAGGGATCTTTGCTTTTTTCTAAGTGATGACAATGAAGTAATTAAAGTAAATGTTAATCTATGATTCTGTCTAAGGTTTGATTATATTTTTATTTATTTGTCTATTAAAGTACTAGAAACTGACTTACGGAAAGTAATAAAGTGTTAGATTAGACAGTGGTCTTAGGTTAATTCTACTATCGATAATAAACTTTATTTACTCACTCCAATTTAAATGTCTAGATTCTAAAAGGCATAAAACTCAACAAAAGTTAACCTTATTCTATAGAATATTTTGAGATGACAACATATTACAAACTAAGCATTTTACAGATAAATTTTCAAAAAATTGGGATTTTTCTAGTAATTGTACAAAAGAATACCTTAAATGAAAATATATGAGGTTGAAATCAAAAATAGGCTACTTCATACAAAAGACATCAACGAACTCGTCGGTGAGCTTGCGCAACAATCAATTACATAGATACAAGACCATACATTTCAATTTGTTATAAAGGGTGGTACTAAGTGCACAGAACTATTTACTAACACCTCCAATTAACAACTTTTTTTAATCCTAGTTTTTAACTAAAAATAAAGTAATTAATGAATAATTTATTTATATTAGAAATTTGTTGGGATTCGTTTTTTGTTTTGTGAGCATACCTGCTGACGACAATCAGTAGGTAATTACTTTCCTAATTACAAGTTATCGATCTGTAACATAAATTAAAAATCTGTTTTAACTTTCATTCAAAATGTCCATCATTAAATCAGCTCTTAAAGTAAATAATTTTATTTTGTTACCAAAAATAATATTTTTTTTACCAACATTTTAACGAAGTTTGCCGAGTGATATATGAAACGTGTTATTGCTGTGTTCCGGAGAAATTCGAGCAGTTAGCTAATTGTCCGCAAGCGAGTTGACTTCGTGGGAAAAATCATAGCTTTATATTGAAGGTACAGTCAAGGGCTTTTTTTAAGGACTAGTTTTTAAACAGTGTATATGCCGTTTAGTCCCTAAACAAAAACTTGGTTGAGATGAGTTAATAAAAGAAGCGTTAAGATCTACACATACTGAGTTAATGATTGACATAACGTACAATAGTCCAAAATATATAAAACTATCTGATAAACATTGTTTTTTTAGTACCTTCGTAACGTAAGAAGGGAAAATGATGCCACTTTCAAAATGCGGACTGAGTATTATTTTTGAATAAGTTTTAATTTATATAGGCTTAAGTGTGAAACCAAGTCATATCCATAAAATGTTTTGTAAACGATGACAGTATGATGGTTGGTTTTCAAAGGAATCCTTAATACAGTTTTTATATTCAGACCTAAAATCGGTATGTTCTTACACCACAACAGCAGCTAATCAGTTTAATTCGTTATTCTAAACAAAGTTTTTTTTTTAAAAAGAAAAACTTTAATTGTCGATTAAAAACACATTTATAATGATCCACGCTGTATCTACTCGACAGTACCTACCTAACACCGTAGTACTAACCACGTTTTGAAGGAAGCAGTATGTCGGAAACAAGTATATGTGTCGAATGGTCATGTTTATATGCATCACTTTCCATTGACGAGGAAAATTCTTTGCCTCAATATGGTGGCTTGGTTTCATTTCTCTTTACGAAGGTATGGGGAATATAGTTACGTAAAAATTAAACTATATGATATCTACAAGAGGGTACCGAGCGTCTTAGCGAGCAGTCGTGTTTACATTTCTCTCTTAAATTCGCAAAATTAAGTTACTACGGATTTAAATAAGTGGTTATACATACAAGATTAGTGTAAAGTTGGATGTTTTATTGTGCTCAGTTCTTTACAAGAGTGATTAAAACCAGTTACGAAAGAAATAAGTACCTAAGAATGAGTCTTTTAAGATCACCGTCAACAATGGAAAAGAGTGCTTCGAATCCCAACCTTACTGCGCAGAGCTTAGAGGCCACACAAACCAGATCAAAACGCAAATATGATGATGGTTTTACCGACGCATTGCTGAACATGAAAAATGAGATTATCGAATCTATCAACTCTCTACGAATGGAACAGGAAGATAAAATGACCAGCATGTGTATTTCCATTAAAGACGGAATAAAACAGGAAATTGATAAGCTAACCCGCTGTTTCAACGAATTAAAATCATCACTGGAACAAACCGATAACGAAGTACTTGATTTGAAAAACCGGGTCTCTAAACTTGAAAATCAATCATCTAAAGTGCAAATTATGAACCTGGATTTCACCCGTCTACAGGAAAACTTTTCTGAATTGTCACAAGAATATCACAAACAACAACAGTGGCTGCGTTCCTTGAACATGGAACTGGTGGGTATACCTGAGCGTCGCGACGAAAATCTGATTGATATAGTTTCTAAGCTTGCAAATTATGCTGGAGTCGCCGTGCGCGCCGAAGATATTGATAATGTAACCAGGGTGCAGTCAATGCAACCCTTAAAGGGAACACCCAGGAACATTATAATTAAACTTAAGAATCGTACCCTTAAGGATAACTTTTTGTCAAGCGTACGAAAAAAGAAAAATTTCACTACAACAGACATTGGATTATTTGGCGAATGCCGAAAAATATTCTTAAATGAACATTTGACCCCATTGAACAAACTCCTGTTTAGAAAATGTCGTGAAAAAGCACGCGAAATGGGGTTTCAATATGTTTGGATAAAATATTGCAAAATATATGTTCGCCGCAACGATACTTCACCTCCATTGCTGATCAACAACGAATTAGATTTAAAGAAAATAACTTAAATTTATCAAATGTTTGTCTTCCTATGCTTTGTTTTATCACTCAGATTTCATGTTTATTGTTCAAGTGTTACCTCCTAATGTATACAAGTATTTTTTTATTAACGACTAATGTAAAGAGCAAGTTTATTCATAATTATACAATTTTATTTATATTATATTTAGTAAATAATGTAATGTATTATGTTTGTATTCATTTTTATTCACCTATATCGCACAGACTAGGCTATTACTACTACCACATTTACACTGATTTATATAATACACACACACCAACATTCATGTTATTTGACGCAACAGAAATTCAAATCTATACAAACCTCCTTAAGTATACAAGTATTTTTTTATTAACGACTAATGTAAAGAGCAAGTTTTTTCATAATTATACAATTTTATTTATATTATATTTAGTAAATAATGTAATGTATTATGTTTGTATTCATTTTTATTTACCTATATATCACAGACTAAGCTATTACTACTACCACATTTACACTGATTTATATAATACACACACACCAACATTCACGTTATTTGACGTAACTGAAATTCAAATCTATACAAACACTTTATTTTTTATTTTTTGCTACACGTTTAAGTTATACGAATCACAACCGAAAGTTATCTAGGTATAATGAATACAAGTAACCTAACAGTATACTATCAAAATGTTCGAGGACTACGTACAAAAACAAACACACTAAGGTTAGAAATACTTAATAATGACTTCGATATTATATTGCTAACAGAAACATGGCTTTGCTCCGGCATTTTGGACAGTGAACTATGCGACAGCAGATACCAGGTGTTTCGCCGCGACAGGGATTCCTTGAGTACAGGTAAAGCGACCGGTGGCGGGGTACTTATGCTAATACGCAGCTCTTTGTGCGTTGAGTTACGGGACTTGTGGACGGGCTGGCCGTTCGAAGCGTTATGCGTCACCTTGCCTCTGACACGGACGTACAATAACAATAACAAAACAAACCTACATATTGTAGTCGTATATATACCGGGTACACACCGCAACCAAGTCACCTTTATAGACAGTTTTATGCACGTTTTTAAGAACTTCATAAACACTAACTCAAATGACTTTTACATAATCGCGGGTGACTTTAATTTGCCAAATGTGCAGTGGCAAGATAAGGTTCCTACATTCTGTCATAAGGGTTCAACAGAACTACAGGATATTTCGCATAAAATGGTTAACGACTTTAATATGTTCGGGCTTAGTCAATTTAATTCTTTGAAGAACATTTCAGGTAACACATTGGACCTTATTTTTTCCAACATTGAGTTAGATTTAATACGCAATCTTCATCCTTTGATTTTTGAAGATAGATTCCACCCATCCTTGCAACTTAATATTTCTAATATTTTTCTTGAACCTTTAAGACCATCAATTAGGCAAAAATATTTATACTCCAAAGCAGACTTTAGTGGTATATCAGCGTACTTAAGTAATATTAATTGGAATCAAGTCTTTGATGACATTACATTGAATGAATGTGTTGATTTATTATATGAAAAAATAAATTATTGTTTCAAAAGATTTATACCTGTCAAAAATTTTGATTCCAATAACAAAAAATTTCCTGTCTGGTATAACTCTTCGCTTAAGAATATTGTTCGGGAAAAAATTAAAGCACACAGACGTTGGAAAAAATTTGGCAACCAATTAGACTACGACACGTTTTCACTTCTGCGTAAGAGACAAAGTAAGCTAAGCGCCGAGTGTTTTCATAAATATTTAGATTCTGCGCAAGAAACTATAGTTAAAAATCCAAAGCATTTCTGGACTTTTATTAAATCACAGAGAGGAAACAACTCATTATATCCCGCCAAGATAACATACAATAATAAAACATTTTGTGATGGTCCTGATGTTTGCGAAGCATTTAATGTTTTTTTTCATAGTGTTTTTTCGTTGCCCCTAGAATCTTATCCAAACACAGTTTTAGTTCCACCAATTACTGATTCCAGTGATGGCATTGGTACTTTACATATAAGCAGGAAACAAATATTGAATGCCCTCGAAAAAACCAATACAAACAAAGGTGCTGGTAGTGATAACATCTCACCTATAGTAGTATCTAACTGTGCGACAGCGCTTGTTAATCCTCTGTACATTATATTTAATCGGTCATTAAATGAAGGAATCTTTCCAGACAAATGGAAAGAGGCACATATTGTACCTATTTTTAAAAAAGGGTCAAGGCTAAAGGTAGAAAACTATAGACCCATCTCCATACTTAATATATTTGCTAAAATTTTTGAAAAGTTTATCTACGACGCAATTTACAATAAAATATATATAGCACTTCCAGCATCACAACATGGATTTATAAAGGGTAGGTCAACGAATAGCAATTTGGCTTATTTTGTAAACGAAATTCTTATAGGTATGGACCGTTCTGGACAGATTGATGTAGTGTATACCGATTTCGAAAAAGCTTTCGATCGTGTCGATCACGTTATTCTGATCCGCAAACTTTCCAAACTAGGCATTCATGGTGATTTGCTAAGATGGATTGAATCGTACCTTCGCAACAGATCACAAGCAGTGGTTATTAATGGTCATAAATCCAGCTTTATGCCAATAAGTTCAGGCGTTCCTCAGGGATCACACCTAGGACCTTTGCTTTACAATGCATATCTCTATGATATTTATAAGTGCTTTACTCATTCGCGCCACATAATGTACGCTGATGATAAAAAAATATTTATAAAAGTTACGCAAATAGACGATTGCTATAAATTACAAGCTGATCTTGACCAACTATCAGATTATTATAAACAAAATATCATATCCATAAACATTAAAAAATGTCAAAAGATCTCTTTTACACGAAAAAATAACCCGATTGTATTCCGTTACACATTCGACAATGTTGAAATTGAAGAAGTTGGTGCTGTCAAGGATTTGGGGATAATATTAGATCGAAAACTTTTATTCAAGAATCACATAGAGTATATAATAGATAAAGCGTACAAAAATCTAGGATTTATTATGCGCACTTGTAAACTGTTTAGAAACATTCATTGCATTAAGCTGCTGTATTTTTCATTTGTGCGCAGTATTTTGGAGTATGGTTGTGTTATTTGGTCTCCGCAATATCAAATTTATACAGATAAAATAGAAAACATTCAAAAAAAATTTACTTCTTATTTAAACTATAAATCAACCAACTTACTGAAGCATTATACAGATAGTTGCGACCATTACAGATTTCTTACATTAAAGAATCGTCGACTTTTGACGGAACTCATGTTGTTGTATGATATAATCAATGGCAAAATAGACAGTCCGCATTTGTTGGGTGAAATATTTTTTTATACTCCATCTGTTCGAACTAGACACGCCAAATTATTTAATACTCGTAAGTGTGGTACAAACTTTGCTCAAAACTCCGTTTTGAATAGGTTGTGTATAACATATAATAAGTTTTTCTCTAAAATTGATTTATTTCAATATTCTAGAAACCAGGTAAGGTTGTTAGGCATTGAAAGTTTCAATATAAATAAGCAGGTTTGACGAATCTATACTTGCCCTACACATATGATTAAGCAACACTCACACGTTAACACTATACACTTATAAACATTTTATGTAATTATTATAGTTATATGTATGTATTGTGTATTTTTACTTCTTGTTATGAATATGAAAATGAATAAGTATGTATTTTATCTTTTGGGAATTTATATGAGGAAAATAAACTGATTGCTCTTACTAAAATTTACATAAAAAAACGAAGTAATTTGTATCTAATAAACGCAAATCTGTTATGTTACTTTAGGGAAACCTATAATTGGCTTTTGTTTGTCAAAATGATTGTTTAATTTAAGTTTTAATGGCTGTTGGTTTTCTTAATAAATAAAAATAAAAAAAAAAAAAAAAATAAAATCTACTAGTGGCCGCCCGCGACTCCGTCCGCGTTGAAGTCGGTTTCCCGTGGGAAACAAGTTTTCTCGCGGTAAAAAGTACCCTATGCGTTACTCTGATGTATACCTATATTACTGTAAAGTTTCATCCAAATCCGTCCAGTAGTTTTTACGTGAAAGAGTAACAAACATCCATACATACTCACAAACTTTCACGTTTATAATATTAGTGGGATACTAATTAACACTTCGAATGCAAGCTATAGAGACTTTTTCTTTATCAAGTAACATTATTACTTTTTGTCGCCAAATCTGTACTTACCTAGTGTTAATGATGACAAGGCAATATGGTCGCGGAAACGCTTATTATACGTTCGTTTTTATGGCGTTTTCTGGAATGGGATCTTTGTTACACCTGGTCCAATTTTGGTAGCCTGTTAACATTGTGATAACGCCGGTCAAACGTTCAAGAAACGCCAACGCGTTAAAACTCTTATCAAATGATATACCTATGATCAAAGATACAATTAGATAAGGCTGTATTTACGAAACTCATTTTTTGATAGTTTTTTATTAAAACAACCTGATTCACGTTAACTACCTATATGTTGAATTCATACAGAAAAGCCACTGAATCATTACGGTGACAAAAAATTTGCTTAATAATTTTTTATATTACACCCAATTGGTGCCAAATATGCTGTAAGGTGACAATAATATGCGATGTTGTTTTCTAGTGTCGTAAAAGCAAACTTAAGTCATAAGCTATCTTTTTTTAGAACTGCATTTAAAAGTACGTTTATTTTGATTACCAAACATCCTAGCAATGCCTAAGTTGACAAAGACTATAAACCGTAAAACGATGTTTTCCTAACAGCAAAATAAAGCGGTGGTGAAAATTACATCACAATGAAAATTGTGTGTTTAAATAAAAAACCTACGTAAATACATCACGTCGTAAAGTGGGAAATCAGCGTAACTTGGAATTAGTTGACGAAGAAATCGAAAGGTTTGGCCGAGTTAGGTAGCCGTGGCAATCGATTGTGTCCGATTATACAATTTTTAAATAGGTACTAAAAGACTTATGACCTCACCTCTTTTACTGGGAATTTTATTAGCAGAATAAGAAAAGCAATAACGGGGCCTAAGGTACTAAAAAAATGACGCCCAAATGCTTTTGTTGCAAGTAATTATCTTTTTATTTTGTTTCTCGACCTTTTTAACCTTTGGCCTTTTAAATTTGAAAAATATTTCTAAATTATGAAAATGAAGACAAGGCTGTATGGCTTGGTTTCTTTGCCTGCTCTTATGAGCGAATGTCAAAACAACAACATTTTGTTTCAATAATTGACTGTTGACGGGATGGTAGGGGAAGGGCCTCCGAATAGTTTTTCTGAGTTAAATGTGATTCATTGTCATCAAAATCTTCGTTAACACTACATTAATCTACTGGTGGTACTATAACTTACCTAATCAATTTGTTCATTTCAATATCTATTACAAACCGAATTTATTTAATCTAATACAAATATTTTTTCTTGCGGTTGTGGTTAACATTTTTTTCTTTTGAAATCTATTTTTGCTTAATTTTTAATAATTTATTCGACATCTTTAGGTTTAAGTTTCTAAAGATTGAGCAAAAGCACGCAATTCTGAAAAGTTAGTATATGTGCTTCACTAGTAAGGAAAACTATTTAATTAATTATTTATTGATTGATTTTAAATTATTGTTTTTTTACAGGCTTCGGTAGGTTTTCATTGGTTTACCGCGGTTTTGTTCCTCTAAGTATTTATTCAGGAAATATATCACTTATTTCTAGAATATTAAACGTTCCACAGAAAAGATAACTCTTTAGTTTTAAGCAAGTTAATGTTAATAAATTATACAAGATAAATTGTTGTTTGAGTGCCATTTTAAATAACGCCCTTATGTTAATCGCAGTTTCACTCTTCTTAGCAAAAGTATAAAAATAAAAAGTAACTTTCAAATGCAAAAGGAGTTTCACGTTCTATAAAATTTAATAAAGTATAATGTGAAGTTTATTGGTAAGAAGTTACCAATCCAAATCAAACCTAGTAAGTAGTTTAAATAATTTTTTTTATATTTTATATAACATAAAAAATAATTCAAAAGGAAATAAATTCAATACTCTTTTTTCTACAACCGATAATAGTGGTTATAAGTTATATAAGGGTAATCGACTCAGCCAAGGGCAGCAAAGAAAGTAGTAATTTATCAGTGCAACGGAGCATGTCCTAACAGAACCATTCGATATTCAATTATGGATTAAAAACAATGAGAAAGTGGAAAAAGATTAATTTTGACGATTGCTCAAGTAGAACAGGATTTCTATTGGAAGATTTATTGACGTGGATAAAGGGAAATAGGTGATGGAGAAAAAATATTTGCAAAGAAAAAGTTGCGTTCCAAAAACCTCCTCTTTACTAAGTCGGTTAAAAAGTATTAATTTATAGACTTTTACAATAGCGGGAATAATATTTTGACACAATTTGAAATGAAAACTATTTAACTCAATATTAATTACGCGTTCATTAATTTATTTTTGATTATCAGATTTTTCGGCATTTTTACAAATACTGCGTTGGTGACCAAAATAATCGGATAAAATGAGTTTAACTTCAAGTAATAATTACGACCATAACGTTTAGAATACAGATTGTATTTATTGTAGAAAACCCCCAATAAGTCGTTAACAAAATGCACAATTTGATAGTTAAACGGGAAAATAAAATACTAAACACTGTACCTACTAGAAAATGAATCTATGAAGTGGACAAACAGGGAGAATAAACCTCTCGTTTTAGTTTTAATGATTCTAAATAAAACTAATGTTAATTTTAGTAAAGCTTTTCTCCGCTAGATGACGCAAAGTTTACCGACATCTATCGGCTAGTAGTTATACTTTTAGTTCGATGTTGATATCTAGATGGCGTTTCTTTAGAACGTTGGTTGTATCTCCTAGATGGCGCGATAAAGATGTTAAAAACCAGATGTAAACTTTCTGTAGGCTCCGGATTTAATTAGGGTAAATATATCTTCTTATATTGGGCCAGTTTCGTAAAATTCAAAAGTGATAACTCTCTATTTGTATTTTTTCAGAAGTGTCTAATGTATTTCTTTTTGCAATTTATAAAACACTAGTGGCCGCCCGCGACTCCGTTCGCGTGGAAGTCGGTTTTCCGTGGGAATAAGATGTTCTCCCGCGGTAAAAAGTATCCTATGTGTTATTCTGATGTATAACCTATATTACTGCAAAGTTTCATCCAAATCCATCCAGTAGTTTTTACGTGAAAGAGTAACAAACATCCATCCATCCATCCATCCATACATCCTCACAAACTTTCACATTTACTTATAATATTAGTAGGACTAGACTTATGAAATCATTATAGTAAGAATCATATAGTAAGAAACAGAGAAATATTACCGAATGTGTGCCTTTTATTTTATTAGAAAAAGTAAATAAAAAGATAATGATAAGAAGATTGCTTTGCAACTTTTTGAAATGTATTCCAAAAAAGTGTACATATAGAAATCTGCGTTAAAGTATAACCTTAACAAAACACTCTTTAGATTTTATTTATACAACCAATTAACCTTTTGCATGATCCCTGCTATATTAAACAGAACTTTATTTATGACTCATAAGCGTGTACTCTGCTTATGCTCACATTATTTTGTACTTTCTTTCTCTATTCTGAAAAGTAAAATTAAGAATTAACTAATGGTCTTATTCATACGTATTAGGGATGTTAAGGATATCCATATCCGTAACCGAACTACCGGATATCCGAAATAAAAAAAAACCGTATCCGTAACCGAAACCGAAATAAATGTTTCGGATAATTACGGATAGTGGCGGAATCTAAAAATCTAAATGAAACCGTTTATAGAACTGTGACCAAGGTTCTCTCTGAGCTCAACGTAGCGGTGTTTATGACGTCATCGTTCTCACCCATCGGCCTCCTCTATATAAATAAAACCATTTTATTATCTATTTTTTTGTATTAATTTTGAAATTCCTAGAAACTAATATCCGTAACCGAAACTATCCGAAACTACCGGATAGTCCCAAAATAATTTCATAGTCGTATCCGAAACCGAAACCGATATAAAATAATTTCAATATCCGTATCCGAAACCGAAACTGAAATTCCATATCCATAACATCCCTAATACGTATTGTTAACCTGCAATAGTAAAAATATGTTTTGTGTTTGTTAGATATGAAACCTTTTTACATAACATTGTTTAACGAATAAAGGTTGACAATGTATAAGAGATTAGTTTTTAATCCTACATACAATAAAGTTTTTCTTTCTTTCTTTCTTTCTTTCTTTCTTTCTTTCTTTCTTTCTTTCTTTCTTTCTTTCTTTCTTTCTTTCTTTCTTTCTTTCTTTCTTTCTTTCTTTCTTTCTATACATATGAAGTGATGACAATTACTTCGGTCAGCAAAAATTTTTTTTGCTGTGTACAATAACGGAAAAACCCAAAGTGGATGCCATCAACTCTTCGAGTTGATGAAAGCGTTATTTTGTTTTTCAATTCTAATGTCAAACAGTTTTACCCTAGACAGAGATTTTTTTTGTTAATTTTTAGTTTTTGTTACCATTTGTGACGTATTTATTTGTTATTGACATTTTCATATCAAAAGTTTCTTACGACTCAAGTACAGCTTATTATGATAAGAAATTAAACAAGCTGTCACAAATTGATTATTTTATTTTACTACCGGTTTCTAATCAGCTGTTAGCTTTGACGTCCCGTATTTTATGACATATGACCATGACGTTTAGCCTGTGAACGACCCGCAAGGTCACTTTCCCACAAAACCAGTATTGACTTCGCTCGCGAAAGTGTTGATTCTTAATTTAGGGCTCAGAAATAAATGATACTATACGAGGCATTAAAAGATTTCTAAAATGATTTACACCAATAATATTTTACTTAATAGATGTGAATGGTAAAGTGTTCACAATTACGATGATAGTATATAAAATAATAATAATAAATCTCCAGACTAACACACCAATTATGTGGCCTTAAAATAAGTTGCAGTAAGCACTTGTGTTATAGATACCACATAATGGACTAGAGGAGAACCTAAATACCCCCAGATATGAGCTAATATCGAAAAGCCATTTTACGAAAATGGCCCAAACCGGGAACCGAACCTGGAACCATCTGCTTAGCAATCCGGTATATATACCGCTGAACCACAGAGGTCGTCGATATCCTATACACTTACGTCACAAGGGTTATAGAAAAGGTACCCTAATTTGGGTCTTTCTCGAGTATCCCCACTATTAATGGAATAACATTGCAATAATCGTAGTAGTCTAGTATGTCATTTGTATATTTTGTGTTATTTTCCTTTACTTATTAAAATACGTTTCGAAAACAACTAATTGAATACGATGTTTAATAATGCACTTTTAGTATGTGAGTCATTCTTGTCAGATTGTATGTATGTCATGAAAGTAGTATGAATTTAAAAGAGATTTTAGAAATCTTATTTTTAGCGAAAAATTTTGTATTTACATTTATTTCGTTTTGTCAATATGTTTTTATTGACGATTGTAGGCAGATGTTATTAAAATGCATTGAACAGTTAAAATTAGTTGACTTTCCTTGTAAGTTAAAAGATATTTTTGGTCCATTCTTCTGCAGTTATAGGTATACGGCAAAATTAATCAAGGTTGTTAAGAAATTTTGGCACGGAAAAACAGAGTTTTTTTTAATCGTTTTTCTTCCTTTTTCTTCATCACATAAGTATAAATCCAAGTCGCTAATTCTGTCTGTTTGTATGTTTGTCCGCTAACTCCTCCTTAGGTAAATAACGGATCTTAATTTGGTTTCAAAATTGCTTTTCAATTTAATTTGTAAATAAACGACATTTTAAGTTTTATTAAGTTAGCCAAAATTTAATGATTCGTGTACAAATCAGCCAAAATTACACAAGCGTGGATGGGTCACTTATTTTAAATGAAATTCTGTCCTTTTTTTGGAGCTCACATGCTTCGGGCCGAAAAACACGATCGAATCACCCTAAAGTTACTAGGTATTAAGTGCATCTTTTGCCAAAGTAAGACGAAGCCAACACTCTGTATATGAAAAGTGGTTTTCAGCTTGTCACACATGCGCATAGATGAGTTAATCTATCAACACTTAATCACTAAGAAATGTTGTAGGTTGTACTCACTGTAGCGTAGATAAGTATGTTATAACAAAATCAACGACTAATCGATCAAGAATTATATTATTGGTGAATAAACCTGTACATTTGATTATCTAAGAAGTCGGTAATCTAACCAGCTTTGTACATAAAGTAGTTCTATGAAGATAATTAGAAGGGTATCTATTTAATAACCTGGAGTAAGTTTAGTACGTCTACGGACATTTTGCAACTGTTATTTTAGAATAAATAAACATGTTGTTAACACAAAAACTTTGCGTGTTGAATATTAGACTTTTGACTACCTATTTTTTTTTAAACATAATACAACCAAGACCAATAAAAATATGAATTCAGATAAAACCAATCTTTGAGTGTTACACAAATCAACAGTTGATTTTAGCAACTTTAATTTAAATAAATCAACTTGACCATTAACTAAAGTCTCACTACGTTGATTTAATATATGAAAGCCTTATTTCCTTATCAAATATTTGATGTTGTAATAAGGCTTGTTTTCTTTGTAGCCGGTCTGTTGTGGATTGTTTCCAGAAACATCTACACAACACCACAATGGCCATTGTTCAGTGATCTAAATAACGTTTTTCTTGGACATATGATTTTGATACGTCTTCAGTACATTATTTCTAGGAAGAGTCCAAAATATTTAAAGAAACAACTAGCTTCCCACCCGCAGTTAAATGCATTTTCCCATGTGAATAAATTATTTTCCCGGGGTAAAAGTACCCATGTGTTATTTCAGGATAGGATCTATCCACAAACTTAGTTTCATCTTAATCTGTTCAGTAAATGTTGCGTAAAAGTACCTACAAATAAACAGCACACACATAATCTAAATCAGTACATTGTATGAAGTGAATGTCAAGAGTTAATTGTATTTCATGGTTATACGAGAGGATTATTTGGCAATTTAGTAATTTAAATGTTATATTATAAACGGATAATTGTTTGGTTAATATCATCAACAGAGTTTCCTATTTTCTCTCCCCGGGTTTATGCACTTGCCAAAAGTATTTTAACTTTTTTTTTTCAAAATTATTAAATATTAATTAAAATGTACTTACCCCTGTTTAATTTTTAATAAACTTTCTTAATGCAACCTTTAAAAATGCAACCTTTAAAAATGCAACCTTTATCAAGTGTAATTCTTAATGACTGCCCCTTAAAAACCTTTATCAAGTGAAACATTAATTGAATATGGAAACTTTAGTGCTTATTTTATAAAGATTCTGACAAAAAAAATATCAATGAAAATCCCGACCATCTTATACGCAATTCAAAAACCTTATTGAAGATTTTATAAAGACACAGACAAAAAATATCAATGAAAATCTCGACCATCGCATACGCAATTCGCCCATTGAACTATTACCGAAACGTCTTCGTTGCCAATACCAAATATTACCGTAATATTAAACGCATGTGAATGTATACGAGACGTAATAAAATTATCGCTATGGCTTCTCGCATTCGAAGCAAAGCTTACGGTCGAATCGCGCGTCTTGGCGCCAAAACTAGGTTACGCGCGGCAACGTGTTTTTTTTAAATTTCACCCGAAATGTGGCAAAGGTGCTCTGTGTGTTAAGACGGTGCAGTGTTGTGCTTTCAGTTTGGATTTTAATTCTTGCGATTTTTGGTAAGTTTATTTATTAAACTTTACGTTTTTTTTGTAGGTTTTCCATTTTCTAGATATCCTTTTGTGCATTGGTAAGTTTTGTTATCAGTTTTGTATAAAGTATTTCTGGGAATTGAACTTATTCGGTGTAAAGAAAAACAAATAGGCATGGAAAACATGCGGCAATGATGATATTCATCTCCAACGCAAGGAGTAAATAAACACGAAACTTAGAGTTATTATACGAGGTGACATAAAAATCCTATAAGGATAAGAATTAAAATAAGGATACCTTATATGGTATAAAAAACATTTCGCATTTTCGACGAAATTGTTATTTAACTAAAAGTGGATTTTTACCAAAACGTTACAACATTGTTAATAATAATGTTTTTTTTTATATTTTCCATATAAATATGAAATTAAAAAGTAATTTATAACATTTAAATAACCCTAGTAAGTAGAGACATAAAATGACAAAGGTTTTAAAAACATATTTTTCTTAAAAACCAAATAACCTCACTTATTTTTATAATACTTCGAATCCATCTTTCCATCTTTAAGTCAAACCACTGAGTAAAAAAAATGCACGCGGTCACTAATTCCAAATTTGTACAAAACAGTTAACTCTACTTACATAAAAAGAAGCTTTTTACATAAATTAATGAATATATTTGATTTCCGGTCACTAAATATGTTGGTCACTAGAATAGATTTACTATGGAGTATTATAACCAATTTTATTTGAAAATGCAAAATTAGAATGTAAAAAAAATGCTCTCCAACTAAAAGAGAATGCGTTTATATCTAAACAAATATTAGTCACTAGTTATGAAACTATGTAAATAATTATATTTATTTATTAAGCAGGTAAGTGCGCGGAAGTGGCTGCTAAAAACGATAAACTTTGTTAAATATTACGTAAAAGTTAAACAGTTAATTGTATCATTTAACTGCGTTTTATGGTTTATTGCCGGATTATTATAAAATGATGCGGTTACGATGTTTAATTATCCGAGCGGGTGTTTTTGTAGCTTCAGACTTGATGCGTTTTATACTTACTGATAGAATAAGAATTGATGGTAAAAAAATCCTACTAATATAAGAAACGTGAAAGTTTGTGGGTATGGATATGGATGTTTGTTACTCTTTCACGTAAAAACTACTGGATAGATTTTGATGAAACTTAACAGTAATGTAGGTCAGAATAACACATAGGGTACTTTTTACCGCGGGAAAACTTCTCATTCAAACGGGAAACCGACTTCCACGCGAACGGAGTCGCAGGCGGCCACTAGTACAATTATAAAGTAAGACTCTTTAAGGGTGAAAATAATGAGGATTTTGTAAAATGTTACGTGAGTAATATAAATGTCTTTAACGCTTGTTAAAGGTTTTATCTTGAGATTTTATCTGTTTTATTATTGCCATCTATTCAAGTAATTAAATGAATACCTAGGCACAGCCTATCCGAATCTAAATGGGCAGTTTTCATGATTTTAGAAAACACTGAGTGTGTAAGTGTGTATAATTTAGTGTTGAACTATCGTATATCGAAATAACTAGAGCATACAGACGTTTAATTGTAATACAGTTGGATCACAAAAACATTAATAGTAAACAAGTGTTAGTTTACTAATATAATAGAAGTAAGCACACGCCAGGGCGTTTACTTTATGGATTTGTTCATCTTTTTCGTCTTCAAATAAAAATACATACAGAAAAGTATGTGGTTTTACAACTGTCAAAAAAAATCGACAGATAAGTTTTATGTTCTATTTGTTGGTCGAATACAAAGATTTGGCATATGTATGAAATGTCAATAAAACATATTGCTTAGGTATATATAAAATAGAATTTATTTGATAATTGAATTGATAATTTCTTTACCTAGAAAAGGGTATGCTACGTGTTCTGTGTGGGGCATGGAAGTTTCAATGCTATTTTTATTTATTTGGAACTAGCTTTTACCCGCGTTAATATCGGAGTAAAACTCCTTTCCCTGTACTATGTTATTACAACCTTCCTCTTGAATCATTCTATCTATTTAAAAAAACCTCATCAAAATCCGTTGATTAGTTTTAAAGATTTCAGCATACATAGGGACCTAGGGGCAGAGAAAGTGACTTGAGTATCTTAGTTTTGATTTATGGATGAACAAAATCAATGAAATGAGTTTCGAAATATTTTCGTATAAAAAAAAAATATAACCAAACAAATACCACGATACCTACGTTTTGTTTACATAATGAGTCAATAACAATGAAACAGCCTCTTTGTCTAGAAGCGTAAATTTATTATTACCACGTTGCTTGACTTATAAAATCTTTTTCCTTTTCCTTAATTGTATGGTTTTACGAAAGGCAAATTAAGTAAGAATTCTGTTGGCTAACTTTATTATAATTCTGAAAAAAAAACCTACAATTCATCAAAATCTGATATGGTGGTAACGCAATAGTAAAAAATATGCAAAGAAAAAGATTAAGACACGTTAGTTTGTTAAATATATGGTATGATGGGCACAAGTTAAATCGGATTTATTTAAAAAATAGTACAGGCTCTTGGTAATTACTACGCATTGGTACCTTTCATTAAATCAGACAGATCTTAAAAAACGCTAGTTACCTTTTTATTAGTCTTTTCTTTCCTTATTTTTCTCATCCAACATATTTCAGTTATAATTTTATTAAAGAAAACTTAGATATAAACTAAGGTCTATTGCTTATTTCAATTTTAACTGTTAATAGCATTATGCGAAAATTTTCCTTTAAACCACAGGAATATATAAGTTATATTTATGGTTATGAGAAAATCAAATATTCTTATAACCCTCAAGTTTACAATATATTTTGTAAAAAGTGTTCCATTCTTACCTTTTTGCCATTATTAAATCATTTGAAAAAAAAATCATTTATTTCATCTTTTAGTGACTTCATTACATTCGATGAATGTCAATATATATTTGTATTGTTTTGTAACACATGCTCTAAGTCGTATCGCCTTGAAGATTTTATTATATTATTTTGTAAATCGTACATAATCCTATATGCTTCAACAATTAACCGGGTATTAAGGCCAAGTACATATTACATATGTTAACATAAGTACTATTTACTAGCATTTTTATTTATCTAATATGAATGTAATCATAGCCTCTGTATCTTACTAGTTAGGTACATAGTTAAGGCTTAAAAGCAACAGTATTTTTGTTCCCAACGCGTTAATAATCTATTAAAATTATGTTTAGCAAAAAATAAATTAATTTTTCGACACGACTTTTTATGCCTACTTTGACTGCTCGAACTACAAGTTATTCCAAATCAAAGTTTGGGGGGAAGTTGTCAGTATAGGTGTCCGCAGTATTTTTAACATAGACACACAGTACTAAAACAAATTTATACTATATGTCTGTAAATTGAACCTAACAGATGGCGCTGCTATTGACCATATTAATTTATTCTGTGCTCTACGTGAAAAAACATGAGGCTCTCCGTAACTCGGTATTTGCAGAAAAAGCCAATAGTTCACGAAAAGTTTATAACTTATAAACCATTCAAAAGCTAGTAATGATTGCGTAAAACTTTGAACTTCTAACCATGTCAGTACCTACCATTTTATTTTAAGGAAATAATAATTAATACTCAACTAATCTGCCTATAAATCAAACCACCATAGCATCCGTAAGTTACATACAAGTTTTATCTAACATGTGAAAGTTCATTTCAATATCGAAAAAAATAATTCTAATTCACCCGTTTGAGTTTCACAAATAACATATTGCGTGATATTGGAATAAATTAATACATAATTCATGGTAATATTGTGATGATTTCATATTTTAATAATATACGTAATCGTATCCATGGATTTTGTAGCTAGTAAGGTTTTTTTGGTTTGTATGAAAACTGTTACCAAGTCTAAATCGGGTGCTATGAGTCCGAAAATATTTTGTTTAGTATTGATTGCCATCAACAAAAATGCTGACTATCAGTCATAAAAATAGGGTATTATTTCCGGTTCACACAAAACACTATAGCTTTCTCTCTCTTATATGTTATATTTATATATTCCTATCCCTGTCTTGTTCACGTGGGGTTGGGAAAAACGCCTTTGATTGGAGGAGAAATTTGGACGCTACTTCCGGAAACGAGCTAGACTTGTGCGTGCGCCTTGCTCAATAAGAAAATCTTAAAAACTTAATAAAAGTGAAAATACAAGTGGTATAAGTTATCCAGTCTACAAAGTGGGGTGAGTTTAGGCTTTAATTATATTTTATATATATATTTAGATTCTAGACTCCTGCCATCACCATTTACAACTATTGACAACGCCGATAAATATTAATAAAAACTTTCCACACTAAACGGCCAACATTTCTTGGTCCATTCGAGCCACGGATATTTGTATTTATCGTAGTTGTCAATTGTTGTATTTGACAAAACTTGTTACACACCCCCGTGTCTCTACGGGGCGGGGCGTGGTTTGCCTTTTGCTCTAGCAGCCATATTTAAAATCAAAAATACTTTTCATTTAAACTCACTTTGTAGGCATTATTATATCACAGTATTTATGTCCCTTGCCCTCTTTATGGTTAGCGGTTAGGTGTATTGTTTATTGAACACAAACACACATTTCATCAAGCACCCGTTTTTTCGGTTAAAGTTTTAGTTTACTCGTTTGTTTCACTTGATCGGTCGGTGGCGACAGTACTAAACATTGTATTTTGGGTTTTGCTTGGTATTATTTCATGTTTTGTCAGTGAGGGATTTGTAAGTTAGGCAAGGTGCACACTGGAAGTCAAAGATTTTGTAGAGCATTAGTCTACCTTGTGTTTTGCCACTTACCTTGTGCTTAGTTAGTTTTCCAATAGGAATATTTAAAGTGAACTCTGTGGATCAGGTTCTCATATTTATAACTAAGATATTGTGTTAGTGTATGACTGAGTGCGGTCCAGTTATACTCTGCACCTAATTTGTTGTTTGGTAGCAACTGGTAGTGGCCTAGTTTATTTTATTGTATCTTTCCAAAGGTACCTACATAGTTTTCAGTTCAGAGAAGGGTTTCTGACTGACTTTTATATCGGTTTTAATATAAATAATTTGTTTCCACAATGGTGGGCAAAAAAGCAATTAATAAAGTCAAATATGACATGGTGGTTTCCAGCTTGGAAGAGATTTATACTCTTTCCCAGATAGTAGCTGAGAATAAAACTAAAGTATCATTATTTAAAGCAAGATGTGAAGATATTGATACAGTTTATCAAGAATTTTTAGATTTACATGTTCAGTTGGCTTCGGATACCACTGAAAATTTAGATTCCAAATTATATACTGACAAGCATAAAACTGTAAGTAATTGGTATTACACATCTAAAGCAATATTTTTGGAGTTGTTTCAATCTACTGAACCTTCTTGCTCTACAGGTAGTAGTAAAATAATTAAAAGTAATGTTTCCCTACCTTCAGTACAAATACCTTCCTTTTCAGGTAAGGTGGAAGATTATGCACACTTTATAGATATGTTTGATTCTATTGTAGGTCATGATATGAGTCTATCGGAGACTCAGAAAATGTATTATTTGTATGGTTCTCTCAAAGGTGAGGCCAAAACTTTAGTTCAACATTTATCCATTACCGGTGAAAACTATTCTGTATTGCTAGACATATTAAAGTCAAGATTTGGTAATAAAAGATTGCAGGCAGATAAGTTACTTCATAGTTTGTTGTCAATTTCTCATGTGAATAAAAGTTTAAAGTCACTTAAAGAATTTCTAAATACTTTATTAGAGTGTACTAAAGGCTTGGAAAAGATAGGTTTCCCTGTTAATGAATGGTCATACTTATTATTATATATAAACTTAAATAAACTTGATACTTCTTTAAAAAGGCAGTTTGAAGATAGGTATTTTAGTGAAAGTACTTCTGACCTACCTACCTTTGATAATTTAATTTCATTTTTGACAAGAGAAGTTCAAATTTTAGAAACTACCACTGACACTTCAAAGCCTTCAACTTCACATAGAGTTCATATTTCTTACAATCAGGGTAGTAATGACAACAAACTGAAGTTATTTAATATGTGCATTTATTGTAAAGGTTCACATTACATAAATAAGTGTGAGAAATTCATTTCCTTAGATATTTTAAATAGAAAAAGGTTCATTATTAATAATAAATTATGTTTTAGGTGTTTAAATAAGCACCATATAAATGTTTGTAGGTTGAAATTAACATGTATTACTTGTCAGTCTAATAAGCATCATTCACTTCTACATTTTCAAGAGCGGCTTGAAAATAATTTAGGTAAAGCTGTTAACCCTTTAGCAGCAGGTAACTCTGTTAACCTTTTATGTGCGGGTAATAATTCTGTCAACCCTAAAGCGGTGGGTGACGATTCTGTTAATAATTATATGGGGAGCAGCAATTCTGCTCAAACTTTACTAAAAGGCAACAATTCTACGCAAACTTCAAAAGGAGCCGATTCTGCTAACACTTTGACACCACCAAATGTTTTACATTCAGTGTCAGCAAACACTCATAGGCGTTCTGTTTTGCTATCTACAGCGGTTGTTAGGGTTCTTGATAGGAATGGTATTTATCAGGAAGTTCGAGCGCTCATAGACGGCGGTAGTCAAAGTACGATTATAACAGAAGAGTGTGCTTCAAGTTTAGGTTTGCGCGCTAATCGGCCTGGTTCAGTTTCGGTGGTTGGTTTAGGGGGTAACGCCCTGCAGGATTGCAGAGGCTCTGTTGTTTTGCGTATTAGTCCCAGGCACATGGAGCGGCCTGTGTTGGTGACTACTGGGCTTGTTATTAAGAAGATTTCTGATAATTTGCCTTCGTTTTCTTTGCCCTCAGATATTGTTAAAAATTATAATAATTTGCGTTTAGCGGACAGTAAATTTTATGAAAGCCGCAAAATAGACATGCTTATCGGTGCGGATTTGATAAGTGATGTTCTTTTAAATGGAGATGTTATCAAATTTAATGGTTTGCCCTCTGCTATTAACACAGTTTTTGGATATATTTTACAGGGTCCTTGCACTTATGGTGATGATAACATTCATTCATTTTTTGTTAATACGCATAATACGGATGCAATTTTAGAAAAGTTTTGGGAGATTGAAGAAATGCCTGTTAAAATACAGAGTCCTGCGGATATGGAGTGTGAAGCTTCATTTTTAAATACCTTTCAACGTGACGGCACGGGTAGGTTTATTGTGCGTTTGCCATTCTCATCCGAAGCTCCGGAACTTGGAGACTCGAGCAAACAAGCTCTTCGGAGATTTTACTCTATGGAACGGCGTCTTCAATCTGATGATTTATTAAAAATAAAATATGTTGAATTTATGAAGGAGTATCAAGACATGGGTCATATGTCTCCTTATAAAGACTCACTGGAGCATTGTTATATTATTCCCCATCATGGGATATTTAAGTCAGGTACTGACAAATTAAGGGTTGTCTTCGACGCAAGCTGTCCCACTTCTACAAGATATTCCTTAAATGACTGTCTCCATGCTGGACCTAATTTGCAGCGTGATATTATGCAGATTATTTTGCTTTTTAGGCTTCATAAAATTGTATTTACTACGGACATCCGTATGATGTTTCGTATGATTGAAGTCCACAAGGATGACAGGTGTTTCCAACTCATTTATTGGAGAGAGTCCCCAGACCTTCCTCTACAACTCTACGAACTGAAAACCGTTACTTATGGTATGAAGTCTAGTCCCTTTCTGGCGATGAGAGCTCTGCGTCAATTAGCGGATGATGGTCGGGAGAAGTACCCCAAGGCTGCAGAGATTCTTCAATCGTCAGTTTACATGGACGACATTCTTGGTGGAGCGGCGAATTTAGAGGAAGCGGAGGCCCTTAAACAAGATCTGATCGGACTACTCTCTGAAGGCGGTTTTGAGTTGCGTAAATGGGTATCTAACGACAAGCGGTTGCTAGAAGATATTCCCCCTGAATACCAAGAAAAGCCTCATGTGTTTAATTCGGATGGCCCGGAGTTTGTTAAAATTTTAGGTGTTCAGTGGAACCCGGTTGCGGATAATTTTACTTATCATACTCGTCTGGATGCTGAGCGAGAATGTACGAAACGATCCATATTATCCACTTTAGCTAGGATGTTCGATCCGTTAGGTTGGATTTCGCCTATTATAATCAAAGGGAAATTGCTAATGCAGAAACTATGGGCCCTTCAAATTTCTTGGGATAGTGAACCACCTGCAGACGTGATCAAGGAGTGGAGAAATATACTTCAAGACCTTCCTCTAATACAACAGCTTAGTTTAGATCGTTTCGCTTTTTCTGGTAATTCGCATTCTTTGCACGGTTTCTCAGATGCGTCTGAACTCGGCTACGCAGCTGCAGTTTATCTTAAATCCGTTGACGGCGACGGCAATGTAAAAATTAGTTTATTAATGGCAAAGGCCAAAGTAGCTCCTGTGAGATCAAAATTGACCATACCCAAGTTAGAGCTTAGCGCAGCGGCGTTGTTAGCTCGTATTTTAAAATATGTTTATGATGCAATTTCTAAGGAAATTCATATTTCGGATATTGTGTGTTGGATTGACAGCACCATTGTTTTATCATGGTTGCGTTTGTCTCCTCATGTTTTACAAGTGTTTGAAGGAAATAGGGTTTCACAAATCCAAAATATCGGTTTGGATGTTTCTTGGCGGCATGTGCCTTCGGAATTAAACCCAGCTGATGTTGCTAGTCGAGGTTGCAAAGCACAAGATTTGTTGTCACATTCTTTGTGGTGGGGACCGCCTTGGTTGGGCGATGAAAATCTTTGGCCCAAAAACACAGTTAATACTGCGGTTGACCTACCTGGTATGCGAAAACAGCCTGTTAAGGTACATGCTGTCACAGCGGTTACGGAATCGCCTTTCATTGAAAAATACAGTCCACTTTCGAAAGTGATAGCAATTCTTGCGTATTGCAAACGTTTTATTTATAATGTTCGTAATCCTTCTTCTAAAACATTAGGCCCTCTGACTGTCAAAGAGCGCGACGAAGCTTTAAAACAGCTGGTTAAGATTGCTCAAGCGGAGGTTTTCTCGGATGATATAGATAACTTAAAACGTGGTAACCAATGTTCCACTAGATTCAGGCGTTTGACACCTTTTATTGATTCTTCGGAGATAGTTCGTGTTGGTGGCAGACTCGAAAATTCAATTTTATGTTATGATGCCAAGCATCCTATGGTTTTACCGAAGTCACATAGATTAACTTATTTAATTATTGATTATTATCACAAGCTTTATTGTCATGTAGGACCTTTAGCTTTGCAAGCTATTTTGCAAAGACAATTTTGGATTTTGTCTGCTCGCCAAGTTATTAGAAGTCGTATTCATAAATGTTTATTTTGTTTTCGAGTTAAAGCTAAGTCGGAGCAAGTTCCTCTAATGGCAAATTTGCCTGCAGATCGTATTAATTTTACTGGTGTATTTCATACAGTCCAAACGGATTTTGCAGGCCCTTTTAATGTTAAGGCATCACGTCTGCGAAATGCAAAGGTTTCGAAGGCGTATCTTTGTGTTTTTGTATGTTCTGCTTCTAAAGCGGTACATTTAGAAGTAGTCGGGGATTTATCCACCGAAGGTTTTCTAAATGCCCTGTCTAGGTTTGTTTCTCGACGAGGTTTGCCTAATTCAATCCGTTCGGACTGTGGTACAAATTATGTAGGTGCGAGTAGACATCTAAATGCAGTTCAAAAATATTTAAATTCTTCTCAAGTGCAGTCTCAGTTAACACATAAAGCTAGTGAAAAGGGGATTACTTGGAAGTTTAATCCTCCTGCTGCTTCTCATTTTGGAGGACTTTTTGAAGCAGCTGTCAAGTCTGCTAAATCATTATTAAAACGACTTATAGGAGAACAGGTACTTACGTTTGAAGAACTTGTTACAGTATTTTCACGGATTGAGGCGGTTTTGAATTCAAGACCTTTATGTCCGCTTTCTCAGGATCCTAAAGAGCTTGACGTGTTGACTCCAGCACATTTTTTGATCGGGAGACCTATTCTCTCTATTCCAGAATATGATTATTCACATATTCCTGATAACCGACTGAATCGATTTAAGTTGTTGCAAGCAATATCACAACGATTTTGGAAACTGTGGAGTGATCAGTATCTTCACACCTTGCAAATGCGGAATAAGTGGTCTTCACTTACAGATCCTCCGAAGGTAGACGACTTAGTTTTAATTAAAGACGAAAATCTTCCATCTTTGAAGTGGAAGATGGGTAAAATTCTAGAGCTGCTACCTGGGAAAGACGGTATCGTACGAGTGGTCAAATTAAAGACTTCGTCAGGTACCCTTGTCCGTCCAATTGTTAAAATCTGTAGGCTGCCACTACACTAGTTTATTTTTCAGTAAAATTCATAAATACAGTTTTATTTTATTTTGGAGTAGAAGTTTACTTCAGATTTTTTTATTTTGTAGTGTCTTTGTTTAATTAAATGTTGATAAAGGCTTTAGCCTTTCTCGGGGGGAGAATGTTTAGTATTGATTGCCATCAACAAAAATGCTGACTATCAGTCATAAAAATAGGGTATTATTTCCGGTTCACACAAAACACTATAGCTTTCTCTCTCTTATATGTTATATTTATATATTCCTATCCCTGTCTTGTTCACGTGGGGTTGGGAAAAACGCCTTTGATTGGAGGAGAAATTTGGACGCTACTTCCGGAAACGAGCTAGACTTGTGCGTGCGCCTTGCTCAATAAGAAAATCTTAAAAACTTAATAAAAGTGAAAATACAAGTGGTATAAGTTATCCAGTCTACAAAGTGGGGTGAGTTTAGGCTTTAATTATATTTTATATATATATTTAGATTCTAGACTCCTGCCATCACCATTTACAACTATTGACAACGCCGATAAATATTAATAAAAACTTTCCACACTAAACGGCCAACATATTTATTTTTATTACTAAGTAGAAAGAACATGTTAAAATGCTACATTCCTAAGGAAAAGAAAAAAGTTCCATATCGTTGGTGACTACGAGTGTTAGAACTCAGTTGACAAATTTTAATGAAAGGTTTCGCAGTACGTACTATTATTAATAGTTAAGCTTGTGCTATTTGTTGTGATATGAGTCCATAAAAAACATATAGAGTTAACACCTTCTTTTACGTAATTCAAAAAATATTATTAACTAGGGGCCGCCCGCGACTGCGTTCGCGTAGAAGTCGGTTTCTCGTGGGAATGAGATGTTTTCAGCGGTAAAAGTCCTATGTGCTATTCTGATATATTACCTATATTACTGCAAAGTTTCATCTAAATCCGTCCGGCAATTGTCACGTGAAAGAGTAACAAACATCCGTACATCCATACATACTCACAAACTTTCACGTTTATAATATTAGTAGGATATTTTAGATAAAAGGATTAAAAAATAAATAATAATAAATCAAATTATCATTGTCTTCCATCAAACATTTTTATTCCTACTTGCTAATTAGTATCAAATCCCTACTAAAACACATTATCTAACCTTAACTTCTGTCCAACGATATTCCTTGTATTTCCAACTAACGTATTTCAAGATTGCCGCGCGTCCACATTAGAGTTCCGTTCGTTGCGGTGGCCCATCATAGCGGACTCATTTGAATCTGTCACGTGTCTACCTTCACTCTGCAATCCTTACTTACTAATGTGCATTAGTTGAAACCATGAAGCTTAAACATATTGGAATGTTCCTAACAACTTAGATGAAGTCGATCATTTAATAGTGGACCCGAGATACCGTTGTATTTGTAAAAATGCCGAAACATCCTACTCCTACTAATATTATAAACGTGAAAGTTTGTGAGTAGGGCAGGTGACCCGGTTGTGGCCACCGACCCCTTTGTGGCCATTTGGGGTTTCAAATAATTATAACTAAGGCAAAAACAAATTTATTAATCTATGGTTTATATTATTTAGAATATTGAATATTGGTAGCACTGATACCGTTGATAGCTCTGATGTGTCAAGCTTGACTTCGATGCAACAAGCCATTCTTATTAGGTGAGCGCGAAATTGTTAAGATCTTAGTAAAATGGCTAAGGCGAGCGGGTGACTAATAAATTTTTATTTTTTAAATCTTTGGCTATTTCATGGATTTTTATGTTAATACTACTTGAAGAATATATTGTCTAAGTAGAACTAAAGTTATTTTGTCGCCATATGTTTATGAAGCGAGATTATGAGCAGGTGGCCACTAATGGAGTCAAAATCATGTATTTCTCCATCTTTGGCCACGTGGCTGGCCAAAAGTGGTGTACATAGATACCCCACTTCTGGCCATTTATATTTTATCGAGGTTTTTTTACTTGGCTTTACGTACCAACGTAAGTGTATTTTTTATTTTCAGAGTTACAATAAAATGCCTCAACCAAAATCAAATAGTGAGAAACAAGAAGCCGTGAAAAAAAAAATCCAGTACTTACACATAAAATAATTTTAGCGTTGAACGCAATTAAGAATGGGATGGCCATTTCCACTGTTAATAGAGATTTTAATGTACCTCGAACGACTTAGCGACATAAAATTTCAGGAAAAGCATCTAAAACTCTTGAACATGTAGGACCCCAGGCAGTTCTTGGAGTGCGCGTGGGATACCTCTTCGTGCGGCCGTCCTCTTTCCTGCTCCCTGGAATACTTGTGTTCCACAGGGAAGGAAAGGGGTTCGGCCCGGTGCACCCTGTGCGTCCCACAACCGTGTTCCTTTTAGGGTTCATTGTTGCGGGATGGCGAAATCCCACACCGGGGCTGGTCGTGAAGCAGTCCAGCCCACGAGAGGGGGACTGCTGCAGCTGGGCGTAAGCCCAGCGTGTTGAAACGCCCGGAGGGGATTGTGGCGTGTCGGTGACTCCAGCCGGTGAGGTCCCGGGTCGGCGGCGACGGCCAAAGACCCTGGGGTGGTTCCTAGGCCGCCGGCACAGGGCTAGATCGGTGGCTAACGAAGGGAACGTGAGGGGGCAGGCGCGCCGCGGTTTGTCCCCTCCAAGCTTGAGGGGGCTGCCTCGGTGGCCAGCCGTCGGCGGATTCGCAGCGAGGGCCTTAACAGGACTATTCTCGTGCCCACGCCACTATACGAAGGCCAGAAGGACAACTCCAGGTTTTTAGTCGGTGCGAGTCCGACATAACCCGTCTCCTTTCCCTGGAGGGGCGGGTATGCGTAGGCATTTTCCTGATCAACAACAAAAAAGAAAAAAAGGCAGTTCCTGGAAATGAAATAGAGAATGAACTTGTCGTATGGATCAAAGACTACGCTTGTGCTGGGTTTTCTAATAATAAAGTATCTGTCAAAAAAATTGTAGTAAAAGGCCAAATTACCACTCTTTTTTAAAATAATAGACCTTCAGGATCGTGATTTGACGGATTTACGTCAAGATATCCTGATTTGAGGCAAAAAAAGTGCAATATAATTAATTAATTTTGATTACTTTGATTTCATCTGATTTTATTTTTTGATGGCCAGAACTGGCACACGACCATGGCCAGAAATGGCGTCAATCTGGCCAAAAATGGCACATACTGCCTTTATTTTTTTATTTTTATAGAACTATTTTTCTATTAAATGTTCTTTAAAAAAAGGGTTTTCTTAGGCATGGTTAATATATGTTTAATGACTTTTTGCAAGAAATATGTTCGTAATAACAAAAACCATAAATTAAGAAAGCCTCAAAGTCGAGAAAATCCTTAAAGTGGCCAAAACCGGGTCACCTGCCCTATGTATGGATGGATATATGGATGTTTGTTACTCTTTCACGTAAAAACTATTGGACGGATTTGGATGAAACTTTACAGTAATATAGTTTATACATCAGAATACTTTATGGTATACACATATGGTACTTTTTACCGCGGGAAAATTTCTGATTCCGTTTAAAATTCTGTAATAGTTAATGAGTTTAATTGCATATTGGAATCTTACTTCTGTCTAATATAATAAATGCGCAAGATTGTAGATTTGTTTGTTTACTTTCACGCAACGACTGCTATACATGGGGTAAAGTACTTGTAGCGTTGTTCTATAACCGAATAGCACATGGGTTATTATTTGAAAGTATATACCACATTCCTACGGAAAATCAGTTTAGCTGCGGGTAAAACCGCAGAGCATAAAGCTAGTGGTAAAAAAAGTTGAGGTTTATGTATTTATAATTCGAACCATTTTTGGTTATCATAAATCAAATACAATAGAATAGACAACATAGTTTTATCTACGTTTTACTGCAAGCAACGGATCAATACATTATTGGTAGGTACTTTCAGACTTCGTTGCTGTACAAAAGACGTTACTTACATACAAATGTATCCACTATCTACATGAAATATACCATTACTTGTTTGCTAATCGACACGCAACAACATTAAGCTATAAACCCGTATATTTATTAAAGTATAACATAATGTGCGCACACGCCGTTTTACAAGCGGCGGTGTAACGGTCAAGTGGGATTAGCCGTTGATCACTGCCTATAAGTATGGCGAACTTATCATAATATGGGTCAGAAATAATAAAATAATGTTTTGATTGTTTACTTGAGAAAGGTATTTTATAAAAATGCGTTAAAACTGATTTAAAAATGAAAAAGAAACAGTTAAGTAATGGATCACAAGTGTGTTTACTTAAATTATTCAGAAAAATAATGTTTTTCCCTTTTTTCGAAAGGCTGATCAACTTAAAAATTTACAAATAAATCGTTAACTTCTTTATATTTGGTTATTGAAACTGGCCATCAATGAAATGTTTTGTCATTGCTTATTCACAAATTATCATCAACTACAAGACGTCTACCAATGGACATAGACCTCTCTCACAGATTTCCTGAGCACGTGAAGGGGTGGCCTACTAAATGCTATGTTAAAAGCAAAAAAAACATTTTTTATGATTTAAAAAAAAATATTTTTTTTTACCAAATTTTGCCAAATTGCAATAAAACTATCAAATTTTCACATTATTTCAAATTAAATAGTGTTTTAGTTTTATTTGCTATGTAAACCGTCGCTCCTAAACCATTAGTGATGTGTAAGCGATGACATCAAGAGACAAATATCACTTTTCAATACTTAATAACTAAGTATTTTAAATTAAGTTTTCTGGGTATACTGTTAGTGAATTTAGTTACTATTTAGGCTCAAGAATACGTGTGGTTTCAGGCTTCGGAAATGGTCTTTTTACACCCGTTATTAGTCGTATTTGCCCAATAGGTACCTAAATATCATCACTGATAAGCCCTTCACATAATAAGTAATCGAATTGCAACAAATATTAAGTAATATTTTAGATCTAATTATAAATTATCTCCATACAAAACGGACGTCCAGTAACCTCATTAAATTGTTTGTCAACCGGAAACCACTGAAGAACAATATTGTTGAGTTTTGCAATAAGAATAATAACCATTGTTATGAAAATTGAACCGACGAAATATTAGACATGCGTTCGTCCGGTTAGGTTCTGTCATTTCATGTTTATTTGTAGATTAAACATCTATCTCTAAGATCTATTCCTGGTCATTGGTGTCGTTTTTCCTTTAAAAAAAAAAACAAAAAAAGACTGAACATCTATGTGACAGTTTTACGCGGTACATAAAAGAGAATGACTAGGCAGGGAATAAGTTTCTGCAAGAACGTCAAACAAGTATAAAAAAATTACGTATGCCGATTATGTTCGTTTTTTTAAATATTTGAGGACCGTTTTTAATAAATATTTTAAGGTTTTAAGTTTACCAAACATTCAATTGCTTTAATTGCACTAATCAATTTCCAAATGTTAAGTTAACACCTTCCAGATTACCTATCTTAAAATATAATTTTATATACTATACCTATATGATCCAATTATGAAGTTACGTTCAATCAGTGTATTTTTGAAATATATTTTTTTTCCATCTTGTATTTGAACACTATAAACCATTTCTAATTGTTTATTATCCCTACTAATCCCTACTAATATTATAAATGCGAAAGTAACTCTGTCTGTCTGTCTGTCTGTCTGTCTGTCTGTCTGTTACGCTTTCACGCCCAAACCACTGAACCGATTTTGATGAAATTTGGTGTGAAGAAAGAACTGAACTTGGGAAAGGACATAGGGTACTTTTTACCGCGGGAAAACTTCTCATTCCCACGGGAAACCGACTTCCACGCGAACGGAGTCGCGGGCGTCCACTAGTCGTTTATAAATGAGCAGCAAATAAAGCGTATGTCCAATTGTAAATATTTTGTGTATATTTAGGTGTCCGATATCAGATGTCCATAGCTGGAGTTTGACAGAGGGTATATTTAATAATGATTATTTTTAAGAAAATTGTAATAATCCTTTTTTAAAAATCTAAAACTTATTCTTAAAGACACTATTTATTAACGTCCAAAATTCCAGAAACGTGTATAGTAAAACGTAAAAATTATAGATGAAAAACGAAAACATAGTCCTTATAACTTCCATATTTGGTGCTTCTACCTTACCAATTAACACTATTTTATTAAGATACGCTTAGTAATTTACAAGTATTTTATGATGAAAGTCTTTGTTCAGAAATAATATTTAAAAAATGCCTGTGTGTATAATTAGATTTACACTTACTAACGCTAATTATTTTTGCATTCCTGTTAAAGTACTATCTTATCTATAATCTAACATAATTACGTGCAATTTATCTTTATTTCTTAATATGAAATAGACTGGTCGCTTTCGGCCCGTACCGAATATGCCCTTAATGGTTGAAAAGATTTCGGCGCTGCTATAAATAAATAAAACAATAAAAGATTTTCAATAAAGAGTACGTCTTCGATGTTTTTACAAAATAATTTCTGTAAGAAGGACAACAATAAAAAAGTATTAACAGTTAATGGCCTTAAACTATTCCTACCTAACTAAAGTATTTATTTACGAAATATTTCATTTTTCGGTTAGGTTACAGACAGGATTAAAATCGAGGCTACGATTTCATAGAGCTGCATTTTGAATGCACCGACTCATAGAGTTGCACTACTTATCTTTGGTAGGTAGCATTATTTTATGTTTTTATCAGTCTCAGTGGCGCCACCCATTGTAGAAAATTAGAGTTCTCCCTCTAAGTTGATGCTTCAAAGTGCTGCCATCTCTTACACGTTATAAACAACATCTACTCAGACTATGTAATTAGACATTGCTGCAATGCACCGTAATTCAATTGAAGTAAAAGTGAATGCCATTTACAAGTCTCTCCGCATACAACGCGGTGGCGCTAGCTTCTACGCAATAAATAATTGACATGTTAATGTTTTCTTTAATGAAATTGTTTCATAATTAAGCATGTTTTAAATTCAAATAGTAAAACTTTTAATGATTTTTACTGACCAATCAGAGAAGATACTGATGATATTGAATCAAATTAACCTAACCGGGTAGTAATTCAATACTTTCACAAGACAATCGTCAATTAAGTGACTATGCTTTTTTGATGTAAGATTTATAAATCGTTTATTTTTCTTTAACGTTATAATTTTAGCGTGACATTGTGTTTTAGTGAAATTACACAGTTTCTTACGTGTTTCTTTGTAAATAATGTATTTAGCCTACTAACCTAATTGTGTCGATTCTCACATTTAGAAAATGGCAGTTTACCTATCATTGTCTTTATTGGGAACTGTTCGAATGTAATTTCTATCACAGCAGCGCCACCATTATCATTCGAATATCGAACGAACATAAACGCACGACATCTTTACTTATGTACATCTCGTGCTTTCACGTACACGCATTCGTATTTATTTACTATTTTGTTTCATTTCTAATTTAACTACGCGCGAAAAAAAATCTAAGTGACAGTTCGGTTAAAGTTTTTGAATGAAGACTCTTTGGTTACTGCGTGTTGAAACACTCTTTGGTGCTGGCTGTAAAAGTGCTAAATGGTGTAAAAGTGCACGAGTGAATATTTTAGATTTCGAACGTCGTTATGTGGTATATTTTGGTGGCGCTTTTCTTAGTATGGCTGGTTGACAGTTTGTGGCGAAGGCGGGAAACTACTGACGTGACGTCACACGCTTGTGGAATAGAAATGTATGTACAGATGCCTAATTTTCTTTTTTCTGTTTAGTCTAAATGTATAAATATTTAGTTGAAAATAACATCTTTAGTAAGACTTTGATTGTAAAGGTCGCAAACATAAATGGTGTTATTTTTTTTATTGATATAAGTGGTATTAAGTGAATTGTGGGTAGGTACAATAGCCAAGTAGGCTTAATATACTTAATGCTTTAATAATCGAAACTCTAAAGTTATAAATACAAATATTTCAAGCTAGTAGAGTCTGAATATTATTCGGATTGACACCTTATTCGCGATAATATGTGTGACGTATGTGGGTGTGTCTTACCGGTGTGTTCGATGTTTTTTCGTGGTTTCGTGAGCATTTTTATGTATAAAAAGAAAAAGTTTTAACTAATCATTGTTTAAATAAAAATTAAATGAAATCACATATTTGAAATTAATCTCATTTTAACGGGTTTTACGCGTTTATAAAATTATTTTTAATTATCCGTAATTTTCTCGCATAAATGCCGAAACGTCGGATAAATAAAAATAATTTAATAAACGCGTAAAACCCGTTAAAATGAGTTTAATTTCAAATAATAATGATCGCGTAAATCTAAGAAGTTACATGAAATCAAATATTTTTTCGAAAATAACCGCAGTTTTGTGTACCCTATATTTATTATAAATGAGAATAACTTAAATAAACGTAAAAAATCTATGAACACTATATTATTGAAAAAAAAAAAAAAAAACCCCGTTTAAATTTTTAAACTCTCTTAAATTTTCAACGACCTTATTTTTCAATCATTTTCTACAATATCACTATCATCCTGAGCAATTCCTTATTAATTACTCGTAAAATCAACTCTTGCGCAACCCACTTTCGCGCACATAGCTGCGGTGTCACGCGGCGAGCGCTCGATCAGAAATAATTGGTCGCAGTATGCGCGCGCGCAGGGAGCGATCGCAATGCTGCACTAATTAGGATTCGCTGGATTTAGCTGTGATGCGTAATTGGGTACGTGTTTAAAGGTTTAGAAATTTATAAAAATAGAGTTTTTTTTAGAGGTTGGTAGTTAAAGTTCTAAGTATTTTTTTTGTATAGTAAAAAAGGGTACTAAAGTTACTAAGCAGTCGGCAATTTTCGCCGACATAACAAAATATTTAATTTAACTTGGAAATTGTCTTTGTACCTTCTTTAAATTAAAGAGATTAACTTCTTAAATATTGGTTGAAATAACTTGATACATTTGATACCTGCTTTATTTTTTGATAACGAAATGTTATTTTAAAATTAAACACAGTTCCTAGTATAAGTAGGTTAGTAAAATTACAAAGTAAACATGGTGGTTATACGGTGTTGTTAACTTAACTATGGTTTTTAACCATAAATGATAATCATCTGTGCGTTGCAATACTGAATATGTTAATGTGATCCACACGCCATGGTACGGTCTCTGGGTCTAAATTAAGCAAGATTTACTTTTACATTAAGACATTTTCTTCTGTATAAATAATAGGAGTGTTAAGGAAATAAAAATTAAATTGGGCTACTTAAAGTAGGTCATAAAAACAAGATTAAAAAAATGGTTTTAACAAAATTAAAATATGATGTTTTCTACATTATATGTCATGTATGGGTCATAAGACAATACTTCTTTGTATTGCTTAATTTTTTATTTAGAAGTGATACAAATACACATTAAAAGGAGTAAGAAATATTCTTCTAAATTTACTTTAAGTTTAAGTAAAATATAAGATTTTTGTACTTATAATTATGATGTACAAACTATTTACAAATTACCAAATCTCTACATTTAATTATAGAGGTAGGCAACAAAATATATAATTTTACGAAATTAAGATAAAAAACAAAATTTCAAAGTACTCACCAAGGTCGATTTCCTAGTGATGCCAATCTATTCCTTATTCGATATCCATCATACCGTGCTAACTAATTAGCAAGTAACAAACTACCACGCTTCAAACTAAACGCAATCATTTCAAAATGCAAACGCAAACTTTTTCATTTTCTTTCTAAAGTTACCAGCATGTTGAAAGAAAAGAGGTTGAAATCATTTTATATGCCAAACTAAGAAAAAAAATTAATAGTCATGGCATGAAGTGTAACCGCACCATGGCCATTCTAGAAGAAAAAAAGAAACAGTAGATAGAAAAGCGCGCGAAACGCATGCGTTGATGTCTTTGCAAAAACGTCTACGATTTCGCTACACCAAATCTTCGTAGTCATAGAAGAGGATACGATTGATACAATAATTAAAAAAGAATAATGTGTTTTTTTGTTCATGCTATGGTCTAGTACTCATGGAGGTTCAAGGTTCAAATATAAATTAATAAAAAAAAAACAATTGGACTAGGTTTTTGTATGTAATTTTAATTTGTCTACACTGTTTTGGTTTATAGTTACGAGTATAAATAACATTTTTTATGAGAATCTAATACTTACAAAAACATCTTAATAAGTTGCATAAAAAAAATAGAAATACGTAGCTCATAATATATTTAGATCTAGATACATCATTTACATTATTCTTAATTCAAATCTAACATCTTAATATATGTGTGAGTATATTATGTAATTTACGTTGTACATCCGACTTGCGCACAATTCGGAAGTATGGTAGTAGCCTACATTACTTTGATGTCATGAGATTATTTAGTATGAAGTTTATAAAAAGATAATTTATATATTTTTTAATGAAAGAATAAGTTATATATCTGTATTTTATCAGATAAGTATGTAGTTGTTCCTTGTATGTTTAAAACATGAGGTATATGGTTTATTTTTACTTATGTCCTCGGCAAATATTAGCCTATGTTTTATTATATTAAGTGTTATGTATAAAAAAATCTGCAGCTTTTTTATTATAAGTATTTTGGTTAAACTCGGATAGTCAACGTAATATTTTCTTTTGTTTGAAGTGTAGGCATGTCGAAATGAAAACTTTAAATGCAATTTGGTTTCGGGTGTGCAAAAATACCTACGTGTTTCTTACTTCTGCGTTTGATTGATCCGTGGACGAATAGATTAGAATAGAATAGAATAATTGATAAACATATCTTAAAAATATATTTTGCCTTTCAAATAGTCACGTCAAATACAAAATAAAATAGGTAAGTAGTTAGTATAGTTACAATAAATGACAAGTACAGTTATAAACATATAAGAATAGTATTTTGCAATTTCATTTTTTTTACTTTTAACTGTCAGTGCGCACGCGATTTATCATAGATTGATGATCACGTCATAAATTATGTTCACTAGATTAATTTGCTTTTTATCAACTTTCAACAAGTAATAAGTAGCTTGTTTAATCTAATATCACTGGAGGTTGGGATTTTCCTCTAATATACATACATCACGGAAAGGTTTAAAGAGTTTTCAGTTTTAAGGTATTAGATATTTTATTATTTGTTAATTATATTCACCAATCACATTACCTTTATTTTTTTCAAAGGTAATATTCCTGTTCAAAACCTTGCTTTTTAAGGTATTTCAGCTGAACGAAGAACCATTTTAATTATAAGACTGCCACTAAATACTTAGTGTTAAATAAAGCCAAGTCTATATGTTTAAAACTTTCTATTAGCTTCTTCTAAAAACAACGGATTGTTATATATTTTTTGTAGGTACAAATATTACAATGCAACATGTAAATGAGATTTTCTTTTAGCGATGGGTCGTTGACATAATAGTAACAACTAAACAGGAATTTCTTCTTTCTAAAACCCTTGAATTTAATTCAATGCCATGTCCAATATTGTATAATTTAGCCTTGTACACAAAAACCCGTTTAATCACTATCATGGATTTCTATTATAAATCTTCTAATTTCGCTGTCATTTGCATATTTCGATAACCGAATCCATGAATAAACATTCGAATAGACGTGTTATTTCTAATGACATAACGCTGCGATTTGCATGTGGGATAAATATCCGAATTCAAAATGGCCGGAAGTTCGGAAACGGTGTCGTGAACTCGTGAACTGTCACGGCGCGCGCATGCGCGGTGCAATGAGCAGGTGTTGTGGAGAACAATGGCGGACAGAGTTAGCGCGGCGCTCTGCAAACCGCGCTTGTTCATCATGTAGGAATGGCAGAAAGAGCGGGGCTTCGACCGCCGCAGTCACTCGACAAACGCAATTCGATATGGTCAACTGTGTACATAATTAAACTTACAATCACCGCGCGTTTCGGACCGCGGCGCGCACTTTTGGCGCGCAAACTGACTTTGACAACTGAACTTTAGGAAAACTCAGACGAAATGATCTAAAACCAGTTTTTATGAACGAAAGTGAATATTATCGTGTCGTGTGTGAGAGTGAATGTGAAACTTTATTGCGCAACGCGAATGCCTGCTGATGGATTTTTGTATCATAATTATTCTTCGTACGAATTTTAACTTGTTTTTATTGAATTTTAATTATATTAAAAAGCGTCTTGTTCCTAAGCATGTTGTTGTACAGGTTGTTTTTGTTGCATTGTGGCATCTTTCACTGTTGCTGGGTATGTGTGTAGGTATTTATTATTGTAGTAGGAAACAAATTATCGCGTCAATTATAGTTGGGAAGTAAGTATGATGTGAAGTGGAAAATGTGAGCAAAAACCGGTAATCAATGGAATCACATAGTTTTCTTTATAGAGTTACGAATGGTTTAATAGGAATTTTATTGTGTTATGGATATGGAACTTATTGATTACGCAAATCTGTTACGAGCAATGATACTTCACATTCATAATTTATACGATCAAAAAACGTTGTTAAATATTTTTACCCACACGAGATGCAAACTATAGAAAAAAAGACACTATTAGGTTATTTTTGGGTTTATCACAGGTTACTTTATTTGCACTAATACAAGGAGCCACCTGCTTAATGTGTTTTAAAGTAATTCATGTTATTGGTTCATATATGATGATGATCATAATAAACTATACTACAGAATCAGTACAAATGCGACTAAAGGTTCTTGTCATACATCCATAGATTAGCAAAATAAAACTAGTCGTTGAGTGCATTATTTTTTCTTCTCGTTAATACTAAATATGTACCTGTATAGGTATCTTATAAATAACTAGCGACCCGCCCATGCTTCGCAATGGTGTAACTTTTCACGAATTGCTGCATATTCTTTATTTACAAATTTAAATGAATAATATCCCTAAAGATGGCGAAAAACCGCATTTAAATGAGTTACGTAGTTTTGAAGGAGTTAGCGGACAAACATACAAACAGACAGAATTAGCGACTTGGATTTATACTATGTAATGATAATGATATAACCTTTCCGTATAACATTGACATTAATATACAAATATATACAACATTAACACTATTGGAAACCTGCATCATTAGGATCAAAGCCATTTTGCATTTAGCTGTATCTATAACCAGAAGAAGTAATATTTATTGAAATAGATTTTAATCTTTTCACCTCCTTAGCATTAAACTTTTTTAAGGAAAGATTTTAGCAATTTACTAAAATAAATTATCTATTAGTCATTATAAAACAGCATAATCACTATTTGAATAATGTAAATAGTTAAAATACGAACACATAACGGTCTATTTCGTTAGTTGAATTGCTAAAGCTCATTTAAAATAGTTGATTTATATGTTCCCGCTATGAAATAATAATAATAAATGTCCAGACTATCGCACTTACTATGTTGCTTTAGCACATACCTACTTGTTTTATACACAAGCTACAAGCTCTACAAGCCCGATTTCCTCGAATCAAGATAAACATAGAAAATGATTTTACTAACTGCATTAGGGAAATTAAAAAAACATTCAAAAAAGGAACGACTACAATGAAGTAAACCTGAATATGTTAAGTGTAACTTACAATCTAATCATTCGCTTGACGCACAACCTTAATCTAAAATCAATTTATAAAAAATTGGATTAAAAAAATTTGTTTAATACAAATTATATATCGGTTAGTAATGTATTCTTGCGCATCCTCTATTTGTTATTGCAAAATTGACCTTTAAATGTAAAAGTACCTATTAATGTGTTTATTATTATTAAATTTGTTGTCACAATGTTAATTTGGTGAACGGAGTATGAACTTCAGGGCTCTTTTGAAACTTACAACATTAGGCTGAAAAAATGTGTTTCGGTTTAGGCAATGGCGTATTAACTTTTTAAATTGACGTATTGTAAAGGTGTTTCAATATTAAAACGATGGTTCGGTAGCTGAATTTCGCGATTTGTCTAAGTGTATTTGTAGGTATAAGTGTATTTTTAGACTTTATAAAAAGAATTTTCCCTTTGCCTCAACAATGAAAAAAAAAATAACTCAATTTTATCAATCCATGATAAAGATAGATGAATTAAGGTAGAATTTCAAAATATTCACATTGAGACGATAGAACCACAAAAGATCCTTACTTTATTTACTTTAATACTTTACCAACCCAGAAGATTCATCAATTTTTAACTGTTTCTGTTATAAATAAATTCCTTAAACTTTATTTTTATAATTCTAAGTTACATAGATAACGTCCGATAAGTAATTCTTACGTTAATAAATCACTAGACTTTCGCTTTTAATTCTGAGTTTTAATTTTACTTTCATATCGTTTTTGTTATCGCTCAATCTCCTGCAAATTTATCATTATAGGCAGGTATTATTTTATGACTTCGCTTAGTAAAGTCAATGTTTCTAGCTTGAGTGTATGAAATTATATACAGTTTAGTAATTTGCATGTAACATGACAAAGAATAGAAAGTAGTGGATCATGTGTAGATTTGAACGATAAGTGGCGTAGCCTTGTAGTCTTTTGTAATATTAGGTGCGATTAAATAGTCTGTGTAAGGCTTTAATAATTTAAAAATTGAGAAGTTATCAGATTAAAAGAGACGTTTTTTTCGTCAATTTATATCGACTTTAGAAACATGATTTTCTTAAATATACCTACTTTTCATCACTCATAGTTATTCCTAAAGAAAGCATGAACAGACTTTCCTATATGAAAAGATGTCTAAAAGATGTTTCCTATATAAAAATGTCTTCAGTCAATTTGTTTTTAAAGAATCTATTTTCGTACGTACACTTACTATCAAGTATACATTATAGCATGAAAAGTGTTAAAAGCATTTAAAAGACCCCAAAACTTAAGTACCTCAACAACAGTTATGAAATAGCCTTAAAATATAACAATTATACTAATTAACGGCCGTGTTATGCTTAGTTACAATGCAAAAAAAATAAAGAAGCGAAACAAATACTGTATTACGTAAAAAGCAGTCAAAAATCGTGGAAACTCTTGAGCAATTGTATAACTGATACTTGAACTAGTTAACAATATCTTAATGGTTTTATTGTGGACTCTGACATAGATTAAACTGGCAGTTGCAAGTGCAGAGGGGTTTTAGAAAAGTTTTGGGTATCGTCTACATAACTTTATGAACATGGAAAATCATAATAAAATTATTTATCATGCAATTTTATATACTAACATCTTTTTATTAATAGTTAAACCCTTTTCATTTAATGCATTTAAATAGGTAAAGTAAATTGTTGACGTACAATTAAAAAAAAAACCAAAACGATTTAAAAACCGAACGACTTTAAAAACTTTCAAAAAAATATTTCCGTCTACCTTTTGGAATTTGACAATTGCACCTCACAAAACAATTAATTCTGTCCAACCCGACTTGCGTGTTGAATTTGTTCCTTACTTGAAGATAAATGTATAATTAATATTACCAACTATTCGTGTTTGTAAAAAAAAATGGCGGAAGGCTTTGTTTTTGCAGCTGGCAACCGTGCCGACCGGCCGTGTGCTGACAATATTGCCATTCAATTAAAAAATATTGACAGTGTTGCTAGTTAATGAGATTGTATTTTTAATCATCTTGTTTCTTTTTTGTGTATGAAAGTGTATGACTATTACGTTTGTAGGTAGGTAAATAGAATATTATAACGGTTTTCGATATGATTAAGCATTTAATTGAGTTTTTTTTAACTGAAAACAGTAATGAAACTGTTTCGTCGATATCAGCGCATTGTAGTTGAGACCTCCAAATTAGTGATATCCAATCATAGAAAATTTATTTATATTAACTTATTGTCACTTAAAAAAAAAAAGATTTTTTTTAAAGTTAATTTGGCCTGCGCCTTGTCTTCCAATGCAAACTTTATTTTCGTACACAAACTTTACTTATGCGCCTAATTGATTTATATGAGTATTTTTTTTGTTTGCTTGAAAAAAAAAATACATTTTTGTCTCCAAGGTTATGCGGATTTCTCGTTTGTGAGATTTTGCCGATTTTTTCTATTTATTTATATCATACTATACGATATCTACTCGCATATCATACCTAAATCAATATTATTGTTTACGTTAACTACAATCATTGTTTGTTAGTCTGTTTATCATACATATATTTATTATTCATTTGCAAGTGAATAAGTAGTGAGAATAGGTGTTTCGTGATTCAATGAATAGCGAGATACCTATTCTCGTTTCACACTAACAAATTGGTAGATTAATGTAACAGTAGCATCCGCACTGCGGTTTCACTCGCAGCTAAATGGTGTTACACCCCAGGTTATATTCCAGATTTATATATGTCTGGACAGGCTATTTCTATGTAACTACTCTGTAAACATCAAAGAAATGACACAAGAATTTGTAGTAGTATTTTCTTAGTTAAATTTTACCGCCTTGTGACCTTACGTTTTTATCTTGTCTCGATGTAGCTGATGCCTTGATATTGTATATTTGGTGTTAGAAAAAAGAATGCTGAGTTATTTTCCGGCCGCCTTTTTTCTCTCGGCCTACTGATGATAAGCTGATGATCGATAATTTGACTTTCATCGAATGTAATGAAATTACTTAATGATGAAATAAATGATTTTATTTATTTATATACCAAGTTAAGTTCGTTCAGTTGTTTTTGTATGAGAGTAACAGAGACACATACTCATAAAATTTTGCATTTAAAATATTGGTATGATTTAAGAATATTGCATAACAATTTTTCTTAGTGCTTGATAATCTCTGCGCAATATCAATCATATATAATATTATTATTTTATAACCAAAGTCTACTTGATGGTATCATCAAGGGAATCCTTAAACACTTAAAGTATATTTAATTCTGAAAGTTGTTCGAATATTAGAAAGGATCTATAAAGTAGTTGCTTTTACGAGTTTTTACAGTTTTCCTATTTCTTAGATACCTACAGATATTACTTAATTTCCTTATTTATTGATGTTTAACTTTAATGGTAGCGTTAATAAAACTTACCTAATAACAAACTTATTTAGCCAGTAAAATACTAAACATATACATTTTATTAAATATAAATAACTAAAGCCAAGAATATATTTATGCAAATCCCTCAACAAGTTCATACTCTAAAAATCGCTTAGGCACTCCAACTTTCGCCACAACACTCACTTTACATATTCACAATCGCGAAATAAAACGATATTCCAACACTTGGTTTTCCTCTTTATTACATAAACATTTAAATGTCTATGTAAATTAGAATTTAATTCATTTAAGATAAAACTGTATGGTCCGAGCGCCTTGTACTCGCACATTAGCTAAAGTAGTTCCTACATGCTTACGCAACGATGCCACAATGCGATGAGAAAACCTACGAATTAATTATATTATTATAACATTAACCCCAATTTTAGGCAACTGTGATTTTCTGTGCTCTTTCTTAGTAGTGACAGTTAAATAACGACTGAAACCGAACTGTGGGGCTAGTGATGCGCGATGCCTAAAGACAAGGAACGGAAGGATGACTGCAACGCGATAGCCAGGATTATAAAGGACTTCTGCAGCTGTACGGAAAACGGGGCATGGTCCCCGGATATGACGTCAGAGAAGCGAAAGTCTCCGTTTTTGAAAAGCGAACTCACAAACATGTCGGCCATGCGCAGACGCATCATGACCATTGCGAAGCGCAAGAACAGAAACGTCAGCCCGCCCCCGCCTGACCCCGTGCCGGAGAAAAAATACGAAAGTCTTACTTCTAACCTGATGAACTCCACTATCAGCTCACAAACTAGCACCTTGAGGAGAAATATAGACAATTTCCTATTGTCACGAAAAATGCTCGCGCTCGATGAAGACATATACGAGAAACCAATCCAAAGATCCTACTGCGGAGAGAACTGGTCTCTCAGCAAAGCGTGGCGCAACAGCCACCCGGATCTCTTCGACCAATCGCCCCAAGACTCCACCCGACTCGTGGACCGTCGCCGCTCATTCCTAGAGAAGATCGACGAGGTCCCGCGCCGGTCTAAAAAGTCCAAACGTAAAGAACAGATCCGCTACGAGCGCAACATCCGGCGGCACCTCCGCATGCGCGTGATGCTGTCCCTGCGTATGCGTCGGTACATGAAGAAGCGTCTCAAGAAGCCGATGATCCAGACCGTGAACGTCCCTCCCCGGAGGTTCCTCCGCGGTGCGCCCGCGACGTCTTCGTTCGGGACCCGGTCGTACAGGAGTGTGATGACGGACAAGTTGGGAGACGGGGCGGTCGTGTTCGATGTGCATGAGGCCAGGAACGCCACCATGGAACTGTGCCACGACTACGAGGAGGACCTCGACACGCTCGATATTGCACTACGCGCCGGGAATTTCAGGTACGTCTATAATAATAAATCTCCAGACTAACACACTAATTATGTGGCCCTAAAGTAAGTTGCAGTAAGCACTTGTAGGTACCACATAATGGACTAGGGGAGCACCTAGTTACACCCAGACACGAGCCAATATCGAAAAACCATTTTAACGACATTGGCCCGACCCGGAAATCGAACCCGGAACCATCCGCTTAGCAGTCTGGTGTATTTACCGCTGCACCGCAGAGGTCGTCTCATGTCCGGAGGTTCTATTATTTATAAGGTTTATTCTTAAGGGTTATAATTTCATTAATCTTAGTTTCTGATTGTTTGAGTCAGGTATGTTGTGTTTGGTCATAATATTGACGATTTTATTTCCCCACCAAATGGGTGTAAAGAAGAAAGTCATTACAATTTTTTATAATAACCTATAGCTGTTAATTACTCAAAAAATCAATAGAAAGTTCGAGATGAAAAATGATTTTCCAATCTCTATAAAACTGAAAATTACATTATCCAAAAATATGATATTTATTAAAATGTATACCATATACCATTAATGAACTGGCAAACTATATCACAATATTTAAGGTCAACATATTATAAATCAGTGTTGTTTTGCTCGTCTGCAATGTATTCGGTATTTGTCCGGAAGTGCGGCCAACGTAGCGTAAATGTTTATTGGACACCCTACGATTAACTTGACTTTGTGTCTGTGTGTTCGTAATGATATAGGAATATTGGTACTGAGGCCACGTTGCATGTATGCGAGTTTTTAAACAAGGTATTGTAAGGGAAATATGTAAAAAGATAAAATAAACCAATGTTATGGAATAAATCATATGTAAATTATTATTTACTAGTGGCTGCCCGCGACTCCGTTCGCGTGGAAGTCGGTTTCCCGTGGGAATGAGTAGTTTTGCGCACCCTATGCGTTATTCTGCTGTATGTACCTATATGTATTACTGTAAAGTTTCATAAAAATCCGTCCGACTGTTTTTACGTTAAAGAGTAACAAACATCCATACTCACAAACTTTCACGTTTATAATATTAGTTACATCCATTCATACATCCATACATACACACAAACTTCCACGTTCATAATATTAGTAGGATTAAAATATCCACTTAAAACTTCATTAATCTATCCAGTGTTACGATTTCGTCAATATTTTTAAATTTCAAACATTTAAATAAGAAAAAGGAAACGAACGGGATTTCTTTCTTAGTAAATTTAATGAGAAATTGAAGTATACACTTTATATAATCATCTCGAAAGTTTAAGCAGTCCTGTATAATGAACATGTACAAAGAAATATTTGCAAATACAATCCATAAAACATAATTAGGTAATCCTATCTACGAACAATCATCAAAAATGCAATCTGCAGCCACTCCACCGTCCATTGAAATAATCAACCCACATGTAAATTTCAAGGTTTTCTTGCACATAAAATATTTAATTAATAATTTCAAGCCAAAATCGTATTTGTACTATTTCAGTCGCGCACTGAAAGTCTCGTCCTTAGTTTTTATTGTTGAATTAAATGTGATTTTGTAACAATACAGGAATTTGTGAATGGTTGTACATAATTATGTGTAGATAGTATTTGTTTGTGGTAATTTGTGTTTGTGTCTACAATATTGTTGTAAATAGCAAGTTTCGCTTTACGAAATGAAAGCGATTCCCAAAATTGTTATTACGGAAGCCGAAGACAGCAAACCTTACAGGAAATTGAGGTCCTATTTTATAAAACGGTATGATGAGTTCGAAATGTTTACTATACATAATTATAATTTAGTCTTATTTTTATTAAAATTGTACAAGTTAAAACTGAAGAAAGCAAGTAAAATCTCTATAAAGCCCATAACAAAATTTATGTTTGAACGCCATCTGTTGTCGAGCGGCAAAACTATTTCTTCTATTACAACGACTAGTGGCATTCGTTTTAGTTTGCCTAACATTTACTAGATGGCGCTTTTTTGAGAAATGTCAGTACAACTCGAAATTAAACTCATTTTAACGGGTTTTACGCGTTTATTTTATTATTTTTGATTTTCCGACGTTTCGGCATTTTTGCAAATGCCGTGGTCACGGGTAGACTCCAGTGATCTTAATTGTAACCAGTCTACCCGTGACCACGGCATTTGCAAAAATGCCGAAACGTCGGAAAATCAAAAATAATAAAATAAACGCGTAAAACCCGTTAAAATGAGTTTAATTTCAAGTAATAATAATCGCGTAAATCTCAGTACAACTCGTTGAACTCTTTTGCTCTGTCGATATGCTTTTACACATTTTAATTCTTATTATTTTTAATTAAACTGTAATGAAACCCTAATTTCATTCTAAACTGGTGATTTCCAGTGGTGATATTGTATCTGATTAGTAAACTAGTTGGTATGTTGTATTAATCGTATACAATCTTCTTTGTTTGATAAATTGCTAATGTTTTGTAATTTATGGAATTTTCAATAACAATTTGCAACTATGTTTGCATTACAGGCAGTTCTTTACCAGTGTACCAAAGTGTATAGACATAATCATGGAAAACTATATTTGTTCTGCTCTTATCGAAAATAAGTGATAGCATATTTTGAATATCTCCATTATGTATACAACTAATTACTTACATTTCCACATTTAAAAAATAAAATCTCATTTCGAAAAAAAAACATTAATTTGTGGCCAGCATCCAACGAAAATTAAAAAAAAAAACACGGCAAAGGTTCATTGCGTCCATTCAGCCTAATTTCTTTTTCAGGAGCGGCCGGTTAGCCGTCGAGGGTTGGTGGTGTGGGCGCGCCATGGCCGGGCGGGCGCACAACGGAGCCTTAGCGCTTCACTATGCAGCCGCCAGAGGGTGCTTGGACTGCGTGCGGCTGTTGGCCAACACTACGCCGGATGTGAGGTAAGAGATGAAAAAAAAGATAAAGATGAAGGTTTAATATAATAAATATAATAAGGTTTAAATAATAAGCTACAGCTTATCTTGAGTTTTTTGGAAATTATTATGTAGGTACTAGCGACCCGCCCACGCTTCGCAATGGTGTAATTTTGGCCGACTTGTTCACGAAACATTGAATTTTGGCTTAAAAAGCTTTTTCTGAATGTTCGTTATTTACAAATTTATATTTAAAAAATACCAAAATGATGGTGAAAACCGCATTCAAATCCGTCAACTGGTTTAGGAGGAGATAGCGGACAAACATACAAACAGACACAATTAGCGACTTGGATTATACTATGTAATTAAGTATTAAGCACAAACAGAGCTACTGGTAAGGCCAGAAAGTGATTTACTACCCTAAATTAGATATGTGTTTACTTAAGACCGTCTACAGCTTTACAAATCCAACTTTTTATAACTCATTAACAGGTCAAAATACAGCTTAATCATTCATTATTATAAAAAACGTAACACTATACTAGTATATCTCGACCCACTTCTAAATATTTGATGAATTAAACTGAAGTTATCAGTGTTAATTATCATTTAGAAAAAACTTTTTACAACTAAAACTTTACTTACCATAACCAAATGGATTTCCTTAGATCATGCAATGCAACATGCATCCAGGTTATTCCAGTGTTTTCACCTGCGATAAAAACCAATAATAGAATGCAATCGTTTCATACATGATGGCCCATCGACGCGTGCGCCGCATACGTAGAGATGTTCGATGGAAATCGATTAAATAAGAATCGAGTTCAGATAACCTATTGATTTTGGTTGATCATAAGATTAAGTTATTGGCTTTTTTCTTGAGTAGGAAGAAGTAACAAACGTATTTATACAATGTCACTAATTGTATTTTCTTTTCATATCTAATGAGAGTGCGAAAAATCTAGAATCAAAAGAATGTTGCGTCAATGAAAAGCTTATTTAACATCAAGTTGTTTCGCAAACAAATCGATTCCGGTCGATAAATCCCAACATCGATTCCCTACCACCGTATCTACATCTCTATAGTAGTAAATTGTTTTTGCTAAGTTATGGTCATCATATAACTGTCGGAATATAACGGACAATACAGTTAACTGAAGGAATTGTAATATCGGTTTATATCATGTAAGAAGATTTTGTCTTCTTGACCTATTTTTACAGTTTTTTTTTCATTGATAGTTTTTTTAAGTGTAAGTGACGACATAGCATCTTTAATGAATAATCGGTTACTTATTATTTAATTAAAATTCTTTTGATATTATATTCGTTATTCTTTTTAAGTAGGTATGTGCAAACAATATTTAATATTGATAATAGTATTGTGATGACAGAGTAAATTTAAAAAAATAAAGAAAAATTATTTATACTTGACCAATGAAAAAACTGTTATTTAAGTATTTTAGCTGACTTTTCCTGTAAAAATAATTATCTTTTTAATAATTATAAACGTCGCAACTGATTTCTTTTATTAAAGTCGATACATTCAGAAATGGTTATTGGTTACTTTCAGAATGGGAAAATTTACCTTTGTCGTTCATGTCGTGCATCAATCAATATTGTCTTTAATTAAATATTATATATCAATATAAATATTAAACTAAGTTACACTTTCAATAAAAAACACGTAAAAATGACTATAATAATGAATAGTTAATTTATTGTTTGATTTAGATTACGCTTCGGAAGTTTCCGGGAATAAATCTACTATAAATTATTTTTATAATTTTCTTTCAATTAAGTTATATAAACGAGAATTTTATCTAGGTGGTTGATTTTAAATTGTTGTAGGTACTTGTATATACTATAAAAGTATAAGTTTTGAATGTATTTTCTGCTATAATAATAAATATGTTCTAAATCAATGATTATTGTTAGTTAATTACTTTAGTTGTCATTTAAAATGTTGCAGAAATATTTTTAGATTAATCATCAATTACATAATTTAATATTTAATACGCAGCACATAGATAATTTAACTATAATGTTGTGTGTAAACATTGCAAATAAATAAATAAACTTAAATTTTCCTTCTTTCTTGGTATGTAGAAACGAACGCAAGTTACGTGCCAATAGTTTTGTCGACCAAAACTCAACGAATCATTTCGAGCCACTACATTAGACACATACAATTATCTCCAACAAGTATTTATTTAACAATTTTATTTTTCACACCGCGAATATATAATTGAAATGGTAGGTGGGCTGAGTTGAGAAAGCGTTACAGAATTAATTGCGTTCGCGCAGATCGGCGCAATGCTTGAAGATCGGCTTAATGTCAGAGTAATTGTAGTATTGTGATCGACAATATGGATCTGTGATGAGGATGTATTTATGTTTGATGTAATGTAGGTTGTAGAAATAGTACAGTTGTGTACTAGTGTATTATTGGTTGGAAATCTTTTCAGGGTTTAATTTTTTCTTAGTTACTTCGAAGAGATCTTATGGAATAGTTAAGGAGATGTGTAAAGTATTAAATGACACAAATATTACATGATACAGTTCATTTAGGTAGCAATGATACTTTACTATACCAAAGAGATATTTATTTATTTATGTTTATTTAGGGGGCTTACAGCTGCTTACATCTATATATAATCATCATAGTGTGGCTTGTCGTGTTAAGCACGCCTCAAATCAAAACTATTGTTTACTTGATTTATTTATTTGTATTTTTATTATTTGTTTTCTCTAAAGTTTATGAAAAAGCCCGTTAGGATAAGATTTTATATTCTTTATTATAGATATTATAACTATTCAAATAAAATTAAACCAAATTCATTAATTTATACACAGGTCATAAATTTGTTACAATATTGGTTTGTGAGTTCATGTTATCTGCCCCAAGGCATAAAAACATTCCCAATAGTTTAATTTATATTGTCTGACGATAGTGTATAATTTTTAATAGCGAAGCAAAATTCAGCTTACGAAAAAACAGTTTAAACATTAATTTAATAAAAAAATATTTTTCAGTTTACTAATATTAAGAGACCCTAAAATCTCTGTTTTTGGTATTACACGAAACTTGACTTTGAATCTGTTTTAGAAAATAATAATGAAGACCCACAATTATCAAGAGAAAGTGTTTTGATAATAAATCATCATACAAAAATGTGGGCAATGTTTATTATGAAGCAAAAAAAATATATATATACGTATAAATAAAATTTTATGATCTTAAGGTTCGTAAAAAGAAAACTTATTAACATGTGTTTAATCATTATTAATCGTATTTAACCTTACTCTTAGCTTAGTTGTCAAATACGATTTATTATTATTTTGAATACATTTGCATTTATTTCATCAATTTTTATTTTCGTTTGCAATGTTTCTTTTCTTAAATATTCGCAAATTCTATTAAAACAAGTGGAAAGTTATTTGTTTAATCTCACTTAATTGCATTCGTTTATTCTCTAGTTACTACTTCCATTAAAATTATATTTTTTTTAAACTTAAACTTGATAATCTACGTAATGCTAAATGCAAACACTTAAAAAACTAAAGTGCAGCTTTAGTAGTAAACAGTAGATTTATACGGAAGCCTCCTACGCACGATTTGTAAAAACATAATTACATAGTACAAAGAAAGTATCGGTAAGTGGGTAACAGATGCTCTTCAGTCGGTTTGAGGTGAGGCTACGGACATAAGCGGCGCGGGAAGCGTTTTTGTAGAGCGATTTTCCAGTGGTGGGAAAAGACTTCAACGCGCGCACGTAGAAGTTGGTCTTAATTGGAAATGTTTTCATAACTTTCGTTAAAAATATTTAATATTTGCTAACATTTTTATAGTTATTTGTATTATTTAAAGGTATTTTAAGTCTTACATGCATTTATTATTTGTTGAGCCCGTGTCATAAAGTTAATTCATTAAAAATACACGTAATGTGAAAAATAATACAAATAAAACGTCTGAACTACAAAACTAGCACTTTAAAACCGCTTCAGCTATCGCTCAGCTCAACTCAATAACCTCACCTTTACTAAAAGTAGTGCTTTACGATTGCCAGTAACGTTCTTAGTCGTGTGAGATGCAACTCAGCGCGTGCCAGTAACGCGAGCATGCGCGCGAGTCGATTCCGCGACGGTTTCCAAAAACGGCCATTTTGAAAACACAAAGCCGCCATATTTGAAAAAAAAACCACTCGTGCATACTCGGCTATAGTCGGAACCAATCGTGTTGATCCTTATGTTATTGTTTCCCGATTTTCGGATAGTGTACTCTGTGAAAATCTGTGAAAACTTTACGCTGGAGAACTCTTTGGACATCGTAAATGTGATGGTTTCTTTTTTATTCTTTTCGGTATTTTGCGCGGGATTAGTTTGACGTTAGCGGGAAAATATGACAGTTGTAAAGTTTAGAGTTTTAATCGCAGTTGTCACTCTAATTCTAGTTGTTTGGGTCGATAAAAAATAATAATAATTGTGCAACCTTCGTTACTTTCATATTTTTTTGTTTTTTTTAAATGTTTTAATCAAAGCAAATTTTATTTGGTCTAGTTTTACTACGGTACGGTATTCTATAACTTTTTTCTATATTACCTTTGATTTGGTCAAGTTTATTGCAAAATCCTTGCATTTCGGGGTAGTCTTTATGGTTTAAAATCATCTCGTTTAATAATTATTTTTTCTTTGAAGAATAGCTTTGCAAATCAAAAATTTATCAATTGGTTTAGCGATAACATTTTTAACTTTAATCAAGGCGAATTAATTATATATATTTAAAGCAAAATCACAAATACATAGCTTAGTTTAATGTATCTAAAGCTATCAAACTACCGTTTCATAATGTACTTAATAAAAATAACACTTTTAATAAATTGCTCTTTTTCGAACATTTTATTTCTACTTGTAATTAAATGACTAGTCTAGTTCGACAAAGTCAAACCTCAGTAAAGGTACGTAATTCATCTTTTTAGACACAACTACCTACTAAGGTCGGGTTTTAAAAAAATCTTAAAGAACACTTAGGAATACTTTTCATGACTATTACTCAGTCTGGAGATTTATTTATTTATTTAACAATCATGTAATTCTGCGATAATAAAACGATTAAGTATTTGAAGACTCTAACTACGTTTCCCTATAAATACATAACATTTTAGTTGATGACCTAACGTTTTGTCTGCATTTTGTAACAGTTTAAATCATTCGCAACCAACAAACTCGATCGCAAAATTAAAAAATGTAATAAACGGCGCCTGCATAATTTGAATAATTATCACCTTTCTATCCTACTATAAAATTCGGCTTACTAATCGTTATACTTTCGCCTCTTAACATTTTAATTAAATTAAAATAAACATCGTAAAATATTGCAATAAAAGAGTGCATCTTAAATCCATCAAGATTAACACGCGACGTTATTTACATGCCTGTGTTAAACTTAACTGCGTTAATCAATTGTTTTTCTTAACGATTTTAACGTCGCAGCTAAAGTATTTTTTGCTTGTTATGTGTAATTAGGAAATTTTCTTAAGTAATAAATTTAACCTGCTTAGAATTTATTGGTGTTAAATAAACTTTGGCAATTATGTCGTATGATAGAGCAATCAGTGGACTAGTTATGTGTGTAATTACTTTATATTATTACTGTTAGTTGCCTCAATATGAAAAGCATAGAATTTGTATTAGGAGGTTTATGAACTAACTTTGTAAGTTACTTAATAGTGGCCTTGAAAGGTATGTTTTAAGTATACATTCTTTAACTGTAAACAAATAAGAAAATAACCAATCAACAATGGTCTAACTTCAACTTCAAAAAGTAAGGGCGTTTTATTTTGAACTCATTTTGGTCCTAGGTCCAATATATTTTGTCGCAATTCCTAACGCACAGAAAACCGAAAGTAGGGACGATGTTCCTGCGTTTCGTTCAGTGAGTGCGATATCCGGTGCCCAATTTTCTCAAAGGCTCAGCAACACACCCGCAACACCCACAGTGTTGCGGTGATCACTTACCATCAGGTAATCCGCATGCTCGTTTGCTTTGCTATATTATATATTTAAAAAAAACTAACGAAAGCTGTCACATAAAATTCGCAGAGACAAAATATGTTTCAAGTAGATTGTTATAAATTGCGTTTGTGAATATGGGGTTAATACTTGTCTTATAACAAAGTAAAAAAATACTTTGAAAGAAAGCAATCCTCAAAAATCTTTTCGCTTCACTAAATATCAATAATTTCATACAAACATCCATTGTAATGCTAGGCTCCATTTATCTCAAGCTATTTATTTGCTGAAATCTGAAATCAGCTGTCAATTCGGAACAATCTCAATCGGTGGATTGGACAAGATTCGTGCAATTACTGATGTTAATTCGTTATTGCTTTGAAATTGAAGAACATGACAACGAAAACAAATGAAAGATAATGAAAATTGCCTGATGTTTGGATGTAATGTTGGGGAGAATTGCGGTTAACTTGATGTATATTTTGAAAACCCTAAAAATTGTACTGAGAAACTTAAATTTAATATGTATCAATGCAAAACTTTGAATGTATTAAAGTATAAAATTTTAAATTCATTACGATTTAATTTTTTTTACAATTATTTTTTTATTAAAAACTATTTTGAGTTGGAAATTAATAATGGATTTGTGATAAGTAAAATTTTAATTACCTGACCTAAAACTCGCTTACATTTTGTTTGGAATCCGGTTACCGTAGTAAACTAGACCTTGTAAACGACTTCCTTCACAAACATTCTTTTATCAATTTGAATAAAAACATGCTATTGTTTTTGCTTATTTATTTTAAGAATTTCCACGGTTATTTCCCGCATTGGAAGTCATAGTATTGTATTTTACTCCACATAATTAAAAGTAAACAAACAAACAAAAATACGAATAGTAAATTTGACATCGGTTGTTACATTTATTTTCAGTTGTTAACTTTTTGAAAGAAAAGCTATCCAAATTTATGTATCCTGATCTACAATCTTAAATTGCACTCAACTTCTTCGAATAAAACCAAACAGTGATTTAAAAGTGTGTCAGTGTCAAAATTGAAGTAAAAAACAAAATGGCGACCTGTCCCCGAGCCCCTAGAGAGCGCCCTCTGCGGTCATCTTCAACAAGACTGAAATATTCCAAAACTATTCCTACCAGTACTATAAGGTAAGATTTATTATAATAAGGTTATTATTGTCAAATGTAGCACGAATAAAACTGCGTAAATATTTACATTAAATAAGACTTATCAAGTTTCGTTGGTAAAAAAGGGGTTTGAAAAGAAACGCTTAGCAAAATTTAAACTCATTATTGTAAGTACTAATGTCGATTTTATTATTGTGTACCCCTAAAATCTTAATAAAACATTAAGTGAGTCTATACCCCTTCATTTTATTATGAACATCTTGATAACTCTTTGATAGTACTCCATTACGTTTAAGTGCGTATATTTCAGGTGTAATTTTCCTGTCACAATCTATTCGCTTTCTCGTTCCAATAGTATATTATGGAAAATGGAAGACTAATAATAAATAAATAATTTGACATTTGACGGACGTGGTAATAAATATATCGTGATTAATTTACTGTATGAGATTCAACATATTTGATTACATATAGTATTTTCAAATTATTGGTTGAACAAACTTTAACAAGAAAATACTTTAAAGCAATCCTTAAAAAAACATTGTGCTAAAAATGTTTAAAAAAATTACTAGTTTTTTTTACGCGCGAAACGTCATAATGTGGTTGCTGTCAACACATTTTTCAGTTATTTTGCCAGCATGCAACGTATCTTCTCTTCTATAAAATTTAAATACAAATCGATATTCGAACACGCCACTCTGGGTGGTTCACGCGAATGCACCGAAAAAACAAAAGAAGAACGCATCAGACCAAAGCGTCTGTGTTTCAGAACGGAACAAATGCATCTTAGTGCACCGTTGGATAGCGTGAATTAAACATTTTTATATATGGCAATCGCCACGCCACCTTGTTTTTCTAAATGGCAACTGACGCGCGCATTCCGTAAGCGGTGGTGCTCGTGAGATACGGTTTTTCTGACGTATGAGTGATTGAACAGGCGGTTTTTGAGCGCGTTCGTAACTAGAAACGTGGAATGAAAGCAGGTTTTTCTTTTCAGTAGTTTTTGTCAGTTGCTTAACAGATCAGTTGCTGGATATGTTAAGTTGGGAAATAAACCTTATGATAGGCAGAAAATGACGGTGGACTTAAGTCTAATTAAGATTCAAGTCCATTAGATACTGGATTTCATTATTTCATGTTCGTAGTAAAACTATTTCATTTCAATCTAAAATATTATAAATATTGGAAATACCGCAAAAAGAACTGTTTTTGACAATATACCTAGCAACCACTATGTCAATTGCAATGTACTCTTAAAGTATACGTTATGACAACGAAACGTGAAAAACAAATTATAAATTGTTAGTAATAATTGTAACAAAATACTAACAATTCCATTAATTTAACTAACACCTGTCCATTACGACAACACTTTGTAAAAACTAAGTTTGATGTAGGCAGCTCAATCGTGTCTAGTATTAGTTTTGTAATATTATAATTATTAGTTGCTACACATACATTAAAAAGTAAATGCGGTAGCAAATAACTCGGTCAGTAAGCGTGCACATCAATTTAGTGAACATACATTAATTTCGAAAGAAAGTAAAAACTCTACTGTAGGTACGTTCCTACATAACTATAGTATTTCTACACGTAAGAATAAAATATTTACTTGTTTTTTATGCGCATATAATGAATGTATAACTTTAATATGTAAAAATGTACGTAGGTACACGCTTCAAGGCAAATATGCATCCGGTAGAAGATACAAAATGTATTGTTAAAAAAAGAAAAAAAAAGTTTGCTTATTTTACGCATTTACGACCTTTTGTGTCAGATATTAATGGTTGGAAATTATCAAGTAATAACTAGGTATTCGTAGTTTTATTATAATGAGTTTCAATAAACAATAATAACCACTAATTATGTTTACTATTAAATAGCCTATCCATTCCACTCACTCGTTCGCGTCATTACAATACTTTGTTTTTTATAGCGCCATCTATCGACGGATGGAGACAATGGGAAAATGCGCGGGAAAATATCCGTCAGACATTGTTGTTGGCGGGAATTTCTCCGTGAAAAAGTTGCGATTGGTTAGTGACCTTGATGGATGAAAGAGGTTTTTTAATGCAAAAAGTGAAGTTGCGTTTTACAAAGATGTCTGCCAAGTCTGTTTAATATGTTGGGGCTTCACTTCATTTGATTATTTTAAGATTTTGTAGGTATTGTTTTATTATATAGCAAATTAGTTGAGTTTTTATGATAAAGTATACGTGAAATTACTAAAGAAGTAAACCTGTGCGTGGTAACAAAAAAAAGTATTTTAAAACACCTCAAAACTTACATACATTTTTGTCTAAAAAACTGGTTTATAATAGTATTTTTTCCACATTCTAGTTTCTTATAAAGTGCCATTTATGTAGATAGTTACACATACGGGCAGCGAAAGTTTGTATTAAAATTGACATATCACGCTGTTAGCGACGGATCGCGTAATGATCGCGGGCGAAGCGAAGCGTGCTTAGTAAAGTTCTAGAAATTTTATAATACTTACTTATTTTAAGATAATTACGTTTATTAGTATTCAAATTTTGTAGGAACAAAGTTTAGTCTTTAGATTCATTAAGAAGCTAAAGGATCATTGTGTTTATTAGGTATTTGAATATGTTTGGTACCGTAAGGTGCAGCTAATTGGCTGAATTGATAAGTATTGGCTATTAAGAAGTTAAAAAAAAACACTTTTGCTTTGCATTATCCAATTCAATGTGAATTTTAAACCGTTTTGCAAAATCAAGAAAACTATGATTTATGTATTAAAATAGTAGATGTAGTGCGACAAAAATACTTGTATTTGAAAATAGCCTCAGGGTGCGGTACCGACATGTACTTAGAAGTCGAAAATCTGATCAACAATAGCAATATTATCCACTAACGATATTGAAAACAAAAAATATATAATGCCCGGATAAAATACCAAACATAGAACAATGGCATCGCGGTCATTTAACCAAACAAGTGCCGTGTCAATAAACTTCGATTATGAAAAACGTGTGCTAAGCCTTAACCGGATCACTTTCGCTTCACTTTTCCAATGTGAAAATAGCCTTAAGCTCGGCAGTATCAACCAACGCACTGGCTGGCGCGCGCGCTTCGATATTCAAACTTTCGATTTTTAAAAAGTTCCACTCTAAAAACAACGCATGGTTTTTTGTTTGAGACTCAGTGGCTCTGTAGTCAAAGTCTTTGCAATAAAAAAAACACTTGGTTTATTCGAAATTTGAAATATAATTTCGAATAAAATCGGCCTTATTTCTGTGAAGTGTTGTGATATAATAATCTTTGATTGATTCTAAAACAAAAATGATGATTATTGCAATATTTCTCGTTCATTTTTAAGCGTTTTTTCGTATATTCTTCAAGTTTATTGATTGGAAAGATAAGAAAATGACGCTGACGAATAATAGTTCGTATAGTCGGGTGACTAACAAGCTGTTTGGAAAGAAAAAGAAGAATAAGCGATTTTCTAAATCCAAATCTGGTACTTTCAATGGACGTGAGCGGTGAGTACTTGTTTATTAAAAAAAATATTGCTTGTTAATTAATATTTACAACTAATTACACACAAAATTTTAAAAGCCCTTTCTCCTTCAAAAAGCCAGACGCCGAATTTAATTTGAGAATTTAAATGAAACCGTAAAATATCATATTAAACTGTACATTATAGGTTTTTGTTCTATTTAAAACATCGTTAACCAAATGGCGAGCTAGCTTTACAATACACCAGAAATACATAAATACATACAATTTCAGAATTTTCATTTTTCCAATGATATTGCTTTTTCCTAATAGCGAACATGTTTTTACTACAATCTAACTTTAGTTTTCTTATGTATTACTAAAATACTAACACATAGGTACTATAGGACTGACGAAAAGTTATTATTATAGTTATGTTATTATATTATAGTTACCTTCTCACACTAGTTATGTACTTATTCCTCGTAAAAGGTAAAAAAGTAACATCGTTGAATTAATTTAACTTCAATAACTTTGTAGGTAAATTTGATTCCTTTAAACTACGATTATCCAAAAATATCTACCTCGAAATTTTCTAATAAATTATTTAGCCCATAGTTGTAGGTAACTGTAAAACTCTAGGCATGGTTTGAAAGATAACACTTAAGTTGTGCTTGAAATGAAATGAAATGAAATTACTTTATTGTATGTAAGATTAAAAACTAATCTCTTATACATTGTCAAAAGCGTAAAATCAAAAATAAAAAAAGATGTCACGGGACACCCCTTAATACGTGCTTACTACACCCCTACATGCTTGTCATGGCCAAGTCTCTTACTCAAATACATTTAATTATTATGTACTTTTATTTAAAGTTAGTTAGTATAGACTACTTTATATAGGTAAGATAAACTTTATAAATACATAAGGTGGCATATGAACTTTAGGAAGTAAAAAGGTCTCTATTGTAGCCCTAGTAGGCAAGTGGCAACTGTAACCTCAATTTTTGCAATCGGTCGAGTAATTATACAATTTCGCTCACAGTGAAGTAACATGTGTTTACTGAACATAATAATTTACACGCTTCAACAAACAGACCGTATGTAAAGTTTGACACAAATCTGCGGTGTTGTGTTGTATTAGATCATTCGTGTGATGAAATTATTTCATATAAACTATTTCTAGTTTTTACAATTATTTTTTGTAATTCATGTTGTGTTTGTAACAAGGGGTTTGCATCCATGCATGAACCGCATATTTCTAAATAGTCGACCAAAGTTTAAAAATTACATGAACTGTAGGCATGAATACCAATCAATTGTATTTTCAGCGGTGATAACATCATGAGACCCACTTATTTGTAAAACACAACAACAGTTAAATACAAGGCATTAATTCAAATAACAATAATAACGCGTAATCCAATAAGGATTTTCTAAATCTTTGTTTAATATATCACAAACACTATCAAACAAAGATACAAAGTTCCATCTTCCAAAAAAAGACCTTTTTACCCTTTCTTTATGAAAGCTGACCTTACCTTAACCTACACCAATTAAACCGACTTCCACACCAATAGTTCCCAACCTACATATATTTTACAACATAACTATACATAATAAGTTATGGCATAACATCGCATAACCTGCTGTATGGCAAGTGAAACCGTGTTAGAAATAAAAGTGAAATTTACCAGACAGATAGCTGGCCGCATCGACAAGGTTACCACGCAGCTAAAGTGAAGTTTGAAATAGCTTGAATATGTCAAATAGCTTGAAAGTTATTTGTAGAGCATAGGGATAATTTTGTTTATAAATCTTATTGATATTTCTTTACCTGGTGACAAAGAAAATCCTCAGAAAGATCACTAAAATGGAAACTTTACCGCTCAAATCATTTTTCGCTTCAATCCAAGCGTGCTACTTTCTGAGACAAAAGATATGACTTTAAGGGCCATATATCTTATTAGGAATAGTTTTAGGAACAGCCGTTTATAAATGAATAACCCAAAAAGTCAGGAGTAAATAAAAGTTAATTTATCTTAACAAAGTATTAACAGATTTTTCATATGTAAAATACGCATAAGCAACAATGCTATGAAGCTGTATGTATAAAGAAAGTAAGTTTATCTCCTTATGTAACGAATATTGACGATGACGCGAGAAATAACACGATATTCGAAGATTAAACATGAAGCCATATCGATATTGCGTCGATTTTAAACTAGAGAAAAAATACATTTATATGCGTTTTGGCACTTTTATCATAATAATATCTAAGCATATTTTTTTTAATAACGACAGAAAAATGATAAAGCGGTATAAACAATTATTTTTCTAGTCTTAATTTTGTCGTCATTTGTACTTTTAACTGTCAAGAATGAAATATTGTTTAACTGTTTCAAAACAACTAACAGTTAGGTAAATTACACGTACAACAAATTACAAATCTGTGTTAAACATAACCCTATGAATTTAAAAGGATTATTACCTAACTGACGATTAATGCTATGTAACTAATAACGTAAAACAGAAACTTAACTGACCTACTGACATCAAATTAAAAAAGATGTTAAAAAACTGTATAAGTAATTAAGTTACTTTTACGGATAGTCTAAGCTAATAGCTATGATTGCTTCCTCAATTAAAAGCTTATGATAGATGAAGCTTAAAGGTCAATTTCCCAAGTTAAAACGTGTTTGTGAAATACAAAAATTGCCCTTATTCTGAATCCGACAACTTAATTCAAGTTATTCATGTTATATGACTTGAAAGTTATGTAAGTGACTTAATACTATTGTCTTAACTTGAGAAGTCCGGTATTAACCTTTAGATGTTAGTTTAATTAACTTGATTACTTTATTTTTCTTTATACATTTGTCAAGAAGTAGACAGGTTATCAGATAGTAAATTGTGGTCAATTTTGATCAATAATGCGTTGATTTGTAGGTTAGAAATGTTATTGTGTGAGTTGAGTAAGGAATTGTATTAAAATATGATGTAATTAAACTACTTGGATAATGCTATAAGCACCATCTTTTTGCTGTCGATATCTGCAAGAAGTGGAATGACTTTATTTTTTGTGTACTATCTTATTATTACATTTATGCATGTGTAGATTTTGTACTTATCGACCTCTGTGGCACAGCGGTATCATAGGTATACCGGTCTGTGGGGGTGTCCTCTAACTTGAATATCAATACCTTTGAAAGGTATCGGTGTTGGGACTCTTGAACGAAATCGGTTTTCGAGTCACAATCGCGTAAAATATTGAATGAAATTGCTAAATGATGTTGCTGCGTTTAGTAGTCAGTTTAGTATTAGTTACGTGACAACCCCTCTGGTTAGCTTAAGATCCCGGATTTCTGGGTCGGGGTCAATTAAATAAATATGTCCTCACAAAATATATTATGTTCTTACCTAGTCCGTTGTGTGGTGCCATAACACAAGTGCTTAGGTATTGTGCTCATTTGATGTATATATTTATATACGGGGTGTAAAAAGACTGCTTCCAAAAACAAAAACTAGGCATTGCTGGAGAGTTATTCGGGTTTGAGTAAAAAAAATTTTTTATGATAAAAAAAAATTTTTGGCTCAAGAATACATGGTTTCAGGCTTTGTAAGTGGTCTTTTACACCCGTAAAATTCACTATTATTTATCTCTTCATACCTTGTCTTCAGCGCCAACACAGCGATGGACAACGACGTGACGCCGGTCTACCTCGCCGCCCAGGAGGGGCACCTCGCAGTCCTCAAATACCTGGTGCTGGAGGCGGGCGGCCGGCTGGATGCGCGCGCGCGGGATGGAATGCTGCCGATACACGCGGCCGCGCAGACGGGCTGTCTCGACTGTGTTAAATGGATGGTGAGGAGGTTGAAGGTTCAGTAAAGAGACTATAGGATTGGGGTAGTGGGTAGATAAATGTGTAGATAAATACACTGTGTTATGTTGAGGATGGAGTTTATTAGAGGTCATAAAAGGAAAAGGAAGACAGATAGTTATACATATACCTACACAATTGCTTAGAAAAAAAAATGGTTGTAAATTAGGGAAAATATACTTTTATTATAGACCGACTGTTTAAGAGACATCGCCAAAGTAATTAATAGTTCTTCTGTAATGAAAGGTCATTTGCAAAATTCTCTAGTTTATTTTGAAAAGAAACGCCTTTTAGACTACTGAATTTAGATTAGATACCCAAGTTCTCTAACACGACCCCTACAGTACGCTAAAACAAAACTACCCCCAACATCCCCCTAAACCTACCACTACACCTTCAAGGTGGTGGACCGCGGCGTGGACCCGAACGCCCGCGACGGCGACGGCGCCACGCCGCTGCACTTCGCTGCTTCCCGAGGACACCTCACCACCGTGCGCTGGCTGCTGCGGCACGGGGCGCGGCTGCACCTGGACCGCCACGGGAAGAGCCCCATCAACGACGCCGCCGAGAACCACCACCTGGAGGTAGGACTATGTTTATATGGTTAATTGAGTTTAAAGTTTTTTTAGGAGGTAGTGGGTAGTTGTCAAAAGTAAAAATTTAAAGGTACGATTTTTTTATAAGGAACTTTATAGGACCTTATAGGTATCGAAGTTGGCAACACTTATTAAAATGAGCTAATTATCAGTTTATAAAGAAGATTGACATAACTTTGTGATAAATTACTTTTCACGCCATCTAGCGAAGAACACGCGAACAAATTGATCGATAGATCCTAAGTAGGTTTCTATTTACGCTCGCTAGAACAACTGGGTATCGCTATATACATCGCTATATACATTCAAATGCATAAGTTTTTATTCTCATAATATTACAAAACTACGTCACCCATCAAACTCACGTTTCAAAAATCGTTAAAAAGTTACGCATGTTACGGCATAGTTAAAGAAGTCATCGCTGGTACATGCTATAAGACAATCGTTTGAAAGTATAGATTTCACCGTGTCACAGTCGGATGCCACGCGACTATCTGCACGATGCGCGTACGCAGGTGATCTACTGATTACTACCTACGCATTGTGTTTTGTTTCCTATTGGCTGGATCGCTGCTAAATGACTTTTAGATTTGAGAGATATCGCGATTAATAAAAAATGTATTACTTTTATTGTGTGTTTATGCTTTCAATGGGGAAATGATTGAAGATACGGTGGTTTATCTGTTTACTACTTAGTTGAAGCACGACGAACTATAGCGAGTTTCTTCAAGCTAAATGAGCTAAACTAAGTCTTTAAATAAAAAAAATAGGTTTTTATCTTTCGTCTTTAAGCTTTTTAAGGCATTCGCGTTATTATCGCTCGATAAATCGCTCCTTACACCCTTATGCTACTTACACCCTTATGATGGCTGTCTGTATTAATATGGGTAAGGGAACATTATTTACTCACATTGCAAATTATCTAGATTCCTTTCATAGACACTATTATTAAAAGCGTCTACAAAACAAGCCTACAAATAAAATGCCTAAAAGATATTTGAGACAATATGTAGGTATTAAAAAAAAAGGACTACGTAGATAAAAACTCACAGCATTTTAAAAATGTCATGCATTTTACTTTACAAAACACACCGAAATCTGATACTTGTAACTTAAACAGTTAACTAGTAAAGATTTGGGTATTTTCCTAAACTTAAAAAACTATCGCTAATACTTCGCGGTGTCTGATCCATTTAATTCGCTGCTATGCGAACCCAAGAGCCCACCCACTTTCCTAACTGATGATTTACGACAATTCGATCAAAGATTCCGTCGAATCGATGCAGCTAAAAAATATTATAGGCCAATTGAAGCGTGGCAACTAATGGCCATTCGTAATTACCTAACATCCTACATTCTTTAATATGCTTCGTGGCATGAGTCTACAAGCATGAACAATAAACTGGCATACCTATGGATATTTGCATATGTTAGTTCGCGAAATTGCACAACACAACATCTAATTGCGTACGTTTTTTTTATTGAATGTGTAAAGTGGAAAATCAAAAATAAATTGAACGTTTTAGCAATTATTTTACTTAAACTTACAAAAAACCATTACGGTGAACTCTCATCAGGCAAAAAGTTGTATAATTTATGAACCAGATTTTAGTTCCGACTTTAGTCCTACTAATATTATAAATGTGAAAGTTTGTGAGGATGTATTGGATGGATGGATGGATGTTTGTTACTCTTTCACGTAAAAACTACTGGATGGATTTGGATGAAACTTTGCAGTAGGAAACCGACTTCCACGCGAACGGAGTCGCGGGCGGCCACTAGTTATACATACATCAATAATCAATCCAATGAATATGTACAAAATATACCTTTTATACATTATTGTCGTGTTTTCGGGTCGGTGACATTTCGGACCAAAAAAACTCGGACACCTTCGCCAATGTATGGAAATGACACCGACCCGTGTTTTCAAACCTTACTAGCTCATGATTAGCAATGCTTAAGTACCTATCTAACTATTGAATAAAATACAACAATGCATGAACGGGTGAATGTATCGCAATTTGTCATAGGTGCAAAGGTCAAATTAGTTCGATTTTAGATACGGTCAGAGTAATTTTGTATGGTTCTTTATATCGACCATTGACTGAGCAAAATATTGCTTTTACACGAGTCAAACTATTTCGTAAATGTTGTGTTGATTTCAATATTACAATAATGTGCCTTAGCCTTGTATAAATATATTTGAAGGTATTTTTAATTGTTTTAAAGATTAAGTAACTTCCATATGACTTTTCTATTTTGAAGTTTTTTTTACCTTCCACGTTAGTTCTGTTTTGTTAAGCAGAAACATTTTCCCTGCACCTGTAATAATAAAACCACAAAGTGACTCCTATAACTTACTATTCCTATTTTTTTCCAGTGTCTAAACGTACTAGTAGCGGCGGGGGCGGCGGGCGCGGACAACAAACAACTATCTTCGTACAAGGCGGTCCACAGCTGCGCATGCACTCCTGGAGAGGCCAGGGTGAGTACCATGTGCTGCCCTCGGCCACAGAGGCCAACGAGGGGTGGGCCATAGTGGCCCGGAAGAAGAGGAAGGCGCCTCAGCCTTCTTCCTCAGCGACGCAGAAGGGGCCTGCCAAAAAGGCGACCCCTACTCCGGCTCCCAAAAAGAGCCGGAAGAAAAAGAGGAAGAGTGCTTCCTCCAAAACGGCGGCGGTGGTCATCACCCTCTCACCGGAGGCCGTCTCGAAGGGCGAGACCTACGAGTCGGCGTTCATCAGAGCCCGACAGACGGTCCGCCCTTCAGAGATGGGTATTGAGAGGGTGACGTGCCGACGGACCCAAACGGGGGCTCGAATTTTCGAGTTCCCGGGGGCCGACCGGCACCAGAAGGCCGACGCCTTTGCCGCCAAGATGGCGGAGGCCATCGCCGATGTGGCCAAGGTGGCGCGGCCGGTCAAGACCTCGTCCCTGATAGTGTCGGAGTTGGACGACTCCGTCACTAAGGGCGAGGTAGCCGCTGCCGTGGCGGCGGCCGGGGGGTGCGATGTCGAGGTCGTGAAGGCCGGGGAAATCCGGCAGGGCAGCGGGGGCATGGGCCGCATTCGGCTTCAGTGCCCCGCCGTCGCCGCTGAGGCCGTCCTTAAAAAGGGACGGCTACTCATCGGTTTTAGTTCGGCAGTGGTCCGGGCGCTGGAGGAGCAGCCAATGCGCTGCTACCGGTGCCTCGCGCTCGGACACGCCCGGCCGTATTGTCCCTCACCGGTGGACAGGTCGGATCTGTGCTTCCGGTGTGGCCAGGCTGGCCATCGGCAGGCCACCTGCACCGGGAGTCCCCACTGCGCTGTATGCGCAGCGAGTGGGAGGCCGACGGGCCACGTAATGGGGGGGGCTAAATGCAGCCCTCCCGCCAGGAGGGGAAAAGAGCAGGCCACCGCACGGCCCGCCCTTTCAGGTGCCCAGGTTTCCCCGGTCACCGTTGATGGAACGATGTCCGAGTAATGCCCAGTCTCGGACATCGAACCATTATGCAGGTTAACCTCAACCACTGTCAGGCGGCACAGGACCTAATGGTCCAAGTGCTAGCCGAGTGGTCGGGGGACCTTGCCGTGGTCGCCGAGCCGTTCAACTTCCCAGCCTCCTGGCTGCGGGACACGGACGGTACGGTGGCCATCGTGCCGCGGCCTTCCACGGACTCCCCGCCCCTCTCGCTCATAGAGAGGGGCCATGGATACGTGGCCGCCGCGTGGGGGGATGCCGCCCTGGTGGGCGTCTACTTCCCCCCAAAGCGTCCGGTCGTGGAGCTGGAGAACTATCTCCAGACTCTCACGGCGGCGCTTGCACGGCTGGGGAGGAGTAAGGTCGCGGTTCTGGGCGACCTGAACGCCAGGTCCGTGGTCTGGGGAGACCACATCGACCATCCCCTGGGCCGCTGTCTTGCGGCCTGGGCGGCGTCCACTGGGTTGGTGCTCCTCAACCGGGGAACAGTGCGCACGTGCGTGCGCCACAACGGGAGCTCGGTGCCGGACGTCTCGTTCGCCACTGCAGCCCTGGCCGCGCTCGCGCGCCGGTGGGAGGTGGACGTGAGGGAGAACCTATCCGATCACAGGTATATTCGGATAGAGTTCTCCACTCAGTGTCCACCAGTTGGGGGGGAGCGGGAAGGAAGAAGGTCCTTGGCCTGGGCCCTGATGCGGCTGGACCGTGTCGCGGCCACGGAGGCGGCTTTCGTCCAGGACTGGTTTGCTCCGTCAACCAGTCCGGACGTCGACGAGGCCGCCCTCCAACTGAGGGAGGCAATGACCGAGGTGTGCGACTCCAGTATGCCTCGGTCGAGACGGCCGCCGCCCAAGCGCGCGGTCTACTGGTGGTCGGTGGAACTCGCCGGCCTCCGGGACGACTGCGGCGCCGCGAGGAGGGCTTTCCAGCGGGCCCGCCGCCGCGCCAACCGTGATGCCGCCAACGAGGACCGCCTCTATGCCTCCTACGTGGAGGCCCGGCGTGTCCTCAAGGTGGCAATCCGGGAGGCCAAAAAGGCGGCGCGGCTGGAGATGCTGGCGGGGTTGGATGCCGACCCTTGGGGGAGGCCGTATCGGGCGGCGCGCAATCAGCTGCGTCCGATCGGCCCCCCCGTAGTCGAGGCCCTCCAGCCGGCCTTGCTGGAGGAGGTGGTCCGGGGTCTCTTCCCGGACCGCTCGCCGGACTTCGTCCCTCCCCGGATGGCCCCGCTCCCGCGAATGGGTCCTCCGGCCGACGCCGGGATTCCCCCGGTGTCGGAGACGGAGTTTGCCTCGGCGGCGGCTCGCCTCCGGGGCAAGAAGACGGCGCCGGGGCCAGACGGCGTGCCGGCACGGGTGGTGGCGATAGCCACCGCCCAAATGGAGCGACGTTTTCGGGACCTCTTCGACCGCTGCTTTGCGTCGGGGAGGTTCCCGAAGGTGTGGAAGGAGGGGGTTCTGTGCCTCCTCCGGAAGGTGGGTCGGCCGGAGGATTCGCCCTCCGGCTATCGGCCGATCGTCCTCCTGGACGATGCGGCCAAGCTCCTTGAGAGCGTGATCGCGGCACGCCTCAAGGAGCACCTGGGGGGGACCGGCCCCGACTTGTCCGAGGCCCAGTACGGGTTTCGGACGGGCCGGTCCACGGTGGATGCGCTTCTGGAGGTGAAGCGCATCACCCAGGAGGGGGCGAGGGCGGGGGGAGGGGTGATGGCGGTGTCTTTTGACATTAAAAATGCCTTCAACTCCATCCCCCACGCCACAATATTGGAGGCGCTCCGGTATCACGGAGTGCCTCCATATCTGAGGGTCCTGCTGACGGACTACCTCCAAGGCCGGGAGGTACTGTTCGTCGGCAGGGACGGCCGCATGAGGCGGCGGCCGGTGGAGTCGGGCGTTCCGCAGGGGTCGGTCCTAGGACCACTCCTGTGGAACATAGGCTACGACTGGCTCCTCCGGGGCGCCCTCCCCGATGGCGTTGGTGTCGTCTATGCGGACGACACCCTCGTCACGGCGCGGGGGCGCAACTTCGGGGAGGCGGCCGACCGGGCGTCGGTGGGGGGAACCCTGGTCGCCCGACGTATCGGGCGGCTGGGGCTGGAAGTGGCGCTCCCCAAAACCGAGGCCATATACTTCCATGGGCCTCGAGGGGAGCCGCCGCCGGACGCCCACGTCGTGGTGGCCGGCAGGAGGGTGGAGGTGCAGGCCCAGATAAAATATCTGGGCCTCACCATTTCATGCCGGTGGAAGTTCGCGGAGCACTTCCGCCTGCTCCGCGAACGCCTCCTAAAGTCGGCGAGGAGCCTTAGTTGGCTCCTCCCGAACATCGGGGGGCCTGCTGTGGCATGCCGGCGCCTTTATGCCGGCGTGCTACGCAGCATGGCCCTTTACGGTGCGCCCGTGTGGGCGCACGATCTGGTGGCGACTAACCGTGCCCTACTGCGTAAGCCCCAACGCGCCATCGCACAGCGAATGGCGCGGGCTTACGGCACGGTTAGTCACGGGGCGGCATGTGCCATGGCGGGCACTCCGCCATGGTACTTTGAGGCCGAGGTGCTGGCCGCCGTCTACCACTGGACGGCGGACAAGCGGGCTCAGGGGGAGCCCGCAGCACCGGAAGAGAGGGTCGCCGTCTGGCGAAGGGCCCGCGAGGTCATGTTCCGCCGGTGGACGGCGGAGATGGCCAACGCGGACGACGGGCGGTGGACCCTGGACGCCGTCGGTCCAGTCATTGAGGGATGGATCGACAGGAGGCATGGGTTCCTTACCTACCGTCTGGCGCAGGTCTTGTCCGGGCATGGCAGCTTTGGGCATTTCCTGTGCCGGATCCAAAGGGAGGAATCCACGGCGTGCCACCACTGTGGCGCGCCGGACGACACAGCGTGGCACACCCTGGCCGAATGTCCGGCCTGGGATGTGCCACGTCGTCGCCTCCAGGCGTCCGCTGGCCCGGACCTCTCGCTGCCCGGCTTGGTGTACGCCATGCTGGGCTCCGAGGCGGTCTGGGTCGCGGTGGCCTCTTTCTGCGAGGACGTCATGTCGCAGAAGGAGGCTGCGGAGCGGGTGCGTGAGAACGATCCTCTCGCGCCCCCGCACCGCAGACGTCGAAGGGGCCGGACGAGGCGCGATCGCGCCCAAGTCCAGCCTGGTGGTGGCCAGTGGGCGGGGGACGTGGGAATCCACCTGCCCGCATTGCACGGTCCACCACCGTCGACGGGTGGGAACAATCGGGCGCTCCCGGTCGTTCCCACAGGCCCCCCTTCACCGCGGGGGGGGTCAAAATGGGCCCGTCGTGCAGTAGACGGGCCCATCGCCGGTGAAGTCGTGGCGTAGGGCCGCCGGTCCGGGCCCCACGGCTTCACCACCAAGGCGAAGACGGAGCGCCGCGGTGTTTTAGTGGGTAGTCCCCTGGGCGACGTGTCAGTTGCTCAGGCGGGAGTCCCACACACGCCCCCCGCCACCCAGGTGGGGGGTACGGTGCGTAAATGCATTTCACCGCGAGAACAAAAAAAAAAAAAAAAAGGGTGAGTACCATGCGAATATAAATCTTGTGAGTTGAGAATAAGGTACGAAATAGATGAAAAATTACGGGCTTTTAAGGCGTTTAATGGTTCCGCCTGCACTCTTGGAGAAGCCAGGGTGAGTGCCATACCATTAGAGACCTTGGCAGTTGTAAATGAAGTACATAATAGATGAAAAAAACTTTAGCAAAATACTTTTTGCAAATGAGGTGCAAAATAGAGAGAAAAAATATCGAATATGGTGTTGCAACGATATTAGCAATGCACAGACATTTAAATTGCTCACTACTTACTTATTTACAATGCTTTCTCTTTTTTGGTCTTAACATTAAACGTTCAAGCCAAACCGACTAAAGTTCTGCCATTCTCACTCTCATTTAAAACTAAAAGTCCCAACTTTATTTAAATTCTAACCTCACTTCAACCAATACCATATAACACAAAAAACCGACTTTTTATAAGGCGTGAATAAACTATTCCAACCTATCACCAACCAGCCGATAAATGCCAATCAGACTCTAGACTATTCTCACACAAATTTTCTTTGATCGTGTTTACTTGTGAAGTGTCTTATCTTCAACCCCTCTAGATAAAATTATGGTAGCCCCACCCTCAGCGCAAAAACTCTGACACTAGATGAATATGTGCTGCAAAGTGCATACTCATCACACGAAGAAGAAGAAGCACAATTTCTGTATAAATTTCAAAGCTTAAAACAAAAATAACACCATTCCTATCATAAGAATCAAACAATCGTCTACTATAATAGGAAGGCTAGGAATCAACTTCTAAAAGTTATTTTTCTTAATTAACCCACGATTCAACTCCCAGATCTTCTATTTAACAGAGTTAAACTTATCTATAATAATATTTTTTACGCTCAGTTAGCATTTTATAACTTTTGCCTATACTCCATGCGCTGTAGCATGCTGATTATGACCTGCCACTCCATCCTACAACGCACAAAGTGTAGATCGTCGGATCTAGACTCTTGATCACTGACGACCTCTGTGGTGCAGCGGTATATATACCGGACTGCTAAGCTGATGGTTCCGGGTTACGGAATCCTTTTTTTTCCAAAATAAAATATAGCCTATGTTACTCGTGGATAATGTAGCTTTCGAATAGTGAAAGATTTTTTTAAATCGGTCCAGTAGTTTCGGAGCCTATTCATGTCAAACAAACAAACAAACAAAAAATCAAACCTTTCCTCTTTATAATATTAGTAGGTATAGATTATTATTATAATTTCATCTTCCCCCCAGTGTGCGCTTCCCAGCTGCGTGAACGCGTCCAGCCCGCGCTCCCCGTTCTACCTGCACGGGCCGGAGCGCCGCCCCTCGCTCTCTGAGCGTCGCGGATCCCTGCCTTCTCTGGGAGGATCCTCGAGGTCAGGACCGGCTGACGGACTATACGTGAACCCCATGAGGAACGTCAGCGTGGTGCAAAACAGCTCGGGAGAAGATAGTTCAGGTGAGATTCTACAGCGATGTGGTCCAGAAGGTCTGCTATCATTTAGAAGAAACCTTCCGCATTGCTAAAAGCCCAGTCTTCGTTCTCCATTCTTCCTGAACGTCGCCCCTCGCTGTCTGAGCGTCGAGGATCCCTTCCTTCATTAGGAGGATCCTCGAGGTCGGGACCGGCCGATGGACTGTACGTGAACCCCATGAGGAACGTCAGCGTGGTGCAAAACAGCTCGGGAGAAGATAGTTCAGGTGAGATTCTACAGCGATGTGGTCCAGAAGGTCTGCTATCATTTAGAAGAAACCTTCCGCATTGCTAAAAGCCCAGTCTTCGTTCTCCATTCTTCCTGAACGTCGCCCCTCGCTGTCTGAGCGTCGAGGATCCCTTCCTTCATTAGGAGGATCCTCGAGGTCGGGACCGGCCGATGGACTATACGTGAACCCCATGAGGAACGTCAGCGTGGTGCAAAACAGCTCGGGAGAAGATAGTTCAGGTGAGATTCTACAGCGATGTGGTCCAGAAGGTCTGCTATCATTTAGAAGAAACCTTCCGCATTGCTAAAAGCCCAGTCTTCGTTCTCCATTCTTCCTGAACGTGGCCCCTATCTCTCTGAACGTCGAGGTTCCCTTCCCTCTCTGGGAGGATCCTCAAGGTCGGGACCGGCTGATGGACTATACGTGAACCCCATGAGGAACGTCAGCGTGGTGCAGAATAGCTCCGGAGAAGATAGCTCAGGTGAGGGTTTATATAGATGTGGTTAAGCAGATCTGTTTTTTTCATTTTGAAGAAGGTACCCTTCCGCCTTGCAAAAGTTAATTCTTCCTGAACGCCACCCATCTCTTTCTAAGCGTCGCCTAGATCAGCACCGGTGGATGGACTGTACGTGAATCCCATTAGGAACGTCAGCGTGGTGCAGAATAGTTCCGGAGAAGATAGCTCAGGTAAAGATAACCGGGATGTGGTTCAGCAGGTCTGTTTTCAATTTGGAGTATCCACACGCCTTGCTTAAAGTCCAGTCTAAATTTTCCATTCTACCTGAACGTTGCCCCTATCGCTCTCTGAACGTCGCGGATCCCTGCCTTCATTGGGGGGATTCTCCAGGTCGGGACCGGCCGATGGACTGGTCGTGAACCCCGTGAGGAACGTCAGCGTGGTGCTTCTATTAAGGTTCAAAGTTTTGGTGAAGCAGGACAACTTGTGATCCGCTTACCGCTACGCTTCGCAATGGTGTAATAATAGACGACTTGCCCACAAAACATTGACTTTTGGCCAACGTTACAAAATTTACTTTAAAAAAATACCTGTTCAATGGTTTAAGAGGAGTTAATGGACAAACAGACACTAATAACGACTTTGCTTTATGCTGTGTAGGATGTACCTAAATTTTGTATTTTGTCCTTCAATTAAACACGTAAAGCAACCATATTGTGCTCTGCAAAAAGAGTTTTATTATAATATCGTTGTTATTTTTTTTTCACCCGTTATATTTAATATAATAACTCTGAGCATAAACAATCATTATTAGGTAATATCAACTGCCCCCCAAGTCAAGTGGCAGCAGGAACTTGCGTTAACGAGTGAATAGATTTAAAATGTATGAAACTGATAAATTGCAAGCTTGACAAAAGTGACAGTTTCATACATATTTTTTCTATTCACTCGATATCGCAAGTTTCTACTGCCACTTGACTTGGGGGGCTGACCTGCAAAAAGAGAAACGACAATTGAAGTTAATACTTTGTACATATGTTAAAGACATCCCAAATCTTATTTATCTAAAAACTTGATAGGTTCTTACATACTGAATTAGGTTTACAAAAAATCATTTTTTCGCTCTCCATAGAATGATCAAAAATAATACTTCACCGTGATTTTAAATAATGTGCGTGTTAGATGACATGGAATGGTTAACTGATATCTAGAATCTGATAACTCTTCATGAACCACATTAGAGTTTTGGTAATCAAAAGGTTAAATAAAGTAATATACGGCAATAGTAAAAAGAAACAATTCACACAAATATAAAGCCCTAAAGTAAACTAATGGGTAAATTATGGTGAACTATAACAAACTTAGATCTATAATTAAAATTACTATAGGACTTCTCCAAGCTTTAAACTGTAGCTATAAATAACAGGAAAAATAAATCTATAGAAGTGAAATGCTAGTAAAATTCAAATCATAATGTAATGTAATACTTGAACGTAGGTAACAACAATAACGAAATCACACTAGTTACGAATACCGATCACTTTGCACCTTCTCGTTAATTAAACCAAATAAAAAGCCGTGAAGTTTACCACCGCATCTAATAGGACGCGAAATGACTACCGGAAGTCAAATCCAGGAAGTGCTGTTTGTTTAGGTAACATTTCGCGCATCAATGGTCATTTGCAATCCGTCCGCGGCGGTGAGAGGTCGTGTCCGCTAATTACAGTTCTCTTTATTAGAAATCAAAAGTGAGGGAATAAAGATGAGTGTGATTAGCAACTATGCACCAGCTTTTGAAAGCTGGACTGTCAAACGGAGAGTGATGCTGTACAATATGTATGGTCTGTGTTGTTTTTAATATTTTTATTTATCTTAAAACACTTATTACTTTTTAATGTATGTTTTAATGTTTAATTCATGTGATTGTGTAGTGAAACTCATTGGATTTTGGGGGAAAAGTGTTACGTGTCCGCTTACCTAATTAATTCCTTGAATTACCATTTTGTTATCTAAAAGATTATCCATGTTGCTTCAGTGGTTATGTACATACATAATGCTGTGGTGTAATACTAGACTTTCCAGTGTCTTACGATTGTGAAATAATATTTGAATTACGCCTACAAATTTATGTAAAACAAGTAAGGAAAGATGCAAGTACCTTATTTATTGTTATGACGGTTTTCCATATTTTTGTAATAAACGTTAGCTATATTAGCTATATGCTATTAGCTATATGTATAGCAGATTAGTTTCAACAAAGAAAAATGAAGATCTGGAAACGAATTTCAATATAAATCGTAAACTCCTTTTTTTTGTTGACAAACCTGTAAAAACTGTATCAAAAGCGTGCATTTTTACAAGGCGACGCGCATTTTTTAATTGAATATATTGCGAAGATTTGATATCCTAAAATATAGGCACAGGAGATGTTCTTGATAACTTAAAATAGATTTTTATCAATAAGTCGAGCTTTGCGAGTGGTAGAGTCTAGCTTTTGGGAGTGGTAGAGTCTAGCTGTAGTTCTGTCTGCAGCGATTACTGGGCTGACTCGACCGGTGAAATACCACTGTCGCACAGAAAACCGACGTGAAGTAGGGACGATGTTCCTGCGTTTCGTTCGGTGAGTGCGGTATCCGATGCCCAATTTTGTCAAAGGCTCAGCAACACACCCCAACACCCACAGTGTTGCGGGTAGTCATGGGCGACGGTGATCACTTACCATCAGGTGACCCGCATACTCGTTTGCTGCCTATATTACATAAAAAAAGCGTTAGAAAGGTGCAAGGTGCAATTAGGTAGTGCCAACATCATGATACATCTCCCTTTAATAGTTTTTGATAGATTGAATAATAAATTAACAATTGTTATCATCCGAATATTTCATACTCGAACACAATCACATTATCTCATCACAATATAAAACACGTCATGTTATTGTATTTTTTGTTTCTATGATTCTGTTTGTTCTAATATGTTTTGTTACATTTTTAATTATTTGTTATACTGGTTTTGGGTGTGGAAGTCCTGTCCAACTTAAAAATAGAATAAAAAAAAGTTAAAAGTTTTTTTTTATAAAGTTTTAGAAAAATTAATAAAGCTGATGCGTTCAATATTAAAATATTTACAAAAGAGGATGATTAGAATAATGTGCAAGTTCTGGAGGAAGTTTAAACAGAAGTTCTTTTGTTACTCCAGCGATGTTTCTTTAGACGTGAATTATTCAGTATGTAGTGAGTATTTATTGAAAGTGTTCGTATCTTTAAAAAACAGTTTGTGTTTCTTAAAGTTATAATAAGTAAAGAAAAAATATTTTTTATTTCGGGATTCTTAAGGATATTTTCTTGGTTCTGAAAATAGTTTTGTTTGGTTGATGAGTGATCATTATTTTATGAAGCAATATAATTAGAAAGGATATCTTAAAGCTTGTGTCGCTGTTGAACATGGGCTTCTTCAATATTTTTCACTTAAATAACCACGTCTCCTAAACGTCTTTAATATTTTTACGAGTGGTAGAGTCTAGCTGTAGACTCTGTCTGCAGCGATTAGTGGGCTGACTCGACCGGTGAAATACCACCGTCGCACAGAAAACCGACGTGAAGTAGGGACGATGTGCCTGCGTTTCGTTCGGTGAGTTCGGTATCCGGTGCCCAATTTTCTCTAAGGCTCAGCAACACACCCCCAACACCCACAGTGTTGGGCGGCGGTGATCACTTACCATCAGGTGACCCGCATGCTCGTTTGCTCCCTATATCATAAAAAAAGTCCTTCCTTCCCGTATAAATTTTAAAGCCAACCCAAAATTAAACCATCGTCTATTCCTGCAAAATTTACATAGTAATTTATCTTCCCAGCATGTTCAGCGGCGGAGGACACGTCGGGCTCGGCGGGCTGGTTCCTGCACGGGTCGAGCGCGGGCGCCCCGCAGGCTCTGTACCAGCGCGTGCGCGACCTGTTCCACGCCGGCTCGCCCGGGACCAGGGCGCCCGCCGAGGGACAGGAGGCGCCCACTGTCACTGGTGAGTGTGATAGGAAGTAAGGGCTGGTTCCTGCACGGGTCGAGCGCGGGCGCCCCGCAGGCTCTGTACCAGCGCGTGCGCGACCTGTTCCACGCCGGCTCGCCCGGGACCAGGGCGCCCGCCGAGGGACAGGAGGCGCCCACTGTCACTGGTGAGTGTGATAGGAAGTAAGGGCTGGTTCCTGCACGGGTCGAGCGCGGGCGCCCCGCAGGCTCTGTACCAGCGCGTGCGCGACCTGTTCCACGCCGGCTCGCCCGGGACCAGGGCGCCCGCCGAGGGACAGGAGGCGCCTACTGTCACTGGTGAGTATGATAGGAAGTGAGGGCTGTTACTGGTGAGTATCATAGGAAGTGAGGGCTGTTACTGGTGAGTATGATAGGAAGTGAGAGCTGGTTCCTGCACGGGTCGAGCGGGGGACAGGAGGCGCCTACTGTCACTGGTGAGTATGCTGTAGGAGCATCAGGAACCACTGTTACTGGTGGGTATGGTGTAGGGGCATCAGGAACCACTCTTACTGGTGGGTATGGTACAGGAACATCAGGAACCACTCTTACTGGTGGGTATGGTACAGGAGCATCAGGTACTACTCTTACTGGTGGGTATGGTACAGGAACATCAGCAATTGGTACTGAAGTATGCTTCAGGAAGCGGCTTCAGTGGATTTTGGACTACGTCCTAGATGTGTCCTAGATACAGTCAGAAGGCACTGGTCAGTATAATACGAAACCAAGACTTCAGGTTATTAAAGACTTGAGTCTAGATATTACAGCCACCAGTGAGTTTCACTATAGGAACCATGACGTCAAAGGCTTTAAGGATAGATACAGTAATTTATATTTAGGCAGTTTCATGGATATCCTAAATTTTAGAACCATTTGACCCTGCCTCTTTGCCAATAGTGTGTCAATAATAATAGCGCCTAAAATACTAAACCTACTAAGTTACAACTCCCCACCTAACCCATATTAATTACCCAGTAAAAGCGGAGGTGCACGGGTCCACGGAGCCGTCAGTGACGGTGGAGCAGTCTGACAGTGACAGCGGCGCCGACGCCGCCCGGAGGGACCACCACTACGAGGACATATACGTGCCGCGCGAGCAGCGGAGGAGGTAATGTACCACTGAGGAGTTGGATGATAGGTTTGATGATGGATGATGATAAGGGTTTCTTTTCTAACGGCCGAAACCAATATTCTACTAACCCTTGACGCCTTGTTATTTGTGTAACTATGGTAACCATTATCCACGTTTTTGCGTCTCAATAAACTATGGTAGGTAGCTGTTGATATGGAAATGACAGAAACACGTCACAAAAAACAAAACTAGCAGTTTCCAATTAAAAAGCTTTTAACTTTGATAGAATATTGGTTTCGGCCGTAAGACTTGTATTCTATTTGTAGTTAGGTATATGCAAGACTCAACTTCCTCTCTGTTTGTCGTGGTAGTATTTATTTATTTGAAATTCTTATTTTATGTATAGGAATACAGGGCGATTTTTAAATCTTTGTTCATAATTATTTAGTAATTAGTCATTAATTATTTAGAGTGACATACTTACCGTCTACTACATTCTAATTAATTATTTTTCATACAATAGAAGTGCTATATAATACCGCCTTAATCATAGCATCCAATACAACTTCCGATCCTAACTTTCGAGTGACATTAACTAATACCGTCTTAAATAAATAAATACTCTTAAATTCTACACTTTCTGCTAATCATTCACAAGCCTATAGATACTAAAAATCCCATCTATCTGACCTGCAGACCATCTTTCAATATAGTAGATAAGGTTTTTAATATTAAAACGATCCGGAACCCATAACAACAATCGACTTTATTTATCATTGTTTTATCGAATTGATTTAAAAACACACTTATGACGGTCTCACCTTACAATAAACGTTTTTTTTTAATTATAATGCATTAACTTAATAAAACCGTAAAAAACCTCTTAAAAAGAATTTTACGAATTCAACATTGTTTTTGATTGCATAATTAAATAAGTGAAATTGGAAATCTAAGATTAATAAAAACATTCCATACTTTCTGAAGCCGACGGGATGTAAAAAAGTTTATATCTATTGTATGGGTGTCACTTCCAAACTTGAGGGTAGTCTGAACTGTGATGGTGTATATATCCGCTGTTTTTCCCCTTACATATCCTATTTATAACTCGGTACACATATCCCAGTATATCTGATGTAGGTATATCCAATATGCTGGGTGTAAAAGAACTGCTTCCGAAAACAAAAACTGGGTATTGCTGGAGGGGTACTGGTTACAAAAAAAATATTTTTATGATTAAAAAAATAAATATAAAAATTACGTAATTTTCCAAATGCAGTAATACTGTCAGATTTTGCGATGATTTCAAATTAAATTGGGTTTTAATTTAATTTGCAATGTAAATAATCGCACCTGAACCGACAGTTTATGTGTGAGCGATGATTTCCAGCGGCGAATATGACTTTTCAGTTTCAGTTCAGTTTTTCAGTTTTCTGGGTATGCTGTTAGTGAATTTAGTTACTATTGAGGCTCAAGAATACGTGGTTTCAGGCTTCGGAAGTGGTCTTTTTACACCCGTTATATCCTATGTATATCTCGACATATCCGATGTTCCATATCCCGGTATATCCGATAGGAGCAGTTCGCGGGACTCGGGCAGCCACAGCCGGCCCGGCTCTGCACTCAGACTAGAATACACCACACAGGTTCATAATGACAGGTTAGTCGGTATACCTTGATAAGTGTATAGGCTTATGACAGGTTATAGCATTAAATAGCATAGACTTGTCAAAAGAGTAATGAAGATTTGAAGAATCGCGTGATCAGAGGTTCAAAGCAGGTTTAAATACTGTAAGATGATGTAAAGCTCAATAATTCAGGAGGTTGACAAATTAGGTGGGAGAAGAGTTAAAAATGAATACTGTAACATTGTGATGGATTGAAGGATGTCTATATTTACTACAAAAATTGTTAATATCTTGTGAAAGAACCCTTAGTTAGTGCAGTTAAGCTTTGATCATAAAGTTTCATAGATGCATACAGTAATAACGAACATTTGTCTTTGTACTAGTTCCAACAAGGCGTATGAAGAGGTGGCGGCGTCTCCGGAGCAGACCAAGTCCACGATCGCAACCAAACTGGCTGCTCTCACGCATAAGGCACAGAACTTTGTAAGTTATATGTTTAATCCTAAAACTTTTTAAGGAGTAAAATGTTTAGTTCTTTTTAATTCTTCTTCTTTTTATTTCTTCGTAATTTGCTTCTTTTTAATTCTGGTAGACGAAGTCATATTCCTTAATTTTGTTTAAAAATTAACAAACATGTTGAAAGGATTTCTCAGTATAGAATTCAGCAGGCTATGCCTTTCTTGTTTTTTTAGTTGTTGACATAAGACTTTTAAACCCACTTCCGTACCAAAGTCCCTTTGGGATTTTTAAGGTCTGGTGTTGTTTCTATGAAACGTTTTTATTACTATAGTCTATATCCTAGGACGCTACTATAATCCAGCCTGCGTCAGCCTGGCTGGCCCGTCTGGTGTGTCGCCCGGCAGTAGTTCTTTAGACTTTCATATTCTAGGTCCGTGCCAGATGATATTGTAGTTCTATAGAAGTTTCCATTCTTCTTTATCGTGGTTTTCACAACCATTCATTTGGTTTACCAACTTAGCTAGTTCAGTTCCTTTACTGAATCGAAGGCATTCAGATACTATCTCTAGGCCTCCCATCGTTGTGTATCTAGAACGCGAGTCTTCAGTACTCTCTATTCTTGCATCAGAGTTCTCATCAATCATCTTTTAGTCCACCCATGTGTTTTCCACCTGTGAAACTTGCCACTTGTTGGGTCTACCAGGCCAGCCGCATCTCGTCCGGGTTGTCTTCGGGCGGTAGTTCTATAGCCCTCCATCATTCGTTCTACGATGTAGCGACTATTTCGACGACCTTTGTGGTGCAGCGGTTTATATACCGTACTGCTAAGCGGAAGGTCCCAGTTACAATTCCCGGTAGGGCCAATTTCGTAAAAATGGTTTTTCGATATTGGCTCGTGTCTGGGTGTAACTAGGTTCTCCCCTAGTCCATTGTGTGGTTCCTATAGTACAAGCTTTGCTTAGTTGAGGGCCACACAGTTGGTGTGTCAGTCTGGAGATTTATTATTATATTATTATTATTTCCTCACGTGTCTCGGTGTACCAGGCCAGCCGCATCTCGTCCGGGTTGTCCTCGGGCAGTTGTTCTATAGCCCTCCATCATTCATTCTACAATGTAGCGACTATTTCCTCTCGGTCTCCCAGGCCAGCCGCATCTCGTCCGGGTTGTCCTCGGGCGGTAGTTCTATAGCCCTCCATCATTCATTCTACGACTATTTCCTCTTGGTCTACCAGGCCAGCCGCATCTCGTCCGCGGCGGGCTCCCGGCGCCCCTCCATCTCCGAGGACGCGGCTGTGGTCCAGCCCGCGTCCGCCTCCTCCGGGGTGTCGTCGGGCGGTAGTTCTATAGCCCTCCATCATTCATTCTACGACTATTTCCTCTCGGTCTCCCAGGCTAGCCGCATCTCGTCCGCGGCGGGCTCCCGGCGCCCCTCCATCTCCGAGGACGCGGCTGTGGTCCAGCCCGCGTCCGCCTCCTCCGGGGTGTCGTCGGGCGGTAGTTCTATAGCCCTCCATCATTCATTCTACGACTATTTCCTCTTGGTCTACCAGGCCAGCCGCATCTCGTCCGCGGCGGGCTCCCGCGCCCCTCCATCTCCGAGGACGCGGCTGTGGTCCAGCCCGCGTCCGCCTCCTCCGGGGTGTCGTCGGGCGGTAGTTCTATAGCCCTCCATCATTCATTCTACGACTATTTCCTCTCGGTCTCCCAGGCCAGCCGCATCTCGTCCGCGGCGGGCTCCCGGCGCCCCTCCATCTCCGAGGACGCGGCTGTGGTCCAGCCCGCGTCCGCCTCCTCCGGGGTGTCTTCGGGCGGTAGTTCTATAGCCCTCCATCATTCATTCTACGACTATTTCCTCTTGGTCTACCAGGCCAGCCGCATCTCGTCCGCGGCGGGCTCCCGGCGCCCCTCCATCTCCGAGGACGCGGCTGTGGTCCAGCCCGCGTCCGCCTCCTCCGGGGTGACCTCGGGCGGTAGTTCTATAGCCCTCCATCATTCGTTCTACCATGTAGCGACTATTTCCTCTCGGTCTCCCAGGCCAGCCGCATCTCGTCCGCGGCGGGCTCCCGGCGCCCCTCCATCTCCGAGGATGGTCCTGTATCTGTAGTCCAGCCCGCGTCCGCCTCCTCGGGGGTGTCGTCGGGCGGCAGCTCCGGCGACGAGGCGCCCCCCCCCGCCGCCGCCGCCGCCCGCGCCCCCCGCGCCGCCCCCGCTCGCGGTGCTGGAGGAACCGGCGCTAAGGCCGAGTGAGCTGAAGGGGAGACTCGGTAAGTGTAGTTGTAGTGGTGTATGTTATGAACATGATGTTGATTTTTAGTTGATACCTTTTTATTAATTTTTTTTTAATAAAAAGGTATCAATTTTTTTTATTTAAAAGTATCGGCGTGTATGCCTTTGGCCCTAAACATTTTGTCATACCGATTTTAATAGAAAAAAAAACTATTTTTTTTTAAATGGTTTTTCATAATTATAGTCAGCCAATTAAAAAACCTTTTTTTTATTCATTTATTAAATTAAATAATTAATTAAATAAATTAAATCTCTATTACTCATACCATCTTTCAGGTTAAAAACCATTAAGGAATCACGATCTACACAACAAAGTTTTTGTCTTTAATAAAACCTCTTTTTTAGAACGTCCGGTTCGTGATGCTTTTCTTTTAAACTTTTGACCAATGAAAGTAACATGAAATATTTAGGAATGCATTTTGTAGACTTTAAAAATAATAGATTGGTTTAATTTTGTTTTTATTCATACAAAATAGTAACGAGAAAATAAACCTGTAAGCTGGGTTATAGATAAAGTAAACCATAGATATAGTTTCGAGCATACTCGCTTTAGGTCAAAAGCTGCAATGGAGTAATGCTGCTGAAAAAATATTTTCAATTCACAAAACTTACAATTTGATTTGAATTTACAGTTACAGCGCGTGTTTTGTCGTAAATTTAAGGTTTTATCGGTGTATTAGCAATGGATTTCTTCAAATAATTACTACACTTTTTAGTGAACATCATTATGAAAGGACACAATAAGTGTGATTAAAGAATTTAATTCGGAAAACCTATTCCAGTTTATAGAAACTGAATAGGTCGAATTACATAGTTCTCTATCGAGATTTTCAAACTCATTTCATTATCTACCATTTCCTACCAATTCATACAAATAATTTTCTATATAAAACCAATCAAACAGCGAAAGTCCACCATTAAAGGCAAACACAGATTTCAGATAGATCTAGAATGACTAGAGAGTTTGTGTGCAAACATACATACAAACATTACCTAGATATATGTATATTGAATGAAAGTGACTAATGACTTGCCGTTGTCTTTTGTTTGTCGTTAGAGAAATAGAATTGATAAAGTGATATAGAACCTGCTAGCTACTTTAAAATATAGTTTTTTGTATGATGTTCGTAGTTTGTAGTTTGAAAAGGATTAGAAAAAAAACTCCGGTTTAATTAGTGTAGAGTTGCTAATAGACGAGATTGAAGGTGACTATTTTTATTAATTGGTAAGTTCGTGCATAAAAGTCATACCTACTTTTGTCATTCAGAATGTTAACCCTGCCAAATATAAATACAATTTAAATATTCCAAAGCTAAATGTAATGAAATGAATCATTTGCAATAAATATTGCGGAACTTGGCATTCAAATAAAGATTGAATTAAAACAATTAGAAATTGCATTCAAAAGACGTCAACGAGTATTTAATGCACTCGAAATGCAATTAAAATCCGAAGATGACACCATATTATAATTTTCACACAAATTCTCTTTTCGGTTGTAACAATTAAATATTAATGAGGTCTGTAAAGATTTTATAATTAAGGAATGTTTTTACTTTCACCGGTTTAATGGATACTTAGTTACGTTCTGATTGTAATGTATCTGTACGTACAGACGAGATTGAAGGTGACCTGGGTACCAAGGTGTTTCATTGGTTAAATTTAACAAATAATTAATTATTTTAAAAAATATTTAATAGTTCTTTTCACTAATATCTACAACCATCTTATTTTACTTCGATGTGTGGTTTCACTCCTTTATGTAAACAGTTAATAGAATATAGCCTAGCTAATAAATAATCAAATAAATGGTTTATAAAATGAAATAGTTTTCGCGTTTGACTCACACAATCACTTTAAAAAATAAGATAATTAGTTGTAGATTCTATCAAGTTTATATCAGGAAAGTTTACAGAAAGCCATTATCCTTTCTTTAATTATTTTTTAATCGTTACTACCTACACTCAAAAAAATGCAAAATAGAAATCCCAAGAAGAAAGCAACGTCTAAAATTAAAACCGAAAGTTAAAGTGAAGATGCAATCTAATAAATTTATGTTTAACTTAATCGTGTTTGTTACGCATGCAGATCTTAACTTAACTATCGAATTAACAACTGTTTAGCATTTAATTAAATGTATTAAAGTTAGCATCTTATCTCATGGTTTAATACAAGGTAATTGTTAAGTAATTTAACTATAACTGCGTAATACCAGTGATTCTAATTATTTGTTGGATATCAAGTAAGGTTAAATATACTTTTTTTTGTTATAAAATATGTTATCGTGTTTATATTTGTAGGTACCTATTTAACTTAGAATCTTTTACGTATAATATATTACCAACTTGATTTTCCTAAAAGTACATTCTTATAATTATAAACTTCTATAAGTAAGGTATTAAATTAAAAAAAAAACAGCTCCTTATGCTTAGGCTCAGCAGTGATAAAATTAACGCATTTCAAAATTACTAACATAAAATATAATATATTATATTATATTTATTTTAGGCATACGATGTAGACATTATAAAAAAACTGACTAGGCTTTTGCTAACAAGGTCTGTCAACACTCTCAAAGTTTTTACACCACCATACTTATATCTACAATTAATCAGTACCCAGGTAAACACATTATAATTGCGACATGTAAGTAGGCAGAGCAAATGAATACGGTGTACCAAGTAGAGCTCGACGATTTCTGATAATGAAATACGGACTGTAAATGAGAAGAACAGCAAACTAGGCTGTGGCTGAAAGTACTTTCTTAGCTGAAAATTATAAAGAGCTAATTAAATTAAGTTAGGTTTTATTCGGGTTCTGAGTGATAGGTTTTTTGTTGGTAAATTGGAGTCTGAAAGATTTTAATAAATAGCAGGCGAGGATCAGTAGGTATTGCACAAAATTAAAAGTTGTTTGAGAAACATTGAGAAAACTATGAAAACAGAAAAAAGTTATGATTCGTTTTGTACTTCGATGTACTAATATTATAAAAAGGCTGTTAAAACTAGTTCTAATATTTTGCTTTAGTTATCAGAAGTAGGTAACTAACTGCTTTAAAATTGATTAATTGAGATTTAATTAAACCTTATTTTGTTTTGCTCGATAACTTCATCTGAACCACGCATCGGAATTATTATGGTTTGCTTTGTTTGTTATCAGATTTTTTTATAACAATTATCGTAAAGAATTGCATCCGTGCGAAGTTTCGCTTACGCTTCGCAATAGTGTAATTTTTGCCGAGCCATTGAATTTTAGGTGACTTAGAGCCGGTTTTTCAATAGTCAGATAAATTCTATCTGACAGAAAATCAGTATGTTTTTGTTGCACGTCGAACATAAATACTTGACATATGTTTGAAGTGACAATGAAAACATACCTCTTATCAGCCAGTTAGCATTTATCTGACTATTGAAAAATCTGCCCTTAGAAAAACGATTTCTATATGATTTTTTCTCAAAACAATCTGTAAATATACCTGACGTGGTTTATAAGAAGTTAGTAGACAAACATACTAACACAAATAACGACTTTGATTTATATTTCGTTAAAGTAATGTTAATGAGTACCTAAGATGGTGATGATAAAACGACAATCACTAAAAACCTATCTTCAATGTATGTTTATTAGACACAGATAAGAGGAAGTAAAGAAAAAAACTGCATTATTGATCGCATATCTACGCACATCAACTACATATGCAAATGGTAGATCTCCATGGCATACCGTTTCTACGTAGGCCACACTTACTGCGAACATTTCGCGTAATAATTGCGTTGCACTCAAGCGCAACCATTGCTAATACACCACTTATATGGATTATGTTCTCATCCACTATAAATTAAACATGTCAAGAGAAAATCACTCTTATGATCCAAAAACTACGGTTGTTTTTAAGTTTTGTGAAAGACCATAGCAACTGGTTTTTGCTCGGTAAAGTGATTTTCACTTGAGTTTACGACTGTTGACAAGGGTAGCGTTACGCGCTGATTAAAAAATATTATTTTTACGATTTTATGCGGTGCAATAATGTGTTTTACGATCGTCATTTGATCTACATAATCAGATAACGATCGTTAAATGAATTTATCATCTGACACACTCAACTAGCTTCGACCAAAAAAACTGGAAAGCATTATGTCCAAGTCTAACACTTTCATACATGAATCATCCTACGGCTGAGTCCAAGTTCTGTAACCTTGATTTTGGGGTAATAATGCAAACGCGCGGTCGAGAGAGCTAGCCGGGTGTGTTGGAGCGTGGACTTTCTCCCCCCGCTAAAGTGATAGTGTGCGCAGGCGCGGGCGGCCGGCGAGGCAGCGCAGACGACGAGCGGCCGCGGCCGAGCCTCGTCAACAAGCAGGCCGTGCTCCCGTTCATTCCGCCCGCGTTCCCCAGCCAGGCGCCCGACCGACTCATCAAGCCGTCCGAGTACCTCAAGACCATCACGGCGCCGTGCAAGCGCGACGAGGGCGCCGGGGAGCCGCGCCCCCCGCCCCCGCCGCCCGCCCCCGCCGCGCCCCCGCCCCCGCCGCCGCCGCAGCTCCTCGCGCAGCCCCTCGCCGCCATCTCCTCCGCGGACCTGTGCGCCGTGCGGCTACGATCCCCGGCGACGAAAACTCTCTCGGCACCACCGGCGAGGTCCGTCAGCTTACAATGCCTCCCGACCGCCTCGGAGAACTTCCGCAGCGCTAAGACGGACCTGATCGAGGAACTGAAAATGTCCAAGGACATCACCGGCATCAAGAAGATGAAGGTGGAGCGCGCGCGCCGGGAGAGCCTGCAGGACAAGGAGACGTTCACGGAGTTCAGCAAGCGGTTCACGGCGGAGAACTTCGTGGATCAGGTCAGTGGCGTTTCTGTATCTAGTGGCAATTAGGGCTGGCGCACGATCCGCTAATGACTTAGGGCTGTACGTGATCGCGTTGTGATGTGTTGCATCGCTGCATTTAACCCAGTGGTCTAGATCGCGCTATCTCCGTGAAAACGTGACGGAGCGTCGTTAGTTTGTAATGGAATTCTCCACACGAGGGGGCAACGTCCTGTAAGAGTTTTAAGACGATGTTTCACTGTAAAGTTTCAGGAGGTTTTCTCTAGAAGGGATATTACACCGGTTTGTGTTGGTTCTCTAAGTTTGCCGGATGGCACTTCGCGTTGATTAGGTTTCTGAAATGAAGCGTTCAGACTTGATTGCGCTGTCGAACTTAGATTAGATTACGGATTTAGAAACTAACTTGCATTAGAATTCCTTCATTAAACGTTCTTATACCTACATCAACTATGTATGTTCTTTAGTAAACTCTCTAAATAAGTTTAAAACTGCAATAGCCATACGTATCTAAAACTCGGAAGTAAAGGCAAGTAAGTGCCAAAGCCCATTGAAGCGTTAACCGTCTCTGCCCACACGCATTCATCCAAAGAAATATTGTTGACAAATACCTCACTCACACACACATAGCACAGTGATATATACATTATGATATGCACCAGTGTGCGTGACATAGCACTTTTGCAGATTTATGTAATGTAGTCGAAGCAATTTGGTGAAACGTTTTAAATAAGTTTCAAGTGTTTTGCAAGATGGCTTTCAGATCGTGTTAAGTATTTGTTCATTTTCTATAATGACGCAGTTTTATAGAGCAGTTTGGACACTTTCGATTGGTAAAGTATTTAAGTATGTTTAGGGTCAATGTTATACATAAATAATTATGAGTTTTAATAATGAACCCTTTAACGATACCTTCTAGATTATGTTATGAGATTTAGTCATAGTAGTTAGGTATTTTAGAATTTAATAACTTATTTTGTAATTCTAAAATTTTGTCTTGAGAATGTCATTAAATTTTGTGACCGTGTCGATGTTTTACATAAGAATAAAAAATATAAGGTTTTCTTGCAAAAACTTAGTTTCTTTGGCTCTAATGTTTTCGACATGTAGGTGTAACAGAATGTAGAGCCAATTAAAATTAGGAACTAAGATTAGGTTTCTATTTAACAAATAGAGCTTTTAAAACGTGTATGCATAATGTAGGTACTAAAAGGGATTATTTGGTATTCATAAATGAGCAGTTATCATTCATTATGTCTTAGGTAGTTGAATTGATTTATTAGTCATATTGTTATTGAGACACAATAGGTAAATATTGCGCAAAAGCCTTTTTGCTAGAAATCACGACTATCCTTTCACAAATTTGTTATTTATTCCGATTCTCTTTATGCCACGGCTCTCTAATTAAATATGACAAGATTCTTACAAATCGTAAACACAAAAATATCTTTGTTGTCGAGATGAACGCAAGATAAAAGTGGTCTTTATGTATATTAGTAATTAGTGTGGTTTTTCATTGAATTTATTCAGTTTTGTACGTGTATGTCCGTTCTTTACGCTTTCTCTACGTTAAATCGGAGTCATGCGTTTAGTTTCGTGAATTTATTTTTTTATTTAGACACAAAAACTCTATGGGCATAGTAACTTTAACTTTATACCATAGGTACTTTAGCAACTTGTTTATTGGAAGATTATTTTATGACTAATGTATATAATAGACAATTTAATTTGCCTATATCTGTGCTAATTATTGGCTAGGTACTGGTCAAGTTATCCTTAACTGTTAAAACTATGGTACATACCAAAAACAATTACGTGAGTAGGTATATTACTTCATATACTTACTTACTGATTGACGACTTGTTAAACTTAATTGAGTACAAAAGGTTCTTTCGCATAAAATATTACGTTATCCAGCTTCCATTTTTTACCAGAATCATGTAAAAAGTTGACCTGAATATATTTGATTTAACATTATGTCAATTCTGGTTTTAAGATCGTTTACCGGCAACTTTCATTAAATTTAATTACACAACACTGCTTTTTGCTGTAAATACTTGTAAGTTATGTTACGTTTTGTGTTCCTAAGAAGTGAATAGATAATATCTTAGTGGGGAGATACAGTAAATTGTTTTCTTATGGATTGAATACTTTTTAACGAGTACCTTACGTTATAACAATAGTCAGTATTTTAAAAAACACTGAGTTAATAGGTACTTATTGTTTACTAGTGGTTTTTTTATATGTTAAAATTTGGATTTTCCTCTTTTTGTACACTTTTTGTTTTGGTTATAAGAAAGTATCAGGCCTTCTTATCAAGAATACAGTTAAAAATATGACCACACTACTAAAACCGATTTTAGACAAGCATGTTGGCATTAAGTTTTCAATTAGCTTGGTTTTACCATTAAAAACTTAGATTTGGCCAATAAATAAGTTAAAGGTAAGTAGATGTAGGTTATAAAGTAAAAAAACTGTAAATTCATAGTATGTAATGTATGTAGATTTGGTTACCAACAGTTAATTTACCGCTTCGCTTGTTAAGGAAGTAAAAAGTTAATAAGCTGATAATAAGTGACTCATTCACATACTGCTTACTTGAGTAAGATATAGGAAATGCAAGTAACGTAATAACTATTTGCGAAGACATTCTGCATAGGGCAGGGTCTACGTTTGTTTCCGATCTTGATCCTCAATTCAGAATTGATGATATTTTTTCATAAATCAAATGTGTAAGTTAATTGAAGAAAAATAAATGGGTTAGATGCACGTGACGATTGGTAGTTAACCAAAAAAGACTATAGAGTGGCAGTTGTTATTATTAAAGATTAACTACACTACACATTTTCTTCAAATATACCTAAGAGGTGCGACAAACATAAAGTTCCAACCGTTTCATTTCCCGCGAATTGCAATTAAATGTACGATAACACATCACAGTGCAGTCACGGTCAGCAGCCAGCATCGCGTGTTATATAACTCTACCAATAAATAATAACTCGTTATAACGGTTACCATTAAATAACGACCGGCGAAATACCGGTATTTCACAATCAACTTTATTGCCACTACAAATCTATGTTTCTGTTAGAAAACTTTGCACATTTCTTTTTGTTGATGCAAGAAGATTTTATTTGAAGTTTAATTAAGAATTCATTATTGTTGTCGACTGTTTTTTTTCTATATGATCAAACTTCAAGTAACATCATAGTTTTTTAAACTGTGTATCTAATTAATTTACTTATCACCATTTACTTCTTTTATACACCAACATAATAACCAGTTGTTCAGTCGATTGATACTTCAAGCTGTACATAAAAACGCCTGAAACCCCTCTCATTTGACATTTGTCGATATCATTCATTCCCCCTCCCAATTGACTGGACGGCCATTTCCTTCACATTTGAGACGTCTGGTCGACCCTAGGGTTGTCCCCAGGTGCCGGAGCGGGACGCAGCTGGCAACGTCATCCCGGCGTGGAAGAGACAGATGCTGGCGAGGAGAGCGGCGGAGAAGGCCAGGAAGGACCTGGAAAGAGAGCTGGCGGGAGAAGCGGAGAGAAGACGGGCGGCAGCGGTGCCCGCGTGGAAGAGGCAGCTGCTGGCCAGGAGAGAAGAAGCTGAGAATAGGTTGAGGTTTGTTTTACTAGCTGGTGCTTTTCTATCTTTCTTGAGGAACCATTTCGAGATGAATGCCAAACTTTAGAAGCATAATATTTGAAACGTCTTGTAATCCTATTGAAAATTCCTGCCGGCAATATCTCGGAATGATGCCTTTGTATAAAACATCCGATACGTATTTAGCATCTCAATTTAACTTCCATTACAATAAAATGATAGCAAGTTAGATATATTCTCTATTTATGTCTTTCTGCTATGCGCTTTGCTTGCGTTTATTTCACATACTTTTTAAGTCCTTAAAAACATACATTAAATAACCGAAACCTCCTTAAAACATACATTAATAAACTTTATTAATTACAAGTTCCTTTAATCATCATAATTCTTTAAGACTCCTGTCAATCTTAAAAAACTCATCCAGGCATTGTGTACATAAATCAATCAATCAGTAAGAAATCATTTAATATAATTAACTAAAAACTCAAATAATTTTACTTTTCCTCGTTAGCTTAGGTACCTATCCCTCACACATCATAACCTCATAAAAATCTTCCAGACAATCCCTATACACGCCTAAGGTAGAAGACACGAATGGTTGCGGCGACTGGCGCGCCTACCCCGGCAGCCAGCGCGCCGTGTCCATAGACAACATAACTCTGTGTTACGACACTCCCGCGCAGCCTATGAGGGCGCCGTCGGAGGCCAAGCTGTCCACCACAGAGCATTGTAATGGTGAGTGGTAGTTTTAAGGGAGTTAGGATTTGTAAAGTAAAGGATTTTGTAAGGTTGGTGTGGGTGTTAGAAAGAATTGAAGAAGGGAAGAAAAAATACTTTATTTTGTAGCAAGATACAAAAACAGTTTTTTATGAAATTTGTGTACATTTAAATTTCTCCTTTCAATTCTGAAAAGTATCAATGTTGTAATTAAGCAGACAATTATTAAAAAAATAAATTAAAAAGAAAACGAAAATAAAATTTGGGAAGCAATAGTATTAACCTTCTTCTATCTTACTTACTTCATCTAGATGTAAATGGGGAATTTAATAATTTCATCTAATATTGTGTACTATTTCAGGCCACTCGATATCCAATGGTAAACACGAAGGTGAAGAAGATGAAACTGCAAAAATAATACCCTGGCGAGCACAGCTCCGCAAAACTAACAGTAAACTTAATTTACTTGAATAGACTTTACTCATAACTTAACTTGCCAATCCGCATACTTATCGTTCACATTATTTTAGTACTGATAGCTTATAAACAACTTTTTTTAAATCAGTTATCCCGAAATAACTAGTTACCGGTCCATCACGAAAATACCGGTATTCAGCAACTGTAATTAGGTGCTAATAATCAAAATATTCGTAGCGATAAGAATGTGAATCGAAATACTTAAAATACAGTCAAGAGTTAAATTAATATATTTTAGGTTTTAGTTCCCTGTTATTTTTAGAATAAGGTTTTTAATAAATAACGTACTCGATAATAAGAGATGTTGAGAGAAAATTTAAGAAATTTCGGTGTTATTAAGTCATTTAAAATTGACATTAAAAATGTGTAAAAAATTAGTGATGTCGGAAATATTATAAATAATTGTTTTCTTCAAAACTCGAATTTTAATTGAAATTATTCCAAATAATGTTTAATTTAGTCAAAGTAAGAACATGTAAAAATGTAAATTCAACTTTCATGCATGTTTTAAGTGAAAACTTCATTAAATTTAAGACAATGAATATTAATCATGAATATTTTTTATTCAAAATTATGCCAAAATTAGATACAAAAAAGAAACAGATATAAAAATTTGTTACATGCAAGTGATATCATTGTTGCAATATTAGTCTTTAAGTATTAACATTGGGCTTTTTGCAATTTTGTATGTCCTAAAATATACTTTGTTTGTTAAGGATGAAATGTGAAGTTTAATTGATACGATAACAACTGTAATGATGTTAAATAAAATGCTGTTGCTTATTATATTGATATTTTATTTAGATAACCGATGATAATAAAGACCCCTGGGCAAATTTAATAGCAATATAAATCTACATAACACTATAACAGACCGTTGATCTCATCTATAGGGTGTTTCATTTGTAAGCCACAATTAACACAGTTTTGTTAATAACGGTATATGCAATTGTGCACTATCATTAAGGTTATCTTATTATGTTAAGCGTTTCGTTATTTCGTCCCACCACCTATAGGCTCAATAGCCATATCGGTAGTACCTCGGTCTGTCGATTCCTTGACGTGAGTTCAAATCTACATCGTAACATTATTTTTGTGATAATGAAATAGAATAAGGATTGAGGAGACGTGAGGGGTGGACATTAGCTGTCAAGCCATTATTCAGTAAAGACGTGTTAGAAATATATGGCTACGAAATTAACAGGCTAATAAATATATTGTGCATTAAGTACCTATTTGTAGTGAAGTGAGTTGCTGCAAAGGGGGTAAGTAACATAGCATACTGGCGTGAAGTAATGAAGTAGTTTGCCATAACTTAATTAATATAAGAAATGTATTGTTCTAGCCTATAGTAATGCCCCTTACAAGGTCATAACTTGAATCCTGAGAGATAGCTAATAGCTGTGGCTTGGTTTTGGAAGGATTCCAGAATTACAAAAATCCTCCTGGCGTCCAAACTTAATTATAGGCTGATTAGAATAATAAGTAGATTAAAACTAGCAAGTAATATATTTTTCATTTCTACCCTCTGGTTTTATTAATCGTCGTCAACCCGTAACAAATGGCGCCCAACGTTATAAAACAATGGGTTTGACCGATTAATTAACGTTAGAGGAAGTTGTTGAATTTTCTTAATATTAACTTTTATTTTTTTAAACTATTAATTTAATTATAACTAGATATATATAAAAAAAAAGAAAAACTTATTTGATAACAATTTTTGTTACTTATATTCTTTAAGTAACAATACCTAGCCATTAGTCTAGCTTCAATAATATTAGTTGGTCACGGATGTTATTTAAGGGTAAGCAAGGTGTAGGTGACCACCACATAATATACAGTTAATTTGTATTTTTAATCAATTGCGATTAGGTTGAAAATTTGTTTATAATTTTTTAATAAGTCTTAAAATATATATGTGTGCACATATATATGTAATATATATATATAGATTGTATATAAGTAGTTGCTTTTGGTGTTTTGTTGTAGTTATAGCATTCGCTTTATTTAACTAGAGGGAATAAGGTATAGCTAGCCAAATAAAATAAAACTTAAAAAAAAAAAAAAACTATTTTTATGTAATATTTATGTTTATGTTAAAAATCAGTTTTAACAGTAATTATTACTTAAATTTATATGCAATTGATATTTTAGTTTCTAAGCTTTTTCCGAGATTTTGTTTGATTTAGGGTAAACCAGGGGTAGTTGAACAACATATTTTTAAAGCTGTTAAAAAAAAAAAAATTGTTTTTCGTGCTGTAGTAGTTATTTTTTTTTTGCTAAAATTTACCTTGTATAGCTTTTACTTTTATGGTTGCTTAGTTGAGCTTATATAGTTGTATTTTTCGTAGTAAATATTTCACTGCTTAGTGCATATTGTTCTTTATGCTTCTTAATTTTTATTTTACTTTGCTGATTTATTGCTGTGTATACATTTTATGCTATAGTACTTACCTCGCTTGCGCAGCAATAGAATTTATTTGAACATACGATACATAAGGTTTTTTTAAATCATGGATCCTCAATATCTTCTTAAAGATGAAGTGGAATTTGAACTTGCGTCTCGGGGCTATGTACAGCCGGGTGCTCTGGTTTCTGCTTTAAAGGTTATTCTAAAGAAAATGCTTTATGTTGAAAGCTTAGATCAAGTCTCTTACGAAATTAAGGCGCCGCACTCTTCACAGATGAACCCCAATAAAGAACTGGAAATTTGTAATGATAAATTAAATGCAATTTTATGTTACATTTCCGAATTAAACGAAAAACCAGATAAAAACCTATATAAACGTTTAGTATCTCGTTTGTTCCATGTCTTAAATAGGCTTAGACTGGTAGACCCTGTTGATGAATTAGATAAGGAAAAACAAAATGTGTTGAAAGACAAGGCTGCTACGTTAATGAGCGAGCTAGAAATTAAGGATGATTTGGAAGATAATGCAGAAATAATTCCGGAAATGAAAGAAATTTTACAACAGTCTATTGGTGAAGACAGTAAGAAAATACTGGACAATTTAGACAACAATATTGCCTCACCATCGACCTCTAAAACACAGGGAACCATGAATTCAGATTACGCGACTGATGCACGAAACGTGCAAATAGGCCAGAGAAAAGTTAGTTTTTCTAAAGAGCAATTTCACATGCCAACGCCTCTTTTGGATAACTGCGTTGCTAAGGACGTTTTTAACTCGACAGCATTTTATAACGACCAAAATGAACGTAAGCTTAAATTAGTACCGATAAGTCAATGGGGTGTTCAGTTTTCAGGAGACAACACCTTCAGCGTTAATGCGTTTATTGAACGAGTGAACGAGCTCAAGGATGCTAGAAACGCCACTGACGCTGACTTATGGAGACACGCTATTGATTTTTTTAAAGATGATGCATTAATATGGTTTAGGGCAAACAAAGAATATGTTAGCAATTGGCTTGAGCTAGTGGTGCTTTTAAAACGGACCTTCCAATCTCCGTATTACCAAGAGGAGCTGTTATCAGAAGCGAAATCTAGAACTCAAGGTAGGAATGAATCGGTTATTATATTCATCTCCGTATTACAGAATATGTTTAATAGGTTGCCACATAAGATTTCAGAGAATGAGAAAATAATGATCATCATGAAAAATTTGCAGCCTTATTATCAAAGAGCGGTATGCAGAGATATATTTACGTCAATAGCTGATTTGACAAATGTTTTGAGAATTGTAGAACGAACCAAAATAAATTGTGATAACTTCCTAGAGCCAAAACCCTGTATCAATTCATTGGAACCCGATTTAGCGTACAGGGCCAGTCAATTAGATTCTGGGACTAAAGAAATTCTAGCAATTAATAATCAAGATAACAAAGGTACCCCAAAAATGAGATGTTGGAATTGCCGAGAAACCGGACATTTATTTCGGTCCTGCCCCGTACCTAAGCAACGTTTGTTTTGTTATAGATGTGGACGTTTTGGGGTCACTTCGAAAGATTGTGCCTGCAAGGGAAACGCGCCCGGGGAAACTCAGAAATCTGCCAATTGAGTTCTCCCCTTAGTAGAAATAGTAAAGAGTGGCAGGAATGGCTAAATTTTGTGCATAAATTTGTGACTAAAAGTGAAACATGCCATTTAACATTTAAAAAACATTCAGATAATCGATCATACATACAAATTAGGATTTTAGGTTATTCATGTAGCGGTTTATTAGATTCTGGAGCAACTCGTACAGTCATTAATCCAGAATTTGCGAAAACTATTAAACGTATAGGTGTAAAATCACACAAACAGAAAGCCATGTATATTGCGACTGCTGATGGCTCTAGTCATTGTATAACAGAAATGTTTGATGTCCCAGTACAATTGCAAAACCAATTTCATGTTATTCCTATGCTCGTTATGCCAAACTTATCTCAGAGATTAATTTTAGGTAAAGATTTCTTGGACAAATTTGAAATATCGTTTAAATTTAAAGAAACTTCGGCACACATAAATGAAATATCTGAACAGACTGCAGCAATTATAAGTAATGAAAACTTAAGCGAGAACGAAAAGGGACAACTTGGTAAAGTTATTGAGGAAATCAAAATTAATATAGGTAATGGACTAGGTCGGACTAAAATACTAAAACACACCATAGATACTAGTGTCAGCAAACCGATATACCAAAAACAGTACAATTTTTCGCCAATCATAAGGAAGGCTTTAGAACATGAGCTCGATAGTATGCTGAAAAATGATGTAGTGGAGCCTTCTCACAGCCCGTGGTGTTCGCCCTTGGTCCTTGTGAAGAAACAAAACGGTGAAAATAGGCTTTGTCTAGATAGTCGGCAGTTAAACAAAGTGACTGTAAGAGATACGTATCCGTTACCTAGGGTAACGACTATAATTGATAATTTAAATAACGCGAAGTTTTTGAGTACCATTGACCTGAAATCTGCGTTTTGGCAAATTGAATTAGAAGAAGGCAGTAAAGAAAAAACCGCATTTGCAGTTCCCGGCCGAGGATTGTTCCACTTTAAAGTTATGCCATTTGGATTGGTTAATGCGTCTCAAACTCAACAGAGGTTAATGGATTTACTTTTTCATTCGCTAGAAGGTAAAGTTTGGGCATATCTGGATGACATTGTAGTCTGTTCAGAAACCTTTGAAGAACATCTTAACATCTTACGCCGCGTTATGGGAATTCTAAAACAAGCAGGCTTAACAATCAATGTCGACAAATGCAAGTTTGCTAGGTCAAGCATGTGTTTTCTTGGATACATCATTGACAAAGCTGGTCTCCGCACAGATCCAAATAAGGTATCGGCGATATTGAACTTTCCTAGACCAAGCAATACTAGAGAACTTAAAAGATTTATAGGCATCGCAAGTTGGTATAGAAGATTCGTTAAGAATTTTTCCATAATAGCGGCGCCTCTTCATGACTTGACAAAAGGCAAGAAGAGAAAATTTTTATGGACTAATGAGGCGGAAAAGGCATTTTTACTACTTAAGACGTTACTGACATCGACTCCAGTAATCTCTTGTCCTGACTTTAGTAAGCCATTTTCTATTCAGTGCGATGCATCAAATAAAGGCATAGGCGCCGTATTGTGCCAGAAAGATGGAAATACTGATCGACCAGTTGCATACTTAAGTAGAAAGCTAAATGAGCGTGAACAGTGCTATTCTACTTCGGAAAGAGAACTACTTAGTATTGTATACGCAATTGAAAAATTTAGACCGTATATTGAGGGATCGCAATTTACAGTTATTACAGACCACAGTGCCCTTAAAACTCTGCATAAAATGAAAGACCCTCATGGTAGACTAGCTAGATGGGCAATGAAATTGCAGCAGTTCAGTTTTGATGTACAACATAGACCTGGAAAATGTAATGTTGTGCCAGATGCCCTTTCAAGATCAATTGACGCAATAGAAGAACAACGCTATACCCTAGAAATTCTAGATGAACATAAAGATGAATGGTACAGAAACAGGGCTGAAACTGTGGAACATAAACCTCAAATGTTTCCTGATTGGCGAGTTGAAAATGGGTTACTGTATAAAAAAATTAGATTAAGGCAATACCCTGACAAGGCACACGATTGGAAGTTATTTATTCCCAGTCCACTACGCACAGACATCATTAAACGATGTCACGATGAGGTTACTGCAGGTCACTTAGGTGTTCGCAAAACACTATTTAGAATAAAACAATTCTACTTTTGGCCTCAAATGGTAAACGACATTAAAGATCATATTGGCAAATGTGAAATTTGCGCGAAGGCAAAGGTGTCGCAGAAATTACCTTTAGGGCTCATGGGTAACCATAGAACGGTAAAGAGGCCTTGGCAAGTTATATCGTTGGACTTGATGGGACCGTTTCCTAAAAGTAAAAAATGTAATACGATGTTACTTGTTATCACATGTTTGTTCAGCAAATTTACCCTTTTGTTTCCTTTGAGGACAGGCAAAGCAGACAAAATTTGTGAGATTGTAGAAAATCAGTTTTTGCTTTTTGGCACTCCTCAAGCTATAATTTCGGATAATGGTAAACAATTTAATTGTCATTTATTTAAGGAACTTGCGCTTAAATACAATATCCAACTATGGTACACACCAAACTATCACCCTCAAAGCAATCCCACTGAGCGGGTAAACAGAGTAATCGGAACCATGATAGCTTGCTATATCAACACAAAGAAACATAACGAATGGGATGAGCATTTGCAGAAATTTGGTCATGCAATTAGAACTTCTGTCCATGAAACGACGGGCTATACACCTGCATTTTTATTCTTTGGCAGAGAAACATCATTTCCGATCAACACTGATAAAATCAACGGAGATGTCAAAACAGTAGAAAACCATCAGCTGGTCACTGATGCACATCAATTTCTATTGGACATCAAACTGAAACCGAAACTGTATAAAGAAGTTGAATTGAAACTTCAAACAGCACATGGTAAAAGTTCTGATATATACAACGTAAAGCGAAGAGTATCATACTTTAACTTAGGGGATTTGGTTTGGCGAAGGACAAAATACTTGTCGAAGGCTGGGTCCAAGTATATGTCAAAATTAGCTCCAAAATTTGAAAAAGCTGTGATAGTTGGCAAATTATCCGATAACGTGTTTCATCTACATAACGCCAAAGGAAAATCTGTTGGAGTATGGCATGCAAAAGACTTGAAACCTTTCTGGCGTGACAGGAATGAAAAGAAATAAAATACTGTTGTAGTTTATTTCTTTTTGAAGTCGAGGGAATATTATGTTAAGCGTTTCGTTATTTCGTCCCACCACCTATAGGCTCAATAGCCATATCGGTAGTACCTCGGTCTGTCGATTCCTTGACGTGAGTTCAAATCTACGTCGTAACATTATTTTTGTGATAATGAAATAGAATAAGGATTGAGGAGACGTGAGGGGTGGACATTAGCTGTCAAGCCATTATTCAGTAAAGACGTGTTAGAAATATATGGCTACGAAATTAACAGGCTAATAAATATATTGTGCATTAAGTACCTATTTGTAGTGAAGTGAGTTGCTGCAAAGGGGGTAAGTAACATAGCATACTGGCGTGAAGTAATGAAGTAGTTTGCCATAACTTAATTAATATAAGAAATGTATTGTTCTAGCCTATAGTAATGCCCCTTACAAGGTCATAACTTGAATCCTGAGAGATAGCTAATAGCTGTGGCTTGGTTTTGGAAGGATTCCAGAATTACAAAAATCCTCCTGGCGTCCAAACTTAATTATAGGCTGATTAGAATAATAAGTAGATTAAAACTAGCAAGTAATATATTTTTCATTTCTACCCTCTGGTTTTATTAATCGTCGTCAACCCGTAACAATCTATTTCTTTATTTGAATAGTTTTTCCATAAATTTTTACTTTCGCTAATATTTAACAAAACATCTTAAATAAATAAAATAAAATAAATAAAATTTGGTTAATTAGATAACGTTACAACAATAACGGTTTGGAAGCATGTTCGTTGCCGACGGTACCTCATTAGATACTAAAGCACGTATATTCTCGCACGTATCCTTAATGAAAATTATTTACACTACGTTTTTAGACAAGTGTTTTGCTTCTTTACTATTTATTACTTTAAATTTACCAAGGGCTGATTTGTCAAAAGATAAATTATAGGTACTTTGTACATTACTTATATTTTTTTTAAATCGACGTGTAACGAAGTCACAGATTTTCTGTCAGGTAAAATTTATCTGACTGTTAAAAAACCAGCCCTTAGTATATTTTTCAAAACACAAAAAAAAACTTATTACTATCGTGTATTGTAGTCTCAACATTACTAACTTGCATCGTCTACCTATTTTGCCTGGAAGGCCGGTAAGGTAAAAGCACCTAATTCCGCGGGGTTCTAAAAATGGAACCCAAACCCGCGGTAAATAGAAAAACTAAGTTTTTTTATAGTTATCGTCATATATTTAGACTTTTTAGTTCTTCAGCCTTAAGATAATTTAATTTAAGAACAGATTTGAGTGCTCATATTATAATAAACACGCAAAACATATTAAATAAAAAAGTATTTCGCTGTGGTGGGCGAGGAAAAAGGATGCGCCATACATTTTCACGCCATTTCTCCGCAACGTTCAATTTATAAGAGGAGTGATTATCATTCTAGTTCTAACAGGAAAGGTTGGTTTTTAAATATTAATTCAATAGTCAAACGTTTAATCTTTAAGTTTTTGTTAAAAAAATAGGCATTACTAGCTTACTTTTTAAGAAATTTTGTGTTGAAAATACATCGGCATTACCGTCCATTTTTTTAAAGCGGTTCCTAATCCCGTGGTATACCTCGGAATAAGGAAATCATGGAGTTCATTTCATTTTAATTTTTCACGTGATTCTTATAAGCTTAACTTCGTTTAGGCAATCAAATTGAAAAAAATGGTTAACATTGGGTTAAAAAATCCAATTCCGTGTTAGTGTTTTGAATATATTTCACATATTAAATAGGTATCGAAATATATGACCAGAGTAAAATTCGATGATTTTTCCCAAAACGTAACCAATATTGTAATTGTTTTAATCCTATGTTCTAGTAACAATTTCTTTTCAGAATTATCAATTTTAATTCATTTTTTTATATTTAATAAAATAATCACTTTGATTTTTAAATATTAAAAACATGTATTACTCGGATTTAGAAATATTAATTTTCGAGTAGGACCGTTATTCCAAGGTATATACCACGGAATTAAGTTATATGGGAAATAAATCGTAACGTAATGCCGTGCTACTTTTCCAATGTAATGAGACCAAACATAATGCATAAAATTATCAATATTTTGTTTACTTATGGCTCTTATTTATATGAACTTTAGAGAGTTAAACAAATTTAAAAAATATTGGCTAAAAATTCTATCAATAATAATGATAAATATTATTATTTATAGAATTTTAGTTAATAATTCCGTAGAATCAATAAGCAGAGTAAGTCACGTAAATATTTCATCATAATTTGCATAATTTGCTGCATAAGTACATAACTATTAAAGCGGGCTTTCTCTACAAATCCATACCTCGGAATTACGGTTAGTCCCGCTATGGTATGGTCCCGGTATGGCACCCTCTTAAAATACCTATCAAAAAGTCCCGCTATGGTACCCTTCAGTTTTTGGTACTGTTGTAAAGAAAAGTTATACAATGCGTTAAGAAAAAAATAGTATTAATAAAAAATATCTTTTCTTAACTATTATAGTTAAGCAAGATAATATTTATTAATACTATTTTTTAAACAAATCACGCTCGGTAATTGTCGTTTCACTTCAGGTAGTTACCTGACCAACCGGTTTTTTCGTAAAACAATAGAGACGAGCCCTTCCTCGAATTCGTATCTAGCTCTTCCCTTTTGTTTTTATGAAAATAGAGAGAGACAGTATTATTCCGGGTTTAGTTTGCTATTTGCAGCTGTACTTTTGCGATATGAGTAATTAGGATAGCTTGTTAGTTTATCTATTGCAATGTCTGGGTCAAGTAGTTCACGTGGTGTAAATTTAATAATTATTGACAGTCGACGCGGTGGAAAAACTTTATTACGTGCCGGACATAAATATATTAAACGCAGAGAAAATAAAAATTCAAGTACTTGGCATTGTGTAAATAGGAGAAATAGTATTAAATGTAGTGGATATATAACTATTGAGAATACCAATAATACAATAATTAAAGATTATAAACACAGTGATCAGTGCGTGCCACATTTTGAAGACAATGAAGTTCAAATGGCTATAAGTGAGTGCAAAAAAGAAGTAAATTCAAATTACGGATCAGTACAGAAAATTTTCGAAAAACACATGGGTAACTTAAAAGACAAAGGGTTACACCTTACAGGAAATGTTCCTGACTATAAAAAATTAAAAACAGTATTATACAGACACCGAAATAAGTCGTTGAACGTACCAAAAACACAATTTAAGAATGTGGAAGAAATTATAATACCAGAAGAATTTAATAAGTATGTATTGGCTGATTATTGTAATGAAGACTGTAATCGAATAATTATATTTTCCTCGACAGAAGTAAAGGAATATATAAAATGTGTAACGCATTACTTTGGTGATGGCACTTTCGACGGCTGCCCAAACCCATTCGAACAAGTTTATGTCATTCATGGAGACATGGGAAGCACTGAGTTATCCACGAATGTAGCACCATTATTTTATATTCTGTTAAAAAACAAAGAAGGGAAAACTTATGAAAAAGTTTTCGAATTGATTAAACAAACTTTGCCTGAATGGCGTCCATCGAAATTTACCTTCGATTATGAAATAGGAGTAATAAATGCAGCAGCGAAGATTTTTCCTGATATCAAAATAAATGGATGTAACGTACATTTTCAAAAGAACGTTATCAAAAAAGCGAAATCTTTAAATCTCATGGAACACGAAGAGTCCTCGAACCATGTTAAGCAATGCATAGGCTTGGCGTTTTTGCCAAAACAAGATATTGAAGACGGCTGGCTGCATATAATGGAAAATAGGTATAATATCTTGGTTACTTTCCAAAATGATGTTTGAGTACTTAACTCTAATTATATGGCAAAAAAGTAAAGAACAACAATATCAGTAAGGACCTGTTAATTTCATTGCTTTACAAGTACGAACGTTTAATAAGTATTTTTTTCAGTTTCGACGATGAAGCTATGACCAAATTCAATGACTATTTTGTCACTCAGTGGCTTGAATATCCAGACCTCATTTGGTGTTGCCATAATGAACGCCATAGAACAACTAACTTGGCGGAATCATGGAATGGCAGATTCAACAAAATTATTGGAAAAAATCCCAGTTTATTATTGTTTCTGCAAACAATTGGCAACGACACATGTCACTTTGATATAAAACAAGCCAAGTAAGTTGTATTTTTTAGACAATATTTTTAAGCAGATATAATATTTTTAAAAGCAGATATATATTTTTTTACATAATACGAGTACATAGAAGAATTTGAAAATGGATTTGATTTTATTTATTTTGGTAGATATTATTGGTTGTCGCCTTCTATTACAGACGGTTACTGAAAAAAATATAGCTTAACTTAAATAACTGATGATTTTTGTTATAGCTTTCGACTAAAAAGATCACCCATAAATTCAAGAAAAAGAAGAAGTATAGAAATCGACCGCCAGATTCAAAAGCTAACAAAAAGTTACGAAAATAAAGCTATCTCCATTGGTGATTTTCTGATTAACATATCAAAGTCAATATTTCGATCAGAACATTTAAAAAAATAGTTTATTTTAATTTTGTTTTTAGCCTATTAAAATGTTTAATACTTTTTCTCGATGTTGATTATTTTTTGTAGTTTATGTTTACAATTTGCGCCTTTTTCTCCATGTTGATTATTTGTAATTAATATATTTGTCTAGTTGGTTGTTGATTATTTTTGTAGTTTATATAAATTTACAATTACTGCCTTTTCTCAATGTTGATTATTTGTAACTAATATTTATGTCTGGATGTTGTTTTTATTTGTAGTTTATAATATTTACAGTAATACTTTTCTGAGATGTGGATTTTTTATATTTTTTTTATTGTTGATTATTGGTAATTAATATTGTTGATTATTTTAAAAATTACATTGCAATTAATATTTCGTTTTACTGTTTGATATTTTTTTATAAATATTTTGAATTAATAAAAGACTGATTTAATATCGCAAACAGACGTTTTATTGATACACTCCTAAAAGTATTTATTTATAGATAAACTTTTCTTTTCAGTTGTACCTTCTATTGTCTAACGTAGATCTAAAAGATGGGTACCATAGCGGGACTTTTTGATAGGTATTTTAAGAGGGTGCCATACCGGGACCATACCATAGCGGGACTAACCCCGGAATTAGGTGCCCAACTACCGCGGAGTTAGGATTTTTACCGCGGAATTAGGGTTTTCTGGCTTAGCCTACATTTTGCTTAATTTGAAATATAAACCCATTGATAACTGAAAAAGTATTTAAATATTTGTAAAGAATATTAGATCGTCCATCTTGTAAAGTTATATTATTACCCTAAACCGCGTTTTTTATCCCTAATATCACTGTTCCTTTCTTAATGATGCAAAAATACCGCGGAGTTAGGTGCTTTTACCTTACAAGTCATAAATGAAAAAACATTTTTAATGTGTGAAACGCAATAGAAAACTGTACGTCTATTCTGTAAAACGAAACGTGAGCACTTTGCTTTCGTTTCGGGCCCGTAACGGACATTTGCTATTCTATTGGCTTTCGTATCGTTTTATCAATCATAAGGTTTTTGACGTAAAGAATAGAAATTTAAGTCAAAACCCTTATTATTTCGTTGACTTTCGGATTACAAATACGTTAAACGATATGCAAGCCAAATAGAATAGCCAATGTCAGTTTCGGGCCCGAAACCACATGAGTAAAGAAACTGAACAGAGACAAAGCTTCTAAAGAGCTAGCAAAATTTATACCTATTTTGGTAGGGTTGGCACAATTGAATAAATTAAAAATATAAATGTACTTTTTTTTCAAATTTTTTATTAAAATAGGTTTTTTTTTTACAAATTACATACCTACTCTAAATATTTTTTTTTTATTACTTTTGGTTTTTAATAATTTGTTGTGTCTTTTAATCGAATGATAAATTCTAAATCTAATATAAAGTTTTTTCAAATAAACCAATGGGAAACACTCACATGGCATATGAAATGTACAATCTTGCAAACGTGCTAATATTTCATTACCAATATTAACATTTTTAATATGAAGATCAAAATATTCGCGAAATTTTTGCTCAAGCAATTCAACAAATTCAATAAAATTGTCAGGAGGTATTATCAAAAAACCTGATTTCACACTACCTTCATTAAAGTCCTTATAATGGCAAAAAAAAGAATCTTTTCCTATATTTTTAAATACTTTTTAAAAACTAAAACAAAAGTATTACTACGTATTATGTGAAAAACTCGAAAACAAAAACAAAACACGCACAACGTTCGAGCGTCGCGTCACGCCTGCACGCCCTGAGATTGACCACTGGCTGATCTAGTTTGAAGCGGTTTCGGCTCATACGTGACAAGCGGCCAGTGGTCACGCACACACACGCGTTGCACTTGTAGTGATGTACCTGTCACAGCGCATTCGTATGTAGCTTTGTCTCTGTTCAGTTTCTTTACTCATGTGCCCGAAACGAAGGCAAGTGCATACGTTTCGTTTTACAGAATAGACCTACTGATTAACTTCTCACGAGGTACCTATTAACTTTTAATTATGTTGGTGTATTGCAACAATGAAAAAAATTAAAGGCTTGATCCAACGAACATAAATTACTTTCAATCTTGTTAATTTTAATTGTATTGGCAAGAAAGAGTTGAAAATAACTCAAACAATACATTATGTGCTGTTATGATTAGACTTTTGGATATCAAATAAAAAGCTCATAACTAAAAATAAGTTTATTGATTTTTACAAAAGGTTCGTAAATCACAGACAACTTAAAACTAAATCTTTAACTTATCAAAAGTACATTTTCAGTCGCGTAACAGATTTTATTACAAAACTAGCTTTTGCCCACAGCTTCGAATGAGTTAACTTTGAATTTGTTAAGGTAGTCTTTGTCTATTGTACATTTCTGATTGAGTACAAAGCTCACATAATTTTACACACTATCATTTACAATTTCCAAGTGATTAACATCCTATATTTAGTATTCATCAGTATATACAATGGGAAAGTGTTGAACTCTGCCGCTCGACCACGCTACAGTGAGACAGGCGCCTTCCGTGAAGTTCTGTTGAAACGCCATCGTCGATGGCAGTTCCTCGTTTACCCCACATATGAAACAACTAAAAAAAATGACATGGTTGATAAAAGGAAGGTTTGTGTTGAAAAATACAAGAAATGGTAAAGTTTGACAGGATTAATTTGAAAATAAGATTTATTTCGGGGTTTTTGCGTAATATTATATAGAAGTATTCTGTAACATAGAAGTAACAACTGTTTACATTGTAAATTGAAAAACGCTTAAGTTTTCACTAATCGTAAAGTTTCTAAAAGTTTAAGTGGCAACTTATTTAACAGAACCCTCATAATACATTTATATTTTTCGGTTAGACCATTAACAGAAGCAACAGCAAATTCGAAAAATATAATATTTGATTTAGTTATTTAATTTAAATCCGACCGGGACATTTCTACCTTCTACTTATTCTTGTATTATTACACATATATAAGAAAACTGAACTAAGCCTAGCTAAACTCACCAAGGCGATATCTTCAGTTGCATCATAAGCTGCGTGGTACAGAACACCGCTATTAGATACGTCTCTTCAAACAGCAACGCTAGGTATCTGCCGCTCGGGTCCCAGCACATGTCTAGAATGGGGCCCCCGGCCACGTCACCGGAGGGCAACTCCACTTTAGTCGTGTCTAGCACGGGCAGGGCCTTGCTTGTTTGAGCACCTATGAGTTGTATGATAATTGAGGAAAGTTAGATCTGTTGGTAGCAAGAAAATGCAATTAGGCAGTTATGAAGCCACTTTTTAAACTGTGTGAGAAGCAAAGTTTGTAAGTTAAGGTATCTGCAAGGTATGTTGTAAGAATTTAAGAGGTTTAAATAATACTTCCAATATTTAAACAAAATTTTAATAAATTTAATATGCTTTAAAATATCATTATTTTTATATGTGTACTAGTGGCCGCCCGCGACTCCGTTCGCGTGGAAGTCAGTTTCCCGTGGGAATGAGATATTTTCCCGCGGTAAAAAGTACCCTATATGTTATTCTGGTGTATAAACTATATTACTGTAAAGTTTCATCAAAATCCATCCAGTGGTTTTAACGTGAGAGAGTAACGAACATACATCCTCACAAACTTTCACATTTATAATATTAGTAGGATGTTAATATTCTTTTTATCACGAGTATTTTTATACAAATATTTTTTAACAGTAAAATTGTACCCCTCAAGGCATATTCTAAATTTATAACTCTTTTTTCCAGCATTTGCCAGCCATTGGCTGATGAATATATCCAACTTACCGCTCAGCAGCCCCGTGTTGCTCAGCGCAAACACCATGGGCTCCCCCCGCGCCGCGAACAGCAGCGTGTGGTCGGGGCCCCAGCAAGCTGCCACCACGCGGCACCCGCGCGCCACCCAGCGCTCGGGGGCCCAGCGCTTGGTGTCCCACACTCTACGGTTCAAGGTTATAAACTACTAGTGGCCGCCCGTGACTCCGTTCGCGTGGAAGTCGGTTTCCCGTGGGAATGAGAAGTTTTCCCGCGGTAAAAAGTAAACTATGTCCTTTCCCAAGTTCAGTTCTTTCTTCACACAAAATTTCATCAAAATCGGTTCAGTGGTTTAGTCGTGAAAGCGTAACAGACAGACAGACAGACAGACAGAGTTACTTTCGCATTTATAATATTGTAGGGAAGAAGGGACTAGTGACCCGCCCACGCTTCGCAATGGTGTAATTTTTTAGCCGACTTGCTCACGAAACATTGAATTTTAGTTAACTTAAAAAAACTTTTTCTGAATGTTCTTTATTCACAAATTTAAATGAAAAAAAATACCTAAATGACGGTGAAAACCGCATTACAATCCGTTACGTAGTTTAGGAGGAGATAGCAGCCAAACATACAAACAGACAGAATTAGCGACTTAGATTTATACTTTGTAATGATGAAAAAAAAACCTAAATGACGGTGAAAACCGCATTATAATCCCTTAACTGGTTTAGGAGGAGTTAGCAGCCAAACATACAAACAGACAGAATTAGCGACTTAGATTTATACTATGTAATAATGAAGACAAGTTTTTACAAGTCAAAATTTTAATTTCATATTGTCAAAGATGTCCTCATAAAAATATGACAGAACTATAAATTACTTGTCTAATCAAATGTTACAATAGATATATAAAGTATCAAGTTTAGTTTGAACAGTAAAATGCAATCTGATGATTTGTTTTTAGTTGTATTTCGTAAATTGTATGGTGTTTACATACTTGGACATTTTCTAAAAAAAGTATAATATGGAAAACAAACACCATATTCACAGGCACTTACAATACACATTTAAAAAACCTATATTCTTTATATTATAAGGTATGCAAACTTACATACAATTAAAAGCATGTACAAATACCTGAATATGATAGAAGAAGTTGCTGCAAACACTTTACTAGCATCCAGGGACCATCGTGCAAACACAATACCACCACCGGCCACCCTACGTAGTGGTACTGCTGTCTCCATCGCCACGTCCCACACCAACATGGAAGTGTCAGCTCCGGAACAACTGATCAAGTGGTCACCGTTCGGAGACCAGCTCACGTCGGTTACTGGGGTATGACCAGACCTAAAATAAATCAATGGTAGTAGGATATTTATGTGAAAAAATACAATATTGACGAACAGAATGAATCAATAGAAAGTTTTTAATATAAAATTTTAGTTTCTTAAATATAAAAAAAAATATAAGTAATTACAGATATTCAACTTTTAATATCAAAGACATCAAGAATACATACTTTTTTAAAATGACAGCATTACTTGTTGATGGTTTGGTGAACATAGAATTAGGGTCCACAGTCCAAACAATAACCCCCTGCTCACATCCAACGGCAATCTCTGATGCTGAATACGGTCTCCAACTCATAGAGGACACATGTCCCTGAACTTTACATTTCAGCGAAGACACAAATGAATTTCCTGAACAGTACACCCGGACATAGTCATCTGCCGTTGCTACTGCTATTTTAGTTGTATGCGGATGCCAACAGAGGCATTTAACTGGTGCCGTTCCCCAGTTACGTGTTCTAGAATAGTTTGAAACAATCTTGGGCCCTATGTCTTTAAGATGAGGTTGCAAAAAATATCTAAAGGTTGTAAATGCATTTGCAACTTTTAAAATGTACGAAGCTGCCAAAGACAGAGCTTGGCTTTCTCTATTTATGTTAGGGTCTGCCGCGACTGAGAGAGCTTCAATAAAACCCTGTTGGTACCATACACTTGTGATTTTTTTCAACAAATTGTCTTGAACATCGATATACATTGAAACATTCTCATCTAGCACCCTATGGTGCTGCAGATCTCTCGTTACATTAATAACAGGATGGTTCTTCGTCTAAAATTACAATCACACAATAATAATCACCAAGAACAAAGCAAAATGTATGCTTTTGAATATAACCTTACCGAATTGGTAAATGTAGAAACATTTCCATATTGGGAATTTGCGCAGCAATACGCCTCATTCACTTTGCAAAAAGGCATTTCATCTGGCCTTGGTAATTCAGGAAAACCCTGGAAAGTAGTCATTTTTATTTAAATTAAATAAAACAATAGTAAGGAAGGAGTAACCGGCGATGTTTTATTTTGAATTTCTTTGACTTTGACAAATGCTTGACCGAATCTGACAGCTACACTCAGTGCTGCCAACTCGGATTTTGAAAAAGGCGTAGGCCAGATGAGAAAATTACGTAGAAATAGTACCATTTCTATATGAGAAATACGTAGATCTACGTACTTTTTAGGTAAAAGCAAATAAAACGTCAATTTATAAGATCCTACAAGTTGCAGACAGACAGCAGATAGATAAAACTGGTCAGAAAGATATCCCCGCGAACAAAAATAATAATAATAAATAAATAGCAGTATATAATAATAAGTAATAAATAGCAATAGTAGCCGGTTAGTTTTTACATTATCTTTATGACTACATACCACATATTATGAAACCACCACTTACAGATATTTTAAAAAGTTTGCAACTTCAAGTTTTATTTTAAAAATAAGATAAGGCGATATAAATAAATATTAAATTAGAACGTTTATTCACTTTTTTTCTCGAAAGTAACGGAAATAATACCTATTCAGTATTACAAGATATGGTATTGTGCAATTGAATCTTTTTGATAGAAAATACGTAGATTCTGGGACTTAAGTACGTAGATTTGTGTGATAGGCTTAAAATACGTAGATCTACGTAAAAATACGTAGAGTTGGCAACGCTGGCTACACTAGTGACATATTTTTTTTACTGGCAATTGTTGCTATGATTTTTTTCCAATTTCCAGCCCTAATGGATGTCGAACGAAATCAAGCAATTAATAAACCGTGTTGAATTAATTTCACATCAGAAAGTTAAGAACTTATTCAATCAAAAACCTAATCAGGAGAAGAACTGTAAACAAAATACTTATTGATAAAAAATATGCAAACTTTGAAACGAAAACTACTAGTTTGTTAATACTAAAATATTTGTTTGCAATTATGGACAAAATAATTATCAGTAAGTTGCTCGCAAAGCAATGCTTATTAATTAAATTAACGTCATATAGTTACTTGCAAGAATCGCATTTTTAGGAAAAATTAATACCTGCCTTGTTTTGTTTGCTTTGGTTGTTTTGATTTTACGGCAGTAGTACATCCCTAGACATTTTTTTCATAAGTATATTAGAGCTATAACTAAACATTATTAATGGGTGTTATTTGTTTGTTCTTATCGAAAAATACCAAACTGCCTTACTTTACATCCTTTTGTAATAATATTTGACATTAGTAAGATCTTAAAGTTCCCATAGTGTTAAAGAACTAACTATTACGTAGGTGCTTTGGCGTTGTAAAATCTAAAATGATTGTTCTTCTATTTCAATAGTTAACGATAAAAAGTTACCTAGGTGCCACCTAGAATTAAAACATCAAGGATTAACTAAATGTATAGTGCACCAACATATGTATAAAAATACAAACATACTATTTATACGAGTTCTATGCAAATAAGATTTACATGAAAACATGTGTATATTTCCCGCTCATTAATGTTACTTATACTTTCCTTGAAGTAGTTTCCTAGTTACTCTTTTTACTTATTATCTCAGCGTGGAGGATTACGCCACAACTAGTGGCGTTTTTTTTCCCAGTAGGTAGTTCAATCGGAACACAACAAAGAAGATACATCATACTTTGTGCGAGTTTTATATCCCTTTACTACGTGTTAAATGATTGGCAACGTGGCGGCAGTTTTAAATAAAACTTGAGAGTTAAGTTAGGTTTAAATAGATAAAAATAAAGATCAATGTGGCCTTAAACTAAAATTGTGAAAATGCCACCTTAGCCTTGAAGGTAGATGACGAATTTTGAAAACTTAACCACTTATCCCCCACAATGGTCGTTCATTTATAGTTTTAATATTGTTTTTTACAGGTCTACTTCTGTTGCGGTGGGTGCAGATGATTTTGTCGTTTAATGAAACGTTTGTCAATTGGTACGAAGATACTGAAGATGTATGTATATTTAATTTCGAAGTTCCATCTATCCCTACTTCCCTACTAATATTATAAATGCGAAAGTAACTCTGTCTGTCTGTCTGTCTGTTACGCTTTCACGCCTAAACCACTGAACCGATTTTGATGAAATTTAGTATGAAGAAAGAACTGAACTTGGGAAAGGACATAGGGTACTTTTTACCGCGGGAAACTTCTCATTCCCACGGGAAACCGACTTCCACGCGAACGGAGTCGCGGGCGGCCACTAGTATGGTATAAAGGTCAGGTGAAAGGCCACGTGACAGAAATTTATATGTAAAAATTAAGGTTACGTTTCTGCTTGCTAGGAGAGCAGTACAAGTTTTCGTATAATTTGTTTTCACGTGTGGTAGAAAACTCGCTCTAAGCATACTGATACTATTGTACCTAAGTACCACATAAAACTCTATGAAGGTACCTATGTCTTTTGATACAATATGGAGGCCAGATAAGTGCGTAGTGGCTTAGTGATTATGCCAGTGGGTGGAGAGATTCGTCGGTTTGGCCATACAAATGATTGTAAATGACTTGACTAGCAATATAAAAAAAATAGCAGTTTTTGTCACTCTACAGTTACAAAACCGCTCCTGCAGTGGGGACTGCATATAGATTATTACAAAGATTGTGAGTTTGGATGCACTAATAGTTTTGTGCATCCAAACTCACAATCTTTGTAATAATTAAATCAATATTGCCTTTGTGCCTATCAGCATAAGCATTTAGTGCTTAAAGCACAATTATATATTTGCAACACTAAATCATTCACATTTTTGGCATTCTTTCAGTTATATGTTGAACCGAATTTGAATCTGCCTCCGTACCACGCTGATGTGGAAGTACTTCCAATTGTGCCGAAATCCCCGCAACTTACAAGACCTCAACCATCACTTTTAGACAGATTCAAAGCAATTTATGCGAACGTGGTAGAGAAAAATAATCCTGGGGGCAACACTACGGTGCAGGGAGGTTGAGGCAAAAACTAATCCTACTCGTAGGTGGATGCCATTATATTTTTGAATGTTTACATGTAAACTTTATCTATTTTTCTAATAAACCTGTAAATGTTACAATACTGTACTTTAAAAAAAAAAACTAACTTACAAGATCGATATCGAACCAAAATACCTAGGTACCTACTCATTTAATTTAAACAAATGTTTGTCTGTAAAACTACCGGTTCGATTACGATGAAACTCGGAAAAAATATACTTTGACATCCTGGGTACCACACTGGGTACTTATTATCTCAAAAAAGAACAAATTTAACCTGCGGTTCGATCCCTAGACACGATTACCGTACTAACGGCAAATATAAGTTGGTCGTATGTTACGTCACCCGCTTTATTTTTAAAACAAACAAGTAGTTTGGCCGTAATTAACTTAAAATTATTATATAGCATTTTCATTTTAAGTTAATTACGGCTCAAACCATCTCGATATCCGAGAACGAGGCCTGTGATTAACTATTGGGACATATATGGGCTATTATTATGGGAGCGCCAAAGTTCGCCTAAATTTTCAACTCCGATTATTGGAAATCCGAAAATGTTCTTCCTAAAAATTACAATTCCTAACTACTCTGTTTCTAATGTTCATAGTTCCGAATCATTAAACTTCATAATGTCAGTAGCAATAAACATCTATTGTACTTCTATTTGTTTCCCTACATTTTCTCAACATAACCCTCATTTATACTATTATTCAAAGCAATATCATTTTTATTCATAATGATTGACATAACGTAAGTTGCAGACAGAATCTATAATTCGGGATTTTATAAACTGCACAGTCCGATTACAAACGCTCGCCAAATTGAAATAGTTACCTAGACTAATTATAGGGGCACAAATTTACTCAAATTGAATAAATAGGAAATGTTAGTAATAAAATAACGAGAATAGGTTAGCGAAGAGCGCAGCGACGAGTGTGTTAGGTTGACTTCTTCGCCAAATGCGCGAACTGAGCGAGCGTAGCGAGCGTGGTGCGGCAGCACCTAGCGTAGCGCTTATTTGGTAACATTTACTTAGACTAGGGATCAGTAAAAAATGCAAAGTATTTTCATTCTTCGAAGCAAAAGTACTAACCATTTTTCGAAATATTATTTGTACCTACACACATACAATAACTTTGATAGATATAACACCCACTGATTTTACGATATTTCATTTTTTTTTGAACAACCAACCATGCTTTAGGTATTGTAATTTAGGCATTTTAATTTATTATGTTGATTATGATTAGAAATATTACCTATATTTGGTTTAGGAATAACAGCGTTATGAAAAACAAAAGTAGAAGTTCAAACGTTTATCCATTAGTTACTCGTATTATGAATGTAAATTTACGGAAACATGAGTGTTATGAACATCGTCGGTAGTGCTTCAATTTTTATAAATGAAAACTTTTGGACAATATTTAAGGAAGAGTGATCATTCGTATTACAATTTTTTATTAACTAATATGGACCCTGGGCGCCAATATGGACCCTATTATTATATTATAGTATAGTATCTTATATAGTGGTAGGTACGGGGCGAGTTGGTTAGGCTCCTTACACTAGACGTAAACTGCCTAAACAAATATAAAGCCTACAAAGCTGCGGACAGAACGCTAGTTTTTAAATAAAAATTAGTTACTTATTACTTGTGAGACATGGTTTTATTTGAGTATGCCTTCCCCTAAGCAAATATTTGATGTTGTCTGATAATGACCAAGGGCGTAGTCAGGACTTAGTTGAGAGTGCATTCCAAGAAAAATCGAGACAAGCAATGGGATAGGTTACAGTGAACTGAAAGTGTAGTGTACAGTAGTAGTGACCCGCCCAGACTTGCAATGGTGCTTCATTATTTTCATTTCAATATTTCATTATCATAATTAATTATCATTACATAATATAAATCCAAGTCACTTATTGTGTCTGTTTGTCCGCTGTCCCCTCCTAAACCGCTAAACGGATTTTAATGCGGTTTTCACCATTTTTAAGGTATTTTTTTCATTTAAATTTGTAATTAAAGATGTTTTAGAAAATGTTTTTGTAAGTTAGCCAAAACTGAACGTATCGAGAACAAGTCGCGCAAAATCACACCACTGCGAAGCGTGTGCGGATCGCTATACCTACTAATATTATAAACGTGAATGTTTGTAAGTATATAAGGATGTTTGTTACTCTTTCACGTAAAAACTACTGAACGGATTTTTATGAAACTTTACAGTAATATAGGTTATACATCAGAATAACACAAAGGGTACTTTTTACCGCGGGAAAACTTCTCATTCCCACGGGAAACCGACTTCCAGGCGAACGGAGTCGCGAGCGGCCACTAGTATGGTTTAAAGTAGCGCCGCTAATTCTGTCTGTTGTTATGTTTGTCCGCTATCTCCTTCTTAACCACTTAACAAATTTTAATGCGGTTTTCGCCATCTTTTAGATGATTCTTAAATTTATAAATAAAGATTTCTTTTGAGTTCGAGAGAGCCCAAGTTTCGTGATCAAGTGAACACACAACTTCAAAACCATACGACAAAGTAGTAAAACAAGTAGTTTTGAAACATTTTGTATCTAAATAATTGATTTACAAAAGGGAATCTCTAAAGTTTGCTGCTTCTAAGTTGTGTTTTTATATTGCTAAGTCGAATTATAAGGTAAATTATTAGTTTTCTTTTATAAGGGTCTTTTGGGAGAAGTTTTTGTCATCAATGGCCCAATAGGATATGTTATACTGTTCAGGTGTTTACCTTCTTATTGGAACTTGGGATATACCTATACGATACGAGCGACCCGCCCACGCTTCGCAATGGTGTAATTTTGCCGACTTGCTCGAATAATATACTTAGAATTCAGAATAATATACTTAAATTCATAGACAGACACACAATACAACTAGAAACCCTTTTATACCCAACACTCGCGGCAGACGCAGTTAGTCAATATACGTTTATATAGTCATGTAGATGTCGCCAGTTGAACTAAATGGAACTAAATTGCCTAGCAGCAATATTGCCTATAAAAGAGCAGGCTAAGAGTGCATTTATTTAAGGAATAGTGAAGAAAATTAATATATGAGTTATGGTAAGTCAATATATTAAAAAACTCCTAGCGAACTAACCTTATTTTTAAGCTATGAGAAGTGTAAGTTTACTTAACCTAAGTTGGCGTACCTAGATTCAAGTAAGTACATATATGATTGTAAATTATATATGAAACTTGTGGCCGCCCGCGACTCCGTTCGCGTGGAAGTTGGTTTCCCGTGGCAATGAGAAGTATTCCCGCGGTAAAAAGTACCCTATGTCCTTTCCCAAGTTCAGTTCTTCCTTCATAACAAATTTCATCAAAATCGGTTCAGTGGTTTAGGCGTGAAAGCGCAACAGACAGACAGACAGAGTTTCTTTCGTATTTATAATATAAGTAGGGATTCCGTATAAATTTACTCCCTTACCTATTAATAAACGTAGGTACTTTAATCCTATCCTATATGAGATATTTATATGTTTATCTCTGTTTAACTTATGCGACAGCTTTTAACATGTAGACATGTAGGTTTGATTAAGTAGTCTATCTTTTTGCATTTAAAACCTATTTAGGGTTACCTACTATAAAGAATATAGGTACTTACCTTAAGAACGTATAATCAAGAGGCAAATGTAAATATGAATCTGGATGACTTTCATAAAACAACTTTATTATACAAACAACATTTTCCTCTACCTTAGTTATAATAACAACTAACTTTTTTAATACAATCTGCTATTGCTATACAAGATACCTACCCATATATATTATAATGAGCATCAATTTATTTCAATGCTGCGAACCAAGTCGGTACGCGCGATGTGGGGGGCATAGAGAAGTAAAGGAAATCATTTTATAGATGCTTGACTGTCAGGAAGAGCTTGACAAAAGAATTAAGGTGTGTTATTTAGTACTAGTTCAGTTTGATACTGAGGTATTTGAAAGAGAGAAAGAAAGCTAGAGGAAAGAATGTTGAATAATAAGTTAGTTATATTCTATTGGAGTAATCAATAATAGGTGACTAGATTTTCCCTAAAACTTAAGCACTTTAGATAGAACAAGCTTTATTATCCATGATATAAATTCAAATAAAGGCTAGTTGTCGACTGCATATCTGTGAATCAAACGTCATACCATTTACATACACTTAGGCCCAATTGCAGGGAACGTTTTAACCTCGGGTTAGCTAACTCAGAGTTAAATGGCGCCACCATCGATTGCAATAAGAAGTAGTTACAATCGATGGTGGCGCCATTTAAACCTGAGTTAGCTAACCCAAAGCTAACACGAGGTTAAAACGTTCCCTGCAATTGGGCCTTAGAGTCTATGTTACTAATACCTAAGGAGTTCGGTAACAAATTGGTTAATATTCATATTATAAGGATGTGCGAAACCTGAAGCATCTGAAACAACACAGCTCTTTGTATTTATTAATGTCACATGCGGTTCGCAGATATATGCAGACTGTTTCGATATCCCGTATTTTTACAATAACATCGCAAATTAACACATGTGGTTACCACAAGTGGTGTGTGCATTTTTACATCGTTTTTCACCCGCGCCAGTATAAAACGTAATGCCTGGGAGATTCGATCTGTAGTTGAGTTCTGTTCGTGTCTAAATAAAGATCGCCTTCGGTTGGCCTCGTGTCAAAATGCGTACGCGCACACCCACCGACCGACTCACAATAAAAACCAAACGAAGCACATATTACATTTTTCCCGCGATTTCCAGTTTTCTATTCATTACATAATAACACCGCGAAGCAAAAACCGCGCGAAAACGCGGCTTCCCGCCGAAAAACGAAATGGTAAGTCACAATTTGACAGTTCTCGATTTCATAAATAGAACGCTGCGAGTTTAAATAGTTTTAAAATGCTTTCGTAACTTTGCATTGTGTTTATAATATTGTTGTATTGGATTTCAGTGAGTGATTTTGAGTGAAAGTTAAGAAAAGTGAGATAGCCAACATGAAGTTTACCTTGGATGTGCTGGGGGTATTCCTGAAAGTGGTCGTTAGGGTGAGTGCTATTACGTCACGAGCTAAAATTATATTATTTCAACTGTGACGTCACAGTGCATGTAAACAACTCTACATTTCGATGTGTTGAGCTAATATATTGTTTCTGTGTATTATTTTAGGTGCGATTTGAATTGTGTTGTAGATACAAAGTTAATACACACATAATTAATTTATTAATTGAAACGGTCTTAGTTATTTCTAATTAGTTTTTAATACTTTTTAGAGTAATATAACACATAATACTCCAAAAAATTTATTTATTGTAACCCAGCAATATTCTCTTTTATTTTCTTAAACATTACAATTATTTTTGAATATTCTCAAGTTCAAACCTAGCCATTGATTTGCTTGACCAAGGTTAATTTTCGTTAGGTAAAACAATCATGGTTGGAATACTAAATAGAAGTACAAAGAAGTCCTTTCAACTTTAATAATTACTAGTGGCCGCCCGCGACTCCGTTCTCGTGGAAGTCGGTTTCCTGTGGGAATGAGTAGTTTTCCCGCGGTAAAAAGTACCCTATGTGTTATTCTGATGTATAAACTATATTAATGTAAAGTTTCATCCAAATATGTCCAGTAGTTTTTACGTGAAAGGGTAGCAAACATACATCCATCCATACATTCTTACAAACTTTCACGTTTATAATATTAAGTAGGATATGCCTTCAATGTAACACTCAAAAATAATATACTTAAACTAAGTTTTGCGAAAAAAATACCGTAAAAACTCTACCTGCTACGTTAAATCTTTGTATTTTTTGAAAGTTTTGTATTTTTGATGTAAATTTCTTTGTTTACTGGGCCATTTGATCTCTTGCCAACATCAACAATGTAAATTACAGTGTTGCCTGTTGTAAAAATGGGAAAATAAAGGTACTTTACTTGCTCTAAAGGGATTTTTAAATTGTGTCTTGGCATTACTAGGTTATTTATATTATTTTAAAGTACTTGGAATCACTTAATAACGTACGTAAATTGATAGGAAAATATGAAACTGATCTGACATCTGCCCAAGTTCTTAGACCCATGTATTTTGATATTGTTTTAAAAAAGTTTCCTTTTTTAGATCTGCGTGGAATCATTATTTACTAATTTAGGTGTATGTTTACTTTAGTATACCAACAAAGTATATTTTTATTACATTCAAAAATTAATAAAAAAAAGTTTCTACACCTGCTAATTACATACCATCCCTAACAGGTGAACAAAGTGCAATTCGCCCCACTCGTGGTGTCAACCTTATTCATCGTGCTGACGTCACTGCTCGCTCACTTCGCTCGAAGGGCCGTGCAGAAGGTCGTGAAGGAGCCCTTCGTAAAGTTACTGCTGGAGGAGGCGATAGCAGCTGCTGAGCTTTGCGGGTGCTGCTTTGAGCTTATCATAAGTAAGATTTGGTTTAAAGTTGATTGGAATATGAGGTAGGAGTTAGCATGTTTGTCGGTGGGTGGCTTTTTGATTTGATTTTGGGCGTAAGTTAATCAGTTTAGCAACGTCATTGGCAGTACAGAAATATTGTACAGAAATATTACCTTTAAAGCTTCAAGAATGATAGTGTGAATCTTAATAAAATATAGAAAAACACTACACACATACAAGAACTGTAATTTAGCTAGGTTAACCTTGTTAAGTATTATGATACTCTCAGTAAATTTTCCCTTGCTTAAATCACAGTTTTTTTTTTATTACAAGTCTTATCAACGCACAGAAACAAAAACAATCAAAACTCCACCTTATCCCCCACACATAGCATCCATTTCCCCCCGGCTCTATCGGACGGCCGTCAGTCTTTCCTGACTGGCTGCATCATGCGAGCCCAGAGCACCATCTGATAAGTCGGAACCCCTGGCCAGTGCCTCGTGTTTGAAAACTATCAGTGACAGATGTATGATTTATGTATAAAGGGTTGCGGGGATGATAAATGTCTGTAGATTGGTGATAGATTATGTCGAATGAACATCGTCTATTCTTTGTAGGAACCAGCAAAGTAATACTTTTACAAAGTGATGATTTAGTTGTAGGATCATAAAGTTAAATGTTTAGAAGCTACAACAGTTATATTCATTCAACAATAGGTACTAGATAATAATAGCGTTAATATTATGTATCATCATCATCATTACATAGGATAAAGAACGCTATATGTTTCTATTTGTATATTTATCCTGAATGTCCAACCCTTCTGAATAGGTTTTTTTATGTTAGCTTAAATTCAATAATTCGTGAACAATTCGGCCAAAATTACATCATTGCGTAGCACTATATAGTACCATCTATACTGGCGAGTCACCAGTATAGATGGTAATATATAGTGTAAAAAGTCTGGGAAAGACATCTTAATGCACTTATTGACTTAACTCCAATACCACTCATCAAGAGTAAATTACTAACCTTTCAACCAATATCTAATAACACCCTGTTTTCCAGTCGCGGATAACTTCGGAGTGGCAACCTATGCCGTGTTCCTGTTCTTCCTCACCATCTGGTGGTCAATGAACTGGGGGGAGGCCACCGCCTGTCCGTACAATCACGTCGAAGATGTCATCGAAGGTAAAGACAGACAATGACCCCGATTCTGAAAACACTCTCTAAACTAAACTAAAACTATTGCCGTCACTTACTCATCAATAGTATAAGACAGAGACAGGTAAACATTTTAGTCCTGTCAAACTAAAACGTACGTGCATTATGGCACAGCGAAGGCAATTTTAGGCTAGTCCTCAGCGCATTTCGTTCGATTTTACAATGATGTGGACTAAATTTAATGAGACCAGTGTACCTGTGTTTTTCTTATAGAAAGCATGGGAAAGTGACAGTGATATTTTTAATTTAGTTTTAGAATGTGTTTTCGGAATCGGGGCCAATATCATCAGGGCTGATGTGTCGTTCTAGAGTTCAAAAAGAACAGCGGGGCGATTCTGTAACTTTTGAGTGACATAAACTACTATCTTAAATCGTCAAAATTCCTTTTTTTGTATTGAAAAATGTACATTTTGACGTTTATTCTCATAGCAGTCATGACAATTGAAATTACAGAATCACCCCGCTGGTCAAGTGCTAGTCAGACTGTACCAATATTTAGTTTGTTTCGTTTTAAGGCTTTTTTGTGGTTATAGCGGCAACAGATACATCATCTGTGAAAATTTATATCGCTATCACGATTCATGATAACTATTCAGCTTGGTTATAGACGGACGGACGGATAGAAGAGTCTTATGTATGTATGTATGTATATAATATGTATCGTTTTTATCCTTTGGTTACGGGACCCTTTAAAGAAAAATATGTTCGACAAGAAAAGAATGCTGGGAAATAAACATGTGAAAATTATACGTAGTCATTCTTTTGCTTCTGCTTAACACAAGACTTCTTGATCAATGTGTCGTGTTAATGACCTTTCTTACTTGTTACTAACTTACTTAAACTCGACGACTTTCGTAGTTTATTCCCGGGTTTTGTTCCGGATCTGGCCAATTTAGTGGACATCTATATCATAATGAATTTTCAAATAGACTTTCGTTTAGACGTTACTGCGTTCTCTTTTCGTTTTTTGTGTGTTGCTTTACGTACAAGCTTACGTCTAATTTAAGGTCATACACTCGGTGCGGTACCATCATTACATAGTATAAATCTAAGTCGCTAATTCTATCTGTTTGTATGTTTGGCCGCTAACTCCTCCTTAAGTGCGGATTTGAAAGCAGTTTTCTCCATATTTTAGGGTATTTATTCATTTAAATTTGTTAATAAAGAACGTTTAGAAAAAGTTTTTTTAAGTTAGCAAAAATGCAAGTGTTCGCGAGCAAGTCGGCAAAGTAACACCATTGCGAAGCGTGGGCGGGTCGTTATATATAATTAAAAGATTAATTAGGTATGTTTATACAGGTAGAACTGACATCCGCCACGCTTTACTCAAAACATGGGCCGAGCTGGCTGGTGGGTTGGCTGTCTTCAAATATGTGCAGATGTACTGGGCACTAGAGATTGCAGAAACCCACAAAGACCGGGCCTATGAAGACTGTAAGGCTGACCTGCATGTAAGTATATGTGCCTGTATATTATATACGGGGTGTAGAAGAACTGCTTCCGAAACCAAACTGGGCATTGCTGGAGGGGTACTGGTTACATTTTCAGCAAAAAAAAACATTTTTTTTTACGTAATTGTACAAAATTGCATTTATACTATCAGATTTTGCGATGATTTCAAATTAAATAGGGTTTTAATTTAATTTGCAATGTAAATAATCGCACCTGAACCAACAGTTGATGTGTGAGCGATGATTTCAAGCGCCGAATATGACTTTTCAATCCTTAATAACTTTTTTAAATTGGGTTTTCTGGGTATAATGTTAGCGAATTTTGTTACTATTGAAGCTCCAGAATACATGGTTTCAGGCTTCGGAAGTGGTCTTTTTACACCGGTTATAAATAAAGTTGTTACGTCATAGCTTTTAAGGAATGTAACGAAAGCGAACATAGATTATTAGATCCAAAATCTAATAGAAGTAGGTAAATTATGCTTTAGTAAAAAGGCATTTTTTTGACGAATGTATTTTTGCATGAATGGTTTGTAACTAATGGTTTGTTTTTAAGTGTGTTTTCTATTAACATGTTTTTAAAGATTATTGTTGATTGATTGACGTATGATAATACGATGAAAATGCACTAGAAACAAATCGAGAAGTCTGTTATTCTTTGGTTTGGACATCGCACGGTGCAATATAATTTTCCTCTCCAGACAGGGCTGCGTTTATGTAAATGCAAGTACTAGAGTCCGTTAGGAGACAAAATGACTATAACCTAGTTTTGGCATTTGAATAACAAATTATGCACTAACCACTGAACGGAACTTTTATCATGTAACAATGAATTAACTTGCTTATGTGGAATATACTGAGCTTACTAACACGTTGGCTCTACGTTTTTTTATTTCAGGAGCCACTGAAAATGTCATAAATAAGCATTCGCTAATTCAAAGATTTCTGTAACTTCAATTATATATGACAAAAAAGAAACGGAGAGGCATAGCAGCATTCAGCAAAAATATTTATGATGACTTAAAAAAACGGTTGAGTTTTGGATAAGTTGAATACGAAAACACGATTTTGGGTCTTTTAGAATTCTATTGATTACACATGGTGTTGTCTCACATCGAGTTTAACATTTTTTTTTATTTAATCTGCTATCAGTTGGAGAAATTTTATCAGATGTGTTAGCGGATCAGTGACTGGCGCTGAGAAAGTCAAATATAATTTTTAACTTCTCCAGTGTTAGAGCACATTGGTACTCCTTTTTAGCCTTTTAGTAGCTTTAACTTTAAGGACACTATGCGCTTAATCCCACAGGTGCCAGTACTATACGGGGCTGCGATCGAGGGCGTAGCGACGTGCATGTGTCGTCTAGCATCCCGCTCGCTCGGAGAACTCAATCCGAGGTTCGCCACCGCCATCGACTCCGCTATCGGGACGTCTCTCGTTGTCGCTGGTAAGAACCTTATCATCACTGAGGACTAAATGGCGAAAGTCAGGGAGCAGTCCATATCTTTCTACGATCTAAGTACTGTTATTGGAGTCAATGATTGAAAGATAGTTTTACCAAATGTTACCCTGTGCTTCTTTTGGGATTTAAGAACTGAATTTTTACAACATAGAGTTAGGAGCTGTAATAAACTAACCCTGACCATCAGGTGGTCATTGCTATCATTCACATAATATTGCAGAATTGAAAAATTTGACCAATTTCAAAAAATATTTCTACTTCTGAATTTAACATTTGTTCCGAGCTGCTTTCAGAGTTCTACTAACATCAATTTCATAACGTGACCGTCCATAACACATCTTTTGATCACGCTTCTACTCTATCTCCCATTCTCTGTCTCTCTCTTTCAATGTGGCTCTCACTCTAGATTCAATGTTCCAGGGGTCCTAGCTAGGCACACAGTTTTCGTGTACCGATATCAGGACTCGATGGCAGATGCTGATCTAAGCGTATCCATCTTTTGCAAAGTCCATTTAGGAAAAGGTATTCAAAAATACTCGTATCTATGTGCACTAACTGAATGTCAGCTATTTGGAGTAGTTTCATTGGATTGTTCATTATTGCTTGTAAATCGTGCAGACTTGTAATTATCATCAGTAGATTTCACTGGAGTGTCATGGCGCATTTCATTATCATCAAGCTGTAGATTTAAGCGAATTTGATGTAAGTAATGTTAAAAGTTTATTTTACGTCAGTTTTCAGTATTTTCGTTAAAAAACAATTAGTAGTCAATATTGTGACTCACTGGAGCGTTGAATCTTGACTTTGCAACCTTTAAATGTACTTAAAACTGCTTTATACTTAATCGATATCAATATTTTCTTCACTGATATTTATGAAAAAATATTCAATGTACTCGTATTTTTAATTAAATCTTGGCCTCCCACAACTTAGCTCTGCATTACCTTGAGTCAATTCAAAGACATGCTTAGCAATGTTGTTGCTATTTTTAGGACAAGCTGAAATGCTGTGCGCTAGTATGTTACAATACTGCTATCTTCATATCCATTAAAATTGTCTTCTCAATTATCTTTCCAGCCTTCGACTACTCCGGCGGGTACTTCAACCCCGTCCTCGCCACGTCGCTCAAGGCCGGCTGCGAGGGTCACTCGATGCTGGAGCACGCGGTCGTGTACTGGATCGGTGCGTGCGCAGGCTCCGTGCTGTCCGTCTACATCTACAAGATGCCGGCCATACAGAAACTCCTCAAAGGGTCGACTGCCGTGAACGGAGACAGCATCTGGGAGAAGGAGGAGTGAAGGGGACACACAGTCGTTTGTTGTTTCGAATTCGTATTTTGTTACTTTTTTATGTTTGTTTTGGTTTTGATGCGAGAGGGCGATTCCGTTTTTTTATGATTGAATTGATGAAAACCCTGCAGTAGCAATTTTAAATTTGTGCAAAGTTACTAAGTTGTTATAATATTACTTGAAAAATTATTTTGAACAGGCAATGTTAAAAACGAATGAATTAGCGAAAATCGCTTTTAATAAAATTAAACTTGTAAGGATCGCAGCTCCATATATTTTTGCTTTACAACGTTGTTACTTTTTAATTCTTTTTAAGTGTTGAATCTCTAGTCAATGCGCTAAACGCTTACTACCATTAATTATTTTTTATATTGGATCAAATCGGCCTTGAAGGCACAATTTTATAACATACCAACTTTTAGGTAAGTTGCGTTAATGTTAAAATATTCCCTATACATAAGTGCTACGTATGTGCTCCAGATGTAAATACCTACCCAATAAAAATATTAATACAACTTTTTCTTTATTTAATCACTACCTCGATACTTTATGTCTAGCCAACAAACTTTGATACGGAGTACTTATATTATTTTACTTACCTATGTATTATTTGTCTTAAGTTTTTTAATTAACGATAATCAGGAATTGTAACTTTGACGACGATAATTTATATAAATTATTATATTCATTTTGCATAGCGGTCAGCGTAATAAGTAATTACACACTGTACCAGCGTAATAACTTTTCTATGACTCTCTTAAAAATGAATTAAAACTACAAACATATTATAAAATCTAGGTATCATTCAGAAGCGCAAGCCACAAAACTGTAAATTAATTGCGGAAATTCTTCACAAAGTAGATAAATTCTCTTGGAAAAAAGAATAAAAGCTCGTAGTAACGACGGCAACTTTTTAATTAAGCTTCCAATTCTTAGGGCAAATGAAGTGGAAGCTTCCATTAAACTCAGTAACGAATTTCAGGATGGAAGCCTATTTTTTTTAGGCTCAGTAAAAAAAGATGACTTTTATAATAAGATTCTGTCCTTCTGTGTGATTCGGGGTAATAAGATGTTTTACAAAGGAATTAAGGGATTATTTGGCAGAAATAATTGTGATTTGACGAATTAGATGAGATATTTTTTATTTCTTTGAATGTCTTTTAAGGTGATAAACTAGTATTTTGATGATAAGTCGGTAAGTATGTATCACCCGACATTATTTTTGTAAGTTAATAGCTCCACGCAATTTGATAGCTATTATAAGGTCATTAACTGTTTCAGTTTAAAAGTAAATCGTTGTTTCATTAAAAGCAGTCAATCGGGTAACTCTAATTACTTTCTCCAAACAGAAAACTATAACATTTCATAAAATATTTTCCTTGAAGACAGTAAACATGTCTGTTTTTAGTTTTATGATAGTTCTGAGCATAGCTTTCTTTTCTTTAGATTTTAAATTAGTAATACCTCAAAATTTCGATAAAAGTTCAGTGAGTATAGCCCAATGCATTCTCAGTATAAGTATAAGAGAACTAAAATTTCATCCTACATTGGTGGTTGATAAAGCTGAAAAAGATGAAGATATTAGGGTCTCCAATATTCTGCTTGATACGATTATGAAGGAATCAATAAATATGAATATACCGACCATAATGACAGAAGAGCAAAATCTCACTAATAGGACTGTAAGTGGACATGTAGTAAAAATCAAACAAGTAACACGGTGTGATGAATTTAAAAAAGAAATTTTAAAAGCAAACTCTTCGATCAAATATATAATCATTTACGATGGCATTAATATCGAAGAATGTGCCCTAACAGATGACATTTGGGTAAAAATAAACACACAAGATATTGTTGTGCTAAGTCGGGACGTTGAAAATCATGAAGTAATAAACCTTTTAGTCGCGATACCACGAATTGACCCAGAAGCCTGTCACATACATTTTGAAAAGAAACTGAGAAACGTTAACAGCTGTACAAATGGTTTAGTTGATAAAAATGAATCTGTTTTTCCAGAAAAGAAACCCTCCAATTTACAGAAATGTCCACTCAAAATAGGAATGGCCACCCTTTTCCCGTTCGCAAGGATCGAAAATCCAGAGAACCTAACAGATTATGATCCTATCAGTAATTTTTCAGGATCGGACGTAGAGATTGTTAAAATAGTTGCAGATTATTTTAACGCATCACCCGATTACCATTACATACATAAAGAAGAGAAGAACCCCTATGTGAGAACTGAATTTATATCGTTGGTGGTAAATGGTAGTTTGGACATCGCTGCTGGAGGCATGTACAGAATATATGGAGATATCGTGGAATATTCCGGAATATATTCAAGACAAGCCGTGATGTGGGCGTATGCTGTTGAACGTGGAGAAAAAACGTGGAAGGTTTTTATTACTAAAGTAGACGGAATTTACATTTTTGTAATATTTTACACCTGCTACACATTCCTTTGGTTTGCATTTTCGAAATATGATGAGCAAGCAGTTTCTTTGAAAGGCACTTTATTAGCTGCTTGGGGCTGCCTCGTAGGAGCTTCTGGACTTGAAGACGCAATAACGGTAAAACAAAAGATACTGAATCTTTTCTATCTTATCTTATGCATTCATTTTTCAGCGTACATCAGTGTTCACCTCTATTCATTTCTAACTATCTACGGTCCTCCTGAATTTTTCAAAACTAATGACGAGCTGATGGAGTCAGGTCGCGTTCCTTATTTAAATAATAAAACCAAATATTTCGTGCAAGACAAAAAGTATATTGCGTTTGCTAGAACATCGGGCGATTGTGAATCTTTCACCGCATGTCTAAATGTTTCGGTGCAGCACCACGGAGCATCAGTAATCCTAGACAGTTATTTTTTTCCATTTCAAGCAAGCACAGCAATAAACGACGAAGCAAGGTTGGTGAGAGTGTCTGAAAATGTATTGACGGTTTATCATGAGATTGTCATCAGAGCCGATCATCCACTAGTGAAAAAAATACAGAAAGTAATCTTGAGGCTTTTTGAAAGTGGTATCTGTGAGAGGTTATATTCAGAAGCGATTGGTATAACGACTATGGCTAAGGCGCAGATTGTTAGCACGAATATAGCGGGAAATAGCTATAGTTGTCAAAGTGGATGCGCAATCACGTTGTCGCAAGCCGCCGGAGCATTTTTTGTGTGGATTTTCGGATGCGTGTTGTCACTTTGTGTGTTCATCGTTGAATTATTGTATAATCGAGAAAGAAAAATCGCATTTGCTTTGTAATTTGTTTCAAATTTAGTTCTGCGTATTTGCACCTACCGTTTAATGACAATGTTTTAATTTATTTTCGTAATGCAATAACGATAATAAATGTGTGATATTTCGTATGTATTTCATTGATTAAAACATTTTTGAAATTCCAATTTTAATCACGTTTGTGTTGTGGGTTTGTTTTATTGTACTCTCAAATCGATTTCACGTCGCATAATGAATCACACCTGTTCAATTACAATGATATCATAATTTTGTGCTATCAATGGAAAGCCGGCGGCATGTGGTATTATTACAGAAGAAATGGTTATAAGATCAAAGTTTTCACGTTGACAACACGTCAGAATTCAAAATAAAAAATGTGGATCTAAAACTGTGAGATGATAAAAAAGTGCAATTATTATCTAACTTGGTTCCGTTTTCAAGTATTTTGTTTACGTGAGTACCTATTTTACTATTAGAATTGCAATGTGAAAACTTTTTATTCTTAAAATTTATTTTATAATAATAATAGACCCCTGCTTATTATTTTTATTACAATAAGTAAGTCATTTCGGTTATTTTCTCTGTATAAGATACACTAGATTTTATACTCTTTTCAATCTTTATTGAGTTTTTGGTCACGTCTATTGAGTCGAAAAATAATGTCAAGTAATTTCTTAATTATTAGTTAAGTTAATTTTGTATGTCAAATCTCTTTTACTTCAATACTGTACCGAAGGCAAAAGTACGCATTTCTATTAGTTATTTATTTTACAATACGTTTGTAAGTTTTAATGACAAAGGCAATGCTAAACGGAAGATTAAATAGAATATTCCTGTAAAAAACACTGCTGAACATCAGTACGGTAGATATTAATATGAGTCTCAAATAATTTGCGTATACATAATACAGTAGAAATTTACTATTAAAAGTAGGTTAGAACCACTAACAATAAAATTCTGTAATCTTGGTTTCAGTACTAATGAACAATCTAACAGAATGTTCTGTTTTGATAAGCTTACAAAAACTAACTCTACCAAAAGATAATGATAAACTTGTGCTGAAACCAAACGCAACTCAACCTTTGATAATGATCTACAAAGATCCTTTAGTAGGTCGCGAAGGGGAAAACACTACAGAGACTACTGCTTTTAACAATAATGCAACTAAATGCACTAAAAAAGTAAAAAGACAAACCTACAACACACTCGTTAAGTACCTTCTTTCCAAAGATATGGACACTAGCGATGAGACCAGAGAAAACAATATAAAAAAACATAGCAAAGAAACCAAACCAACTGAATCCAATAGTATAGAAATAACCACGTTATTTTCAACAATAACAAGAGTAAGAAGAAACAAAAACGTTCTAACATCAGGACCGATTAAACTATCATTTGACGATGTTACCACAGAACCGATCTTAATGAATATTGAACCGAACACTTCATATATACCATCACAGCATGATCGGGACAATAGCATACAAGACAAAGAATTAAAGGAATACATGGGGAAATTTCTTAAACCAGTGCACATCACAGAAAAACCTCAGAAAACATGGAAGACAAAACATAACAATCCTTTTGCATCGGTGAAGGCATATTTCCAGAAACACCACTTCTTCAGCGATTGGGGGACTAAGATATCGAACTTTTTCAAGAAAATGAAGAAAACAAAAAAGAGTGACGAGGTAAATAATTTAACGGCCATCGGATAGTTAGGTTAAAACGCTTGTTTTTAATAATTGCAGGTACTAATTTAAAATGTACTTTATTATTTCTTTGATACAAATTAGATATTTTATAGTGCCACATACTTTTCATTACATAAATCATTAAGCATTTAAATAAGTAAGTTGTTTAAGTAAATATAAAACAGGTTCTGCTGTCAGTTTTAATGTCCAGAGTATAAAATTAGTATACTAAGGTGCGGATTTTTCAATTATTAGACCAATACTTTTTGACTAATAAGTAGTCGGTATGTTTTCATCGTGTCACTTCATACAGACGTCAAACATCTTTACTTGACGTGCAACGAGAACAATCTACTTGCTTGTCGAATAGATTTTATCTGACAATTGAAAAATCTGCCATTAATAAAATACTCAAATCTGTCTTAAGACAAATGAAACGCCTGTGATTATCAAGAAGCAAAGTTTAACTGTTGTTGTTGTTTGTTTCCTAATTCAAGGTCTCGAAAAAGAAGTTAACTTCACCTTATCCCCCGGACTCGCCCACCACATGGAGGGTAATATTGATTTAATTACTTTTACATAAATTAATAGGCGAGGTGCACACATTGTCAGGTGCTAATCTTCCCTGCTGGAAGCATTTGAAGAATTCACTGGTAGGTTATATGTTATATATAAGGATTAACTATTTATTAAACTTTAAAATGCAATGCTTTATATTTATTTGATTCTTATAGAGATTAAAAGCCTTTTAGCTACATTAATAACTTAATGCTTCATTAATTATAAATTTTGCAAGATCTAGATTGATTTGTAAACAGTATTAGTGAGTTATAATTTATAATATTATATAGTTATAATCTTATATTATTATCTGATCAATGGTATTTTTGATTATTATTAAACTGACATTAACTGCATATGAAACTGTATTAAATATTAATGTTTAAATTAAAATATTAGTATAAGCCATAATTGTACACTTATTAGATTGTTGTGTTATTTTTTCAGGAATTGAATTCCAGTAAACAAGTGACTCCATACATTATGCCATATTACACGGCGGAAAACTACTCTGATTAATATTAATCGAGAACAAGAAGGAAGAAATGATAATGTATTTAAATTATTAAGTTATTTAATATAGTTTTCAAGCATGTTAGAAACAAATTTAAATTAACACAAAACCATCATTTTGCGACTCAAGGATCGTTATGTTACACACAGAAAGAAAAAGAGAATTAGTAGGTACCTTAGTCAAAATATATGTATTGTCCACGGTAACTTATCACTATAGTAAATTGATATAACGTTACATCTATCTTTTTTCTATTAACAATTATCCTTTACCGATGGTAATAAAAATCTCTCTATTCCAGCTAAATAAACTCCTATGTATTCATCCCATATAATCTTTTTGGGATCAAATTCGAAATCTTCTTGGTCTTCAGTAGATAAATTAGACGCTAGACTTTCAGTTCTGGAAGTTTCCATCACCCAGGAGCCATTGGAGTAGGCGTTCAGGACTTCTCGCTGTCTCCCCATCAACTGGTTCACTTGGGCATACCTTTCAGAGAAATAATTGATTAACTTTTTGGACCACAAATTATTTTGACTGCATTTCTTTTTATTATACAGAGAGTAACCTATAACACATAAAAATCCTACTCATATTATAAACGTGGAAGTTTGTGAGTATGGATGGATGTATGGATGTTTGTTACTCTTTCCCGTAAAAACGACTGGATGGATTTTGATGAAACTTTACGGTAAAATAGGTTATACATCAGAATAATATATAGGGTACTTTTTACCGCGGGAAAACTTTTAATTCCCACGGGAAACCGACTTTTACGCGAACGGAGTCGCGGGCGGCCACTAGTACAAAATAACTTTGAAACTTCGTCGCTGAGCTGCCTAATATATAAGTATACAAACCACGGCTTTCGTCCTCTAGCTTTTTCCCAAAAGTCTATAAAAATTGAAGGAAACAATTCGGTGATTATTCGAATCAGGTGGTAAAGCAAAGTGCAGCTTGTTATAACTACGCCGACTGGTAACTCGTCTAAACAAAACCAAAAATAAAAGTATATTTACCAATATTATCACATATCATGAATAGACTCCGATAGTAGCGTCATTTTAATATTATCTAGTTATAGCTTTATATAGCTTAAATATATATTGAGTCAGTCAAAATCGACGTAAAAAAACAAGTATTTTTTTACTTACTAAATCGGGAAGAACGAGCAAATTTCCCGAAAGATCTCACGAGGTCCGAAATAGTTAAAGGATTTCCTGAACTCGTGCAAATATTGTAAACCGATGGATTTCGTTGATTTCTGAAGTCATAAAAAATACTTAGTGATAGTCATGTTAAGTAAATAAGTGATAGATTAGAGAGTAATGTTAATTAAGGGCCGGTTTTTCAATAGTCAGATAAATTCTATCTGACAGAAAATCTGTATTTTTTTGTTGCAAAAACATACTGATTTTCTGTCAGATAGAATTTATCTGACTATTGAAAAACCGGCCCTAAGTCAAGTAAGTAGTCCATAGATTTGAGACAAGTCCGAATTAGGAAATTCCAATTCGGAAAAAAATGACATTCAAATAAATATGTAAATTTAAAAAAAATTGACAGTGGCTTAAGAACAATATCATCGTGCACTAACTGAAATATTATCATAATCAAAAATACTGTTTCCTCGAAACCTGATTTAGAAATTTAATTTTGATCATACTCGTACTTAGTGTATCTGGCAGCGGCGACGATCATGGCATTGACTACATAGTCTACAGGGATCAAGTCTACAATGTAGGATCCTTTGCCGTAGATTACGTGGCTGAAACCCTTAGCTAAAGAATAGATGAGACCAGTGGCACCCCCCCAGGTGTCCTGCCAACCAGGGGGAGGGGATTTGTACGATGCCGCAACTGAAAAACAGAAGTCGGAGTGAATGAAGGTAATGCCCAAATGTTATGATTTGTGTAGCAAGGTTTACAAAGACGATGCCGTATACAGGGAATAACTCCTGCAAATCCTACTAATATTATAAACGTGAAAGTTTGTGAATTTGTATGGATGTATGGATGGATGTTTGTTACTCTTTCACGTAAAAACTACTGGACGGATTTTTATGAAACTTTACAGTAATATAGGTTATACATCAGAATAACACATAGGGTACTTTTTACCGCGGGAAAACATCTCATTCCCACGGGACACCGACTTCCACGCGAAAGGATTTATGCGTAAGTAATACCTAAAAGCAATATCAACATAATAATCAGTAGCTTTTATTTATTAATTGAAGATAATTGTAAAGAAGAGGCAGTCACCAGTTTTGTAGGCCCTTCGTAAAATTTATTTTTGATAAAAGTTAATGTGAAATGCTGGAGATGTCTAGGATAACTTCACGGAAGCATTATTTCATGAGCTAAGCCAATGTTTTTTTTATAATATAGGTAGCAAACGAGCATGCGGGTCACCTGATGGTAAGTGATCACCGCCGCCCATGGCTACCCGCAACACTGTGGGTGTTGGGGGTGTGTTGCTGACCTTTGAGAAAATTGGGTACCGGATACCGCACTCACCGAACGAAACGCAGGAACATCGTCCCTACTTCACGTCGGTTTTCGGTGCGACACGGTGGTATTTCACCGGTCGAGTCAGCCCAGTAATCGCTGCAGACAGAGCCTACAGCTAGACTCTACCACTCTCAAAATGTAAATTAATACTATTAGAAGTAGACAGTAGTTAGTATATACACACATCAACATCGTCTAGGGATATTTTGAATTTACTTAGTTTACTCAAAATTTATTAAAAATAACATACAACATGTATATATTTTTATGAAGCTCATTTATCAGGCTACATTAACAAAATAAAATAAATCTTTTTTTTGCGTAAAAGTGGTTTTTTTTTAATAAAGAAAAAAGTGAAAAAAATGTAAAAGTAACAATGAATGTGTTTCTTAAGGAAAAGTGAAAAATAATCAGAAATTATTCAGATTTGAACGGTATTGTGAAAAATCAGTAGTCAGTAAAACCATCCACGACGTTAAAAACGGTCCTACAACGTTTTTTATGCTTTGGATTATCCAAGTCAGGCTGCGGTATATTGTCCCAGGTCCGGCTAAGTGGCAAAAAAAGATGTTCTTTCATCGCAATGTTTGTAGCAAAGTTCCTTAAAGCTCTTTTTAGAGCATATCCTACGCGTATTTAATGGGGTTTAGGTCAGGCGACTGAGTGGGCCAGCCTAGGACCGATACGTCGTGCTCCTGCAACCTGCTCGTCACCACTCTCGCTGTGTGCGGACGGGCTTTGTCGTTCATCAGCGTGAATTCTTGGCCCATTTGCAGTTTGTCGGGGTAGATTATTGGTTCTAGCACCTCGTTACAATATTTTTCAGCTGACATGGTGTTTCTGATCCAAACGGGGTCTGTTCTTCCACCAACACGAATTTTCGCCCAAACCTTAATTGTCCCGCCGTGGTATGGAAGGACTTCCTGTGGGTGTCGCAGACGGCACTCACCACCAGGAACTCGCTAAACACGTACTCTACGTGTATCAGGATGGAAACCGAACCGTGAGCCATCGGTAAACAGCAATATGAACCACTGGTTATCTTCCCAGAGCAAATGTTCACGAACCCACTCTAGCCGTCGTCCCCGATTTTCTCGGCGTAGTGCTGGAGTACGAAGCGGTCTGCAAGCATGAAGATTAGCTTCATGCAGCCTTCTCCTCACAGTTTCATCACTCACAAGCAACTGGTGCTCTGACTGGAGCCTCTGAACCAACTGCATGGCCGTAAAATTTGGTTGCCGTCTCGCGGCAACTTGCAAATTTCGGTCTTGTCGTTGAGTGATTAAGTGTTTCCCGCCTGGGTGTCTTTCAGCCATCTCACGGAGAGCACGATAACATGACCATAAGCTTCATATCACGTTTTGTCTTGTTACCATCTCCTCAGCAATATTCCGTTGAGTAGCCCCAGTTTGGAGCATGCCTACTGCCCGTAACATTTCTTTCCTCGTTCAATAGCCCCGCTGCATAATGCACACAATAAAATTAATTGATAATTTACCGATAACTTGCTATAAAACTTAAATTTGGCACAAAATAATGTCAAAAGTTACTGTAAGTAAATGAAACCTTCAGACTTCGCTACCATAATGGCAGCATAAATCTATTGTTTTTTTTTTTGAAATTTTTTTTTTCAAATTCAAATTTAGAATCGTTCAACAAGGTTTACAAAATGAACTTTCTTCAAAAAAAATTAAAATTAATCAGTATTTTTTGAGTTTAAGAACTTTATACAAAATATCCCTAGACGATGTTGATGTGTGTACTTGGCCACTTACTGATTGAAGGTCTAACAATAACGGCAGGCAGCTGGTTCTTTGAAAAGGCTTCTGCAACTACGTTTTCCGACAGTGCTTTTGTAAGAGTGTATGTATTAAGTCTTCCATCTGTAAAAGATACAAAAGTAGGAGTAGATCAAACAAATAATGAGGTATTTTCTCGACTCCCTTGTTAATATAAGTATAAAGAATGTTTTAAGTATATTTTTCAAAAAAGGAATACGTCAAGCTTCATTAAGTTTTCAATCAACTGATATCCTAATAATGGGTGTTTGTTACTCTTTCACGTAAAAACTACTGGACGGATTTGGATGAAACTTTACAGTTTATAGATTATACATCAGAATAACACATAGGTTACTTTTACTGGGGGAAAACTTCTCATTCCAACGGGAAACCGACTTCCACGCGAACTGAGTCGCGGGCGGCCACTAGTTAACTATATAGCAAGAGCTTGATGCTGCAATTATTCTTAGTTTACTTACTCAATAAGTCTTTATACATTTGAGGGTTTTCATCATATTGGTTCACAATAGACTCTATTTCCTTTATATTTACTTGCTGAGGATATATTTTTTCTTGAATTACTTTATCCTGGTTCTGGCTATATGCAGTTGAAACGTAGACGAATACCTGGAAACAGGTCTCTCAAAGAAGTTCGCAGAAAATCACTTTCAATTGTTTCAATCTAAGGAACGGATATAAACACCAAAGTTTAATCACGTATTTTTTTGTTAATCATAATTTAAGAGTTATTTTTTGGTTGTAATACTTATTGAAGTTTTTATAAAAAACTAGTGGCCGCCCGCGACTCCGTTCGCGTGGAAGTCGGTTTCCCGTGGGAATGAGAAGTTTTCCCGCGGTAAAAAGTACCCTATGTCCTTTCCCAAGTTCAGTTCCTTCTCCATACCAAATTTCATCACAATCGGTTCAGTGGTTTAGGCGTGAAAGCGTAACAGACAGACAGACAGACAGACAGACAGACAGACCGACAGACAGAGTTACTTTCGCATTTATAATATTAGTAGGGATGTTATAGTATTGTAATTATTATTGAAAAGAATGTAATAAATGATGACATGTATCGTTTCACGAGGAATAAAATTAAAGCATGGGTAGTTATGTACCTCCAAACGTTTTATTTTATTACAAAACTGAATCACCCTCTGTGTCCCAAAAGTGTTGCTCTCCAATAAACTCCTCAAGTTATCTTTGAATCTCACAGACGCCGCGACATGAAATACCACTGATATCTGCAAAATATGACTATTCATTACTTAAATCCCTACTAATATTATAAATGTGAAAGTAACTCTGTCTGTCTGTCTATCTGTCTATTTGTCTGTCTGTCTGTTACACTTTCACGCATAGACCACTGAACCGATTTTGATGAAATTTATGGTATGAAGAAAGAGCTGAACTTGGGAAAAAAGTAGCATATTATAGCAGCAAATGAATGATATGACTTTGCTAAATAATTTGCTCGATGATCGAACAAAGCTCTTAAGGTGGGTACTGACCAACATTACGAGGTGTAATGTAACGTGTTACATCGCGAGCCTTCGTGCAGTCAGTACGTCGTTGCTCGCTGGTTTCCCCGTAACACAACGTACTGACTGCACGAATGCTCGTAACGTTGTTACACCTCGTAACGTTGGTCAGTACCCACCTTTAAAAAAATAAAAATCAAGGAAGCATTCTAAGGACCATGTTTGGGACCTTCTTAAAAGATATATCTAGACTCATAAATTAATTAGTTCTACCTTTTGAAACAGATCCTTTGAAACAGCGGCGCTTATTCCAAGATCGGGTTTCATGATGTCTCCGTTGATACACACCACTTTGTTGAAAGCATCAGCTCGACTCTTGCGCAGTCGATCGAATAACTAGGTAGTTACCAATTATTAGTGTTAATAAAAAACTTGGTTGTAAAGATGCATGAATTTTGATAACTTTTTGTAATAATTATAAATTCTTTGATTAAAAGTAAAAATTACAAACTAAAATACATTTAGAGTGTTCAAAGATTACTGCTTGAAAATATTAGCAATTAGGTACCTCCATTGAAAAAAATAATTAAATTCGAATCACATTAGGTTAATTTTATGATAAATGCTTTAATTCTATGTTCAGTTGATAAGTATTTTTGTATGTAGTATATTTCTAGGTATAAGTACTTACCGGTAAATTAAAAATGGTTTCCATCCTAAGTTTTGCCGTCACATCCTTTTTGTCTCGCACTAAGACATATATTGCAGCTATATCCTGACAACTGTATAATAACTTTTCCACTAACACCTGCAAGAAATAAAAACAATTTTTGTAGAAATTTCAGCAATCATTTATGGAATTATCTCACGTCAAGATTTTTATAAGTGTTAAAGCAAATAATATGAATAAACAGCTTAAAAGCGTGTTTTTAAACAGTTCCATTTTGAAAAAAAGACCTGTAAAAATGGGTTGTCGACTTTTCGGACACAAAAAACTCGGACAAAAACCATAGTTTGGCCTAGGTGTCCGAGTTTTTTGTGTACTAAAAAAGTCATCGACCCGTAAAAAAATGATGTGATAGTTACCTTTCCAACGAAGCCAGTAGCGCCGGTCACTAGAACAGATCGTCCAGCGTAAAATTCTTCAATTCGCTGATACGTCATTTTCCTGGGGATGAAAAGTAAAACTTGGATTATAAAGTCTTTATTTAGACCAACTATAGGTGTAACTAATGGCGCCGATTCTGAAAAAAACTCTCTTAACTTAACTAAAGTATTGCTGTAACTTAAACACACTTAGTATTTGAAAAAGGTATACAGATCTCACTATATTTAGTTCTCATTATTGTACAATTTAATGAAATACGCTAAGCTCTAGACTAAATTTGGTTATCATGATGCACGCAAATTAAGGAAGGCCACACTAAAATTACCTGTCTATCTCTTAGACTATTGCTGAGTAAAATAACAGCAATATCTTCAGTTTAGTTTAGGCAGTTTTACTTATTAGAATCGGCACTAATGCTGGTTCAAGTATATGAAATTTTCTCTCGACAAGAGTACTGGCGGAAAAACTGATTTAGACTGCTCGATTATTAAAGATCATCATCTTATAAGACAATAAGGGTAATAAATAACGATTTTTTCTAAAGGCTTTTACGTTAACGTTTGCTTTCTTAGATTGAGATATCGTCGTAAATCAAGCTAAGTTATCAATCTCGGTAATTTACGTATAATCAAATTGAAGGTTATAATCAAATAAAAGCGTTGTAAATTATAACAAAACAATTGAATTATTTTCTTTAAATGGTCATAATTTATATTTTACTCGACTATAGGTACTTATCTTTTCTCCTTTAAAATAAATAAATGGCATAAAGTAAATAATCGTCTTATAATGGTAACCTATAATATTGCCTTATAACCAATGCGTGATACAATGAGCCGTAAAATGATTTCTAAATTTAATTGATATTATTTTCTTATCAAATTAAAATTAAATCAAAAACAAATCTGTATGTGGTTTTGCGCACCGAGGAACCGGACAATTATGTGTCAATTTGTAAGAATCCTGACTAAATACGACAATAATAATTTAACCAACTTATTTATACAAAACAAATATATTTTATATCTTAAATTCAATTCAAGTAACAGTTTCCGGCAAAGTTGAAGGTTTTGTGATCATGTCGACAAAAAATATACGCTTGGAAATAAAAATATATACCCAACTAATACGGGCATATCTATTTAAATAAAAGTCTTTTTAAAATTTTCATTATAACCCAAAATCGAGTAAATTTTTGTCCATACGTATCCGAAGTTGATACAGCTACAAATTCAATTCGTAACCTGTAATGTATTCTGGTACACGGACACAATTTACCAATATGTATGTTTGCGTGTACTCAGACGAATACTCATCTAGAGTACACATTTTATTTTATTTATTTTGAACCACAAAAATAAAAATAAAAGCAAGTGGAATAAAAATAATTTCAAATATAATAATCTTTATTCTATCAGCCTTTATTTGTCTCATTCGTTGAGCTCAGGCCTCCTTTTCCTATAGCGAGAGGGATTGAGCCGTAATCCACAAAGCTGGCTTGATGTCTGATGCTGGCTTTGATGTCTAATCTTAAAGATTTTTCCACCTCGATTTTAACTTACTATTCCATCAGCTTCAAGAGACGTTCAACGGTGCGTGATTCTATGCATAAAGTACCTAAAGCTTGGTTTTTGCAAGCTAAAATCATAATGTGCGGTGCGAGGTTTAAGGCACCGTGGGACCACCTCTTAACACTTGAAACTTTCGTCGTTAAAATACATCTACATAAAACTAACAAAGCTACATTTTTATGCGGTGTTCAGTTGCATCTCCTCCGTGTATTTTGCGTCTGCCAACAAAATGAACGAATGATCTGCCTAAATGTGTGGCGTAGTAGAAATGCGCTTGCATTTTTCTGTGGTAATGGACAAAAGCGTATACTGTAGCAGATCGTAAATCCAGGCGCACTGACTGTTTTAACTACTGCTAAATAGTCGATGTTGGTAGGTTTATGTTTAAGGATTGTACAAAGCTCTGGGTTAAACTAAGAATTTAGCGAAGCTTTAAAGTCAGTTTCTTTAAATAAATGAAAAAAATTGTTTAAATATGGCGAAAACCGCAATTACATCCGTTAATTGGTTTAGGCGGAGTTAGAGGACAAACATACAGACACGATTAGCGACTTTGATTCAAACTATGAAATTGTGGTGGTATTGTCAATGGTAAGTGTAGCTGTGGCAGAGTACAAATTTTGATTAATTCATTGTAATCCTAGAAGAATCAGTCCTAAGTTTATAATTTGGCTGACTATTTAGGTACAATACAGGGTGTTTGGAGGGTGAGTAGCCAAATGAAAATGGTGGATAAGTGAGGCTATTAGCTATTCACTTCCACTTATTAAATTGCATTTTGGTTCAAGTTTTAGAATTTATTCGATTTTAAAGTTTTTCCTTAGAAAATCGCCGATTTTGTCATTAAAAGTCCAATATTTTTTTTATTTACGGTAGGAACCAAACGAAAATAATTTTAATTTAAAGCCTAATACTGTTTTATTCAGATGCAATCATAAATGAATACAAATCATCTCATATACAGTTACAGTGGGTTCATAAACTTCGCGGAACCAGTGGGAAAAAAATGTTCAGTCAACTTTCCTATGCAAAAAAATTAAAAAATTTAAGAGTTTGAAAATTTCATTTGCTTTTAAAAACTTCTACAGTTAATACACTTTATAATGATATGCTACATGTAACATCAATAATTAGAAATCTCAACAAAATTAGTAAGTTAGTCCTTAAAGACGCCTGGTAACGAAGATACAAATCCGTTCAATTACATATGTAGTTCAAAACTTCTGTCTCATTCTAACAAAGCTATGCCTATTGTGTTATCTCATTCGACCTCCTCTTTACTTTTCCTGCCTCGAATAGAAGAGGATTCTACTATCTCACATATTTAACTCCGCTCAGCGCAGATTCTCGGTGACCTACACTTTTCTACAGTCGGAGTAAGATGCTGCTTGAAAAAAGTCATGACCAACGGTAGCGTGGCCTTTGCGCATGCAATAAAATCTCATTTCACAAGTTTTTTTAGTTTTTTTACTTACTGGTGAAAGATGACACTTGAAAATAAGCTATTATCTATCTTACATTTGTTTGTCTAGTCATAGCCAACGGTAGCGTGGTCTTTTCGCATGCAAGCAAATATCATTTCACAAGCTGCAATTCATGTAGAACCGATTCACGGAGACTGGATCTAGGAGTTTCTTTTAGTCCGCCTCTCACTTACCCCAACCATCCTTCTGCTTTTGGCGACCCTCGCAAGAGGCGACCAAAAAACAATCGTCCAATGAACGTCGAACGTCAAAAGATTACCGAAAGAAACAATCTGCTTCCTCCAGCCCGCGCCCACTACCGACCCCGTGGACACGATAGTGGTAACAGCCTTAAGTCTTCCCTATAAATACACCGCTCCAACCGACATTCAACATCCGGTTTCCTCGACTATCAGATCCGACCCCCGTGGAGTTTCTTGCTGGGTCTTCTCAGACAGAGGCCCCTAAGGGAAACAGTGTAGTGGAAATGATCACGACGCTCTGAACTGAGGTCCGCATCCAACTAGGTGGCCTTAGTAGTCGCATACTTCGGTGAAGTTATAAAGTTTTCATATGGGCCAACAACAATCATCAGTCGGAAAATAAAATCATTTCTTAATACATGAGGCTAGCAAACAAGAGAAGTGTTGCCTAGTGACGAAATAGATAACACAATATGCATAGTTTTGTTAGAATGTGACAGAAGTTTTTAACTACATACGTAGTTTAACGGGTTTGAACCTTCCTTACCAGGCGTCTTTGAGGAGTAACTTACTATTTCTGTTGAGATTTCTAATTATTTATGTTACATGTTGCATATCATTATAAAGCGTATTAAATGTAGAAGTTTTTAAAACCAAATGAAATTTTCAAACTCTTATATTTTTTTATTTTTTTTCATAGCAAAGTTGACTGAACATTTTTTTCCCACTGGTTCCACGAAGTTTATGAACCCACTGTAACTTTATATGAGATTATTTGTATTAATTTATTATTGCATCTGAATAAAACAGTATTGGGCTTTAAACTAAAATTATTTTCGTTTGGTTCCGATAGTAAATAAAAAAAATATTGGACTTTTAATGACAAAATCGGGGTTTTTTTAAGAAAATTTTAAAAATCGAATAAATTGTTAAAATTGAACCAAAATGAAATTTAATAAGTGGAAGTAAATAGCTAATAGCCTCACCTATCCACCATTTTCATTTGGCTACTCACCCTCCAAACACCCTGTATATTTTTTTAAATCTTGGCATTGTAAGTTTACTTTCCAACGGCCGAAACCAATATTCTACTATAGTTAAAACCTTGGTAATTGGAATCTGCTAGTTTTATTTTTTTTGTGACGTGTTCTGTCATTTCCATATCAACAGCTATCTACTACAGTTTATTGCGACGCAAAAACATGAATAACAGTTACCATAGTTACACAAATAACAAAGCGTCAAAGGTTAGTAGAATATTGGTTTCGGCCGTAAGGTAATTATGGTATCCTCGGCAGTAAAGCCGTTGTCCTCAATCTAGTACCTATATTCAACCTTACCTATAGAGTGTGACTAAACCGTATCCCGTCTGTACCGTGAGTTTGTCTGTATGTCCTTTCAGCTCAAATAGAATGCCGAACACCCTGTATACTTAGTTGTGTCATGGAGTGTTAAAACCGGTGGAAAGGACATATCTACGGTGTGTCTGTGTTGCGTAGTCGTAAGATATCCTTTAGGTTAATTCTATGACTATGACATGACATTTCACTCTTTGTCATATTCATGAATTCACTAGATTCAGTGTGATGTTAAGTAATCGCTCAATTTTGTATTAGGGTTTTCCTGAGTCAGAGTAAGGTGCTCTTCTAAAATAGACATCGATGTCTAGTTTTATGTCTTAATCAAGTAATATCATTTCATAGTATAAATCTAAGTCGCTAATTCTGTCTGATTACCTATATGTTTGTCCGTTAACTCCTCTTAAGCCAGTTGAGGGATCCTAATGCGGTTTTTACCATCCTTTAGGTAATTTTTCATTTAAATTTGTAAATAAAACACATTCAGAAAAAGTTGTTTTAAGTCAGCCAAAATTCAACGTTTCGTGAACAAGTCGCGCAAAATTACCCCATTGCGAAGCGTGGACGGGTCGCTAGTTTTATATAAGGTTTAACTAAAAAGATTGCTGATGCTATCTCCACTGATGATCGTATACTCCACGTTGTATTCTAACAGCTAAACCGCATGTGTAGTCGGTGCTCCGTCTCCGTACACAGGGTAATGCACTGTTTGGACTCGTGTTTAAAGGTTAAAGGGAATTCGGATATGGTTTGATACAAGGTAATGAAGGGTAAGGAAATGTAAAAAAAACTGAGAACAATGCTTGGATTTTATTAAAGGTTATAAATATAATAAAAAAGGTTGAAGGTACTTATCGATTGATATCAATATTTCAATAATCAATATTTTCTGTTTGTTCTCAAAAAAAGTAATTAAATCTTAGTAATTATAGTTACTTAAGAGAACGATTCGATAATTTAATATAAGCTTAGTCTTATTTAACAAACCTTCCCAAGAAATAATAGATCTGTGTGTGCAGACCATATCAAGATCATTCCATTGTATTTTTTAATTAGAAGGAGAAATCTTATATACATCTAATAAACCTACAATAAACGTGTAGGTATAGCTGTTTTCTACTATACTACCATGCGGGAAAACAAGTGAATTTACATGATAAATCAAGTTGTATTAAAAGGAGAAACTTGACAATAATAAAGATATTAACAATAGCCAAGTCACAATATCTACGATGATTGTTGTGCACCTCTGAATAGTAAACCACGCCGTGCCACTTGTATGCACCCCTGCGCACTTGTCTTGACTTGTTCTATTGTAAAAGGTGTCTTCTATTTATATCTATATCGAAGACGTTATTATTTTTTCACTACTTCCTAATGAAACGACAAACATTTTTATTTGGCTAATTGCTAAAGAACGTAAAGGTGTCTTATCCTCGGCAAAATTATTCTATGGGCCATTGATTAAATGCTAGCTATTTTTTTTCCTACTATAAAATATAGGTTATTTCGAAGCCTATGTTTTATAGTCGGTATAAGAAATTAAAGTAACCTTGGATATTAGACATCATTATTACAATTGTAGACGAACCACATCAAATAACGAACGATGAAGCGTAAAATCTAGGGAGGAATTCTCAGACTAAGAGAATTCATGATGAAGTCATTACTTTACAAAAGACACCAAAATAAGGATCGGCAATATAATGCCAAATGAAATGGTCAAAGACTGCAGTGAAACTGATGACAGCTATCTCTGACATTTAGAGTTGTGTAGAACACGCTTAAGTGAAGATTGAGAAACAAACTGTGATTTTGTATTATGCCATAGTAAACATGACCTACACGCCTAGCAAATGTGACGTTATATTTTCATTCCGTTCTATTGGGATCGATAACCTGGAGATAATTTATTTAATGCATGACTCAGTTTTACCTTAACTATGCCAATGTTGCTGTGATCATCTTTTAGTTACTAGAACAAGTCCAAAGAGATGATAATTATCTTTTAACAACAAAGGCCTATACATACACTTAGATATGGATCATAACTATAAAAAAATAAAAACATTAGACATTAGCCCAGTATTTTCTCCAGCGTGGTCGCAGTTAGAAGTCGCCTGCATCAAGATTCATTGAAGCGTCTCTCTGATTGGATTACATTTCGTATCTACCTGTCTCTGTCTGCCAGGGTTCCGTAGTTTAATGCACAAAGACTGAGCAAGATGAGTCAGGGATCTATTGAGCACTTGAGATACTATCGTTGATCTGGAATAGGAAAGGTTTTAGTGTCAGTTTGCAAAGTACTTCTAGATCTTGATTAGGTATTTAGAATGATATGATTCAAAGATAAGTGACATAAAATATTGTAAAAGTATCTAGGTACATGTGGTTTTCAATTAAAACTAAACAACTAGCCATTTTTTTACCATTCATAATGCTCTCTAAATATATAGGTAGTACCTATACTTTAGGATTTTAATTAACGAAAAGAATTAGATAGAAAAGCGAAGTAAAAAGCGAATAGATAAGTACGTAGACCGCATAGAACTGAACTTCATTACTTATTCAGCTCACTCTTCTTTTATTATATTCACTCTATATTAGGTACACCGCACACTATCATTACTATGAAAGAAGATCCGAACAGGTAGACCGTGGCTCCAAAACTAATTGAACTTTGCCGAAAGAGTAAAAAAAAAACTTTATAGAATTCTCTTTTCAAATTCCAAAGTCCCTTCTTGATTGTTTGTATGGGAACGGACGCATGAAAAAAATGGTCGAAAGTGATCAAAATAAGTGGGTAATCGAATGGCGTTAAAAATGTTAATTGATGTCTGGAATTTGTCGAAATTGATAATGTCTTGTTCGGTTGTTTTAACATGTTTGTGAGACTGACATTACATTGACAAATTTTGACTTTAGAAAAGTGTAAGAAGCGAAACGTTCAGATAGATTGAAACCGTTTGAAGATAAATTAAGTTTAGGTATAACACGGGTAGGTATTATAACACACAAAAAAGTTAGATACCTTATTTAATACTAGTGGCCGCCCGCGACTCTCTTCGCGTGGAAGTTTGTTTCCCGTGGGAATGAGAAGTTTTCCCGCGGTAAAAAGTACCCTATGTGTTATTCTGATGTAAAACCTATATTACTGTAAAGTTTAATCCATCAAGTAGTTTTTACGTGAAAGAATAACAAACATCTATACATCCATCCATACATCCATACTCACAAACTGTTTCACGTTTATAATATTAGTAGGATTTAGACAAAACGTGTTAAATTTGATCGTCATCATCTTGCAATCCCTATTTACTCTCACCAAAAAGTCATCCTATCCATCCTAATTAAAAATCAGTGCATATAGCTTTTAATTAAACCACAAAGCAACAAAGGCTTTAGTTTCGAATACTGTCGCAATATAAACCACTGCTGTCCTTCATTTAACCGCAGTGGGACTAGCGGAGGGCAACGGGGATATGTTCCTGTGGGGAATATCAATTCAATAGTAGGTAGGTAAGGAAAGATGATATTTATGAGTGTATTAGATGTCTATGTCATTGTGGCGTACCTATAGTGCAAAGCACAGACTCTGTGTTTGAGGTAAAGCAATTACTCGGAGTGGTAATAGGTACCTACTAATCATCTCTAGGCATAATAATAAGGATTATATATTTATTTGCCTTTAAGCAATTATTTGTTAATGTTATAACACACCTTTTGAACTTCTTACAAACCCGCAAAGAAGCATGTGTTGCTTTTGCAATGGATAAAAACATATCACATTTTTATTTATTTATTTATTTACAAATTTATGTTTCTACACAAAATTAAACATATGAAAGGACAAATTGATTACAAAATAATAAGTAAATACTGAGGTTTAATAGGTATCCATGACGGATCTATAATCCTCTTAAGAAGGATTTGCTACAACTCCTTTGCCTGATGCCTTTTGCGACACACACGGGATCAAAGCTGTTATAAACTGGGATGCAGGTACTCGATTTCATAAAAGTACAGATTTATTCATTTAGATTTTCTCCTTACTATATCAAATCACCATAATGTAAGGGAATTACTTTTAATTAGCCAGCCTGGGATACTAAATACAGTATCAAGAAAACGGTTAGATAAGTAACTGCTTATAAACCAGTATTTCTGATTTAACAATGTAAAACACAATCATTTACCCACAATAACACAAGTTAACCGATAGATTTCTATTGTTATCGACGGAATAAACAACAAAACAAAAACAGGATCACATTTCACTGTGTTATTCATTGTTTATAATGGTGTATCAGCCATTTTCAATTAACTCAACGGTAGGTACAATCTATTTATTGTTGCTATATTGACAGAGGAGTGTAGAAAATAGGTAAACTTGTAAAGCATGCAATTAAGCGTTTGAATCGTGGAAAATGGTTTGGATTTCGTACAAAGTTATGACATTTGGGTATCATGGGGAAAGATGTAAACATTTTGTAGTAACAAAAACAATTACATATGCAGCATTACAAAGGTAAAAATTAAAAACGAAATAAAGAATATTTAGCCGTTCATACGGCGATCAAAATGGAAAGATTCCTTCTCATTTAAGGAGGTTTTTACTTACTTAATACAATAGTTTTTAAAAGGTTTTAAATCTAGATCAGAGGCGTGACATTTTAATTTGACATGTGTAACAGTTTGTTAGTTGTATCATGACACGGATAAACTGAGTTGGATTTTGGTTTTGTTGCTTTTACACTAAACAGGCTATGGATCAAAACAAGGGGCGTCGAAAGTTAGGTTTTCATTAAGATTTTAATTTAAGTTATTTCCTAATTTACTAAAAGTCATCTTAATTCCTTTTCTTTTTTTCCACAAAAAGTCTTTTTTAAAGTAGTTTTCCAATATGTCTCATCAAAACATTGCCCTATCGTAAGTTAAAACGCTAAATTTAAATGTAAATACAAAAACAAATCTCATTATCATATACTTCATTAAACTTATAAAATCATTAAAACTCCGACCACCGACCAATGTTTGTTATAATCCCTTGTGACAATCAACAGAACGAGACAACACAATATAACCACAAGTATCTTCAACCATAATTGTATCTGTGCAAACTACATCAATGTTTGCAAACTTATCTTGTACAACTGAGTTGTTTTTTTCTGTTATTTGCGACAACTCTGTAGGGACGTCGCTCGCCGGGTTAACAAACCGATAATTATCCCTGGACGCTGGTCGTAGTTATGGGTTGGAATTTATTGTTTGTTTCGATAGCAATTGGATTAGTTTAGTTTTTATGTAGCTGTATCGTTGGTTTAATTTAAAACAGTCGTCAAATTCAATGGGTGGAGAGATTCTGGTGCCCGTTTCGAGATAGAACTGTCCTTATTGAGCTTAATATGTTGCTACAGTAACTTTCAACCGATGAACCTAAAATTCTGCGAGTAATGTGTGTGTGGCTCAAACAAGTTCAGACGTGTTCTAACAGATTTCGACATAATTTACAATGATTTCAGTTTAGAGAATGATGAGATGAAACTACTTGTTTCTTTTCTAACATGATATATTGGAAATATTATCACCAAAAAAACTTTTACGAAATATCTTTAGAACTAGGTATAAAAAACTGCATTGAAGCTGTTATGTTTGCTATTTAATTTTCTTAATAAATAAATTTAGTGAAAGTTGGCATGCTTAGATACCTGTTATACGTTAAAAACCTAGATTCTTTCACCCAAACTGTTTGCCTTGCGAATTTTATTTATACACAGCATTACATAAATATAAACATAAGTTACAACCAGTAAAACCAAGCGCGATATCATCTAAACTGCGACAATGAAGTATCCTCGGTAAGACTTAGTTAAATATTGGTCTGAGTAAATTGTATAATTGTTGGAGCGTCCCACGAGTTCTAGAATACTTGGATACTTGGATGGAATGTTGATCTTCAGCAATTGTACCTACTGGACGCTGCTGAAGTAAGATAACTTTAATGTTATATTGGTAACGTTAATTTAAATAAAATAATGAATTAATGTTTAAAGACTGTGTTAAATTCGTCAAAACAATCAATTATTGTTGGTCATTTGGTCATTCAAGTATTGTCGACAACTTTAATAAGTGACCAAATTAAGGTTTTAATAACTGATTGTTAACGAAATATTTGTCTTCTCTTAACCAGTAAAATAAAGACGGGATACATTAAAGTAAGGGCGGTGCACACTAAGTGCACTTTAAAAGTCTGACTACAAACGAAATCTAATTGCAGTTGGTCTTGTCCGACACTGAATGTAGAGAGGAATTCAACTTGCTCTCTTGACTAAAATCTTAACTACTGCAGACTATCAAACTGTTTTATCTAAGCTTTTATAAAGACTTTAATTGCATAGCGCAGTAACTTAACAGTGAATGGACGGGATGTCTGTCAACTATTGTCTGATGCTGCACTTTAGCTGCATAGTCATTATAAAAATTTCACATCATTTTGACTGTCCATCTCTTTTTCACCGCTTTGTATCTATGCTCCGTCTCACTCTATTTGAATTCCTAGACGTAGCTGATATCGACGTAGTCTTATCACTAGTTATTCTGCAATTGATTTTAGACTTAGTTCCTTGTTCATAGAGTTGTTTTTTGCATGCGCATGTCTCTTCTCCAGGGTTGCTCGCATACCTGAATGGCCGTATTTCGTAGTATTCGAGAATGGAATGGTTCACATTGACAGCTTCTGCCGCGGACGTCAGTCTAGCCGCGACCGCCTTAGAGTGCGGACGTGTTTTGAGTTGCTCCAGAGGCCGGTCTCGCGAGTTTTAATTTACCCGTTCTGTGATCTGTGACTCATATGTATTGACCTCATCGTTGTGAAGTTGATAAACATGTGGTGTTAGTTTTGTTTTTGTAATTGGAATACAGGCTGATTGCAGGTATGTGTACTAGTTTTTTAGCATTAATTCTTGTGGGCAATGAGTAAATATCATTTCCTTTGCATCGCGGACCTGTTTACCGTCCGGTTAGCGTGGGAAGGAATTTTATTTATAATACTTTATGAACTATTGTTTTCAATGTTCTTATTATAAATTGTGTTATATCATATAGTTAGCGTGAGAAGTTAAGACACACTTATGTAAAAGATTATTTTCGAAATTGTTAGATATTTACCGAAATATCTTGTGGGTAGTTATTATTTTTTTATCGTAATAAGCAATATAAGCAGGTATTTACTTAGGTATTGTGCCATATGCAAGTATTTGCAACGTTTGCAACACGGTTTAAATTAAATAAAAGTCGTCAATTATCTTTAATTATTCGGTAACCCAATTTAAGTGCACGTGCGTATTAAAAACTGCTAACTAAGTTAAACGCGTTGTAAGTAGATTAAGAATTTAGGTTAAATATATAGACAGGTACAAGTTAACACTTAATAAGTATATATTTATATGTATGTATAAGTAGATTTAACAGCTGGTGTCAATTTACTTGATTTGGTGTACATTGGCTGGACTGGAACGTTTTTTATTTTAATATTGTAAGATTAGGTGCTCAACTTGTTGAAATAAGTAGGCCATTATAACAACCAATACTTAGTAATTTTTGATGAAGGCAAGTTAAGATGTTTGTAGTTACTTAAAGTTATTAATATTCTTACATAAAATCAAGTGTAGTGCAGTTTGGTATGCTGAAACGGAAAACCAAAATGTAATCAGTAAGTTATACATTGTTTTACACATTTAACATCATACAATTAATTAGAAATTATAAATTAATGAAAAAACTTAGTGTGTACCTTTCACTAACTATCGGTGTTTGACTTCATGGAAGTACTATCGGCTAAGTTCTCTGTGGGACAGATTTTGGCGTAAGTCGCTTGCATTTCAATTGTTGACGATAATAAAGCGATTATTAGTTACAGGCTTAGTAATAATTACATTTTAACTAACTTTTCATAAATATTGTTAAATAAAAGACCTTTATTAGCTATGATTATAAAATGCTCAAGCGATTTTCGCCATGAAGTGATCGACTGGGTTCTTCTTCGATTGTACCTTATCAAATTAATGCTATCACTAAAAGTACGGAAAGTACCTACTAACAGTGCTATCAATATTAGTAAATAATCAACTATATGTTATTTATTGAAATGAAATGAGAACTTATTCATCATTGGTTGCAGTTGAACATCTAATCCTACTTCCTACTAATATTATAAACGTGAAAGTTTGTGGGTATGTATGTATGGATAGATGTATGGATGTTTGTAACTCTTTCACGTAAAAACTACTGTATGGATTTTGATGAAACTTTAAAGTAATATAGGTTATACATCAGAATAACATATAGTACTTTTTATCGCGGGAAAACTTCTCATTCCCACGGGAAACGGACTTCCACGCGAACGGAGTCGAGGGCGGCCACTAGTTTAATGAACGTCAGTGTATTATCAGTAACGTGTATTCAAATATTTGACTACTATAAATAGATATTTACATAAAATCTAACATAATTAGTTTTAAAACTAAAAATATAAACCAATGCACTGTCAGAAAAACTTTAAGTATGAGAAAAAAAACAATGAAAAAGCAGAGTTTAGAAAGGTAACTAAAGGGATTTTCTGTCAAAACCTTTCCCTATAGTATTGTTGTTTTTATCCATTACATAGTCACTCAAAACCTTGGTAAGTGTACCTAAAGTAATAATAACAGGTTCAAAGATCACAACATCCTCATAACTGAGAGATTAGATATCATTTGATCTCGTACAAACACATGATTATAATAGTCAATAATTGTTGTTAGTAAAGGGAGAGCGCGGAAGTAAGAAACCGTTGACGAATATAATGTAACTTATTCATAATAATGTTAAAATTTGAAGTTTACGTTTAAAATTTACATTGGCAGTTAAGTAAATATTGTTTTTTTAATAAAAAATAAAAAAAAAAACATATTAAAAAAATAAAAAATCTAAAGCATTTAAGCACGGGAATAGTTAAATACTTCAAGTTTTTAAACTATAAAATAATAAACTAAACAAATAGAGGTTTTAAATAAACCAATTTGGAGGACTCGACCTTTCTTTGTTAAGTAAATAAATAGTGTCTAATATTATTTTATGTATCCGCCATTGCGTCCAGGGTTATATTAATACTCACTCTGGCACGATATTACTTTGTTTACCATTTCCTACAATTGTTGGTAATAATTTAAACTTATACTCAGGAAGGAATTATTTTTTATCTTTATCTACATCAAATAATGCAAACGGACGTAAAGTTTACACATGCAGTATGCGCTTATTCGTAAATTTATATCGGTAACTTGATTTATGTACTTAGGTACATGTTAATCCTACTAATATTATAAACGTGAAAGTTTGTAAGTATGGATGGATGTTAATCTTTCACGTAAAAACTACTGGACAGATTTGATGAAACTTTAAAGTAAATTAGGTTATACATCTGAAAAACACAAAGGGATATTTTTACTGCGGGAAAACTTCTCATTCCCACGGGAAACCGACTTCCACGCGAACGGAGTCGCGGGCGGCCACTAGTTTGTTTATAAAGCTATCAATGTTTTTATGTTGCGCTTATCACTGTATCCAGTAAGTAGTAAAAACTATGTTAACAATATCATTATAAATTTTATTACTGTTCGTACAATCCAAAAAAATCTTAAGTTACTTAATAGTAAGTAGGTTAAAATTGATACATTTTATACAAAAGGAATTGATATTTTACATATTATATGATACATAAAAAAAAAAGATATTAAAGTTGAGCGTTTAATTTACACGCACTTACGTTGAATTTGAAATAATAAAATAATTATGAAATTATTTTGATTAGTAATCTAATTGCCCGGACCATAGACGAAAGAGTGTCATACAAAAACTTGGATATGCCATACCATCCAGTTAGTATTAGTCATTAATTTAAACAAAAATCGTTTAAAAAGGTTCCTTGAAAATGTTTAAGTTGTATGTTGACATTTTATGTTTTTACAATTCTAAAATAAATAAAACGATATCAGGGCAAAATACGAAAAAACCTGTAAAAAGCGTATAAATAGCATGAGCTAGCATTATCCTTATTCAAAATTTTAGCCTAACATAAGACACTAAGTTTATCATATAAGTATCCTACTAATATTATAAACGTGAAAGTTTGTGAGTATGGATGTATGTATAGATGTATGGATGTTTGTTACTCTTTCACATATAAACTACTGGACAGATTTTGATGAAACTTTAAAGTTAATTAGGTTATACATCTGAAAAACACAAAGGGTACTTTTTACCGCGGGAAAACTTCTCATTCCCACGGGAAACCGACTTCCACGCGAACGGAGTCGCGGGCGGCCACTAGTATCATATAAATATATATAAAACAACTGCGGAGGTCGTCAAACCGTGAATCTAACTAAACTTCTGTCCTCCGACGCCCAAAGCTAAACCTTAACATGTGTTATACAGCCTACGAATATAAAAACAGTTGTATACAGGGTGTTTCTGAACTTTATATCAACTTGCTTTAAAACATATTGACTATGAGCCAATTAGACGTTGTCAAAAAGTTAAGTTGGCGGCCAAAACGACATTGGCATTTTGTTTGATAAAAAAATCGTTGTCAATAAAAATAGGAAAAACATGATACATATGTTGATACTTTATAGTCTCCTGAAAATGATTTGATTAACACAGTGTAAAAACTTAAAATACTAAGCGGAGACTCATGTTTAGATGAATTGATTAAGTTTAGATGAATACTATATTTATTTAAAGCTTTAACGGGATCTGTGTAAAATACAACTTTTTGTAAAGAATGCCTACCGTCCTAAATTTAGGACATTATTTTCCAACACCCTGTATGCAGCCCATCGTGTCGAGACCCTCCGAGAGACAAACAATAACCGGGCAACTCGTAAACTGCCCACATTTCACAAATACGGACATGATTTTTACGGCCGAATAAAATTATTCGGTTATAACCGAAACCGAATACCCACTCATATGACGAGCATGACCAGCGTTCTTTGAAATTGAAAAGTATGTTGGTTTTTATATCTTTTCGTTTTAAATTTGAAAGTATAAATTTTGTCCACATTTTACCAGCAGGGTAATTCAGTTACTTAAACTGTCATGACTACTATGAGAATAAACGTCGAAATGTCATGTTCCATACAAATAATGCAATTTTGACGTTTTTTGATAGTAGTCACACGAAAGTTACAGAATCACTCCGCAGATTTGTGATGTAGGTTTTAAGGGAATTTAATATTACTAACTAGAGAATACTTTTACTACAGAAAAAACATGCTAAGATCAGCAAAAATCGATTCATTCGTTTTATCAATTTACAATACCAGTTAACTCTTTAAGCGCCTCTTATAAAACAATTTAACCGTCTTACGCCCTTTAAAAAAAGGCTTGAATAAAGGTACTTTACCGACTACCAAAAGAAGTAGGCTCTATTAATAAACTACATTGTCTACAATCATTACATATGATGCCTCAACACACTATGAAGCCATCTGCGATCATTAATTGCCGTTCCTCTATTTGGTAAAGCACGTAGGTTTCTAATGGTCGTATTGCAATACGACACTTTGATTTAATCATTCAAAAAGCTAGTAGATATAGAGGTTTTTTATATCAGCGTTCGATCAAACATACTCTCATTTTGGTAGCAGATTGTAGAAAATGATTTTCGATTAATTTTAGAACAGTCCTTCTGATGAATGAAAATGAAATCTGTGAAAATATAATTTAATTACTAAAAATTTCAATCCATAAGCAAAGTCAACCATTTCTTCTCTCAGAAACAAATGTGTCTTAAATTTAAATTTGATGCAACTTTAATTAGTAAATTTTTAAGTTGGTTTGCTTTTCAGAAATCGCGTCATAAATTGCTTTTAAAAATACGTCCATACCACAACTGCGTCCCACAAAAGCTAGTTCTTGCTCAGAACCACGGTATTTGTTAAGCGTAAAGCCTTCGTAAGGAACCCACGTAACTATGGCATAAATCATATCAAAGTACTATCAACGCAATGTACCGTGTTCTCGCTTTTAAGAAACCACTTCGAAGACTGAAGCACAATGTACATTACATTACCTATATAACAGTGTCTTTTACAAAACTTAAAGTTGTATAATACTTTTCTACAATTTAATTTTACAAGGCGTTGATTAAAAAAGAATGAATGAAGTTCTTCGTTAATTAAAAGGCAGTCAATCGACACCGATGACGAACCTTTTATAAATCAAAATCATTTATCTCTTGTTCCGGTACCCTCACCTCATTTAATTTTAAATTAAGATCACTTTTTCAGCCTTGAAAATCAACACTATATCTTTATGTAATAATATACAAGAAAAAAATTATTTTGAGAGTTTAGTCGCCTTTATAGCCTTTTTTTTGTTGTTCTAAGTAGATTTTCGCCGGTTGTACACCGCAAGCCCTAAGCCCACACGAAACCCGTACATCTTACTTACTGGCGGTGTAACGTTGTAGTAAATGACTGTTGGTATTTGTTTTTAGAATTACTAGTGGCCGCCCGCGACTTTGTTCGCGTGGAAGTTGGTTTCCCGGTTGAATAAGATGATTTCCCGCAGTAAAAAGTACCCTATGTGTTATTCTGATGTATACCCTATATTACTGTAAAGTTTCATCCAAATCCATCCAGTAGTTTTTATGCGAAAGAGTAACAAACATCCATCCATACAGACTCACAAACTTTCACGTTGATAATATTAGTAGGACTAGTCTCTACTCATTTGTAGGATGTCTTCTAGCTTTAAAGCTTTGATTCACCACACCCTAAATTTAAGGTAAGATGGGGTTACAGAAAAAACTATACTATTATAAAACTATAGTTCACGGTCGTACTATATTATTAAAATTAACATATGACTATATGTTATATCTGTTATGAAATGTTATTATCTATTGTTAGCCATATTATCTAAAACATGCTTGAGGTAATATGAAACCTACCTGTAACGGTTTCATTTCTTTATGACTACTCTGCTAGGTAATAAAAAAATTAAGTCAATTGAAAATTGGAGTCGCTTTATTTTCAATAATTTCCTAAAAGAAATGAATGAAGATTGATAGTACCAATATCACCCCGTAAGTGTACATTATTTTTACAACAAAGACTGTTCTAACTTAAATCTATATTTTTAAAATCCGTTGTCCTGAATGACTTATGGATCAACGCACAGCCTAAACCGCTGATCGTAGCGACCCGAAACTCAAAGGGTGTATCAAATAATAAAAATCATATTCCATCATAAACTAGACAGGACTGTATTACCAGTTTATAGCTAACCACGAGTGTTATTTACATAACCTTAGTGACACCCATTTAATCTGAACGTTTAAAACCGCATTCACAAAGATTCAAGGCTAGCGTGTGCGACGTCGTGCGTACCACTTAAATATCTGGGACTGATTAAAAACGACATTTAAAACTGATATCGTGAAATTAACTAGGTCGATATTACGTCATTTAGGTATTATTAAATAAATAAGGTAATAAGGTAAATTTAAAGGTCAAAGTTTCTTATTCATGGAGATGCCTATGATATATTAAGGTTTTAACGAGATATAATCACAATGAATTTGAAAATCATTTTCTTAATATAGACATAGTAGATATAGTCGCTTATTCTGTCTGTTTGTATGTTTGGCCGCTAACTCCTCCTAAAGTAGGTACGTCATGGATTTAAATGCAGTTTTCTCCATATTTTAGGGTATTTATTAATTTAAATTTTTATATAAAGAACCTTTATAAAAGTTTTTTTTAATTAGCAAAAATGCAAGGGTTCGCGAGCAAGTCGACAAAATTACACCATTACGAAGCATGGGCGGGTCGCTCGTTATAGATATGCTAAAGTATGTACCTACTCGTTGTACCATAAAAAGGTATATTAAAGTCCTATGTCCTAAAAATATCTAAATCATTTGTTAGGTTTTTGTTCTATTAGTTAACGAAAATAATTTTATCCTTTATATTTAATTCAATACAGCGCCACAAAACCGTGTATTTATTTCAATATCCCTATATCCATATTAAGTTTGAAAGGGCCCGAGTTAAAAGGGCTAAGGGACTAATTGGGAGCCCTTTGTTGGAAATTTGTAAATCGTAAACTAAAGGGTGTGCTGTTAAGGGTTTAAAATTATGTAATATACTGGTTCCATGATAGTTGTGGAATTCAGTTTATTTTACAATAAGGGGAGGCGATTATTTGAAACCTAAAGTTTAGAAGTTAAGTTATTCTCAAGAGTTTTGTGTTCAATATTTGAGGTAGACATTTTTTTTCGTTGACAAATATAAATTAGTTTTTTTAGATTTACATATTAATAGTATAGTTGAATTAACCTAGTCTTTTATCGTTTTTTTTATTTCTTCCTCGATCCTTGTAAAATTTACACCAGTGCTTCCAATAGTTAAAATAATTATCTGAAGTAAAAATGGACGAAAAGGAATGAAATGTTATTACCTTTTTTTTATTTCTCTAAGCTATCTATATACCACATCTTTACCTTCAGGAATTAATCTGAATGACGTCACTGCTCCCCTACATTTTGCAAAAATAGAGTCAAATGAGCGCTGAAATTAACAATTGAGCAACTCTTTACGTCATCATTACATTTAATACTTCAATTTATTCTTGTCAACCCGGATGTAAAGCTATTGTTTCTCCTACAGTGGTTTTTTTTAGGTCTTCACGTGGGTCGGTCTGTGTAGGTCTTGAGTAATAATAGAAATAATAGTTAATGTGAACTAGAGAATGAGGTTACGGGCGAATATGAATGGACTTGTGTTTTTGATAGGAACAATAGGTTTTTGTGTGGGTTGAAATTAGTAGTAACCTAAAGGTTTTTTTATTTATGTGTATTAATAAAATAAAATAAAATAAAATAGCCTTTTATTCAGAACTACAAGAAAAAGTAATACAAATATTTTGTTTTTTCTAAATATTATAAAATGTCTCGCAGTTCCGCGTGCCTCATGGCATAGGCCTCCTCTAAACTTTTCCACTGTTCTCTGTCTCTTGCTACTCTTCTCCAGTGATGTCCCGCCGTAAGTTTTATATCGTCTTCCCATCTTGTTTGTTGGCGACCTCTGTTGCGTTTGCCGTCTCTTGGGTACCAGTCGGAAACAGTTTTGCTCCATTTTTCTAGTGGATCTCGCATCATGTGACCGGTCCATCTCCACTTCTGTTGGTCTATTCGAGTCAGTATATCAGTCACCTTGGTTTTTTCTCTTATTTTTCTACTATTGACTTTGTCTTTAAGTTTTACTCCGACCATACTTCTCTCCATAGCTCTCTGGCAACGTTCTAGCTTTTCTCTATGGTGTTTGGTGAGTGACCATGTTTCACATCCGTAGGTGATGACTGGAAGAATACAGGTATCATAGACTTTCTTTTTTATTTTCATTTTTATGTCCTTAGATTTCATGACTTCTTTTAGAGACCAGTATTTCTTCCATCCGTTAGCTGTTCTTCTGGTTATTTCCTTAGTTGTTTGATCTTTATGTGATATAATCTGTCCCAGATAACAGTACTCTTGCACATATTCTAATGGCTGGTTGTCAATTCTTATTTCCGTTGGTTTCGAGTTAGTCATTACTTTAGTTTTTTCTTTGTTCATAGATAAACCCACTTTCCTACTCTCCTCATTTAGTGACTTAATCATTTTTTGAAGTTGTCTTGGATTTTCTTCGAACAGAACTATGTCGTCCGCGAATCTTAGATGGTTTAGTTTTATGCCGTCTATATTGAGGCCGAGGTTATTCCAATTAAGATTACGAAAGACACTTTCCAGTAAGGCTGAAAATAATTTCGGTGATAGAGGATCTCCTTGTTTCACACCCCTCTTAATCTCAAACCTTTTTCCCAGAGTTTCGAGTTGGATTTGGATTTTTTTTGTGTATTAAACCGATTTCAAATTTGAAATGATGTCATGATTTGCTAGATAGTCTAGTCTAGTCTCTTAACATTTAATTGTGATTGTTTTATTAGTTTGAAAACGATTATAAATTGATATTAAATAAGTTAGTAAATAGATTTACGTTGAAAGTATAAAACTGATCATAATATAACACGCGGGTAGATCTCGCGGCGTTAACACGTAAATCTTGTGTGCTTATGTTTTTTATTTAATTTAATTAATTCATGTGCTATATAAATTTATAAATGTACTGATTAGTTGTGTGGAATTCACCTCAATACACTCTCACTTTCAAATCACCATAAAAACACAGTGTTTAACTTTCACAATAACAACAAGTTAACATTACAACTATGGACATCGGCAACTTGGAATCATTGGGCAATTTCTTCGAGTCTCGGATGCGAGACTATGAGAGTAAGCTGCATAAGGTTGCTGGGACTGCCTCTGTTCAGACAGATGTGACCTCATTATCTCAGGACTTTGCCAACTTCAAATCTCTAGTTTGGCAGATGTTTTCCCGAGTAAAAAAGGAATTTGAAGACATCAGTTCGAGTCTGGATAGACATGAGACTATCATGAGGCGTAAGGTTCTTCTGTTCCATGGTGTGGCTGAAAAGCAAAACGAAAATTTACAAGATGTTCTCTACAAAATTATAACAGAACAAATGAAACTAAAACATGTAAACAAATCTACCTTGCATGTTTGCCACCGCCTTGGTACTATACATGGTAAAACTAGACCAGTCCTTGTACGGTTTCATAGTGTAGAGGACAGGAAACTCATCTGGGATAGCAAAACGGAACTCAAAGGATCTGGCATCACAGCTTCGGAATTCTTAACCAAGGTTAGACATGGTGTTTTCACTGCAGCTCGTACTCATTTTGGCATAAAGAACTGTTGGACGGCTGACGGCAGAATAGTTATTAACCTTCCGGACAAATCTCGAGTGAAAATAGATACGAAGACTGCATTAGAAGCATTGATGACGAAGTTCCCTCCTGCAAGTAGCATCCAGCTACCTCCTACGCTAACATCGGATTCCAAGGCTGGCTCGCCTAGGCGTACTCGACGCCGACATTAGTTCAACTCCCTTGTACATTTTTATTTACTTTTTTTATTTCTTTAGTCGGTATGTAGTGAAAACTAAAATTACTTATATATTTTTTTCTGTGACTGTCAAGAGAGCCCTTGCTTGATTTGATTGATTGTCAATTATGTTATTTTTGACAGTGACTTATCAGGTTTGGCATTGGGTGCGTTCAGAGCTGTGCGATCACTCAGATTTTATGAACTCGGAACAGGTTCATTTTATTTTTAATTTGTTTATTTCAATTATATTACATTTCTTTAAATTATTATATTTTTATACCTTTTAGTCATTGTAGTTTTTAAATTTGTTCCACGTTACTTTACAAAGTTATTTCACTTTTTTTTTCTTGTGTGCGTTTCATACTTAGGTTTCATAGAGTTTAATATTGTTATGTTTGTATAATATGTGGTGATTATCTTAAGTTTAATTTTTAACTGTTTGGTGAGTTCTGCGCATAACCTTATCTATTAGTATATTTAAGTTGTTAAGTTTATTTATCATTTAATTATTTTATTTTAATTTATTTTATTTAAATATCTATATACTATATATTATAAATATGGAAGACTTTAATAATAGTTACTTCTCTTGTTCGTCTTCGTCTTCCGACAGCTTTGCCAGTGCTGAGAGCTCCTCTTCCCATCCTCGGTCATTAAATGACCAACTTTCCACAATATTTTCCAACTTTCCTCTTAACTTGAATATAGCTCATATCAATGCGCAGAGTGTCCCTGGGCACTACGCTGATATATTAAATTCCTTTGCCAACCTACCTCTTGATGCGCTTCTAATTTCAGAGTCGTTCTTGAAACCCTCACTACCTTCAGTCCAATATCCTCTTCCAGGGTACGTCCTCATTCGTAATGATAGAATAGGTAAGGGCTGTGGTGGAGTTGCCATATATTTGCGGGCAGAGATACCCTATAAAATAATAAATACCTCACAATCACAATATTCTGGATCTGCTGAACATCTAGCTATTGAAATTACTCTTAGGCACACAAAAATGGTGCTTCTCGTGTTTTACAGCCCTGACCTCCACGTTGATTACTTCTCTTCGCTTGAAATGTTATTAAATAGTTTTTGTCCTTTTTATAATCATGTCTGTGTGATGGGTGATTTTAACACCTGTATATTAAAAAATGATCTCCGAACGCAAAAATTAAATTCCCTATTGTCCTCATCCAACCTTAGTATCCTACCGCTTTCTGCTACCCACCACTCTCCCAATAACATCCCTTCTTTACTGGACCTTATGGTCGTTTCCTCGCCAGGCAATGTTGCATGTCATGGGCAACTCACCGCCCCTTTTTCATACCATGACTTAATTTATTTATCTTATCGTATTCGTGCACCTAAACGCCGACCTAGGAAGATCTTTATTCGTAGTTTCAAGAGTATTAACTCTAATCTACTTAAACATGATGCCCGGTCTATTAACTGGAAACCTGTGTTTGACTCTGACAACCTTGATGACAAAATTGAATATTTCACCAAATCAGTTCTCAATCTGTTTGAAACTCATGCACCGCTCAAGTGTGTCAGTGTCAAATACAACCCAGCGCCTTGGCTCTCGGATTCCATTAAAGATTTAATGGCTTCCAGAGACAAGGCTAAGAGAAGGTATAAGCGTTGTCAGACTGAAGAAAATCTACTGATCTACAAAAACTTGCGTACTCGATGCACACGTATGTGTAGAGATGCCAAGAGGAAATTTTTTCACGACTCCTTAAACAACAGATCCTCATCTGAAGTCTGGGGTTTCCTAAGGTCTGTGGGTGTCGGGAGAAGCTCTACCGCATCCGTCATTGACTTTGGGTTGGACTCGTTAAACAACCATTTCTCTTCGCCTCCTTCGGTTTTAGATCCCAGCAGCAAAGCCAATACCTTGAATGCCCTTTTGAATACTCCTGCCTCCCATGATCCTTTTTATTTTGTCGAAACTACTGAGGAGGACGTCTTAAAGGCTGTTAATTCTATAAGCTCAGCAGCTGTCGGACCTGATCAACTGTGTTCAAGAATGATAAACTTGATCCTGCCTGAACTCCTTTCAGTCCTAACACATTTATTCAACTTTTCCCTTTCCTCTTCCAATTTTCCAACTGCCTGGAAACAAGCATACATTATTCCTCTGCCCAAAGTTTCCAACCCCACGTCATTGTCTTGCTTCCGTCCTATTTCTATCCTGCCTTTCCTATCCAAAGTTCTTGAACACATTGTTCATGGTCAATTCTCTAAATTTATACTTACCAACCAACTTATTTGCCCATATCAGTCAGGGTTTCGTCCCGGCCACAGTACAGTCACTGCCCTTGTAAACGTCACTGACGATATTCGATGGGCCATGGAGAACAAACAAATGACTCTACTAATCCTGTTAGACTTTACCAATGCCTTCAACTCAGTCGATTTTGACGTTCTTCTCGGTATCCTCAAATCCCTTAACCTGTCTCCTTCTACCCTTTCCTGGTTTGACTCATATCTTCGTGGCCGCTCGCAGCGGGTTCATGTCAATGAGGCCTTTTCTGATTGGTGTGATCTTGTTGCGGGTGTGCCGCAGGGCGGTGTGCTCTCTCCTTTACTGTTCTCCATTTTCATCAACTCAGTGACCAAAGTTATCTCCTCAAATTACCACTTATATGCTGACGACCTACAAATTTACACCCATTTTCCTGCTTCCGACATTAATAACGCCATTTCCTTCGTAAATGATAACCTTAATCGTATCTGTAGATGGACTAAGTCGTTTGGCTTACATCTTAATCCTAATAAAAGTCAAGCGATGGTCATAGGAAGTAGATACTTCCACAGTCGCCTTGACTTTTCTGCTCTGCCTCCTGTCTGTTTGGACGGAATCCCGATTCCGTACACAGATAGTGCCAAAAATTTAGGTGTTATCTTCCATTCATATTTATCCTGGAGTTCTTATGTGAACGAAATCAGTCGTAAGGTCCATTATTCATTCCACAACCTTAAATCCCTTCAGGCATTCCTTCCTCTTAAAACTAAAATCACCCTTGCCCTGACTCTCATCCAACCCATCATTGACTATGCCGACGCTTGCTGTCTGGATTCCACTGAAGAGGTTCTAGGTAAACTGGAACGTTTGCAAAACTCGTGTATTAGATTCATCTTTGATTTACGAAAATACGATCATGTTACCGAGTTCCGCAATAAACTGAAGTGGTTGCCGATTCGCTTGCGTCGGAATAGTCGTATCCTTTGCCTTCTTTTCAATATCCTTCATAATCCTGCTTCCCCGTCCTACCTGCGTCAGCGATTTTCGTACGAACACCCTGAAGATGCTGACTGCAGAGCTCATCTAAAATCTCTCCTATCCACCCCTATCCACTCCACTGACTTCTTTTCCATCTCTTTCACTGTGCATGCTGTCCATTTGTGGAACTCACTGCCCTCAGTGATCCGTGATTCCAAATCTGTGGCTGTCTTTAAAAGACGTATAAGAGAACACTACTTGTCTCAATTATAAATAGTATTTGTGTCATTAAATGTATGTATATAGTAAATATATGAATTATTCTGTGGTATGTATAATATTTCTAAGCATGTATATATATATATATATATATATATATATATATATATTGTATATAGTAAGTAGGTATATACATAGGTATTGTATAGTATGTAGGTAGAACTTTTAAGTATATATGTATGTATTTAAGTAATTATATGCACAGGACTTACAGATTAGATAACTTTTCCTATCTCAGGGCTGCTGGAAGAGATCCCTTTAAGGGATAAGCAGTACCCTTTGTACATATGTTTTTATTTCTCTTTTATTTTTAACTTCTTCCATGTTTAATGTATGTACATAAAGTGTAAATAAATAAATAAATAAATAACATGCTAATTAAATATGAGAAGAATAAAAGCAAGTATTTTGAAGAAATGAGTTTAGTAAATCTCATTTTGTATGACTTCTTGTGATTATGACGATGCTGATTCTGTCCCCAGTTTCTGTAATAAAAAACTCTTGTGACACATATCTCGCAGTACATTTAACAAGACCAATTTCCATTTTCAACTAAATTAGGCAAAGAGTGGGCAAAGGCCACCCATTTACCTCTAGTCTTACACTTTGTCGCTTGCTGTCACTTTGACATGTAGCCAAATGACATAACTACACGTTCGTTGTCGTTCTGAAACGTCAGATGAATAATAAGAGGCTTTTGACAGCAATGTACAAAGCTATTTGTCGGTAGAGTTCTTGCGAATTGAGGTACAGTGAGGTAAGTTACTGGAAATTATCCTACTACTAATATTATAAATTAGGTAATATTATAAATTTGAAATATGGATGGATATATGGATCTATGGATGTATGTTACTCTTTCACGTAAAAACTACTGGATGGATTAAGATGAAACTTTACAGTGATATAGGTTATACATCAGAATAAGACATAGGGTACTTTTTACCGCGGGAAAACTTATCATTCTCACGGGAAAACGACTTCAACGCGAACGAAGTCGCGGGCGGCCACTAGTATTTTATAAAAAAAGTTGCTCTGCAAAAAAGAAAAGATGTAAGTGTATAAGGGTGATTATCAGAAAATGGTCTAAAATGCATAATTTCTTTGGCACATTTTTTTTTCATAATTATTCCATATAAAATAACATACATTGTAGATGTTGTCTAAAGCTACAAATTAATCTTTTTGGCCCTAAAATTTATCCAATAATTTTGATGTTTTAGCATTTTTAAATTTGGATGCCCAAAGAAATTAGGTTTTTCTCCTAAAAAAATATAATTACAATGCAAATAATAGTCTCAGATATTATATTAAACAAGTAACACTTCTAGCTTTAAAATAATAATAAAAACAGATATATTTTTTCAAACCACAGTTTTAATAACAAGAATATAACAAATAAAACTAAGTTTTGTTTCCATTTCAATTTCATTTATTTTCTCTTGAAACATGAATAATCTCAGTTAATATGTTTATTATTATATATAGTCCTTTTTGTAGCTTTTTTTTACTGATAACTTTCTCTTTTTCCTTCTTGTTATAATTACTGTGTACAAAATCTAATTTCTTTGGCGCGTGATGCCAAAGAAATACATAAAAATTTGGGACAATGAAATTAGAAAACACATGTTTTCGTATTTTTTCTAAAAATCCTTTGGTGGTAAAATGACTTTTTTTTGCCACGTCCCTGCCAATTGAGCTAGACTATAGAAGGCATTAACTCAGAATTCGATATAGTATTCTTAATTAATATTTACGCCAACGATATACGCTTTAAATACAGCTAAAAACAAAGCCCTTATATCCCTTGCTCGACTTATTATTTTTTAACTGCAATTATTAGGTACTCATAAAAAAACTGACATTTACACTTTTATAACCTTTATAACATAGTTGAACTATTCAAAGGTTGCGTAATGTTTTCACCTGCCCTACTCATTCAACTTTTTTATGATATTACCAGTTGTTTGACATTATTGCATCATGGTGTTATTTACATGTTCTCGAATGTCACAAAGGGTTGTTGCTATTTTATAGAAGCGAATTTATTTTTAGCGCATATAACATGAAAATTAAATAGATGGGTATATATTTGAGTAATGATATAAGTTAAATATCTATACGAAAAATAAAATAGGGATTTGCTATAACTTAATAATTTATTTGAAATAGTACATAAGTTTTTTTTTAAAAGGAATAGTATTAATACCTACAATATATTATTTTTCGATAACAAAAGTTCTTTGCCTTAAAATTAAAATTATAACTTATACCTACTATTATATATATTCAAATAATATAAAAAATATACCTACACAATTATTAGGCTTTAACCTGATACCAGCAACAACCCGTTTCGCATATATTGTTATGCGAATGCGAATTTATTCATAGCTATTACATAACACAAACTCCTATTACCGGGTAACTGTTGACATTTTGTGTGTAAATTACAAAGTAATTACTCGCTCGTTAATTTACATTCATTCAGTTTGGAAACTATTATAGTTACGGTAGTTCGGGTAAGTATTTTAATAGCCTAGATTAATGTATGACGCTGTTTGTGCGGTCTGAAAGTTATTTATAAGCGCGTTTAGGTTTAGTAATAATAGTCTATATGTCTAATTAGATGGAAGGCCTTTCCAGGGAGAGTATGAGGTTGAGTCGTTACCCATCACGCTGGTTTGATGCAGATATTTGATAATGATTTAAGTATTTAGGTTTTCACACGATAACCTACTTGACTATAAAGGCGTAAAAAAATTACAAATAAAAAATGATACACCCCAGTGGGATCCAATTCACTTACCACCAAACTATCACGCTAGTCTAATATGTAACAAACAAATTCAAAAATACAATAGGTACTTTTATCATTTAAAAAACAACAATCCAAGGAATTCACGGTTTCAATTCGAATTTCCGGTTTTCAAAATCCTTTTTCCGGTTTGCCAGTATTTTTATGAACTCGCATTTCTTTCCTCGGATTCGTTGCTAGTTGCTTATCTGTTTACGGAAAATAAAAAAGCTGTTCTTTTACAACTCTGTAAAGAAATTGCGAGAATACTGAAAATCTCGCGAAAATTATACAAACGTTTCAACAAAAACCGGATTTTATTATGTTAGAGTCAGTCCTTAGTTTACCCAGCCCGGTTTTATCTAGTTTTTTCTAGAACAACTGTTTCTGACTGAATTCAGCTGAAAATTTTATTACGCGTCCGCCATTTTAGAAGTTTGAATATTATGCGAATGTTGCTGCGAGTTGGAGTTGGAAATTCGAATAAATGTTTGTTTGGCTTGCGAGTTAAGTGATATCTACACCTTTTTTTGGTTTCTATTATTTAAAAATATCCTTTGCAAGTACTTTGATTGTAAACAAGATGAACGTTGATAAAATGTAACTACTAGTATAAACTAACTTAATATTTATTTAAATTTGACCTCTAAAGTTAACACAATTTTTTAAACAGTTTTCTTTAAAATAGGAGCATTTTTATTATCAGCTGCCTTACTTTGTATATTTAAAACGAGGTTGAAATACAGAACACCGTCCTTCCAATTGCCCTGTATCTATGCAAATAAGCGGATGTTTTAATTAATATGTAAATACCTACTGGAATTACTTTTAACAACGATTAGAATAAGAATACTGCGTATTTTAACTAAACTTACATTTAATTTTTTGAATTGTAAAAAATTATGTATTGTTAAAAATTTAACTCTGTTAGAAACTGTGTATAAGTACCTAAAATACAATCTCTGCAATTTCAATCAGTCTTATCTTTTGTTAGAACGTTAAGAAATGAATCCCTTTATATTTTTTTAAAATATTAACATTAAAGAAATATCTTAAGTAAGTAAGTATGAAATAACAGAAAACTTAAAACCTACGTTAAGTTTAAATAGTAATATAAATCGAGAAGGTAGTTAATTAATTAGAAATAAGGGTTAAACGAAATTATAATATCGTTAGTTACCGTCTAATTATACACATCCTTCTAATATTATAAACGTGAAAGTTTGTGAGTATGTATGGATGTTTTTTACTGATGGATTTTGATGAAACTTTACAGTGATATAGGTTATACATCAGAATAACATATAGGGTACTTTTTACCGCGGGAAAACTTCTCATTCCCACGGGAAATCGACTTCCACGCGAACGGAGTCGCGGGCGGCCACTAGTTTGAAATAATGCGGAAATTAGATAGTTTAATTTAGAATTAGTTTAAATAATAAAATTAAAAAAAACTTTAAATTATTAATTCTTGCGTTTAATGTAACCAGTAGCCCTCCAGCAATGCACAGTTTTCGTTTTCGGAAGCAGTTTTTTACACCCTGTATACCTATGCATATAACATAGGTGCACAGAGTATAAAATGTCATTGGATGGAGTGCTATTCTAATTCGTTGGTAGCGGTGGACTGCAGTTTTAATCTCACTAATACACGGGTGGGTTTGACTTGGTTCAACTGTTTTTGATTGGTCCATAAGAAAAAACAAAAATATAACTTTTATCTAAAGAAATTGTATGATTGGATACATCATCAAAAAGTTATACGTACGTACGGTAAAAAATATATTTAAAATTGTAAATCCGTTAAACATTTTCTTAGCCAGGCACATGGATATAAATAATATAATAAACTTTCTTTTTATTTATCTACAACTTAAACTTAAGGTTATTTTTTAATACAACATACATTTTTCACACACGAAATTTATAATAAGTAGGTAATACACGTCTCTTTTAAACTATTTTTGATTTAATAAATCTCGTCTAAATACAGAACATCATAAATAATAAAACCCCTAAGCTACTTCTACAAGTACGAAATGAAATTTATAAAGTTGGGAACACTGGCTAGAGCAGAAACTGTTTTATTGGAAACACTGAACACCGTTTCATACTCAACAAATTGAAACTATGAAATGGAATTCCCATATCTAGGTATATGAACAAAGAGCAATTTGATGGGCAATTTATCAAAAAGCAACAGACAAATGTAACAATTTTGTATACCTATGTTATTTTTATAAATACTTCTAACGGTCAAAACCAATATTCTACTAATATTTGACGCCTTGTTATATGTGTAACTATGGTAACTATTATCCATGTTTTTGCGTTTCAATAAATAATGGTGGATAGCTGATGATATGGAAATGACAGAAACACGTCACAAAAAACAAAACTAGCAGTTTCCAATTACCAAGGTTTAAACTATAGTAGAATATTGGTTTCGGCCGTAAGTCGGCACATGATACAGAAATTTAATTAGATAATGTTAAAATTAGGTTATAAGTTCAGGAACATCTGTGAGTATAGGTTAACAGAGTTTTAAGATTGAAAGTATTATATGTACATCTACGTAAAAGATCCAAATAGCAATAATTTCAAGGAAACGTGATTATCTAAATAATGACTGATTGAATTGAAGCACTTCCTGTCTTGAGAATTGCCTAAGTAGTTTATTAACTCAAATTCTCCAAAGAAAATTGCCTTAAATTTATAGAGCAAACGTAATTTTAGGTTTAACTATAGATATACAGAAGGAACTTCTTTTAATTTTTTATAATCTTATAGGTGATATTAGTTACTATCTATTCTTTTATAATTAAGAAATTAAAATTGTGAGGTTAGAGGAAATTGCCGGTAATAATTACCAAAAAGAAAGCTTTGTTTTCATCAGGGAGTGAGTGACATTTGTTACTTTTATCGGGGTTTATTTCATTACCCCGTCATTTTAACCACAAGCATATGGTTAATCCTACTAATATTATAAATGTGAAAGTTTCTGAGTTTGTATGGATGGTTGTTTGTTACTCTTTCACGTAAAACTACTGGAGGGATTTGGATGAAAATTTGCAGTTATATAGCTTATACCTACATCAGAATAACACATAGAGTACTTTTGACCGCGGGAAAACATCTCATTCCCACGGGAATCCGATTTCCACGCGAACGGAGTCGCGGGCGGCCACTAGTAATGAATAAAACTATTACATAATTCACACCGATCACTTACCACTACACATCTCATTTCATTCATACGTGTTGCGTAAGAGTTGAAATTGTCCGAAATTCCGTAATGAATGGAACGAATGAGTGACGCAATCCGTCGAATGAATGAATGGATAATCGGCCGACTTTCACCAAAACTCCCATAGCGTGCCGTATCAAATTGTGGCCTGTTGCATGGCCTATTGTAAATTGTGTTTTAAAATGTCAAAAAGTAACAATACCAATTTACATGTAGGTACTTACCAACCTTATCTTCTTTAATAAGTATCTTAAAGGTTTAAATAAAATAAATAAAAGCAATAAAATATTGTTAACTATTTCTAATTTAGGAGCCTGGTATCATTCAAAAGCATCACTTATCATAATTGCAGATATTAATTCAAATATGAACGAACTTATTTACTTCCCCACATATTTTTTTAAAGTACGCATTTTAATATAACGCTTCTAAGCAAAAAAACGAAGATTACAATCTTCGAAGCTTAGCGAACCGTATCATTCATTCAGAAAAAAACATGCCTTTTATTTCCCCCATCAATAATTAAATGGCAACCCATCATGTTAAAACATGGGAATAAAGTAAATAAACCGTTGCAATTAAACGCTTTTTGTTCGTTACAGACTTTCACCGATAAAATTAACGGCTTTAACGCTTTTTGTTGTAATTAAAAACCGAAGAAAAGAGTTTGATTATGTCTGGTTGACCTCATTTAAGGTTTGGATTAAAAAGGTTGGTGGTAAATACTGGCAGGTCATTAAGAATCGTTTTCTGAAGGCTGTACACATAACTACACTTTACATTATAGTTAGATAAGTAGGTAGCGATCGGTTAAAGTGTGATTTGGGTTGTAGTGTTGGATTTAAGCGTTATTCTGTGATTTGGGTCGTAGTGTTGGATTTAAAGATTTAAACCATAAAAAAAATTTAAACCATTTTAGTTGGTACAATTAAATGAAGATTAAAATAAGTTTAGTCTTATAGTCTTTACTTATCATATCTAAATCTAAAGTTAATTTTATAAATGCCCATTGTATTGATATTATACTAACTAAATAATAAGCATTTTTTTTTCAAATAAATAACTTCAAATACAAAATGAATAATTTAAAATTAAGATTAAATCGCGCCTTTACCCTCACATTGGCAACATTGTCAGCTCCGCAGGTTATCAGCGGGAAACACACATAATCCATCATGGCGGCACAGTTTCCCGCTAAAAAATGACTCGCCACCCGAGAAATTGCTTGTTATAGGAAAACAAAGCGGAGATACTGCAGTATACTGTAAATATAAAATGATATAAAGATTGACAAGTTTGAGGTAGCTTTTTATATTTAGGAAACACGAAAGGACTTTATATTTTAAAAGGATAGGTACTAAACTTTTGAAAGAATATAAAGTAGGTAAACTAGCGTAATCATTTTGGAATATTCATGAATAAAATCATACGATGAAGTTACGAAATAGATTTACAGGTTTGACAGTAATCCATGACGATTTTTTTTATCCTCTTAATATCCCTTAAGATTTATAAGCAACACCATATGTTGCAAACTACTAATACAAAAACTCTTTTTCACTTTTACTTTCCTACTCAACTTATCAAAAAGAAAGGGTTCTTATAACGCTGTATTACCAACTAGTTGTAGACCCTCTGCCTAACTTTTTATACCATTCTTATAAACTTTTCCCATTTTCGTAGAAAGGTGGAAAATAATTTAATTTCCGATGGAATTTCTCTCCTTGGAAATAGCTTTTTATAGAAAAGCTTTTGATATTTATCACGAAAAGGATCAGTTTTATTTCGGAAAATACTAAAGAGGTTTTGTGTTATGATTTATTTTAGGTACAGTTATCTGACAGTACTTACGGATTTCAAAGCTCGAATTTTGCTCACTATATATTCTTATTTTAATAAAAATCCGTTTAATTATACATATTATTTCAAATTGCTTTGGCAAATAAATGTATTATGTAAATATTTATAACAAAATTTACTTTGTTCCTTATTTACTTAACGACTCAACCATTGTTTGAATGTGCCCATTATTCTTCAGTATTTAAGCTCACTTTTCCTTGCATTCCCTAAGAGACTATTAAAACCATTTGCCGTTCGCAAACTGCTTCCCTCCATCCGTGGCGTCACTTCCGTCCATTACCGGATGTCGTTAAAGCTATGGCGATAACCATACAGTAGCCTGATCACGAATAACTATCGAATTGTAAGCGTCATAATCGTGCAAAAATGTATGGAATTTAGACAGAGTTCTTAGGGGCGACGTAAAACTAAATCTAGCGATCACGAGTAGTAAGTATTCAAAACATATTTTTTTAAATTTATGACCGTTTACGAACGTATTAATTTAACTGTTAAACTACGAAGGTACGTAATCGTTTCCATCGTCAACCTGCGTATTGATATCGAGAGCTCAATACGTCAACGTTGTCATGCACAAACTACGTGATTGAGGCACAGTTTGGCGTTCCAAAAAGGTTTTACCCTCGAATATTTTCGGCCAGCGATATGTTAAATATAGGGTTGAGAACTTACAAGAAATTTCACTTAATATGCAGATGTAAGGTTATGATTTACATACGTATACCGTTTATCGCTAGACCACGGTTTCATACATACCCCGTCTGGAATAGTAATATGTGGAGAAATACCTTTTGTATTAGAAGATAAAAAGTCCAGACTATTGTAGGGATTTAGTGGTTTATTATGATTTTACTAGATATGAGATTACGTGCAACTTAAAACGTATGAAGAAAAATGCTTTTAAATGAAAATTGCTGAAAATCACTTTTAAAAAACGAACGCCAATAGCAAAGTAAACAATTTCATCGAAATAGTTAAATTATACGTTAAATATGTAAACTTAGTTTCACTGACAGTAATTATACATTCCGATAATTATACGAATAATTATACCAAACTTACTTTGACAACATGCAATCTATTTTGAACCTTATTTGTCTGTCTGCTGTGCGATATTTCAAATATAATTTTAATTAAATTAACGAATACTCTCATTCATCTTCATTTAGATAGAAACTCATAAAGATTCTAATTGTTAACTTTTCCTTTGAGCGAAATAACCAACAATTACATAAGGGAGATGCTTTTATTTAAATGCAGAAGTTACTTTTAGATATCTATGAATACAGGAACCTTTAGGACAAAAGTAAAGGTTTTACATAAAATAAATTATAATTTTGTTTCGTCATTTCTCGTCTTAAAATATGCATTGAACAAGAAAAATAAGGTACTATCCGTTGTAAAGCAGTTTGTAGTCTTAAAGTCAAGTTTATTTGGGTTGGTTCTTTAAAGGCAGTTATCGAAACTATATCCTACTAATCCTACTAGTATTATAAATGTGAAAGTTTGTGAGTATGTATGGATGTATGGATGTTTGTTACTCTTTCACGTATAAACTACCGAACGGATTTGGATGAAATTTTACAGTAATATTGATTATACATCAGAATAACACATAGGGTATTTTTACCGCGGGAAAACTTCTCATCCCACGGGAAACCGACTTCCACGCGAACGGAGTCTAGTAACTACTCGTAGATAAGCATGTGCTTAAAAGCTATTTTTATGGCAGAAAAAAGAAAAAGAAGGACAGAGACATATTTTCAATGCGTTAGTAAGTACTGTACCATAATACATGTAGGCATAAAATAAACCAAAAAGGCCTTTAGGTTTATTTATCTTGTCCCTGACCTCAAACCAACTTACCCATGAGGTAAATATGCTGCAAAGCCACTGTCTGAAAGCATTATTCTTCGTGTTTTTCGAGTAAATTTCGTTATATCAAATAATAGTTACATTCGTATGCTGCTCAGGCGCCGGGCCGCGGATACCAGCAACTTTGAGAAGTGACCGGGCATTGTGGCGATTAGGATCAGATGGGACTTGGTCCCAGGTGGAATAAGAGTTCTTTTTCAAAATTTAAAAGTTTATTTCATTAGATATACAATGGAGCTCTGAATAAGATGGCAAAAGTTTTGATTTCATTATACTGAATATTTAAATTTACCTGCAATGGAATACTTACGAATATAACATAAGGTTACTAATAAACTAGATTATTTCTAGATATAAATTGGTAGGTAAATATTAAAATTAAAGGTAATAAACCGACAAGTAAATTAACCTTAACGCGATATAGTTGTACGAGTATGTGTGGGGCATAGTATTAAAAACAAATTAAGAAACGTATTCCTCTAAAAATCTAAAGCTTCATCATATGGGCCGAAGAATCCTTGGTTAAATCAACACAATTCCCAAATGACCGGTGCCCCAGCACGTTTTTTATAACTTCACATTTTGCCCAACTGATTACAACGTTATAGATGGCTGAAAAAAAAACTTTTCCGCATTTGCATATTTAGGAGTTAAATTAGTTCTTTTTTATAATTTTTGGGACGTTTAGGGTTTAAAAAGTTTGAGTACGTCCTAGTTAAGAACGTGAATTGAATTAAGTGAACCTGTTACCCATTTGTTTTAGACCAAAAAGAATCCCTGTAAATTAAAACTAAGGGCTATTTAATATGAATTGTTGGTAGAACTAAATATGGTGACAGTTAATTTATAATAGCTTTATATTTATATTTTTTTAATTATTATTTTTTTAAATTAGTTAGCTTGTTTAAATTATTTTTCAAGTAGGTATAAGCAAGGTAATCTGAGTGTCTATAGGTTTAACCCGCTTAGTTTTTTAACTAAATATCTGTTGTAGATATTAACATTTTAGATTATACCTCTTGCTGACTTAATTAATAACTTATAATTAATTTAGCATTATTAAGGATTCTACATTCGAAAATATAAATGTTTTTATTTTGGTTTCAGGTATGTTGGCAACAAACGCAAATTAATTAATGAGTTAATTAAAACAACCAAAAGGTAACATACAAATTCAACTCTAATTAAATTAGAAACCCGAATTAAATTAACAAATAATTGGTTTTAACATTATTATTTTATTTAGTGGGTATTTATTTTTATTTGCTGCTATTATTTTACATAAAACTTGTAGGTATTTCAAATATCACTATCCGTGTCAGTTTTTTTGAATATATAACTTTTCGATATATTTTTACCACCGTAACGGATTTGATTTAAGACACTCTTATAGCCACTGAACAATTCAAAAACGAATTTGAAAGCTCTAAAGTTAGCAGGAAAATATTTTACATTTTTAGTAGGTTCCAACAATAAATTAAAAAAATATATTTGATTTAATTACAACGTTTCAAGTGACGAGATTTAAATCGGATTTTAAACAAAGTGTCACTTTCGAAAAGAAAAAATGCTGTAATCATTAAAAACAAGTATGAAAATGTAACAGAATTTGTGACAAATTATATTATCTGTTTGAGTACCTATATTTAAAGGACTAAGGAAAATACTTAGTTCGTTGTCTTTCGCCTTAGGCAGCATTTTTGTATTATCTAGAAATTTTTGCTATCAGTTTTATTATTTTTTAGGTTTTTCCGGTACTTCCAAATTTACGTATTTTATTAGATGCTATTTTTAGAACTCTTTTCTTTATGTCGTTCATGGTGCAGAACTATTATTAAACCCTGACTTGATGATATTTTCAAACTTTAAAATTTAGTTTAGTGACTTTTAGTTCATATACGTAACCTTATTCCGTGAAAAACATCTCTAAACGCAAAAAAACTTGATTCAAAGCGACATTAATATCAAGTAACTATATAAATAATATAACTCTGTGTCGGTTTGTATGTAAGCTTCGATACTTGCCAACTTTCACCGCCGACCATTAGCGTAAGGTTAGCAAAACAAGTTTATAAATATACCCCATTTCCAGGTAATGTAAATGTTAAATTCATGTTTATTTATAGAGAAGCTTATCGCCCACGTTGTTTTTTGACATTTAATCCGTTTTTAGATTATTTCCCATCCAGAATTTAATCTTTGAAAATAAAATTTTACCAAGTCGTGGGTGATATTAAAGGTATTTGAATCGCTTTTGTAATTGTATATTATATATCTTGTATAAAAATTAATAACACTTTTTTTATAAGATAAATGGTTACATTAGCTGTTAGTAAAAAAGATCTTTGTTGCATTACAACTAGATGTTTAATGCTATACAAATTTATCGCCACTTCCGATTATAACTGGTTTATTTAGATTGAAATGGTTTACCATCGAGAATATTATTGATGTATTTAGAATAATGATTTTGCCGACGCTACCCAGGAAGTAAAACTTTCTACAAAACACCAGGAAGCGGGTAGATCGAGACAAATCGGCTCAGTAATAGTACAGATTAGATCCAATCAAGATGATGCCTATTTGATAAATAAGACTGTTATTACAACCATCCATCTTAGTTTAAGAGATAAGCGAAAATATTACACCATTTCCAGTTAATGTACTTCAACAATTTAGATATAAAGAAGATGCTGACGTAATAACCTAAATGTGCCTACAGACGAACACAAAGTCGACGCAAGTAACTAAAAGTAGCTGCAGTAATGTACAGACTAATACAAAGTGAAAGCAAGTACCTTGTAACTATCGCTAAACCGCAAATATGTTAACTAAATTTGCGTCTAAAAGCTTGTGCATTTAAAAACAATAAAAAAATTGATCGTGATCTTTACGAATTCATAAACAACACTGGTATTGTTTGCAATATTTATTTAATATTCCTTCCATAGAGCGTTCCATATTAACCCTTCAGGCACAAGTGAATATTCCATACTAGCGGCCGCCCGCGACTCCGTTCGCGTGGATGTCGATTTCCCGTGGGAATGAGAAGTTTTCCCGTGGGAATGAGAAGTTTTCCCGCGGTAAAAAGTACCCTATGTCCTTGCCCAAGTTCAGTTCTTTATTCATACCAAATTTCACCAAAATCGGTTCAGTGGTTTAGGCGTGAAAGCGTAACAGACAGACAGACAGACAGAGTTACTTTCGCATTTATAATATTACTAGTGGCCGCCCGCGACTCCGTTCGCGTGGAAGTCGGTTTCCCGTGGGAATGAGAAGTTTTCCCGCGGTAAAAAGTACCCTATGTCCTTTCCCAAGTTCAGTTCTTACTTCATACCAAATTTCATCAAAATCGGTTCAGTGGTTTAGGCGTGAAAGCGTAACAGACAGACAGACAGACAGACAGACAGACAGACAGACAGACAGACAGAGTTACTTTCGCATTTATAATATTAGTAGGGATTTAACGTGTACATAACAATATTTATCTTGCAAACAATTTCAAAGAATTCTTCAACATTTATTCAATAGAGAGCAGCTTGCACCCTCAAAGACTACTCAGGCATCCAAATACGCTTTTCCTACTTTGAAAGATTTATTTTCAAATGGGAAAATAGGTTTTTTTCATAAAAACTTGGCAAGTTTCCACTTTGGTGCCGGGTGTGAGTAATTTAAGATATATGACCCGGAGCACTAGCTGTGAAGTACTTTGTAGTGAAACTATTATTTAACTTTTAGGCCTTTCGGAAAACTTATACTTAAGCTGTGAAAAGATCGAAGATGAAATATTGAGCTAGAATAATCGTGAATTATTAATTGAAATGAAATGATTATATTCTTTGTGGGACATAAAGTCATTAATTAGACAATTTATGTAATGCTTGCAAACGAAAAGCTATGTTACAATCGAAAATAAATCAATCTTTGTGTATAATTATGTAAAACAAAACATCGTCACCACAGATCTCATGAAATATGAATGCCGAAGATTTCACATTGTTTGTTTAGTGGAACTTTTCCTATCCCTTACAAAGGTCCTGGCTGCTGACAAATACGTCACCAGTCACAAATCCTCTGACAAATATCGCCAACTCAGCGTGAACCAATGGATAAAGAAAGAATTGGATATGGCATATTTGTTCTAATATGACAAAAAAAAAATGGTGGCATTCTATTTTTTAAGTTGTTGGTTAAATCGAATTCTCCTATTTTATTACTTTACTCACCATTCATTAGGTATTATTATTTTGAGTTGTGTAATTAAAAAAATAGGCAAAATACTGGATTTGGAACTGGTAAATTTTAAATTTAAAAAAAGTGTTTAAATTTTATTAAAGTCCATTTTAGTTCAAAACATTTCTAACTTAGGAAAATACGACCATTTATTTTTTTAGCATTATGAATAAATATAATATTAAATAACAAGTTTATTAGCACTCATGTCATATCCAATACTTTCTTATCTCGTAGTCATGATCGGTCACAAACAACGTTATATATGACGGGTCATCACTTCTGATAGATATCGGACGATGAGGGCATAACGAAGCGGACAGAAGGATTTCGTAGGACGTTTCATAAGACCTGCCAGCTATATTTGGAACAAATTTCTTTAGATATATCTTGGAAAATACATTTGATTTTCGAAAAAAGGTTCTTTGGTGGTACAAACAAGATAAGTTTTTCTTTAATTGTATGTTCAATAAGGTCTTAAAACGACGTAATAACCTAGTGTCAGAGTTCTGCGAACCACTATTTAAGGCCTTTAACGTTAGTGCCTGTAAGGACTTCCGTACAATCAGGATATTTCTAGTCACCTAATTATAACTTGACTTGGCATGACAAGAACTGAGTGTTACCAATGGAAAAGTACCCGAGACGAGCGTGCGTAACTACACTTAATAATTACTTCGCTTATTACTAAACTAGTTGACGCCCGCGACACGAAATGTGAAGTTTTCCCACGGTAAAAAGTACCCTATGTCCTTTCCCAAGTTCAGTTCTTTCTTCATACCAAATTTCATCAAAATCGGTTCAGTGGTTTAGTCGTGAAAGCATAACAGACAGACAGACATAGTTACTTTCGCATTTATAATATTAGTAGGGATATGGTTTACGATAAAATTGGAGCAACAATTTAGAGTATGACGTTATCAAATACCGCAGTTTAGCCACACTTGTACAAAGTTGTCTACATGGCCCAACGGGCATCCATGCCACTTCGGTTGCTTTGTCTCCAATTGTGTGCGGTTCCAACTTGCAGCTGTATTCAGGTCAGTAACTCAGGACTTGGGAGTGCAACCTGAAGTTTGCCAAACTTCGCGGGAGATATGCGACCGATGTTTGGTGGGGAGTAATGTAGACGTTGGTGTTTCAACTTTTCGGGTTAGTTAGGACTTCAATCAGATGCCGCGAGTGAAGGTTGCTGTCGAAAAGTGAAAGTAAACCTTAAGTTTGAAGTATTAAAAGTGATTTTACAATATACGGTTTTCAGTAATAAAGAGTCGATATTTAAGCTACTTTTATTTAAAGTATAGGTCCATATTAATTAAGTGTTTGACGATAGAAAGACAGTTTGAATAGTGTAAACTTAGGTATGTTGCGTTAAGCGGATTTCGATGTTGTTCAGACGGTTTTTAAAGCACAATTTTTCTATCGTTATAAATACAACACCTAATGGAGGGGCAAAAAAATGTCCTGAAATTACTTTATTTCAATGACTAAACTGCGTTGAAAGGAATTTAAACAATAAAAATATACTCGCAACTATAGTGTTTATATTATGGCAAACTTCAACTTCAACTATGAAACTCTAAGCTGAATTTTCGTTATAAACTTTTAGAACAAACACAGCACAGTCCACACAAAATGCTCTGAACTAATCCAAATTAAACTTTGACACCCAAATCTCAGAGCTTCTGCAAGCATTCCTTGAATTTGATCTTCCTACAACTTCAAATTACCTTTGATCTCCCATATTCCGTCTCAGCTAGACCGTCTGTGGCTAGAAGTGCCCAGATTTACTTCAAGTGCTGAAACTTTATAACACTAAACGCTCTTGACGTGTGTGTGGTGCAAAACACCATTAATTTTAAACCACTTGCGCGAGATAGAACAAGTGCCACCGCTGGATGATAACCAAGATTAATCGTTTAGAAGATTACATATGAAAAGTCAGGTCAGATTTCAACCGAACTTTTTGTTGACGCAAAAATCTCTCTGGCCAGTAATAAAAGTTGTAAACTGCCTCATAGTTATTGGCCGCTGTAAACGAAGAAATCCCCGAGAGACGACAGTCGTGATCTTCTTTTGTTTTTAATATCAAACCGGCCAGTGTCTCGTTTTTTGCTTCCCACACAAAAAGTTTTCATATGTCGTTCTATTTTCGAAACCTCAGCTTCATATCGCTGGTATTATCCCCCGTAGGACAAGGCTGTATTGTGAATTTAAAAAGATGGTAGTTGGTACAGTCGCTTCATCTGAGAACTCAATTAGGTTAGTTCCCGAGGGATCGCTGTAATCGGATGGGGGCGCCACTAATTAATAAGGTTTACAGGGAAAAGGGTAGTGTTCCACTTGAGGAATACAGTGGAAAAAGGATTAAATTATTGCATCAAGGAAAATAAATTAATTGAAAGTAGGCACTTTAAAAAAGTGTTGCCCGTAGAAAACCCTGGTTTAGAGATGACATATTTTGCATAAAGCGAATTTGTATTAATAATGCTGTAGAATATTTTATATATAACGTAACAGTTTTTAAAAATCAACATAGAAATGGTAACATAGACATTACCTCTATCCAACTTTAACACAAGCCAAGCTCACTAAAGCTCATGTAAAATGACTTTGTACATAAAGTAGGTCCTTTACAGGATTTGCGGTTACAATGTCGGTGTTATCCAAAACGGAATTGTAGCTTACCTTCGTGTAATTACGCGGCTTTGACCTGAATCTGTTTTGTGACAGAAGCCACAAACACGAGTGGATTTCATTTGGCACCCTATTGTTCATCTAATGGGATGGAGGTCGATTTACGTGAAAAAGTGGACGTATGTCAGTCTGACTGTGTTCATAGGACTTGTGTTCAGACTTATGTTTTAGATAGAAATATAGATAAACTAGTGGCCGCCCGCGACTCCGTTCGCGTGGAAGTCGGTTTCCCGTGGGAATGAGATGTTTTCCCGCGGTAAAAAGTACCTTATGTGTTATTCTGGTGTATAACCTATATTGTTAAGTTTCATTCAAATCCGTCCAGTAGTTTTTACGTGAAAGAGTAACAAACATCCATACATGCTCACATACTCACAAACTTTCACATTTATAATATTAGTAGGATTAAATAATGTGATTCACTACTGACACAACTTTTTATTGCGTTAAGAATGACAAAAAATAATTTTTACAACTCCAAAAATCTTAACAAACATACAAAATAATATCAACTTAATTAAAGTTAAAACTTACTAAAAAGCAGATGACAGACGGACAGACACTAAAGTTAACTCAAAAGAGTTCCTTCTACGTTACAGAAGCTTTGAAACAACTGTCGCCGATTCCCCTTTGTTCGCAAAATAACTCTACCCTTAAAACCTAAAGCTGATTAAAGATTTTAATATGTAGAACACAGAATGAGCCAGTTAATAGTCAGAGCAGGTAATTTAGACAAGTTCGTTTCTGAAATTGTCCCCAATGGTAAATGATCCGCTAAACGAACGCAAGGTCGAAAATCGCGTAACTTTTTCTAATAAGCTTAGAATTTTATAAAAGGTTAATATATTAGTGTTTTTTATTCAGGTTCAGTGAACGTATATTGAATATAATTTTGAATAAATAACTACAACAGTATTGATATTATAACTTTATAAAAGTTAGAAATATAGTCTTGCCTGTTTATAAGTTTACTAGTAACCATTATTGAATTCTGACTAACTTAATAAATCTTCTACCTATTGTTCTTTACTTATAAATTTAATTGAAAAAATATCTAAAAGATGTTGAAAACCTCATCAAAATCCGTTAAGTGGTTTAGGAGGTCATAGCGGACAAACATACAAACAGACACAATTAGCGACTTGGATTTAAACTATGTAATAATAAAATGAAAATAATAAGAGCTTCGAGTCATAACCTAAGTCTATGTAGAAAAATAGGCTACCTATTAATAATAAGCACTAATGTACCGTTCCGGTTAGATTAGGCGTTTTTTATTTTATATTATCAATCTCATTATAAAATTACCCTTCCCTAATTGATTGATTTTTTTCCTACCCCATCCCTAATTTCATTATTACAAAGCGACTGTCTTTGTCCTTAAAAAGATCCACAGAGATAAAGTTAATTTACTAAGTAGGTATTCCCGGTCAACGTACTGAATAAAAAGTAATGAAAACTGGCTTCTTGGACTAACAGACTAGAAACCATGTCCAGTAAAACTACTTTTTGTATACAAGAAAGCTGCAGCAGTAATTAATTTTCTGAGAATCTATAGCGAATTTTCCATGATTAAAACTTGCTTTAATGGGAGTCCTTACTTAGTTGTAGATGGTAGTTGTAAGCTATTTTCTCGGTTGAAATGATTAGTTTAAAGTGGTTCACGGGATAGTGTGTTTTCCTATGTATAATCATCTACAGGTTTTTTCATATAGTATCCTATCTCATAACTAAATGAAATCTTGTTTGTTGCTTTTTTGAATTCGAAAAAAGAATACGTTTTACAATGAAAAAATATCTAAAGGTTTTAAGATACCTAAAGGTTTTAAGTTTGAATTTAAACAATATAAATAACTAGCGACTCGCCCACGCTTCGCAATGGTGTTATTTTCTCGGACTTGTGTTCCCGATTAATTAAATGTTGGCTTATTTAAGAAAACTTATACCGATTGTTTTTTATTTACAAATTTTAGTGAAAAATTTACCTATAAGATGGTTAAAACCGCATTTAAATCCGTTGCGTGGTTTAGGAGGAGATTTCGGACAAACAGACACAATTAGTGAATTGGATTTATAATATATAATGATTAATTCTCTTGTCCTCTCTTTCCTGCTTTGCTTATAACAAACTATAAGCTTTGGTCGGTAAAATAACCTCAAATGGTATGCTAAAACAAGTGGGAAAACTTCATTAGCCACCATTGTACTCCTTTGCATGAAATTTCCAAGCTTGTTATGAACAGTCTGGTAATACCTTGTTCTACGGTGTCAATATTGATAGTCGCACTCCAGGGTTACCAACTTATAGTTAACTAGCAGAGATGCGACTTATTTGAAATAATTCTATTTAAAAGGCAAATACAAAATGCAAAATACCTATTTTGTATTTTGCATTTAAATGCCTTTTATTAAAAAACATTTTGTATTTTATTTGAAATACCTTTCGAGATGTATTTTGCATTTAAAAATTAATTTCAAAATGCAAAATGCTTTGTGATTTAGTTTAGCCAATATTACCAGTCAAACCAAATGAAATGTTTATTTTTTTATTTTTTTAACAATACTAGTCCAATTGTTATTAATAAAAGAAAATTGTAAAAATTCATACTAATAAATATGTAACTGGAAAAAAAATGGCCACACAATTCACAAAATGGAGCCATGGCTATCTTTTCGTTAGTCAATGCATAAAGTGCCATTTGGCTCGGCATTGGCCCCAATTCTGGAAACACTCTCTAAACTAAACTAAAACTATCGCTGTCACTTACTGTATAATAGTAAGAACGACAGGTAATCATTTTAGTCCTGTCAAACTAAAATGTGCGTGCAATATCATACGGCGAAGGCAATTTTAGGCTAGTCCTCAGCGCTTTTCGTTCATTTTTACAATGATGTGGACTAAATTACTTGTCTTTTTCTAATACGAAGCACGAGTAAGTGGCAGCGATATTTTTAATTTAGTTTAAGAGAGTGTTTTGAGAATCGGGGCCATTGTATATTTATTCTATTTCTCATGATAAAGACCTAAAATAAATAAAAATATCATTCGATTTGGTCAAAAGGTGTTTTATTTTGAAAAAGTATTTCGAAAATACCTATTTTGCATTTAGCATTTGAAATACAAAACACAAAAATATTTGGTATTTTGCATTTGAAATAGTTAATCTGAAAAGTATTTTGCATTTTGAATTTAAATGCTTTTTTAAAACCATTTTGTACATCTCTGTTAACTAGCCACCCGCCCACGCTTCGCAATGGTGTAATTTTGCCCGACTTGTTCATAAAACATCGAATTTTGGCTTACGTATAAATTTTTTTCTGAATATTCTTTATTTACAAATTAAAATGAATAAATTCCCTAATAGATGGTTAAAACGGCATTCAAATCCGTAAAGTAGTTTAGAAGGAGTAAGTGGACAAACATACAAACAGACAGAATTAGCGACTTGGATTTATACTGTGTAATGATAATTCATCATTTAATGACATCCTATTTACGACCCACTACCACTAGTTAAGCACGGACTTTATCCAGAAAACTTATCAGAGGATTGATATGACGTTTTTTTTTTATTGCATTCCGTATTAAATTAGATTAATTTAAATCATTACTAATTCCTTACGAGATGGTTATTTGCCTATATAAAATGATATGTATAATGATAAAATTATAACGGTCTTATACACATTAGTTAGCGGCTTAGTCCACTCAATTTTAATAATATAACAAATTCAACAAAGAAACTGAACAACAATTTACCCTTACCTTAATTTTCATCAAAAAATCTAACTAATAATTTTAACTACACCTTTTAATTAAATTTCTATCACCCAAAATGTCCTTCACATAGTCAGTTCTATTGTCATCAGCTTAAAACCATACAAACTAGTTGCAGGCTTTAACTTGCCAATTCGCCGAGTTAATTAACTACAGGACCGACAACCCTGGGCTAACACTATGTTGCAGTAAAACTTTACGCCACATACACAGGCCCGCTCTAATCACGCGTTAGGGCTGCCAGAATACGGGATTTGTAGCTTAATGGTGGGATTTTTTTGTACTTACATATGTCGCCAATTATTTTAATTTTTATTATATTTTATCTAAATGAAAGAAACCAGATGTGTCCGTATCCATCTATACGCAGCATCACGCCTTGAATTTTTATTTAATTTTCTTAGAGAAGGTAAATTAGTATTAATATTACATATAGGCAGAAACAAAGCTTTCATATAATTTTAACTGAAAATAAGCTAACAATTCTTTATATTTAGGTATTATTCCCGACTAAAATCCTAAAATCAACCCTCTGAATATTGCTTAGATCTTTTTTGATAACCCTACTCATATCTCTGAGTTGCACTGCAACATGGGAGAAAGGCACACTGCCCCGTCCGGTCCGACCTAGTCAACTTTCCAACTTGTACCGTAACATGAAATAAGGTTATTTTTACCTTATTTTAGCACTTTAAGAAAAGGGTTTCTCGTGAGAAAAAACTGGAGAAATATAACCTTACTTCGCAACGATTATTTTATTTGGCTGTTAGGTAATTGGACAACCTATATAATTTTAAAATAATTATTTTATTGGTTGTTCATTTTTATGATAACGAGTGTAATTTATCTTTATTTCGACGGAATGGAAAGCTTGGACCTTGGCGAATAATCTTTTTAAGCATCTCTGTTACAGCCGGTCTTAAAACAAGGAATATGATTTAGATAAAATAACTACGATTAATACTGCCTTATTGTGATTTTATGAATTATTTAAAGAATACAAATAACTAATAAAGATCACATTCGTCTTTAAATAATATTATTTTTTATAAGTAGGTATATTTTTTTCCTTATAAGCAGTTTGCTATTTTATTCCAGCAAAGTAACATAATGTTATATCAAAGGCATGCTATAACCGCATCACAGTCTAGGTTCTAAAGTCTACCTGTAATTTTTATTCATGACCTATTTTTTTCTTAAATGGTGTTCACAATTTGTATGCCTTAATGTTAGACTACTTACACTGAATGAAAGGCCTATTTACCCATTCATTCAGGGACTCATTCATTCCATTCCGCGCGAACGACACTGCAAGCACATCCTTGTCAGAAGTTTCCCGGGGTCTCTTAATGAATTTCAATTTGCTAGTTTCGTTCAACAAACTGCATGTATAACTGAATAGCAGCTAACTTCACTGAGTTAACTTGGAGTGAGTTACGGGTCGGTTAAGCGTAAAGTATTGAACTGATGGTTCATTCAATTTAAATAGAGTCGAACCAAGTGAAATGAATAAAGAGGTATTGCGAGAAAGTAGATTTTAATGCGTCTTCTTTTATTTGTTTTGCTACGGGCGACTGTTTTTCTTTGCAGTAGGTATTGTATTTTTATCTTTATTAACAAGGTTAGAGTATGGTAGTATCTTCTAGGTATATTCTTCTCCTCGTAATAAGCTTAAAAGTTTTTTTTTTTTTTAATTTATTTAGACCTCTCAACTACCTATTTAATGGGTTAAAATATTCATTATTTTATTTTTAGTCTCTTCTTTAGGGTACTTTAAAAACTCTTTCAGATATAAAAACGACTGAAATGGACTTGGTGTAAATGTTTATTTAAAAGTGGCAGTATTCAATACTTCAGACCAACTTCAAAACAAACTTCTAGTCTAATATTTTTACTTTACTATGTCCAAGTCCAATTTCGATTAAAAGTTTTTTATGTTCTTATGTTTTAGACATTATTAATGCACAATTCTAAAAATAAAATTGTATTCTACTGCGGGTCCAGTCAGCCCAAGTTAGCCATTTAGGGAAGGTACCTCTCATTTGATTTCAAAATTCTTAACAATAAAAATTGAACCTACACCAATTTGATACAGTTTGGAAAACGAGGAGGCTTTTTTTATTTATTATTTCTATTCGGCCGGTATTTTTTTATACCTACTACACATTTCTAAAGTTATCTAGTGACTTCAAATTGACATTTATGTCTATGTGAATGGTATATTGCCAACTCAAAATATAGATTTGTCATAAGTTCTTAGTTTTTATGTGCTCTGCCCTGTCTGTCCTCTTCAACAAGACTATAAAATGCGTTAACTGTCTTAAATCTTTGAAACTAAGTAAGTATTGACATTCATTTAAGATTTATCTGTACACAACACTCTGGACTTATTTTGTCATGAAAACAGATAAGTTGGCTCGTAAAAGTGAGAGCCAACCCTACAAAAACAATCATCTGAAAAAGCCCAATAAAACCGCGCTCGTAATTTTCTATCAGAAAATTGAAATCTGCACTGATAGTAAAACCATTCGCTTTGAGAAAGACTTTGACAGTGACTTTGACAGCTCCCACGCTTATGCAGCCACAAAATGGCGGCTGGTATAATAGCCCGACTAATTGCTTTGTGGAATGCACTTTGTTTTGAAACGCGGTGCATGCTGGGAAGTTAAAAGCAAGTTTTTCTTACTAACAGAAAGTTAGGAGTATACCTAATAGTTTTAATAGTAAGCACTGCAATTATTTACGAGTGTCAGTCTGGTAGCAGCAGCTTTAGTATTTCTAGGATGGCATTTTAGAGTCCACTAAGGCAGTTCCTAAAACCAAACACTACATGAGTCAGTGCATTGAATTGAATTTTCCAAAAAATGGAAAACGAAACAGATTAATCCTACTAATATTATAAACGTTAAAGTTTGTGAGTATGTATGGATGTACGGATGTTTTTTACTCTTCCGCGTAAAAACCGGATTTGGATGAAACTTTGCAGTAATATAGGTTATAGTGGCCGCCGCGACTCCGTTCGCGAAGTTTTCCCGCAGTAAAAAGTACCCTATGTGTTATTCTGATGTGTACCGTATATTACCTACTGTAAAGTTTCATTCAAATCCGTCCAGTAGTTTCTACGTGAAAGCGTAACAAACATCTATTCATACTTACAACCTTTCACATTTATAATAATAGTAGGACTTAAGTTAGAAGCTAAATTTTGCTTCAAAGCAAATTATAGGAACACGATAATGAAGATCCATAGAGTAATAACGACCCGTTTTCATTCCAAGAGGGTAGTTCATAAAAACGTGAGGGTAGAAGTTACTATGGAAAGGGGTGGAAATGGGGTGGTTAATTTTATTACAGAGGTTTAAGTTGAACTAACTTGCTTGCAGGGCAGTTTATTTTGGGCTTAATGTACCTAATTGAGTTGTGTAGTAAGGTTTGTTAAAGTTAAATGTTAAACTCCCTTACTTACTCGAAGATTAATGTATTAACAAACAAAATAAAACAAAACAAACAAAATAAAAAAACATAATGTTACGGGTTTAAAACGAGATAAAAACTTAAATTTAGCGACATATAGTTAGGTATGTTTTCGCATTACCTTCTAAACAAAGATGAAAAAACTGGAACCAAAACCAAAACTTTATGTCTACAAAAACTTAACCATTTAAAATTCATTTAGGTATTTATTTTCGTTAAAGTAGGTTCTAACTGATGAATGTGGGTCTACACGTGCGGAAAGAAAAACTTCGAATTAAGCGGAAGTTAAATTGAATTACATAAATATAAGCCGGAAGTGGACTTCATAAGGAGGAAAAAGTTGAAAAAAACAACTTCTATTAGTTTTCTGGTCGTTGTAATTTGACCTAATTGCTGTTTTTTTGTTATTGTTTATTTCTTGCTCATAAGAAACATTATTTTGCAACTCACGATTTATCAATGACGACCTCTGTGGTGCAGCGGTTTATACCTATACCGGACTGCTTAGCGGATGGTTCCGGGTTCGATCCCCGGGTCGGGCCAATTTCGTAAAATGGTTTTTTTAGATATTGGCTCGTGTCTGGGTGTAACTAGGTTCTACCCTAGTCCATTTTGTGGTACCTATAACACAAGTGCTTACTGCAACTTACTTTAGGACCACATAATTGGTTTGTTAGTCTGGAGATTTATTTATTATTTATTTATTTATTATTATTTATCACTTACTGTAAGAGAAAACATCGTAGGAACAAGAAAGGCAACATGATAGGATGCTTATCTATTACTAGTGGCCGCCCGCGACTCCGTTTGTGTAGAAATCGGTTTCCCGTGGGAATGAGAAGATTTCCCGCGGTAAGAAGTGCCCTATATGATATTTTGATGTACAACCTATATTACTGCAAAGTTTCATCCAAATCCGTCCAGTAGTTTTAACGTGAAAGAGTAACAAACATCCATACATCCTCACATACTCACAAACTTTCACAATTATAATATAGTAGGATTTATATGATACTTAGGGCCACTTGCACGTAAAGAGTAACAAACATCCATCCATACCTACTCACAATTTTTCACGTTTATAATATGTATTAAGTAGGATGTGCATCCACCAACCCGCACTGAGCCAGTGTGGTGGATTACGGCTCAATCCCTCTCGCTACCCAAGAAGAGGCCTGTGCTCAACTAGTGGAACATAAAAAGGCTGATATCATAGTAAATAATGAATGAGAAACCTCGAATAAAAAAACCAAACAACCATTAAAATCACTAATGATTTCACTAAAATGCCTGAAATAACCGCAGTATTTTTATTATCAAACCCGTGAGTATAATGAAAAGAATAATAACGGCAGAGAAGTGGTTACCACTAATGAATGGCAGGTCGGTATCGGTTTGTTACCATTGTGTCGGTAACAACATCGTTATAGTAACGACGCCACTGTTTTTCTTAATTAATACTGGGAATGTGCCTCTATTTGTGGCAATTTGGCTCTGAGTTGAGATCGTAAGAAAAAACATGTTAAGTTTAGGAGAAAAAGTAGGTACGAATTGATATTGAAAGAAGTTTGTTTTAGTGTAGTAAATACAAGAAACACATTATTTTATTTCATAATTATTTATATTCCTGCGAAACTGTGTTTCTTCGGTAGGGGAGCGAGGGGCTTGTTGTTACAGGGGTAAGTAGTAACAGGCTCTTTTCACCAGGATCTTCAACACTATTAACGTATATCTTTGACTCGATTTAACCCATAAACCGCACCACATCATATTGCCATAGCCAGTGTTCCGCCGGTTGGCGCAGTGAGCAAATGTGAGCATTCCCTTCATTTCTGCCAGGTGATATAAAATTGTACTGTCGTAAAATTTTGGTTTGTGTTTTTAATATTGCCTATTTTCAAATTTTCTACATCTTATTTACATTCAAATTTATCTATCTCTGATATTGTGTAACAGTTTTTATGATTGCTAAATTGTTTAATAAGTTATCTTGATAAATGTTAAAAATCATACCATGGGGTTAGTTGTAACAAAATCCCGGGGCTTGTTGTAACATGTTACACCATGCATTGTCTGGTATGTGGTGAAGCTTACACAGATTTAATTACTTACTGTGATTTAAAAGTACTACTATGATTATAAGTAGTGTTTAACTAAATAAAACTCTTAATTACTTAATTTTTAAGTGTTGATTACAAAAAACTGTATTTGAGTTGATTTTTAATAAGAATTACATAATACTTACTTTGGAAAGATGTCAATTTTGTTAAAAATAAATAAAGAATAAATGATTAGAGGTATTAATGTCGTTTTTTACTGTCGTTACTACTTGCCCCGGTAGACGTTACAACTTGCCCCAAGCACGAGGTAAGTTGTAACACCGCACTTCTTTTAGAAAATAATTGATTGTTTAATAATGACCAATAGTTATGATATTATTTTTAGAGGAATTGGTAGAGGAAGAGTTACAGTATCCATCAATCTTTATTTAGTAGAAATTGAATCAATAGATCTCAAGATATACTAGTTTTACTGAAAACTGTTACAACAAGCCCCTCGCTCCCCTACTTACTTACGTTTAAAGATTGAAACTCACAAATGTTTCAATCTATAAAGCTTTGGTTTTAATTACATTTTAAACTATATTTAACCAGTTTTTTATAATTCAATTAGGCTTAACTTTAATCACTGAACGCTATCTAAATCGAAATGTCATGATATCGTTAAGCGTGGGAACTTTATCAACATTCACTTTAATATATCCTTGAAATAGGTTCTATTTTAAACTTTTTTTTTGTATTTTGTCTGTAAAGGTCTCTGTTCAATACAACGTATTATACATTTAGACTAGAAACTTGTAAGAATCTTTGTATATTAATAGACTATGTAACACATGGGTTACGTTTTACCGCGACATAGGACCTCGTTCCCACTGGAAATGCAATTTTCTACGGATGAAACCCCGAGGCAAAAAGCTAGTAATATTTTTAACATGAAATTTGTATATACTATTTTATTATTTATTTATTATATTATTTCCGTTGTAGTGGGCAATGACCTCTAGAAAACTAATAAATCTTGGTAGATTTATGCGCACGCGTCGAAAACTTTCTTCATTTTCGTGAGTAAACAACACATCTGTCCACCTGTTAGTAACTTTGTTTAAACTTTTTAAGTAATATTCCCCAGAAGATTTGAAATACCTGTTTTTCTTTCGCTTTGAAAGTTTATTCCGGACTTTGAGTGATTTGTTTACAAAATGTGTACTGACGTACCGAAAGGTAACTGTGTTTTATAGTGTTTTTCTGTTTTGAATGATAAATATCAAACGCAAGTACCTACCTACTGGGTTCGGCGCGTTAGCTATCACACTTACCTAAAATAATATAAAAATTTTACATTTATAGAATTTATCAATGAATTTAAGTTATAATGTTATTAGTTAATAGCTACTTGTGAGCTAAAAAAGTTGTTTATCGTACCCAAATATACTATTGACCAAGCCATAAACACTACTATAAATTTAAACACCAGTGAATTATTTTTCACGAACCAGGGCACCTCAAAACCTACATCTATAAACAACAATATCCTATTTGTATCAAAATTCCACAAATTAACATAAAAAATACTTTGTTTCAGGTAAAGTTTACCCGAATAGTCCACATCCTCCCAGCCACACAGTGGTCAAATGTTTTGATTTCTATTTCGAGGAACATTTATTATACGCGTCTGAATTACTGGCGATCTGCCCGGCACTGGAAGAAAGTTTGTATAATTGCAGGAATTTAGATTACAGGAAGTTGTAAAATATTCTAGAAAGTATTGGGATTAGTTTCAAGCAAGAATAAAGCGTTTAAAATCGAGATCCAAACAGTTAAAAGGATAAAATATTAAAAGATAATATATTTATTGAGAAAAATATATTTTAAGTATGGGTTAATGGATAAATGAAGTGGGTAGCAAAAGAAGCATAAGGTAGTCTAAAATAAAAACAATAAGCTCATTAGTTAAGTAATCTGTAAAACATTTATTAAAATCCTAAATAAAATGATAATCCTTTTTTTATAATAATAAGTAAGTGAGTAACTTAACGTCATCCCGCGAATATCCACGTATATTGCTCAGGCATCCATTTGAATAATTTCTTATGCATTTGTTAAAATGTAGCGAGTAGAGTTAGTGTTGACCCCGCAATACTTGTGATATTTTCGCGGCACAACAAGAACATTATGTGGATGTAGGGTTAAAGCAATTAATGATGGCAGTTTCTCAAATTGTATCTTTAACATGGATTAGTTTTTTTTTATTATTTAAACTACTGAAATAAAACCTGTTTGGATATTGGAAAATAGCCTTATCAATCTACTTAAAGTAGATTTATTAATTATAATTAATATAAAAAAATTAAAAAAAATAAGTAATAAATCAAAGTAAAACATGGTGCAATGTGGGTGCAATATTTTATATATTTAGATAAATATATTATTAACAAAGTATAAAGCCTACTATTGGTTATACTAGGTACTAAAAGTATATAAGTTTGGTATATTATTTTTAAATATAGTATTTTATGTCCGCGAACACCCTGTATCAGAAAAGAATGTTAGTTTAGAATACGGAAAAGGCAAAGTTTTGTTTCACAAAGTTCCGTAAATTTTATGTAAAGAATTTAAACAGTTATTCACTAATTGCTTTCTAGTTAAATTGAAAGTACATTCTTATCGTTTATTTATAGCTTTTTACTTAATTCGAAAATGTTTTCTTTAACTTATTCGTCAGTTACTCGTAAATAAGGTAAATATATTATACCTCTCATGATTAGTATGAAATAGTTAAAAATGTATTAAAATATCAAGGAAGATAACATTCTATAAAATTATCTGTGCCAAATTTCTTTGTTTTAAAAAAATGTTTCAATATTCTTCTTTCAGCTTTTATATTATAAAAAACCAATAAGAACAAAAATATTTTAAAATTAAGGATGTTATTTTTATACAACTAATAAAAAACAGATATCTTAATGCCAAACTTCAAAAATGGAGGCTGTACATTGTTATGTTTAAGCACACATTTCTGAGAACGTTTTCGAGAATTCCTGTTGTCATTGAATTAACTTTTAAACTTTATCGTAACTACAACAAGTTTTTTTAATGTTTGTAGCACGCCTTATTTCTTGATTCTTCAAAGTCATCTAAATAAATTTCAAATGAATGAATGAATTGTCTTTGTATTTGTCATAATATAGTTAAATGATATTTTCATCTCAATACTTTGTATATGCACATAGGATTAGCCTCAAGTTTGCCGTCTTAAGCCTTCAGTCTTCAAACACTCTAAGCAACTTACTCTCTAGGAAGTGTACGTTAAGCCGCGTTCTGACGATGCGCAGAATCCCGCACCGCAAGGCACATACATCGGAGCTTGCAATAAGAATTTAATCGGTGCTTGTAATAGTAATGATGAAATTTTGGAATGACTTATTCACGGAAATGTTATTTTGACAAACTTAAAAAAACTTTTTGAATGTGCAGTACATTACTTAGTACCTATTCGATAAAAATACTAATAGAGAGTTAAAACTGTATTAAAATCCGTTTCGTGGTTTAAGAGTAATTTGTGGAAAAACATACAAAACGACACGAATAGCAACTTCGCTATATACCTACTATGTTAAGATTTGCTTTTAAACTTTGGGCATTGTGCGTCGAATAACGTAACGATAATTATACTCTTTTTCTGTAAATCATTTTGTCAATAATCTTTAAAAAGTGAGTATTTGAAAATACATGTGAGAATCATGTTTCAATATGATCATAATTTTAGTTTGCACGAGAAGTTTTTTGCTCTCGGTACCAACTCTAGCGTCAAATATAAAGTAATCTGTCTACATGTGCAATATGAAGCTCTTAGCCGGCTTAGCGCTCAGTTATAGCGTGCTAGACTTTTAATATAGATATGAAGGTAACGTTTTTTGATAAAAGTTTATAAGAAGATTTAATATACTCGTTATTTTAATGTAGGGGCACGAAATTAAAGCCTATGCTAGTAGATACAAACTTTTTAGAGTTAGCTTGTAAAATATGGAATTAAATATACTAATGTAGGTAGTCTTTAATAGACATATGTGTAGAGAGAAAATATGTCGGTTCATTACATAAGTTCTAAAGCTGGGTTCGCACGATGCGTGAAACGACGCACAGTGTGTGTAAATGAAGTTTCATAACTGTACCTAATATACCTACCTAATGTCGTAAGGTTTGTGGTGAATAAACATTATAGCAACTTTTGTAGAACAAAGCCTTTATGAGACTAGTATTTCACTGTATCAGTTGTATAATCTACATCGCTATATTAACTTTATTATCAACTACAGGATCTCTGCTGAAACTTATTTGTTTCTTTTACAAACATTTGTCTAAGTTCTCTTACGAATTTGGCTTCTATCCATTAAAATATCCTAAACATCTTGTTCTTTTACCAGTTAATAAAGCTTGATGTAAACAAATACAAAAGACAACCGGTAACCATTATCTACAGATAGATAACAAGCTCGGAAAGTTAGTAATTCTTTGTTTTCCCTTCTTCGGTGTGGATCAAAACTTTCAGCCGAGATATAAGCAATTGTTTCTCATCAATCCGCAGCCTTCATAAAAGTCTAAAACTTCAAGCTGAAAGAGATATTGCTATCAACACTTTCAAGGATTTCAATTCAGGTTTTGCCTTAAGCAACAACCTAGATTTAGTTGTAACGTCTCAAACCTAATCGACGATGAATTGATTGACTGTAGTGTAAATAAAAAGTAATAGTCTATTTTTAGCTTTATTTATAAACAACATAAATATAAAAATGCATTAAAAATATACATGTCATGTTCCTACGGCTTATCGAATCGTGGGTCACGTACAAATCATACAGTGAATTGAGTTTCAATAATTTAATGACGCTTCAAAACAATTACACGTTCACAACTTTGTTAGCAAGATAAAACAATAATTAAAACCTATGTATACTTATATACAAAGATATAATGCTACAAAATTAGGATGTCTTCTATTCGTACAGTTTCACGCGGTAGAAGAACAATACAACTTAGTGGTATAATCAGAAGTCCAGATTGAATCCAAAGCCAAATCTCACTCTTCTATGTCGGTCGATCAGAGTGCTGGCAACTAATCGCACGACTCTGATCTCATGCTGGCTGTCGGACACTGAGATGTCCCTTTGAAGGGTGAACCCCCCGCATCTCATAGAATCCACAAACATCTTTAGCTCGGTGCCGTTCATCATGCTCTTATGCAACGCCACGCCAACGCTGGCAGGCCCGCCAAAAGACCCCTCGTTGACTATAGTCGATATTCGCAGATCTCTTGAAAAACGCTTAAAGAAGCATGCCTGCAGACCCGCCTTGTTTATAGTTGAAGACAGAGTATAGGTCGGCCTCTCGTACCGCACACTCAAAGAAAACTCCGGCACTGGAGGGTATGTGAGAGGCTTTAGATTGAACTCGGTTCCCACGTAGAACTCGGGCATGACTCGGTACATCCACTGCGACACTACCTTCAGCGACTGCGGTTCCACGTCCTTCATACTCAACGATACGGAGCTGATCGAGTTATCGTTGTCTCTTTCTATGACCACTTCGTTTTCCGACGACACGAGGTCTCTTATTTTGGAAGTTAATCTTATTTCGTACGGTCCGTCTAGTTTCTCACGGTAAGTGGCCGTCGCCGACCCTGAGGAGTCGACGCGTAGTCCATCTTCTTTTATGTTGTCTAGTTCTCGGTGGATAAGGTGACTGTAGCACATGTAAGGGTCTTTGGGTTTCCCGAAATTGTACTGCTGGACCAGCTTGAGCCTGTCGACCACTTCCCTCACGATGATAAGCTTTGCTCCGATGAAACATTGAGGGAAAACACTCTTAGCCTCGGCGTGGACGTTGCACAACCTCGTTATTTTGAACTTCTCCGGTTCAAATGACAGCAGTGAGGATTTCTTCTTTGGCAGTAGTTTTTGGAGACTGTTGACAAAGTTGTTCACTTCACCCATAAGAATATCATCATTTCTTTCCATTGTTGGATAAATAAAATTGAATAAAATTGATATTGAATGAGGTCAAACGTCAGTGACCTGTCGCATTGTATTTTTATCTGTCGCTGCTACGTTATGTGACCAGTCTCATGAGCAAAGAGTTTGTATATTTTTAGTGGCGCTCAAGTGCGTTTGCGCTGCGCATCTGAGTGTGAATGGGTGACGTAACCCTGCGAATACTAGTGCGAACCGGTCGTCTAACGTAAATATTTCTCATAGTGTCGCCAACTTTATATTTGTAGAATGTACTTGTAATTTTTTCTTAACCTAATCATGTTCCTGTTTATAAAAACGTATCAAAGGTTACTACAACCTATGCATCATGGAACCATAGAAAAAAGCCTTTAAATTATTTCACGAAACATTAAGAGAATATATGCCTTCTTTTTTTTCAGAGTAAGTGATAAAATGTACCATTACACTTGCTAAGAATAAAAATGGGTCCTCCGAGATTAAATCCATCAATTTTCTTAATGCAGCTTAGCGTCGTATCTTTCACATAATTTCAGGCATAATACGCTTTTTTGGGTCATTTATATACTGTAATTGGGCACCTAGGATACTGCCACGTCAAGCAATAAATAAGTAAGCAGTTGTTTACTTTTCGAACACCATACGAACACATACAATACTCAAAGTATACATTTTCCCTCGATGAATAAAATAATACTTGAAGTGATTTTAGTTTTGAAAAGCTTGCTTAACTCTCACCGTCTCTGTTTATCATCCTTATCAAAATAAGATAGAAAGAGACAGCTATTATTTTGTTTAGTTTCACAATCGGGAAGTGTAAGAATTCTATTTTTTTCGTAATTTAAATAAAATTAGGGTTATTTTACATTTAAAACAACGGGTAAAACAAGGCAGGGACACATTTATGTGTGATATCGAAACAGTAAGCTTCAGCAAATGTGTCCTTATTTAAAACTACACTCAGGAGAATACACGATGTGTTTTCGGTCGTATTTACTTCGATGTATTTAGGACGAGTTAATTTATAAACGACCTTTGTAAGCAATGTTTATTTTTATTTACAAAAATAAGGTTACGGTAAGAATGTAAGAAAATATGAACATCAGTTTCTGTTTTTATATACCGTAATAAATGGTTTTACTTAGTAGTATAATCTATAGTAATTAGTAGTATATGTATGTATACGTTGCTTCCATTTTGCTAGAAACCGCTCGAGGAAATCACAGAGGTTCTTCGAATTCTAACTAATCGAAGTATACTTATAGAATGGTAGAGTATCTTTAACCATATAATAATAAAATAAAAGTTGCTTTGATTACTATTCGTTTTATATATTTTTTCCCTTCCTATATTAAATCATAACCGAACATGAGTTAGAATGATTATGAAGATTGGACATAAATAATAACTAAAACGAGAAATAAAAGACATGCAACCGCCATTAGATCCAATGATCCAATGCAATCTAAGTCGGAAAAAAACGCGTACTAACGATAACCAGATAACTAAGAATAATACAATAAGTAAATCTGAACAAACGGTAATGAAAAAAAGAATTGCTAACTAACTTTACCTACAAATAAACTATAATTAAAGAATTTGGTAATAACTGAAACTTAATCCCTGAAGCAGATTTATAAAAATATCTAACTAAGCTCTTTCGAGTATTATTAAGTTTTTAATAAAAAACCGAACGTAAACGGTCTTCCGAAGAACCCATTGAAATAAACCTTTTTTCCTATAAATTACGTTACAAAGCTTTTTGCTGGAAAATAGTTGAAATGATTTAAACCTTGTTATTTGTTTTGAGCCTTTTTACCTCAATGAAAGAGATATGTTATATTTCCAATAAAGTTTACCAATATTGGTTGTAGACTCGTATAGGTATTTATAAATATTTTATCTGCTCTAATTTATTTCGTTAGATATTTTTTATGTATAGTCGAAAAGCTAAGTTAAACTATCTAACAGTACCCAAAGGGAGGACATAGACCAGAAAACTTAGAAATACAAGGATGTTATGGGCTAAATACAGTTTCATATTCTTGTACTAATATTATAAACGTGAAAGTTTGTTAGTATGTATGGATATATGGATGTTTGTTACTCTTTCACGTAAAAACTACTGGCTGGATTTGGATGAAACTTTGCAGTATGAACAGTAGTATAGGTTATATATCAGAATTGTTAATGGGGTACTATTTACCGCGGGAAAACTTCTCATTCCCACGGGAAAACGACTTTCACGCGAACCGAGTCGCGGGCGGCCACTAGTTTGTAATTATTTTCATCTGTAAAATTGCAAAAACAAATTAAACCTTTTAAAAGCAAACCCAGCTCTTATAACCTATGTTCAATATAACTTTACTAGCTCAGCTTCATATATTTCCTGTTACCAACTATGAGTTGAAAACGTCATTTGAAATGCTGCACCGCTAATATTAAAAATTACATTTCTCCAGTGGAATCCACTCGTTTGTGTAGGATATCGGTATTGGAAAAGCAATATCTGCAAATATAGAAATTCTTTATTATGAGATGAAGGTACCAGCTAATAATAAGTTTGTTGGTGAGCTGTAATAATACTTATATAAATAAAAGAATGATTTGTAGTGTAAGTGTGTATATACTTTCTAATAATTAAATTAAAGAAACTAAATATTTGTTATACAATATGTGTTCCTTACCTAAGCTTATATATGTTTAGATAATTTAGACCTCCACTGAAGTCCACAGTGAGGTAATCTTTACTGGAATGTTGAGCGGTATTGTTCGATTATCGAGTCAATTCATTACCTTATGATATTTTCTAAATTGACTTCTTGGTACTTAGTTTTTTGCTAAAGTTAAACTAAGCTTACGCTTAGAGGCGTAGCGAAACAAAAATAACAATCTGGAATTTATTCGTAAACCAAGTTTTATGGTAACGCTGTTCCGTATAATATTCTACGTTTCTGTGCTTGTCTATATTATTTAATATTCTTGTTAAAAACATGGAAACGAGATTTACACATAGATTTATAAACTGTAGCCATAGTACCCCTAAAAATACTTTAAGTGACGTCCCCAAATCTATATATAAAAGAAAGTGGTGTTAGTTACACTATTTATAACCCAAGAACAGATGAACCGATTTGGATGAAAATTGGTGGAAAGGTAGCTTAGAACCAGGATAGGATACCTTTTACCCGAGAATTAGTCTCATTCCTTCGGGAAAATCCCTTTTATCGCCGACGAAGTTGCGGGTACCCACTCGGAACAAATGAAATAGAAACCTCATTACAGTGTTTCCAAATGAAATAACAATACATAGTAACCAGGATTCAATTTTGCAACACTGCTTGTTAATTGTTTCCAACGGCTCCGAACAACTGAGTGAATCGAAATCTATCGTTTTGGACACCCAGTAGTTACAGGATCCATTATCGTGTTTAAAACTAGAATGCTTTTGTTGGAATTGTAACTTTAAATTACATTTAAATCTGTGACAGTTGTTTTCGACTGATTTTGCAGTTTATTTTAGTGCTTTTAGAACCCAAATGGAATAAACATCCGACATTTTTTAACGCTCTAAAATTCTATTTTCAAATTAAATCTGGATCATTTTGTGTTCTTTTAGAATAACTGTTATAAATGAATAGTTTTCTCAAGCGCTCTATGAGCAGAAATTAAAACTTCTTTAAGCCTCTTTTCTATACTCATAGAATGGCCATAAGACTACAAACTACTTCGTATTTTTTACCCCTATATTTTTATGAAAACAAGCCTAGCTTTTACCTACCAAGTTTATTAACTGTGTTCAAAATATATTAAGGTGATTTGATACCCGTGTATTAAATACCTTTACTTATCCAATATCCAATTACCTACTCCTTCACAAGCATATTTCCAAACGGCTCTGGCGTATGAAGTTAACTACCTATTAGTAGTGTAGTAGGTACCTAAAATAAGAAAAATTTTGTTAATTAAATCAACTTTGACTTATTAATGTTTTGTGTTCAAGTCGTAAAAATCTTTAGTTACTAGTGCGAAGCTGGGCCGAGATGCTACTAATATTTTATACTCCGTAGAGCCTTTCTATTTAACCTATTTCTCTCATCTATAAAGCTAAACAGTTTGTTTGAAACACGCTAATCTCAAGTTCTCTTGATAACAAGCGTGAAACTGACACATCTAGTATTCTCATCTTAATTTCTTTGTCCATAGATGATCACAAGCCATGTGGCCGGGTAAGAAAGGGGGTGAAGCCTCCCCCGCCAGCTGCCAGGCGGAGGAAGAGATCAAGGTTGTGCTCGTGGGAGACACGCAGTGCGGCAAGACTGCACTGGTCCAGAGATTTGTCTCCGACGCCTACATTGAGGTATGTTTTGTTTTTTTTTATCAGGGAAGCTAGCAAACGGGCAAGCGGGTCACGTGATGGTAAGTGATGACCGCCGCCTATATACACCCACAATCACAAATGTATTGAGGGTGCGTTGCTGGCCTTTCAAAAAATTGGGCACCGGATACCGCACTCACCGAACGAAACGCAGAAACATCGTCCCTACTTCTCGTCGGTTTTCTGTGCGACGGTGGTTTTTCACCGGTCGAATCAGCCCAGTGATCGCTCTCTAATACTGTAGATGATGATTCAAATATAGTAGCTTAGGCAATGTACAAACTGATTTGGCGAACTGGTTAACAGATATAAAATTAAGTTGTGTGTAAAATTGAATAAACTCTTTAAGAAATATGAGCTAGTTTGTCTTTCAAGTTAATTCAGAACCCGTCTTTTAGGTACAAACTTTGTAACGAAAAATTTAATTGTTGTTTGTAAAATTTCTTCACAATTTCTTTCTTTGGACTATACCAATATTTCACGACTAAAATTGATGTTACTAAAGATTACCTAGTCAAAGATAATGTGGTCAAGTACTAACGTATCTAGAATGAAGTATTAACTAATGGACATGTCTGCCGCTAAAGGATGGAGGATTTGAAGTTTCCTTTATAACAGTAAGTGCCAATGAATACTTGTGGTTGGACCTCAGAATGACGGTACGACGGGTCTACTAAATGATCTTTTGTTATCGATATAGCTTATCAAATACCTTTCACATAGCTGAGATCGCTTACTGAAATGAGAACAGCCTTTCGATTGCCTTCTTAAATCTTTTCAAAAACAACTGAAGGAACTAGAACCTTTCAAAGGAAATAATAAATTTTATAGGCAGTGAGGTACATCGAGCAGCTTTCTTCTTATATTTTCCCTCTTAAATTAAATAAATTGTTTTATGATTCTCATAACAGGTTATATATATTAAGTAAAACCAACACTTAAACTATCATTCAGTTAAATAAAATTGGTTCCATTTTAACTGCCACTCCAAAAGTATAATAATTAATATATAAAAATCTTATATATCAATTCAGCTATAGTTCGCTCCACTCAGTCAACCATGCTTGGTACACTAATGGACGAAAATCATAAATCAAACCGCAAAATGGCGACCCAACTCTCCATCAAATGTGGAAACGTCGAACCAACAGTAAAACATGGTTTTGTATTTTATTGATTTTCAGTTTTAATACCAGCTTCAGTTGTTATAAACGTATGTGACCACCAATATGGCATATTGTATAGGTTTTATTTCTTGATGAAGTTAGTGATATTTAACTGGTTATGGTTGATGAAGAACTTTAACTATCCACTGATAAGCTAATTAATCATCAGTGTTAACAATTTAGGTATAAAAGTTACCATGCAAATGACATGCAAATGTTCTTTGAAGAAGAATCGCTTTAACTGCTAACAGTAGCATACACCTACACTTACTACTCGATTCCTTTTTTAATATTTTTAAATCAACTCCTTCCTGCCAGTTAAACAAAAACCGACCTTATCACAACAGGACATTCCACTCATTCCTTCGAAATTTGACTTCACCAAAACAAACTTCCAAATCCTCTGGTGTTTAGGTCAGATGTGTTATAAAAACAAGAAGGATTATTTTAGGGTGATGTTTACACTACACGTCCTATTGTCACATCCTGGAAAGGATGTTCTGTGGGATTATGTACTGTTGTGAGGTCACCTCTGTTTAGTTTTTTAAAAAAACTACAATTTATTAACCACTACCACATTTATTAATAATACACTTTTTCACTTTTAACACTATCCTCACTGCAATTCCCAAATGCAAGTTTTAGCTCTTTACTAATCGAGCTCGCGAATCTAACTGAACTACGAATGTAATTTAATTAATAAAGAAAGCTTAAATGCTGAAATGCAAAAACGCGGCGTCGGAAAAATACAGAATTATATGAATTGCTTACTAAGCTTTACTAGCATAGAAATATGGGTTATAACAGCCCCCCCGTTTGACGGAGCTTTATCCTTTAAGAATAGGAAAAGCGAAGTAAGATAAGAAATGGAATGGAAATCGAAAGCTTGAATTTGGGAAATGTTAACAAATTCAAAGAAATAGAAATTATTATAAAATTAAATGTTAACATAAAAGATTTGGGAAATAGAAGTTAAATTGTACAACTAGTTCATAACAAAAATAGAAAGCTTATTAATAAAATGGAAATCTTATCATTAAGTACATAATAAAGAATTAGAAATTAAGATTTCTGTTGTTGATTCTATCAACAGACTTATATCTACGTTCAGGAAGAGGAAGAGATTGAATTGATTTATTTTCCTCTTCGGAATTTGATAAATCTGAAAGTTCGATTGAAGTTGACATTTTTGATTTGTTACTGATAGTTTTCTTATTGTGACATTGATTGTAAATATTAATACAGCATAATGCATTATTATTTTTCTTAAAACATTTGTGAATTTTATAAACACTGTATAAAAACAAAGTAATAGCGAGTATATAAGTAAAAGCAGAATAGTAAGTGCCATACTTAACAAAATGCGATTCCTTTTGAGCTTGATTCAATTCAATTTCTAATTGATCCATTTGATGAGACGCGTATTTTAGAGATTCTAGATTTATTTTACTAAGATGAATCGGTGAAAGATAAGGTAAGGTTTTGTTAAATACGTCATCTTTTTGGCAACAGTCGTCTGCAGTTATATCAAAACTTATATCCAAAGGAGATTTTACAATCGTCGAATAATAATTAGAAGGTATAAGTTGAATAGTCTTAAAATAACCAATACAATCATTTGAAATCTTAACAATACCTGTTCCATCAATAGTATAATCTTTAATATTATCTTTACATTTAATGGTTAACTTCGACGGTTTTGATTGAACAAATATCCACTTATTATTTAACAGTTTTTGCCAAATATCAATTTCTCCAACTAACAGTTTAGAGTTACATTCGGTTGGCAATGACAGAACAACTTCAGTTAATAACCTAGATTCACAACTAGGATTACTTAAAGTAGAATGAATAGAGTCTGATTGACAAATTGAATAGTTATTACTAATAATTTTACAAGGTTTAAGATCCTCTAATAGCGAATAAAACATTCTGTCTTCGCTTAAAGCGATAAAAGAACTTGACGGCTGAATCAAAGCAAAAGACTTAATTAATGAGTCGTCGTGTGGAGTCGGTAACGGGATACTTTTATAAACAATAAACTTATCAGCCGTAACTAGTGGTATATGCAATATAAAAATGATCTTATTATTATAGAAGTAAGAACTAAGATTAGAAACATCAATTATAGAGTGAATGTTATGAATATTTAATTGTAATGGGAAGTCTAATCTTTTATCAATTACATTGTTATGTTTTGACAATTCTAAAAATAAATTCATAGGACTAATTACACTTGGGTGTAAGATATTAAGTTTGGAAAACAAAATTGCATTCAATATGGTATCGAGTAAGTTAGATATAGTAAGTAGAGAACCTTCAATAATGTTTAGTAAAGAATTAATTTTAGAAGTGTAATAAAGTAAGTTATCAGTTTTGGTAATCTGCGATAGAATTTCATTCATATTATTTATTTGCACATTTAATTTTACTTCGTTTTGGTTAAGTTTATAAATAGAAGAATTAAAATTATTAATGGTTGATTTAACGATGTGTATGTTATCTTTCATTAAATTAAAAAGTTCGGTCTCGCTCTTTTGGCAAGATTCAATGGCAGCGTCATATTTACGTGCATCATCGGCATCAAGAGTGCCAAAGAAGAATTTAAGGATTTCTCCTCCGAACTCGATAGATCGTTTTGTTTTGATAGAAGACTTTTCAAAGACAATATGAGAGAATGATTGCAATTTAATAAAATTTGTTTCTATTAAAACTTCGATTGAGTTAGTGATATCTTTACATTGAATATCATCTGACTGAATTTTACTACATAGATTTTTAGTTTTAATCAGAAGTTTCTCTAAGTTAGAGAGATAAGGTTCTAAAGAAATTAGGTCGATGTGCGTTACAATTTTCCAATAGTCATTATAAAACTTCATATGCGTAGTAGGTTCAAAATAAATTCCTGGACTATGTATAATTGGAGTGACCTTGCTTTCTCCTAAGCATTGGTGAAATAGAAATCTGAAATAGATGATACAAATAGGTTTTTATCTAATAAGAAACTAAGTAAGTATAATTAGGATGAGACTTTAGTTTGTAAAACTATTAAAAGAAATAGTAAAATTTTATTGAAAGTTAAGATTTAGAATTAAAAACTAATTTAAGATTTAATCATAATGCTAGATTTAAGATAAGAACTAGAAGTTTAGGTATATATTCAATCAAGTGTAAAATAGTAGATTTAAGTATAACGATTTAGAAATAAGATTTAGGAAGTGGCAGGTTTGATTTCGTTAGTGTGATATTTTACATGTTTTCTGCCTATTTGTAGAGAAACATTGTGCTTGTTATGCACTTTAATAATTTTGTAAGGACCTTTCCATACTGGAGATAGTGCCTTACGAAGCCTATGATGGTGTTTGAGATATACCATGTCTCCGGATTTGTATGTAGTTTCGCGAGAAGTGGAGTCATAGTATTCTTTAGATTTTTGCTTACTTGCAATAATATTTTCGATGGCTTTTTCTCTACTAAAGCGCATGCGATATTGCAAGGCTCGGATATATTCATGATAGGTATTATTATTACTACTTTCATATAAAGAGTTAGGTATTGATGGTTTGTGACCATATAAAAGTTCGAATGGGGTAAAACCCGTAGTAGAATGAGGGTTGGTATTATAAGCTAAAATAGCTGTGAATAAATAACAGTGCCAATCGTTTTGGTTTTCTGAAACAAAGGATTTTAAATACTCCTTTAAAGTAGAATGAGACCGTTCCAATGCTCCATTGGTTTGCGGATGATAGGGAGTTGTAAATAGGGCTTTAATTTTAAGGATTTCTGTGAGTTGTTTAAATAAATCTGATGTAAAACATGTACCTAAGTCGGTTAAGAGAGTTTTTGGAAAACCAAAGAGTGACATAAAATGAACTATATTTCGGGCTATCTCCTCACTGGTGGCTGTGACCATGGGGTAAGCGCTGGAAAACTTCGTTAGGTCATCTTGAAGGGTTAATATATACTTGAAATTCTGATAACCAGCATCTGGTAATGGACCTACGATGTCTAGAGCTAAGCGTTCAAAAGGTTTAGTAGATGTAGAAGTTATCTCCATTGGAGCTTTATTAGATTTACGTAAAGGTTTGTTCACTTGGCATAGTTTACACTTTTTTACATACTGTTCTATGTCTGAGCGCATGCCTTTCCAAAAGTATGAAGATTTTATGCGATTGTACATACGACTCGAACCTGGATGTCCAGCGATTGTAGAATCGTGGTTTTCTTTAAGAATTATAGGAACTTCTACCGGAGTAGGATATATAAGTTGATTTTTATACACATGTACAGTTACATTTGTGTTATGGAATAAATAAGTTATCATGTTATAGATTTTGTTATATGACAACTTAGAAAAAGGTTCAGTAAAGTCTGAAATAGCAATATCTGTTACATCTGGATTGTTTTGTAAAATGATGTTACGTAATTTTAAAAGAATGTTGTAAATTGTTTCGTAATTGACTTCGTCATAATGATGAACTTTTGTGAATAAGAAATAGTATGATTTCTGATTCTGAGAATTAGAAAATGACTTAATTGAATTAGGTTCACGTTCACAGTTTAGGATTTCTGAAGTATCTGCGAATTGAGACATTATTTCTGTGACGTAAGGCATAGATTCATCGAAGTCTAAAGAAGTAGGTATAGCAATACATTTAAGTTTAGTAAGATGTAAACCTTCGTTATGTTCCTGTATTTTAGAGTTAGAAATAGGTAGGGATTTAGTAAATTGTTTTTTAAAATAGACTTTATAAGATGTGTTATTGAGATTAGAAGGATTAATTGCATGAATTGGAATACGCGATAAGGCATCGGCATTAGAGTTTAATTTGCCTTGTTTATATATGATTTCATAATCATATTCTTCTAATTTGAGACGCCATCGGATCAGTTTACTTCCGGGGTCTTTGACATTGAATAACCAAACAAGAGGTCGGTGATCTGTGACAATTTGAAATTTATTGCCATAAAGATAAGGGCGAAAGTTTTTGACTGCGAAGAGGATAGCAAGAAGTTCTTTCTCGGTAGTGGAGTAGTTTCCTTCTGCCTTGTTAAGCGTGCGGGACGCATAAGCAATAGGAAGATCCTTGCCAATAGGACCTTGAGAAAGGACCGCGCCAACTGCATAGTTGCTCGCGTCTGTTGTTACTACAAAAGGCTGTGAAAAGTCCGGGTACTGGAGCAAAGGGGCAGAGATAAGTTTTTCTTTTAAGATATTGAAAGATTTTTCTTGCTCAGTGGACCATAAAAATACAGCATCTTTCTTAAGAAGTGAGGTTAGAGGTTTTGTAATTTTAGAGAAGTTCTCAATGAATCGACGATAATAACCGACGAGACCTAGGAAAGATTTGATTTCTTTAGGATTTCTTGGAACTGGAAATTCTTTGACGACCTTGACTTTTTCGGGATTTGGAGAGACACCTTTGTCGGTGATGACATGACCTAGATAAGTGACCTCGCGTCTGAGAAATTCACACTTATCTGGTTGAAGTTTGAGATTAAATTCACGGAATTTATTGAAAACCATAGTGAGTTTTTCGATGTGAGAGTTAAGATCGTGACTATAAATTATGACGTCATCAAGGTACACGTATGCGTGAAGTCCTTGGAGACCTGAGAGTACTGTATTCATCAGTCTCTGGAAAGTGCTAGGGGCGTTTTTGAGCCCAAAAGGCATTCTGGTAAACTCGTAATGCCCAGAAGTACCATTTGTGTTGACTACAGTGAAACCTGTTTTTTCTGCGTCAGCAGGATCTAGAAGAATTTGATGAAATCCGGATACGAGATCCAAAGTAGTAAAATACTTGGAATGACCTAGTTGGTCGAGAATATCGGTGATCAAAGGGATAGGATATACTTCACTAACAGTGACGTCATTTAGGCGTCGATAATCGATGACAATGCGCCATTTCTTTTTGCCAGAGGCGTCCATTTTTTTGGGGACAACCCAGACAGGGGCATTCCATGGGGAAGTTGAAGGTTTAATAATATTTTGGTTAAGCATTTTCTTGATTTGAGTATCGACTTCTTCTTTGTGACATTCCGGGAATCGGTATGATTTTACATTGGTAGGTGGTGCATTTCCCGTATTAATGGAATGTTGTATAGCGTTAGTGCAGGTTAAGGGATCACCCTCGAGATAAAAGATATCCGAATATTTAGAACAACAATCTAAAAGAGATTTACGCTCCTCAGAGTTGAGATGAGCGTGACGAATGAGATTCAAGACACGGTTTTCACGATCTGAAGACTGAGACGATATGGAATTGATCGATTCACGATCGGAAGACATAGCAAGACTATCGTAATCGATAGGTGTTAAATGTATTTTAAAGTTTTCAATGGTAATATCATTTTCCGTTGTGTTAAGGATTGAGACATTGACTCGATTGTTAGATTTAAGTTTTACAATGGAATTAGCGATATAAATACCTTCACTGATTTTTTGATCAAGTACTAAAGCTTCTCTTAAGTACTTTAATTGAGATTGGTCATTTGACACCAAACATTCAATAACAGACTCGGAACGAGATGGAATAATATATTTTATTGCACTAAAATGAATTGGCAATGTGCAACCTTGAATTGAAATTGAATTACATTTATAATCGATAATAGAATTGAAAAAGTTTAGAAAATCATGACCTATTATTCCGTCATAATCGAGATTAATCGAATCATTAATAACATGAAACTTATAAGAAATAGAAATATCAAGTAAATCAAAACACATTTGAAAACTACCTAAAGTTTCAGAATACGAGTCAGTATCATTAATACCTTTCAATTTAATTTTACGACTAGACAACTCAGGCATTTCACACAAGCTTGCTTGTTTTATAATGCTTACACTTGCACCTGTGTCTATCAAGAAACATAATTCCTTGGAAGCGTATTTTGTTTTGATAAAGATATGAGGTAATGACACCTTTTTGCTAAAAGTTTCGAATATTAAGGTTTCATCAGAATTAGAATTAGAGGAATGACTCAAATCGTTTTTCGATTGAGATGTTGTAAGACTCAGCTGTTTATTTAACTGAGATGAATTAAGACTCAAGTCGTTTTCCGACTGATAATAATAATAATAATAATAATTTATTTCCACAACAGCCTATTACACAGGTTTGATGCTTAAAACTTAATTACAATATAAGGCAGTTTACAACCACAATTTGACTACAGTCTCCCAAACTAGAAATATCTGTATCTTGGGAGAGAGTGTCCTTCGCTCTGCGAGCACATAATTAATTAATCATAATCTAAGTTGTATAGTCGTGATAGTGTGTTGGCGAATGTTATGAATGCACAGATTATTGAGTGTGTGGGCATTAGTGTGTATAGTAGTATGTGAGTGTGAGTTTGTTTGTGTGTGTGAGTGTGTGTGTGTGTGTGTGTGTGGTGTGTATGGATGTGTGTGTGTATGTAATGTGCGTGTGCGTGCATGTGTGTGAATGTGGGTGCGCGATTACAGTTTGTTATTTGACTAATTTTTCTGTTTCACAATAATCCTTATCAAGCAACCATTTCTTTAACGAGTTTTTGAGTTTGAATGTCGTAAGTACTTGTAAGTTTATTTCTCTACAAAGTTTATAGTAAATCAATTGGCTTTGAATTAATATTTGTTTCTCTGCAAACGCAGACCTAAAGCGCAAAGATACAAGAGAAGGGAAGGGTCTACGTCGGTTGGGAACCGGTAAGTTCGACGGTCTGTTTGTGCCACCGTGATTGCGCAAGGCTACCTGTAGGATGTATAATTGTCTAACAGTCAAGACTTCAGCTTCTTTGTAGAGGTCAAATGTTGGGTAACGAAAATGTTTACTAAGCATGACCTTCAATACCGCTCTCTGGGCTCTCTCCAATTTCAGTATACTTGTCTTGTCCGTACCTCCCCAAACAGAGATGCAATAGGTGATAAGAGACTTACAGAGCGCGTTGTATACTAATTTCAAAACTTTGATGTCGGAGGAGGAACGCAGTTTTTTCATAACGAAGATGACTTTTCTGACCCTACCGCAGACGCTATCAATGTGCAAATGCCAGTTAAGCACATCGTCAACAATTACTCCAAGATACCTTACATGGTCCGTTCTGACTACATTCTGGCAGGAGCAGTTGGATGTTCCTGACTGACAATGATGGGCCTTTAAAGTAAAATCAGTTGAGGGTTGAAACGATTTCCTCATTGAGAAGGTGAGGTACTTGGTTTTAGCTACGTTCAAGGTGAGTAAATTCGTCCGGAGCCATGCCATGACTGACCTCAATGCAGATTCCCCATGTAATTTTGCTTGTGACCAGGTTTTACCCGAAATTAACAAAGCAGTGTCGTCAGCGTAAGCAAGGATCTCGCAGTTTGGTATAGAGAGAAGACATAGGTCATTAACATAGATATTAAAGAGATTTGGGCCAAGGATGCTTCCTTGTGGTACTCCATAGCTTAGGACCTGTTCATCGCTGGTGGTATTACCGATCTTGACGACTTGCGTTCTATTGGTGAGATAAGTTTCGAAGAGCTTTAGACACCTGTCACGAATACCAATGCTCTCAAGTTTTTTCAGCAAAATTGGTACGGAAACGGTGTCGAAAGCTTTGGAAAGATCTAAAAATAAACCTATGCATTTATCCTTTCTCTCCAGGCATTCAACCACAGTATTTGATAACTGCGTGACAGCGTCCTCTGTTGAGATACCGGATCGAAAGCCAAATTGGTTTGGAGCTAAGATTTTATATTTATTTAAAAACTCATTCAGGCGACCGTTGATGATTTTCTCCAAAATCTTCGACAAAGTGGAAAGAATAGAAATTGGCCGATAGTTGTCAACAGTATCTGTTTGACCATTCTTGTGGATAGGATGAACTATGGCACTTTTGAAAGATTTTGGAAAAATGCCTGTTTCAAACACCAGATTACAAATGTGTGTGATAGGAATAGTGAGTTCAGAACCGCAGGATTTTAGTAAGTGAGCAGAAATACCATCTAGACCCACAGCACAATTTTCTCGTAAATTGCGGATGATAGAGCTAACCTCATCAACGTCAACAGGGAGAAGGACCATTGAGTTTGGATTATTTTTAATAGTTGTTGGTGCGCTCATAGGGGGCTCTGTAATCATTTGATCTGCCAGTCGTTTGCCCACGTTTACAAAAAACTCATTTACATGATTTATTGCTGTCTTAGCGTCCTTAGTGTTTTTTAACAGATCAGGAGCGGAAGATGAGGTAGAGTTTAAGTTAGCAATTTTTTTCAGCACCTCCCATGTAGCTTTAGAGTTGCTCTTTGCCTTGTAGAGTTCCTGTACCTCATATTGGACTTTGAGTTTATGTAAGAGCTTGTTGCAGAAGTTCCTGTAGCGCTTATAGATATTTTGTTTAAGGATATCACCTGGGTTGTCTCTTACGTTCTTATGAAGCTTGTCTCTGTGCTTGATACATCTAAGCAGTCCCGGTGTGATCCAAGGCTTCAATAAAGCCTTTTTTTTAGGACGTTGAACTGACTTTGTGTTTTCATTTACTATGGTAGTAATGAGACTAAGAAAGACTTCAGTAGCCTGTTCAACTTCATGACATGCTAGTACTTCTGTAAAGTCCATTTTTTTTATTTTTTCACTTATTGCGGAGTAATTAATAAGTGATCGATAGGTTTTTTTAGTATGTAAGTGGCTATTGAGATTGATTAAGGCAATTATAGGGATGTGATCGGTTATATCAGTCTGGAGTTTTATAATATTGGTGCTCGTATTCGTTTTCAGCAGGACGTGATCAAGACAATTACTCAGTCTTGTGGAAGAGTAGTATGCTGGCAGTAACCCGTGTGTAGACGTTAGGTTTAGGTATTTATCTCGACTCTCCCCACTATTATGACTGGAAATATCTATGTTAATGTCACCTACAACTGCAATGTGCTGAAAATGTTTCAGTTCAGAGAGCAACTTATCAAGGCTGTTGCAAAAATGGTCAACATTTTTGTAGGACGGGGAACGATAAATAGCTACCAAGGCCATTTTTGTGCCCATCTTAGCTAGTAAACAATTGCCCTCAGAGAATTCAACGTTGGTAACAACCAAGTCAAGATGTGTTCTCACATATATTATGACCCCATCATTTTGATTTTTTGAGTTCAGCGATTGATGCCCGACATAACCATCTATTGTGGGTAAATTAGCTACTTTGCTCAGCCAACATTCAGAGAGCACTATGATATCGAAATCGATTTCAGTTGTTTTTAACATTGTTAGGAACGTATTTAAATTTTTATTTATGCTTCGAATATTGATTTGTACAATTTTTAAACAATTATTATGTGTGTTCGAGACTAAGTATTGGCAATCTTTAGGTAAGCAAGAATGGACTTCAGAAACGTTAAGAGAGTCCAGAGAAGCAGTTGTTAATAAATTAATATTAGCCATTTATACTTAAATTATTATTACACTTTGATGACACAAACAAATTGATCAATTGTGCGAAATTAAGGTAAAAAATATGATTGCCCGATTTAGCATTGAGAAATTTAATTTTATTTTTTATTGTGTAGTAGGAGTAATTTGTTGTGAGAAGAGTTTTAGTAAGAGCCGTATATGTGACTAAATTCTTCTTAGGTTTGTAGTTGTAGTATGGAATGTTTGCTGTTAGAATTAGTTTATAAGTATGTAAGTGGTGTTTAGTCTGTGTAGTGTGGATAATTTTTATAATTAACTTTAAAAAAGTTTTTAACAAATTTGTGTAACAAAATTTTAAAATGTACATATGATTTATATCGAAACAATTTGGATGCAGATAATAATAGAAAATATTATTGAGGAGATAGTTTTTTAAGATATTTTTGTAGGCATTGTTCGGAATGAACACGGAAAGCTTCAGCACCGTCATCTTTGCGGATATATATCTTTCCATTTGTCGTCCATGTAAATTTAATCTGGTTTTGTTTAGCAAATTGTCTAGTGAGAAAAAACAGTTTCTTCTTACTGGGAGGTAAGCCCTCGCTGATGAAGATTGGTAACTTTTCCCCTTTCAGACCAAGCGCAGACGAGTTTAGTTTTTGATCCTGGTTTTTGTTTTTGTTGTAGCTTTTCAGTGATACTAGAACATTTTCTTTCTTTCCTACACATACGAATTCTATTATTATGGGCTTAGTAGTTCCCGGTTTTGCAGGCATTCGATACGCATCGCGCACGTCAGAAGGTAATATTTTATTATTTAATTCATTACCTATGTTGCAGATGTAGTTAATCAGGTCAGCCTGCGTCTCGTTTTCTTGAGCGGGAAAATTCCTGATTTCTATTGTAGAAGACCTTGAAGATAATTCGAAATCTTTAAGTTTTAGTTCAAGCGAACTAATGTATGAGTGGTCTTCCTTCCTTTGTTTTTCCAGTGTGTCAACTCTAGTTTGCATTTCTTCTAATGTTTTGTCGCTGAATTCAATCCAAGATTTGATTTCTAAGTTAGTTTTTTGTATTTCTAGGTTTTGCGTTTTGATTTTAGATATCTCTTGGCTTATACTGTTGAATTTTAAGTTTTGTTCATAAATTAGAGATTGTAACATTTCCTTTATTTCCTGTAACTCTGATTTTGGAGAGCCAAAACATTCTGGCCGTTGCCTCTTATGCCTTGTAGCTGAGTTTGAAAAGGGTGTCAATGTACTGACTTCCACTAGATCAGTCTCAGGGAGAGCCTTTGGAGTATTTTTTTCCTCTTTTTTGTTACTAGGAGGTGTACGGCGCATTTTTGACATGTTGAGTAGGTAACACACAGTATTTAAGTTGCAATTGGAGTCAGCAATAGACGGTGGCGCCACCTATGACACGTTTGTTGAAGTTTGTCAGGGTCAATAATGCGTAGTATAATTTAGGATGATGTAGGTAGCGACATCTAGTGCGTTATAGTTGAATACAATATCGTAGTCAAGTAATACAAAATTTCGCCGCTTGCTGAGCATCCGCTGTGGCCGTGTGCAAAGGGTGGAGGACTTACAAACCACGAGCACGAGATGCATGCAGGATCAAGTCCAGTCCGAGACAGATGTTCTTTTTAAAGTTGTAGAGTAGCTTGTGAGTTGTGGGCAGCGCCAAATCCGAGTCCCTGATGAAAAGCTCGCCGTCTCTGTCCAGAGACGCCCAGTAGGAGGAGCTTTGCCACTTAATCACCACAAGTTAGACAAGGAATCGATAATTTCAAATTGGACCAATCAGAAAATCACACAAAATAGACTTAGCAGGGAGCAGACTACACAACTACTTCGAACCACGGTGAACGAAGGAATGAACTGAGATGATTTACGATTAATATGACTCAGTTCATTGTTTGACTGAGGTGAAGATTTAGAAATAAGACTCGACTCGCGTTTGGAGTGAGATGTGTAAGATATAGAATTGTTATGACTCGCGTCGTTTTTTGACGGAGGTGACAAAGAGCTAGAAAAATGACTCAGCTTGTTTTTTGGCTGAGATGTAAAAGATTTAGGATAAAATTCATCATAAGAGTTAGCGTGAGATTTAGGATAAGATTTAGCATAAGATTTATCATAAGATTTAGAATGAGACGAATTAGGCTTAAGAATACCCTTGGGATTTTGATTTAAAGTGCCCTGTGTTAACAACTTCGGCGGACACGTAAACGAAGTTGGAATTAGTTTAAAGATTGTTCATCACAAAAATTAACCCGAGAACTACCGGGTGAAGCCATTGTATTTTTATTATTAGATATGCGGCTTCGGTCAACATTACTCGGCTCAGGATTCGAACCCGACACCTGTTGGCGGCGTTGATTGTTGTATTGTCGTTTACGACATTCATTGATCGTGTGACCATTGTTTTTACAATATGCACACGTTATGCGATGAAATGAGTTCTTATTATATGTGTTGTGTGAACTTGACTGTGGGAATTTGTTATTTTGATGAGTGTTTGTGTGAAAGGATTTATGATAATTATTATGATATTTAGAGACAGGATTTTGTGAGATTTTATTAAGTTTCACTAACTTTTCTTCCTCGATAGCCAATGTTATGGCTTCGGGTAACGTTTTTGGATTTCTACACCTAACAATAGTGGAAATAGACGGATGTAAATTTAATAAAAAGATATTTAAGGCAAGATCTTCCATGGCGGCTACTCGTCCTGGAAGTTCTTTTGGGTCATTACAATTGTAGTGAATGTCGGACTGTAGTCTAGTAAGAATAGATTCTAAACGTAACGAGTATTTTGTCACATCCTCTGTGCTCAGTTGTTTGCAATTTTGTAGATCTACAAGGAGATGAGTGGAGTGCTTTTTCTCCCCAAAAGTTAGTTTTAGGAAAGCTTTTAATTCCTCCCAGTTGTTAAATGTTTTTAAGCTACATGCAACTTGTGCTTTGCCTTCCAGTTGGGACAAGATGTACTTGCACATCACATTTTGCTGGTCGGATGTTGCAAGTGACATAGCATTGTCGCAATTAGTGAGAAAGGCGGGAAGCAACTCTTTATCGCCATTATATGATTTTATGAATTTAGTGAGCACACTAAGGGTAATTTTTTCCGACATTTCGTTTTCAGATACTTTTTTTGGTTTAGGATTCTCGGCCTTAAGAGACATCGAATAATTAGTATAAGAAATAGAAATTAAGAATTGGTAAAATCACACGTAAATAGGTATAAAGTTCACGCAATGGTAAAAATGTAAATAGTAAATGTAAAAATTTTAGAAATATGGTAAAAATGTAAATGGTATAAGTATAAGATTTAGAAATATGGTAAATAGTTACCTAAAAGAAATAGAAAAAGTAAAAATAATAAAAAATAGGTATTAAAGTCCATAAAAACAGATATAAATTGAATAAACACTAAGACTCACAGGATCAGCAATGTCTGCATATTTACTGGTAAAAGTCCTGGAGATGCGAAGAAACACGGCGATGTCCTCCAAAAGAGGATTTGAAGATGTAGAAGGAGATTGAAGATGGTGGTGAGTTAGACCTTGAGACTCGAAGTGTTGGAGCTGAAGACAGGGTAGAGCGGGCTCACGCTAGAGGAGCGGAGGCTGACCGTCGTCCACAGGAATGTGCTGGAGCAGTGCGGAGCGGGCTCACGCAAAAAGCGGAGGCTGACCGTCGTCCGAGGAGTTGTGCCAATGCTGATGCAGGCTCAGGCTCTGCTGAGGCTTACTGTCGACCACGTGGCGGCTGATGCAGGCTTGGACTGCGCCAAGGCTTACTGTCGATCAATTGACAGAGAAGTGGACCCCGACAGGATTCTTTGGATTACCAATCGTCGTTGATGACTTTCTTTTTGGTAATCCCACTTCTGACACCAATTTGTTGTGAGGTCACCTCTGTTTAGTTTTTTAAAAAAACTACAATTTATTAACCACTACCACATTTATTAATAATACACTTTTTCACTTTTAACACTATCCTCACTGCAATTCCCAAATGCAAGTTTTAGCTCTTTACTAATCGAGCTCGCGAATCTAACTGAACTACGAATGTAATTTAATTAATAAAGAAAGCTTAAATGCTGAAATGCAAAAACGCGGCGTCGGAAAAATACAGAATTATATGAATTGCTTACTAAGCTTTACTAGCATAGAAATATGGGTTATAACAGCCCCCCCGTTTGACGGAGCTTTATCCTTTAAGAATAGGAAAAGCGAAGTAAGATAAGAAATGGAATGGAAATCGAAAGCTTGAATTTGGGAAATGTTAACAAATTCAAAGAAATAGAAATTATTATAAAATTAAATGTTAACATAAAAGATTTGGGAAATAGAAGTTAAATTGTACAACTAGTTCATAACAAAAATAGAAAGCTTATTAATAAAATGGAAATCTTATCATTAAGTACATAATAAAGAATTAGAAATTAAGATTTCTGTTGTTGATTCTATCAACAGACTTATATCTACGTTCAGGAAGAGGAAGAGATTGAATTGATTTATTTTCCTCTTCGGAATTTGATAAATCTGAAAGTTCGATTGAAGTTGACATTTTTGATTTGTTACTGATAGTTTTCTTATTGTGACATTGATTGTAAATATTAATACAGCATAATGCATTATTATTTTTCTTAAAACATTTGTAAATTTTATAAACACTGTATAAAAACAAAGTAATAGCGAGTATATAAGTAAAAGCAGAATAGTAAGTGCCATACTTAACAAAATGCGATTCCTTTTGAGCTTGATTCAATTCAATTTCTAATTGATCCATTTGATGAGACGCGTATTTTAGAGATTCTAGATTTATTTTACTAAGATGAATCGGTGAAAGATAAGGTAAGGTTTTGTTAAATACGTCATCTTTTTGGCAACAGTCGTCTGCAGTTATATCAAAACTTATATCCAAAGGAGATTTTACAATCGTCGAATAATAATTAGAAGGTATAAGTTGAATAGTCTTAAAATAACCAATACAATCATTTGAAATCTTAACAATACCTGTTCCATCAATAGTATAATCTTTAATATTATCTTTACATTTAATGGTTAACTTCGACGGTTTTGATTGAACAAATATCCACTTATTATTTAACAGTTTTTGCCAAATATCAATTTCTCCAACTAACAGTTTAGAGTTACATTCGGTTGGCAATGACAGAACAACTTCAGTTAATAACCTAGATTCACAACTAGGATTACTTAAAGTAGAATGAATAGAGTCTGATTGACAAATTGAATAGTTATTACTAATAATTTTACAAGGTTTAAGATCCTCTAATAGCGAATAAAACATTCTGTCTTCGCTTAAAGCGATAAAAGAACTTGACGGCTGAATCAAAGCAAAAGACTTAATTAATGAGTCGTCGTGTGGAGTCGGTAACGGGATACTTTTATAAACAATAAACTTATCAGCCGTAACTAGTGGTATATGCAATATAAAAATGATCTTATTATTATAGAAGTAAGAACTAAGATTAGAAACATCAATTATAGAGTGAATGTTATGAATATTTAATTGTAATGGGAAGTCTAATCTTTTATCAATTACATTGTTATGTTTTGACAATTCTAAAAATAAATTCATAGGACTAATTACACTTGGGTGTAAGATATTAAGTTTGGAAAACAAAATTGCATTCAATATGGTATCGAGTAAGTTAGATATAGTAAGTAGAGAACCTTCAATAATGTTTAGTAAAGAATTAATTTTAGAAGTGTAATAAAGTAAGTTATCAGTTTTGGTAATCTGCGATAGAATTTCATTCATATTATTTATTTGCACATTTAATTTTACTTCGTTTTGGTTAAGTTTATAAATAGAAGAATTAAAATTATTAATGGTTGATTTAACGATGTGTATGTTATCTTTCATTAAATTAAAAAGTTCGGTCTCGCTCTTTTGGCAAGATTCAATGGCAGCGTCATATTTACGTGCATCATCGGCATCAAGAGTGCCAAAGAAGAATTTAAGGATTTCTCCTCCGAACTCGATAGATCGTTTTGTTTTGATAGAAGACTTTTCAAAGACAATATGAGAGAATGATTGCAATTTAATAAAATTTGTTTCTATTAAAACTTCGATTGAGTTAGTGATATCTTTACATTGAATATCATCTGACTGAATTTTACTACATAGATTTTTAGTTTTAATCAGAAGTTTCTCTAAGTTAGAGAGATAAGGTTCTAAAGAAATTAGGTCGATGTGCGTTACAATTTTCCAATAGTCATTATAAAACTTCATATGCGTAGTAGGTTCAAAATAAATTCCTGGACTATGTATAATTGGAGTGACCTTGCTTTCTCCTAAGCATTGGTGAAATAGAAATCTGAAATAGATGATACAAATAGGTTTTTATCTAATAAGAAACTAAGTAAGTATAATTAGGATGAGACTTTAGTTTGTAAAACTATTAAAAGAAATAGTAAAATTTTATTGAAAGTTAAGATTTAGAATTAAAAACTAATTTAAGATTTAATCATAATGCTAGATTTAAGATAAGAACTAGAAGTTTAGGTATATATTCAATCAAGTGTAAAATAGTAGATTTAAGTATAACGATTTAGAAATAAGATTTAGGAAGTGGCAGGTTTGATTTCGTTAGTGTGATATTTTACATGTTTTCTGCCTATTTGTAGAGAAACATTGTGCTTGTTATGCACTTTAATAATTTTGTAAGGACCTTTCCATACTGGAGATAGTGCCTTACGAAGCCTATGATGGTGTTTGAGATATACCATGTCTCCGGATTTGTATGTAGTTTCGCGAGAAGTGGAGTCATAGTATTCTTTAGATTTTTGCTTACTTGCAATAATATTTTCGATGGCTTTTTCTCTACTAAAGCGCATGCGATATTGCAAGGCTCGGATATATTCATGATAGGTATTATTATTACTACTTTCATATAAAGAGTTAGGTATTGATGGTTTGTGACCATATAAAAGTTCGAATGGGGTAAAACCCGTAGTAGAATGAGGGTTGGTATTATAAGCTAAAATAGCTGTGAATAAATAACAGTGCCAATCGTTTTGGTTTTCTGAAACAAAGGATTTTAAATACTCCTTTAAAGTAGAATGAGACCGTTCCAATGCTCCATTGGTTTGCGGATGATAGGGAGTTGTAAATAGGGCTTTAATTTTAAGGATTTCTGTGAGTTGTTTAAATAAATCTGATGTAAAACATGTACCTAAGTCGGTTAAGAGAGTTTTTGGAAAACCAAAGAGTGACATAAAATGAACTATATTTCGGGCTATCTCCTCACTGGTGGCTGTGACCATGGGGTAAGCGCTGGAAAACTTCGTTAGGTCATCTTGAAGGGTTAATATATACTTGAAATTCTGATAACCAGCATCTGGTAATGGACCTACGATGTCTAGAGCTAAGCGTTCAAAAGGTTTAGTAGATGTAGAAGTTATCTCCATTGGAGCTTTATTAGATTTACGTAAAGGTTTGTTCACTTGGCATAGTTTACACTTTTTTACATACTGTTCTATGTCTGAGCGCATGCCTTTCCAAAAGTATGAAGATTTTATGCGATTGTACATACGACTCGAACCTGGATGTCCAGCGATTGTAGAATCGTGGTTTTCTTTAAGAATTATAGGAACTTCTACCGGAGTAGGATATATAAGTTGATTTTTATACACATGTACAGTTACATTTGTGTTATGGAATAAATAAGTTATCATGTTATAGATTTTGTTATATGACAACTTAGAAAAAGGTTCAGTAAAGTCTGAAATAGCAATATCTGTTACATCTGGATTGTTTTGTAAAATGATGTTACGTAATTTTAAAAGAATGTTGTAAATTGTTTCGTAATTGACTTCGTCATAATGATGAACTTTTGTGAATAAGAAATAGTATGATTTCTGATTCTGAGAATTAGAAAATGACTTAATTGAATTAGGTTCACGTTCACAGTTTAGGATTTCTGAAGTATCTGCGAATTGAGACATTATTTCTGTGACGTAAGGCATAGATTCATCGAAGTCTAAAGAAGTAGGTATAGCAATACATTTAAGTTTAGTAAGATGTAAACCTTCGTTATGTTCCTGTATTTTAGAGTTAGAAATAGGTAGGGATTTAGTAAATTGTTTTTTAAAATAGACTTTATAAGATGTGTTATTGAGATTAGAAGGATTAATTGCATGAATTGGAATACGCGATAAGGCATCGGCATTAGAGTTTAATTTGCCTTGTTTATATATGATTTCATAATCATATTCTTCTAATTTGAGACGCCATCGGATCAGTTTACTTCCGGGGTCTTTGACATTGAATAACCAAACAAGAGGTCGGTGATCTGTGACAATTTGAAATTTATTGCCATAAAGATAAGGGCGAAAGTTTTTGACTGCGAAGAGGATAGCAAGAAGTTCTTTCTCGGTAGTGGAGTAGTTTCCTTCTGCCTTGTTAAGCGTGCGGGACGCATAAGCAATAGGAAGATCCTTGCCAATAGGACCTTGAGAAAGGACCGCGCCAACTGCATAGTTGCTCGCGTCTGTTGTTACTACAAAAGGCTGTGAAAAGTCCGGGTACTGGAGCAAAGGGGCAGAGATAAGTTTTTCTTTTAAGATATTGAAAGATTTTTCTTGCTCAGTGGACCATAAAAATACAGCATCTTTCTTAAGAAGTGAGGTTAGAGGTTTTGTAATTTTAGAGAAGTTCTCAATGAATCGACGATAATAACCGACGAGACCTAGGAAAGATTTGATTTCTTTAGGATTTCTTGGAACTGGAAATTCTTTGACGACCTTGACTTTTTCGGGATTTGGAGAGACACCTTTGTCGGTGATGACATGACCTAGATAAGTGACCTCGCGTCTGAGAAATTCACACTTATCTGGTTGAAGTTTGAGATTAAATTCACGGAATTTATTGAAAACCATAGTGAGTTTTTCGATGTGAGAGTTAAGATCGTGACTATAAATTATGACGTCATCAAGGTACACGTATGCGTGAAGTCCTTGGAGACCTGAGAGTACTGTATTCATCAGTCTCTGGAAAGTGCTAGGGGCGTTTTTGAGCCCAAAAGGCATTCTGGTAAACTCGTAATGCCCAGAAGTACCATTTGTGTTGACTACAGTGAAACCTGTTTTTTCTGCGTCAGCAGGATCTAGAAGAATTTGATGAAATCCGGATACGAGATCCAAAGTAGTAAAATACTTGGAATGACCTAGTTGGTCGAGAATATCGGTGATCAAAGGGATAGGATATACTTCACTAACAGTGACGTCATTTAGGCGTCGATAATCGATGACAATGCGCCATTTCTTTTTGCCAGAGGCGTCCATTTTTTTGGGGACAACCCAGACAGGGGCATTCCATGGGGAAGTTGAAGGTTTAATAATATTTTGGTTAAGCATTTTCTTGATTTGAGTATCGACTTCTTCTTTGTGACATTCCGGGAATCGGTATGATTTTACATTGGTAGGTGGTGCATTTCCCGTATTAATGGAATGTTGTATAGCGTTAGTGCAGGTTAAGGGATCACCCTCGAGATAAAAGATATCCGAATATTTAGAACAACAATCTAAAAGAGATTTACGCTCCTCAGAGTTGAGATGAGCGTGACGAATGAGATTCAAGACACGGTTTTCACGATCTGAAGACTGAGACGATATGGAATTGATCGATTCACGATCGGAAGACATAGCAAGACTATCGTAATCGATAGGTGTTAAATGTATTTTAAAGTTTTCAATGGTAATATCATTTTCCGTTGTGTTAAGGATTGAGACATTGACTCGATTGTTAGATTTAAGTTTTACAATGGAATTAGCGATATAAATACCTTCACTGATTTTTTGATCAAGTACTAAAGCTTCTCTTAAGTACTTTAATTGAGATTGGTCATTTGACACCAAACATTCAATAACAGACTCGGAACGAGATGGAATAATATATTTTATTGCACTAAAATGAATTGGCAATGTGCAACCTTGAATTGAAATTGAATTACATTTATAATCGATAATAGAATTGAAAAAGTTTAGAAAATCATGACCTATTATTCCGTCATAATCGAGATTAATCGAATCATTAATAACATGAAACTTATAAGAAATAGAAATATCAAGTAAATCAAAACACATTTGAAAACTACCTAAAGTTTCAGAATACGAGTCAGTATCATTAATACCTTTCAATTTAATTTTACGACTAGACAACTCAGGCATTTCACACAAGCTTGCTTGTTTTATAATGCTTACACTTGCACCTGTGTCTATCAAGAAACATAATTCCTTGGAAGCGTATTTTGTTTTGATAAAGATATGAGGTAATGACACCTTTTTGCTAAAAGTTTCGAATATTAAGGTTTCATCAGAATTAGAATTAGAGGAATGACTCAAATCGTTTTTCGATTGAGATGTTGTAAGACTCAGCTGTTTATTTAACTGAGATGAATTAAGACTCAAGTCGTTTTCCGACTGAGATGATTTACGATTAATATGACTCAGTTCATTGTTTGACTGAGGTGAAGATTTAGAAATAAGACTCGACTCGCGTTTGGAGTGAGATGTGTAAGATATAGAATTGTTATGACTCGCGTCGTTTTTTGACGGAGGTGACAAAGAGCTAGAAAAATGACTCAGCTTGTTTTTTGGCTGAGATGTAAAAGATTTAGGATAAAATTCATCATAAGAGTTAGCGTGAGATTTAGGATAAGATTTAGCATAAGATTTATCATAAGATTTAGAATGAGACGAATTAGGCTTAAGAATACCCTTGGGATTTTGATTTAAAGTGCCCTGTGTTAACAACTTCGGCGGACACGTAAACGAAGTTGGAATTAGTTTAAAGATTGTTCATCACAAAAATTAACCCGAGAACTACCGGGTGAAGCCATTGTATTTTTATTATTAGATATGCGGCTTCGGTCAACATTACTCGGCTCAGGATTCGAACCCGACACCTGTTGGCGGCGTTGATTGTTGTATTGTCGTTTACGACATTCATTGATCGTGTGACCATTGTTTTTACAATATGCACACGTTATGCGATGAAATGAGTTCTTATTATATGTGTTGTGTGAACTTGACTGTGGGAATTTGTTATTTTGATGAGTGTTTGTGTGAAAGGATTTATGATAATTATTATGATATTTAGAGACAGGATTTTGTGAGATTTTATTAAGTTTCACTAACTTTTCTTCCTCGATAGCCAATGTTATGGCTTCGGGTAACGTTTTTGGATTTCTACACCTAACAATAGTGGAAATAGACGGATGTAAATTTAATAAAAAGATATTTAAGGCAAGATCTTCCATGGCGGCTACTCGTCCTGGAAGTTCTTTTGGGTCATTACAATTGTAGTGAATGTCGGACTGTAGTCTAGTAAGAATAGATTCTAAACGTAACGAGTATTTTGTCACATCCTCTGTGCTCAGTTGTTTGCAATTTTGTAGATCTACAAGGAGATGAGTGGAGTGCTTTTTCTCCCCAAAAGTTAGTTTTAGGAAAGCTTTTAATTCCTCCCAGTTGTTAAATGTTTTTAAGCTACATGCAACTTGTGCTTTGCCTTCCAGTTGGGACAAGATGTACTTGCACATCACATTTTGCTGGTCGGATGTTGCAAGTGACATAGCATTGTCGCAATTAGTGAGAAAGGCGGGAAGCAACTCTTTATCGCCATTATATGATTTTATGAATTTAGTGAGCACACTAAGGGTAATTTTTTCCGACATTTCGTTTTCAGATACTTTTTTTGGTTTAGGATTCTCGGCCTTAAGAGACATCGAATAATTAGTATAAGAAATAGAAATTAAGAATTGGTAAAATCACACGTAAATAGGTATAAAGTTCACGCAATGGTAAAAATGTAAATAGTAAATGTAAAAATTTTAGAAATATGGTAAAAATGTAAATGGTATAAGTATAAGATTTAGAAATATGGTAAATAGTTACCTAAAAGAAATAGAAAAAGTAAAAATAATAAAAAATAGGTATTAAAGTCCATAAAAACAGATATAAATTGAATAAACACTAAGACTCACAGGATCAGCAATGTCTGCATATTTACTGGTAAAAGTCCTGGAGATGCGAAGAAACACGGCGATGTCCTCCAAAAGAGGATTTGAAGATGTAGAAGGAGATTGAAGATGGTGGTGAGTTAGACCTTGAGACTCGAAGTGTTGGAGCTGAAGACAGGGTAGAGCGGGCTCACGCTAGAGGAGCGGAGGCTGACCGTCGTCCACAGGAATGTGCTGGAGCAGTGCGGAGCGGGCTCACGCAAAAAGCGGAGGCTGACCGTCGTCCGAGGAGTTGTGCCAATGCTGATGCAGGCTCAGGCTCTGCTGAGGCTTACTGTCGACCACGTGGCGGCTGATGCAGGCTTGGACTGCGCCAAGGCTTACTGTCGATCAATTGACAGAGAAGTGGACCCCGACAGGATTCTTTGGATTACCAATCGTCGTTGATGACTTTCTTTTTGGTAATCCCACTTCTGACACCAATTTGTTGTGAGGTCACCTCTGTTTAGTTTTTTAAAAAAACTACAATTTATTAACCACTACCACATTTATTAATAATACACTTTTTCACTTTTAACACTATCCTCACTGCAATTCCCAAATGCAAGTTTTAGCTCTTTACTAATCGAGCTCGCGAATCTAACTGAACTACGAATGTAATTTAATTAATAAAGAAAGCTTAAATGCTGAAATGCAAAAACGCGGCGTCGGAAAAATACAGAATTATATGAATTGCTTACTAAGCTTTACTAGCATAGAAATATGGGTTATAACAGTACGAACAAAGTGTGTATAATTTGAGCGACAGGATAAAAATGAAAGTGAGGAATAAACTACACAAAACACATGTCGGGAAAGTAATTCCTAAGCTGATTTAGGTTTTCAAAGATTTAATATTGATAATGAAGATTAGTTAGTTTTAAAACCATGGAACAAACTAAACTTTTATTCGCGTAGGTTCAAGGTTAGTTGTATAAAAGTCGCCTTTGTTACTTTCGGAGATTGCAACTTTTATTAACTAAGATTTTTTGAATCGGTGCATCGGTAGATACCTACCGAAAATAGCCTTAAACATCTATATCTTTACCCCTTAACAATGTTAAATTGTTGGGTACCTACATATAAATCCGAGCTAAAACTTTTTATTTCTTATTTTTCTTTAGATATTGAAAATCAAAGCCCTAGTTACTTAAACTTCTTTAAAACTTTTTTCCAAATCCAATAAGAAAACCAAACCGCGATTACATTAAATCAATTCAGAAGCAAAGTCAATTTTGGAAGGGCATTAATCCTATGAGTCTTGGAATATTCCAGTATTCTAATTCTTTAAATAAATCAAAATGAAAAACCAATGAATAATAATCTTCGTTCTATCTTTGACTACCAAAAGTACCTACCTACTCTACCTACTTACCACAAAGGTTACTTACATATCGAATTTTTCGTTTTATATTTTTGAAGGACAACTAGACTGACTACAGTTTTGAAAAAATAGAAGTAGTTTATTATTGGGATCTAAATTAACACTGAAGTGTTGAAAGGTTGAAACCCTTGAATATACCAAGAATTCTAGGCTACCGGATGTCTACATAACCTAACACTCCTCAAGCAGCTAGGATGAATGATGACAACGCTTAAATGTCTATAAGCCAATTGCCGTCCACTATTAGACCTCTCACAAAGCGCAAACAATCCTGGTACAGAGTTATAATGAACATGTCACAAGAAACCAACTTGGTTGTTCAAATTAAAAGTGGTTCGTCGTAAACTACCTAAGAGAAATAAGAGATTATAATCTAGTTGTAAAGCTTTTCACTGGATGATGCCTAAAGGTTAAAAACCTACGACACTTTTGCTATGAAAGAAATTAAAACTAATTTATGAATTGCTAATAAATAAACTCAATTGACTATCGCTACTTTGCTTTAGTCAAGGGTTACTGGTTTGTAATTTGGACAAATTAAAATGGTGTTCATACAAAGTATTGTAATTAACCCAATCAAAAAGCACGAAATCGCTAAATTACTAATTGAAAGTGGTTACCATTTCGATAATGCTATTTTGAAGTACCTACAAAGTCACAAAATGAGGCTGATAAAAAATATTTTGTTCCTGTTTTTAGTTTTAAACGTTCATATTGGGGTAAGTGATGATACCTATATTTATTGGCGTAAATTATTTACTTAATACAAGTAAAAATCTTCTTTAATATCTGAAACAATTTGTTTTATTTGTAATTACAGTTATTAACAACCACATTTTATTTACTTAAGGCAGATTTTTCAATTGTCTTATAAATTCTATCGGATTGATAACCAGTATAATACACCTTTTGTACAGATACTCTAATTGCATAAAATCTAGCAGTTTAACTTTTTTTGTGTTTTAACGAGGTTATAGTAACTAGGTATATAGTTATAACACATATAGTACATTTTAGTTAATTTTATGGTTGTTCGATCACAGGTAACCAGTCAATCTCTGACAGGACAGAAGTCTATGACTTCGCCGCAAAGATTGCGGATAAAATAATACACGAAAAAACAAAAAGACAAATCATGAACCAACTTCAATATAACAAACAATACCCTGCACTCACGATAGACGATATCAACAACTCCGAAAACAAAGTCACATGGGAAGATGTTATGCAAAACGCAAAATACCTAAGATATTCCCTGCCCCACAATAATGTACTTAGATTTGGTTTTGGCTCACTTTTAAATCTCCAGACTAACACTTTTATCAGTGCTCAAAAGGCCTATGCTTAAAAGGATATTTGAAAGTACACTCGAAAATCAAGAATTGCAGCAGGGTATGCTCCAGCTAACATCGGATGTCGCGGGTGTTGCTTTTGGTAGAAAGTTGGCAAGAGCTGTTAACAAATATACCTAACAGAAGTTTAGATCCTCACAAGTAAAAAAAAAAAAACGTAAACAAAACCAGAATACACCTTAAAATACTAATATTATGGTCCTAGTTATCCTCAAACCTGTCTCATATTTTTGATAAACAGGATAATAGTGTCATTTTGATTTCATCATATTGTTATTCCTGATTTTATTAACAATTTAGGAACACAGCAATTTGAAATTAAATAAAAATGAAATTACTTTATTGTACGTAGGATTAAAAACGAATCTCTTATACATTATCAAAAGCATAAAATAATAAAAAAAAAAGATGTCGCGGGACACCCCTACGTTCATCAGCCATGGCCGTAGTAGACCGAGAGAAAAAGCTGGCGGAAAAAACTGTCGGCACTCTTTTCGAAATTATACAATCATAATTTAGATTTATATTCATTAAGTGTATATACAGTAACATATAAATTATTTTCTTGTATCTCAACATTATTAAAGTTCCCTACCTAAAACCTACTATACTACTTTGGGCAAACCTACTACATGTTTGGTAGATTTAACCTACATATGGGAGCACATCGGCATGATTTGTTGTTCTTGCCGCTGTTCTAGTGTTATTTTTCTAAAAACGAGACATAAATATTTTTAATCAGTCTAGCTGAGTGTTTTCCTACTAATATTAGTACCCCCACCCTATCTACTTACATTTACGTCGAACTTTGGTGTATGAGTACTAAAATCACTAATGTTACAATTTCTATTGACAAAGTAAATAAACCTCTATGAAGTATTCGACGTATTGATTTAATATAAAATCATTATTGTGGCTATCTGATTTATACAGTTTAAATCTGGACCTTCATGAAAAAGACTCCTGAATTCTACTGCGGGTGATGTAACGGTCGAAAAACTGTTTTTGCTGTTGGTACAGTAATCGTGTTTAGCAATAGAACCGCAAAATTATGTTCGTTTTCTAATGTTCATACTGTTCCGCATAACAAAGCCCTCTGGGTAATGCCCAGTATGTAAGAATATAATTACACCAAGTATCAAAACCGAACCGGTAGTTTTGGAGTAATGCTTGTACAGGCTTACAGACAAAATATAGAAGTAGCTAATGAATGGCATATTTTTACCCGCTTGTGGTTATAACTAAGGCTCTTGATCTAGATGATCACTTGATAGGGACGTTCGATCAAATAATGCGTGAGCTACATGTTCAGGCATTATATGATTTACCAGGCATTACAGCTATATAAAAATTGGGTATCAATGATTTCAAAATAATTTTCATTTAGAAAAAGATGAATATTTTGCCCAACAGAAAAATATTGCGAAGCTCATTCGTGGTTAATCGTAATTAGTATTGAGCGTCACTGAAATTATTATAGAAATTTTTAGTCAAGGGTTACTAACTGGCTGGTAATTTGAACAAATTAAAACGTTGTTGATTCAGAGATGTAATTAACCCAATCAGAAAGCCAGTAAACGCTCGAAGACTATTTTAAAGAGTCACCGTTTCGGATGTACCATTTTGAGGTTTGAAATCACATAATGAGGCTAACAATTTTTTTTGTTTCCTCTTCTTGATTCTTTACAATCTTATCAGGGTGAGTTAAACACTTATCGTATTATTTGTTATAATCTGTGTTAGCTTAGTAATTGCATAAATTCGTTTAAAATATAGGTCATAAAAGGTGTGTAAACAATAGCTTGTTGAAAGTGACCATTAATTTTTTTACCCGAAACAACATTTTAATAATCAAAAGATTGTAAGGAAATTTAGATTAAGTCAAGGGTAACTAACTGGCTGGTAATTTGTACAAATTGAAAACGTTGTTGATGCAAAATTTGTAATTAACCCAACCAGAAAGCCTGAAATTGCTTGAAGACTACTTTAAACAGTTACCGTCTCGGTTGTACCATTTTGAAATTGGAAGTCACATAATGAGGGTGACAAAAAATGTTTGGTTCCTATTCTTGGTTCTTTACATTGCTGTCAGGGTAAGTTATACTTTTACATTTCATTTGTTAAAACCAGGTCATTAAATTGAGTAAATGCGTATTTCAATAAACTTGTATTTGCTATAGGTGTAAACTATTGCTAGCTTATTGAACAACTATTCACGCCAAACTGAACTTTTCTAAACAATTAAATAGCTAATAGATTGTAATTGATAAATAATCGATTAAATAAGTTTTTTAAAAAACTCTTAGAATAACCAAAACTGTTTTAAATCTAATACTACTACAATAACGCATTTCAGGATACCAGTCAATCTCTGACAGAAGATAACATCCGTGACTTCGAGATGGCTGGTTATCAACTATCACAGTCAGACGATAAAGCAATTGAAGAGGCTATTCGTAGGCCTAGAGCCCAACCGATTCCATACACCTATGCTCAATACCTCGCCGCCAAAAATTTAGACGAAATAAATCAGGAACAAACCAAAAGACAAATCATAAACCACCTTCAATATAATAAACAATACCCTGCATACATTATAGACGCTACCAACAACTACGGAAACAGAGTCACATGGAAAGATGACATGCAAAACTCAAATTTCCTAAACTATTCCCTGCCACACAAAAATGTACTTAGATTTGGTTTTGGATCACTTTTATCAGAGGTTTCCAGAGAACAGCTTAAATGGATTATAATACGTACGCTCCAAAATCACGCATTACAAGAGGGAGTGCTCAATCTGGTGTCTGACGTCGTTGGAAATACTCTCGGCAGAAAGTTGGCAACTGCTGTTACCAATTATAACAGAAAACTCAATCCAAAAAAAAGAATTCCTCATAAGAATTGAAATATAAATAATCATTGTCATCCTCTTACCTGTTTAATAATTTCCAAGACCAATAACTTTCTTTTATTTGTTTGACAAAAAACAAAGTCAAATACCAATAACATAGTTTTATGAAAAAACATTTAACTATAAACAATATGATTATTTGCTGCAATGTCATATTTTAAACAATGTATAATTAGACTACTTACATCGTGATTCATCTACTATTTAATAAGCAGGAACGCATCCCGATATTAAAATTACTTTTTAAAAAATATTTTGAACGTGTTACATTTAAATCGAAGGACTCGAATATGACTCATAATACTCAACATACATCTAGAAAAAATCGTCATGGCCTTTTGTTCTAGCGAGACCATTAGTGTAAAGAGCTTACAGTGCTTTAACAGTAGTTTAACAAATTTGTTCACTAAATGAACAAGATATTTTAAATAAAAATATTTTCTTACACACTTTATTTTAATCATCCACTTAATGCTTCTTAATAGGTATTAATAAAATATCCAAAGCCTACAAAAAAAATGTTCCAACAAAATATAGCTAATAAATGGCATGTTTTTATCCACTTGTGGTCAAGTGAAATAACTAAGGCTCTTGATCTAGATTATCACTTGATAGGGACGTTCAATCAAATGGTGTGTCAGCTTACAGCAAGCTTCATTGCTTTTAAACGGTTGGGTACCGAGTTTTCTTAACCGTCCAATTAACTTTTAATTCAATATAACTTTATTCATAAAAAGGATTGCTTGTTGCCTAAACGAAAGAGATTGTAAACCTCACACTGTGTAGTGCTGCGGATGATCATCTCCATTAACCCTGGTGAACTTCTACGGCACTTTAAACTAAAAATAATTAATACTGATTTGAAAATAATAATTAATATTGAGAGCCGTTTGATTGATAATCGAAATTTAGATTAAGTCAAGGGTAACTAACTGGCTGGTAATTTGTACAATTTAAAAACGTTGTTAATGCAAAACTTGTAATTAACTCAACCAGAAAGCCTGAAATTGCTTGAAGACTATTTAAAACAGTTACCGTCTCGGTTGTACCATTTTGAAATTGGAAGTCACATAATGAGGGTGACAAAAAATGTTTGGTTCCTCTTCTTGGTTCTTTACATTGCTGTTAGGGTAAGTTGTATTTTTACATTTCATTTGTTCAAACCAGCTTATTAAATTGAATAAATGTGTATTTCAATAAACTTGTATTTGATATAGGTGTAAACTATTGCTAGCTTATTGAACAACTACTCACGCCAAACTAAACTTTTCTAAACAATTAAATAGCTAATAGATTGTAAGAGATTGGCGAGTACTCGGTTTATACTTGGCACTCGGCGTACTCGGCGGGTTTTTTGGTACTCGGTACTCGGCCGAGTAACTCGGTATACTAATGCCGTGTATACTTTGTTTAAAAAAAGCAATATATTTAGGTAGATATAATTAAAACAACTGTATTAATCAAAACGTTCTGATTGAGGAAATCTTTGACAATCTCAAGTAATAAAATCAAAATTATGCTAATGCATGAGTACATAGTGAGACAAAATTAAAAGAACAGTAATAAAAATAATCAATATTTGAAATTTAATAAAGATAAAATTATGATGCCTTGTTTGGTGCCCTGTTTACCAATTGCCAACAAATTTTCTTCTTAGATACTTGCGTTCGTTTGTACTTGTTTACGTGCGCGAAATTGGAATTTGATAGAACCGAGTTACTCGGCCGAGTACACGGTTAAAAAAAATTGAACCGAGTAAAACTCGGTACTCGGTACTCGGCAAAAGTGTTACTCGGCGCATCACTAATTGTAATAGATAATTAATCGATAAAATAAGTTTATTAAAAAACTCTTAGAATAACCAAAACTGTTTTAAATCTAATACTACTACAATAACGCATTTCAGGATACCAGTCAATCTCTGACAGAAGATAACATCCGTGACTTCGAGATGGCTGGTTATCAACTATCCCAGTCAGATGATAAATCAATTGAAGAGGCTATTCGTAGACCTAGAGCCCAACCGATTCCATACACCTATGCTCAATACCTCGCCGCCAAAACTTCAGATGATATAAATCACGGCCAAACCAAAAGACAAATCATAAACCACCTTCAATATAATAAACAATACCCTGCATTCATTATAGACGATACCAACAACTACGGAAACAGAGTCACATGGAAAGATGACATGCAAAACTCAAATTTCCTAAACTATTCCCTGCCACACAAAAATGTACTTAGAATACATTTAATGTCACTTTTATCAGAGCTTCCCATAGGAAAGCTTAAATCTATTTTATTTCGTACGCTCAAAAATCCTGAATTAAAAGAGGGTGTGCTCAATCTGGTGTCTGACGTCGTTGGAACTACTTTTAGCACAAAGTTGGCAACTGCTGTTACCAATTATAACAAAAAACCTATTAATAACTCGTAAGAATTGAAATAAAAATAATCATTGTCATCCTCTGACCTGTCTATTAATTTCCAAGACCAATAACTTACTATTATTCGTTTTACATAAAATGGACTCACAATTTAAAGCTACTATTTTTACTTAAAAACTACTGCAAATACATTATACGTGAGGGAAATATGCGATCTGACGTTTGTCGGCCATAGTAGCCCTGAAACCATCCAACATATAACAAGCGCCTGCAAATCCATATCCCAGACCGACTATAAACAAAGACATAACCAAGTAGCCGCAATAATTCATCAACATATAGCACATACATATCAACTCATAAAAGACAAACAACCTTACTACAAGTACATTGCAGAAGTAGTCATTGATACCAAACACTACAAAATATACTGGGAAAGAAATATTTTAACGGACAAAACTATAGCTTGCAATGGACCAGATATCACCTTCCATGATAAAATCAATAAAATAGTTTACCTTATTGACATTGCCATACCAAATACTCATAACCTTCAGACTACACACACGGAAAAAATCAATAAATATATCGATTTGTGTATTGAGATCAAAAATGGCGTGTCGAATCTGTCAAGACACTACCAATAGTAATCTCATCCACCGGAGTAATTCCATAAACACTACACCAATCACTTTCCGTTTTATCGATGCATCCCTAGGCCTATATTCTATTGCAAAAAGCAGTTATAATGAATACCTGTCGCCTTGTTTGGAAATTTCTCTCCTTAGATTAGTCGTGGTCACTGATGTCTTAGCCAAAAGCTCGCATTAGTGGACCAAACCCAATCAGCGGGTGATCAAATAACTACTACTAAAACATAATAATAATAATAACCCCACCGGGGTATCTTCACGTTGTCGACGTAGTGGGGCTTGCGTGCGTCATTGATGGAGCTATGCCGGAAGATATACTCATGCCGGACAGGTCCATGGGGGAGACGCCAGACTAAGAGAGATACCAAACCAAGCCAAGGTGGAACTGCATACGCCGAGGGCTGCGTGGTTAAGGGAGTGCCTAATCAATAGTATGCGAACTCTGGGGTCCTGGGAAACCTCAGTTTTAATAGCCCTTATCACGGTGAACGCAGGACTCTGCTGTGATGCAGGGCCCGTCTTGTCACAGACGGTCTGTCGCCGGCGGAGTTGTGGAGAGAGGCTTGCCGTACCCACGACTTCGCCATTAAGGCGTAGACGGAGCGTCGCAGAGTTTTAGTGGGTATACCCCTGGTCGGCAATCCAGCCGCCCAGGAGCAGCGCCCTTGTCAGGGCGCCGGGAGTCCCACACACGCCCTTCACTTCCCCGGTGAAGGGTACGGTGCGCAATGCATTTCTCTGCGTCAAAAAAAAAAAGGACAAATTAAAAAATACAGTTTACGCAATCTACCTAACAGGCAATTGGCCGAAAGGGTAGAATGTTTCCAGACAAACCCTGGAGTGTCGATAACAACTGCATCTAGTGAACCAGTTTTAACTGCGAACATAAACTTAACTAATCAAACTTTAGGGGTTTCGCAGGTGGCATTAGCCGCTGAACCTACGACCACCAAAGCTGGAAAACCTGGGATACGCATGAAATGGGGAAATTATATAAACGAATTCAACATGCGCACCTATTTCTACATTACTAAATCAGAAACTGACCGAACAACTTATTGCAAAAGACTATACGACAGATTTGTGAAACAATACCCTGACATGAATGTAAGCGAACAGAGAATAGCTAATCAAAGAAAGGCTATTCTGCGTGACAAACTTCTTTCAGATCAATCTATTGAAAAAATAAGGCAAGAAGTCTCAAATCAACTCCAAAATGAGCAATCGCAACCAATTACACAACCAATAACTCTATCGATAGATATTACGTACTCTGAAAATCACAGTTCAAATAGCATCCCAAGTAATGTTAGCGTATCAGTAATTGATACGCAATTTACAAGTCAAGATAACACTGAAATCGATTTAGACCAAACTATAAAAGATGAAATAATCTTTCAACCTTATCAAACTATTGAACACTTTCAACACTCTGATCCCACTAGTAGACCAAAACTCCCAAGTCTTAGAGAAAGCAAAAACTAGCAAACCTCATAGCCATATTTAATCCGCATATTTTACCATCCTTTTTCACAACTGAATCCTCATTAAATCAGATACACACACTTATTTATTAAAGCGCATTTACAATATGTAAGCTTTTAGGTTTTAAAATTAATGGACGCATGTCACCTCGGTTACCTATCTTAATTCCGAATTTCATAATTCAGAAAACGCTTGGACATTTTTTCATAATCTCGTTTTTTAGAATTTCGAAGTTTTGTTTGCCATATAATCACAACTCCGAATTTTATTTGCCCATTTATTCATTTGCACGACGTTTTAAAATCCAGACGAATGAGTTCCAGACACACGAAATCTAAATACGCGAAATCTCGATAACCTACATCCATATGCACAAAAGCCAGATTTAAAACACAAATTTTTGAAATTCAGTTAATTGATATCCAGACAAACAATAACTATCTAGATTTTTAAAATCAAGATTCTTTTAATTCAAATAAACGATATCTAGAACAACTAAATCCTAGTACATATTATTTTAAATGGCTCTCTACTTTTAGAAAAGAACTTCGGTTTTGGCGCTTCGCCGAGCGCTGCCGCGGTACGCTCGCTTCGCTCGCTCGGCTTGCGCACTGTGTGGTCACCATTCAACCTCACACTCCTCCTCGCTTCGCTCGTCGTCGTACCTATTATTTTAATATATGAACAAACAGCGCATACCCAAAATTGAAAATTACAATTTTAATAATTGGTCGACCTAAAACATGCCAAATAAAATAAGCTTTTCCTATAAGTAGTTATGACAAACCAAATCAAGATAAAGCATTTTAGGAATGATGATGAGGATGTTATGCCAATTGAAATTAGGAATTTTATACATTATACTAAAGAATAATAGCAATATGCCTATAGACTGTTTTGCAATTTAAAAGTTATGCAAAGGATAAATTATGCGACATGAGTGTTATGCTTTTTGATGATTATGTCAATTTATGTATGACGAACGATTTTGGGACAATCGACGTTATGCAAAAGGAGCGGCTCCCATTGCAATAGTAAGGCTGAAACACAATTGTATGGGAACCAAATAAAAAGATTATGAAAATCTGGCAATAGTTTATCAGGAATATGATTGTATGGGAACTAAATATAAATATTATGAAAATTTGGTATTCGTTTATTTGGAAAATGGTACGAAGGGAAACATAAAAAAGTATTCTGAGAATCGGGCATAGCTATATCTGGATTATGAAAATATGGGTAACAAAAAAATATTTTATGAAAATTTGGTTTTAGTTCACCTGAAAATTGATTCATCTGGGAAATAAAAAAAGGAATTTAAAAAAAATGTCATTCAGTAAATCTGTCATTTAAAAGTTCTACCAAACGTTTTCGGGGTTTTAAGATTCGGGTAAATGAAATTCGAGTTTTAACAGGTTACCGTCACCTCACATAAGAAAAAATAGATTTTCCAAACCTAAATGGCAAATTAGATTAGAAAAAGATATCGCAAAACTTAGAGCAGATGTAGGAAGGGTCACTCAATATATAAATAATAATAGGTCAACAAGATTAGTAAACAAAGTAAATTGAATATTTAGAAAAACAAAAGTACATACGTCTCATGAAAAAGAAAACCTGCGGCCTGAAGAATACTTAGACACCCTGAAACAAAAGTTAAAACTAAAATCTCATAGACTTGCTCGATATAAAAAATCGCTTCAAAGAAAGAACAATAACAAAATGTTCGTTGCGAACGAAAAAATGTTCTACAGAACACTTATAGAACAAGAACAACCAACAAAAAATAATATAGCTAGTGAAGAATTAAGAAATTACTGGACTCAAATCTGGGATAAACTTGAAGGGCACAATGAACACGCAGAGTGGATTAGGGTAGAAGAAAACAACTGGAGGCATATAAATGAAATGCCGTCTGAACCGATTAATTTAGATGATTTAGCTGATATAATAAAGATATAAAAAAATTGGAAAGCGGCTGGAATAGATGGAATACATAATTTTTGGCTTAAGCATTTTACTTCATTGCATTTTAGCTACACTCATAATTGATCTATCTGGTAAGCAATCGTTTCCTGAGTTCTTAACGAAAGGGATAACATATATGTTACCTAAACGCAGTCGAACCGAAGATCCTTCTCAATACAGACCCATAACTTGTCTTCCTACCTTATATAAATTAATAAGTTGCTGCATAACTAGACAAATAAATATACACTTGCAAAAATACAATATACTAACTGAAGAACAAAAAGGGTGCCGTCAGAACTATATGGGATGTAAGGAACTATAGATTTAATTAATCATAGATTCTATCATCTTAAAACATGTAAGAAATCGTAAATAAAATCTTCATATAGCGTATATTGATTACAGAAAAGCATTTGATAGTGTTCCTCACACTTGGTTAATAAAGGTTTTAAAATTATACAAAATAATTCCAACAATAATTTCTTTTCTTGAAGATGCTATGTCAAAATGGAGTACATCTCTTTTTCTTAACACTACTATTACTACATTAAAAATTGACGAAAGACCTATTAGAAGTGGTATTTTTCAGGGGAATACATTGGGCCCATTATGGTTCTGTTTGGCATTAAATCCACTTTCCAATATGCTTAAAAGATTAATCTATGGCTACAAATTAACAAACGATCAAGCCATAGCTCATCCCATGTATATGGATGATATTAAATTGTACTCAAAATCGGAAATAGGTTTAAATAATTTGGTTAAGGTAATACACCATTTTAGATATATATGCATGACTTTTGGATTAGATAAATGTAAATTAACACTTAAAAAAGGGTTAATTAAGTAGTACAAGTCACAATTTTTGTAAAGAAAGAGGTAGGTACAAATGAAATCAAGAAAAATACAAATACTTAGGGATCGAACAAGGGACATCAAATAGATCATGTACTAATAAAAAAGCATCTTATCACTGAATACTGTAAACGAGTCAAACTTATCTGCAAAAAACAGCTTATTGCAAAAAAATTATTTAAAGCAATAAATATAATACTTACACTGTTTCGGTATTAACATATTCCTTCGGAATTCTTACGTGGAGCAAAACTGATTTACTTAAGTTAGAAATAAAACAAGATCTATTCTTACAAAACACAAATACTTTCATCCAAAATCAGCCATTGAAATAATGATAATTAAAAGAGACGAAGGTGGCCGGGGTTTCATAGATTTACACCAGTTTAAATCTGTTCAAATTCAAAATTTTAGAAAATCTTTTATTCTAAAATTCTGCCTAGTTCTCTACATGCTACAGTAATTAGACGATAAATTCACACCACTTCATTTAAATGACATTGAAATAGAATTGGCTTTACGCTCGCGTACGCAAAAACTAAACAGCTTCACGGCAGGCATATAAAAGACTTAGAACAAACACACATCGACATAGAGGCTTCAAACAAATGGCTTAAATTAGGCTATCTCTTCCCAGAAACAGAAGGGTTCGCAATAGCAAGAAATGATCAAGTCATTTACACAAAAAAATACCATAAATACATATTTTCAAAAATAAAATGTCATCAATATCCGGAGACTATACAGCGCCTTACTGGGCAACCTTAAAGGGCTCACACTTGGCGCAAACCGACTACCTTCACCGACACAACCAAACAGCAAACATTATTCACCAAAAACAGATGATCCTGTTCCATACTACAAGTGTATCGCAAAGCCTGTGCTGGAAAATAAAGACTTTAAACTTTATTATGATCGAGCCATCCTTACAGATAGAACCATTCATTTTAATCGGCCCGATATTACGCTTATAGACAAAACAAATAAACAAGCATTTTTAGTTGACATAGGCATTCCAAATTCGCACAATATTCAAAAAACTATCACTGAAAAATTAATAAGTATACGGAATTAAACGATGAAATAAGCAGATTATGGAATTTAGAAAAAGTATTTATTGTCCCGTTAATACTTTTCAGTACAGGCTTAATACCAAAAGTAATGAAACACTACTTAAAGGTCTTAGACCTACCTCACACTACATATATCTCTATGCAAAAGGCAGCAATACTTAACACATATCGTATAGTCAGAATTTTTTTACAGGACAGCACTAAAGATTTTCCGTATTATAGTTTTAAAAACAAATTACTCAAAAAGTAAAACCAAATAAATTCCGTGAACCTAAGGGGAAAGAGCGTTTTAATATGAATATGATCCTTGTAACCCTTAAACCCTAATAATAAAATTTTGTTTTCATTATATTATTATTCCTTATATCATTAACTAGAATTGTTTGGTAAAAGTTTGCTGTAGGATTATATTTCAGAATACAATATTTGGAGCATACTCACAAACAAACGTTACATTATCTACTGACCAAGTAAATAATTTTCCATTTATAAATATCCATTCATTAAATAACAAGTATGTGATTTGAAATACGGACATATGCAAACTATCGAGCCACTAATGGTAGTCAAATACCTCTTGGCCTCTTGTTCTAGCGAGACCATTAGTGTAAATAGCTTACAGTGCTTTAACAGTAGTTTAACGAATTTGTCCACTAAATGAACAAGATAATTTAAATAAATATGTTTTCTTACACACTTTATTTTAATCATCCACTTAATGCTTCTTAATAGGTATTAATAAAATATCCAAAGCCAACAAAAAAATGTTTCAACAAAATGTAGCTAAAAAATGGCATGTTTTTATCCACTTGTGGTCAAGTGAAATAACTAAGGCTCTTGATCTAGATTATCACTTGATAGGGATGTTCAATCAAATGGTGCGTCAGCTTTCACCCAATCGTTGAAAATCTTCATAGCTTTGGGTACCAAGTTTTCTTAACCGTCCAATTAAAAGAATTCACACACAAAGCAGCTAATGTATACTAGTGGCTGTTCGCGTAGAAGTTGGTTTCCCGTGGGAATGCGAAGTTTTCCCGCGGTAAAGAGTTCTCTTAATGCTTGTATATATATAATTTTGGTTAAGGATGAATAATTTTCCCCGTTTTATTCACATTTTCCATTATTTCTTCGCTCTTTATAGTTGCAGCGTGATGTTATATAGCCTAAAGTCTGCCTCGATAAATGGTCTATTCAACACAAAAATAATTTTTAAATTCGAACCAGTAGTTCCTGAGATTAGAGCGTTCAAACAAACAAACAAACAAACTCTTCAGCTTTATTATATTAGTATAGATACATTACATCCCGGGATTAAATTATATTAAAGTATCACACAAGCCCGGGATACACGAGGCTAGTTTTTCAAGCTAGGATAGCAAGCTAGTGTCAGTAAGCTAGCAAACTAGTATTTCTGGCTTCGTGTAGACAAAACTAGCTTAATTTATAAGCTAGTAAACTAGTAATCTAGTTGACAAGCCAGGACAGTTTTAAATAGGATGGAGTTCTATTTTTTAGGCTTGTAGCGCCCCCCACCACTGATTTTACTATCCTGGCTTGAGTACTAGCTTCATGTGGCTGGCGAATCTAGTTGTCAGTTGACTCGTAAGCAGTAACCACGTGTTTTGGACGTGTGGTCACCTCGGTCACAGCAATAATACTAGCTTAAATTAATATAGCCACATGTAAACAGAAATAGCATATTCCAAGCCAGGTCAGCTAGCCAAGACAGTTTCAAAGAGAACTAGCTTGCTATCCTAGCTTGAAAAACTAGCCTCGTGTATCCCGGGCAAAACAGAGCAGGTAATGTAACGTATCTTTCCGTTCATTCCAATGGTATACGTCCCGCTTGATGCAAGTGTCAGCTGATAAGGGTGTTGAACAGGGTGTTGTTATACAGGGTCAATCACCCAATGTTGCATAACACAGAAATTATAAATTTTCGGACATAGCATAATATGACTTAATTTACTGCAAATAAGCTCTACTTTAACCTCTTACAAGGAATGTATCGCATTACCAATCACCCTGTATTTAATTTTATACTACTATGGACCCATCGAGTTACTTGCTATTTTTAGTTTAAGAGTTGGTAACCCTGTTTTGAACACCCTATACGAAGAGAGATGTATAGTAATACTAAAATGTACTGGGATGTATTAAGATGTATCGAAATATAAATGTAAATTTTCGTATATTTTCGTTGCTTTAAGGTACGAAGATGTAAAAATATACATTATAGCTGTTGTGTGTGGATTTCTATGGAAGATGTATCGAGATACATCGAGCTGTAATATACATCTTTACATTACCTGCTCTGTGTGTGAACTCCTTTACAATTAATTCAATATAATTTTATTCATAAAAAGGCTTACGAAAGAGATTGTAAACCTCACACTGTGTAGTGCTGCGAATGATCATCTCCATTAACCCTGGTGAACTTCTACGGCACTTTTAAACTAAAAATAATTAATACTGATTTGAAAATAATAATTAATATTGAGATCCGATTAATTGATAATCGACATTTAGATAAGTCAAGGGTAACTAACTGGCTGGTAATTTGTACAAATTAAAAACGTTGTTGATGCAAAATTTGTAATTAACCCAACCAGAAAGCCTGAAATTGCTTGAAGACTATTTTAAACAGTTACCGTCTCGGTTATACCATTTTGAAATTGGAAGTCAAATAATGAGGGTGACAAAAAATGTTTGGTTCCTCTTCTTGGTTCTTTACATTGCTGTCAGGGTAAGTTATACTTTTACATTTCATTTGTTAAAACCAGCTTTTTAAATTGAACAAATGCGTATTTCAATAAACTTGTATTTGATATAGGTGTAAACTATTGCTAGCTTATTGAACAACTATTCACGCCAAACTGAACTTTTCTAAACAATTAAATAGCTAATAGATTGTAATAGATAATTAATCGATAAAATAAGTTTATTAAAAAACTCTTAGAATAACCAAAACTGTTTTAAATCTAATACTACTTCAATAACGCATTTCAGGATACCAGTCAATCTCTGACAGAAGATAACATCCATGACTTCGAGATGGCTGGTTATCAACTATCCCAGTCAGATGATAAATCAATTGAAGAGGCTATTCGTAGACCTAGAGCCCAACCGATTCCATATACCTATGCTCAATACCTCGCCGCCAAAAATTCTGATGAAATAAATCACGGACAAACCAAAAGACAAATCATAAACCACCTTCAATATAATAAACAATACCCTGCATACATTATAGACGATACCAACAACTACGGAAACAGAGTCACATGGAAAGATGACATGCAAAACTCAAATTTCCTAAAATATTCCCTGCCACACAAAAAAGTACTTAGATTTGGTTTTGGATCACTTTTGTCAGGGATTTCCAGAGGAAAGCTTAAAACGATTGTAATACGTACGCTCCAAAATCATGAATTACAACAGGGTGTGCTCAATCTGGTGTCTGACGTCGTTGGAACTACTCTCGGCAGAAAGTTGGCAACTGCTGTTACCAAGTATAACAGACATCTTAAACCTCAAAGCAGCTTTTAAGAATTGAAATATAAATAATCATTGTCATCCTCTAACCTGTTTATTAATTTCCAAGACCAATAACTTACTATTATTTGTTTGACATAAAATGGACTCACAATATTTTAAGCTACTATTTTTATCAGATTAGGCTTAAATATCCAATAAGAGCTTATATATGACCTCTGTGGTACAGCGGACTGCTAAGCGGATGGTTCCAGGTTCGATCCCGGGTCGGGCCAATTTCGTCAAAAATATTTTTCCGGAATTGGCTAGTGTCTGGGTGTAACAAGGTTCTTCCCTAGTCCATTGTGTGGTACGCTCTGCTAAGTTTAGGGCCACACAGTTGGTGTGTTAGTCTGGAGATTTATTTATTTATTATTTACTAGTGGCCGCTCGCGACTCCGTTCGCGTAGAAGTCGGTTTCCCGTGGGAATGCGAAGTTTTCCCGCGGTAAAAAGTTCCCTTAATTCTTTCATACATATATTTTTGGTTTCTAGAACCGTTTTCGCAGCGCACGCAACGGAAGCCCTCAAGGATGAATAATTTTCCCCGTTTTTTCCCCATTTTCCATTATTTCTTCGCTCCTTATAGTTACAGCCTGATGTTATAAAGCCTAAAGCCTGCCTCGATAAATGGTCTATCCAACACAAAAAGAATTTTTAAATTCGAACCAGTAGTTCCTGAGATTAGAGCGTTCAAACAAACAAACAAACAAACAAAAACTCTTTCTGCTTAGCAGACCAATAAGCAGAAAAATAAAGACACCGTCAGCTGCGTGAACCCGAGCGACTATGCGAGAAAATTACTAAACAGATGGCGGTGAATTCGAAAAATCGTTTTTTACTTTACTCTATGAAGACGTCAAACATCTCAGTCTACCCGTGACCACGGCATTTGTAAAAATGTCGAAACGTCGGAAAATCAAAAATAATAAAATAAACGCGTAAAACCCGTTAAAATGAGTTTAATTTCAAGTAATAATAATCGCGTAAATCTAAGAAGTTATACTATTTTTCTTATATTATTAATATAAATTAAAAACATTTGTGGTCCTAAAATTAAGCCCTGTGGAATTCCGTAACAAATATCAATTTTCTGAAGCACTTGTCATATTTTTTTACATTCTATCGTCTGTTATGTAAGTAAGTTGATAATATTTCGGTTTTTCGGTAGTTGCTGGTGACACACCGTATCTAAAGCTTTTCGGAAATCAATAAAAATATGTACTTAAATTTATGGTTCTTTAATCAATAGCAGCTGTAGCTGTAGGTACTTGATTTGCGAGAACTATATAACCATAATGTGAGCTTAACTACTACTATCGTGGTATAAAATAATATTAAACTCATTAACATACGCCAACGTCGTTTCTTTGAAAATATTTCTTTATCCACATATCAATAACAGTTGATATAATACCGTTTATGCGGATATTATGCGGAAGCATTGACCATTCGCAATTTTTTTCTGGTACAGAACCCTAAAAGAGCCTATATTATAAGCATAACAGATTTTCCCATGGTGTTCAGTACAGAACATATAATTTTAAAATGGCAATCATTTGTTTATTTTTATTTGGCAATAATTATTAAGCTTTTTGTGTGGTGGTAACAACTTTTTTCTTTCCCTTTGGTTGTTAGCGGTAGAATCCATATTCTCTGTCACAATTTTATATGTTGTGTGTTAATAAAAGTTAATTCAGTAGATTACTGTTTTTAAATTGATTATTCACGCAACACATGGGAATAATTTAATATCCCGCAGTAAAAGTATGTACCAACTAGTATCCCTTGCACCGTGCCAAAAAAAAATTTCACAATGAAATTCCTTAAGTCAATTTCTCGAAGCGATTATTACTCGACAGGAGCGGCTTTTAATCTTGAAATTAAGGTCAAATAAGGTCTACAATCGAATATAATTCGGACGCACTAAAAAGTTCTAAGTACGGTATTTACGATGTGGAATGGTTTTAAGTATACCTAAAATCTCTTCTTGGGCTTTTGTACTATCAACACTATCATTTATTCATCTGTGTATGTTATTCGTTAGTGTATCGAATGTGTACATTAATTGAACAAGATTAGCTTAATGAAAAATGTTTTCTAACACATATTTTAATCATAAAAATTACTGCTTTGGAATATAAATATAATATACCTACCAGTTGTTGATAGCAACTAGCCTTTACAATATGGTTGTGATCAATGGTGCATTTTTCATTTTAATGATACCAACTCTTTGTTCTGGGGTAAGTTTAAATCATATAAATATTTTTTAAATAAGTAACTTTGTCATTTATTAAATACATGCCGATTTCTTCGTCATTACACAAATATATACAATTGTAAACTCTATGATATTTATACAGGGCGTCCCAAGACTGGAAGACGGTACATCAAGGGAAAGTACCTACCTTAAATATCGTAGATAGAATATTTTGCTGAAAGACGACTTTATTTTTATATTTTAAAGTTAGTATTTCTGCATTTAAAAAAATTCTAAATAATTTTCAAAAAATACTTAATTTATTTCGGCAGTTTCACGTATGTTTTTAATTTTATTAAAATGGTTGGTTTCACGTTGTTCCTTTCTTTTAAGATACTATGTTACTTAAGAATAATTAGGTATTACCTTTTTTCTATTCTTTCGATTAGCATCATAAAAATAGGGGTTGATTTTTTTCCCATATTTAAGTGGATTCGATTCCCAGACGAAGCAAGTTTTTTTTTTGAAATTCTTTAAATGCAGAATAACTAAGTTTAAAAATAAAATAAAGTCTGTTTTCACCAATATATCCTATCTACGATTTTAAAGGTACTTTCCCTTGATGTACCGTAGTCTTGGGACGCCCTGTATATTCAATCATATATGTCATTTCTTGATGTAGAATGTACGCAACATGCAGAGTAGGATGTTCGACACAAAATCACAACTACAGAACATTATACTGCACAAATTTGCAAACTCGATCATAAATCTACCTGACAAAAATCAGGCAGCAGTGGATAATGTAAAACAAATAAGCTATGATAAATTTATCGATGATATTATAAACCGCAGACCAAGAAACCGTCCGATAGGGCAGATTCGGAATGCCCAATATCTAGCCGCTAAATATAAAGATAAAATGAATCAAGTCAAAGCTACTGTTGAGAAACTTAAAAGCAACCCCGAATACCGACCACCGACAAACCTTGATTACAAAACCGAGATAATTTGGGACGGCGAGGATCAAAACGAGTTCCTAAAATATCCACGGGACAAAAACGATGCTATGAGACTCCAAGAAAAGTTAGAATCATTTGTATCATCGATGAATAAACGATCACTAGTGCTGATTCTCACAGAAGCACTCAAGCAACAAGAATTGCAAGAAGATTTAGTATTATTGTTTCGACTGTTTAGAAATTATGACGCTGCAGATAAACTAGAGAGTATAATTGAGAACTACAATGAAGCTGTAGGCAGAATAACTTCAGGCGATGCTACGAGCAGGCCAGATACTATCAACATTGACACTCTTTCTAAGTACTTTACTATTTCTCAATGATAATCTATGGATGAAAAAATAAGGAACATAATTATTATGTCATAACAATGCATTAATTCAATCGTATGATCTACGTATTTGGGCAAAGCATTCACTATTAAAATTATTTAAAAAAACATCGTTTTTTCTTCATCAAAAAAGATCTCAGATTATTTAATTTAATAATTTAGGCTAATATTATAGTATCCCTAAATCTACATGTTCTTAAAAGGCTATATAAAACAGTAGAGCGTTCGAACGAGCTTCGCGTTTATCTGAAATTCTGCTTCAATGAACTCCAATGTCGGTGTGTTGTTGTTTATACATTGCATCTTACATTCCATTTGTTTTTAACACCCGACAAGCGAACCTGGGATGATGGATGTAGGTTCAGTCTTAAAATAATTGTAATTGGGAAAAAAGAGTCAAAAACGACATGTTTAGAAATTATTATTACTTTTGATTTTAGCTTGTTCCAAAGTTGACTTGTTGCAGAATGGTTTGAAATGCAAATAAAAAGTAACAATAATTGTTAGATATTAATCTTAAGAAGATTTATTTAATTATAGGTAGCTTAATGAAAGGTTAAGTAAATTTTCTTTACTTTGCTTTAATACTTAAATATCCTGCTCAAAAACCAACTAGAACTACTCTTGTATTATTTTTAATATCAAAATCAACTTTGGCATTAGAAAAACTTTGACAAAACCCCAACGAACACAAGCCGTGGCGTCGTCTAATTAGTTGGCAGTGTTCCAGATAAAAAATATTGGGTGCTGCCAGTGTTGCCACCGTCGGATATTACTGTCATGTGTCGAAGTGTCAGATGGATAGACAGAACAACAAAACTGTTGGCTGTGTGTTAGCTACAGAGGCCTAATCACGAATAACTATCGAATAGTAATAGGCTATTTGACAATTTTCTAAAATCTAGTTTTTATTATTTGGTAGATCTTAAGGAACCCGGCAAAATTTGTAGCGTCTATTGTAGCGTCATCGTACTTACACAAATGTATGAAATCAGATGGCGCCCCTAGTGGACTAAAATAACTAAATCTAGCGATGACGAATATTTTCAAAACTTGATTTATTCGTTACGACGTGATGACTTTATGAACGCATTAAAACGACGAGCTCATTGATTTCGTATCGAGTTATCTGAAGCGGTACGTAGGTGCTTCGAGATCGCTTCTATCGTCAACCTGAGTTTTTTTATAGAGCTTGAAACGTCAACTAGGCGATTTGCAAAATATTCGTGATCGAGGCACAGAAGTGAGTTAGAACGAAATGCAAATTAGAAAGTCACATCAAAGAGTTAATTAATACTAGGGCTACGCACGGCTACAATTTGATAATGCGATGTAGTTTTGTCTACTTACTGGTTAAATACTGGATTTAATTAAACAAAATTGGCATCATAGAAAATCACAGACAATAAACGTGATAGGCAAAACAAAATAAACGTTTGTAGTTATAGTTGGCGGATTAAAAATATAATACCATTATTTAGCTATTAGAGATTTACTGTAGAGATACTTGTTAGCTTAGACAAATTTGCTCTATTAAAATATTGGGCCAAAACTACCACCACCTGGCACCCCGACACAAAACGACGACGTGGACAACCACGGCGTCGGTGGCGGGACGATCTTGATGCCTTCGATCCAGATTGGCCAACTTTGACCGATACCAGGAGCACATGGAAAGCACGGGGAGAGGCCTTTGCCCAATCTTGGGACAATAATGGCTAGTAAAAAAAAAATATTGGTACTTAAGTGTTAGGTAACTCATAGCTAGACCAATCATACCCAAACTTCGGAAAATACTTCAAAATGAACTAAGCAAAAAAAACATTAAAAAATCTTTAGTGAAAGAAGTTCCAAAATCATCTCAAGTCGGTATACCTACCTACATACTGTTTTATAAAACAAAATTATTGTAACCACCGAAACGTAATAACAAAAATAATCCCACATTAAGTGCCAGATACAGGCATCAAAGCAGTCAGCTCCTTTCATGTCACACATCTCGACAACTGTTAAATACACAGGAAACTAATTTCAAACGATCAAAACGACTCAATGAGTTTAAAGATATCCGTCCACTGCTACGTATCATACTATTAATGTGCTGGAAATAGTAACAGCTAACTTAGTAAGCAAGGAAGCCTAAATACACTAGAAAAATAAATTAGAAAAGGCCTCTTTCTTGCATAGTGAGAGTGATTAAGTAGTAAAATACCACGCTGGCATTGGATTGTATCATGCGGGTTTTTGAGCGATAAGCGTAAGGGTGTCATAAATATGTAACTTCCCATATAATTCTAAATTTATAAAATAAAATACCATATTAGTGGTACTCTACCTCAGTCGGAACCTATAATATGATATACCCTATAATCCAGCTGTAAGCACTTAGTTTTAGAAAACTCTTAGACAAAAACTTTCAGTAGGAATTGCAAAAATCCTGGTACGATTCTATTACTGTAACAGTTTGGTACGCTGTAGTGGGAAGAGACCTTAAGTGATACCTCACACTTGTAGGAACGCTTTTTTGTCTGTTTGGTATGCAGCGTTTATGAGTGAAAGAACGTAAATTCTCGAATGTGGGTTCTTTTTTATGGAGTAAGATTTTTGTTTTTTTTAAAGTTCTTTGAAGAAATGTAGAGCCAATTACTTGTATGCAGTAGTATGTAGTGAATAAAAAAAACGTTAGAACTCTATTTAATTATGAAGCAAAGTAGCACATTTATTTTAATAATACGAAAAAATCATTATCTTATACTTACTCCACAGTTTATTCGCGTTGCTTTTATTTTGCATTTGTATTTTTTTTATTTGAGGTAAGTACGTTTAGCTTAGTTTACTATTGTCAATAATTTATAAATCCTACCAATAAATTCTGGTAGGTATACGAAAGAGAGGTTAAATAATTCCGCGCTGGCTTTAACTATCTCCGCCTTACCACACCACCCAAGCACCAAACACAAAGATATAACAAAACTTATCCGACAATGCCTTGAAAATGGCGTCATTCCGAACGGTTCTTTATTACGTTACCAATAACCAATCCACTTGACGCTGTATAAAGGAATAAAGTAATGTTGCGACCCCCGAGGCGCCGGCGATCTCGGAATGCGACATAAAAAAAAAGTTACTTCTAATAACTACTGACGGTGAACTTCGTCAAAGGGAAGGTATTAGGGAAGGGAAGGCAGCTTAGAAAAAAAGGTATTGTGAGAAATAGGTTCGTCAATTTTGTTAAGTTTTTTTTTATTTTGTATTTGGAATTTGTGTTGCCGTTTTGTTTGATTTCTCACTGGTAGTGAGGTTGTATAATGGACAGTTATGGCCCTTCAAAAGAAATCCCAATACTTTTATAAAAGACGCTTACCCATTTCTGCTATTAAATTTCGAAAGGAGTCAACTACAAAAATTTCAATAAATACCTTCTAATATCGAAATAACAAACAGGTTTTAAGACTATATTTCAACTGTGTTATTCATAACAACACCGCTACTATGCATACTTAGAACTTTTCGCGAGACGACAAATTTCTTATTACCCATCTATTAAATAATAAAAATTTCCAATATTGGCTAGGATTTGATAGGAAACAAATGTTAATAAACAGTTCACATAAAAAATCATGGATGAATATACGTACAATTCATAGTTTGGTATGCTTTTTGCTCGACTTATGCATATTCTCAATCTCTATGTATCTGTATGTAGGTACCTAAGCAGCTATAGGTTAAAATAAAAATGCGTTTCACTAGGTATTTAAGGAAATACCTATATAGTTAGTTTCGGCAAAACCCATCAAATTGAATGACATTGCTCGTTCACATAAACTGCTCCAATTAATTATCAAATTATAGCATACAACGAAACAAAGGCTTATCTTGAACGCGAATTAATTTTGATTAGTACCTACACCACTATGACATCACTACTGATACAAACAAATTATAGGTTATTAGCGTGGGAATCATTTTTAACACAATTAAGAGTATAGCAGGGTTTTATTTCTCAAATATGAATAAACTAGTAAGTATTTTTTTGTAAATAATGAAAAAAATTCAACTAAATTTGCGCAATGTTCAAAAATATTAATAAAAACAACACTACAGTTTATTATGTGACTTTTTTCTTAATATTTTGCGTATTCTCAGTAGCAGATGTTCACAGAACACAACCCTGTATACGTCAGTTTATTGTTTTAATAACGCGCCAATAAACACGCTAGAATTATTTTGGCGCGAAAGTAAGCGTCGGTTGACAAAATGGCACACGAAAATGCAGTAAAACTTTCCTTTATCTTTTGTATCATAAATACCCATTCATTCGCTTATTGCACTTGTCTTAGTTATAGCTTTAATCTAATATTTAAGTGCATTTAGGAGTGAATTAGTTGGTAAACAAAAACGCGAAAGCAAGTACCTAACCTTTTTTTGTCGTGTAAACACATGTTGCCTTATTGGAACATCCTTCGCCTTTCTCATTAAAGGTCCAACAAAAAAAGTTACCCCGTCTCGAATAGCTCTAAATTCTCCCACGTTGTTCATTCAAGAATTTGCATTTTAACGTAACCAGTTAGGAAGATCTATGTTTATAATAAAAATATATGCAATGAGAGGTCTTGAAATGCTGAGACCTGTTAAGTTGTTGTTTGTTGAGAGAAATTGAGAAATGGTAGGACCATAAATATAATAAGATTTCACTTTGTTGATAATAAAATTTCGTAATTGTTATTTTTTAAAAGAAATACCGTCTTAATAAACCTTTAAGGAGGCAAAAAGGACTTCCCGTACCGGGAATCGAACCCGAGCCTCCTGGGTGAAAGCCAGGTATCCTAGCCACTAGACCATACGGGATATTGAAATTATGGCCGAAATAGCGATTTTGTTTGCCGATTCAACCTCGACCTACTTAAAACGTACGTACTGGCCACTTGAGAGACAAACAATTTTCAGTCACCATAAAAAAAGTTACTTTAATTTTTCCGTCTGACATTTAGTGGCCAATTACAATACCCGTTCCGAGCAAAGAGTTTTAATCAAGCAGTTCCTATATGTTTTTATTGGAAATACCATTTCAGCCAACAAGATTGCTATTATCGTTAGAGCTAAGAATTTATATAAAATCTATACAAGTACGGGGTGAATGACCGTGCTCGCATTTTCCTGAGAAAACAGTGGAAGCTATGCGAGGTCAATGAATCCTAATATACATTGAAAATAACGTGTACTGACGGTTTATTTTAAAACCACATAGGAAAAACAACTTTGATTTAGTTTATGAAGGTGTTTCTGGAACATTTGAATACTATTAGATGTAGATTTATGTTATAAGAGTCTATACATACATACACTTGAGAGCAATAAAATCGCACACTTGCCAATATTTACTTAAAAGTTCAATGTTTCTATTATTTATAACTTACTGCAAATAAAAGTTACATAAAATTAAAGTACGTAATGTACGCTATTGCACGACACATAAGGGGTTGGTATTAAACTTAAAAAACAAAACAATATCAACACAACAACAACACACCCCTAAATCGCTTAGTGCAGGTAGCGCTACTTGCGCGACTGTAGCAGGTGTAAAAGTGATGATTTTTTGGGAACTGTCATCATTTGCATACCAACGTCCTGTGTGAAAGGTTCTCTATCGATTACAACTCAAACCGAAACAAGAAAATGGATACCAGACCAGAAACAGGCGCTCAAGTGGTTGCCCTTATTGAATCTGGGCTAAACCAAAGTCAAGTGGCTCGACAGCTGAATTTGAGCCGATAAGCCGTTCGTCGCGTGTACCATAGGTACCAGGAGACTGGTGGCTACCAGCGGCGACAAGAATCTGGCCGTCGTTGTGCTACAACACAGCGTGACGACCGCTTTCTTGTGTCTTCATCTTTAAGGAATCGTTGTTTGAACTCAGTTCAACTGGGACAGCGGCTCCAAAAAGCTCGTGAAATGCAAGTCAGTCGGTGGACAGTCAGAAGACGACTTCGTGAAGTGGGCCTGACTGCAAACAGACCAGCGAATGGACCAAAACTGACCACAGCCCACCGACAAGCTCGCCTTCATTTCGCTCGAGAGCACTTGAATTGGACCGAAGAGCAATGGAGCACCGTCCTGTTCTCTGACGAGTGCAGGATGTGCTTACATAGCAACGATGGACGAGGAAGGGTCTACAGAAGATCAGGGGAGCGATTCCCTCAATGTTGCATAGCGCAATGTGTCCCCTATGGCGGTGGGTCGTGCATGTTCTGGGGAGTCATATCTCTGGAAGCGAAGACTGAACTTGTGTTCATCACCGGACCGAATACTGGCCGTCAATCAGGGGGAATCACTTCTCGGCGTTACATTGACTAAGTGCTCGAGGGCCACGTGCAACCTTTTGCTGGGTTTATCGGCGAAAACTTCCTGTTTATGCAGCATAATGCAAGACCACATACGGCTGCCATAGTGTACGAGTAAATTCGAGCGGTAGATGTGCCCGTTATGGAGTGGCCAACTCGAAGCCCAGACCTCAATCCTATTGAGCATTTATGGGAAGAACTGAAAAGGAGCGTCAGCAGGCGATCGCAGAGGAATGGGACGCCATAACACAAGATGACATCAAAACTCTTGTCAAATCTATGAAAACTCGTATGGAGGCAGTGATTCAGGCAAGGGGTGGAAACACCTCGTATTAATAAAAAAGAAAAAAAAAACTTTTGCCTTTTTTTTCTGCATTTACCTACACTTATTTAAAAGCAAAGAAATTCATAAAAAATGTGCCCTTAGAATTCTTACCCCTAAAAGCATTAAAAATTGTTTTTTAAACACAAATAAGGAACCAATGGATAGGTATTGAAATAGACTATGAATCTGCATTAACAAAAAAAATACTTAGATTCGATTTTCTTTTGTTGTTTCGGTTTAAGTTCCTAAGTCACGTATGTGCGATTTTTTTGCTCTCGAGTGTACTTGTTATCGTAGTAAGATAGGAAAGTTATAAACCTATTCATAATAATATCACATTTACTTCTTAGTTACTATTGTAGGTATACTTAAGTACAGAAGATTATTACTTATAGGTACTTTCAAAAATGTTCAAATTTATTATTATTGGTAAAATATTCCTGATTCCTTACTCGTTCGAATACGGAATGAATAAATAAGAAACTTATAAGAAAACTGAATTCTATCTTGAAAACGCTTTTGCAGTTAGGTATCTAAAAAGAGTAGGTATAACAATTGTATTAAAAGAAGGCTTTTTGTAAAAACTTACTTAGTTCTCTTAACGGACTGTACCTACCTACTAAAAACTGTAACAAACAAAAAAACTGTCTTTTTTATTTGGTTTTCGAACGACCTGTACATTTTATGTATCAAATATTTAAATACAAAAATTTAAATACCGGTCCACTTTTATTGGTGACTAACTTAACAGACCACCTGAATCCGGCTCACATTAGTTTGAATTTCGAACATAACTGGAATGTACTGCATAAAGCGTTGCTTACTCGATGGAAAACAAAGGATTTGCGAATAGAACAAATATTTTAGCTGTTTTCAATATAAACGAAATACCTACTATTTACATTGGAATAGGTAATATCCATGCCCAGGTACATTATTAATGTGTGAGCTGATTTTGAACTTTTATTTGATTGATTAATGGCAGATTTTTCTATAGTCAGATAAATTCTATCCGACGGAAAATTTGAATATTTTCGTTGCACAAAGAATATGTCTTTTTTTAGTTATTTTCAGTAGGTATACCATTTATTCGACAGTTGCATCCACGCAGACTATTTTTATTTTACTAAATAAAACGCTACGTGTTTGTAATCTTGATTTCCACCTCAACGTAAACTCTCGTTATAAGTAAATTTCTTCTCAAATACCAAAGTTTCTTTAATTTTCTTTGCTCTTCTCATTTCCCCAATCATTTAACCCAATTAATTCCTGTAATCCTCCTTAAATACACAATTTTATAATTTAAGTACTAGCTTTTTCGAACGCGTTAAATTCGGAGTAAAACACCTTTCCCTGTGTATGTTATTATACAAACCTTACACTTGAATCACTCTATCTATTAAAAAACGCATCAAAATCCGTTACGTAGTTTAAAAGATTTTAGCATACATAGGTGCAGAGAAAGCGACTTTGTTGTATACTTAGAACGTAGTGAATACACATGACTACATCTAAACGTTACCCTAGTCTTCCTTCATCTTACTTCCATCAAGTGGGACCCATCTAACTTTTTTTCTATTATTTGACGACCTCTGTGGTGCAGCGGTAACTATACCGGACTGGTAAGCGGCTGGTTCCGGGTTCGATCCCCGAGTCGGGCCAACTTCGTAAAATGGTTTTTTGATATTGGCTCGTGTCTGGGTGTAACTAGGTTCTCCCCTAGTCCATTATGTGGTACCTATAACACAAGTGCTTACTGCAACTTACTTTAGGGCCTCATAATTGGTGTGTCAGTCTGGAGATTTATTTATTGATTTATTATTTATATTTAACCCTTCTGTTGCAGGCCTACACGCCGACCGGGTTCGAGAAGTACGGCTACACGTGCACCGTCGCCGACTACAAGGTTAACTACTCAGTTTGGGATACTTCAGGTATGTACTGAGCAATTTTCAAAGTTCACTTTCTAATAGAATAAAAAACACAATTTAAAAAATAAACAAAAGTTCTATTTTTTTTTTATCGCATATTTGTGCGATTTTTTTCTAAACTTTTACGATTTTGCGCCAGGCTATTTTACTTTAGGTACTTACTCGTTTCGCACTAAACGTATACCTATACTTTTAGTTCTTCACTTATTTTCTCTGTGAAACATACTTTTCAAGCGTATGAGTTCTTAGAACTGTTATGATGGCCTTTGACGTTGTTCATTTAAAAATGGCTAGTGTATGAAGAACGAAAAAGAAGAGTGATATATGGAACTCTCTCTGCCATAAACACACTTTAAATAAAGTAAACTTTTAAAAAGCTACAATGCACATAAACACGATTTTATTTCTAGAAGCATTATAAAAAGTTTCAGTTTACGCCTTCAATTCGCCTACGACTGTAGCCGTTTAATATTAGATCACACTTTTATTATATATCTATGATAAACGTAAAGGGGCGTTTTTGCTTTTGTTCAAACCAAGGAAAACTCGATATTCTCAAAAAGTTAACGCTACAGATTGGCGTGAAAGACACACATACTCAAAAATATGTTCCAATAAATATGACTATCTTTTGCATTTTTAATATTAAGTAGATTATTCACCGTAAATCCATAGATTTACATACCAAAACTTCCTACAGTTTACGATATAGCCTAAACAGTTCGATATAAGTTCATCCATAACTTGTTTAGTACAAATCTGAGTTCGAGAAACTTCCAGAGTTCGGTTGTTGTTCCCAAATAATCCTCGTTTCGCCTAAAGACTGCTTAAATTATGCTTCTAAAGCCATCGACTTATTTACAAGGGAACGGAATAAGTAGGTTACTAATTCTATGAAACTGTGAAAGTTTTTAAATTATTACAAGATTGTTTGGTACTCGATTCCTTTAGAGAATCTTTTGTGTGCCTGTCTGTCTATCACTTTGCCTCTTCTCTTTTTCTTAGGAAAGCGTGATTGCATCAAGTAGATATTACTATCAAATATTCAAGTCTCCCCCGATTCTGTTAAAATGTCAGGCGTCTATGTTCACATAATCAGGAGATAATGCCATTTATTTTACATTCCCAATTTAGCTAAACAGGCTACATTTGCTGCACCTAAGTAGAGACAAATGGGATTTGGCGATCTCTATCTTGATAGAATATAATCTTAAATATCCTACTAATATTACAAATGTGAAAGTTTGTGAGCATGTATGGATGTATGGATGGATGTTTGTTACTCTTTTACGTAAAAACTACTGGACGGGTTTTGATGAAACTTTACAGTAATATAGTTTATACATCAGAATAACATATAGGGTACTTTTTACCGCGGGAAAACTTCTCATTCCCACGGGAAACCAACTTCCTCGAGAACGAAGTCGCGGACGGCCACTAGTGATTTAGTAAATTAAAAAAAACTAAAGACATCTCATCCATATTTTAAAATCATCTACATCCATTCTAAATATTCAAACTTCCCACCACTTTCATAGCAAATGTATCCATCCCTCTATCCGTACAAACAGGCTGCAGGGTAACAGTAACAGTTGTTGAACACCTAAATCCCGGGGACGCACGTCACCAGCACACAGCTTGTTAACTAACTAGGGATGTGCAAGTAGACTCGCGATCGATTTTTAATGGTAAGGTTGGCTAAAAACAAGGTAACGAAGTTGCTTTTAATTTTGGAATAAATATTGTATATTACTGAGAGAATAAAGTGATTCAACATTATAGTGTCTGTCGTTATCAACAAGGTAAAATTTAATGTCAATATTATAAAAGATTAGGTTAGAAGAAAACAACATTACTATTTTAAGAACTTCAAATCAATTTTAAGACATTCGGTAACAACTATTAAAGTTAACCGATTAAGAAAACCTTAAGTTCACTAAATCTTAAATATGACTTCTATAAAACATTGTTACGAGTACCTAGACTCGTCCAAAATTACTGCCTTAACCTTTATTTTAATTACAGAATATCTTATTACCCAAACCCCTAAAATAATAAAGGCAGCCAAAAATAAGTTACCCTCAGCCCTATATTCGGAAATTGCGTACAATTTCCACAGGAAGCTGTATCTAGTTTGAGATGACGTCACATCCTGTTTGTGAGCTTAAGCTTTGACAATTAGGGACCATGGTGTAGGGACCAGATTATAGGTTATATATTAGATTATAGGGCATATTGCAGACATCAAAGAGTTGAAGGCTGTGGTAACTGGTGCATTTACCTTAGTTACTCAACTTCAGGACTATAAATACTAATTATAATTGTTAAATAGGTAAAAGCTTAGGGATTATGGCCTTTTTTTAAGTAACTTAAGTTAATTTATTTCTAACTTCATCTTAGCGTATAGTTTCTAACCCTATGTACTTGCCGTTTATTTTTAAGTAGGAAAGAGTAAAAACTACTTGTTAGTATAACTTCAAAACTGCGATATAAACAGTTGTTGCTGTTTTGCAAATCCCGCCAATAAACTAGCTAGCATTTGATTTGCTAATTCAGATTTGATTTATTACAACCAAACACTTTATACCAACAATAACTCATTCTAGTTCATGTATTCTCATGTTGATAAAGCTCAAAATTCATTGCTGTATTTCAGTGTGATCAACACAAAATGCATGTAATATTTCAGATGCGGTTAGGCGAAATTGTACTTTATTATTTTAATTTTTATTAGCATTATTTGACAAAGACCGCAGGATTAAATAACGAATAATAATCTTTTTCAGTTGTGATTTAATATTCGATTAGGAACAGTCAATTAATATTCAATGACAAATTCAAGAGTTTACATATCAATATGGAAGAACAAATTTAATTTACATGCAATCATTTCAAAAAAAAAAAAATTAAAATAACGTTGCCATACTCGTCTGTACATTTTATAATAGTTTTCAATAACACATAAAACCTAAGTTTTTTGTAAAGGTTCCTAAGTAAAAATCATTTAAAAAGTTTCGTATTATTTGGTCAAAATTAAAAGTTCTCATTTCATGTTCTTTCAAACTTTTCTTAGGATTAGGTCAAGTCAGCAAAAAAAAAGAAATTTAGTTCATGCTTTTTCTTCACCTAAATCTCGCTTTGAAAAACTGTGACCTGATTGGATAAGTTCGAGTATAAAATAAGAATATAGAAATAATATAAACCGATTATTATGTCTATTACTACCAAAATTGTATGAAACCATTGATAAAGGTAGGTGGTATGAAGTAAATCCGTTTAATTTGCAACCACAGATTCCAGTCAATGCCTTTATGAAATGGATGCAATGAAAGCAATATCAATCAATACATAGTCAGGTTTATTAAGCGAGATAATTGGATTGCGTTTATTCCTCTATAAAATATAGAGAATAATAATTGATGGGAGATTATTTTAAATAGGTAGACATATTGGAATAAATCACCAGCCTGTCTTTATATATAAAGTTTAGTGCCTGCTAAGAGAAATCTAAAATAAATGGTTTTTTGCTCGTAAAAAGGAAATAAAAAACAGCTTAGTAAGAAGTTACCTATACGTTTTTTGTGTTGGTTCCATTCGTGTCACAAAACGAAACACATTACCTTTTTAATACATGGTAAATTGTTATTATTTGTGAAGTATACCTAGTTGACAAACTAACGGGTACATTGTTGCAAAAATGTTTAATTACTCGTTTATAACAAAATCAATCACCAAAAGGTAGGTATAGGGTAATTGCCAATCATATTGACAACTGTCATTTTTGACGAGTACAAACTTCTCAATTACGATTTATCGTAGGTACTTTCTCTTCTCAAAATGACTAACGGCCGATACCAAAATGACGACGCCTTGTTATTTGTGTAACTATGGTAACTATTATCCATGTTTTCCGTGTCATTAAACTATGGTAGATAGCTGTTGATATGGAAATGACAGAAACACGTCACAAAAAGCAAAACTAGTAGTTTCCAATTACCACGGTTTAAACTATACCTAGTAGAATATTGGTTTCGGCCGTAAGATGTTGCAACCTATGGTATCTCTTACCAATAAGTCCTGCCTACGTCACTGTAGCCCTTTTGGGAGGTTTTCTCACGCTACAGGCGCCTACTCCTGCCGACTGCATTGCGCAATCATTGCATTGCTATTGTACGCATTATATAAGTACTGTGTACAGAAGCATTGTATTTCTTGAACTTAAGTATTTCATTCTGAATGCTACTACAGGGTCATGTGTAGAATTTAGTAGGACGACCGAATTTTAAAAATTTTGGTCAGAATACACTTGGATAAAGTAGGTAGGTATCCGCTATATCAGAGTTCCTAATGTGCGTTCAACGTTTTTCTAACTTCGCAAAATGTTACCCAATTTTTTGCTGATACTACCTAATTAAATGAAGAACCAAACTGATCCAAGGGAACACGCCCCTAGAGCAATTGAAATTTTCATTTACTATCTATATTCCTTTTTACCATTATATATGTTAATGATTAAGCATATACCTAATACAACTTACCTCAAAAATACCGCTTTACTTCTGTGACGTCCTTCTTCAGCTATAGGCTTACCCTTTTGCTACATGCTTGCAGTGGGATGCTTGATAGAACCTCATTACTTGGTCTGCTGTTGGCACGACCACAAAACGTTGCCAACAAACTACTTGCCAATTAGATGATTGTATTGTTAAGACGTGTTGTAGGTATTGAGTTTACATAAATGGAGATAAAATAAAGTATCGCTTAAGATCTTAGTTCGTTACCAATCGACCTAAGAACGATTTGTAAAATTTTAAAACCAATGAGAAACCCCCAATCTGCCCAGTTCTTTAAGTTAGTCGTGCTTTTTAAACGTAATCTGTATATTCTCATTTTTTTCAAATAAGCACTCACTCTCTGTGTCGCTACTTTTTATCTTCAAGCAACTTGTTTTAAGTATGTAAACTGCATTTTGTGATAACGAACAAGGTCAGCGATTGTGTTGCGTAATTTCAACTTCTCTACCACCAGCCGAAATAGCTCAGTTGGGAGAGCGTTAGACTGAAGATCTAAAGGTCCCCGGTTCAATCCCGGGTTTCGGCAGATCATTTTTACTTTTTATTTTAAATCTTTTTATATTTATATTGTTTAATACATAATAACATTCGATATACCACGTTTTACGTTTCCATTTGCGATCACGTATCAGCCATTGCGATACAAAGCGAGCAAGAATAAAAATAAAGGAGTGCAATCTTGGGGGTAGTTTCGTATCAGTCGAGAGCAAACCGTATATTGGCAGACTTACAATAATATTTATTCTGGATACCGGGTTTCAGCTATTCAGCTATTGAATCCAGTTGCCAAGTATTGGGTCTTCAGCGTTTTATAGATAACGGCTTGGCTACCAACTTTATTAGAAGTATTAATCAGAAACTTGTTTAATTTATGAACTTAAAAGGACCATGGGCAATTTAATATGGCGCTTGGCCTTATGTAAGTGTATGATAATGCGTACATAAATTTAAAAAAGTCCTAAGAAGTAAAGAAATTATTAAGCATTGTTAAAACCAATCATTAATTTAAAAAATATTGTGGATAGTGTGATTTCGAACTTTCTTCTTCTTTAGACACTAGACTGAACTTTATATTCTATGTAAAAAACCATACTGTCAATATTAATTTCAACGTAACCGTACATCTTTTTCATTTGAAATCCTTTTTCTTTTTAAAGATATAAATACTTGTATTAATTATTAAATAACTGATATGATATAAATAACCTTAAGCTCAAACGAAACCAATGCTGTGTACAGTTTTTATTGGAATTCAGATTTGTGAGATTGTGTATCTTTATATTGTTACTTCAACTAATGTATTGATCTGTTTTCTGTCTCTGAACCTTTAAAAATAAATAAATAAAATAAATACCTACTGGAAAAAGGAACGCGTGTCTCCCAGCATTGCGCGACTGGGAAACGAAACCAGGACCTTTAGCCTTTATCTATAACATTAAAATTAATAAATAAGCATTCTAAATGCACAAATTAAAAGTAGAATCCCAATCCTTTATTCTTTTAATTTATAGTAAGCTAACTACTTAAATGCTTCTTAAATACTAAACTGAAATGCTCCGTCTCTCGTGCTGCCATCTAGTTGTTACCATTGAAAACTAAATTTTCAATAGATCTCTTTATTTTATTTATTGTTATTTATTGTTCCAGGTACGAATGCGTACGACACAGTGCGCCCTCTAGCGTACCAAGATGCGAGGATCTTCATGCTGTGTTTCAACATTGCTGAACCGGACTCCTTGCAAAATGCCGTTGCTAAGGTACCTACCTACATATTTATTACCACTTAGGTTAGAAAGAACTTAAAAATGCTAAAGGTGAAATATATTTCTCTCTGTCAAGGTTATGTGACTGTGTATAGGACAGAAAGAGACGAAAAGCATATCAACTAATGTAGGTACCTAGGTTTGAATTTATTATTTGTATAGAAAACGCCACGACATTATTCTTTACCTGTTTAATTTCCCATTCCATTTATGATAACCAAGTGATGAAAATTCAATATGGGAAATTATTTGTTGATTTTGTTTTATACAAGCTTAATATACACTTTTAAATTTACATACTTACCTATTATATATATCATGAGCAAATTGAACCATAATAATACTTATAACAACGTTTAAAATAATAAGTAGATAGCGGTTTCCAATAATCAAGTTTGTCCCTAATCATCTAATTAAATGTGCTTTTCATATTGAAAACGAGCCAAAATCACCCAATTTACCACACAACAGCCTGACATTAGTTAAATTACTTATAGTAAATTCATGCATGAGGCTTGCTTTGAAACTAATTTCTCCATTAAACATAACTAACCAATTTATCGCTTCGCTTTTAATAGAAAAAATAAAATGGTATTTGAAAAATATTAACTTCTTCACATACTTTTTTAATTGATTGATAAAAGGCGAGTAGATTTATTATTTCATTATAATATTATATAGATTTGAACAAGATATTCCCTTAAAATCTTTGTTTTTTTTTTGAACTTGCATTAAGTTGTAGATATAAATACAAATAAGTAATAAGAAAGCAACATTTCTGTCCATACAAAATTGTGTCAACTCTTTTACTTCCTTTAAACTGAAGCAATTCTAGCTTTTTTAATTTTCATGATAAATTCTCTACATTTTGTTTTTTTTGTTAGAGTTACGAATCATTTTCATTATCATTAAATAGTTTAAATCCAAGTCGCTAATTCTGTTTGTTTGTATGTTTGGCCGCTAACTCCTCTTAAACCAATTGAGGGATTTTAATACGGTTTTCACGATCCTTTAGGTATTTTTTTCATTTAAATTTGTAAATATTTGTCAACTCTTGTACTTCCTTTAAACCGAATCAATGCTACCTTTTTAATTATCATGGTAAATGCTCCACATTTAGTTATTTTTTGTTAGATTTACGAGTAAATTATAAACCGCCTCTCTATTACAGTGGTACAAGGAAGTGCGGACTCACGGCGCGCCGGCGGCTCCCATACTACTATGCGGCTGCAAGGCTGACCTGCGACACGACAAGGAGACTCTCACAGTATTGTCCAAGTTGAAGACGCACCCTGTCACTAGCGAAGAGGTAGGTTCAAGACTTAAATTCAACTGTAGGTAGATACCGAAATGTCTGCACTATACCTATATACGTACCTACTTAACAACCAAAAAAGTAGAGTCGAGAGTGGTAGAGTCTAGCTGTAGGCTCTGTCTGCAGCGATTAGTGGGCTGACTCGACCGGTGAAATACCACCGTCGCACAGAAAACCGACGTGAAGTAGGGACGATGTTCCTGCGTTTCGTTCGGTGAGTGCGGTATCCGGTGCCCAATTTTTTTAAAGGTCAGCAACACACCCCAACACCCACAGTGTTGCGGGTAGTCATAGGCGGCGGTAATCTCTTACCACCAGGTGACCCGCATGCTCGTTTGCTACCTATATTATAAAAAAAAACTGTAGGTAGAGACCGAAATGACTGCCCTATACCTACGTACTTAACAACCAAAAAAGGAGTGAAATCCGTTCCAGCATCCAGCCTACATTAATAATTAATACAATCAAATGTGATCCACGTGTAAAATAACTCAATTATAGGGCGTCGAAAAATTGCTAAAGGTATTTCTTTAATATTACTTTCAGCCTTATTTGTTCATTTGTACTTATATTTTACCTTTTGACCTTTTCTTACTTATTGCAAGATTCATAACACAATTTGTTTAAGACATTAACAAAAATAGTAGCTACGAGTATCCCACTAATATTATAAACGTGAAAGTTTGTGAGTATGTATGGATGTTGGTTACTCTTTCACGTAAAAACTACTGGACGGATTTGGATGAAACTTTACAGTAATATAGGTTATACATCAGAATAACACATAGGGTACTTTTTACCGCGGGAAAACTTCTCATTCCCACGGTAAACCTACTTCCTCGTGAACGGAGTCGCAGGCGGCCACTAGTATCAAATAAACAAATGCAGACTTCTAGTATTTGCGAAAGAACCTAAACAAATAATAGACAAAGCTGAGTAAAGTTCAGCACGCGTAATTGATATTGAGAGGCTGTAGTCAACTAATTGACTAATAAATTAGTCTTCACAAATAAAATACGAGACGAGCTTCAGTTTAAGAGCATTAAAATAAAACTATCTATTAATTGAAAGCGGTTTGACGGCCGTTTTAATAGAAAATTTAATTGAGTACTAACTAATAATCACGACTGTAAATTATTTTGATGGTCCTATAATAAATACGTGATAACTTATGTGTTTCAGTGTTTCTATAAGGTTCACCTATTTTTGGTTTGTAAATGAATACGAGAAATAATCTTTTCTTTCCTAGTTTAACATAAATCTTTATCTGAAGCAAACATAATTGAAGCATGTTAAATATTAAATACTTCTAATTTGTATAGGTATACAAATTAACTGCATTTGTATGGAATTAAACAAAAAAATATTGCTTGAAGTAATAATATTGCTTGAAGTCTGCATTATACCTATTCGGAAATAAATAAACGAACTCAATGGCAGAGTAATGTCAAAACTATTGAAGTGGCTCGCAAAATATTCGTCCGTTAATCAAGAGTAACATTGAACAATTTTAATTCCGACTACATTACAATTTTAAATTATCTGAATACTTTGTTGCTATGGTTCATTTATTTGCCGCATTCCAATCAATCAAAACAGATGAGAATATTTTATAAATATTACATTCCAATGATCAAGTAGGTATTCGACTGAAAGCACACACAAGTAAGACCGATGATGATGCTGATGATATAAGTGTAGACGAAGATATCATGACCTTGTTTAATATTACACTCCACTCTTTTAAGAGTGGTAGAGTCTAGCTGTAGGTTCTGCCTGCAGCGATAACTGGGCTGACTAGACCGGTGAAATACCAGAAAACAGACGTGAAGTAGGGACGATGTTCCTGCGTTTCGTTCGGTGAGTGCGATATCCGGTGCCCAATTTTATTACACGCCAGCAACGCACCCTCAAAGCATATGTAATTGTGGGTGTATATGGGCGGCGGTGATCACTTACCATCACGGGACCCGCTTGCTCGTTTGCTAGGTTATCTTATAAAGAAAAAACCTAATAAAAACCAGTATAAAGCACATGAAACTATTGCTGCAGGCGCTGTCAGTGGCGAGACAGCTGGGAGCCACGACGTACGTGGAGACGTCGTCGCGCGCGTCCAGCAAGGGCGTGCGGGACGCCTTCGAGGTGGCCGCGCTCGCTGCGCTGGGGAAACTCAACAAACAGATGAAGCAGCAGGTAATACTGATGTCTGATGATGATGTGCATTTGCTGTCCATATTTACTAGGAGTATCAGAGATTTGAAAGCCTCTATATTATGTTTTTAAAGTAAAGTATTCACACTAGTGTTAGGATTGTTATTTTAGCTCAAGATGCGTAGTAGGCGCCTGACATGACTACTTGTGATCCTAATTGTAACTAAATATGAAATGTATAAGAAGATTTTAGCGCACTGACAAACATTTATTTTCTTTCAGCAAAAACAAGTGGGAAGGAGCAAAAGCAAACGCGACTTGAAGGCTGAGCTCAAAGGACGAGCAAAGAGTTGCTGCGTTATGTGATCCGGAGCCGGCCACCCCTCGCGGTGGCCGCACGACTGCTAGGCGCCCACCGCCCAACAAAAAAAAACGCTTCGAAATGACCAAAAACTTTGGGCAAAAGAGTCTAAAGATATAAAGGGTAAACAGTAACGGTCACAGATAAGAGCCTTGCACGACTCCTTGCTATCTGACCAGAAACTTACTCTTTTAAAAAACTTATTTTAGAGTTGTATAATATTTGGAATGGGGAAGGTATTCGCATAAGAAAGTTATCCTATAGTATCAGTGAAATGAAGGTGCAATGAGAACCCCGAGGGTCGAGAGCGTAAGAAGCCTGTGATAATGTTAAAAATAAAGAAACCGAATAGACGACGTAGAAACGATTCAAATTGTACGAAATACGATGGACACTTTTCCAAAACGTAAATTTATTATCATTGATGTTGAAATTGTAATAATATGTCAAATATTTATAGCAGATATACTGAATATTGTAAAACATAATTTATACGTAAGTGTTTTCATGTAAAATACTTTATAATAATACTTGATGTTTTTGTATTTTGTAGTTTGTAGCCTTTGTAAGCCGTGAGTACAGTTAAGGGTATTGAATTATTGAGTATACGACCAACGTGGAATGGTCAGAAGGAACGAAGAGGATCACAAATACTTTGTGGCTGGAAGCCTTATTTGTGATATAAATAAAATTTAAAATGCACAACGATGGACAATACTAAATTATTGAGGTCCATTTGCTAGTTAGTTTCACGTCCGTGTCTGCTACGACTAGGTTAAGATTTGTTATAAAAATCGTTGCTTGCATAATGTCACTTATATTTTGTATTTGTTCTTTTCGAACATTATTGAATTGAAAACATATGTTTTAAAAATATATATTTAAATTAAGTATTCCTTAGTTATTCGGACTTCCAAAATTTAATATCTAATATTTTAAAATTAAACATACTATTCTTATTTACTTGGATTAAGATTATATGTAATATTATGTTATACAAGTAAGTTGATATGAAGCTTTAAATTCGATGTTAGCTTTAATTATTAGGAATAATTGTTTATTGTGTAACAAACTTCTATTAATGAAAATGTTAAATGTTCAATTTGTAAAGCCTTTCATTTTCAAAAATAAAAGATTAGGTGTTCTACATATCATGTTATTCCTTAATTTATATTTTTGACAATTTGTTATTACATAAAAACAATGCAGCAGAATTTCTAATAACTTTCAACATGTTCGTTTTGAACCTTAAGAAGAACTAACAAGTAATAACTTTTAATTTCACCAGATTTCTATTTAGTAGATGATTTTTGCATCATGTTAAAATGTAAAATAGGACGAAATGAATGTTGTTTCTAGATAAATTGGAAATATAGTGTTCAGTGTTTTTGATATATTGCGTTTTATTTTATACTTCAACACTGATTTTATCCCTGAACTTTTTTAACAATATTTTCTTGCTGAACTGAGTTTTAACTAGGGACAAGTAATGTATGTTGGGAATCTAAATTTATTTTCCAGCATAAAATCATAAACGTCGAATTGCCTTAAATACTTACTTATAATAGAGATATATTAAAACATTAAGAATATAGAAAATCTGATATAGTTCTTTATGTAAGATATTCATGGTTAATATATCTGAAATAACAAACCAATCAAATTAATACCGTTTTCATTGCGTCACGTTTCCCAAGTCTAACTCGGTCAGCTTAATTCCATAGAAGAGACTTACAAAGCACCTCATTTTTCTTTATTTCCTCAGTTCTTTTGTCCGCATCCCGCTGTACTCTGCATTAATTCAAACAAAAATAGTGAAAAATTCTACGAAGTGCTACCAGAATGTATGGCACTAAAATCGCTCGTCTAGGTGCGTTTTTGAAACGCTCCCAATTCTTGAACGTGACTAAAGACTACATGCACGGGATGTCAAAATCGCAAGATTTAATTTACCTTTCGGAGTGTTCGAAATTCAAATTAGATTCAGTTTACTTCCATATAGGTAGACACAATAGGTGTTGAGAACGTTTCAAAGCTCCATAAACCAATATTAAAGCATTGATTCATCAAAGTGTTCGCAGTTTTCATTTTCGTCATGACACAGCGGTGATTGTGGGCGTTATTTTCCAGCATTAAAACGTGCGTTCGGTAAACGCTAGTGAACTGCAGCCTTAACTCAACTTCTGTACAATTCCCCCTTCTTTAAGTACTTGTTTAATCGGTACTAGTTTTCTTTGGAAGCTTCGCTACTGTTAAGTTGCGTTGAGTTCTTTTTTCTTTGTTCTTCGGTCGTAGTTCGAATATTTTACTTAGTTAATTTTCAACACAATTGGATATGCACATTTTTTATTATCTTCAAACTCAAGCTCAAGTTTCTATCATCAAGGTTTTTTCTGTACCAAGAACAATGTTCGTGTTTCTGTGCCACCATAACCCCTAAGCGGATAAACTGATTTCAATTACCTACATGTTCAGTTTTCATTTAAAATTATTGGAAGATATTCTACCTATTTATATGACTAGAAGCCCATAAACCCTTTGCTCATAAATTGAATATTCTAACTAACAAACGCTCCTCGGCTAGTAAAATCTCTTTGACCGGTTATAAAGCTCGGCGGAGCTTTCAATATGGTTTTCGAATCAAATTTTGAATATACGGTAAAGACATAAACCTGTCTGGTATCTGGTATATATTTATGTAGATATTTATTAAATTGTAACAATGGTTCCCAGACCATCATAATTATTATAATAGGTAGATGAATATGAGCAGCAGAGTCTTAATCAGAAAATAAGATTCAAACTTTTCTTCGAAAGCAACTTAGATATTTACACATATTGCATATTTTTACGTAACTTTCATCAGTATTCTCCTAACATTTTAACTACAAACAAATTTCATTTGTTTTTCAGGACAAGTTATTCGAAATTATATTAAGAAATATACAAGCTTAACATTGCATTTGATTAATACTTACATCGGTACCAAGACAATTATTTTACAGAAAAACTCAAATTACAAAAAATTTACCAACTAACATTAATTGTCTTTGTTTAGAAAGATTAAGATTTAAAAGTTGCAAGACTTATCCTCTTTATAAGTAATAATTTACCTAAAGTATAGGTAAGCATCAAACATCCCTCTATCTTTTACAGCATTTGCGAGTATATTCGGTCACGTCCCATGTTAGGAAACGGTGGGTAATAACGACAACCAGCCAGGCTACAACGCGAATTGTGGCTGTAAGATGAAACAAGAGTCAAGGAAGGCCGATGTGAAGGAATAAGTAAGTAAGTAAAGGAAAGTAGACCGAATAGAACCAAATATGTAAGTAGTGAAGATTTCTATACTAATATTATAAAAAGGTAAAAAAAGTATGTACAATCTTTGAAACTAATTAAATAATTTTAACTTCTTTTTAATATTAAAACTACTATTTTACAATTTTATGACAAACTAAAGCCTTATAGCTTCACCCATATAAAAATGAAAGGCTCACTTTGATCTGCCGCAAGTGCTATGCTCGTCTTCATCCCCGTGCTACCAACTGCCGCAAGACCAAGTGTGGACATACTAACAACCTCCGCCCCAAGAAGAAGTTGAAGGATTAATATCTTCCACATAACAATATCTATATTCCAATTCCTTATGCACATTTTACAAATGTTAACAATGTAAACAATGTAAACAAAAAACAGAAATAATAAGTAACCTACCCCTAAAAGTAAGGCCATATCATGTTTTAATAAAATGTAAATCTTTAAGTATTTCATCAATATTCCAAGAATTTATTTTAATTATAGAGATTAATGTAAAAGCTGTTGATGCAGCTCAAAAGTTTATGACCTCTTATGACTTCTAAAAGTTTAAAACCCAACGCTGCCATTTTAAAAATCAAGTTTCATTTTATTGCACCTCTGTGCGGTATACTGTTTTATCGTTTTTCAATACGTTTTATGACAACAGATCAACGAATGTTGGATGGTGAGAATCACGATTAAAATAAATGTTATTCAGTAGGTTCCTATCATGTTTATAGCTTATAGTCCGATAAACCAAATTTTTGTGCAACGTATTAATCATTACCTCCTTACTTCACATTATACGAATTATACAGAAAATGCGAATTAAACTCGGTCTATGTGTCTTTTAAGATTTCATGCCTAAATTATTGAACCGATTTCGATGAAATTCAGTAGGTATAGAGATAGCTTGACAAGAAATTATAATAAGATTTATTTTTAATGCGAAAAAAAAATAGTAGGAAATTAGCAATTTTCGACGATAAACTAAAGAAGTTTTTGCGTTTTTTTTAATGCAGCGCCACCTAGATTCAACCAGTTGTAAAATCTGCATAGCAAAAACATGCGAGCGAAATGCCAGTTTCTAAAAAACACAACGTTAAAACAATATTCGCCACATGCGGCTTGTTTTTCGTGGCAGAAATAAAATTATCGGTGTTACAAAATTTTATAACCGCGGCCTAAAGTTTGCGCGGGAAAGGCGGCCATCTTGTTCAGGACGCGGTTATTTCACGGAAATGGCGTCATTTTCCCGCGTAATAGTTTCCTTCGACAAGTGTATTGGTGTAGCTTGTGTTTTAAAAGAATTGGGGCAACAGAGAATTACCTATTACAGAAAATATACAGGGTGTTTGGAGGTTGAGTAGCCAAATGAAAATGGTGGATAGGTGAGGTTATTAGCTATTTACTTCCACTTATTAAATTTCATTTTGGTTTAAGTTTTAGAATTTATTCGATTTTTAAGATTTTCTTAAGAAAATCCCCGATTTTGTCATTAAAAGTCCAATATAATTTTTATTTACTGTCGGAACCAAACGAAAATAGTTTTAATTTAAAGCCTAATACTGTTTTATTCAGATGAAATCATAAATTAACACAAATCATCTCATATAAAGTTACAGTGGGTTCATGAACTTCGCGGAACCAGTGGGAAAAAAATGTTTAGTCAACTTTGCTACGAAAAAATATTAAAAAATATGAGAGTTTGAAAATTTCATTTGCTTTTAAAAACTTCTACATTTAATACACTTTATAATGATATGCTACATGTAACATAAATAATTAGAAATCTCAACAGAAATAGTAAGTTAGTCCTCAAAGACGCCTGGTAAGGAAGGTACAAACCCGTTAAAAACTTCGGTCTCATTCTAACAAAGTGTGTGAGTGTGTATTTGCAGTGTGTATTTGTGAGCCTATTGGGTTATCTATTTAATCACTAGGCAACACTTATCTTGTTTGCGACCTCATGTATAAAAAAATGTTTTTATTTTCTGACTGAAGATTGTTGTTGGCCCATATGAAAACTTTATAGCTTTACCGAACTATGCGACCACTAAGGCCACCTAGTTGGATGCAGACCTCAGTTCAGGGCGTCTCGATCATTTCCACTACACTGTTTCCCTTAGGGGCCTCTCTCTGAGAAGACCCAGCAAGAAACTCAACGGAGGTCGGATCTGATAGTCGAGGAAACCGGATGTTGAATGCCGCACCTGCTGGTTGGAGCGGTGTATTTATAGGGAAGATTTAAAGCTGTTACCACTATCGTATCGCGGGCTGGAGGAAGCAGATTGTTTCTTACGGTAATCTTTTGACGTTTGACGTTCGTTTGACGATTGTGATTGGTCGCCTCTTGCGAGGGTCGCAAAGAGCGGATGGTTGGGGTGGTGAGGGGCGGAGTAAAAGAAACTCCTAGATTCAGTCTCCGTGAACCGGTTCTACATGACTTGCAGCTGGTGAAATGATATTTGCTTGCATGCGAAAAGACCAAGCTACCGTTGGCTATGACAAGACAGACGAAAGTCAGATAGATAATAGCTTATTTTCAAGTTACATCTTTCACCAGCAAATTAAAAAAAAACAAAAAAAACTTGTAAAATGAGATTTTCTTGCATGCGCAAAGGCCACGCTACCGTTGGTCATGACTTTTTTCAAGCAACATTTTACTCCGACTGTAGAAAAGTGTAGGTCACCGAGAATCTGCGCTGAGCGGAGTTAAACATGTGAAATAGTAGAATCCTCTTCTATTCGAGGCAGGAAAAGTGAAGAGGGCGTCGAATGAGATAACACAATAGGCATAGTTTTGTAAGAATGAGACAAAAGTTTTTAACTACATACGTAGTTTAACGGGTTTGTACCTTCCTTACCAGGCGTTTTTGAGGATTAACTTACTATTTCTGTTGAGATTTCTAAATATTTATGTTACATGTGGCATATCATTATAATGTGTATTAAATGTAGAAGTTTTTAAAAGATGATGAAATCTTGAAACTCTCATATTTTTTTATTTTTTTTCATAGCAAAGTTGACTGAACATTTTTTTCCCACTGGTTCCGCGAAGTTTATGAACCCACTGTAACTTTATTTGAGATGATTTGTATTAATTTATGATTTCATCTGAATAAAACAGTATTAGGCTTTAAATTAAAACTATTTTCGTTTAGTTCCGACAGTAAATAAAAATTATATTGGACTTTTAATGACAAAATCGGGGATTTTCTTAAGAAAATCTTAAAAATCGAATAAATTCTAAAACTTGAACCAAAATGCAATTTAATAAGTGGAAGTAAATAGCTAATAGCCTCACCTATTCACCATTTTCATTTGGCTACTCAACCTCCAAACACCCTGTATAACTGAGCGTGCTTGTGAGAAGGGCGCCAAGCTTTCGAGTGGGATTATTACTTTGTCTGCTTTACTTAAGCTTATAATTATAGGAAAATTATTATATTTGCCTTTAAAATTGTGTTTTGGGTTATTAATTGCGAAATAAATTATTTTTATGCGCCTAAAAGGCGCTAAGTGTAACGTAGTTGTTACTTGAATAAGTTTAAGTTTTTAATAAGTTTCATGCCTAATTTTTTGGTTTCTGCATACTGTCGACCATGTTTAATTACAAATACCTACATCACCAACCATCAAAGTAGCGCTTTCATTTAATTCAATAATACAAGAGGACCTACCTAGAAGAGTAAATCGGCGTGCGTGTCATTTCAATTAATACGGATTAGGTACCTACCTACTTATATTTTTGAGTAGGATGCTAATAGCTGAAAATCTGGGTACTTTTCCACCTTGTACTCGTCAAGCCTAGGAGACAGGCTGCTTGAAAAATACTGACAGTAGCGTGGCCACTACCCTACCTACAGAAACCACGTCAGAGGCCCTAACAAGGCGGTTCCCAAAAATTCTGACACTAGATGAATATGTGCTCTAAAGTGCATATTCATCACACGAAAGAAGAAGAAGGCTCAAAAGCTATGGAAGGTATAGTCCGGTAGTTGAAAGAATCCAACTGGCCAATATATATTCTTCCCATTTCTGAGTTAGAACAGAATATAATGCTTACAAACTGCCGAAAAAAGTTTTCCCAATTCGGAAACTACGGCCTTTTTAAATTTCACATTTAGAACGCCAATAACATTCCAATCTGTTTTCTTAATATCACTGCAAAATAAGTTTAAAGAACAAAGAAACCTTTTCGCCGATAACCTTCTTCGTATTTCAAATTTTAAAAAGTTATAACCTTTATATTTTTAAATTGAGAAAGCACAATATCTTTGCAGAGATTCTACCTCGGATTGACCCGCTTCATTATTTTTCTCTGCCACATTTACTAATGAATGAGATTTGATCTCATTTCTTTACCCAGATAATGACTATTCTCTTACAAAAATGAATGAAATTAACGAGATGACTTCTGCTAGCAAATTAAGTTTTAAGCTATTTTAACGATAAAGAAATGTACTTAGTCAGTTTTAAAACAAAGATGCAGTAGATAATGTCGGTAGGTAAGTAGGTATAAATTAGAAATCTATGCACACAAAGGTAATATAACTTAATTACCATACTACTGATACAATTGGACGTCGTTAATTGAGAAGGATCCAATCCACAACTTAGTCAAAAATGAGTTGAGTATACAGAAGTACTCCTCTCAGTACGTTCTATCATGCCACGAAAACAGCCATATCAAAAGTTAAGTTTTTCTTATTTTTATCACTATATGTTACCAACCCACATCTTTGCAGCCCTACTTTTTTTTTCAATGATAAGGTTCCACAGCACTTGATTTTGACTTATTTTACAATTTAGGGAAAAATCAAATATTGAAAACGTTTCAAGCTACATGGTATAATACGATCTCTATCTAAGTGTTTCATCGAAAACAATCCATGCTACTTGGATCCTTATCGGTGATTTATTTATTTGTTTTAAATGATGTTTATTTAAATATCGCAGACGATCCATGCTACTTAGATCGTTGTGAAGAAATAAGTTGTGCAATGTTAAAGGCAATATTAAATATCGAGACAGGAATAAAGCACTTTAATCGCTTTAGATCAATATTATAGTGTACTAGTGGACGCCCGCGACTCCGTTCGCGTGGAAGTCGAATTCCCGTGGGAATGAGAAGTTTTCCCGCGGTAAAAAGTACCCTATGTCCTTTCCCAAGATCAGTTCTTTCTTCACACCAAATTTCATCAAAATCGGTTCAGTGGTTTAGGCTTGAAAGCGTAACAGACAGACAGACAGACAGACAGAGTTACTTTCGCATTTATAATATTAGTAGGGATTAATTACACATACAATTAGTATCAAATTAATTTCTATAGATTTATTGTATACAATTTGCATAAATTATTTATTTGTTATTCTCAGTCAGAGGAGGACGTCAAAAAGGCAGTTTTGTCTATAAGCTCCACTGCCGCAGGTCATGATTGCCTATACTCAAAAATGTTCCTTCTACATCTTCTTCCCGTCCTTACTCACATACCTACTTAATTTTTCTCTATCCTCTTCTACATTTCCTTCCTCCTGGAAAAACGCTGACGTTATTCCTTTGCCCAAATTACCTAATCCAACTACGCCAGCTGATTTCCGACCAATTTCCATTCTTCCGTTTCTTTCCAAAGGTACATCATCATTTATTTCTTCCCACCATCTTCCCTCTCCTTTACAATCCGGCATCCGTCCTGGTCACAGCACCGTGTCAGCACTCATTAACATGACTGATGACATTCGCTTGGCCATGGAAAATAAATCCCTCACAATACTCGTTTTGCTTGACTTCAGTAATGCCTTCAACTCTGTCGATTTTGACGTCCTTCTTGGCATCCTTAAATCCTTGAATATTTCATCTCCTGCTTTATCCTGGTTCGATTCCTACCTTCGTGGCCGCTCGCAGCGTGTTCGCCTTAATGAGTCTTACTCGGAATGGTCTGACCTTACTGCGGGTGTGCCTCAGGGTGGTGTCCTCTCTCCCTTACTGTTTTCCATTTTCATAAACTCTGTGTCCCATGTCATTTCTTCCAAATTCCACCTTAATGCGGACGATCTGCAAATATACCGTCATTGCCTTGTTTTCGATATTTATGCCACCATAACATCTATTATTGAAGATTTGGAACGCATTCGTACCTCTCTGTCTGTCTGGCCAGAGCCAATCCTTTGGTCTGGTTCTTAACACTAAAAAAACGCAAGACTTCGTTATTGGAAGCAGGTCCATGCGCAGTCGTATCGATCCATCTTCTTTACCTTCCGTCACTCTTAATGGTACACCGATCGTCTTCGCTGAATCTGCTCAGAACCTGGGTGTTACATTAGATTCACGTAAAATTTGCTTTCCATACCACTTCTTCAATAACAGGTCTGCTGGAAGAGATTTCGTTTTTGGAATAAGCGGAACCTCTGTATTTACTTCTTTTTTGTAATCAGTTTGTCCTTTTATGTGTTTAATTTTGTGTAGATACATAAATTTGTAAATAAAATTAATAAATAAAAAATAAAAAAGAACAATAATTGCTACATAAACATTATCAAAAACCATCTTAACTTAAAATCTATTAAAAATCCTGAACTAATCATTAAAGAAGAAGATTTAGATACATTGTGGCCTGATGGGAAGGAAATTCCTTAAGCAAAATTGGATGACTTGAAATCGTCATTTGATTTAATTCCAAATGATTGCTTATCTTTTTATAAAACATTAAAATCAATAAAATGATGTCGATGGTTATGGCGAATTAGATTTTCCATTAGACGTTGATGGTTGAACGTTTTAAAAGATTTAAGATTATTTTAATGTTAAGCTCAGGATTTTTAATAGATTTTAAGTAAAGGTGGTTTTTGATAATGTTTATGTGGCAATTATTGTTCTTTTTAGCCAATTTACCGTAAATTAATGTGATTGAGAATAACAAACCTAAATTTGTTACTTTGAAACATTTTATATGTGAATTTAATTTTTTTATGTATTTACTTATTAGCAAATGAGGAGTTATGCAAAAATTGTGTTTAATCTTAGTTTAATAAGTTTTTAGTTATTAAATAATATATGTTTTTTCGCTATTTCCCGGTTTAGATCTTTTTTGATGAATACATCAAACACCTTGGCGCATTGAAATGGTGTTTAATCGAAAAGGATTCATCCACATATTTTGTAAATATCTAAACAAATATTATACATGACAAAATAAGAAGTACATAAACTAAAATATAATACAAATAGCCAATTATAATGATTAAAGTTTATGCGCTAAAGTTAAAAATAAAAGAAGAATTACGTTTTGAACTTAAAAGTTGTATATCTCAAAACTAGGTTGTTGTGGATTGGATCCTTCTCAATTAGCGACGTCCAATTATTAAAGGCACCTGTCGAATCAAGATGTAATTACCTACCACATAATATTAACAATATTCGCACTATGGTAACGGTATTTATAGATACCTATTAGTGTTAACAACAACGTCGGAAGCATCAATATTAATAACAATTTGCTTATCAAAGGTAAGTTTTAGAAACTAGTTTCGTTGATGGTAATAATATGTTAAGCTACATCGATAATTAGTTAATCAATCGGTTATAATGTACAAATAATTTAGTAAGTAAAAAACTAGCTAGGTAAATTAAAGAATCTATTTTAACGCTGCGGTCCCACGATGCATGGAAAGTTATAGTTAAAGTTATAGAGTGCAGTTAAAATGACATCTTTTTGTCAGATTGGTTAGTTTTTTTTATTGTTTTAACGCATCAAAGAGAACTTAACAAAACCACAAATATTTTAAATCTTGTCAAACAAACGCTACATGTTAATTGAATATGTTTATTTCCTGGTTCATAACGAATATATAATATAATAGTCATGGATCAAGGATAATGGAAACCGGAAAAGTACAACCAAAGACAATTACCACAATAAGGTAAAAAGACAGTCGTCTCTTAGGTCACCCATAAATTATTAGTAGGTATCATATCTATAAGTAAGTTCTCGCTCTAAATTAATTATTTTAATGCGTTGTTCCCGAGTTTAATGTATTTGCTAATAGTAAGTAGTAATAATAGTAACTAAGAAGAGAGGATTTTGGAATTGTCGAAAGCTCAACTTAACAAAAAACTTGTTTTAATTTATTTGGCTTGAATGCTATAACGATTGCAACTCCGCCAATTTAATAATGTACCGTTGCGTCACAGAGTGCAACAATTGTAGTTCTTATACTCAATAAGCTTATTTCAAAAAGGAATTCCTCGCAATCTATTTATAGTTTATTTACCATTATTTTTATTGTTCGTATCTTAAGCGATGTTTCAAAGCGCGTATTGCGTTACAGCGTAACTTCGGAACGTATCCCTATTGGATAAAAGATGGCTGTCGACCAATCAGAATCTATTACGTCATACTGTCGTAATTTGAAACACGGCCTTAGTTCTAAAGCTACACAGTGGTTACCAGCGTAACACAAGATGCAAAACGAGTTTTTTAATAAAGTTTTTATTTTAAAAATACTGGTTTGTCGTATGATAATAACTGGGCAGTTTGTTGACGGCAGCGCAGAACGCACCTTGTGCCGACTTCACTTTGAAATGATTATTAAATAGTTTATTTGTGGAAGCAAAATATGTGTGTGCCATAGTCTGTGATATACCTACTATCGAGTTTGTTGCTACGTTAACCTATTCCTTGTTAACTAAAGAATATAGTATATTTAACAACATAAATTAATTTTGTAAGTATCTACCTATATTATTGTTATGCCTATATTATTATTTTTTATTTTTTTTAATACTTATTTCAGACACCGGTACAAAGCGGATATTTGGATAAAAAAATGATAATTAACCTTCAGCTTGTTGTGCCTGCCGTGGCCGTGTCGGTTCTGACACTATGGATAACCAGTTCAACAGGTAAATATCATATTTTATATAACAACAGTTCCTAATATGCATGCCAATCTCTACATAAATAATGCGAAATCCCTTTACATACAGCATGTAAAAAAGTAACAAATGCGACATCTGTGGCGCAGTATGTGTATACTGGACTTTAAAGCGGTAGGTACCGGGTTCGATTCCAGATTGGTCGAATTTTGTAAAAAGTCATTTATTTATTGGCTTCATTCCTGGATAGATTGTGTGGTGTCTATGATAGAAATGGCCTATGATACAAAAGGGTGCGCTTAATTTAGCTGCACAGTTAGTGTGGTAGTCTGAATATTTATTATTACACTAGAAATATTTTAAAACAAAAGTTGATTAGTACATGATTGATAGTATGTATGTTTATACTATATCATTCTATTTATAATTCATGTATCAATTTTAAAATAAAAGGTCAATCGTATCTATCTTCATCGGGTCATATCATTTATCAATATTTAAGGCATTAGAAATTTTACTTGAAATATGATTTTTATATAAGTACCATTTTTTTTTAAATATCAACGTTATTTGGCATACACGATTGCCCATGTAAATCTAATTCACCTTTATGTAAAATATCCTCTTTCTTACATTAAAATGCAAGAATGTCTGCATTTCGGTTCTTCCCCTGATTTCGACCACTTTCGTTTCAATATTTTTATACTTGTTTTCTTTTTTAGTGTACCTACTGGAACCTATATTTATTTTATCGCTGTAGATCGACATAATGAATTAACGTACATAGGTTTACATTTTGTTATAAATTATAAATACGCGTTTAATAAATATTTATAATTGTATAAATGTTTAGAAACCGTATCCAACAAAATAAACCGATAGTTATATAAAAAAATTACAATGAATTTTTCGAATAAATTAATTCAAAGTTTTTATAACTTGTTTTCAAGATTTGATATGAATAATTGAGGAAAATGAGATAATTTAATGATGTAGGAATGTATATTCAATATTCTGCAATGTTTACGAGTATTAGATAAAAATACTAGGTATATTCGTATGCTTCTCTTATAAAAACAGCTTAAAGTATTAGAAATGCTATAGAAGGTTTGATAGATTAGAAATAAAATAATTATCTTTGTTAAACAATAGCGTAAAACATTATAATAAAGTCTTCCACAATAAAACATGTAAAACAGAGGGTCTATAGATATCTCTCTTAGGTACATTTATTTACTAATAATACACAGAGATAAAGTTTGGATGTAAAGGGTGCTTTAACTTGAATTTCCTATATCTTGAACTTCTTATACCTTCCGAAGGGATTTTAAAAATAAGGAAACCGCGGGCAGAAGGCAATATATTAAAATCATAAATGTCGCCGGTTAAAAGCCGGTATTTTTACTGCCGGTAAGGTCTTTACTTGTAATAAAACTATAAACTTTGTGGGCCCAGCTATATTTATCCCTCCCCATCTGCTCTCGCCCATGGGAACTAAGATATTATTTAAATGTCTGCATTTGCCAAAAGTTATCTATACCTGAAGACCCAATTTAGTCCGATTGTTTTACGTAGCATCCGGCACAGGTTGGCAAAAGGCTGTAGCCCAAAAAAATCACTATCGATCTTAACCAATCATAATTATTACTTAAGTTCTTACATAGGTTTACTCTTAAAACCGTGATATGTTCAAATTTTCTCCTCCTATGCTACCGTTACCAACTGCAGCATTCGGTTTATTCTTCTATGGTCCATTCATTATGACGACCTCTGTGGTGCAGCGGTATATAATTATACCGGACTGCTAAGCGGATGGTTCCGGGTTCGATCCCCGGGTCGGGCCAATTTCGTAAAATGGTTTTTCGATATTGGCACGTATCTGGGTGTAACTAGGTTCTCCCCTAGTCCATTGTGTGGTACCTATAACACAAGTGCTTAATGCAACTTACTTTAGGGCCACATAATTGGTGTGTTAGTCTGGAGATTTATTATTATTATTATTATATCAGTTCAGTCTCTATCGCGGTTGCAAACGGTCGTCTGTGTGTCCGCTCTTGAGTTTTTTTACCTATCACACCTATCAAGTGTTTTTGTGAGAATCTCGGACCCTCCTGCTCTAACTTGTGAAGTGTTTCGTAAGAGGTGGCGGCCATCTTTAATATTGTAGAGCGCTGTCCCTCTTATTAAGCTTTTTTTGCTTATCGCCAAACTTCGGATCTTAAAAAGTGCCTCCTGTCCCCGGCTGGGTTTGAGCCCGTAAGCGTTGTATCGCTGTTGTCGGGTGTTTGCATACGACCACGGTGAACCTGCCGCAGTTTGGTGAAATAAGGCATTAAGTTGCTCGTTTTGCTTTATTGCTTATCCGCTTCAAGTATGCAGTCGTGCTCGAGGTGTTAAATGCAGCGCTTGTAGTAATTTCTACGACTTCGGCTGTGCTGGTATAACCGAGGTTGGTTATCGAAAGTTAGGAGACCGAAAATCAACTTGGCGATGTCTGTCCTGCAAAAACTTGAGATCGGTTAGGTAGTCCAACGTGCTCTAGACCCAGTGATAATAGACCCCTACAACCAGCCGACCTTGAACCGATTATGCTTGAACTAAAAAGGCTTTCTCTTCAGATGGAAGCGCTACCAAAACTGGTCAATGACGTCAAACTTGTCCGTGAAGATATGGCGGACCTAAAAACTTCGGTAGAGTTTTCACAGTCAGCAATCCAAGCCTTAGGAGAAAGACTTAGTATTGTTGAGGATAAAGTGTTGGCTGTTGAGAGGGTGAAATTTGATGCCTCAATTCTTCAACAACGGATCGAGGGATTGGAGCTGCTGGTAAAGGAAAATGAACAGAGGTCTCGCTTTAACAATATTGAGGTGAAGGGAGTGCCTGTATCAAATAATGAAAACTTATTTGACATAATTGCTAAAATCGGTAAAGCCATCGGATGCGAAACACCCAATGATCAAATCAACTATATAGCAAGGGTCCCAATGAGAAACGATAAAAATAACAAATCCATAGTCGCCGCATTCAACAATAGGCATTTGAAAGAAAACTTTGTTACTTCGGCGAGGTTGAAAAAATCTCTGTCCCCACCAGATATTGGACTTCGTGGCTCCACTAAGATTTTCGTCAACGACCACCTGACGATTGATAATAAAATGCTCCTAAATAAGACAAAATCATTTGCAAAAGAAAATGGGTTTGATTTCGTTTGGGTCAAAGGCTGTAAAATATTTATTAGGAAAAATCCTAATTCAGCATTGCATTTAATTAAGTCAGAAAGAGACCTTAAAAAATTGTATCAGAATTGACTCTATGAAAGTCTTTTACTATTTTCTTACTTATATTCTCATATTATATCTTGTTATTCATATGTATTTGGTATCTCAGGTCAGTATGCTTGTGTTTTTTTCAATGTTTTCATGTTAAATGTGTCATTGTGTCGAGTCTTTGAATTTAGCAAGTTAGTGCTCGCAAATTGGTATTTAAAATTTTGTATACATAATGCTTCAATCTACATGGAATTCGTCTATTTGGTGCAATGCAGAAATCATTATTCCTCCCAATTATTGTGCTTAACATTATTCTCTCTATATAAATTTCACTATTTTAATGCTATGCTTTTTATAATCAATGGCTCCAATTAGTATTTACTACCAGAATGTGAGGGGACTGCGGACTAAAACAAACATAATTAAAAGAAATATAATTCAAAATTCTTATGACGTTATTTGTTTGACTGAAACATGGCTCATAGATGGTATTAACGATTCAGAAATAATTGATAATCGATACATAGTTTGGCGTCGAGATAGAAATTATGATACGACCGGCCAGATGTATGGTGGTGGTGTTATGATAGCTGTTAAGCGCGAGCTTTCCGCTGAGGGACGCCCTAAGTGGTCTTCCTCAGCAGAGGATATATGGGTCACCTTAAAACTGCATCGCAAACACCCTCACGTGTCATACCAATTGAACATCTGCGTTGTTTATATAATTAACCAAAGAAACGGTAACTCTCAAAATACGCAACTCGTTAATTTCTCGGAATCTTTGGTTAATGTAGTATTTCAAAGTCCCGCAGATAAAACCATTGTTTTAGGGGATTTTAATTTAGATAATATAGTTTGGTCTAAATCTGACAATAGAATGTGTTACTTGCCTGATAACATCGAAGGTAGCTACCAAACATTGCTATTTGACAATTTTAATTTATGCAATCTGAATCAATACAATTACTTGACTAACATTAATAACAAAATTCTCGACCTAATTTTATGCAATGACGACTTAGATGTTACCGAATGCTCCGATCCTTTAGTGCCACTGGACTGTCATCATAAAGCTGTTTGTATAACCGCCGACTTTGTTGAATTACACACTCTTAAAACTAGTCCCAAACCACTATACTTGTACAATAAGGCCGATTATGGAGCCATAACTACTGAACTTGTGTCAATTGATTGGCACACTAAACTAACCAGCATGTGCCTAAATGACGGACTTAAGTTTCTTTCCGACACTCTATATAATTTACGTGACAAATTTGTCCCCCTTAAAAAACATAATAAGTCAAATAAATATCCTGCGTGGTACAGGCCATCTCTTATTAAAGTTCTTAAAGAAAAATCAAAATATCACGCCAAGTATAAGACATACAATAACTTATCAGACCTTTATTCTTTTACAATTCTCAGAGACTGTGCCAAAGTTATTGAAGCTACCATGTTCTCTAATAATATTTATGACATTGAAAAAAATATTGCGAAAGACCCTAAGAAGTTCTGGACGTATGTCAAAAGTGTGAAACAAGGTTCTGCATATCCATCTGTTATGACATTAGGCGATAGGTCTTCGGGGTCCGCGGTAGAGATTTGTGAAATGTTTAGTGAGTACTTTCATTCGACATTCTTACAATCTACTCCTGATCCAATAACTACTGACTTTACTAGCCCGGTCTCTCCTCCTTCCGTATCAGATATTGCTGATATAGAAATTAATGAAACGGAAGTATTAAGACTCTAGAGTAACATAGACTTAAACAAATCGGCGGGTCCAGATAACATTCCACCTATCTTAATTGTTAAATGCGCAAAACCCCTAGCTCTCCCTCTTACCCTATTGTTCAGGTGCTCTATAAGAACTGGCGTAATGCCTCTCATCTGGAAAACAGCCAACGTCACCCCAATACATAAAAAGGGCTCCAAGAATAATATTGAGAATTACCGTCCGATTTCAAAACTTAATTTATTTGCTAAAATATTCGAAAAGATTATGTAAATAAAGAAAAAACTGTAAAGTCAGCTCTATTCCTCACTAAAAAATTATTTCATAAACGAACAGCATGGGTTTCTTAAAGGTAGATCGACAGATACGAACCTGTTGGCATGTGCTGAATTCTTGTCTGACAACATGTCGAAGCCATCCCAGGTGGATGTTATCTACACTGATTACCGAAAATGTTTTGATTGCATAGAGCATCGCCTACTTTTACAAAAGTTACAAAATAAAGGTATTAGAGGTAATCTACTTAGGTGGTTCACGTCCTACATCGAAAATCGTTGTCAAACTGTCGTGCTTAATGGCTTCACATCACAAGCCAAATGTGTTCCTTCGGGTGTTCCTCAAGGATCGTTACTAGGCCCCCTTCTATTCCTAATTTCTATAAATGACATTAATAATTACTTTACATATTCTAAATTATTACTATTTGCAGATGACATGAAAATTCTATTCCCAATAAACGATTTAAGTGATTGCCTTCTTCTTCAAAAAGATCTTGACAGTTTCGATATTTTCTGTAAAACCAATAGAATCGACTTAAATATTTCTAAATGCTTTGTATGTCATTTACCCGAAAACAAAATCCTATTATCTACAATTACACAATTCGTAATTCATTTTTAAACAGGACAGAACTAGTTAATGACTTGGGTGTACTCTTTGACTCTAAGCTATTATTCGACAAACATGTTGAGAAAATTGTAAATAAAGCTTCGCAATCCCTTGGATTTGTCCTCCGACTTTCATCGCAGTTTAAATCTCTTAAAACAATCAAAATTTTGTACTGTTCGTATGTCCGCAGTCACCTCGATTATGCGTCAGCTATCTGGAATCCAATGTATGAAATTTATATAAACAGAATAGAAAATATCCAAAGACGTTTCCTTAGATTCTTGCAGTACAAATCACAAATTTACGATTACGATTACTTAGCACGTTGTAGAAGACATCATTTAGTTCCACTTTATTTACGTAGAAAAATTACAGATGCTTCTATTCTAATTAAAATTGCAAATAACAAACTCGACGTTCCTGAGCTTTTAATGAACATTGGCTTGCATACCCAAATTAAACTGTATAGGAATAAACTTTTACTTTACATTCCACCTTCCAAGACAAACTATAGACAAAACTATTTTCTAGTAAGATCATGTAACTTCTTAAATGAGTTTTATCGTCAAAACAATGAGCTTGACCTGTTCTGTACCAGCATACCCAAAGTCAGAAGTGTAATATCGAATGCGTTCTTCAATATGTCGGAAATGATGGCGCCACATTGGCAATCGGCCGGTATTTTGGGACAACTAGCGCCATCTTAAGCATTTTCAAGCTTACCTGAATTAATTTAATTTTTGTTTAATACCATTTGCTGTGTAATTTACCTAATTGAAAATTGTGATTTAATTATGATTTAATTCTTACTGAATCAGTTATTGTTGTAGGATTAATTTGATTGTTAAATCATTGTGACCGGAAAGGCAGGCCCTCTAGCGGAGAACCTGGGCAAGGCCTAGTGCTATTTTGATAAAAACGGAAACGGCCGTTTGGTATAAAAGACATTGAACATTCAAGGAAGGGGCATTCATTTCTTAGAAATTGAAGTGTTCACACCTAAATTATCAGAGTAGCGCGGGAATCGGCCAAGAGCAGTCGTCTTTACCACATTCAATTTGCTGTTTGATTTTATATCGAGTCATTGCCTAAGTTTAACAGTTTGTATTCTAATGCTGTATCGGAAGTCTTCAATACGAAAGCTAAGTATCAGTGTGTCCGTTAATCATGTAAACTAGTTGCTAGATTTCTGTGAGTAATGTAATAGCGAGTTTTATAACGTTCCTTTGTATTTTAAATTGTGATAATGGCAGAGTGGAGTTTATTCACCGGGTTCTTCTCCACTCAATATGTCAGACAGATTGTACCTGTCTTTATGAATCCGGTAAATTAAAACAAAGTTAAAGGTTAAACTGTTTCTTTATTATTCCAAATACCCTTGTAGTTCATTATGGTAGTGAGGCAGGTCATTTCAATACAGTTGCATTAGTTTTATCAGATCATTGAGCTAAAGTAGTTAACAGATTGTTCCTATATTCTTTCATAATGCTTTAAGTTCTTGTTTGCTGCCTTCTACGCCCACTAAAACGTGATCTTAACATTCTGACATTAAGAAAAGACACCCGCGCTGCGACATCAGAAGTGGGATTACCTCAAATTAAAAGAAATAAACCATGAGTTTCAGAAACACCACGTCGTGTCGCTTCGAGAACAGCCATCTGATGATTCAGGCATGCAAACAAAGAAAATGATCTGGATACCACTTCGACGAAAAATGACCGTCAACTATTTTTGAAAACTGAGTTGAGTGATTTTGTGCAAGTATACGAACCAAGGTCAGTGTTTTAAATTTATTTTACGATTCTCGTTTTGAGTTATGGAGGGTAATTTAAAAAAGAAATATTGGCGGCAATTACAATTTAATAGAATCAGAGTTTAAATGACGGTATTGTTTAAAAGACTAGTTAACTTTAAAATGTATTGCGAATCGGGCGTGCGCGATTTTTCATGATGATGGGAGTATACCAGAAGTCGTTCTGCAGACGTTGCTCGACGTAGTTTTTTTTTAATTATTTTATTTCTAAATGAAGTATTCAGTTAATTCTCTGAGTTTCGAATGGTAATACGGTACTATTAATTAAGACTGAAAGTTGTGACTTTAGTTTTGCTTTGTTATTATTGTGTTTTACATACTATGGGTCTAAATAAATAATCTCTGAGTGGTTGTGCCTCTTTGGCAGTTATTTTAGACGAGTCTTATTCTGCCGTCTCAGTTTTCTTAATTGCGTAAAATAAAAGTTTTCCGAACAATATGATGCTGTGTGATAAAATTTGTTTCAGAAAAGCTGCTACAATAGTGAAATTGCTGGTTGGTTTGAATCTGGTAAAAACAAAATAGAAACATTACGCGGCAGTACCTACATTATTACCTTATAACCGGACACAACTTGACTGGGTGATGTACAATGTTTTGCAATAATTTATGGCAGAGTGTGTTCTTAAATTAAATTGTGTTTTGGCGGGAGGAGCTATGCAACCGATTTGGTTACAAAAGTCGCCAGCTGACATAGAATTAGCGTGCTCCTGGCTCCTATCTACGCCTATCTACCTACACCTCCCTACCTACACCTACCTACTTTGTGTTTGCAGTTGTTCTTTAATTAGTATTCGTTCTCTTAAACTATTTCATGTGTTACATTTCTTAATTGTTAGTTTAAAGTTAAACCAAGTTATTTACGCACAATAGAAATTATTGGTTTTTACATTTAGTGTTGATTGATGTTTAATAATGGTACTGGTTTTATTTGCAGCTGTAATTCACATGTGTTTTAATATGTTTCGAGGATACATCGTATGGTGATTACAATAAACCAAAGCTGGATCCGCGAGGACGAGCAATGTCGACATCAGGACTTAACCCAGCGGTGCAGCAACAGAAAGTGATGATCCTGATTTACGAGCGATGGCGGCATTGCGGTGGCCGAGGCAAGCCAGCGTTCGTACCGAGGTGCTGATTGACGTGTGAGCTATGAATCTTCCACGGATTGTCTAGAACACAAAGGTGAATCGTATTCTTTCTTTCTTTCGATTCTAGTGCTGAATGCTCGTTAGATAATGAAAGTTTTGGCGCGAAATTTTATAAAAGGGTTTTAACTGTGGCGTATTGGTCAAACGCGTGTATTCAGCACGGAACTAGTTAATGTCATATGACGTTCGATACTCCACGATACCTATTGAGATTTTACCTCATTGTTTACCGAATAATTGTTTTAATGGCGACATTATGATAGATCGGTCAAAAATAATTGAGATTGGTGGTAGGTCATGTACCAGATGTAAATTGATAATGTAATTGACGATGTTGAATTGATTTTGGTGGAAACGCGGGTGAGAACTCTATCTGCCGTATTGTAGTCGTGTGTTGTCTGAGGATGAACACAAGCGATCCATGTGGATGCGCGTATGTGAGAGCAATGGTGATGTTGCTGGTCGGCCGGGGCCGTGGAGATAGAGGGGTGTTCACTCGCGTCGTGGCGTTGTTTCAATGATTGATTTGTTGTGATAAAGTGATGACCTTTATCGATGGTACATGATCTATACTGACTTTAGTTTTGTGATATTACTGTTTTATGACAGTCTAATTTACCTTGTTTAAATTTACTTTCTTGTTTTGAAAATATTACCTATCAGTAACATTTGGTTGATGGATATCTCTTTTCACGAAGATTTATGTTTTGATGTGGATATTTATTATCATTGTAAATTTAAATATTGAGCGACTATCATGGCACAAGTTAGACCGAAGGACTGTGTCTAATTCGGCCGAAGGACTGGCCTGTATGGGTTTGTGCTATGATATGTCACGTGGGAATTGTAATATCTTCTTTTTGAACCGTGATGATTTAGTTTTTTTTTTCGGGAGTTGAGATATTTCCTACTTTTAGTCATTTCAATGTTACTGTGGTTTTACCAGGAGTGGCCGAGCGTATACTGTGCCTAGCTTGTTTTGTTGCAGAAAACACACGAGGACGTGTGTCCTGTCAAGAATGGCCGTGTCGGAAATGATGGCGCCACATTGGCCATCGGCCGGTATTTTGGGACAACTAGCGCCATCTTAAGCATTTTCAAGCTTACCTGAATTAATTTAATTTTTGTTTAATACCATTTGCTGTGTAATTTACCTAATTGAAAATTGTGATTTAATTATGATTTAATTCTTACTGAATCAGTTATTGTTGTAGGATTAATTTGATTGTTAAATCATTGTGACCGGAAAGGCAGGCCCTCTAGCGGAGAACCTGGGCAAGGCCTAGTGCTATTTTGATAAAAACGGAAACGGCCGTTTGGTATAAAAGACATTGAACATTCAAGGAAGGGGCATTCATTTCTTAGAAATTGAAGTGTTCACACCTAAATTATCAGAGTAGCGCGGGAATCGGCCAAGAGCAGTCGTCTTTACCACATTCAATTTGCTGTTTGATTTTATATCGAGTCATTGCCTAAGTTTAACAGTTTGTATTCTAATGCTGTATCGGAAGTCTTCAATACGAAAGCTAAGTATCAGTGTGTCCGTTAATCATGTAAACTAGTTGCTAGATTTCTGTGAGTAATGTAATAGCGAGTTTTATAACGTTCCTTTGTATTTTAAATTGTGATAATGGCAGAGTGGAGTTTATTCACCGGGTTCTTCTCCACTCAATATGTCAGACAGATTGTACCTGTCTTTATGAATCCGGTAAATTAAAACAAAGTTAAAGGTTAAACTGTTTCTTTATTATTCCAAATACCCTTGTAGTTCATTATGGAAGTGAGGCAGGTCATTTCAATACAGTTGCATTAGTTTTATCAGATCATTGAGCTAAAGTAGTTAACAGATTGTTCCTATATTCTTTCATAATGCTTTAAGTTCTTGTTTGCTGCCTTCTACGCCCACTAAAACGTGATCTTAACATTCTGACATTAAGAAAAGACACCCGCGCTGCGACAAATATATAAACACTGACTGTTATTTATTTTTTATAATATTTGAACTTGATTTTTCTAGGCATGCAATGATTGTTTGTACGACTGTAAGTTATTCTTTTCTTTAGACTGTTTTTCTTTTAATTTTTTAATGCTTAGCAGTGAAAACTTGTAATTGGCCATCTTTTACTGTAATATTAATCTTAAGTTTTGTATAGCTGTAAGTTTTCCAAATATTGTAAAATAAAATAAAATAAAATAAAATTATTTCCAGGTCTCTTCCTGACGAACTTATCCCCCGCCTGCTACCGCTGCCTCTGCCACGTGTCCACTAAGTGCGACCTCTCGCACGACTGCACCGGAGGGTACTGCGGGCCCTACAACATATCCAGGGTCTACTGGATTGACGCTGGGAAGCCCACGCTTGATGAAGATGATGCTGAGAGGAACCATGGTAAACATATTGTTCATAGAATTTAGTTATACCATGACTGTACGGGAGCGTACTAGTAATAACAAAAATAATAAATCTCCAGACTGACACACCAACTGTGTGGCCCTAAACTAAGCAAAGTTTGTTCTATAGGTACCACACAATGGACTATGGGAGAACCTAGTTACACCCAGACACGAGCCAATATCGAAAAACATTTTTTACGAAATTGGCCCGACAACCCAGAACCATCTGCTTAGCAATCCGGTATATATGTTACAGCCAAAGTAATAAATCTGGATATTATACATACTGTCTAGCCATTATATATAATATCTACTCAATTTAGATAAAGTGATAATTGACACAAAATTAATCACATTAACTGGCTATTTTATATAATATCTTCGAAGACTTGGATAATGTAATAAAACAAGTAGATATTCGTTTGTGTTACGGCTAAAACCCAAAGTGCAGCTACACCTAGTTTTAGCCGGTTAGAAAATCAATAGGTTAGGTTAGTTAGGTTACTTCTTTGATACCGCCCAGAAAAAGGAGTCCCGCGTAGCGGGACTCCGTCGACTCATGATTGAAGCCAGTTTTTATATATGTTACGGCTAATACCCGAAGTGCGGTTACACCTAGTTTTAGCCGGTTAGTAGACTTTTTTATATGGAAAACTGTAACAAAAAATATATTCCTATAAATAAAAAAAAACTGGCTTCAAACATGGGTCGACGGAGTCCCGCTACGCGGGACTCCTTTTTTTGGGCGGTATCAAAAAAGTAACCTAACTAACCTAACCTATTGTTGTTCTAACCGGCTAAAACTAGGTGTAGCTGCACTTTGGGTATTAGCCGTAAAACAAGTCGGCTAGGCCATTTTATTACTTTGGCTAACTTTGACACGCTATTATGAATAGTGTCCAGATAAAGTGATTAATTTATTACATTGTCTAGTCAATTTGGCTATTATAAATAATGACCAGTCATTATGTATAATATCCATTTAATCACTATGACTGTAACATATATACCGCTGCACCACAGAGGTCGTCAAACCCAGTTAACCCAGGACCTGATGCTGGACGAGAATGATACTGATAAACATGGTGAATTTATAGCTATTGCTTTTGAGAGTGGATACATTGTAGATTTATCTTAAAATTGATGATTTGCTATCAATAGTTGTAATCTTTTTTTCGTACTTTTTTAAACAAAGGCGGGCTATAAGGACTATTTTAAGGCATTTTCTACCAGTCAACCTTTGTTGTATATCTGACTAATATACCTAAATGTTTCCATACAATTTACCTGGCCCCATAAATCATACATTGTGATTCATTATTGATGTGATACAAATGAATAGGGAAATGTGTTAATAGTCATACAATTAGATATACTTAGGTGATTTATATAAATATATACCTACATAAAGCGAAAAGTGTGACGCATTTTTATAAACCAGTATAAAGTAAACCTATAGTACCCATTTAGCCTCTTTCATACGAGTATAAGTATTTAAAAACTTCATAATAGTTGGTTTATAGAGGAAGTAAAAATCCTGAAATAATAGCTATGCCTACTAAGTATAAACTCTTAAAAAGAAATGTTGCAATCTAGGCTCTTCAAAATAATATTAATCTAAAAAGTTGCAACCAAGTCGGAAAACCTTAAGTAAAGCAAACTTTCCAGAACGTGCACTTTTCACTAGTGCCAATATTGCATGTGAAGCAGTAGACACATACCTACTTCAAAATAAAAGGCAAATAGAAGCCTATAGAAGCCGATCCGAATTTTTGCTTGGGAATTTGATGATTTAGAATTTATTACAAGAAAAAAGGTTTGATCATAAATCTGAAACTAGTACCTGTTTTGAGTGATTTAAAACTTTTACAACTAAGGTAACTCACTAAATATTAATTTTAGGTTGGTCATACCATCTGTCCTATGTTTAATCCTACTAATATTACAAATACAAATAGTTTAATTCAAAAAGGCCTAAGGCAAAAAGAACTTTAACTTAATCAGAATTATAAACGTGAAAGTTTGTGAGTATGGGATGTATGGATGTTTGTTCCTGTTTCACGTTAAAAACTACTGAATGGATTTTGATGAAACTTTACTTTTAATTTAATATACATCAGAATAACACATAGGGTACTTTTTACCGCGGAAAAGCCTTTCATTTCCACGGGAAACCGACTTCCACGTAAACGGAGTCGCGGGCGGCCACTAGTGGAATAATAATTTTAATGTCATGTTTCGTGTAAATCTCAAAAATGATAATATGAACACTCCTCTTTCAAACAAAATCACGTCAAAGTCTTTTCCATTGGCTAAATACGTACCGAATAGGTTTGGTATAAACCTCAATGATATCCATCTGACTGAACCCTCTTCAAAGGATAGTGGTTGCAGGATAAATTATTGGACGTGTACCGAGCGTTCAATTGTTTTATTGCGCGAGTGTTGCCATAAATTAAAAAGCTTCTTTCTTTTATTTCCAGCCTGGGCGGACTGCGCAAGGAGTTACCATTGCGCGCAGAAAATTATATTAGGGTACTTGGAGAAGTTTGGAAAAGTAAGTTTTTCAAATTCAAATTCAAATTCAAATTAACTTTATTGCTTGTAAATGGGTTACAAATAGGTCTTAAACATAAATAACAGATCCTCCATAAACTGCCGGGAAGGCATGCAACTTTGCAAAATAAAACTTTGCATACAATGTATGTATTGTATTGTAGTATTAATGTAATAACATAAAACTTTCAGTTTTTTTAAATTTTGTTTTTAATAAAGTATATAAAAAGTTTGTTTTTATATACTTTATTGTAAAGATTAACCTACTTTAATCAGCCATATTATTAAATTGATTCTTACGTTGACTGAAAAGCTGCAAAATACTAATATCTTCATATAAATAAGTCGAGCCGAGGCCGTAAATAAAATTAAGTTTCGATAAATTAATCAAACTTAAATACCTAAAGTCAACGATGTTGCTTTTGAATCTACAAGTTTTAAAGTATGTAAATCTTAGCAACTTTTAAGTTTTATCCCAAACATGGTATCCATTTATCTAGACTAGGACGTACGCAAATTTTTTCTAGCCAATATCTATAATTTAAATATTTTTTCCCTCTAAGCACGCCAGCAGGCTAATCTTGCCTTCTATTCTTCATTCTACCATTAACCCTTAACTTTAAATCTTTTGTTTTCTTTTTTTTAATGAGGGAAGCTAGCAAACGAGCAAGCGGGTCACGTGATGGTAAGTGATCACCGCCGCCCATATACACCCACAATCACAAATGTATTGAGGGTGCGTTGCTGGCCTTTGAAAAATTGGGCACCGGATATCGCACTCACCGAACGAAACGCAGGAACATCGTCCCTACTTTACGTCGGATTTCTGTGCGACGGTGGTATTTCACCGGTCGAGTCAGCCCAGTAATCGCTGCAGACAGAGCCTACAGCTAGACTCTACCACTCTTAAAAACATCTATTCTACCTTCTTCCTCAAACCTCATGTTAACCCCAGGACTGCAACGGTGATGGCGTGACCGACTGCTACGACTACATGATGGTGAACGGCAACGGCGGCTACGGCTGCTCGCCGCCGCTCAACCGCTCAGTGAACGGCCGCCGCTGGCTGGCGCGGTATGAGGAGTGCCGGCATACTTTACAGTAGTTAGAAAGTGAGGAGGTACCACGGTGCGGGATTCGACATGGAAGTGGTGATTGCAAAGTAAAATCGTTGTGGTAAGGTGTTGTGCGGTTTTTAGGCACCGTGGGACGGCCTCTTTAGGCTGTATTGATTCAGCGACGAATATGTATACATAAAAAAGCTGTTCACGTATTTATAAGTTTTTTGTATTAGTTTGGTTATAACGTACGATTCTATGGAACAACGTATGGAAATATGTAGGAACCCGTTATGAAATAAATCGGTTAAGTGATAACAAAGTTGTGAAGCCTTTACAGTAAATACTTAGTTATATAAATCTTTGAAAAAACTAGATAGTTAGGTACTATTTGATGAACTTCATTAAATATAAGACTCTGTAGGCTACTTAAAAAAATCGTTTGGCTGTCGATAGTTTCAGATAAGTACCTACTTATAATTTTTTTAATTTATCATGAATTATAACGCAAACATATGCATTTATTAAGAAATTTACATTAGTGAAGACGGTAACAAACCCACAGCAAATGTATTCTAGTAGGTAATTAAAATCCGAAAAATATGTATGCAGTACTGAACCAATAATTAATTGGTATTTGAAAATAAACTTTATGCAACCAAGCTTATGTTTTATTATTCATTTTACTCTTACAAGTTTAATATTAATATTAAATTTACAAGTTGTAAGTCAAACCTAACCAGAGCGGTAGTTGTAAAACAAACACAATGTTAGTTACTTACCTGCGACCAACTACGAGTAGTTAAACGCAACTGAACTTTAGTTAAACCAAAACAGTTGTTGGTTAATTAAATTGCATGCAATTATTATTCATTGTTTATTACTAACTAGAATGAATTTTATATAAAAAAAATATGTTTGATCTAACTGTTTATAACTTAAGGTCCTAACTTTCTAGGGTTCCGTACCCAAAAGGTAAAACGGGACCCTATTACTAAGCCTCCGTTGTCTGAATCACAGAATATTAACTTGTATATTACCTTTCAAAATAAATCATTAAATAACAGTAAATATATATTAAAGGGGGACTCCCATACAGCTAACGTAATTTTAAGCAATTTTTACTCGATCTTAATAAACAGGTAGAAAATGATAGTATGGAACCCTTCGTGCGCGAGTCCGACTCGCCCTTGGCCGGTTTTTGTAAAATTCACATCGTATGGATGGTTATTTTGTTGCGGGACTAAAACACCAATTTGCGATTGTCTACAACAAGACCAAGATTGTAAAAAAATATTTCAATCCTAATTTTTTTTTACTCAAATAAACTTTCAAAAAATCAAGTTTATTTTTTTACACTTTTTGATGTTTATACATCCATTCGAACAGCCAAAAAAGGTCATCATGTACCCACAGGTTTTATACCTATCCTACCTCTCCTTCATTCAGTTTCCATCACGTCCTGCCTTCAAGATCCACCCCTGGTTGAATATTCATCCCCCAACAACCCTCCAAGGCTGTAACAACCTCCCCAGGGTGCAACTCGACGCATGCAACGCGACCCTACTTCCTACACATACTCCAATTATGAATAATCTGCAATAACCTACTTTAGGAGTCCAACCAAGCTTGAGCTCTAATTAAAGATACAAAGCTTAGTAATTTAATGTTAGGTGGAGTTCAAAATAAAATGGGTTATAACGTTAAGTATTCATTAACTGATTATTTTTTGTTAACATCTGTCAGTCTTTATAAATAAGTCAATGGAGAATGTTAACAAATTTTGATTATTATCTCTTCATATTCTCTGTCAAAAATAAAAAATACTGGTGAAAGAATTATTTCGATGCGTTAATTAGTTTTCGATTTATAAGTAAAATAAGTTGCTACCGCACGACGCGGGCTGCCGGTGGCGGTGTGACGTCACACCACAACTCGCTCGGTCTGGCTCACTCAGTACGCTCGCGGTCGCGCGCACTTGTCGTCTAAATTAAACCTAAATACTTTTAAAAATGTCTAATCCAACTGATAGGAAATCATGTGTTGGGCCTAAATGTAAAAATACAACTATCAATTCGCCGGAAAAGTTGTTTTTTACAGTTCCAAAGGATACATACATCACCATATCTTTTAACTTGAACATAACCAATACCATTAAATAATTTGTTAGTAAAAATACAAATAAATAAAAAAGGTTTAGTTCATATCATCTACATTTGCAATAAAAAATAAATTAAATTACTTAAATAAAATAGTAAAGGTAAAGTGCATCTGTAACGTTCAACTACATCTAGATCGTATAGGTATACTACTTCCTAGTAATATAATAAACGCGGAAGATTGTGTTTGTGTTTGTTATCTTTCACACAAAAAGTACTGAACGGATCTGGACGAAGACTGAAATAATCCATAGGCTTCTTTTAATCCTGGGAAAATGTACAGTTCCCGAGGGAAACGCGGGCGTAGCTGCTAACTAAAGCTAGTTAGTACTAAATCAATGCATGTATTTATTTAAATTTACTTAGAAGATCGGTCTATCTCTGTAGGTATCTTTGTATACATACTAGTGGCCGCCCGCGCCTCCGTTCGCGTAGAAGTCGGTTTCCGTGGGAATGAGAAGTTTTCCCGCGGTAAAAAGTACCCTATGTGTTATTCTGATGTGTACTGCAAAGTTTTATCCAAATCCGTCCAGCCCCCCAAGTCAAGTAGCAAGTGATATTTGCGATAGCAAGTGAATAGAATAAATTTGTATGAAACTGTCATTTTTGACAAGCTTGCAATTTGACAGTTTCATACATATTTTTTCTATTCACTCGCTATCGCAAATATCACTTGCCACTTGACTTGGGGGGCAGTAGTTTTTACGTGTAAGAGTAACAAACATTCATACATCCATACTCACAAACTTTCACATTTACAAAAGTATGATACCTACATGATTTGTTGTCTTTAACGTAAAAAAAATAATGATAGGTAAGTTAACTTCTACTATTGGACTTGCATTCTTCCATTAGTATTTTTATTATATTGGTTATTTTGTTTTGATAAAACTGTTTAGAACATATCAAACATTTCGGCGGCAGCAAAATAACTATTTCTTGATAAATAATGCGCAGTCATTAATTTATCTATTTTAGATAGATTACACGATTACCTTTTTTCGAATCCTATATCCAATTTATTAATAGAATAATATTACTATTAACGTATAATAACGAATAATATTTATATTTACTAATACGCGACCGAAAACACAAAAAAATAATACATTAAATGTTAAATAAATAAAAAAATAAAATAAAATACTGCGCCAGCTATATGCGCCACCGCTGGCGCGTTGTTGTAATACGTCACAAGCGGTCACGTGACTGTTAGCGGGACTCGATATTTTTCGAAACTTTGAATGCCTACAAAATCAAAACTACTGGGTATTTTTGATTACAACAAAAACTAGTGTATTTGTATGCATACAGGCTTTACTGAGACAAAATTTCAAGCGATTTGGTATACCTAGTAACATTCTCCATTGATATTTAGAAGGAAAAAACAAAAATCTTCCAAACTAAAAAAAGATTTTGTATCCATTACGATTCCTTGCCGTTATTAACAAGCTTTCTCTTGACGAGCAAATGAGACGTAATGGTGCGAAAACCAAAAACAAGGTTATTTTGGTGTCGTTACAAATGTTTGTGGCTTAATATTGTTTCATTTATAAATTACTAGTGGCCGCCCGCGACTCCGTTCGCGTAGAAGTCGGTTTCCCGTGGGAATGAGAACTTTTCCCGCGGTAAAAAGCACCCTGTATGTTATTCTGATGTATAACCTATATTATTGTAAAGTTTCATAATAATCCATCCAGTAGTTTGACGTGAAAGAGTAACAAACATCCATACATCCATACGCACAAACTTTCACGTTTATAATATTAGTAGGATTATTTTTACTTCAAGTCACCTCGAAGTGAACTTGAAGATTACCTTTAGACTTTTACCTCTATTTAAATGTCATACCTGCCTATTCTGAAGAGCTTAACATAATTCCAAACTCATACCCGAACTTAACCTCAAAAGCCTTGTATAATACAACCTACTAATGAAGCTACAGTTCTATACAAAGCCAAGTAATCAATCCCTGAAGAGCTAATTTAGATCAAAACCACATCTCTTTGATAACCATCCTAAACGCACACAATGAAATACGGACCCACAGTAATTCATACAAGCACATTATGATCTTATCGGATACGTAATGGTGCTTATAATGAAAATGAGGAGTTATTTGACATAATGTTCATAAGTAGCTCCTCAGTTGATTTCAAATGTAAATAAAACTTTAATGTATTAAAAATCTAGTGCAAAAATACTCAATTTTACCAAAAAAAGACGAAAATTGGCACACCACACTCTGCTATGATATCGAAAGGCAACCTAGGTAGTAATAATAATTCTTAATAATTAATCCGCATTGACTGTCTCTATGTAAAAATCTACTACAAATAAATACCGATTACTAGTTATATTTTAACTAAGGACATGTTTTAACTCTAATGACAATAATAGGTATCTCTTCTACCTTACCTACAAGTAGTTAATTTTAGCACTTAAAAGAGGAAAACTGCGAAATTTAAAGTCGTTAGAAAAACATATTCATTTCATATTCAGAAAATAATATGCTCGGCCGTGGAAAACTCAATAATTCAACATTTTGCTGCGGGCATTATTTGTTTTTATTACATTAATTATTTACATCGGAAATAACCTCGAAGCGTAAAACGAAATCACGAATAAAACTGGACGATAAATAATAAAAATAAAAGAACACCTTTCCACGTAAAAAAAAGAAATGTAAATGAAATGGTTCGGAAATTATGAAAAACAAATGCTCGTCATTGTACCTTTCGTGGAAATATTTTAGTATTTTTTGACTGAAAAAGGCAATAAGGCAACTTTTTTCTAGGTAGGTAATTCAATTAAGACGTAGAATTTAGGTGGAGAAATCAAAATAAGATTTCTTCTGACTGAAATAGTTTATAAGTAGGAGTTTATTTTTTTGAAGGTCGTCGGGATCACCCTTCGAAAAAATGACCTAATACCTACATAAGGACTTTACGCATTAAGGTAAAAGCACCTAATTCCGCGGGGTTCTAAAAATGGAACCCAAACCCGCGGTAGATAGAAAAACTAAGTTTTTTTATAGTTTCCGTCATATATTTAGAATTTTTAGTTCTTCAGCCTTAAGATGATTTAATTTAAAAACAGATTTGAGTGCTTATATTATTATAATAAAAGGATGCGCCATACATTTTCACGCCATTTCTCCGTAACGTTCAATTTACAAGAGGAGTGATTATCATTCTAGTTCTAACAGGAAAGTTCGGTTTTTAAATATTAATTCAATAGTCAAACGTTAAATCTTTAAGTTTTTGTTAAAAAAATATGCATTACTAGCTTACTTTTTAAGAAATTTTGTGTTGAAAATACATCGGCATTACCATCCATTTTTTTAAAGCGGTTCCTTATCCCGTGGTATACCTCGGAATAAAGAAATCATGGAGTTCATTTCATTTTAATTTTTCACGTGATTCTTATAAGCTCAACTTCGTTTAGGCAATCAAATTGAAAAATTTGGTTAACATTGGGTTAAAAAATCCAATTCCGTGTTAGTGTTTTGAATATATAATAATAATAATAAGCCTTTATTTCCTTAACTTAAAAATATTACAAAACATAAATTAACAAAATATATAAATAATTAAAAACTAAGTTAAGGCCCCATTTGGGTATAGGCCTCCTCCAGGTTTTTCCATATCATTCGGTCGTTTGCTTTCGATATCCAATCTGATCCAGCTATTTCTTTTATTTCGTCAGTCCATCGTTCCTTTGGTCGACCTCTGGTTCTTTTTCCACTACTAGGACCTGCCCACGTGGTGACTAGTTTTGTCCATCTGTTGTCTGTAGAGCGTGCGACATGACCGGCCCATTTCCATTTCAGCTGTTTGGCATGACGGAGAGCATCTCGTACATTAGTTTTCTTACGGATTGTGCTACATTTCTGTTTGTCTCTCAGTTTTATATTGAGTAAACTTCTCTCCATAGATCGTTGCGCGACAAGTATTTTATGTTGCGTAGTGTTATTAAATATATATTAATATATTTCACATATTAAATAGGAATCAAAATATATGACCAGAGTAAAATTCGATGATTTTTTCCAAAACGTAACCAATATTGTAATTGTTTTAATCCTATGTTCTAGTAACAATTTCTTTTCAGAATTATCAATTTTAATTCATTTTTTTATATTTAATAAAATAATCGCTTTGATTTTTAAATATTAAAAAACATGTATTACTCGGATTTAGAATTATTAATTTTCGAGTAGGACCGTTATTCAGAGGTATATACCACGGAATTAAGTTATATGGGAAATAAATCGTAACGTAATGCCGTGCTACTTTTCCAATGTAATGAGACCAAACATAATGCATAAAATTATCAATATTTTGTTTACTTAAATAAATTTAAAAAATATTGGCTAAAAATTCTATCAATAATAATGATAAATATTATTATTTATAGAAGTTTAGTTAATAATTCCGTAGAATCAATAAGCAGAGTAAGTCAAGTAAATATTTCATCATAATTTGCATAATTTGCTGCATAAGTACATAACTATTAAAGCGGGCTTTCTCTACAAATCCATACCTCGGAATTAGGTGCCCAACTACCGCGGAATTAGGATTTTTACCGCGGAATTAGGGTTTTCTGGCTTAGCCTACATTTTGCTTAATTTGAAATATAAACCCATTGATAACTGAAAAAGTATTTAAATATTTGTAAAGAATATTAGATCGTCCATCTTATAAAGTTATATTATTACCCTAAACCGCGTTTTTTATCCCTAATATCACTGTTCCTTTCTTAATGATGCAAAAATACCGCGGAATTAGGTGCTTTTGCCTTACCTATGAAAAGTTTGAAAGAACAATACCCGAGTTTACCAACTGTTGTTCTTCATTTACCTACGCAAAAAGTTCCATTTCGTTTAGTTTTCATATACTTAATAAACGTTTAAGAAGTTTTAGTGATGATCATACGCCTCAATCGAAAAGATCAGACCTGAATAATGTCCAAACATATTTTCTCCTACATTTACCTCAGAACCTCCTTATATTACACCCAAGAAGAATCACATTACCCAGTTAATTTTCGGAGCGTCATAATAGTGTGTGACGCGGCATGAAATACAATGTTCATCCGAAATTGTTGGGGTTATAAAATTATCTGACGTTTTACAAATGGCGGCGGCCGCTTGTGCCGTGAAAGCGCGGGAACGCGGTCGCCGCCGAGTTATTAATGTACGCAATAAAAAGGAAAAAACATGGCTAAATCATGTGAAATTTAAAGCTAGTTTAACTATTTCGATGTTGGATTTACTGACTTTTCAAGATTTTATCACCAAAATATTAAAAGAGCTTCATTGGCTTCTTAGCGTAGGTGCTTGCTGGTCATCATTTATAAGCACTTTGATGATTGATTTAATGATATTTGTAAGTCTTAAGTTCATTCCAATCTAACAACACTATTCTCAAATTAACGCATTGCAAATTGTGTTGTGTGATTACCACGCTATATCGATAGCTTTTTTATTAGCAATTATTTTTATCTCACTAATATCTCATGGGCAAAAGCAGCCACTTAGTTCACTTGATGGAAAGGTTAAACAACCAGTGACAATCCTCCAAACAACTTTAAAGAACAGAACTTAGGATCTACCTATTTATCCAACTATTCATAAGTTAGTAGATGTTCGTACCAAAAGATCTTTTTAACATCTACTAGTTTTTCTAGGTAACACGCTAAATTAAACCTTTAGTTCTTAATCTTAATTACTTATGCTATTTCTAAACCTATACTGAAGGCTAGGTAGTGAACAAGAAATGTTTCCAATAAGTAATTCATTTTCTTAAAATTAAACTTTAACTTTAGCTTCTTTATCTACCACTAAAGCGATTTACGACAGTAATTCAAACAATGCAAGGTATAAAACTATGTTTCCTCGGGAAGTGCATAAACTTTGTTATTCATTTCAGAACAGAGGCCAAAGAATAGTTTAGTTAAAGTTGTAATAGTCGCATAATCCTGAGCTTAAGACAGATTATTCTCGGGGAAAGATAGAATGGGTAAGTTTAAAATCAATTACAGGAAAATGATAATAAAACGTAGTAAAATGAATAAGACCAGAATGTATTATTTGTTCGTTATTTAAAAAAAATAATTGCCTAACTACTTTACTACTTCAGAATATAAATTTGAAAGCTGGACATTCAGAAGTTAAGATTTTTGGATGTACGTAAGTAACTCAATAACGATAAAACTACTCAAGGGATTTGGATAAAATTTAGTATATAATATGGATAAACTATTACCTGAAAACACACTGGGTACTAATTACCGTAATAGTATATATTATGATACAAGTGTGCTAAGTTGATCATTCTACACGAGGCTGAGGGTTGCAAAATATAATATTAAAGTATAATGATAAAATAAGTACATAAATAAATAATTGTATTTCCTCGCAAGTTTGTTGAAAATGTGCGTATGGCACTCGTGTACAACATGTTCATTATACACTTGGCTGATTTACGCCTCGTGTATAATGAACAACTTTGCACACTTGTATCATAATATACTATTATTAAACATTCACAGTACTCATTTACCTGGTGGTCAAGCCGCAGTAAACTAGTTTTCCATATGTTCTCCAACTTTTGTTGCTATCTGTACGCCTACACCATCCGTAAAACCAGAATTCTGTGATGAACGAAGCGACAAAATATTCCACTAAGGATTTACCAGGAATTTTAGACTTGCAGGCTCATTCATTTACATTCGCTTTGTAAGGCAAGGATTCATTAGGGCTGCATATACCTACAGAGGTATTAACATGACTTACGTGCCCGTACATTTTTCGATTATGGTTTTAGTTTTATGGGTTATTTTACTTTTATAAGGATTTGGGATTGATTTAAACAACGTAAACTTATGATGTAAGTATGGTATGGATAGAAAATGTTAAGTTCATAACAGAAACTTAATAAATATAATTAAAAATAAAATATATTTTTGATACAATAAAAATTAAAGTTATTGGTAGATTACGAATAAAAAATTCCTGTGTGCACTGCCCGGGAATCGAACCCGGGTCGCAAGAATGGGAATCTTGCATGATACCACTACACCAGCAGTGCTTATACAATATGGTACTAAAAATGCATGCAATTTGTGCACACAAATTAGCAACTACCCACCAAATCAGAAATATAAGAACTAGTATTTAAGATTTTTTGTTGTCTATAATAAATAATTTCCTAGACAAAATAAAATATTTTGTTTTTTTATTTATTTATTTATTTATTTAACATTTTATGTATTTACACACAATAACATAGGATGTAAAAAGCACTTAAAAATAAACTATAAATACAAGGGTCATACTTATTCCTAAAGAAATCTCTTCCAGTAGACCCATAATTGAAGAGGGGGTATAGATGCAATTTTGTGTGTAGGTACAATAAATACATATATAATAAAATACATACAATCACATATTATTTAAACATACATACATATTATAATAAAATAATCCAATTTTATATATAATATTTCGTGACAAGAATACATAATACAAATACTACTTACAAATATAAATAATTAATATACTTATATAAAAAATACTAAGTGAGAGCTAAATAGTATGATTTGATTTGTTTTTTAAAAAGTGAAATAGTTTTTATTTCTCGAATTTCATGCGGTAGAGAGTTCCAAAGTCTGACAGCATGGACAGAAAAGGAATAGGAATAAAAATCTGTGGAATGGGTAGGAACAGAAAGGAGATTCGCTTTTAGTGGTCTGCAAATCACCCCTGAGGGGTTATTGTAAGTAAAGCGATCGCGTAAGTAGGACGGGTAGGTAGGATTATGAAGTATTTTATGAAGGAGGCAAAGGATACGTGAGTCTCTACGAAGACGGATTGGGAGCCACTGGAGTTTTCTGCGAAAATGAGACACATGGTCAAACTTTTTAAGATTAAAAATAAATCGAATACACAAATTTTGCAGGCGCTCCAGTTTATTTAATAGCTCCTCGTTGGCATCAAGATAACAAGCATCTGCATAGTCGATAATAGGTTGTATTAGGGTTAGAGAGAGGGAGATTTTAGTTGCCAATGGGAGATAAGTTTGTAGGCACTTCAGCGAATGGAATGAGTAGTAGACTTTTTGGCTAACATCGCTAACGTGCGCGCCCCAGCTCATGTAGGAGTCAAGGGTAACACCTAAATTTTTGGCCGTGTTGGTAACATTGATCGCAACGCCATTAAGTCGGATAGGAGGCAGAGAAGAAACATCAAGGCGATTGCGCATCGATCTGCTACCTATAATTAAAGCCTGTGATTTTTTTGGGTTGATAGGGAGACCAAATGACAAAGCCCAAGAACTGATGCGCTCTAGGTCCTCATTGATCGATAAAATACCGGAAGAGATGTTCGAAACATGGCAATGTCGATAAATTTGTAGATCATCAGCATAAAGATGGAGCTTTGAGGAAATGACATGGGTAACGGAATTAATAAAAATTGAAAAAAGCAAAGGGGATAGAACACCACCCTGCGGCACACCCGCAACGAGATCAGCCCAATCAGAGTAAGACTCTTCATGGCGAACACGCTGCGAGCGGCCACGAAGGTAAGAGTCGAACCAGGATAGTGCGGGAAGTGAAATATTCAAGGATTTAAGGGTACCGAGAAGAACGTCAAAGTCAACCGAGTTGAAAGCGTTACTGAAGTCTAAGAGAATAAGAATAGTGAGAGATTTATTTTCCATGGCCCAGCGAATATCATCAGTGACGTTGATGAGGGCTGACGTAGTGCTGTGGCCAGGACGGAAACCAGATTGAAAGGGGTTAATAAGATGGAAAGATGAAAGATAACTAAATAGCTGGCCATGTACTATGTGCTCGAGGACTTTAGAGAGGAAAGGTAAGATGGAGATAGGTCGAAAATCGGAAAAAGAAGACGGATTAGATGTTTTAGGTAAAGGAATAACATACGCATATTTCCATGTGCGGGGAAAAGTTGAGTTGGATAGGGAGAAGTTGAAAATATGAGTAAGAACAGGAAGTAGCTGAGGAAGAATCAAGTTTACCATTTTTGAGCACACACTATCATGGCCAACAGCTGCAGAGCTAATAGATAAAACAGCTTTCTTGACGCTCTCCTCGGAGGTATTGGAGAACACGAAATGAGGATGAGTGGAAAGGGTATCGGCAAGATTCTTCAGCGTCGAAGACTTAACACCAGGATCCAAAATACTAGGAGGTGTAGAAAAATGTGTATTGAGTGACCCTAAGTCAAAATCCTTGACAGAATCATTAGAACATTTGCCGATACCAACGGATTTGAGGAAGCTCCAAACTTCAGCTGGACTACGGTTATGCAGGGAGTCGTGAAAGTATCGTCTCTTCGCGTCTCGGCACAAACGGGTGCACTTGTTGCGCAGCGTTTTAAATCGTTCAATGTTAGGATCTGTTGGAAATCGCTTGTACCGTCGTTTGGCCTTGTCACGAGATGCCATTAAGCTCTTAATATTGTCGGTCAACCAGGGAGCTGGATTGTATTTTACTTTGATACGCTTTAAAGGTGCATGAGTATCATAAATATTAAGTAACAACCTATTAAAGCGTTCGATTTTGTCATCTAAGTCGCCGGAATTAAAAACTGGACCCCAATCGATATTTGAAGCATCGTGCTGCAGTGCCTCCAAATTTATGCCCTTGTAACTACGAAGGAGGAGAGTTCTAGGTTTGCGTTTGGGAGGGCGGATACGGTAGGATAGAAAGATGAAGTCATGATATGAAAAAGATGCAGTAATCTGACCGTGAACAGATACATTACTGGGAGAGGAGACTATCATGAGATCAAGTAAGGAAGGCATTGAATGAGGAAAGTGATGAGTGGGAGAAAGAGGTAGGATATCAAGACTAAGGGAGGTGAGCAATGATTTTAATTTACTAGTGCGAGTATCGTTCTTCACTAAGCTCGTGTTGAAATCCCCCATCATAATAATGTGATCATACGTGGGACGTAGATCACTCAAGGTATTTTCTAAGGACTCAAAATAATCGACGTGGCAATTTGGGCTGTAAAATACTAAAAGTAGGATTTTTGTGCTGTGTAGCGTAAGTTCGAGCGCCAGATATTCAGCAGACTCAGAATAGAGAGAGGGAGAAGCGCTTACTATCCTGTGGGGTATACAGCTGCGAATGTAAATAGCGACACCTCCACAACCCTTACCTATTCGGTCGTTGCGCACAAGAATAAATCCGGGGAGAGAAAATTGAGTAGAAAGAAGTGATGGTTTTAAAAAGGATTCTGAAATTAATAATGCATCTAAAGGGAGATCGTTAAATGATGCCAGAAGATCGGAGTAGTGACTAGGAACACTTTGAATATTTATGTGACCAATATTAAGGTTATTGGGATAATCGGAAAAAGCAGAGGATATCTGATCGTGTAACGTCAGAGTCGGGGAGGAAGAACTGTCAGCACTAAGAAAACTATCCGAGGAAGAACACGAGAAAAAACTATCATCCATGAGTATATAAAAAATAGTACTAAGTAATATAAATAAAATAAAAAATACTTATAATAAAATATATATCTAAATAATTATATAAGCTAACTCAAAGAACATATATTACACTGCCGAACTTTTAACTCAGTACAAATATACATTAAACAATTAAGGACATTAGATTAAACAAAAATCAGAAAGAAAAACAGAAATAAAAATTAAAACAAGAATTTTGGTAAACATAGGCTGTGTACCAATTGAGTGCGTCAGGGCCATGTTAGCACGGCGACTATCGTTTAAGTTCGGAACGCACGCGACGCATTTTGGTATCAATCGGTACGCACCCCATGACAATTATCGTCGACATGACAGATACACTTTACTTGACAGTGTCAGAATTGTCAGAAAACTAATAAAGAAAGTAAACAAAATGTACCGGCTTTTATGCTTATAAAATCTAATGGTAAAATGTTACAAAACTAATGTATAAGCCGTCGCAGTTTAGATGTAAAGACATTATTGTGTTTTGTTTTTACCAAAGTCTTAAACTTAATGTCGGCGACGAGTTTTCCTTGGCGATTTCACTGGGTCCAAAGGTTGTAATGCCGGAGCACTATCAACAATGACCGGTGGGAACTTTAATTGCAATTCCTCAAGAGCAGACATGCACTCAATCTTCTGGCGGGATTTGTCAGGAAGAATTACCACTATAGTTCCGTCGGCAGACCAACAGTTTCTGATTCCAAAGTGCTTTCTAGCGGATGTAAATATGAGTTGCCTAGTTTTGGTCAGAAATTCCGAAACCGTTATGCCAGTACCTTTCAAGGATGTTTTATTATCCCAAACCAGACGACGGTGCTCTAGGTCCACGAAACGCACAAGAATTGGACGGGGTTTGTTGTGTGATGCCCCAAGCCGGTGGCAAACTTGCAGGTCAGCCTTACTTACTTCTGTCATTTTTATTTGGTCGGTTAATATCTTGTGTACCGTGTCCAGTAACTTCTCATTGGGTTTTTCAGCCACTCCATGGAACAACAAGACCTTACGCCGCATGATGGTTTCATGCCTATCCAACCCGAGGGATAATGTTTCAACTTCCTTATGCAATCTTGCAAACATTTGCCAAACAAGGGATTTGAACTCACCGAAGTCACGAGAAAGGGAAGATACATCCGGGTGTTCTGGAGCAGTTCCTGCAACTTTGCGCAGCTTATTCTCATACTCATTCATACGAGACTCGAAGAATTTTCCCAATGCTTCCATTACAAATATATTTTTTAATGTGAAGTGAAGTCTTGAAGCTCAGTGATGTTGGAGATTACTTGATAAAGAGGTGCAGTCCGAGTAGAAAAAGCAAGTGGAGATGAGTGAATAAGTTCTGCAGTTAATTAGCACATTAAACAAATATATACATATGTTTATATTCTATTATTTCAAAATAAAATAATAAGCACACAGAAATTGCGTGTAAACACAGCGAGTGCTTTTTTTTTTTTGTGATTAATTACTTTGTTTTTACTATTTTAAGTACTAATTTTCGATGATATATTTATTGCAATCCTCTCTCACAAAGCATTTAATAGACTTAAACATGTACCTATTTGCGTGCTCACGATCTAAACATTTATTTCAAAACTTACGTATTGAGAAACTTGCAAAATACACCTAATAATAAATGCATGTTAATATGTACTTCATAACTGTACACCAATAAATCTTACTTTAGTGGGTAAATCGTGATCACTAAGGGACTTTATAATTAATTTGCTTACTCGTGAGTCGCGGCCCATTTGCATAATACCTCCAAATAATATAAATATGATTTATAGTACAGTTTATAGTTTTGTACATTTCGCATAATACTAATAACATTCGCAGTTCAAAGTTACACCATCTATTTTGGAACGACACTTCTTGTAACGTGATAAATATTATTGTTGCTAGAATTTAATTGTGACTGACATATTTCTTGTGACAAAGTTCCAAGAACCAACTTTCATATTTTCTTTAGGTTTAATACAAGGTATCTTAAGTTATTTGACGTCGTTTCTGTACAGAATTAGCCAGCGTACTAACAGGGTTGTAAACAACGTTTTTATTTACAACAACTAACTAAAGTTCAAACTGAAACTAAACTTTAGTATCGCTGTAACATTTTCTAACGTTTTCGAGTTACAGCTGACGGTAGAGAAGTAAGTTAACTTAGAACTGCCGCTTGTTAAATGTGGACTTAAAGTCGTTTGGTGAAAATAGGAATAATATACTTAGGAAAGGAATAATAGAGCTATTACACCAAAAGGTACTGATTCGCTTATCACTCAGGTTAACCTACAACTAACTTGGGCTTTTAAAATAATGTATATACCTAAGTCAAGGAATGTCATGTCATGTCACATCAGGTGCACTGAGCCAGCGTGGTAGATTATTACTCAATCTCTTTTACCATTCGAATACTTCCTGCGTATGAATCATTTGTAGGCAATATTGTTTTTCGTTCTTTTGTGCATACAGGAATCACAATAAGAACAAGATACACGATCACAAGTATATTATCAGCCTGCAGTCCCATATTTGTCATGCCACAAAGTAAGACGTAGTAAGTTTTGTAACTCAGTTGACGTTAGTGCCTCCGAGGAAACTATACTACACGTCTACAGTCTACACGCTAGTTGCAGTTTGAAGTTGTCTGGAACTCAGTTTGTTGGTACACAAATGTCAAGACTGAAAAAAAGTTTGGGAGATCTTAATGGGTAGGTAAAAAATGCGAAGTTTATTTAGAAGGTGCAAATATTAATCGTTAATTTGAAATTTGCAATAAAAGTCCCATCGTAGCTTTTTTTTCGTAAGTTTTACAGTTTTGTATATCCAGGCTACAATGTTAGCTAATCGTAATAAATTGTTATTTTTATTAACTGATATTACTTTGGAAATTAGTTTTTGTTGTGCGAATTATGTGTCATGATGCTCTATGTATTAAGCCCCAAAAACAATGATTTTCATTTGTTAGGACTTTTCAAGGAATCATCTTAAAAAGCGAGGACGTTTCCCATTGGCTTCAATTGTTATAAAGTATTTTTTTTATATCTTTTGAAAATGTGCTACGAACTTTTTAGTAATGTTTTAAGTTTATATAAAAAGCTGAAGTCAGGTCTTAAAAGTATTTATAATTTAAAGTTATTATTATTTATTCTTGAAAGGGACTAAAACATATGTATGTTTAGGTATCTTTTATATTTTTAACTTGTTTATTTATCTTAGCTTGTTTGTACTTATGTAAAATAAAATTGCTATCCAATTTCCCATTTCAAAGTAGCTCCTCTCCCCTAATCCTTTAACTATAAAACTCTTTTAAAACACCACCCCCCACATTTCAAACAGTTTTTTCTTTTACCTCAGCACTTTTAACCAGACAGTGGTACCGTCGTGAACAATACTGCAATGGACAACAAATTCCATTTACATAAACCACCACTATGTATGCTGGACTTCGACTGGAAATAGACAAAATCACAATTTTATTTAATACTATCTCTTGCTAGCGGTTTTACACATGAGTAAGTCGTGGCAGATCTTTGCCAACTATTCTAAAACTCAGGGTTTAAACTCTCAACTTTTTTTATTTTAATTTGTGTCGAATGCTGAAAAAATTAAAAGGCTGAACTTTCATCACTAAGTTTACTTTTTCTCTCCTTCTTTTTACAAGTTCTTAATTCTTAGTAGGTATAACATCCCTAAAATTTGTTAAGTAGAAAAATAGAATTTAAAATGGCCACATAAATTCCAATTTGCCCAACTCTGCACTTCCAAATAAACAAATGAAACCAACGAACACAGACCCCGACTTCGTTCTATAATATTTAGAAATTCTCTCTTGTATTCACCTCCATTTTCATATGACTTTGGAAACCATAATATAATATATTTATACTTAAATTAGATTTGATTCTTGTGTCTGTGCTATTCTGGAATTTGGAAGGAAAGTCGCAATTTCAATGCGAACAAAAACAAGATAATAATATCAAGTATAATACAAATGTCTAGGAATTGTACCCGTGTAAACCTTTAGATAAAACCTTTCGGAAATATAGGAAAATGAAGAAAAGTGGTGTTTCTCAGAACTACTAGTATGTTCAAATGAAAAGATTGTAATTTTGTTTTCGGAATTAAAAACGAAACTTAAACATTTAGCTTTGCACGGATGCACATTTTTGTAGATACCTAATTAAAATAAACTTTTTCGAAATTTATTAGATACTAGCTTTATTCGCGCGGTTTCGCACGCGTTTAATTCGGAGTAAAGCTCCTTTCTCTGCACTATGTTATTATACATGTAAACCTTCCTCTTGAATCACTCTATCTATTAAAAAACCGCATCAAAATACGTTGCGTAGTTTTAAAGATTTAAGCATACATAGGGACAAAGAAAGTTACTTTCTTTTATACTATGTAGTGATATGTAGTTGACGTATATGATATGGAGTTATTATATATATTTAAAAAATCAAAACCTCGATTTTATCCTCCAGACCATTCGATCAAACTTGCTATTGTTTAAAACAAATAATGGTTAAACAAAATTTACTTATTCATTTAAACCAACTAATTAGATTAGATTCCATAGACAAAAATACTATATTTTTTATTTTCCAATACTTTGCGCAAAAGTTGAATATATTATTTCCATAATTTGACTCTACTGCAGCTGACTACCGTAGTCTACAACGTTGCTACGAAATGCTACGAGTACAATATTTCGCTACAACAGTGCGGTAGCGACATCTATTACAATCAAAATGCACCTTTGTGCTATGTTTTAATTAAAAGCTACGTAGAGAGAATGTAGTTCACGTTTTTAAAGTCTTCTTTGTATTTAAGAGAAGCATCTTTTTAACAATATAAAAGCTATTTAAGAGAAATTTTTCGAAGCAATCTGTGTGCATTTTAACTTTAAAGTATATTGACATGCTCTACTTTTAGTGAAACACTAAAAACATCGTTTGCAAGCACAACACCTTGCAAGTCACAAAAACTATTGCGAAAAGTCTAACCTAAACTCTAAACTATTAACAAGTCAACCCTTCTCACCCCTGTGATAAAGTCAAAACTCAATGAACCCTTTCTTCTGACCTACACTACACCTACGTTTATTTACCCTACTTTAGTTCCAACTAACGTCACTAGAGCGCTACCGTCGTCATTTTGAACACGCATGCGCACAAGCTCCATACATTTTTAGGTTGAATTCATGAATGGCAGTGTCGCCTTGGCCATATGTGTTATTAGATATTGTAAAGTTAAATGTTAGAAAATGTACAGAACAACAGTGTTACATATATTTAATAGTAGCCAAATATTTAGGTAGTGCTGTGAGGGTGTATTCGAATTCCCGCTCAATTTTGACAATAAAATAACAAAACGTAAGTATTTTTCTTTAATACCCAATGAATCGAACCAAAACCAGTATTTAATCGTTCTATTGGATATTACTAATAAAAATGCTAGTCAGTTTAGATTGTAAGTAATTTTAAAGACTATTGCGAATTCCCGCCTTGATATCATGCCGTGTTTTTCCTTGAAACAAGAACTGCGGTAAATTTATCGATTTGACAGTTCTACTATCGTTGTCGTTACCCACATTAGTAATTACCCTCTGGTATTTCCTAATTTTAGTAATAAGTCAATCGCATCATTTGAATATGTTATTTAATGTCTTTAGCAGGTTTAATAGCGTCAAACGAAATTAAAGCCTAATAGTCGTCTACTCGTAATTTTTTAAAAACGTAATCATAGCGAACAATCCAATCTGTTAGTAGATTAAAAAGTGCAATTATATATTTTTGACGTTGTTTACTTATGACATAGCCTAATTATTATTTTAGTTACATTCTTAGAAATTGACTTGGAGCAGAAATATAAAATTTCTTTAGATTATAATGACAGCCTTTAATGCAGGTTAAGACCCTTTAGTACAGTCGTCCTTCTCGTATAGCTGGAAGGATTGTACACGTAGTACCTATCCACTACGCTTAGTGTAGGTTGTTGGATTTACAATATGGAATCTTAAAACGTTTGTTTTCCACAATGTTGTCTAAATAATATGTAGTAAGACACCTAAATGGGAATGGAACTTCGATATGGTAGCATTTTCGCAACTACTGAACAACCACTCACTTCTACCGTAACTACCAAATTCTTAAACTGTCTCTACATTACTAATACCAATGTACTTTACTTCTATCGATGGCCAACCTTACCAGTTATCATAACCACTTTTTTCCATCCACCAGCGCTTCATCACTCTTCACACTAAAACCTTCTCTTCTCTATTCATCCTCGTACAACTAAAACCATTACTAACCGAACAAACCCACTATTCCAGCCTGCAATGTCATCTAGCCCTTTCCCCTACACGTGCGAGCTGTGCGGCGCCGAGGGCCTCACGGACGAGGGCATGCGCTCGCACACGCTCGACGCGCACGTGGCCGGCCGCCCCGACTGCCCGTTCTGCGACTGCGCAGTGCCGCCGACGCAGCTGCTGGGGCACGTGCAGAAGGCGCATCTGCATTATTTAACGCCAGAGAGGGAGCTGATGGCGTTCATTGATGACCAGAGTCCGAGGTAAAGACAGCATTTTACGAAATGCAAGACTTGTTTAAGTTTTAATAAGGAGACAAACACGCTTTGACCAATTGATGTATGTAGTTTATTGTAACCTTCTTACTTTTGGAGACACATGACACATGGTACCTGCTGTAAAGAAAAGATCTTTTTTCTTGTTGAGGCCATCCCTTACTTATGAAATCAATGCCAACTTTTACCCTAAATAAATCCTTTTTCTTCCAGTTTTGACGAGGACTCCAAGATGACGACCACCGACAGCTGCAGCTACAACACCCCTGGTTCCCTCAACGGCTGGTACAGCCCCGACTCCTCCGCGTCCTACCAGCACAACGGCGCCATCTCTAAGAACAGCCTCCACAACGGATACCACGAGAACTATAAAGAAGAAGAGAGGAATACGAGGTTACCGAAGGTTAATGGGGTGAAGATGAGCAATGGAGGTATACCGAAGAAGAGTAGGCAGAATTCTAATGAGTCGGTGAATGAATCGAAAGGTAATTTTATGGTGTTGACAGCGTTGCGAAACTATGCAGTATCTATCTAATGTTTGCCCAAGAGTTATCTATCTAATATCTACACATGGTTTAATTGGGCATTAGGCAAGAGTGATGTTACTATTGTTAAATACGGGGTGTAAAAGAACTGCTTCCGAAAACATAAACTGGGCATTGCTGGAGGGGTATTGGTTACGTTTTGAGCAAAAAAAAAATTATGTTAAAAAAAATTTTTTTTTACGTAATTTTCCAAAATTGCACTAATACTATCAGATTTTGCGATGATTTCAAATTAAATAGGGTTAATTTAATTTGCAATGTAAATAATCGCACCTGAACCGACAGTTGATGTGTGAGCGATGATTTCAAGCGGCGAATATGACTTTTCAACCCTTAAAAACTTTCTTAAGATGAGTTTTCTGGGTATGCTGATAGTGAATTTAGTTACTATTGAGGCTCAAGAATACATGGTTTCAGGCTTCGGAAGTGGTCTTTTTACACCCGTTATACTCCCTAACGGTAATGCTAACGCCCCCAAGTATACGTTGAATTATGGTAAAATCTTCAAAATGTTTCAATATTTAAAATTATCATAGTTCGGGTCTTGAAATATCCCTAGATTACGTGTAGTTTCGCACACCGTTAAACGCATAACTGCATTTGCATAGTAAGCAGTTAATAGTTGTTGTAGAAGATACTTATACTACTTACACAGTTGGAAAATTTGCAGGTCCTTCACGCTCAAGTCCAAGCCACAATAACAAAAGTTACGAAAACTCCCCAGACAAGGTTAAACTAACAATGGCCGGCGCCGGACAGGGATCTCCGCTCAGATCTCAGCTTGCTTTAAAGCTTAAACCAAATACCCCAAAAAAGCTACCTCCTACACCGAGTCCAACTGTGCAGGTGAGATTGGGATTTATTGAGGCTTGCTGCATTTTATTTAAGTCTTAACTCAATTAACTTTATAAGCGCAAACTCTACTTAACTGACGCACAAATGTCATTAGCCGGATCCCCACCGGACGATCCAAAGCGCTCCGATCGCGCGCGGCACGGAGCGCGCCCCACGGAGCGTTAAGTGTTGGCGGAGAGCGCGCGCTCCTTGCCGCGTGTGATCCATGTGTTGTTGGTTTTTTGGTCAGGCATTGCTGTTGGATGAGTCAGATCCACACCGGACGATGCACGCTCCACGTATCACGATCTTGGATCACGGATCGCAGGATCGCCGATCCACTTGGATCGTCCGGTGTGGATCCGGCTTTTGATAAGACTGATGCCCTTAGGATACGCCCTATATAGCTACACAGAATAATATGCCATCCCCTACTGCAAATGTTTGCGCAAATATTTGTAACGGATTTTAAACGTTGGAAGCAATGTTGGAACAAGCGTGTAATACCAACCTTATTTATCGATCATATGTCCAACTGTCATCTGTCAATGTCAAAATCATGCCGTCCGTTTATGTATTTGTTTACATTTTTACATTCTGCCGGTACCTTTAGTTTTGTTGATTTTTATTACTTATTCCTTCATATTTTACAAATTTTGGTGTATTATATGTAAAAGTGTAACGTTTTTCATAAATTTCAGTGTCTTCTTTGTGAATTTACCTCAACATGTCCAAGAAAACTGGAAGAACACTTGAACCGGGCACACTTTGACTTGACCTCGCCTTCTATCCTAGCAAATGCTAATTCAAACGCCAATACTACAGAAAATCCTACTTTAGGGCTAAACAACCCTACTTTGACGCTGGATAATCCTACCTTAGGTTTGAGTAATACGACTTTAACATTGGATAACGCAACTATTGGGTTTAGTGCCATGGCGTTGTCACCAGGCCCTCAGTGCTCGTCTTATCAATGTCCGATTTGCGAAAAGGAGTTTACAAAAGCTACGGAACTAGAAATTCATGTGAATGTTGAGCATAAGGATATTTTGAGCCCACAAAAGCCAGTAAGTAGTTATGTTCATGAGTATAGTAACTACTGTCTCTTAACACCTATTTCTTATGTTTGAATCTAAATGTTTCATTGTAGGACCAAGCTGATAATGCGTCTTGTGAAGATGTAGTAATGATGGATGAAAGTCCAGTCAGCACCTGTCCTGTCTGTTGCCAGCCGTTACCACTTACACAAGCAGAACTGGTAACCAACTTATTTTAAACCTAATTTACTTTTTAATTAAAATCTTATTGAAATCCTATTTACTAAATCTAAATCAGTTAACTTCTAAGTAAAAACTGAAGTTATGCATCTTTTTGTACTACCCTAATTTCATAGTTCATCTTAACCATTAGATTATAGGTATTAAAAAAAATATCTTATTTGTTTTAGATTCAACACATAGAGGAGCATTTTGAACGAGGTGAAGACGGTGGTGCGTCTTCATTGACGGAGGCAGAACGAGAAGCACAAAGGACTAGAGAAGAACAAGAGTTTCAACTACTTAGGGTAAGGTTAATTGTAGCTGGATGTAGTTGTGGGGGTGTATAGGGTGTGGGCAAAGAATACTTCTTTTTTGTAGAAGTGCGAGGGTATATTTAAATTCAAACTCAAATTGACATGATATCATCTGTTTGTATAGTATTATTATTATTTGTGTATTGCTGTTGATAATGCTTCTATCCGAGATTTCTATATGGAGTTACTTTTGACTTATTTTTCAGGTACAGGTCTTATAAATTTTTAAATTGACATTTGATGTGTTGATAATATTTTCTTTATATATAAGTACCTACTTATGATTTTTCAGTTATCTATTCAGTCTTTACTTTGCTGCATATATTTAAAATAAAAATGTTATGTTTATTGTTTTGTGTTCAGGTTATGTCCTCTTCTCTGTGTAGAAGTACTTTTTACAAAGATTTTAGGTGTAGGTTGTTTTAAAATTTTAATAATGAAACTCTAATAAATGACACCATGAATTTTTCTTAACAATACTAATAAAAGTATAAATATTTTAAGATTAAATTCTACTCATATTTTAAATATTATTTACAACGTATAGAAAATACTTATTTAATTACGTAAAAGCCGCACACAATTAACAATCGGACAAAAAACAGGTTACCTATCTTAATCCCGAATTTTAATATGCCGAATTTCATAATCCAGAAAACGAGATTTTACTTTTAATTTTGCATTATAAATGCTAATTTATTAATTTTGAAGTTATAAACACTGGAAAAAGGAACGCGGGCCTCCGAGCATTACGCGACTGGGACTCGAACCCAGGACCTTTGGATTGCCGGTCCAATGCTCTTCCAACTGAGCTACCGCGCCGCTACGTTGACCCACCGAAATTTCTTCCAGTATCTATTGTGCTTTCGTCATATAGCTGACGTTATTCCATCAATGAGAGGAGTTTTCCGCCTCTTCATTTCAGTAGAAATACCTTTACAGGATATTTAACTACTAATTAAGATGAAACAAGCTAATGATTGAGATTTTACTTTTAATTTTGCATTATAAATGCTAATTTATTAATTTTGAAGTTATAAACACTGGAAAAAGGAACGCGGGCCTCCGGACCGGCAATCCAAAGGTCCTGGGTTCAAGTCCCAGTCGCGTAATGCTCGGAGGCCCGCGTTCCTTTTTCCAGTGTTTATAACTTCAAAATCCAGAAAACGTTTGGACATTTTTTCATAATCCCGTTTTTTAGAATTTCGAAGATTTGTTTGCCATATAATTGCAACTCCGAATTCCATTTGCCCATTTATTCATTTGCACGACGTTTTAAAATCCAGACAAATGAGTTCCAGACACACGAAATCTAGATAACCGATATCCATATGCACAAAAGCCAGATTTTTAAAACACAAATTTTTGAAATCCAGTTACTTGATATCCAGACAAACAATATCTAGATTTTTAAAATCAAGATTCTTTAAATTCATATAAACGATATCTAGAACAACTAAATCCTAGTATTATTTTAAATGGCTCTATACTTTTAGAAAAGAACTTCGGTTTTGGCGCTTCGCCGACCGCTGCCGCGGCACGCTCGCTTCGCTCGCTCGGCTTGCGCACTGTGTGGTCACCATTCAACCTCACACTCCTCCTCGCTTCGCTCGTCGTCGTACCTATTATTTTAATATATGAACAAACAGCGCATACCCAAAATTGTAAATTATAATTTTAATAATTTGGTCGACCTAAAACATGCCAAATAAAATTAGCTTTTCCTATAAGTAGGTAGTTATGACAAACCAAATCAAGATAAAGCATTTTAGGACTGATGATGAGGATGTTATGCCAATTGAAATTAGGAATTTTATACATTATGCTAAAAAATAATATGCCTATAGACTGTTTTGCCATTTAAAAGTTATGCAAAGGATAAATTTTGCGACATGAGTGTTATACTTTTTGATGATTATGACAATTTACGCAAAAGGAGCGGCTCCCATTGCAATAGTTAAGCTGAAACACGATTGTGTGGGAACCAAATAAAAAGATTATGAAAATATGGCAATAGTTTATCAGGAATATGGGAACTAAATATAAATATTATGAAAATTTGGTATTCGTTTATTTGGAAAATGGTACGAAGGGAAACAAAATAAAGTATTCTGAGAATCTGGCATAGCTATTATCTGGATTATGAGAATATGGGTAACAAATTTTCAAAATATTTTTTTAAAATTTGGTTTTAGTTCACCTGGAAATTGATTCATCTGGGAAATAAAAAAAGGAATTTAAAAAAAATGTCATTCAGTAAATCTGTCTTTAAAGAGTTCTACCAAACGTTTTCGGGGTTTTAAGATTCGGGTAAATGAAATTCGAGTTTTTAACCTATCTATCATCTTTTTCAAACTTCGAATGACAGTGTTTTTAGAAGTTCACATAATGAAAAATCTATCGCGATCGCATTCTAAAGCTTTCTTTATTCAAACTTTTCTTAAATATTTACTACCAGTGGCCGCCCGCGACTTCGTTGGCGTGGAAGTTGGTTTCCCGTGGGAATGAGAAATTTTCCCGCAGAAAAAAGTACCCTATATTATATTCTAATGTATAACCTATATTATCGTAAAGTTTCATCAAAATTCATCCAGTAGTTTTTACGTGAAAGAGTAACAAACATCCATCCATACATCCATCCATTCATACATCCATTCATCTATACATCCATACTCACAAATTTCACGTTTATAATATTAGTTGGATGTATAGCGTTTGAAAGCGATTGCGTTCAAAGCATTCTAGATCCGGCAAAGTTGTCATATTCCAGTCATAAGTCCACATCGTCTATGGTTCGATATCCAGGCACAATACGGCATGGACTCGGAGGACGGCGTGGGGTTCTCGTCCTGTGCGGCGGGCGGGCTGCGGCGCGCCGTCTACAGCGGCGCGCTGTCCGTGGCGGGCTACTACGAGCGGAGCGCCCGCCTGCGCGCGCCCACCGACCACGGGGACTCGCGGACCGATGGTTAGAGGGATAAAATATCCGTTGTAGTTATTAAGATAGTCTTGGTCACGATTCCGAAAACAGGACCGATGGTTAGAGGGATGTTTCATAACCGTTGTAGTTATTAAGGTAGTCTTGGTCCCGTTTCCGAAAACAGGATTGATAGTTAGAGGGATATTTTCATAACCGTTGTATTTATTAAGGTAGTCGTGGTCCCGATTCCGAAAACAGGACCGATGGTCAGAGGGATATTTTTATAACCGTTGTAGTTATTAAGGTAGTCTTGGGCCCGATTTCGAAAGCTCTATAAGTAAATTAAAAATATTATTGTCACTTTTCCTTGGTTTGTGTTAGAGAAAGACAGGTATATTGGTCTCACTAAATTTAGTCCACGTCATTGTAAAATTGAACAAAATGTGCTGAGGACTAGCCTAATTGCCTTCGCTATGTTATAATGTACATACATTTTAGTTTGACAGGAGTAAAATGATAACTTGTCTCTGTTTTATTCTATTGATGAGTAAGTCACGGCGATAGTTTTAATTAAGTTTAGAGAATGTTTTCCCATAGAAATTTGTAAAAGTGATAAAAAAAGCCGAAGCCAATAGCAAAAAGCAAAGTGACTGATGTATTTATGCATAGATAGAAATTAGAAAACAACCTATATGAATACAATTTTAGCTTTATAATAAACTGCAAGTGAAATTACCCTACATTTAATAACATCTTGTACTCTACAAATACATTTCAATTATTTTGCTTTCAAACAACCTCACAATCCTCCTAATTGTCAATGGCCCCGATTCTCAAAGCTCCATCTAAAACTAAATTAAAAATATCGCTGTCACTCTCTCATGCTTTGTATTAGAAAAGACATTGGTCTCACTAAATTTAGTCCACATCATTGTTAAATTGAACGAAATGCGCTGAGGACTAGCCTAAAATTGCCTTCGCTTTGTCATAACGTACGTACATTTTAGTTAGACAGGACTAAATGATAACTTGTCTCTGACTTATACTATTGATGAGTAAGTGATGGCGATAGTTTTAGTTAAGTTTAGAGAATGTTTTCAGAATCGGGGCCATTGCTTTAGTTAAAAGTAGTTTTTAAAACAAAAACCCTTTGAGATGACTTTTTAATTAGAACTTATTAAGAGTGATATAAAAGCCGAAACCAATAGCAAAAAGCAAAGTGACTGATGTATTACATCTTCTACCTACTCTACAAATACATTTCAATTATATAATACCTCCTGATTGTCATTGTTTATACAAGTATACTAGAAAGGATCCTCTCTGACCTACCTCCTACTACAGGTATTCTAGAGCGTATCTCTCAGCTGAACGCTTCGTCGCCGAGCATCGTTCGCACGTACCTGTGCTCGGCGGCGGCGCACTACGCCAGCACGCACGGGGACCGCGGCTGGGGCTGCGGCTACCGGTGGGTAAACATGGTGTAAAGAACTGCTTCCGAAAATAAAAACTGGGCATTGCTGGAGGAGTACTGGTTACGCTTTCAGCAAAAAAAAAAAAATATTAAAAAAAAAAATTTTTTTTTACCTGGTTTTGCAAAATTGCATTAATACTATCAGATTTTGCGATGATTTCAAATTAAATAGGGTTTTAATTTAATTTGCAATGTAAATAGGTAATCGCACCTGAACCGACAGTTGATGTGTGAGCGATGATTTCAAGCGGCGAATATGACGTTTCAATCATTAATAACTTTTTTAAATTGAGTTTTCTGGGTATACTGATAGTGAATTTAGTTACTATTGAGGCTCAAGAATACATAGTTTCAGGCTTCGGAAGTGGCCTTTTTACATCCGTTATACTAGTAGAGTAGAGATGTGTATGATGTGTACCTTTTGATAATATCATTGTGAAAGTAAAGTTATTTTGAGTCAGTCTGTTTTTAATGATCGTTTCACGCTGAAACTCATAAAGTTATTGAGTCGATTTTGGTGCATAGATAAACCAGATCTTGGTGATAAACTTAGCATCAAATGGAGGGTTAAATATTATTTGATTTAAAGGGACGACTTTTTTAATAATTTGTGTAATACCTGTATAAAATTACTAAAGATATTCTAAGTTGCGGTCAAAAAGCTGATCTTTAATCTAATAATAAATTTATACCCATTTATTCATATTGTAACGTCTTTTTCATAAATGCATCGCTTACCTCTATTCGATAAATGATGTTTTGACTTAGTTTATTCTACACTACCATAACTGAAAAAGGTAACACATAGTATTACTTATTATCTGGTTGAAAATGCTCACTTTTTACATTTTAATAGTACGGGTTTTTTCAACAGTTTAAGAACATTACTATAGTAATAACTGGCTGATTATGTTTTAATTTTACAGTTAATTTATGTTTGACTGTTAAACATTTAATATAAACTGTCCTCAAGTATCTGTTTTAACATCACAATGTCCTACAGAAACATGCAGATGGTAGTATCATCTCTGTATTGTTGTATTTATCGATTCTACGCTTTTATAGCTTGAAGTGACAAAACATATTTTCACATTTTGAGCTCCTTACTTACCTATTACTTGTATATTTCTTAGTGATAATTATTTAATTTAACAGTAAATTGTTACATCTGTTTTGTCGCATTTCAATAACCTTTACTTAACATCGCCATGTTGGTTTCTCTAGAAACATGCAGATGGTGGTATCATCCCTGCTCTGCAGCGAGCAGTACAGTCCGCTGCTGAGTGGACTGGGGGGAGTCCCCGCCGTGCCGCGGCTGCAGCAGCTAGTGGAAGACGCCTGGAAACAGGGGTTCGATACACAGGTGCGGAGGTTAAAGGGATATACATGATTATACAATTACTAAACTTGTAAAAAAATGTGATTGTTAAGTGGCGTGAGAGTCGATGCGAATATTATGCGAATGAACAATGGACATTATCGATTTGTTTTTATTTTGTTTAAGTATTACATGAATAAAAAAACAGAAAAACAATATATTTTTGTAAATAAAATAAATATTTTATCTAAATATCTTCAAATGCGCACACGGATGATTTACAAGAAGACGAAATGCTTGCCAAATTATACCTATTATATAAATTTATTAATTGGCAATACTTTCACTACAGATTCTATTATAATATTTTCTCCTGCAGGGTTCAGAGCAGCTGGGCTGTAAGCTGTACAACACGAGGAAGTGGATCGGGGCGTGCGAGGTCGTCACCGTGCTGTCCTCACTCAGGATCAAGTAAGTATCTTTTTATGATAGAAGCTAGCAAACGAGCGTGCGGGTCACCTGATGGTAAGTGATCACCGCCGCCCATGACTCCCCGCAACACTGTGGGTGTTGGGGGTGTGTTGCTGGCATTTGAGAAAATTGCGCACCGGATACCGCACTCACCGAACGAAACGCAGGAACATCGTCGTTTTTCTGTGCGACGGTGGTATTTCACCGGTCGAGTCAGCCCAGTAGCCGTTGCAGACAGAGTCTACAGTTAGACTCTACAACTCTCAAATTACTTTATTTATTACTATCACTGTATTTTATTACTAGTAATTTACACATACACACTATAGTCCGTTCGCGTTAAGAAAATAGTGACAACTACAGGATAAGGGTGTATTCAAAGTGGAGTAAAAGTACAAAAGAAAAATAATAATTTTATAAACAGTATTTTCGGACAAACCGCATGCACTTGCTGTTTCTATGACTATGCTCTCCACAGTTGCATTTAAAACACATAATTTAAAGAACTTATAAACATTGTAAATTATGCGTCTCTCTCCACTATGGATTATTAATCCACTTTTATTCTTTGGAATTGTTGAAGTATTTATTTTCAAAATTTATTGTTTTGACGAGCCACGCAAAATACACAAAAGTTTTGTTCGAAGGTCACTGTGAACTCGACTTTTTAATTTCTAGCATTTTAATTGGCTGGGGGGCGTGGCCAGGCCGGCGCACAACGATGCCTCACTATTTTCTTTACGCGAATGGACTATAACTTTGATTATTCGCAACAATTCAAATTTGTATATCAACAAACTAACATACTATTTACACTATATATAATTTTCAAGGAGATTCATGAGTACAATACATTCTAAAATATTGTTTATGTAAAGTAAATAACGCTATGTAAGTTTTAAAATAAAAAGCTATAATAGATTTAAGAACTTGCGGAATAACATTACGTCTCATTTATGTTATCTCTATCATGACCGTGTTTAATTTTAGTTATCGGTTTGATAATTGAAAAAAATAGTATAATGTACTTAAAATATATTTAAGTTACCTAACATAAGTATTAATATTCAGATGCGAGTTGATAGACTTCCACAAGCCGACGTCCCCCGAGGGCTCCCACCCCGCGCTATTCGACACGGTGTATCGATATTTCCATAATAACCCACAGGAGTTCAAAGCGCCGTTGTATTTACAGCATCAAGGTACGTTTTACTTTTATTTTTATTTTAACTGGTGCAGTACTTATGATGAAATTATAATTAAAATAAGTAATTTAACAATAATGAGATATTTTGACGACCTCTGTGGTGCAGCGGTATATACACCGGACTGTAAAGCGGATAGTTCTGGGTTCGATCCCCGGGTCGGGCCAATTTGGTAAAATGGTTTTTAGAAATTGGCTCGTGTCTGGGTGTAACTAGGTTCTCCCCTAGTCCATTGTGTGGTACCTATAACACAAGTGCTTAATGCAACTTACTTTAGGGCCACATATTATGTTGGTGTGTTAGTCTGGAGATTTATTTATTTATATATTTATTATTTATGTTAATAGAAAAGAACTAGACATTTTATTGAAATGTTTAAAAAAAGATGTGAGACTTTTTTTATGTTAAATGTATCGACACTTTTTATGAATATAGCTGTTATAATAATACCTAGTCTAAAAATCGGTTTGTATTTTCTTTTATGTATATAATTCAAAAACAAAAATATGAAACAATAATATAGTTCCCGTATTGAAAAACAAAGTTCTTTTTGAAAAAAAAACGTATTTTTTCTTATAAATAATTCTTTACTTTAAATATTCTAATGTGAAGAATTTCACAGGTCACTCTCGCACTATAATCGGCTACGAGCGACACAAGGATGGTAAAGCGACGTTACTCGTGTTAGACCCGTCACACTCGCCGGCACAGGTTAGTTTAATAATTACTAATGTTAATTTATGTACTTAGTATAAATAACTACGTTAAAAAAAAAACGACTTCAAAACTAAAAAGTTAAAAATAATTAAGATTTAATATAATTTAAATACTGCCTATTATTTATACGTGCTATTTAATAATAGGTTTATAGTATAGTAAAGTATTTAGATTTGATACGTTAATTTGCCATTCCTCATGGTTTGTGTGTATATGCTAAGTTCTTCTGATTTTTTTATTAATAATAAAACTTACTATTAATACGATTATTTTTGAGCAGCATGGTGAAATAAATCATTTTCTGTACTTACAAAGTTTAAATTCACTTAACCATGCAAAACCAAGCATATCCATGCATGAATACGCTCAGAGATAATCACGATTATAGTATTAATTCTGAATTTTAATCGCAAAAGAAGATATATTTTCTAAAAAGAAATCCTCTTAGTTATGCCAATCAATCCTTAAGCTATTATTACTAAGTATATGAAGACACCCTTCACCAATTATATGTCCCGTCCAAATGCGGCTTTTTTACTAACTTGTTTGCTAGCTCTCGAAAGCTTAAGTCGTGATGGTGTACGTGATCAGAATAAATAAAAAAATACAGTAGGAGCCCACGGCCTTTGATTTTAACGTGAAACATCTATCTATATCACCGAGTCGCTTTTGCTGTTCAAGATTGAAACCAAACCAGAATGAATTTGTTCCAAATATTTTGATATAAGCAAGCTGACTATAAACGCTAAAGAAACGCATAAATCCATGTTTCTACAATAAATCGTTTTCTAGTTATCAACATCAGACGATATAGACCAATTCGTTACGTTTCAGTTTTCCTTTCCTCTACGTGTATTACGAAACCCTACCACCTACATCTCCCAGGCCTCCATTTAAGCCTTTTCCCTACGCCTCTAAACGCCTCTAAAGCCTATATCCCTATCCCTATAGGCCTTCACCTACATCTCCAAGACCACTATTTCCACCTATTTCGAAAAGAGTGCCGAGAGTTTTTCCCGCCAGCTTTTTCTCTCGGTCTACTAGGGCCATTGCTGATGAATGTAGGGGTGTCCCGAGACATTTTTTTTATTTTTGATTTTATGCTATTGACAATGTGTAAGGTGCATAAGCACGCTAGGTAGGAAACTTTTTGTTTAAATACTGGCAGCTATTATTTTATTTAGAATTCTCGAATAGTATTTAAAGAGAAAACAATGGAATGTTGACGGCTTCCTCCCAGGCACATTCTTGTTTGGGTGCTCGGAGTGTGAGCACGTAACTCTAAAATCATTTTATTAGATACTAGCGACCCGCCCACGCTTCGCAATGGTGTAATTTTGGCTGACTTGCTCACGAAACATAGATTTTTGGCAAACTTTAAAAACTTTATCGATTGTTCTTTATTTACAAATTTAAATGAGTAAATTCCCTAAAAGATGGCGAAAACCGCATTAAAATCCGTTGTGTGGTTTAGGAGGAGTTAGCAGCCAAACATACAAACAGACACAAATAGCGACTTGGATTTATACTATGTAATGAAGCTTTTCAATATAAAGCTATTAACATAACTAAAGTATTTTAATTCATTTGCACGTCTCCCCCATATATTAGTCAATGTATAAGAGATTAGTTTTTAATCCTACGTACAATAAACTACTATTTCCTCCTATTCCCGCCAGGTGCGTCAGATATTCTGCAGCAGCCCTTCCTCGTCCACGTCTGGTCTCCGCCTCCTCCGACGCACGTCATCAGCTCTCCGCGCGAGGCAGTACCAACTGCTGTGTATCACTGGAGTCATGACCAGCGAGCGGGAATATGAGGTGGGAGGATCAAAAATAAGATCTAAAGTTTTTTTTTGATGGAATCTAGCAAACGAGCAAGCGGGTCACGTGATGGTAAGTGATCACCGCCGCCCAGGACTACCACTGTGGGTGTTGGGGGGTGTTGACCTTTGACAAAATTGGGCACCGGATACCGCACTCACCGAACGAAACGCAGGAACATCGTCCCTACTTCACTATGGTTTTCTGTGCGACGGTGGTATTTCACCGGTCGAGTCAGCCCAGCAATCTCTGCAGACAGAGCCTACAGCTAGACTCTACCACTCTAGTTGTATGGGAGTTATAAAAATAACTGAAAATAGTAATTTGTAATGTTTAATTTGTATTGGGAACAAAACTCGGGAAGGTTGAAAATTTTGAATAACTACGCTATTAAATGAAACAACAGATTCGTTTAATTTGAAACTCAAATATGATTATCAAAATATGTGTTATATTCTTAACTAGCTTTTTTCTTAATTCTCTTGTTGATTATCACTAAATAAAACATCAATGTGTCTTTTTTACTTTAATGTAACACATAATTTGTACATTATGTTAATACAAGCTTTTCACCCCGGGTTGACCCGCAGCCAAATGGCGTTTCCCGTTTAAAAGCACCCATGTTTAATTCCATGTTATAGTTTATCCATATACCAAATTTCATCCAGATACGTTCAGTTGTATTTGTGTGAAAGAGTAATAAATATACATACTCACAAACTTTCGCTTTTATAATTTTAGTAAGTTACTAACTTTTGTTGCAGGCCAGCAAAGTACTACAATCTATAAGAATACCATAGGACCGAAACGCGGGGAGAACCCCAGTAAGGTAACGTCGACTCAACCGTGGTTCAACTTAACGGACATTACTTAACTATAAGTTAACTTAACGCAGAGTTACATTAGTACAAGTTTAACATACCTAGTCGTAGACGTAAGGTTGTAAAAACGCATCGAAAATATTAAAAGGTTCTATGTTTTGTATTATTGACCTCTTCAATGACATATGCAAACGAATATGACAAAAATTTAAAACAAAATATTATGAGTAATTGTAAATTATTTGAAAGTTTAAAATAACGCCCTACTTCTGTTGTATATTTTGTCAATTATGTACCTAATTACACTGTTTCTGTCAATTTTTCAAATATCATTGATACTTTGAATTAACTTTTAATTAAACAAACACTCAAAGTAATAATATTAGAATAAAAATAAGAATTTATGATTAGTTAGACTAATTATTATTATAACCGTATTGCTTATAAAAAGATTGCCTTCGACTATAAAATTAAATCGTTACAAATTATGTAGGTAGTCCTAAATATTTAGATATTGACCACATTATAGAGGTTTTAAACTTATGAAAAATGGTATTGAAAGAATCGTATTAATAATTAAAAGTGATGGTCCGACCCTGTAACTTGAAAAAATCAACATATGTCAAACAAATTTGACATTAAAAAATGTAAAAATGTCATCTGAATATGTTGATTTTTTCATTTTTTTTAAACATATAATCCATTACTATAAAACGTTGATATAGCTTGAGATAAAATCACTAAATCATATATTTTGCACACGACGATAGTTCCTTCAGAAGTTGCTTGCTACACAATAAAATAGTATAACATATATTGATAATAAAATATACAAAGGGAATGGTTGCTGTGGATCAATGAGATGGTGCCTAGGCTGTTAAAACAAAACGTTTAAATTGCACGTTAAATAATATTAATATGTTAAAATACAGTTTTAAGCGACATATAAATAAATGTACTAAATGAAATTATAAAAAAAAAACTTTAAATTCAAAGGTAAATTTTCAATTCTTATTACTTTTATTTAAACGTTGTTCATCTATTAACAACAAGATTATAAATATTTATATACTGCTTGCTACTGATTAAATCACTTATTTGCATTTCAAATGTCAAATGTTATTTATCGCTTTAAGTACCTTCAAGTCAATTATTATTATGAAAATCTAAATATTTTCAATGAAATCGGTTGATAATACATAATTATATAAAATATTCTTGCAAAAAATTACTTTAGTTATATAATATTATTATGTTTGTGATGGATTGTCAGTATATGAGAGTGGATGTTTACAAAAAACTACTTCATTAGTTAAGTAATTCATAGTTATAGGTAAAACTAACGTTTCGCGATTAATAAAGATTTTACGTACAAAATATTATTATTTTTTATTATTTTTTTGCATTACCAAATATTAATACGGAACGTGGGTTCTATAATCATTTGATATATTTTTATGTTTAGTTTTATATTAAATACTTTTATTTTCTATACTTGTTCCACTGGATCCGATTTCGTTTAATGTCTTTTCAAAAAAATTACTCTCTTTAACAGTCCGGTACAAATCCGGCTGCGCATTTACTATTATTGAAATCTATATTAATCGTGATATGATGGTGAACTCTAGTGTAGGTAGCTATATGCACTCATCCATGTGATATTTACTAAGTCGCGATAACTCACCTGTTGTACAACTTATCTTTTTAAGCACTTCCAGTTTTGATGTCGCATTGTTTTACTGTATTATAATATTTGTTGTTTAGCTTCAAAGTATAGTCTGTTTATTGAAATTGTTATGTACTTATTTACTTTAAAATTAGGTATGGAGCTCCGCTGTTTTCAGTCCAAATGTAGAATTTGGTTTAGACAAAAACACTTTTCAATTAATCTCCTACTTATTTCTACAAATGCAGAATTGTCAAGAGTTATAATTATTACCAATATAGAGCATTTTAATTATTTTTAGACTACCTTATTAAATCTTCCAGTATGTAGGTCATCTTACTTGATGACTCTTCTTGTATATTAATTCAATCCGCAAAGATCTAACATGACAAAAATTTAAAATAAATTAAATGTTTTGTGACCCCTTTATGATTATTTAATCGTTCAAAAAACAGCAGAGTAACTTCCTAGCTATTTACATTAAGTGCTAATTAATATTGTGTTCTATGTTTGTCAAATTATGTAATGTTATAGATGTATTGTGTAGCCCACCGCTGTGTATGTAAGAGTATAGCGTAACTGTGATAGGATTTATGGGTAGCTGGATATTGGAATGTTGGTTGAAAACTTATTGTCTTTTAAATATCATGTTATATAATTTAACAAAGATGTAGTAAATCTAGTTCAGCCAGAATGAGATGAATTCCAACTGGATCTTATTTAAAATATGGTTGCATTTTTAAATATGCAAGTTTCGTAAACTCTAAAGAAAAGTGGAGGAAGCAATTCCATTGCACACTTAACTTTAAATATATCAAAATTGTATTCAAAAAAACTTTTAGTAAAATGTGTTTACTTGTTCACTTTTGCCGCGCAAGTAATATGTCATAGATAAAATAAAACAATAATGACATTTGATATATTTTTTTTTGATGCAAAGAATATTATACAACAGTAAAATACGTACAGCCAACCTATAAAAAAAACTAATAGTAATCTGAACATTCGGTTTAAAAGATTGGTATCAAAATTGAAACTCTAGGCTATTAAGGGTTAATAAGTAAGATTGACTTCATAAACAAAGAAAACCTTAGTATGAGTTAAACTCACACCAAGCATTTATTTAAAAGCTAGTCTTAAAAATTACGTACAAATATTTGCATTTGACAATGATATATAAGTTTTCAAGCTACTTTACAAGTTTCATGCTACTCGCCTTGACCGGAGTATGGTCTCAGTAACATTCGCGGACATCCTACGTTTCCTCAAATAAAATAAGTTACAAAAGCACTGACTTTTATTTATACCAAAAAATCATACCAGCTGGTTTCCTTGGTAAGTTTGATTTTTTGATTTTTTGAAATTTTATACCTATCTTTAATTCTGTATTTTAAGCTTTATGAATACTTAAGAAAAACTCAAATTAAGGACCGGCGGTCAGTAAATTACCCAATTGCCTTATTATTATTTTTCTACTTGGGCTTTTTCCATTTGAAACTTTTGCAGATTAGAATGAATAAAATAAAATTGGTAAATCATTTTGTAAAAACTTTATTTTCAAAAAAAATATTCACAAATTACACTACAAGTTGTAAATACTAAAAAACAATTAAATTACATGTGCATTTGTTAAATATACTATTATTCGCTTGAAATATTGTCTTAAATTTTAAATGGTTATAAATTCACAATTGATTATTAAATTAAAATGAACGTACAACTATTTGAATGTTAACAATTATTTGATTTTAAGCAACATTTAAGATATCACTTATTAACTAATGAATAACTATTTTATAAATCTGTTACGTTCCTGCTATTTTTATGTTAAATAATTAAAATTATTTTAAAAGATTACGCATTTACTACTTTAGTAAATGAATCGAAACTAGCTAAAATATACATTTAACTTAAAATTAATTTAGCTACAATTAATATGATAAAATATTGTATACTTCCACAGGCAAGCAAGACTATGTTACATTATTGTGATATATTATTTATACTCTAAATATGGACTTTAATACCCTGCAATCGTTTGGAAAATTAAATTAAATGGGACTTTATCAAAGGACAAAATATTATTCATTAATAAGAATGTTATCCTTTTAATACCCATGTATAAGTGCTTGCCTGTAAAAGTATTGATAAACAAAATTAACAAACCATTCGAGTTGGAATACTGATAATAATTTAGGAACTGTCTCAAAGCCTTTACAATACACAAAATTTCATTTAGCTAATGATATGATGTGATTTATGTGTTGCGATATTTTTTGTTATTTCGTTATAATATTAAAACTTATAACGTCACGTTATTAATGTTCCATGAACTAGACAGACCATCTTGTATCACAGGCGAGGAAATGCACTAACATTCATTGTTCAAACAATAAAACATTTTATTTTATATCATGTAGCCACTTATTTAACTAATTTGATAGATCTTTTACTGTGAAATAAACTTTTATTTGGTCAAAATAACATATTTTTATTGATATTTTGTTTGGATAACTTAAAGTAAATGAGAAATTTTCAGTAAAGGTTTAAAACATTGTGGTATAGGGCACTTATGTTTTGAGTAAACTCGTAGTGTAAATAAATTTTAGATTATTTGTTACCGCAGTTACGAAATTCATAGCCTTTTGTATATTTTTATATTTCCAAAACTTTCAGATTAAAAATTACATGCTTAATTCCAAATATTTTTTGCAGTTGATTACTTTACAAATGGCCAAAAATTATGTCGCCATGCCATTGACAAGAACAACCCCTAAAATTTGTTTCAAAAGCATAAATATGTATAAAATAAAATGTGTTTGCCCCAATCTCCACTTAGAAACCTACTTACAGCAATATTCCGGTCTGTCTGTGTTGTTATTTATATGTCTGTGCACTGGTGTCGGCTGAATTCCCTAAATTTTCAATTTAAATATACAAATAAATAATTGATACTTGTTAAATACTTAGAATGTTACTAATTAACTTTATAGCTTAAGCTGACTTACAGTTTAACCTTTTTAAATATCCAATAAGTATAGCATACTTATCCTAGAATCGTTTACATAAAAGTTCTCGAAATTAATTTAAATATAGTTTACAAATATATTGAGTTATATTACAATCAACTAGTATTTTGTTGGCCTATGCTTGGTCCCAAAATAAAAAAAGGTATTTACATTTATTCTTAAATTCACAAAATCTTATTATAGAAATTATGTCATTGAAATAAAACTTATATGACTGTTGAATCAATTAATATTGTTACTAGCTCGTAATTGGGTAGGACCAACAAAATAAAATAACTTATTCTAACTAGAAATGAGCCGGGTTTTAAAAAATACTGCACTTTCTTAAAGTTTTTTTTTAATTGTTCTTTTTACAATGAAAACATTCTGTTTTTTTTTTCTTATTTAAAGTGCAATATTTTTATACAATCCGTGATCATGGCAATAATCGTGAGTCCATTGCGCTTGCCGGTGCTACATTAAATAAATACATCACAATCATTACGAATAACAGCCTTTTTGAGTTTTTCATTATTTATTTTTAATTCTCAGTCTTCCAAAGCTCTTTTTTAAGCTCTGGATGACCACAGCCATCTTCATCTTATATAGAGTAAAACACATATAATATAGTAATAGAATGTACAAATCAACTAGATGTCGCAGCTTCGTAAATATTTACTGTTTCAAGTTACTACTAAACTCAAATTCAGACTTTCAAAGACCGTCTTGTCTTCTTGTGTTTTTCCCTTTTACACTTTAGCAGAAACAATAATAATATCTAAGTTTTGAGAGACAACTTGAAAATTTTGCTAAAATAATCTAAAGTTTGTTGTGCTCCAAACTTAATTATTATTATTGTGTTTTGCTAATAAAAATCTACTTAATTGAATATTTTTTCAATATAAGGCAATCTAGTGCTATTCAAATAAGTATAATTTCGTTGTTTAGACTTACGAATAGCACTTGAAAACCTTATTACACATCAAAGTATTTAAAATCGTTCTTTAATTTTTAAGTATTAAAAAAGAGTTCTTATAATAACCCTGCTTTATGTTTATGGGTTTTATTCAAGGTGCGTTTTCACGTATAACGGTTTGACCTTAATCGCTTTCAAAGGGATTACTTATTCCTAACTTCACTATACAATTTAAATCGTTGTTTTCATAGTGACGTTAGCAACAAGAGATATTTACATTAAACATATCTATAGGAACGTAACTAACTGAAAACTTTACCCAAGTTGCTTGAGCCAATGAAAAAATTCACCGAGTAGATACATTACAATTCCAATGTTATGCCTTTACCAATAAGAACTTTAAGAACACCGTTTACTTGTGTCTTATTGCATCTTTACGAATCAGAACCATTGGCAAACAACCGTATTCACACATAGTTACAACAATTTTGATACTCGATCATACTGCTACGTACAAATACGGTCCTATAACTAAAAACAATTTAACCTCCTCTCCATCAAGTGGTTCTTCCTGTTAGTTACGTTTGAAGACATCAGTGGATGAAGGTGATATGTCACATATAGCACTTATCATCTTCAACCTGTCACGTCTTCGTTTCTATAAACACCCTACTCCCTATACAAATACGGTCCAATTTTCAAAAACCTCTTCATCCAGTGGTTCTTCCTGTTAGCTACGTTTCTACAAACACCCTTCCCCTATACAAACACCGCCCAATTTCTAAAACCTCTTCATTCATTGTTTGTTTCTCTCAGCTACATTTGTATAAACCCCCACCCTAAACTTTCTGTTAGTTACCTTTCTATAAACACCCGTCTCCCTATACACATACAGTCCAATTTTCTATAACCTCTTCACCAAGCGTTCCTCTCAGCTATTCCACAACCCCCCCTAAACCTTCTCCTTCTCCTCATTGAGCGGCTCCCCCTCTTTCTCCATATCCTGCGCGCGCGCAGTGTTCCAGGATTGTAGTTCCCCGGAGCCGAGCGTGACGAAGCAGAGAGCGCCCAGGAAGTAGGTCCCGGCTAGGATGAAGAATACGTACTGCCATTGTTGGTAGGTGTTCTGGAAGGAGATAAGTTGATAGTTTAGTTAGGAATGTGTATTTGTCGGCTATATAAATTATGCTATATAAGTTAATATAAATTATGATTGTATAATTTATATTAACTTATATAGGTTAATATAAATTATGATTGTATAATTTATATTAACTTATATAGCATAAAGAGTGCCGAGAGTTTTTTCCGCCAGCTTTTTCTCTCGGTCTAATACGGTCATTGCTGATGTATGTAGGGGTGTCCCGTGACATCTTTTTTTATTTATTATTTTACCCTTTTGACAATGTATAAGAGATTAGTTTTTAATCCTACATACAATAAAGTAATTTCATTTCATTTCATTTCATATAGACTGGAATAAAGATGTAGAGAAGATGTATTTGGCAACAAGGGATGACGAGTAAAGATTGAGAGTTACAGGTGTAAACTGAACTACCTATTTAAAGATATTGCTGTCACTAACTTACGTAGTAGTGTAAAGGGATAATAAAAATGTAGAGAAGATGTGTTTGGCAACAAGGGATGACTGGAGTAAAGATTGAGAGTTACAGGGCTACAGTGAACTAGCTGTAGATATTGCTATCACTAACTTACGTAGTAGTGTATAGAAAAATCACTATTCGAGTCTGTTTGTAAGTTTGTCCTTTAACTACCCCTCAACCACACCACGTACCGGATTTAAATGCGGTTTTGACCATTTTTGAAGGTCTGACTTCCAGTTGAACAAAATTCAATGTTTCGTGAATAAGTCGACCAAATTATTTGAATTAGTAAGAGCAAAGTTCATATTATATGGGAACATTAAATACTTACGTTATTGTGAGTAAGTTCTCCGACCATATACGTAGACAGCCAGCCACCGAATGAAGATAATGTGTTCGCCATGCCGAAGATTGTACCTGAAATAATGTATTCACGTTAACACTTGTTTTGAGCTAACGCGAGTTGAACACATTCGTATAACTCTATCCGGGATTTCGCGCGGTAATTTTTAAGCAAAAAGGTAACGTTCATCTTTGCCCGACGTTTCGACAGGGTTACACCTATCGTGGTCGCGTGCGGACTTCACATTATTATTTTTTGTAACTAAACCAAGGAAAGTAAATTTTGTTAATTAGGATGGACATTCAAATTTCATAGATTTCAAAAATTAATGACTACGTTTGGTATTATTTAGCTCAGCATATCAACGATTGAATAAATAAAAAAAAATGATTTTTTACTTTCCCTAATCTCAACCATCAAACTTCATTTTTAACTTGTTGCTCACCTCTCGGTCAAGTTATGAAAAAAACTCCAATTATATTCCCTTATCCACAACAAACTATTAAAAACTAATTTCGAAATCCATTAGATACAAATAAAATCTTTTCTCCTTATGATAGAAGCATAAACCACTAATAAATATAATCTTACCACTGAAGTTAGGTGCAATATCAAGTCCATTTCCCAAGTATCCAGCTGTGACGGCTCCATTGATGGTGAGCGCCAGAGTGAAGATCGCGATCGACCAGATGCGGTCGTGGCCCAGGTAGGCTTGCACCAGCATTAGTACTCCTGGAATAATCATCATTATCATTACATATCATCATCATTATTATCATTACATATTCACATCATCATCATTATCACTACATATCAACATGATCATTATCAAATAGTATAAATCCAAGTCACTAATTGTGTCTGTTTGTATGTTTGTCCGCTAACTCCTCTTAAACCACGCAACGGATTTACTACTGCCACTTGACTTGGGCGGCTGAAGTGATAGCTTTCGTAACTGACAAAGACAAAACATACCTTAACCAAGTATTATTATATCTGTGCATTAACTGATGTAGGTTTAAATATTGGACATCAATAATTAGTATATCTTGTAAAGTACGAGTAGGTACCTATCTTAGGTAAGCGTTTTAAAATATAAGTAATTGCTATAAGGAAAAATAAATTGTACAATCAAATAATAAACACTGTCATCTGGTTTTTAATGTATTTTCTTTAAAACCACTAGAAGTAATAATATGAAATAAAACCAGGTTTCGAAAGTTTTATCCTCTAAAAGTATACCTACTTAAAATATGTGTGGTTATATCTAGATGCGAGCCCCAATTGCTATTTTTCCTGATGATAACTTTTATTTGCGGTCGGTTTGTATGTGTTTCAATGTTTTTAATAACATAATTATGATACTAAGTATATTATTGTAATATAACCTATGGATGAGAAATTTTCCAACCATATAACTAACTTGATGTAACCAATTTCCCTCTTTATAAGCTAAACTTGCTTTCCGCCCTGCGGTTTCACCCGCAACTAAATGGTTTTTCCCGTGGCAATATCTTACAGAACCCTATTTTTCCAAAATAAAATATAGCCTATGTTACTCGTGGATAATGTAGCTTTCGAATGGTGAAAGAATTTTTTAAATCGGTCCAGTAGTTTCGGAGCCTATTCATTTCAAACAATCAAACAAACAAAAAATCAAATCGTTCCTCTTTATAATATTAGTATAGAGTATAGACAACTTACCAGGCAGACCCACAGCGAACCCGGTGAACAGTTTCCTAGCGGCGGTGGTGGAGAGTTTCCCGCTTCTTCTCAGAGAGTCAGCCAGCACTGATGATGCGAGGGCACACAGGTATTTACCTAGGTACGGCAGCGAGGATAGGAGACCGTTCTGAGGAAGAAAAATAGAGGTTTAGAAACTGAAACATAGCGACATTAATCTATTTTTTTTAATTGGTTAGGATTTGACAGAGAGAAAGATAATTCGAAGATATGGTTTTGTATGGACGAAATATCGGTTCACAATGCTCTTTACGTAGAGAAACTTGTAAAGAGACACAGATACGGGGCTTTTAGGAAAGCCTGTTTTATCTTGCAAACGATAAACTTTAGGTGCTGTATCCAATGGTGTTAGCTTAGGTAGCTGTTAGCGTTTGGTGGTCCAATAATAAAACGAAAGATTTAATGGTTTTCAGACATTGTCACCAATGCTGTATTATGTTAGTTGTGTGATAAATAAAAATAAAAAAATAAAATAAAAAATGTTACAGATATAAAGGTTAATAATAGGTATTTACATACTAGTAGGTGCTAATTTCAACGTCTTTTTTGTTACTTAATTTTCAGATTTTGTTAGCAGTTCCTTATATTTGTGAAGTATAAACACACTAGCTATCAAAAAGTGCTAAAGATATGATTGTGCAAATTCTCGTGCTTATGGGTACACCGCAAATGTAGTTTATTTTAACGATTACCACAGCTATGCGAACTAAGGACAAAAGTCGTAGGAAATCTGCACCAAGTACGTAAACCACTTGGTCTCATACTAAATTTTGTTTCTGACAGTATTTTGACATAAAATATATGGTACGATTCAATACCATGTTATGTCATTTAATTCATTAAAAAATACCCTTTAGGTAAACTAACTTCGCTCTTGGGTTCGAGATATTATCACCATTTAATATCCAGCTTTATAACTTGCCAAGTGATTATTTCTTTTTTAACACAATTTTATTACCTGCACATAACTCGAATAGTTTCTTGACGTAACCTGTGCTAGGTTCAAATACCATAAATAACGATTGCTCAAGTATTATATCAAAGTTTGTATGGAACTATTATCATTTTATTGCACTGGTTTGCTTCCGGCAAGTAAATAAATGTAGACATTTTAGTTTAATGATATAAAATAGATTTCAATTGGAAAAATACTGCCGTGTTTTTCTGCTAAAAATTCAAACTTGAATAACTTTAAACACTTATACAGAAGCGGTATAGATTAACTGACCAGACGGGAAGTTCAATTTAAATTCTTTATTGATTTATTTAGTACTGATATAACTATTAAAGATCATCATTTTAGTACCTAGATTCTTTTTAATTCGATGGCATAAAACTCCCGAGAGAATGAGTAGAGTTTTAAACTTATCAATTCGATTAGAGAAGCTAGCTAAAGAAATTAAAACCTGAAATAAGTACAAACTTCATATATTTTATACGTTTCAGATACCTAACTCTAATACATAAGTAAGTAAGTGCATAGATATGATTAAGATTAGAACCATAAATCAACCCCTTTAATTTATCTCACAATTAACCATCGTCTCGCCAACATTCCGACTAGAACTAGACTTAATATATAGATGGCGCCACCAACAACGCGGTTTCAGGAAATGCCATGGATTTTCCAGCAGTTAGTCAGCATGAATTAAAAATCTATTAGACGAGACGTAAATAACCTCTTTTATAAATAACTGCCGGCGCCAGGGGCAAGTCAGAAAGTAGAAGCAATATTACTTTTATAGAAATAGCTGTAGGCTCGGTGGGTTAATAAATAAGTCTATTTATAAATGCTTTAATTAGTTACCTAGCCTGCGTTTAGTAAGGGTTGTAATGTAGGCAGAATAAATATTATCTTCAAAAAAAAACTTATGTAGATAGCAATCGAAACATCATTAAAATACTTGAAATGATTACTCAATGACTTTTATTATAGAAAAATAGTGATTTTTCCCTTTTCTTTAGAGGTCTACCTTCAGTTATAAAATAGACATAAGTAGGTTTATAAAGCCATCCAATGTTACTTTGCATCCTAGATTTTCACTTTTAATGCTTTGTGTTGATTTTCCTGTACGTGCCAAGTCGTAAAGGTATCATTACGCCCGTATGAACACCTACCACCGTAATAACTGTCGGCACGACTTCAAACACTTTATTACCTTGAGTACCTTATCGTAAATATTGGTATAAGGGAAGCACAATTAGCTTAATTTCTAAGAAGTTGCAAATGGGAAAAAGTCGTAAATAAGTAGGAATTCTTTGTTGACTTTCCTTTTCACGGATAAGAGATAAGAATTTATCCTTGTTCCAGCACAATATGAGTATTAATCGTAGAAATTAAATCTCGTTTTGAGTTAAAAGTACTCTATGACATATTTAAGGTCAGTAACTAACCCCATAAAAACTTGCAACTTGCAGAGCAAGTTTACAACCCGTAAAGAAAGACTAAAAATAGCATATCCACTTCGTTCCTGCTGTTTTAACTCATTCCTCCGTCATTAAGGCTATAAATCCTTGGATATTTAACTTCACCACATCTTAGAACATTCACCTTTGGCTCTTGACAACTTAATGATCCCAACTTTACTAGGCAACCGAAGCTGTGAGTCATTCCTTTGAAAACGTAAATTATGTTTAATACTAGATTATGCAAGAGCAATTGACACTGTGGTTTGTTGTGTATTATTTTATTATACAGGAGTGTATTACAGTAATTTCCTTAGACATAAAGCTAGTAGTATCTACCTACGTTTTCAAAATTATTGCAACTTTCATTAAGAGGTTAGTTAACCTAGACGTAGCCCAGATCTTCCGTTCCTACAAGATTATATAAGAAAAATTCCTAGCTTTCATCTTAACTGATGCAAAGAGGTAACGTTTAATAACTTTATAGATTAGTATTTCGTATTGATGACATAAAATACTTTAAATCAAGTCATGGTCGACGTTTAAAGCCATAAGATGTCTATTACTACTCAGAGATCAACGAAAAAGTACATTATAAGAAATACACTTAAAATTTTTCTCAATCTATTCGTAGTAGTAACATATTAACTACTAGTGGCCGACTCCGTTCGCGTGGAAGTCGGTTTCCCGTGGGAATGAGAAGTTTTCCCGCGGTATAAAGTACCCTATATATTATTCTGATGTATAACCTATATTACTGTGAAGTTTCATCAAAATCCATCCAGTAGTTTTTAAGTGAAAGAGTAACAAACATCTATACATCCATCCATACTCACAAACTTTTACGATTATAATATTAGTAGGACTATTACCTTCATGTTGTCACACAGAAGGATATCCGCACGGTGCTTTGCTTCAATGTGTACAATTAGCAATAAAAGTCAATACCATTTCCCCGAAGAAATTACTGACGACCTTCCTCATACGGCACAGTCGGCCGTTAAATGTATGAGGAAAATGAGTTTTTAATCTTGGTACATGACTATGTATTATAATGGTTATGTCTCCATGGTTTACTAATTATTAATATTTCCATTTCTCGATTTGTAAGTAATAACAAAAGTGTCAAAATTTTGATATTTTTTTCTAAAGCACATCGATTTTAGATTCAAAACCTTGCACAATTGTGTGGCATTTTTAAGTTTTGTGGTAGTATCGTAAAAAAATGCAGTAGTGTTAAGCTTTATCAACTTTATCAGTTTCTTGCAATAAACAATAATATATAAAAAAAATATATTAAAAGTCTTCAAGAACCATAAAAATAACCTATTAGACATACTGTTCTTGCTTCACTATTCGCCATTGCAACACAAATATAATTTGCAAACGTTTTTCTATAATTATAATTCTTGTCATTGCCGACCGTACCCCCATGATCTTGTTACAGCATTATAATGGTTTAAATGACTCATAAAACTTAAACTGGTTATACGGGCAACAATCTGCTATTTAATTAGTCTCTTCCTTTTCTGATTTAGCTATGATTTACAAGGTTCCACCACTTTTACTTTAGTAAAATAAGTTTTATTGACAAGCAATGAAATTGTTCACAAGCCGATTAAGTTTTAATACTTGTGTAAAGGATAATTGGAATATTAATTATTTTCACGCTAACTTTCGCTTTCGAAATATACATTAACAATGAATTTAAAATTAATTTATTTATAGGACCATCGGCTGCATGGTTTTGAATAAAATTTTGCAATGAACAAGAGTGGGTTCTCTTTTATACGAAAACTACTAAACATATTTTCTTCTAGCTTCGCAGTATAATAGCCCGAACGTCTTTTATACTGGAGCTAACAAAGGAAACCATCTATTTTCTCGGATAATATTTATATACTTGACCTTGAGTTTTGTGTAGAATACCCACCACTAGAAGGCAGGAAAGACAAAGTATTTACTGGTACCAAGATCAACATGTAAAACAATACTGTTTTAGAGTTGACAACACTCTTTCATCTTCCATAACGTGAACCAACTGTTGTTTCGTTTCATTACACATAACAGTTAGGTATTTCGTAACCAAGCCTTTGTACTTATAAGCTTCCAATTCTACAAACATTCAACACAGAACACAAGTGGTAAATTCCTCTAGCTATTACTTCAGTAAGATGGCGAAACCCTAGCTTACCTCTATAGGTATTGTGCAATGAAAGCGACAATGTGCATTCTCTTCAAATTGCTGGCAATTGAAGCCATCCTGTGCCCTTAATATCTTTTATAAGATGTTTCCTTTATCATTGTAGTTTACGCTGAACGAAAGCAGTATACTTATTAGACGATATTCGTGAATTATTCTAGTTTCTCGTTCTAGTTTATTTAGGAATTACAGTTAGAACATGGATTTTACTACTAAAATTGAGAAAGTTTGAGAAATTGTTGCCCACATTTGATTTGAAAACACTAACCATTTATATGACAAAGATAAATAAAAGCTTTGGATAAGATATCGATAAATTAATTGCGTCGTAGACTTCTAAACTTCGTGGAATACCTAATCTTAATATTAATTATATTAATCTATCAAGTGGGAGTGTTAAGTACAGGAAATGCTATGTTGTTTCTTATCAGATGATAGCAAATACAATTAGAACTTGAGATAATCTGAACACTTAACATGATGTCATTTTTATTCATATTTAACTAACTAAGCTTCATTGTAGGGAGGTTACGCCTTATCTTGAAGGTAGATTAGTCTGTACCATAATATCAAAAGTAATTTACGTTAAATATAACAATAAAAAAGATCTATGTCTACTTTAATCAACGAAAAATATCGAAATGGTGGGCTAACTGATTTGTGCGAAAATGAACGAAGACCTATCAATAGATTTTTTATATTAAGATCATTTTCTAGAAATTGTGTAGCAAAAATAAATGTGAAATAGGTTTTATCATGCATTTTACTAAAAGTTATGTTTTCTTATAGTCGTTACTATAATATTATTAAGATTACTGTTTTTGATAAGATGGATTGTGGCAATTAAAATATAGTGTGCTAAACATCAATCTTATTTCAAAGACTTTTTTAAGTAAGTTTCTTTATTTTTTTGTTTACTGACATACGTATTATTTTAACGTTTTTTTAATAAAACGCGCATCGAAATCCGTTGCGTGCCAAATACTGCTAATGAAAGACATCATAGTTTTGTATCAAAAGCTTTACGTAATAAAACTAAACATACGACATAAAATTATTATCTTAAGACCGATGTGGTTAATAAAAACTTAATTATCACATTGCACTCCTAATCTTGGTTTATATATTAATTTTATTGCTACGTCTAGACATGTGAAAAAGATATAGATACTATAACCTGATAGTCTTAAAGGTTTTACCCCGTACATTTTTTTTTTCTGACAGCATGACAAATGTTATTTTAACCAATGTATTTTTAAAATGCTTAATCCTTAACGCAGGAAGACAAAACTATAAAAACAAATTCAAACTGATAAAAAAACAGCCAATTAATTCACTAAACTGGTGAATACCAGATTCGGAAGATTACCTCGGTTAGATTAAATAACTTTATCAGCAAACAAAACTAAGAATAAACATTTTAATGATTCAGATCCTGCGAGAGCGACCGGCAAAAACTTGATCGCGAGCGACGACTAGTGTGACCATGCTTCGAAACGAAATCAGGACATTCCCAACTGTGTTTACAACGAGGTTGTTTACCGGTTTCGTAAAGCAATGCTGTTCACTCGGCCAATCTTAGAGCGCTCTCGATATAAGGCAACTCGGCAACTGAGCTTTCACGGCAGCCATTTTTGTTGGCGATTTTATTGAGTTCGATTGGGAAAATAAGAATTTTAAATTTTAAAAATATGGTTGAAAGTTGTTGCAGTAGAGTAATATGGCAAGCAAAACAATAATGTGTATTACTAAATATACATATACTGGCAAAGATTTTGACAGGATAGGAAATTAGATGTTTGCACAGAAACGTTGTCTCATGCGAGTAGGTAATGAATTATTATATTAATAAGTATGTAAAGCACCGTTTCCATTTTCGTTTGAGGTTGAAGAAAATCCTTAAATTAATGTTTGGCAACTAAAGCTGGCCTAAATAGAAATAAATGCCTATTAAAATCATAAATAAAATTGTCTCCCAAGTTCTATAGGCCAAGTTTGTTGGTGTGCTAAAATTCCTCGACGCGCCTAAGATGTAACAACGAACGTTAAATTGATTTGCCCAACATGTACAGTTAGATTTGAAAATAAACATTAAAAATGATGTTTCTATGTTACAAGGTTTCTGTTATTTAGAGTAATAGACAAGAAGTATTGAATCATCGAAGGCAACGACTATCAAGATTTTTTATTATAGCAAAATTGGTTTGCAAAATCAGCTTATGCAATGAGAAACTTACTTAAATCATGCCGTTTCAGTCATTAATTAATAAAATATTTTTAAATACAATTAATTAAACAACCTCATAACCTAAATCAAGTATTTTGACCAACAATTTTGTCAATAATCGTAATTATCTTAACAAATGTCAATATTGTCTGAATTTGGCGTGCGATTTCATAAAATAACCTCAAAATAGCGTAATTTATGAACGAATTTGTATCGTTTTACATATTTCCAGTTGCGCAAGACGTCGATGGCGGTGGTTTCACATATTTAGCGGGACTTTAAGGTGTGGTAACCTGCTTCTTACTACGACGAGAGGCTGTCCAGTACTGGCTGATGCAATAACTGGGGACGCTTGCACGATGTTTGTTTATCCTTTGCGACTCAAGAAGTCACTAAGCAAGAAAGACTTCATCGTTAAGGTACAAGGAACGAATTTTAATTACTTCTTGTTTATTTATATCAGATTTTCTTGATGGGAGGATTTATTTTTAATTTATTTGCAGCTTGAACTCCGTTTTGAATGATGGTAGAGGTAGTGTTAATACTGTTTTTAATCAGAATTAATTCTTTTTAGTTTGAGTAATGTTATTCAAAATGCTTATTATTATTTTTTTATGATTTATTATTAACCTTATAACTAAATATATAAAAAATGCATAAGTACTCATTTAATTCATTTTCTTGGTCACATTAGTCGCATGTTTTTTTTTTGCAAGGCCTCATATATTTGAGAATACATAAAACGTGCATATTTATGGATCAATAAAAATAAAAAAAGGAAATATTTGCATAGAACTAAAGCTTTTCTTATTTATAATACCATTTTGTAAAACGCCTAATATATTTTTTATTGACTCTCAAATTTCCTAAAACATGGATTATGACATTAATTTAGATAAGTTTAAGGTAATGTTTGCCATCTAAGAAATAACTGGATTAACGTCACTTTGTAGTTTGCGAAACAATAAAGCAATAAAATTGTTACAAGTGCTTATGAACGTGTTAAACTTGGCATTTATTTATCAAACTGGCATAAAAAAATAGTCATATCGTTTGCAGGCGCTGTATATGAATAAACGAAAATAAAGAACGACTTTGCACAAGATTAGACCAAGAGCTGTTCTTAAATAACGTTAAATAAACAGATTCATTCAAAATTTAATAAAAAAAAAATTTTGTTAGCATGGTCTTACTATAGACCATTCTATTTTAAATATGTTTAATAAGGTTCCAATATTAACTCATATTCTTTTAATATAACTTAAAATACAAAAACAAAATAAATCCTTAAATGTCCACATGAAATCTTAAAACATTGTCACCCTACAACCACAACGTTAGTCCCACAGCAATTTCGCACTTATACCTTCACTTTTAAGGATCAGTTTTAACTGCGTAGTTTTATCAATCACCTACGTCACTACCAAGGACTTTTCCTATAGATTTGGTCAGTGAACTTGATTGATAGGCTATATGGTTGAATGAACACTGAAACAGTTTTTTTAACATCCTACTTCGGCAGTTCCGGTGATATATTCTGTAGACTGAGGTGAATGATTTCAGTGTGGAATTGAATTATCCATTGGTTTCTGCCAATAAATTTTGGCAAAACTTTAAATTTAAGATTTCATAGATAACATTTATAAATGCTTTGAAGGAGTTTTGTTGTTACAATTTAAGATTTTTTCTCCCATTCTCGTCCTAGTTCATGTTTTCTTAACCCAGTCATTGACTTTTTAAACTTGATAACTTAAATAAAGTGATCTGTTTTAACAGTTTTGTTCTGTTTTTAGCCGTAATAATTTTAGTCATAAGATAAAAATGATCATCGATCATACTTAAAATTTAAACATAGGTATTATTACGCATTCCCAAATCTTTTTTTACAACGATTCTTCCTTTTTCAGTAGGTATAACCGCGAAATAACTTCGTTCAAACGTCAACTTGATTAAAATTGTATCAATTTAACCTACTTATGTACATATAAACTCTATCACCAAAAAACAAAACTACTTACATGTTTAATATCATAGTGCAATATCCCCTCGATATAACTAGGCAGCTGGTTGACCACGGTGAAGTAGCCGAAGACGGAAGCCCCGTGCGTTATGATGATGGCCCAGACTGGAGCTGAAGAGAATAGCTGGCGCCAGGGTACTGGGAGGTGCTGGAAGGAAACGTCATTTTAGATTCTGTAAGGTACAGTCATAATAATAATAATAATAAAACTCTTTATTGCACAGTAAAAATAAATATTACAGGAGTCAGTACAAGAAAGCAAAAGGTGGCCTTATTGCTCTGAGCAATCTCTACCAGACAAGCCTTTAATTAAAAATAGAAGGCAAAGAATTAATCGGATAGGTGCAATTTATATAGATAGCTTAAATAAACTTAAACATGTAAAAACTATAGTCAACCCTTATAATAATTAATACATAAGTACATATAATAAATATATATGGATATACATACATGCACATATATAAATTACCTACATACAATATTATTACTATAATAATATACTTACATAACATATATATATATATATATAAATAAATATATGAAATATGAAAGAATGATAACTCAACGTGTATCAGGATTAGATTTTAAGAATTCGTTTACAGAATTTTTGAAAAGATGCAGTGTTTTACACTGACGGATTGCAACAGGAAGAGAGTTCCACAGTTTAATGGCTTGCACAGTAAATGAACTATTAAAAAAGTTAGAGTGGTTCATTGGAGTTGCTAATAACAGAGAAGATGTACTGCGCAGGCCAAGATTGTGTCTCTCATGCCAGTAGGTAAACCGTTCTTTGAGATATTTCGGAGTATGTGAATCATACAGCACACGGTAGAGGAAGGATAGGATATGAGTATTCCTGCGAAGCCGAATGGGAAGCCAACCAAGTCTGTTACGGTATTCCGTAATGTGATCGAATTTGCGCAATCCGAAAATAAAGCGGATACACATATTTTGGAGCCGCTCCAGCTTACTTAGTTGTTCCTCGCTCAGATCAATAAATGATATGTCGGCGTAATCAAGGATGGGAAGGAGTATGGATTGAGCAAGAGTAACTTTGGTAGCAATGGGTAACACATTCCTGAGACGTCTTAAACTACCGGCTGCAGAAAAAATCCTCCTGCTCATCTGCTCGACCTGTAGATTCCATGTTAGTGAGCTGTCCATGATAATGCCAAGATTTTTAACGGCAGAGCTATATGGAATCTTGACTCCGTCAAAGTAAACATCAGGTAATTGCTGTAGATTCACTTTTGCTAGCATTTGCCTACTCCCTAAAATAATGACCTGAGTCTTCAAAGCATTTACCATGACACCAAACTGTTTAGTCCAATCATTTATTAAACTTAAATCAGTATTCGTTTTTGCAACCGCTGAGTTAAGGTTTTCCAATGACGCGTGTGTGTAAATTTGTAGGTCATCAGCATACAGATGGTAGAGAGAAGATATGTGAGATGTTATAGAATTTATAAAAATTGTGAAAAGGAGTGGGGACAACACGCCACCTTGCGGAACACCGCAGTTCAATCCACACCACGAGGATTGTTTATCGTCAATAGATATACGCTGTCGGCGTCCACGCAAGTAACTGTGAAACCAGTCTATAGCTGTTGGAGATATATTAAGAGAACGTAAGACCGCAAGCAGTATGTCGAAATCAACAGTATTGAAAGCGTTACTGAAGTCCAGTAAAGTCAAAACAGTAAGCTGTCGATTCTCCATGGCTGCTCGTATATCGTCAGTAATGTTAACTAATGCCGTAGTTGTACTATGCCCAGGACGAAAGCCAGATTGAAAAGGATTATGTAGGTTATTGGACACCAAGAAGCTATTTAACTGCTGATGCACCAACCGTTCTAGGACTTTGGATAAAAAGGGTAAAATGGATATCGGTCTATACTCTGCAAAGGAAGTAGGATTGTTGATTTTTGGTAGAGGAATAATCTCTGCATCTTTCCAGATGTCAGGGAAAGTGTGGGTTGTTATAGAAAAGTTCAGGATTTTGGTTATGACAGGGGTGAGGATATCAATTATGGGAAGGATCATTTTCCGACTAACGATGTCACAACCTACGGCATTAGACGTTATACTTAAGATATTTCTCTTAATATCACAATCAGCAAACTGTTGAAAATGGAATTGAGGAAAACTAGGTAATGGAAGTGAAGAAATATTTGCTATTGTAGCAGTCTTTACAGGATCTGTACATAAAGGAGAACTTGCAAAATGTTGATTAAGTGCGTCAATATTTAAGTTTGGTGACAAAGAATTGTTGCGCTGCTTACCAATACCTAGTGATTTGAGAAATTTCCAGACCTTTTTGGGATCTGGACTATCAATAGAGTTGTGGATATGGCGTCGTTGTGCGTCACAATGCTGTAACCAGGATTCCGACACAAGAATGGCATGTAAATTATTGTTATTAAAGGTACTAAGCAGATCAGCGTAATGTGCAGGAATACTCTGGTCATATATAGTTGCTAGTCGAAATATGGATGTATTTTTAAAAAGAGCTAAACCTAGGATTTTTAATTTTCAACCACATAATAGTAAACCAACATAAACATGGATTAACTAATTTTCAACGTAAGCAGGTTAATTTATGTATTATTTTGGACTACCGTATTTTTAGCAGTAAAATATATCTATGTTTTTATTTGTATGCATGTATTTATCGTCTAAGTTATACTAAACTGAATCTAAACCCGCTCAGCAATATTAGCTTAAAATAACCACAAACATTTTCTACATCCTTACAACCTTTCACATATAAACATTACTAGGATATGCCGAAAACTAAGATTTCCCTATAGCCTCGCCAATTCGGAAGATATTTGGCAAACCATCAAGGAAACCGTTTAACATTGATGCAATTACTATTAAGAGAATACTAACACCAAACTGCAAGGTTGATGAATACCAGGAAAGGACCAAATTTATACCCCGACCTAAAAACACTACTCGGAAAAACATATTTATTTTGTGGTGAAGGACCTTGTCTGCGGTTTTCGATATTTTCAAAGAATAAGTAGTCTTTGATATTATTAACCACAGATAACTTTACTGTGTTAACCTTACTTTTTGTTAGACTTAGCTTAGCTAGAAGTAGCGTATTGACATTTTAGATAACGAGATAGGAAGTAAAAAGTAAAAAATACAAAATCAATGAAAATAATCCGCCTACGACCGAAACTGTTTTAATACCGGATATTTTGAATCACACAAGTAAATAAAGTCCATTATTTGCTGACTAAAAATCATGATAATTGACAAGGAGCCTGTTATAACACAAAGAAATAACTGAACAACTATACAATGCACCATATTTGACATTTTGTTTGGCTAATTCCTCAAATGCAGTATCAAAGTGTCAATACAGTAAGGCACATCATTATCATTACATAGTATAAATCTAAGTCTATAATTCTGTCTGTTTGTATGTTTGGCCGCTAACTCCTCCTTAAGTACGTAACGGATTTAAATCCGGTTTTCTCCATATTTTAGGGTATTTATTCATTTAAATTTGTAAATATAGAACGTTTAGAAAAAGATTTTTTATGTTAGCAAAAATGCAAGGGTTCGCCAGCAAGTCGGCAAAATTACACCATTGCGAAGCGTGGGCGGGTCGCTCGTCATAATATAAGTTGTGCACGCACAATGCCTCAACCGAACTACTTATTGCAATTGCATTAATCGGTCAGCAATTCGCGCGTGGATTCCAAATCTAAACTCACATCCATCATAACATTTAGCACATTGTTTATTCATAGTCAAAACAATTTCGATAACAATCCCCCGAATTCATAGTATTGTTTATATTCACACATTGCAACAAGCCACATCATGTGAACTCGTATATCAATTGCACCCAACTGGTTCAAACCGGTTATAGGTAGGTAATGACATCAATGACAGTTACTTTCCTATTGGCATCCTGTGGTGGAACCTTGAATAGGTTACTAAAGGGTGGGGCTATGAGGAATTTATTTTGAACTTAGTAATGAAATAATAAATACTATCGATGTTGTACAACACTAGAACACCGTTTGGTTTGACACTTGATATTTTTTAACACTGTCTGTCTACGTGGAATAACATCGTTGTATTTTATTTGTTTGTTTGCAAGTCTTATCCTAAAACCGCGTTGTTACCCTCTTGCATATTTCTAAACAGATTCGATATAGTAATCACTTGTACCGAAATCGACAATCTATGGTATTTTATGAAGTGTGTGAAGTATTCAAACGTTCGGTACTATCAAATAGCTACATTACATATCGCCTTATAAAATCTTGCAAACGCCCCTTGACTTGCCAAAATGACATTCAACTTGAAACAACCAACAAACTAGTGGTAGAGCTGTAGGCTCTGCCTGCAGCGATTACTGGGCTGACTCGACCGGTGAAATGCCACCGTCGACGATGTTCCTGCGTTTCGTTCGGTGAGTGTGGTATCCGGTGCCCAATTTTCTCAAAGGCTAGCAACACACCCCCAACACCCACAGTGTTGCGGGTAGTCATGGGCGGCGGTGATCACTTGCCATCAGGTGACCCGCACGCTCGTTTGCTCCCTAAATCATTAAAAAAAAACTTCGCAATACTAACCTTCTTATTAGTGTCCTGCGGCAACACTTTCATCAGGTAGTTCCTCTCGGTGTCGGAGATGCGCGGGTGCTGCGCCGGAGTGTCGTACACCACCGCGAACCACGCCACCGACCACATCACGCCGATTATACCTGGGCGGATATGTAGGGTGAGTGTGGATAATATGGATAACTTAGATTATACCTGGGGGGATATGTAGGGTGAGTATGGATAATATGGATAACTTAGATTATACCTGGGGGATATGTAGGGTGAGTATGGATAACATGGAATAGGAGCCTATAGTCATTTAGGGTTAGTATGGATAACATGGATAAAAAAAACATGAATTAAAAAAAAACTAGCTTATGTCTGCAACTAAGGAACTAACTGACATGTGTCGTAGCTATTAAAGGTTTTTTTCTAGAAATTGTGAATGGAGTCCGAGGAAAACGTTTTGTAACGTTTACAAACATGACAATATCCGAACTACGCATTTATTTAACGTAATGTTTTGCAAATAATTGAGGAGACCAAACCAATTGACCCTTGAAACACAAAATACTTATCAACTAGTCTTATTCTGATTAATGTAATTCAAATTGATTCATTTCTGACGTAAAGTTCTGACGTTGACACAAAGCAATCGTTAATAAACTATTTTCATACGTCAACTCGCAAATTGTGTTTTGACAATTTTAATACAACTGATATCTGTATGAGTAACTGATTGATAGTCATAAACAATTGGCCTTCATTTTGGCACACCCATTTCATAGCAGTTCCATAAGTACAGTCACCAGCACAAGTGATAGTCACACCCCCAAGACAGATAAATTATATTGTTATTGTTTATATCAAGGGCACGTGGTAGGAAATATAATGTAAACAGAGTTCCGGGCGAGCGGCCACACGTGTCATATCACGCGAACTTAGTCCATATTGCAATAAATATGCTAATTACTAAGTCAACTGCAAAATTACGTTGCATGTGTTAGAAGTTTTTTGTTATAAAGAGTTATATTTAATCGTAACAACAAAACGCTTAAAATTCTTGAACTTCTTTAACTTACTTAAAAAAATAAAGCATCAATATTAATGCGTAGTTATATTTTTGGTCTTCCACATCCGGCATATTTGTAATTAAAACTTGTTTTTTTATATACGAACCTATGCGATTTAAAATCATTGATAAACTACTTAACATGTCCGCAATTTGTATTTTTTTTATTTAAAATAAAATGAAACTACATATAGGCGTAGTTTACCACGAGATTTAGTCTCGTCATATCTACTGTAATGGGGATCGAACCCGTAACCTTCATGAACCCTATTTTTTTATTCATTTTTCTGCTATCCCTACAAACATAGTAAATACAAACCAGTGAAGTAGAACGCAGACTCCCATCCGAAGTGCGCGATCAGGAAGCCACAGATCGGCATGGTCACGGCCGCGCCGAGCGACGACGCTGCAACACAACGATATGTCATCGAGCTGTCATCGTGACTTATGACAGATGTCAAACGACACTCGTTAGAGTAGCTGTCGTCATTGGCATTGAGAGTCGTTACACTTGCAAAAATAAAAATTGTTTGTTAAGACTATTTTTTTGGTTATATTACAATTACTTGAGATAAGTTGTAAGACAGCTTTCTTAAAATAAATATGTTATAAGAGTCACAACTATATAACAAAAGATGCAACAAAAATACTTATACATTTGCATTTTCTGCAAAAAGTAATAAACAAAAAAAAAGCACCATCATTTTTGCTACTAACAGTACTTCATGCAATATTACCATACCATTTAATACGGCCATTATTCTTAAATCCATCTCCATCAATAAAATACGAGGTCTAAAGCCAATAACATTTAATTAATTACTAAAGCCTTAAACTTGACAACCGGTTTACATTTAGGTCAAACAATATAATTATTATCGTTAATCTTATAAATATTATATTCACTTTTATAAGCAAGTCATCCTTGTGCAAAAAAAACTTACGCAATTTTATAGGCTATCTTACTTAGATTACAAGGACTTTTATGCAAATTACATAACCAAAATATGGAGTTTCTTTTTGTGTAAAAAAAATGAAACAATCAATTAAACGGATCCAATGTCCCTACCATTTTTTTACACGTAACAGTTACGTTGGAATTATAACCCAACCCCACAACATTTATCAAGTTTTTCATAAAAATATCGATGTAACTTTGAAAATTGTTTTTTTTTTCAAGATCTTGATCAGGTTTCACAGTTTTGATTTTTTTTCCGCAAATTTTAGTATTATTCTGCTTTAATAGAAATAAATGAGTCAAAATCCAATATTTCGTAATAAAGTCTTCATAAATTGCACCAAGCGAAGCTCGGCCGAGTCACTAGTTAATAATAAACATTAAAATAATAAAATCTTGTAGTAAATAATCAATTAACCCACGGACAAGGGTAACAGATAACTGCATCATTGAGTAACGTCTCTTCCTGTTATATCTCTACGTATTATTAAAACTTTCATACTAATTCATGTCATCATGCTCGTGCGTTACATTGATATGTGAGTTTATTTAATAAATATTATTTTTATGATGATAGAGAGGCGCTAGAAGTTTAAAGTGTGGTCAAACTATAAAATACCTCAATATAAATTTGATGAATATACCTTTTTGAAGATGAGACATGTAAAAATTTACTACGAAGGTAAAAAAATACATTATAAGAGTACAAATTACGGGATTTGTTTTCTTTTACGAAATCCTAAACTGTTAGTTTGTCCTAAATTTAATAAAGCCTAATATCCACCAAAAACCGTCAAAATACCTTCGCAAACGTTATCAGTATAAGGGAACATAATTCTGCTATAAAATCTACCAGCAAATGATTAATGATGACAACGAATCAGAACCAGTCTTGTTCTTTTCCGTACTAACTTGATAAAGTTAACTATCGAGTAAACAAAATAAATACGGAATTTGCCACAGGCGATGTACTGTTTTCGTTATGATACACACGCTTAGAGTAAATAAACAAATTAGGTACGTTATAAGGACATGATCGCTAAACTTTCCTTGATTATAAATGCTATACATGATAGAGTTCGTATGAAGTTAATCAATCTATTAGATTTTAACATCATACAATTTGGCTTCTTTCTAAATCATCGAAAATATATAGTAAGCCGACATATTTGTTTACATATAATAACATACCAATACGAATAAACTGCAATTACCTACTTATTGTGTAGGAATATTACTGACAGGCTTCAGGTCACGGTGACGTCATATCGAGTGAACTCGACGAAATCTTACCGACTGCTCCCAATTAAAAGGATGATTTATAAAGGAATATTCGCGTATTTAGGTTTTGTAGATCGATATTTAAATTAACAGGCACGTGTTATTAAAAATAAAAAAGGCTTGTTATGCCTTTGTACTTTAAATGACTTATGACTGACAAAGGAGAAACATGTTTCAGCTCGTGAGTGTGTTAATGAGTAAGACTGTCTGTACCAGAATATGTTACTTAAATAAGTTTTTTATCAAACTGACACCTGTTGAAACTGTACAGTACAACTATGCCAAACACTTCTGTAACTCAATTAATTATAAATGCACTATCTTTTGGATTTTTTAAGCAATAAGTAAATACCTAGAACCTATTAGTTTATCTGAGTCACTTTGAAGTTCTCTTTCAACTAAACTACATTGTATTTTAATTTAAACATTTACATATTGTTATTAATGCAACCTATTTATATAGCTACTCTAGAAGTAGTCAGATTTTTATGTTTTACCCTCACGTAGTGTATTTTTTATAGTTTTCCTCGGTCGACACCTAGACCTTATTACAGTAGCTTTCGAAGGCCAGACTGTATGCGGCATGCATTTTACCTTCATGAATCTTTGAGAAGTAAGATGCAATAATCAGAACTAATATTTAAATGTGTTAACAATAGATAGTCAAAGCTATGATGCTACAATATGATAAAAAAAGTTTTTTAATTTGAAAGATAGGTACCCAATCGTCTACTTGAGGAATTTTTGAATAATATACGTAAGTAAATAAGTTGATGAGTTAACTATGAATCAACTAGTAAGTTAACGTTTATCGACAAATAAAAAGGTACTTATTAGAATGAGGAAGGGTAGGCATTTAAAGTCAATCATAAATTGATAAGCTGCCAGTTAAACTAAATTAACTTTTCGTGGAATCAAAGCAAAGATTTATAATTACGTACCTAGTGTAGGTGAGTACCTATATGCCTACCTATGTATTTAAATTTAATTATTTCCCTCAATGAACAAGGAAAATATAGGTTTAACTTCAAATATGTTTATCGGTAAGTAATTCTTTAGCTAAAACCTAAGTTTCCAATAACAAATAGTGCTCGCATAATTTTAATTGTTATAGTTTTAAGTCCGTGGTTTTAAGTTTCCTTTTTTATGTATGCACATAAATTATAAATAAATAAGGTTAGGTAGACCTGCTTATAAATACAATATAAAACTTTTCGCAAAGAGGCTAATTAGATCTTTCAGCATGTCAGATTCAAACAACAATTTAAAATAAAGACCACAATTTAACCTCATTCAACAGAGTTATAAAAAGACAAAATTAAGTGCACAAGCGCCGCCGAATACAAAATCGTAAAATCCTACGCACGTCGCATAACGGTGACAACAAATTGTATAATATTCGGGACAGACGCGAGCGAATATTCTAACCTTGCATACGGCTAACTCGAATCCAATCCCGACTGACCACGTGAGCGAAAACTAAAATAACCCGAGCCAATAATTCTCGGAACTCAAAACCGCTGCATGGCAACCGTTGCGCAAGGTTAGCCCGCGCGAACCTATCAACCAATCAGCGCGCCGGATTGCCGTGACGTCAGCGACCACGCCTGCGCGCGCCTCCGCGCCATATTGTCGCTTTCAAATGCAGAACACATGGCGGGAAGAGATAACAATGCTTTTGTTTGACTCACAAATTTCGTGAGACAGCTGTGATAATCGTAACCTTAATACTGTATGAAGGTTTGGAATGTAGGTTGGTAATTTGAGTTAATCAAATCTAAGAAATGCACTTTGACCTCTGCAAGATTACCTACTTCGTTTAGGTTGCGTACCTACAAAACTATCTTTATATTATTAATTAAGTATTATTAAAAACCGATGGTGAAAACCCATTGAAAACGAAAAGTAATGTAGGTAGATAAAAACTTAGCGTAGGTAACTTACAAAACAGCTGATAACTACTGTGTAACGAGGACGTTAAAATTTAACTTTAGTAAATGGAACGTAATCGTGACATTGCATTTTAAAAACATCTAAAATGTAGCGTTTAATTACCAATACTGTCATATTTAACTTTGCATAATTATCGACTACAACTTACCCATCATATTGGACATGAACTTCGACCGGTCCATCGGCGGCACCCATTTGGACGCCATCGGCAGGATCGCTGGCCAGGTCGCTCCCAGGAAGAAGCCGAGCCCCACTCGTAGAGCGACGATACACCCCAGGCCTATGGCTGCGGCGCCGGGAGTTAGAATGGTGAGAATGCTGGCCAGAAGGGTGCTGTAGCCGAAGACTCGTCTGTGGGGGAAAAAGTAAATTTGATTAATAATAATAATAATAACCCCACCGGGGGTATCTTCACGTTGTCGGCGTGGTGGGGCTTGCGTGTGTCATTGATCCCTGGAGCTATGCCGGAAGATATACTCATGCCGGACAGGTCCATGGGGGAGACGCCAGACCAAGAGAGATACCAAACCAAGCCAAGGTGGAACAGCATACGCCGAGGGCTGCATGGTTAGGGGAGTGCCTAATCAATAGTATGCGAACTCTGGGGTCCTGGGAAACCTCAGTTTAAATATCCCTTATCACGGTGAACGCAGGGCTCTGCTGTGATGGACCGTCTTGTCCCTAGCTAATCGTGGGACGAAAATGGAGAAAAATATAAAAAATAAAAAATACAGTTTACGCAATCTACCTAATAGGCAATTGGCCGAAAGGGACACAGTGGAATGTGTCCAGACAAATCCTGGAGTGTCAATAACACCTGCATCCAGTGAACCAGTTTTAACTGCGAACATAAACTTAACTAATCCAACTTTAGGGGTTTCGCAGGTGGCATTAGCCGCTGAACCTACGACCACCAAAGCTGGAAAACCTAGGATACGCATGAAATGGGGAAATGATATAAACGAATTCATCATGCGCACCTATTTGTACATTACTAAATTAGAGACTGACCGAACAACTTATTGCAAAAGACTATACGACAGATTTGTGCAACAATACCCTGACATGAATGTAAGCGAACAGAGAATAGCTGATCAAAGAAGGGCTATTCTGCGTAATAAACTTCTCTCAGATCAATCTATTGAAAAAATAAGGCAAGAAGTCTCAAATCAACTCCAAAATGAGCAATCGCAACAAATTACACAACCAATAACTCCATCGATAGATATTACGTACTCTGAAAATTGCAGTTCAAATAGCACCCCAAGTAATGTTAACGTATCAGAAATTGACACTCAATCTGCAAGTCAAGATAACACTGAAATCGATTTAGACCAAACTATAAGAGATGAAATAATCTTCCAACTTAATCAAACTATTGAACACTTTCAACACTCTGATCCCACTAGTAGACCAAAACTCCCACGTCTTAGAGAAAGCAAAAAACTAGCAAACTTCATAGCTATATTTAATCAACATATTTTACCATCCTTTTTCACACCTGAATCCACATTAAAACAGATACACACACTTATTTATTGCAGCGCATTTACAATATGTAAGCTTCTAGGTTTTAAAATCAATGGACGCATGTCACCTCATATAAGAAAAAATAGATTTTCCAAACCTAAATGGCAAATTAGATTAGAAAAAGATATCGCGAAACTTAGAGCAGATGTAGGAAGGGTCACTCAATTTATAAATAATAATAGATCAACAAGATTAGTAAATAAAGTAAATAGAATATTTAGAAATACAAAAGTACATACGTCTCATGAAAAAGAAAACCTGCGGCCTGAAGAATACTTAGACACCTTGAAACAAAAGTTAAAACTAAAATCACATAGACTTGCTCGATATAAAAAATCGCTACAAAGAAAGAATAATAACAAAATGTTCGTTGCGAACGAAAAAATGTTCTACAGAACACTTAAAGAACAAGAACAACCAACTAATAATAATATAGCTTGTGAAGAGTTAAGAAATTACTGGACTCAAATCTGGGATAAGCGTGAAGAACACAATGAACAGGCAGAGTGGATTAGGGCAGAAGAAAATAACTGGAAGCATATAGATGAAATGCAGTCTGAACCGATTAATTTAGATGATTTAGCTGTAATAATAAAGAAATTAAAGAATTGGAAAGCGGCTGGAATAGATGGAATACATAATTTTTGGCTTAAAAATTTTACTTCATTACATTTTACATTAGCTACACTCATAACTGATCTTCTATCTGGTAAGGAATCGTTACCTGAGTTCTTAACAAAAGGGATAACATATATGATACCTAAAAGCAGTCGAACCGAAGACCCTTCTCAATACAGACCCATAACTTGTCTTCCTACCCTATATAAATTAATAACTTGCTGCATAACTAGACAAATAAATATTCACTTACAAAAATACAATATACTAACCGAAGAACAAAAGGGGTGCCGACAGAACCATATGGGATGTAAGGAACAATTAATCATAGATTCTATTATTTTAAAACATGTAAAAAATCGTAAACAAAATCTTCATATAGCGTATATTGATTACAGAAAAGCATTTGATAGTGTTCCACACACTTGGTTAATAAAGGTTTTAAAATTATACAAAATAAATCCAACAATAATTTCTTTCCTTGAAGATGCTATGTCTAAATGGAGTACATCTCTTTTTCTTAACACCACTAATACTACATTAAATATTGAAGAAATACCTATTAGAAGTGGTATTTTTCAGGGGGATTCACTAAGCCCATTATGGTTCTGTTTGGCATTAAATCCACTTTCGAATATGCTCAAAAGTTCAATCCATGGCTACAAATTAACGAACGATCAAGCCATAACTCATCTCATGTATATGGATGATGTTAAATTATACTCAAAATCGGAAGTAGGTTTAAATAATTTGGTTAAGGTAATACACAATTTCAGTAAAGATATATGCATGACTTTCGGATTAGATAAATGTAAAACACTTCACATTAAAAAGGGTAAATTAAGTAGTACAAGTCACAATTTTTGTAAAGAAATAGGTATAAATGAAATGGAAGATCAAGAAAAATACAAATACTTAGGGATCGAACAAGGGACATCAATAGATCATGTACAAATTAAAAAGCATCTCATCACTGAATACTGTAAACGAGTCAAACTTATGTGCAAAAAACTGCTTTATGCTAAAAATTTATTTAAAGGAATAAATACTTACGCTGTTCCGGTATTAACATATTCCTTCGGAATTCTCACGTGGAGCAAAACTGATTTACTTAAGCTAGAAATTAAAACAAGATCTATTCTTACAAAACACAAATACTTGCATCCAAAATCAGCTATTGAAAGAATGACAATTAAAAGAAATGAAGGCGGCCGGGGTTTCATAGATTTACACCAGCTGAAATCTGATCAAATTCAAAATCTTAGAAAATTCTTCTATTCCAAAATGCTCACAAGTTCTCTACATGCTTCAGTTATTAAATTAGACGATAAATTCACACCACTTAATTTGAATGACATTGAAATAGAATTTGCTTTACGCTCGCGTACGACTATCGAAAAGAAGAATAAATGGCGCTCTAAACAGCTTCACGGCAGGCATATAAAAGACTTAGAACAAACGCACATCGATATTGAGGCTTCAAACAAATGGCTTAAATTAGGCTATCTCTTTCCAGAAACAGAAGGGTTTGCAATAGCTATCCAAGATCAAGTCATTAACACAAAAAATTACCAAAAATACATATTTAAAGATAAAAGTGTGCAAAATGATGCTTGTAGAAAATGTCATCAACATCCGGAGACTATACAGCACATTACTGGGGCTTGCTCACACTTGGCGCAAACAGACTACCTTCACCGACACAACCAAACAGCAAACATTATTCACCAAAAGCTAGCATATAAACATAAACTCTTAACAGATGATCCTGTTCCATACTACAAGTATAACGCAAAGCCTGTGCTGGAAAATAAAGACTTTAAACTTTATTATGATCGAGCCATCCTTACAGATAGAACCATTCATTTTAATCGACCCGATATTACGCTTATAGACAAAACAAATAAACAAGCATTTTTAGTTGACATAGGCATTCCAAATTCGCACAATATTCAAAAAACCATCACTGAAAAAATTAATAAGTATACAGAATTAAAAGATGAAATAAGCAGATTATGGAATTTGGACAAAGTATTTATTGTCCCGTTAATACTTTCCAGTACAGGCTTAATACCAAAAGTAATGAAACACTACTTAAAGGTCTTAGACCTACCTCACACTACATATATCTCCATGCAAAAGGCAGCAATACTTAACACATGTCGTATAGTTAGAAAATTTTTACAGGACAGCACTACAGATTTTTCGTATATATAGTTTTAAAAACAAAATTTACTCCACTTGGTAGAAACCCGTGCGAGTTAATTTGAATCGGGGAAAAGTAACCCAGCAAGAATAAATGATGTAAAAAATAATAATAATAATCGTTTATTTATTGCACATAAATCACAATTACAATAAATTTAAAAATAAGTACAGTGTGCATCCGATTTACATTTTCGAATCAGGCAGGGGACCCCAAACAAGGCTAAGCCTGAAACTTGGGGTATCAGATTATGCATAGAATAAAAAAAGCAAGGATTACATTATTACTGCTACAAATTAAACAAAAAAGAACAAAATTAGTAATAAAAAATAAAATGTAACGATGGGATATTAAAAATATTGTAAAAACATTTTGTAGAAAGGGGCATCAATTAAGTAGTAGTTCTGTTGAAATGTAGTTATTTGACAGTAACCATTTCACTAGAACTGGCTTAGCTTCTGATAGTGAACATTCTTTGATATCACACAGATTAACCACCGAATTATATATGTGAGCCCTGATGGAGTCTCCGAATCTTGCTGCGAAATGAGAATTGACTGTTGGTGTGGGTATTCGGAAAACCCTTTTCTTTAGTAAAGTTTTGTAATTTGATGAACGAATAACACTTTGAATTGGGTGGTAATAGGAATTTTGATGGAAATTTCTTTAAGTAAGTATATGAGGAGTCAAGTTGAGTCAAAGGTAAGTAGTCACTGTAGTTTTTCCCACAAGATTGCAGCATTTTTTTATCATTTGTAGTTTGTGTGAGATTTCAAGATACTTTCGACTTATAAGTTATTTCCCATAAGTCTTATTGCGAGTCTCCTGGAGTTTGAACCGACATTTACCATGAATGTATGTGTAACTTAAGAAAAGTTTCGTTTCAAATCATGACCTAATTCTACATAACCATTGTACGAATATTTCCTTTCGAATATCATTTCACACTACAAATCTCTCACTAAGTTTAGCATGTTTGCTATGCCACCCACTCCCGTCACATATAAAAACTATCACGCAACAGTTAGCGAATCTACGGCGCGATAACAAACGGAATGCGCAAACACAGGTTCCAGAAGTTTCTCGCACGTCATGGAACGGGTTTGGAGAAGTTTCGAGAGTCAATAATGGTTAAAATGAAAGACAATTAAGAACTTAAAAAAAAGTATAACTAAGTACTCTTAATGAAGTGTGTATTTTACAATTTCAGCATGAAAATTTCATAACTCAGTAAGTACTTTAAAAAAAATGATGAGCAACTGAACTAATTCATGAAATAGAAATTAAATACAGTAAAATTAAGCAATCACAAACTTAATTTTATTTTTTAATGTTAACAAATAAACCGAGTCGCTTGTTAAATTGACCTACCTATGCTATAACAATGTTACATTGATTAACAAATCAAAATAACAAATCTAAAGCAAATGTTTGCTCGGTCATTGAATGAACCACTTCAATCTAATGAATAATACAATACTGGCAACTCCAGCGTGGTAAAATGACAGGCAGATTAACTCGTATTTTAATCAATCATGACGGCTAAAATTACTCAAGCGTTCATTCTTTAAACTCTTACAAATATAGATTCGTTTTTTAAATACTTACTAGAATTAATTTCCTTTTTTATTTTCGTCGATTAAAACCTCATTATACGGTAACCTCTTCCCGGAACGTTCTAAGATAGATCAATTTAGAACATCATAGATTTTCAAAGCGCGTTTCTGTTTGAATAACGTCATCATAATGTTATAATGCGGACTGATTTAATAATCATTGATAGCAATTGGTAATATTACGAACAGAACATACTTGTTATACGCAATAATGTTAATTTGAAGAAGCAAGGCCTAGAGGTCGACGTAAATACGGTATAGTTGACTTTTTAACCTGATTTATTAAAGATAGGTTCTAGAAATCGCGATGCGCTTTGATCCTTATATTAAAAAGGGGTAAGAGTGACAAAAAGAATAATCTATAGTAATATTCAATAGATATAAGATTCTAATAAATAGATAATTTCTTACTATTTTTGTAAATATACAGTTTCCTCTTATCCTATAACAATGCATTTTACCCTTCCAAACTAATTTATAAATTGCGAACCTTATCATTTTTTTCAAGTTAAATTAAATAACACATTAAAGATTTAAATCGAATAATTTGGAACACGAACGGTGCGTCTTACAACACCCTTTTTTAATTATTTAACAAATTAGCTTTACACATTTACAGTTACAGTTGAACTTACAGACTTTATTAAAAAAAAAACGATTTTATTTCCGTAATTTAAATTCCTGAGGTCATTTAGATTGCTCAATAAATCAATAAATAACGGGATATTATGAGCGCAACTTCTTCGAAATTCATCGTATCAGCACATTTTATAATTGCATAACTTTACCGTACGATAAATGCATCGATGAATGAGCAGGTGTGAATTTAAAACATTTAATTACACCTTTTAAAAAAGTTATATTATTGTTATTTTTAAAAGAGCGTTATTGCCTTAATGTTTTTTTGGTTAAATCATAAACATATTTATGGTGCACTAACGGGGCGTGAAAAACTGAAAACATTGTGAGAAAAATGATTGTATCCATCATTTGAACTAGGAATGTTAAGGATATCCATATCCGTAACCGAAACTACCGGATATCCGAAATAAAAAAATATCCGTATCCGTAACCGAAACCGAAATAAATGTTTCGGATAATTTCGGATAGTGGTGGAATCTAAAAATCTAAATGAAGCACGTTACGACAAGTTGTTTTTGGCTGCGTTCCGAAAACCGCTTACAGAACTGTAACCAAAGTGTTGGTTCTCTCTCTGAGCTCAATGTAGCGGTGTTTATGACGTCATCGTTCTCACCCATCGTCCTCCTCTATATAAATAACACCATTTTATCATCTATTTTTTATTTATTCCTTTTGAAATTTCTAGAATCAAATATCCGTAACCGAAACTATCCGAAACTACCGGATAATCCGTATCCGAAACCGAAACCGATATAAAAAAAAAACAATATCCCTATCCGAAACCGAAACCGAAATTCCATATCCGTAACATCCCTAATTTGAACCCATCAAAGTAGTGGGGCGTATATGTATAGGCTGTTATTATAGGTTCCTATTGTGTATAGTTATCAACGGAATCCAATATTACAGCATACAATGAGGGTAGGCAGACAGTGCATTATTACACGCAAATTGTTGCGAAATCAGACATAAACGTTTGACACAATGTTGTGCACAAAATTACACATTTCGCGCACGAGTTCACAGCAAAATTCCATTTGTATAGTCTTTTAGTACCTACTTTAGAAAATCGACAATTTACTTAAATGTGTTAAATTATACAATTGAAGTTTCATTCTTATCATTATTGACTTGGTCAATGATAAACTAAAAACAACAAGTTTGGTGATTTCCTCTACCTACTTGATAGCACCGCTTCCGTTCGAAGCTCGTTTTAAAATAGTTCTCATTAAACCAAAACTAGTATAGCTTGATTTAAATATTATCTGTCTCTTCAGCTATAAATAGCCTATGTCACCGGCATTATAAATACGAATCGATAGACACCACTTCCATTCAAATCGGCCGCGTAGTTTTTACGCTACGATGTTACAAACACAAAAACACCGAAAGCGGACTTACCGCGCGCCGATGATCTCCGCCAGTCTGCCGCCCGGTAGTTCTGTCAGCACGTAGCCCCAGTAGAAGCAGCCGAGTAGGAGGTTCTTTTGTTTCGTGTTCCAGTGGTAGCGGGTCTGCTCTATGTGGCCAGGGTGCTGACAAGAAAGGTTAAGATTCAAAAACCCGACACTTTACTCATTCATTAATACATTTTATCAAAAGGTAGAATTATTGTCAAAATTTGCGACCGTTTGTGTTACAGAAATAGTATCAAATAACTTTTTTATTATGCCATAAACTTCAACTACGAACCTTCTATCGTCTACAAGCTACCTAAACTACAAATCTACATTATAACAGTACCAATTCTTATACATTGGGCTCCCACACTACTCAAAGCCCCATTGAACAAAATCTAATTGACGCGCTAAATACCGTTTGCATATTCAGTATCTCACGTAGGCGTCACTTTCCCTTAAAGTATCTGTGTTCAGTGTTGCCACCCACGCTGTCCTTGAATTGGTGAAATCTCATTTATTCAATGTTGCCATGTACAATTGTATTTATTATGACTAGCGGTAGCAGTTTCAGTTTGCTATAAAAGCGTAAAGCGCCTGTCTATTGATCTTATTTGCGTCTTTGTTGCAGGCCGGATTATTTATGGAAATTCGATTGCGGACTTCATGAATGTCGCCACGTTAATTTATGGTTGAATAAAACTTCAATTAAATCTTTGAAGTTAATGTGTTGGACTAAAAGTTTAAAGGTATGGATAAATAAAAAAAATAGAATAACTAGGTCTTCATGGACTATGATTTGTAGCCTTACTTACGTAATAAAGCAACGTATAAAACTTTAGAAACGTGGCTCTACACAGGGCTTGTAATATTTCAGTAACTTTTTACACAACAGCGAGTTTTTAGTAAGTAGTAATTTGTAAAGTAACACGTTTTCTACAACTACAAATGTTACCTAACTAAACAATTCAATAGATAAATTTGTTATTTCAAAAAATCACAAAAAAATAATCTTTTAGATTACCTTATAACTAAATATAATATAATATAAACTTGTATACGTATATATATTTGTGTATATGGGCGGTGGTGATCACTTAACGTCATGTAACGCGTTTGCTAGCTTATCTCATAGAAATGTATTTTTATGCAAGGGACCTTTTAGTTTATAGGTAAATACTTCATACTATTCTATTTATATATGGCTTCTACCTAAATGGATAATCCAGCCAATGTCGAGTTTCGGCAACAACACTGTTATGTGGTTACGCGAGACAAACTGTTGGCCGGTTGGTTGCTTCATACTAACCTCAGTAACATTAAGCGGCAATGCAGTGACGTTTGACACAGCAGTGTCATTAGTGTCATAGACCATTTTGACAACGGCTATAGTTAGGTTAACCCTGAGGGCGTAGTTCAACATGAACCCTAGCAGCACCATTAGGTTTAGGACTTGCACGCATGATAGACAACCTGAAACAAACAAAGAAATAAGTAATTAAAGTTAACATACGAAATAATGTCAGTTGTATTCTTTCTTACGTCAATAACGCGCAAAGTTGCAGTAGGTTTAGCTTTTAGTTGCTAAAATCTTAATGTTTTGTAGGTATATTTTAGCAGCACGAATCGAAGAATCAGAAATCGAAAAATATCTCGGTTAGTATAGAGCACAATAACAAGTTAAAAAAACTTCTCTCACATATTGGAATCAGAGTTAAGAAAATGTTTTTGATTGAATAACATTTGAACAACATTTTTTTAATATCATAATTATGAAAACGTTTGTGAGACAGTTTAAAAATAAATTGTTGAGTGTTAAAATATGTATGTCCCTAAACTTTTGTTATTTTGTTCTTTCACGTTTAAATTACATTGATAAGGATTTACGGTATTATAAAAAGAAGGAAAATAATGTTTTGTGTTGAAAGATAAGTACATATTAACGTAATTATACTTTTTTGTATTTTTATTTTATTTATATTACATTATCTCGGTCGTTCTTAAGTGATTTTAAATTAGTGTATAAATAAATTTGTTGTCACAGGAGGTCAAGGTAGGCTATACATATAAGTTGTTATAATCATCTGTAAAATTATTTGCTTTTTAAATAAATGAAAAAATAAAAAAGTTCTATAAAATGAACCTGGATTTTGTATCTTTAAGATTAACTCTTCTATAACCAATGAGCTAATAACGCAGTTCGAAACATTTCAAATTCGATTTTGAGCTCATTGGCTTTTCGTTAATAATTTAAAAATAGCAAATCATTTTTTAAACATTTGCCGACAAACACCACAGCTATGTTGAATCCCACACAGTGTTGAACGTCCGCAAATAATTTGGCTCGCGAGCAGACATCTTTTACGCAGCAGAAAACACCGGTTTTTACCGGATTCAAATCTTAATAAAAGTGACCTAACCTTGTCGTAATATTTACGTAGTAAAGCAAAATCGCTATTCGAATCTATTCCGCTAAACTTCTCTTTCATATATCGTATTTTTATACGGTTTCAACATATTACGACAATTTTACAAAAAAAAATTGACGTCATTTTAAAAATCGTTATCATTTATCGTTTCGTTCGTTCAAAAGTCGTCAAATTACACGTGCAAACCATGAGCGGGTCACCAGTATCTAATAATACTAACTTAGCACTTGAATATGCTAATTCAGGATATGAAGGTGCATATTTCATGTTGCTATGCCGACAAATGCTTACAATAACACCTACAAATACAATAGATCAACATTTCTGCTAAACAATAAATCAACATTCACGGTATGACTCAAAGAATTTAGCAACACTGGCTGGCGTCATTGGTTACTAATAGGATTTACTTAGATAAAATAACAATAAACATTTATTACTGCTCACACCATTTATTGGAAATTAAGTAGTCCATATAGCTAGAATGAGCTTTATTTATAACTAGCTGGTGCCCGCGAACTTCGTTTCGCCAACTTAGAAGAAGAAAATAAGTCTATTCAAGTAATTGAGGCACCTTACACACTAAAATACAATAGGTACTTACCACAGAAATGTCAAGTGCGGCGTAGTCGTTATTTAAATATATTGAGTGAACTTTTCTTCTAATTGCACATTTGTCTAGATCATCTAATTTATCTACTGTGGATAGTCGAGCTCTTTTTTTCTCGGGTGATTTTAATGTTTTAGTATCCCTTTGTTCTTTAATAATTTTATAAACAGTATTTTTGGACACACCGCATGCACTTGCTGTTTTTATGACTATACTCTCCACAGTTGCATTTAAATCACATAATTTAAAGTTCTTATAAATATTGTAAATTATGCGTCTCTCTCCGCTATGGACTTTTATCCACTTTTATTATTTCGAATTGGTGAAGTATTACTTTTAATAAAACATGCGTTTAAGGGCCGATTTTTCAATAGTCAGTTAAGCTTTCAGATAGGACTTATTCTATGGATAGCAAGATTGTGAATTTTTCAATTAGCGGATAAGCTCTAACAGAAGGTTAAACTCGATAACTGACTGAAAAACTTAGCTGCCTCTTTTTGCCTCAGTTAAGCAGTTATCTAACAGATTATTTGATGTTTCTGTCATCATGCGTATGTAAATATAGGATAATTTATTTGTGTTTTGCTTATTTTTTGTAAAACCATGGTTATTTTACTTTATTTGAAGACAATAATGTATAGTTATCAAACGGGACAAAAATATATATCACAAGAGGTTTAATTTTGAATATCTGTGCAATAAGCTTTTGTTGACATCACAGATGTATACATTTCTAGATGGAGTATTACGTTTGATGTGTGCGTGTCACAAATAACTCATTGCTAAAGAAAGATACGCTTATCAAATTATAGATTTTTGGGAATTATAGGTATTAAAATACTAAGTAATTATTATGGAATACAGTAAGGCTAAGTATCTGTGAATATATGAAATACTTACCGTATCGTTTTTTTTTTAAAGCATCAAAAATATTCTTAGCAATCAATATAATAAGATAGAAATACTTTCTCAAAGTTTACAGACACATGTTAGTATTTGTAATTTTAACTTGTATTTTATTCGGTGGGCTCCATCTAGTTTTCATTATATCTATGTATTATCGTTGACGGCAAATCTTGATGTCATACCTAAATTTTTTGTCAATTGGGACACCCGCTGTCAATGCGTTGAAAGTTTACAGTCCTTAATATAAGAATGTCTCTTTCTTGCACAAAAATCATTAGGATAGCTAGCAGAGGGTTATTTGACCATTGAAAAATTGAAACTTTATTATTCGTCTCAGTTAAAGCTATCTGGCTGTTCAATATCTGGCGTTTTAACTATCTATTGAAAAATCGGCCCTAATTGTTGTAAATATATTTTTGAGATGAGAGTTTATAAAACCAGACGTCAGAAACAGTCACTGTCAAGTCATCCTTACAAAAAGTATTTATTTAACAAAATACACAATGTTTGTGTGTATTATCATTATTTATCTTAGAAAATTATAGAATTTATATTATTATTAGATTAGATAAGATATTAGATAGATTAATATTATAATTATGTTGGTACTTTTTCAAATCTCGGTTTCAGTCTAGTTTGCACATCATACTACCACGCACCCCTATGAAATTCACGTGCAAACGTATTTTTAGTTTTTGCCAACCCCCCCCCCCTTTTAGGGGTTGTTTTTTTTACCCTATAACCTGGTCCATAATTTTCTCTACATAATAGTAAAAGTTTCATCAAAATCCGTCCAGCCGTTTTCGCGTGATGCTCAGCCAAATAAACAGATAAACAGACAAACAGATAAACAGACAAAAATTCTAAAAACTATTGGAACGTGTTCTGTTATCAATTTTAAGTATCCCCAATATTTTTTTTTTCGAATATCTTTTATGTACAGACTTTCCATCCTCTTCAGCTTTATTATATGTATAGATTTACAAAAAACACGTCTACCATTCTTGCAGTCCCTATAATAAGTCACTATGCTGCCGACTAGACAGATTCTGTCATAGACAATTATTATATTTCTAATACCCCTGCTCAAGTTCAAGTTCTTTAAATTATTATCTTAATACATTCCAATATCTTGAACTTGTTACAAATATCATAACTAAACACATTAAACTATAAAATGGAAACACATTCTTGACATTTATCCCTTAAAAAAAATATTTTAGACAGCATAAAAAAAAACTTTACTGACATGACACCATGACATCCCATCATTTGTCAGTCTAACAACAAAAACAAACAAATAAACAAAACCCAATAATTTACAAACATTTCTAGTTATTCGTTGAACATCTTTAACATTATCTCAGGACAAATAAAATAAAGTGTAAAAACATTAGCATAAACCAAGCGAACTACAAAAATAATCATGTTTAACTTTTGTTAACGACTTCGTAAAGATATCGGCTTTATTTTCATCAGTAGAAATATATTCTAATTGTACTAATCCTTTTCGTACAATATCTTTAATGAAATGTACTTTTATGTCTATATGCTTAGATTTCTTACTATTTTCATTACTCTCAATTAATTTAATTGCACTTTGATTGTCCATAAGTAATAAACACTTGAGATCTTTATGACAATTTAAGTCTTTTAACACTCCATTGATAAAGACGACTTCACTTACAGTTGTTGCTGCTGCTACATATTCAGATTCGGCTGTTGACAGTGCTACTGTGGGCTGTTTCTTAGAACTCCAACTGACCAAATTTCCATAGTGAAATATTGCAACTCCACTCACACTTTTACGATCCATTCGCTCACCTCCCCAATCTGAATCTGAAAAAGCTTGTAAGAAATTATTGTTATCTTCGTTTTTCTTGTATACTAATCCTTTCTCTTTTGTTTGTTTCAGGTATCTTAGTACCCTTTTGCACATTTTCCATAAAGTAGATGTTGGACAGTTCATAAATCTACTCAAAAATCCAGTTGCATATGCTATGTCTGGTCTGCTTGTTGTAGCCAAGTACATGAGTGAACCAACAAGTTGTCTGTATGGAATATTTTCTAATATTTCTTCATTGTCTTCAATTGTTACTGAAGTTTCCATAGGAGTACTGACACCTTTACAATCTTGCATATTAAATCTTGATAAAATCTTTTCTATAACATTTGTTTGCTTTATCAACATTCCATCTTTAGATCTAGTTATATTCATTCCCAGATAATTTTTAACACTTCCAAGACATTTAGCTTTAAATTCTTCTTTCATTTTTCTAATTATTTTACTTCCATCTCCAATTATCAATATGTCATCCACAAATATTATTACATACACATTATTTGCAGTGTATAAACAGAAATCACTAAGAGACTGTGTAAATCCTTGTTTTATCAAAAAATCGTTCAGTCTTTCATTCCAACAACGTGGTGCTTCCTTGAGACCATATAAAGCCTTTTTGAGTTTGAGTACTTTGCCATCTTCTTTCTCTAGTCCTTCAGGATAGTTAATATATATATCTGATTTAATATCACCATTCAGAAAAGCTGTAGGTATATCAAATTGTTGGATATCTAAATCTTCTTGTATAGCTTTATTTAAAAAAAGCCTGATTGTAGTTATTCTTGCTACTGGAGCATAGACATTAAACATTGTTTCTGTTTGGAAACCTTTAGCAACCAACCTTGCCTTTTTTGTATCGTCTGATTTGGTTTTGAATATCCATTTAGTTTCTATTGCTTTCTGTCCTTCTGGTAAATTGCATTTTTCCCATGTTTTCAAATTCTCTAGGGCTTCTATCTCTTTCTTTATAGCTTCCGACCAACCTTTCTCAACTGCCTCTGTATAAGATGTAGGATCGTCAGAAACTAATGCATATGCCATATTTGTCATATCATAGTCATCATATTTCTTAGGTAATACTCTCGTTCTCTTAGGTCTATCTTGTGTATTAATTTCATTTGTCACATGCGGTATTTCCTCATTATCACATTCTACAAACTCTATCTCTTCATCTTTATCTTGACCTTCTTCTTCATATTCATCACTATATACAAAATTCCATTCATTACTATTATACTTAAATTTCGACTCATCAAATCTAACATCCCTTGAGTCTATAATATTATTGGTCTTCGGATCCCATAACCTATAACCTCCTCCGCTGTAGCCAATCATTATCATAGGTTTTGCCCTTGGTTCAAATTTAGATGGTTTGGGCAATATAACACTCCACGCCTTTGCACCAAACACTCTAATTTTACTTAAGTCCAGCTTACCATACCACACTTTTGCCGGTGTATCACCTTTTAGTGCTTTTGTTGGCGACCTATTGATAATATAAGCGGCTGTTTTAATTGCTTCGCTCCATAAGTACTTTGGTAGATTAGTTTCCAATAACATAGCTCTAACTTTGTCAGCTAGGGTTCTATTCATTCTTTCACAAATTGAATTTTGTTGAGGTGTGTATGCACACGTCATCTCTTGTATAATACCATTCTCATCATAGAAATTTCTTAACTCTCTATTTATAAATTCTTTTCCTCTATCTGTCCTAATCCTTTTGACATTATTTCCTTTGTTTTTCATGCGTCTTACGTAATTTATTATAAAATCCTTGGCTTCATCTTTTCGTTTTAATAGATACACTTCCAGAAAGTGAGAATAATCATCTATTATTGTTAGGTAATATCTTTCTCCATCCATACTTTCTGGTGATATTGGTCCACCAATGTCACAATAAACTAGACTTCCTATTCCGTTGGTTCTCGGTAATGGGCATGACGAAAAAGTACATCGAGTTCCTTTAGCTTCCATGCATATAGTGCATCTCTCGTTGCTTAATGGTAAATTTAGAATTTTCATCCCTCCATAATTAAGATGTCCTAGCCTTCTATGCCACAAATTGTTTTCTAGATCTTTGTTTAACATTGCATTACCTTGACAAACAGTTAATTGTAATGTAAATAGTTTACCATTACTATCACCTTCAACTTTTATATATTTATTTGAAATCATTGTCTTTTTATCTTCAAATACAACTTTAAGTCCCTTTTCATTCAACTTCATAACTGATATAAGGTTGTGTGTCAATCCTTCTACTAATAAACAATCATAAATACTTATTTCCTTTCCTTCCTTTGATATTCCTGTTAAGATTCCTTTCTTATTGGCTCTTATAATGTTACCATCAGCTACTTGAATAAGTACTTCCGGTATATCTTTTATTTCTTGCATATATTTTATATATTTTTCATTAACCATGTGATACGACGCTCCGGAATCTACTATAAATTGGATATCTCTGTTCTCTATACGTTTTTTTGTATAAGGCTTTGCAGCTGTAAATGCTATTTTATCTAAATCCATATCAACATTCTCCTTGTTCTCCTCTACTAAGTTAGCATTCTGTCTTCTATTATTTGTATTTGTTTGACTTCCATATGTAAATTTATTCCTTGTAAATCCTTGGTTACCTCTATGTTGAAATTTTGTATCATTTTTAATATATTGACTCTTGTTTCTGCAGTCACGAGCAAAATGGTTTGGTTTGCCACATTTAAAACATTTAGGTGTATTACTATGAAATACATATTCACCACTTGTACTAGGCTTGTCCTTGTCAACCTTTTTCATTTTTATTTCTGCATCTAAAAATTTACTTTTTACTACTTCCATTGTTAATTTTGAGTCTGACATTTCCAAAATCGATACTGTGGATTGATAGGTTTCTTCCATACTTATTAATAACTGACAGACTTTGTCACGTTCTTCCATTTTTGTACCATTTGTTTCTATATCTTTTATTATTTTGTCAAATTTCATGAAATGTTCTTCAACTGAGTCATTTTTCTTGCATTTTAGATTTATCAATTGTCTCTGTAGAAATATGCTAGATATAGTACTTTTTCTTTCCAGAATTTTCTTTAAATTCTCTATCATATCATAGGCTGTCTCTGCCTCTTTTACATATTCTAAGTACTTATCCGGCAGACATTGTATGATGATATTTCGTGCCTTAGCATCTTTTTTCCTTGTTTCCGGATCCTTAACCTTTTGTGGACTCTTAATAAACTCCCTTAAGTCCTTCTCGTCTAGAGTTATTTCAACCCGAAACAACCAGTTCCTGAAATTTCCACTCTCTAATTGTGGGATATTAAGTGCTTGATACATTTTACCTTTTTTCTGATAAAATTTTTTTTTGCACTTCCTGGAAAATCGTAATGGCGTATGGCCTGCCTACCGTAAATTTTCTTTTCAACTTCCTAAACTATACTGTGCCAATCTAGCTGAATTTATGGACTCTGGGCCCATAACCTATTGGAAATTAAGTAGTCCATATAGCTAGAATGAGCTTTATTTATAATTTACAAAAAACACGTCTACCATTCTTGCAGTCCCTATAATAAGTCACTATGCTGCCGACTAGACAGATTCTGTCATAGACAATTATTATATTTCTAATACCATTAAAGCTAGAAAATTCGTTCTAGACACAAACATGACTTTTAACATACCTATATTTTTTTATTTTTTTTAATAATTACCTCTATAATTATTTTTTTTATGGCCATGGTGCAATTGCACATTGTGCCAATGTCAAGTTACCTCAATAAGTTAAACAGATTGCAAACAATAACCCGACAGCGCCCCACAGTCGCAAGTCAGTCCGGGCTTAGCGACAGAATATCAATCATTCTGAAAGGTCTTGAAGACGACAATGCATACTTAACTATACATTGTTTACGATGGATGACGTCGTGAGTGACGTAGTGTCTACTGAGATTTTAATTACGTGTTCCCACGGTGTGCAAAACTAAGCATTACCTTATTTTGGGATTTTATGCAAATACGAAGTATCGTGCCAACTCTTGTATAACTAAATATTTTATGAGTTGTATGGGTTATATTTAAGTTTATGTTACTCAATTTCAAATTATCAATTTAAAAACGTAGATGAAAAAGCATGGGAGATGCAGCATCAAGTTACCGTTCGTAGCGTGTCTACGTAGGTCAGTCCACTAGTCGGCATTTATTACAACTTAATTATCCATCAATAATGTCATTACAAAATATTTCAATTGTAGACAAAAAGAATAATTACATTGACGATGTTCGCAAAAGTATATATCTATTGCTATTCATATCTATTAATGTCAAAATCGTAAAGTTTACATTTTCATCCACAGAAAAGAATTAAAACTTTAAAAAATTCTCGAAAACTTTAGTTAGATAATAATAGCGTTAAAAGATCTCGCCCGATAGCTTAAATTTAGCGATTACAATACACGACACTTAATACGCTCACATATGTTACCATTCATGGCGATTCGCTAAAAACAAAAGGTTAAATCGCATCGTCCTTGTGTCAGATTTTAAAATTCGTCCACCTCAGCTTACGGACCGGTTTTTATACTTGCAAAACAATGTTTATGGTAATCTGTTGATAAGCTCACACCTTGCCTTGCATTTAGGTCAAACATCCATTCTCGTGTGAAGGTTGGGTAGTGCAACGAAACTTATAAAAAAATACAATAGAAATGGTGAACAATTTGCATTGGTAATGGGAGTAGGAAGAATAACAATTATCAATCGGTACACCCTTATAAAAACGCTATTATAACAATTCTTAATGTATTCTACTGGTGACCTGTGACCCGCGTTATTTTTAACGACTTCATTATGAAACTTGTTTTTACTTGCATACGATCTCGAAGAAAATATGAAAAGAATGATAAAAACCCTATTTCAATCCGTCAGTCATTTAATAAGCAATAGAAATGGCGAGCTGTTTTTTTTTTATCATCTCAAGTTAAGGAAGTAGGTACTGTGCCTATTTGTACGCAACTTGTTCGTCCAAGCTTGATTATTTAACTGTATTAGAACTCACAACAAACATTGCCGTGTGCGGTAAAGTGCATTATTGTTGACTTACAGCCAGCTTGTTTACGTTCAACATACAGGGTCTGTCGTAATGAATGGATAACCCGTTACCTACAGTTGATCCGGATGTGAGGCTATAAGAAAATGGTGTCTTCTTGCCAGGGTTGTCAACCATAAGAAAATGGCGTAGACTTTTAAACTTTTTTATAAATTTCCCAATTTTTTTTATTTATTCTGCTGCCATTTCTTCAAATTTTGATGTATTTGTATAATTCTTTTAGTATTATACTGCTGAAGACGTGTATTATGTAATTTAAATACAATTTTAGGTGTTATTCACGTTGAACATTATCAAAATACTCATTTTAAGAAAAATATTTCCAATTTTTTTTCTTTATGTCAACTTTTGATCATCTCCTGTGGAAAAAAAAAGTATGACGTTATAGCTGCCCATGATCTCAATAAATTGTCTAGTATGTGTAGATTCTAAAAAGGTATAACGATGTGTACTTTACAAGCAACATTAAGTTACAGGAGCGAGAACACTAATCAAGGTCGGAATTTTTATTTTTCATGTTATGTTATAAATGGTTGTAAAACTTCGTCATAATGATTTTATTCTATCAAGATACTTTGCACAAACACTATCGGGCCACTAATAGGATATTCAGAAGAAAACCCGGTTGTTTTTGGGAAAAAAATAACTTTACTCCACGATAATAATGTAATGAAAATGTACAAATGAAAATTGTTGTGCTCTAATAGTTACATGCGACAAACATGTTGCGACAAGTTTATTCGAAATTGAAACGGATTTTAAAAATCGAACAAAGACCGCATTACAAAGAAAAGGGTACTCATCACATCAGTGTGATTTTGACCATCGCATGTCCTTTTGTTCACATTAGCCCCGATTCTGAAAACACTCTCTAAACTAAACTAAAACTATCGCTGTCGCTTACACATCAATAAGACAGAGACAGGTAATCATTTTAGTCCTGTCAAACTAAAATGTACGTGCAATATGACACGGCGAAGGCAATTTTAGGCTAGTCCTCAGCGCATTTCATTCAATTTCACAATGATGTGGACTAAATTTAGTGAGACCAATGTACCTGTCTTGTTCTAATACGAAGCATGAGAAAGTGACAGCGATATTTTTAATTTAGTTTTAGAGAGTGTTTTGAGAATCGGGGCCACTATTTTCGTCAATTTGTTACTGCTTTCTAATATTTGACTATGATTTTCCTTGTGATTTGGACTTGATAACGTAGTGATACTGACGACTTTGCTCACATTTACGGACATTGTGTTGTGCTATCGATTGAACTTGTTGATTTGGAAAAGTTTTTGTGTAGTTTGTGTATCATGCCGCAACAGTACACGCCGGCCGAATACGCGAACATGCATTACATTTACGGTGTACGTAATGGCAGCACCAATAGAGCTGCTAGTGTTTATCGTGTAAGATATCCAAATGTGCGACATCCTGATTACCGTGTGTTCATTAGAGTGCACAATGCATTTATGGAAGGACGATTTCCTTCTAATTTTTTCCACTTTTCTTTGTAATGCGGTCTTTGTTCGATTTTTAAAATCCGTTTCAATTTCGAATAAACTTGTCGTAACATGTTTGTCGCATGTAACTATTAGAGCACAACAATTTTCATTTGTACATTTTCATTACATTATTATCGTGGAGTAATGTTATTTTTTTCCCAAAAACAACCGGGTTTTCTTCTGAATATCCTATTAGTGGCCCGATAGTGTTTGTGCAAAGTATCTTGATAGAATAAAATCATTATGACGAAGTTTTACAACCATTTATAACATAACATGAAAAATAAAAATTCCGACCTTGATTAGTGTTCTCGCTCCTGTAACTTAATGTTGCTTGTAAAGTACACATCGTTATACCTTTTTAGAATCTACACATACTAGACAATTTATTGAGATCATGGGCAGCTATAACGTCATACTTTTTTTTTCCACAGGAGATGATCAAAAGTTGACATAAAGAAAAAAAATTGGAAATATTTTTCTTAAAATGAGTATTTTGATAATGTTCAACGTGAATAACACCTAAAATTGTATTTAAATTACATAATACACGTCTTCAGCAGTATAATACTAAAAGAATTATACAAATACATCAAAATTTGAAGAAATGGCAGCAGAATAAATAAAAAAAATTGGGAAATTTATAAAAAAGTTTAAAAGTCTACGCCATTTTCTTATGGTTGACAACCCTGGCAAGAAGACACCATTTTCTTATAGCCTCACATCCGGATCAACTGTAGGTAACGGGTTATCCATTCATTACGACAGACCCTGTATAACGGAACAACTGAATTCGTGGGAAAAAAGCCGAAAAAGCACAAAAACCTGTAAAATAAATCTCACCTATCACAGGTTAGTGACAGCAGAGAAAAAAACGCTTCACGCTTGTAAATGATGGGACCGAGACTAATCTAATATAATTAAAACGAGTTTTTAATCTCTACGCTTAACCATTCAACGATAAACAATTTGGTTTTTACAACTCACGATTAACTTAAGTATACGCTATGCAAATAACCTTTTTAATCAATCGGTGTTGCCTGTCATCTATTTGTACTTATTTGATGCATGACCTACTCCAATTTGCGGGTAGCAACACGTTGAATCAATATGTCCTCTACTGGAGTGGAGGTACATCCACGGTACATCAGATTCTTGCTCGGTTAACTGGCTTGTAACTGAACTGTCAATTTGCATTATTGAGCCGTAAACGGAGTGACAAGCAAACCGGTATAATGTCATCTGCTGAATCACTTCAACATGCATTTAATTTTAATTCGTAATTCAATTTTGTTCTGGTTCAAAAGAAGAAACAGCTTGGGAACTTAATGAATTGTGTTGTTAGTATCGAAACGAATGTTTACATCGAAATCATTCAACCAAAGAAATAAGCGAATTATACAATTTCTCGTCACGCTCAGAGACAAAAATATTTATTTTTATAGTAACACATTCACAAGCAATACAGTAAAATTGATAAAGGATATACTGATCAATTGTAATCACTTCTTAGTTAGCCAACCGAAGCTCTGCTATTATAAAATACTAGTGGCCGCCCGCGACTCCGTTCGCGTGGAAGTCGGTTACCCGTGGGAATGAAAAGTTTACCCGCGGTAAAATTACCCTATGTGTTATTCTGATGTACAACCTAAGTTTCATCAAAATCCGTCCAGTAGTTTTTACGTGACAGAGTAACAAACATCCATACATCCATCCATACTCACAAACTTTCACGTTTATAATAAGTAGGATTACTAGTTTCAAAGTCTTAAGGACACCGAAGTATTGTAAACATTGTAAACTGACTTTAATCATTTTGGCTGGTAGGTTCATTCTAGATATAAACTTAATATCACATGACGTAAAGCCGTGGCTAGTAGTTAATTCGTAAAACATTTTAAGTGTATCTTATGTACCCACTGTAGAATACACACGACACACTAGAATACTCTAAACTACCTAGGTATTATATGTTAGACTAGGCACCGTTGCAAAACCAAAACAGTTAACCTATTACTAGGCCACTTTTTGTTTCATATTCCATTCAGAATATTTTTTTTACATGTGAATAAGACTTTCTAAGACCTGGATGTGACAAGTTGGACATCTGTTAAAATTAATATTTGCAATGTAACCGTTGGCACCGATTTGCGTACAGGTTTTTTTATGTTTAATAAAACTGAAGAGAAACTGTTACATTGGTAGCAATTCTCGCGGTACAAATTTCTCTAAACTAAACTATAAATCTCTAAAATTAGCTTTAGTCGTCTTTGGTATTCTCAAAACACTAGACTAAACTATATTTAGGTTGACATATCTAAATTTATTTTAGTTATTCAATTTAGAGAAAAGTTATTCTAACGTACAAATGTTACGTCAAAACTAGACTAAAAATCTCTAACTTAGAGAATTAAACTAAATTTAGAGGCTAACTAATTTGGTGTAGAGTAAATTAGTGAATCTTCCTAAATAGCTGAAATCCAAGTTGTGAGTGGAAATAATGGAAGAATATGTTATTGCAGCGCTTGCATATTCAATTCAAAGGTAAGATAAGTCTCCAGACTAAAATAAACATAGAAAGTAAGTAAGTAAACATTAGTGTAAATTTTTATTTTATGTTGTCTTCAAGAAGTGCTTGTACTGAGTCTTTTTTTCTATCCTACTTATTTAAGGAGCCCCAGATCGAGGTATTTGCAGGACCATGCAAATCCCTTTGAAGTATCTGAGGAACGGTTCAGGAAACAAGGGAACGAATGAAATAGTTTTATTGCTATAAAACAAAATCAACATTTAATATTTAATTTGCTGGTTGCAACACAAGCCAACTCAATTTAGAGCTGTCAAAGTGGAGTCAGATGCATGCACCAATTTTAGTGGGATGTATTTTGAGAATACGCTTAAGCGTAAATTAGTGATTCTAAAATTATAGTTTCTCTAAATTTAGACTAGTTAGGGAACGGTGAGAATCGCCACCATTAACTAACTGTCAAATATCTCGATTGGAATGTCGATACTTTTTAATCGATTTAGTTATTTTAACCCAACGCGAGTCGTGGTCGCGCTGAACGGAAATATAAACAGTTGCAGTCAAGTTGCAGTTAGTAGGTTTTATTAGAATTATGGTTTCCGAGTACGAAAGGTAGTTCCAGGTGCAACATAGGACCTTAAGGACTAGCCTTGACGTTCTCTTGTCAGTCAAGTACCTACCTACATAACATTGAAAATCTAATAACATATCTATTACTTATTATTGTGCCAACTACCTTCATACATTACTTATACATTTTCTAAGTAATATTCAAATGTTTTACTTTAAACATAGAACTCTAGCAAATTTAAAAAAATCTCCAACCGACCAAAGGAAGATGGCCGCGTGCCAAAACCATGAACGCACGCGCACGTCACACATCCGCCTAATGCAAGCAAACACGTTACGTCAAATGGCAGTTCTAAAATTAAAAGTGTTCCAATATTTTGACATTTGAGGGGTGTGGTGATTTTAATTTTGAACTTATAATCTGGCCACCGAGAGATTGCGTTTGTGACACATGCCAGTAGTGTTGGGGTAAAAAATAATATTGACAAATATTTTTTCAATCAACATTAGTAAAAAAATTAGTTTATCTTATATCTATTTTACTTGTATAGCAAGAAACTCCAACTGCTGCCTTTTTTCAAAACAAATATTTAGGTCTACAATACAATAAGTACTAAAACTAAAAGTAGGTAATAAATACTTAAAATAATAGATATCGCGCTGGTATAAATTTAATCAGATTCCGATTCGCTTGAGGAGGTGCTATCATCATCTTCTCCAACATTTATAATTATGTTATTATCAATGATCGAATCAATTCTAATATCTCGATCAAAGTCTTTGGTAATAAGATTTTTTGTTTTTTCTACCGCCTTCGCCCAGTCTTCCTTCGTGATTTTTTCGCAAGCTTCTTTTAATAGAGCCATCATCTTTTTTGTGCTAAAAGGTGGGGACGTATTGCGACGGGCTGCATAACCCTTAATTTGAGCCCAAATTAATTCAATAGCATTGTATTGGCAATGATATGGTGGAAGTCTCAGCACCCGATGACCGTACTGCAGAGCTAATTCATCTATTTCATATCTAACATTTGCCGATTTATTTTCTTTCACTAACCGCAATAGTTATGCTTCAAGCATATCCATATTTACGTCGATATCATGTTTTTATAACCAAGCTACTTATTCTGCTTTTTTATTAGAAATTGATTGATAACTTTAAAATTGACTGATATTTTTAGCACATCCCTACGAAAATATGATGTTGTTTACATTTTTAAAAATACATATTTTATCAGTAATTATTACCCTTACAGTAAGCCATCAGTTATAAAATTTAAAATCAGTGTGTTTTAATATCATTTTATTGCTTATTATTTGTTTGTAGGGTCAAAATAGACGACTTTTTTTTTGTTTGTTTTCGTAGACGGCCTGTCAAAGTTACCTCGTTATGTCAAACACAATGTGTCAGGAACGCATTCTCTCGGTGGCCGGACAATAGTTCATTTAACCGCCTTATTCAGATATTCATTTTTTAACCGTTTCCGTGCGAATGATGCCTATTAGGATCCATGAATATCTTTCAACTGTGGCGCATGGAGGCATTATTTTCACATTCGATATAACTTGCTCAATTTATTATTTGGATGGGGGAAACATATTTTTTTTGTATTAGACATATACATACATTTCTAATTGTAACACATTAAACTTAATTAAATGATCAATTTATCCTACTAAACTATTTAATAAGTAAGTTAAGTAAATGTGTAACATAGGTGTTACAGAAATACTAAATTTCAGAAATAGGAAGTAATTTGATTTATTGAGCCTTCCATTTTACCTTTGTCTTAAAAAATATTGAAATTTAATATAAGTAATTAGTTAATATAAATAATTAAAAAAAAAATGCCTCAAATCACAAATTAGATGGCATTAACAATTTGTGTTTACCCAGGCATTAGTAATTTGTAAAACTTACTAATAAAAGCTACATAGTTTTGAGAGTTAATTAAGGTGTGTAAAAAATCTTACCTGTAAAATTTCTTGGAAAAGACTTCTCTGTCTTAGCCATTGTGAACACTTGATTAACTTTGACCTGGAAAAAATAAAAATGGGTTTTAAATTATGTGTAGCGGAAAGCCCAGCAAGTTTTTTTCTTATCAAAGTAGGTATGTTATGTGATTGTGGTTTATATTTAGTTTATGATGTACTTAGTTCCTAGAACTAATGATTTAGTATGCATTAAACTGTGATTCACATCACAGCACCATGTTAGTAGCAAACTGTCCATTATCAATTTGTCAGTTGTGAATCATTTTGAGTACCCAATTCAATATGCAAATGTTTAAGTAATGTTTTACATTTTAATAAATTCAACTGATAATAAAAAACATTTACATTTTGCATATTTAACTAACTGCCTTTTCGTTTATAAATATTACTACAATAAGTGAAGACATTATAATGGTAATAGGTGTTAACTAATAATTTCTGAGTAGGTATGCTTAAGAAAACATAAAAGCAAACTCATACATTAAATTAAAATCCAAATAACGTAATTAAGGCACTTGCAAAGCTGTCAAGTATGTTTCAAACTTAGAATGCCCATAAGAGCTGTTAAAATTGATTGCAAAGGCGCTGGTGAAAGATAACCGTTAATCAGGGCGGGTGGTGGCGCCTGCGCGAAGCTGGCGCCGGTAACGGTTACGTTCTGACGCGAAGTTTTACTTTTTAATTTTTTAAGGCTATCTTAATATGTATGGATGAATTAATGTTGCCAGGTTTAAAAGGTGTATGATTGGATTTAAAAATGTAGTTGCGGTTGTGCTTCAATGGATAAAATGATAGTAATGATTAGAAAATAAACTATTGTACTTAAATACTTTCTGGAAAATATTAGTAAATTATATACCTACATACCCTAAATCATAAAAAATACAGAAAAGATGTAATGAAAGGTACTAAGTCATCCAAATATATAAAACTTGCAAACCTGCTAACAATATTTATAAATTTAATAGCACTGCTATATTATACAAATAAGATTCTATTTATTTAAAATAAGGATTGTGTTTTTAAATAAAATAACAATACTTATATTATTTATATAACAAAACTTATATTGTTATTAAATTATTAAAAAAAAATCTATTATTTAAATAAAAGTAAAGTTAATATGGAACAGTTTTATAGTTAAGGAAATCTCATGTCTAGTCTTCCCTGAAAAGGCTTTTAAAACTTGACTAGTTGGTATCTGATAAAATAGGATTATCGTTTTCTCTAACAAACCCTAATATACTGGTCCGAAATTGCTGTCAGCGCGCTTTCTGCACTATTTGCGTGCACACGGTCGGTCCTTTAATCCGAACGTTTGCACACTCTGAGCGATCTGACGTCATTAGTGACGTCATCGTTCAGTGCTAACGATGCAAACAAAAGATAGGTAGTGCACTGTGTGCAGCAATGTCAGATGAATGTCAGGCAATGTCAAACTGACAACTGAATACTTTAATTTGTAAGATCTAAACTTTCGGACAAGTTTTGTTGAACTAATATTGTTTAATGTAAAGATATTTAGCAGATTCATCGGGAAAACCTCAACATGCAATAATTCTGACCCATATTAAACCACCTGTCATTTTGACAGAACGTTCAAGCATATGTTCGTACCAACAAGTGGACTAAATTGATTTCAGTGCTAACGTTTGTGAGTAATGATATCTTTTTATGTCCACGCATTTGCACGCTTACCAACGTTTTCACGTATTCGATTAAAGGACCACGACATAAGTTTATACAGTATTCACTATTATTAAATGTTTATTTATTTTTGTAAGAACTTGCATTTATTTGCTTTATTAAAAAGTTTATCACTTAAAAAAAAAAAGATTTTAATGCCTAACTAAGCATCACTTCTAAAAAATAATTATAATCTTTAAAGTGACTACTTTCCCGATCAAAAACTACGTAACTTTCGATTTCCGATCAATACCCCAACCAGCATTATTTATAGTACAGTACGAAGTCTGAATATAATATAACCTACACGTGAATTACCACAAGTAATTTATCAAAGCAATTACTATACCGTTAACATTTAAAACCACATAAATGATAGGCACAAATGGTTTTTTTAATTTTTGTTATTTAGTAGGTATTGCAGCGTGAAATTGTAACTATTTCGTTTTACCGGCTTCGCGACGCCGCCAACACGCATCGTTACCACCTTGCGTGCTAGTATGTGCTAGACTAACTAACAGCTGTTAATACTAAATTTTACATACAACATAATAATATTCAAATAACTAACACAATTAATTAGAAATCTAAACGTTGACATACAAATTAATTTTTCTTTCAATACTAACCTTAAGAAAACGCAAAACTGTTGCAAATAAACCCACACTTTGCACTACTTAAAATCACTTAACTATACACGATATAAATAAAATAATATTACTACAAAAAACTAAAGTAAATAAAATAAGTTAGTGAATACGAAAATACCGAGCCGTGAAAACGCACACCCAACACCGGCGAGCGCAAAAACCCGACTGAATGAATGAATGAATCAATCAGAAACGAACGAAGGAAGACTGCGTTTATGCGATGAGAGGAAGTGCGGGGGGCTTGGGGGGGGGAACAAAAAGCCGCAACACGATTAACATTGTTATTTTAAAAGAATTCATTTAAGTTGACTTTTTTCCATAAACCTCAAACACTTTTTTGCAACTACTTATTAAAGAAAGGGCTATGATTTATTAAATAATTATTAAACGATTGCGCGCGTTTGTAACGACATCTATTATCATTCTTAAATAACGAATTAGATGAATTCAATAGGACTTCCGCCTAGAATGTTCGCAGAATCTCTCAATATTTTTGCTATGGGTATTTTTTATTATCCTTTTAAAAATACCTCCGAAATGGTAACTGCCATTTTAAAAAACGTTTTTACTACGTATTAGATGGAGGAAAATTAAGAAAGCTATACCAAATAAAATAATTGAACAAAACTACCCTCAAAACTTCAAAGTTGGACCTAACGGTATTCTTCCTGTTCTCAGTAATTAGGTGAAGTTGTTCTGGTTAGACGTAACCATTAGTTTTTTAATATTTATTATGAATATTAGACAATTTTTGTAATTTATTGATAAAATTTAATTGACAAATAGTAATTATTTTATTCATATTTTAATTTATATTGGATTACCATGTCATCGGGCAACTTTTTAACCGTAAAAACACATGTCTCTGAGTTTAAAAATAGTTCGGATAAAGATACTTTAAGCGAGGTAAGTCTTTAATTTAATAATAATGTGCATAAATAACTGCGTATTTCTTTACTGAGAAAAAGAAATTCATACTTATATATATTTTAAAGTGCGGAATTAAGGTTATGCAGTTAAGGGCGTGTGCTACATTGCCAGCGTGGCCTATCTTTTCAAAAGACAGTTTTGGTTTTCAAAACGCCTATGGTTTTTAACCAACTTTGGCCTGGAAAGTTAGTTTTTCCTTAAGTAATTTCTAACATTTATCTTGCAAATGGAAGGGCAGACCTGTGAAACCCTCTTTCTCGAAGCATTTTAAGGTACTTTCTCAGGATTAGACAGATAACGATATACTAGGTATAGGTAGGTATTTTATTTCTGGCCTGAAATATGGTTAAATAGATTATTTTTAAAGTATAAAACACATGTATTAGTTTTGTTCAGAAATTATATAGGGTTTAACAAGAACTTTGGACATACTTAATTATTGAAATTACGATTGTGATAGATGTCATGTGTACCTATAAAAAATGCAGTTAAATTAACCTATGCTAAGCTCAGGTAGGTAGGTGAAATATAGTTCGAAAACATGACCTTCGTGGTTAACTATATTTATATTTCACCTTTCACCCGAGTAACTTAAAATTTTACAGGTATCAGAAAGTGGAACGAGTAATTCGGTTACGTCGGAAGACTTACAAAAACTTGCAGTGATACTTGGCCTAAACAGCGTAGAAGATGTTTATCAAGAAAGATTTAGAGTGGATCGAAGGCGGCTTGAAAATATGTTGGCAGGTACTAACTTCCATATTTTTCAAATACAAAATTACTTTTCTAAATAAATGAAGTTATTTCTTTAGCCAACATGTAAAGAAATCGCGGCAAATAATTCATCAGTGTTTTGGCAGTTTCTTAGTTGTAATTCTGGGAATTGGTTTTATATTATCTAAGTTATTATATTATATATGATATTGGAAATGGCCTCAATACCTGAGGATTTACGGCAGACTTGCTATAATAACCTTAATACTTAGATTTTTTTACTAGGTACAATATGAATTTATTTTCCAAATATGCACACAATTCTGTTTTTTGTTTAAGATGGGTTGGAAGAATCGCAAACCGCTCAAGCTTTTTTTCATAGTGTAAGTCAGCTATTTTATTATTTATTATTAAATGTGTTTGCTACATAACAGATTTAATCTTTGCTTTTGGGCATGACTAGATTAAACAAGAGAACCAACTATGGACATTATGGGACAATGCAACAATTTATACGTTTTTCTATAATAAATATTGACTAAATAGTGTCTTTTTGAACAATATGTTTTCGTTTTTTTAAATAAGATTATTACTAGCTTCATCAAAATAATCTTAATTAAATATAGCCTCTGTCAGGCTCCAGTTATTAACCATCTGATATCGGATACCTAAATATACACAAAATATTCACATTTCGGTAGAGGCTTAATTTGCTGAAACGGTTTACAAGTTTCAGGTACCAAATGAAAAAACCCACTAAATGGATGTAAGTTAATAATTGGGTCCAGGCATATTACCAGATTCAATTATGAATTTCGACAAATTTGAAGTGTAAATAAATTCCATTGGGGTTTTAGGTTACAGCGTATAATTAATCTTTCATTATCAATAGTTCCACCAATAACAACAAAAAATTACGACAAAGTTACACCTGTTATATAAAAAGCTTATGAATGTACCTACTTGCGGCGCTATCCTTATAAAAAATTCTAAATTTTTCAAATGAAAAAACCTAAGTTTTACCAGACTACTTATTTTTTAAAAAATGTTAATTAAAAACCATAATTCGTCCAGATCCATCATTTGTGCTTTTACCTTATGTCCATCACAGTAATTAATCTTTGAATTTTATTTCAACTGTTTTTTGGTTAATATTTAAAGAAATAATTGTTCATAGGTTATGACGGAAACTAATACCTTAATCAACTGGCCGGCCCGGTTGAAAATAGGCGCACGATCAAAAAAAGGTAAGTTCAATCGGTACATTATTTAACAAGTAATTTAATTAAATGCAACTTATCCAATAATTTGGACGAGACCGTAGGATTATTTAGAAACTATGCAGCTATTTGTGATCTGCATATTAAAATTTTAGAAAAATATTACTAAAATTAATCATGGTAAGTAAACAATTAAAAATTATATTATTAATTAAATGAAAACTTTAAGTTTATTACCTAATTCAATAACTCCACTTTACGGCACATATATTTTTTAATGTGCATTGACCATTATTTGGCCCAACATGCTCAACGTAACGTCGTTTTCAAAATTCAAAAACAACGGTGCACCTATGAACGTTGTCCCAAATTTTGGCGCGCAAGCTTCTGAATAAAAATTTCAAGTGGCGCCAGACAGGCTGGCGCGCCGGGTATTTTGAATTTTTGTGATGCGTTTTTCATAATTTTATTGTGTGTGGTGACGTGTGGTCGAAAAATATTTTATTGAGTGATCAATTTCTTTGGAAGTTTTATTTAAATGAATTTACAATGGTGTTTTCTGCAATTAGTGACGATTTAGTATATGATGTTATCAAGAAAATTCGTTGCAATAATTTTAATGCGCTTGCTACTCTATTGGGTGGGTATTTTTTACTTTATACATTGTAGATGGTATTACAATAATAATTAATCAAAATGTTACGCAGAGAGCTAAATTTTTACATAATATTTAGACAATCTTTAAGTTATTCCTAGCTAATATGTACTGAAATTACGTCAATAGATCCACATGTAAGAGTTGCTGGTCGACCTGAAGATGTTAAACTTGCTCGTGAGAAAATCATGCAGTTGCTGGACACAAGGGTAATTAATCTTCTTAAATAATAAATAACAGTAGAAGTAAACAAAATAATTAATTTTTAATGTATTGTCTAACAGAGCAACCGCGTCACTATGAAGATTGATGTGAGTTACACCGACCACTCGCATATCATCGGAAAGGTACGTAACTGTTTTATGACCCCTTTTTTCAGTGTTTGTACTATTTGAAGGTATGCATTTAGAAATCTATATTTAAAGTCCCATTCAAAAACTCAGTTTAACTGAATTAGAATAACTTATCTTTTGTGACAACTATCGTAAGATCCAAAGGCGTTTTTGAATAAAGCCGTTACGTTAGTTTAACAACATTGATTAGCTTATAGTAAGTTTGCACCCACTCTTAAACCACAGCCCACTGTAGATATTTATTTATATGTATTATTGTTAGAATTGTAAGTAGGAGACATCTTTTTAGTCATCGTAAATAGCAGAACTGAATTTCTTGTCAAGTGACGAAGTTAGGTTATTAGTTTTCTTCTGCGCCTTGTGTTCTCAAAATGCAGTTCCATTACAATCTGGCTGACATCTGAAACTCTCTTCATATGTACTATAAAGAAACAATATTTATTGGCCTTTAGATTAAACATCTCTTTAATCAAATATGAATTAATAGAAAATACAACATGGTAGCCGCCATTCGATTCAATCCAAATCCGCGCCCATCGGGGCAGTGACGCCGACCAGTGATGTCCATCGACTGCTAGGGATGTCCAGTTACCGATTACTTTTGTTTTACAGCTAACAGTACCGTTAATGTTTTCGTTCTTCATTATAATGATTCGTGTCCATTAGGGTGGTTTAACCATCAAGCGCGTAATGGAAGAGACCGGCTGCCACATCCACTTCCCGGACTCGAACCGCACCAGTACGGTGGAGAAGAGCAACCAGGTGTCCATCGCGGGAGACATGGAGCGGGTCGAAAGGGCGCGGGCTAGAGTTCGAGTACGTATGCGTTAGCTTAGTTTTATATTAAATCTAGCGACCCGCCCACGCTTCGCAAAGGTGTAATTTTGGCCGACTTGCTCACGAAACATTGAATTTTGGCTAACTTAAAAAACCTTTTCTAAATGTTCTGTATTTAAAAAATTTTAATTAGAAAATTATCTAAATGATGGTGAAAACCTCATTAAAATCTGTCAACTGGTTTAGGAGGAGTTAGAAGCCAAACAGACAGAATTAGCGACTTGGATTTATACTATGTAATGAAGTGTACTCCTATTGATAAACCTACACCACCAAAATGTGTTATTTGTATCTTTCACGTAAATTACCTAAGTTTTTTTTTATATTCAAGCATTTGTGTGTTTTAGTTTCTATTTCAGACATGTTAATCATTTAAATATTTCTACGCATTTTACCTCCGTTTGAAATAAACTTTAAATTTTCTTTTCTATAAAAAAACATTTCTGTAATACCATTTCATGCCAACTTACCATATTTCATATAACTTCACCTTACAACCCGTGTACTTTTTATCATTGCTATTTTCTCCCCACAGGCGCTCACCCCGCTAGTATTCAGTTTCGAGCTGCCGATCGTGTCGCCGTCACAGCCGCTGCCGGACATCAACTCGCCTGCTGTACAGCAAATACAGAATCAGTATAATGTGCAGGTAATTTACTATTTAGCTAATCCCTACTAATATTATAAATGCGAAAGTAACTCTGTCACGCTTTCACGCCTAAACCACTGAACCGATTTTGATGAAATTTGGTATGAAGAAAGAACTGAACTTGGGAAAGGACATAGGGTACTTTTTACCGCAGGAAAACTTCTCATTCCCACGGGAAACCGACTTCCAAGCGAACGGAGTCGCGGGCGTCCACTAGGTTAGAAATATATGTAAAGAATTACGAGACGAAATAATTTATTGATAAGGCTAGGCATGTTGAATAGTTTTTCGTACAAAACCATTAAAATATTTCAGAAATGCCTAAATGGAGAGATAGTACCTAAACTAATATTTACTTGGTTATTTGTGTCAACCAATACGAATATATTTTCGAAAGACAGCAAAACTGCGAATTTTATACACCTGAGTGAGGACTTTTTACATGCTGATAATATCCATGACGATTCCTTTCAGTTTATAAGAAACTTTCTTTAGACGTGTAAATGGTACGAAAAACCTCAAAAAGGCTGTTAAGGTCTTGCTATGAGAGCTTGAGGTAAGGTTACTGTCTGTCTTAACACGTTCTGAAACGCTCTTATAAGATGGTACTTTACTGTTTATGATAAAAACTTTACATTGCCCTCTATGAATGGGACATTCCGTTTAAAATCTTAACTATCCGATGAAGAATGAAGCTAAATATAGATTATTTCAGTATAACTTACGTGTGTGTATACATAAATTACCGTAACCATATTTTCCTACTTTTATAGAATTAAACCTATTTTAAATCAGGTGATGATTCGCAACCGAGCCAAATTGCACGCGAACCTTCTTCTTGTAAAGGGTGTTCAGTGGGAGGTAAAGGCGACGATGGAAGCTACGCAGACCCTCATGAACTACATGTGTGGACCTCTCGCTGTATGTTAAGTTATTACTGCATTTTTTATGTTATTAGTAGTAAACTTGGTAAAAAACGACCAAAGTGACGACAAGTACTGACAGTAAGAGAGTTGTAGGTATATTTTTAATGTTTGTGTATTTTAACTAGTGACCCGCCCACACTTCGCAATGGTGTAATTTTGAGCGACTTGTTCCCGGCCCGAAACATTGAATTTTAGTTAACTTAAAAAAACTTTTTCTGAATGATCTTTATTTACAAATTTAAATTAAATATAGCGAAAATCGCATTAAAACCTTTTTAATGGTTTAGGAAGAGATAGCGGACAAACATACAAACAGACTGAATGAGCGATCCAAGGATTTATACTATGTAATGATGTAAAATATCGACGACTGTCTAAATGCACGACATTATTTTTCATTGTCACTAACTTCTATCTGCAAGGGACAGCTGTTTCGTCCCTTTTCCGATTCAGAACTATTTAGGTACTCAGATGTTGTTTATTCTTAGCCTTATAAAAGTTTTAGGTTCTAACACAAGTTAAATGTTTTTAAATCATTATGATTCAGTGAATAGTACGAGTTTTTGTTCACAGAGTCAAACCCTGGTTCATATGTCGCTCGAAATCTCGCCGATGCATCACAGCGTTGTAGTTGGTATGTACTAATAAAATTAATTGAACATAATAAAATAAATAAAGAATACACCAGAAAAGTTTTTACAAAGCTCAGTTCAGGCGGTACCATCATCCGGTCTATTTTTACAATGGAGAATGTTAACAAATTTTGATTATTATCTCTTCGTATTCTCTGTCAAAAATAAAAAATACTGGTGAAAGAATTATTTCGATGCGTCAATTAGTTTCCGATTTATAAGTAAAATAAGTTGCTACCGCACGACGCGGGCTGCCGGTGGCGGTGTGACGTCACACCACAACTCGCTCGGTCTGGCTCACTCAGTACGCTCGCGGTCGCGCGCACTTGTCGTCTCAATTAAACCTAAATACTTTTAAAAATGTCTAATCCAACTAGTTACTAGGAAATCATGTGTTGTGCCTAAATGTAAAAATACAACTATCAATTCGCCGGAAAAGTTGTTTTTTACAGTTCCAAAGGATACATACATACATCACCAAATCTTTTAACTTGAACATAACCAATACCATAAACAACTTGTTAGTAAATATACAAATAAATAAAAGAGGTATAGTTCATATCATCTACATTTGCAATAAAAAATAAATAAAATTACTAAAATAAAATAGTAAAGGTAAAGTGCATCTGTAACGTTCAACTACCTACATCTAGATCGTATAGGTATCCTACTTCCTAGTAATATAATAAACGCGGAAGATTGTGTTTGTGTTTGTTATCTTTCACACAAAAAGTACTGAACTGATCTGGACGAAGACTGAAATAATCCATAGGCTTCTTTTAATCCTGGGAAAATGTACAGTTCCCGAGGGAAACGCGGGCGAAGCTGCTAACTAAAGCTAGTTAGTACTAAATCAATGCATGTATTTATTTAAATTTACTTAGAAGAGCGGTATCTTTGTACTACACTACATACTAGTGGCCGCCCGCAACTCCGTTCGCGTAGAAGTCGGTTTCCGTGGGAATGAGAAGTTTTCCCGCGGTAAAAAGTACCCTATGTGTCATTCTGATGTGTAAGCTACTGCAAAGTTTCATCCAAATCCGTCCAGCCCCCCAAGTCAAGTGGCAAGTGATATTTGCGATAGCAAGTGAATAGAATAAATTTTTGACAAGCTTGGAATTTGACAGTTTCATACATATTTTTTCTATTCACTCGCTATCGCAAATATCACTTGCCACTTGACTCGGGGGGGAGAAGTTTATACGTGTAAGAGTAACAAACATTCATACATCCATACTCACAAACTTTCACATTTATAATATTAGAAGGACGTACCTACCTATAGCTACAAAACTATGATACATGATTTGTTGTCTTTAACGTAAAAAAATAATGATAGGTAGGTAGGTACATACTTCTACTATTGGACTTGCATTCTACCATTAGTATTTTTATTATATTGGTTATTTTGTTTTGATAAAACAGTTTAGAACATATCAAACATTTCGGCGGCAACAAAATCACTATTTCTTGATAATTAATTCATTCATCTAAATTAATTCATCTATTTTAGATAGATTACACGATTACCTTTTTTCGAAACCTATACCCAATTTATTAATAGAATAATATTTACTATTAACGTACAATAACGAATAATATTTATATTTACTAATATGCGACCGAAAACACAAAAAAATTATACATTAAATGTTAAATAAATAAAAAAATAAAATAAAATACTGTGCCAGCTATATGCGCCACCGCTGGCGCGTTGTGGTAAGACGTCACAAGCGGTCACGTGACTGTTAGCGGGACTCGATATTTTTCGAAACTTTGAATGCCTATAAAATCAAAACTACTGGGTATTTTTGATTACAACAAAAACTAGTGTATTTGTATGCATACAAGCTTTACTGAGACAAAATTTCAAGCGATTTGGCATACCTAGTAACATTCTCCATTGCACAGGGTCGAAGTTTGATTTTAGCCGTCTAAAGACACCTATTACCTATAGGTAAGTTGCATGAACAAGTTCAAGTATGGAAACTAAAAGCTACATTGTTATTAGTTATCTTACTCGAATATCAATACCTTTGAAAGGTATCGGTGTTGAGACGTTTGAACGAAATCGGTTTTTAAGTCGCAATCGCGTAAAATTTTGAATGAAATTTCTGAATAATGTTGCTGCGTTTAGTATTCAGCAATTTCATTCAAAATATTCCGGGATCGTTTCCAACTGTAATACACACTAATTTGGTAAATTCTTTATGTATAAATACCGCGATGGGAAACATCGTGCGGAAACCCATATCTAAGGATGTTGATCTTCTATTATTTGCATCTTTGGTGGATCTATCTCTCTCGCTGTCCGAGAGGCATTTTGCTTCTGGTCTGTAGTAATACTTATCCAATGCTTTTTAAACTTTACCTTATATTTTTTATTCAAGTAGTCGAATACCTAAACGTCATAATATACCCTTCCATGTAACTTCTTAGAGTTACCTGAAATTAAACTCATTTTAACGGGTATTACGCGTCTATTAGATTATTTTTATTTATCTGACGTTTACGAATTTTTGCAAATGCCGTGGTCACGGGTAGACTGGTAGTAGTCTACCCGAGACAACATGTGAAACCCGTTAAAATGAGTTTAATTTCATATACTATTCCAGGTCGTGGCGCCGAGCAGCTCAAAGTCATAATGAAGGGCACCAATACGCAGATCATGTTCCCCGACGCCGACGACCCCAACATCCCCGCGATCAAGAAGAGCTGCGTGTCCATCACGGGGCAGATCCACGACGTGTACGCCGCCAGGCAGCAGCTCGTGGTATAACACAATAACACCACATCTACACCACTCACACACAACATGACCCCATCATTGAATATCTACAACATATACAACATCCCGCCATCAAGAAGAGCTGCGTGTCCATCACGGGGCAGATCCACGACGTGTACGCCGCCAGGCAGCAGCTCGTGGTATAACACAATAACACCACATCTACACCACTCACACACAACATGACCCCATCATTGAATATCTACAACATATACAACATCCCGCCATCAAGAAGAGCTGCGTGTCCATCACGGGGCAGATCCACGACGTGTACGCCGCCAGGCAGCAGCTCGTGGTATAACACAATAACACCACATCTACACCACTCACACACAACATGACCCCATCATTGAATATCTACAACATATACAACATCCCGCCATCAAGAAGAGCTGCGTGTCCATCACGGGGCAGATCCACGACGTGTACGCCGCCAGGCAGCAGCTCGTGGTATAACACAATAACACCACATCTACACCACTCACACACAACATGACCCCATCATTGAATATCTACAACATATACAACATCCCGCCATCAAGAAGAGCTGCGTGTCCATCACGGGGCAGATCCACGACGTGTACGCCGCCAGGCAGCAGCTCGTGGTATAACACAATAACACCACATCTACACCATTCACACACAACATGACCCCATCATTGAATATCTACAACATATACAACATCCCCGCGATCAAGAAGAGCTGCGTGTCCATCACGGGGCAGATCCACGACGTGTACGCCGCCAGGCAGCAGCTCGTGGTATAACACAATAACACCACATCTACACCACTCACACACAACATGACCCCATCATTGAATATCTACAACATATACAACATCCCGCCATCAAGAAGAGCTGCGTGTCCATCACGGGGCAGATCCACGACGTGTACGCCGCCAGGCAGCAGCTCGTGGTATAACACAATAACACCACATCTACACCACTCACACACAACATGACCCCATCATTGAATATCTACAACATATACAACATCCCGCCATCAAGAAGAGCTGCGTGTCCATCACGGGGCAGATCCACGACGTGTACGCCGCCAGGCAGCAGCTCGTGGTATAACACAATAACACCACATCTACACCACTCACACACAACATGACCCCATCATTGAATATCTACAACATATACAACATCCCGCCATCAAGAAGAGCTGCGTGTCCATCACGGGGCAGATCCACGACGTGTACGCCGCCAGGCAGCAGCTCGTGGTATAACACAATAACACCACATCTACACCACTCACACACAACATGACCCCATCATTGAATATCTACAACATATACAACATCCCGCCATCAAGAAGAGCTGCGTGTCCATCACGGGGCAGATCCACGACGTGTACGCCGCCAGGCAGCAGCTCGTGGTATAACACAATAACACCACATCTACACCACTCACACACAACATGACCCCATCATTGAATATCTACAACATATACAACATCCCGCCATCAAGAAGAGCTGCGTGTCCATCACGGGGCAGATCCACGACGTGTACGCCGCCAGGCAGCAGCTCGTGGTATAACACAATAACACCACATCTACACCACTCACACACAACATGACCCCATCATTGAATATCTACAACATATACAACATCCCGCCATCAAGAAGAGCTGCGTGTCCATCACGGGGCAGATCCACGACGTGTACGCCGCCAGGCAGCAGCTCGTGGTATAACACAATAACACCACATCTACACCACTCACACACAACATGACCCCATCATTGAATATCTACAACATATACAACATCCCGCCATCAAGAAGAGCTGCGTGTCCATCACGGGGCAGATCCACGACGTGTACGCCGCCAGGCAGCAGCTCGTGGTATAACACAATAACACCACATCTACACCACTCACACACAACATGACCCCATCATTGAATATCTACAACATATACAACATCCCGCCATCAAGAAGAGCTGCGTGTCCATCACGGGGCAGATCCACGACGTGTACGCCGCCAGGCAGCAGCTCGTGGTATAACACAATAACACCACATCTACACCACTCACACACAACATGACCCCATCATTGAATATCTACAACATATACAACATCCCGCCATCAAGAAGAGCTGCGTGTCCATCACGGGGCAGATCCACGACGTGTACGCCGCCAGGCAGCAGCTCGTGGTATAACACAATAACACCACATCTACACCACTCACACACAACATGACCCCATCATTGAATATCTACAACATATACAACATCCCGCCATCAAGAAGAGCTGCGTGTCCATCACGGGGCAGATCCACGACGTGTACGCCGCCAGGCAGCAGCTCGTGGTATAACACAATAACACCACATCTACACCACTCACACACAACATGACCCCATCATTGAATATCTACAACATATACAACATCCCGCCATCAAGAAGAGCTGCGTGTCCATCACGGGGCAGATCCACGACGTGTACGCCGCCAGGCAGCAGCTCGTGGTATAACACAATAACACCACATCTACACCACTCACACACAACATGACCCCATCATTGAATATCTACAACATATACAACATCCCGCCATCAAGAAGAGCTGCGTGTCCATCACGGGGCAGATCCACGACGTGTACGCCGCCAGGCAGCAGCTCGTGGTATAACACAATAACACCACATCTACACCACTCACACACAACATGACCCCATCATTGAATATCTACAACATATACAACATCCCGCCATCAAGAAGAGCTGCGTGTCCATCACGGGGCAGATCCACGACGTGTACGCCGCCAGGCAGCAGCTCGTGGTATAACACAATAACACCACATCTACACCACTCACACACAACATGACCCCATCATTGAATATCTACAACATATACAACATCCCGCCATCAAGAAGAGCTGCGTGTCCATCACGGGGCAGATCCACGACGTGTACGCCGCCAGGCAGCAGCTCGTGGTATAACACAATAACACCACATCTACACCACTCACACACAACATGACCCCATCATTGAATATCTACAACATATACAACATCCCGCCATCAAGAAGAGCTGCGTGTCCATCACGGGGCAGATCCACGACGTGTACGCCGCCAGGCAGCAGCTCGTGGTATAACACAATAACACCACATCTACACCACTCACACACAACATGACCCCATCATTGAATATCTACAACATATACAACATCCCGCCATCAAGAAGAGCTGCGTGTCCATCACGGGGCAGATCCACGACGTGTACGCCGCCAGGCAGCAGCTCGTGGTATAACACAATAACACCACATCTACACCACTCACACACAACATGACCCCATCATTGAATATCTACAACATATACAACATCCCGCCATCAAGAAGAGCTGCGTGTCCATCACGGGGCAGATCCACGACGTGTACGCCGCCAGGCAGCAGCTCGTGGTATAACACAATAACACCACATCTACACCACTCACACACAACATGACCCCATCATTGAATATCTACAACATATACAACATCCCGCCATCAAGAAGAGCTGCGTGTCCATCACGGGGCAGATCCACGACGTGTACGCCGCCAGGCAGCAGCTCGTGGTATAACACAATAACACCACATCTACACCACTCACACACAACATGACCCCATCATTGAATATCTACAACATTTACAGCATACCCGCGAATTCGACAAAAAAACACATGATAGTAATAATAGAGTTACTAGTAGCCGCCCGCGACTCCGTTCGCCTGGAAATCGGTTTCCCGTGGGAATTTGAAGGTAAAAAGTCCCACGGTAAAAAGTACCCTTTATGTTATTCTGATGTATAACATATATTACCGTAAAGTTTCATCAAAATCCGTCCAGTCGTTTTTACGTGAAAGAGTAACAAACATCCATACTCACAAACTTTCACGTTAATAATATTAGTTGGATTAGTAGGATAGTCTTTGACAATATAATCATAATGATATTCATACTTATAATCTAAACAAACTATGGTCTAAATTTGACCAGCAGGGCAGCAGTCGACCAGTATTCTTTTTGAAAAGCCGTTAAGGTTTGAGTAGGATCACAATCGGTCTCTTTCTTTCAACAGCCTTACTTTTGTATTACCTTTTTCCTATAACTTACCCCTTCTATTTATATTCCAGGGTAGCCTCCCCCTAGTGGTGATATTCGACGTGCCCGACGAATCTCTACGCGCCGACGCCGATTCCGCAACCAGACTCATGAACAAACATAACGTTTACATCAATGTGCGGAGGAAACCGAAGCAGGGGATCGCTTCTGTTGTTATTAAAGGGATTGAGAGATGCGCTGGTAAGTTATGGAGTAGGGTTACGTAGTAAGGTGGTAAGCTGATGTTGGCACTTGCGACCTTTTGTATAATTTTTGTGTCAACTTAGTAGAAATTTAATACAGTTAACCGCGTAAGCTATCAGTAGTTGTTTGTGACAAAAGGCGGGTAGTTTTACATAGAGGAAAGATCCCTAACACTGCTTACGCCACGTTAGCGACCGAATTATTGTAACGGAACTAAAGAAAACCTTAACAATACCTAAATTGTAGTCGAATAAAAATACATTACTATATTTACGCAGTATATATGTACATCAATACTGCAGCACTACAACATTTGTAATACTCGTACAACAAGTAGGTAGGGTTCCACATTATCATTGAAAATCCTCATGGTTCCAATATTACGATGATATGTGCCAAATATCACGCAACATGCCTAAACTAATTTTCTTTCCTGTTGAAGTAGTATTCAGAAAGATAAGGAAAAATACTTACGAAACTGTTATGAACATTGAATGAAGCCATTCAAATAACTCACGAGTTTTCTACCTAAATGTGTTCGTACTAAAATATTGAATGTATTCGCAAAGAAATTTACTTTACATTAGGCTATTGTGGTTAAATTGCATTTAGATTTATTTATGAGTCAATAGAATCATAAACTATTATGGGTAAACAATAGTTAAGTAGGTAGCTGTTGATTTAATATGTTGTATAACTTATTTGGATTACCAGGTTTTACGAACCATATTTGTGTTCCTTCTATGTTTTTATGCGACTTACTATGGTAGGTAATGGAACAAATTAATAACAATAGACATGAACTAACACCACCCGACTACCTCATAAAAATACAGGATATATAAATGAATATTATGAATTGGGGTCGTCAAATGCACATGCCATTTTGTTTTCTCTTTTGTACAAAATAAATCTTATATCAATGTAAGTGAAAACTGAAAAATACTCGTGTGCTTTATAAGAACTTTGCAAAGATTTGCAAACATCCCCGTAGGTTTGCTTTAAATACAGGTTCAGTTATAGATATACTTACCCTCTTAACATTTATGATCATTTTTTTTTACAAATTACTAGTAGGTTACTTTGTCTGCCATAAAATAGATTTTCCTGTTGGATTTTTCGTCTCACGCTTGAAATATATCTATCTCAAAATTCATTAAAATCGGTTCAGCCGTTTCAACGTGAAAGCGAAACACATTAGGTATACCTACACATTTTCTCATTTATACATACTATAATATTTTCCTCTATAGCGGACTCATTTTAAATGACACTTTTCAATTCGAAAGCCAACCAAGAACCTAACACAAGCTTATGTCAGTTTAAAAGACCATTCACAAACGCCTATATCCCCCAGGCGACATCTACGAAGCCCGGCGCGCCCTCCTCCACACAAAAGAGCCCTCCATCACCGCCGAAATCCCGGAATCTTACAACATCCCCACCATCACCTCCAACACCATGCCCAACTTCGGCCTCTTCAACCCCTTCTCACCCTCCCCCGCTTTCAACCCCTGTCTCACCCCCGACAATCTCACCCCGAACTTCCTCAGTCCGTATAACCCGGGCACGCCGGGGGGCTACCCCAGTCCACTGTCCCCGGTGAATTTAACCCCGCCAGTGTATTCGGGGGGGTGGATGCCCAGTCCGCAGCCCAGGTCGGGGCAGTTTCATTACCCTAGTATGATGCCCAGTCCGAATTCCATGATGTATAAGAATCAGGGGGGCGCGTGGAATGGTGAGTTTTGGTTTTTAACCTTAATAGTAATGGATTAAGGACAGTTTAGGTTGTGAAAGCCAAAGAAACACAATGCTAGGTAGTAGGTAGGTAGTATTCAATGGTATATTTGAATTGAACACGTTATGGCAAAGATACTAAACCATCCAAATTACATCTTAGTAGATTGTTGTAATATTCTGAAATTAAAAATATTACAAATTAGTAACCTATCTTCGGATTTCCTCACGTACTTTTTCGTTCTACCTTTAAATAATACAATTTCGAAATAACTATCAATTTCTTCATTTCCCGATTTCCACACACTTATACTTATTCAAATTTTCTATCCGCATTTATTTCATTAAAATACGTGTTTTCACCGTTTTTCCGATGTAGACTTACGAAATGTTTCCACTAGGTACCTTGTTTTTTACCCTCAATTATTTTTCACAAATCAATAGCTAATAAACTATTTGTGTGATATCATACATTAAACTTTGTTTTTGGTCCAGCGATGGGCAATGTAGATATGGGTGGTATTCAACCAAATATGATGATGCCACAATACCAGCCAATGCCGCATGAGGGACGACATGTAAGTATAAATAACTTTTCCCTACCAAGCTAACCTGAAGATAATTAAAAGTAGGTGCGCTTTGAAATAACCTATTTTGTTCCACAGCTAGGCAAAGGTCTTTCCTAAGTACCTACAAAAAGTCCAAATTTAAAAATAAATGTTAAAAAATCAGTGTGGTACCCAACGTAACTTAATGGTGTGTTACAGAAACTCGCACAATTTTTTTTTAACAAACTTAAATTTATTAATACCATACAAGAGTAAAATTCTTTTTATCCCATAAAATGCACTTTGAAAAACTCAATTTTTGAGTAAAAGGAAATTGTTCTTTTGTTACTTTTTTAAATCTAAACTTGCTAGTGAAATAAAGATGCAACTGTATTTTATTTACGTATTTATTTGTTTATTGTCTATCAGTCGTCGTTGAACCTAAGTATTTATTATTTGTTTATTGTCTATCAGTCGTCGCTGAACCTAAGTATATATTTGTTGATTGTCACCAGTCGTCGCTGAACCAGCTGCTGAACTCCAGCTCGGCGGCCAGCAGCGGCTACCAGAGCAACTTCACCGGCAGCTGCGTGTCGCTCGACACACATAATACCTCAGGTTGGTAGTAGCCTAGACTATACGTAGACACATAATACCTCAGGTTGATAGTAGACTAGACTATACGTAGACGCACAACACCTCCGGTGGGTACTACACTTATACAGGGTGTCCCAAAAATCAACGTCGAGCCGAAAACGTATGGGCCAAGGTGGGAAAAAAAGCTAAGTAAACGTTTGTGGTCACAGTACTCGGAAAAGTAGTACAAGGTTTGATTTAAAAAAAAAGACTAATTTTTAAAGTACATGACATAGTTTTTTTTTTTTTGAGAACCCGCCATCTTTTGGCCTATCATACGTTTTCAGCTTGACGTTGATTTTTGGGACACCCTGTATGTAGAGTAGGTAGACTGTAGGTCTGTGAGTGAATAGTTTCTGTTATGTGAGGGTAGTTGAAGATGCTTACGTAAGAGGATATAAGAATGTAGATTAAATGTTTCTTACTTGCTGAACAGTGTTCGTTCTTTGGAAACTGACAGGTGATAAATTGTTAAGTTTCATCAGATTCAGCAGCAAATAAAATAAAGTGTTAAAAGCTACTGTTTAAACTACCAACATCATAAGATTATCTTAAAAACTACAACTGTTAACGGTAGTTTGATTCACATTTTCATCATCATCATTTCTCATTGATAAATTCAAGAGAGTATTATTATTATTTTGTTTCATATTTTATTTTTTCAAGCATTTCTGCTGGAGAGCTTGTTTCGCACCACGAGCCTAAGCCAAGTGGACGGCATCTCTATAAAGTCTAAGATTCTACTAGGGCATCATTCTGTAAGAACTTGCGGACTATTCTACAAGTGTTTAAGATAACAGCTTTCTGCATATTGATATAAGTTAGTTCTGGTAATTCTAAAGTTTTTAATGACTGGTTTAATGATTTCGGTATGACCCCTGTGGTAGAAATTACTATTGGAACTATTGTGACCTTTTGAAGTTTCCACATTCTTGTTATCTCGTCTTTTAGCTCTATGTACTTATTTAGTTTTTCCGAAATAGTAGATTGCAAGTTGTGAGTATTTGGTACTGCTATATCAATTATGATTGCTGTTTTATTGAGTTTGTCAATGAGAGTGATGTCTGGTCTGTTGTAGTGAACTGTACGGTCGGTTAAAATGGCACGGTCAAAATATAATTTATGGGTGAGATTATCTAGTACCGTTTCTGGATTATATTTATAGTAAGGTGTAGACGGCGGTGTGATTAGTTTGTGTTTTAGTGCAAGTTTCTGATGGATGATGTTGGCAACTTGGTCATGACGGTGTTTGTAATCAGTTTGTACTATTGCTTTGCAGGAACCGGTTATATGTTGAATTGTTTCTGAGCCGCCGTTGCATCGTCGGCAGGTATCAACGGTATTCGGGATTTTCATGATGTGTTTTTTGTAATTACGCGTTTCTATGACTTGGTCTTGGATTGCAGCCATGAAGCCTTCAGTCTCCGGGAAGAGTTGACCACGGTTGAACCATTCGTTCGACGCGCGTTTGTCGACGTGAGATTGGTTCAAATCGTTATAATGCCTACCGTGTAGAGACTTTCGAGCCCAGTCACTGAATTTAGTCTGTTTGTCTGTCTGTATTTCATTGTGTTGTAGTGTACTGTCATTTAGATTAAGAGGTGTGTATTTACGATCGTTTTGAACTATAGCTATGTGTATAGGTGATATTGACTTCAAGAGGTAAGATCTTTGGTTCGACACCTGTTTATTGTGCAGGTTTACAATATCTATTAAACCTCTACCCCCTTCACGTCTTGGAAGAGTAAGCCTCTGCAAGCACGATCTCGGGTGGTGTTTTCTTGTTTTTGTCATTGTTGTGTTGATAAGACGCTGTAAGATTTTTAAATCAGATTTATTCCATTGAATTATTCCAAAGGAATACGTTAAAATTGGGATCGCAAAGGTGTTTATAGCTTTTATTATATTCCGAGCATACAGATGAGTCTTAAGGATACAGTTTAATCTATGCTTAAATGTTTTCTTTAGTTTATCTTTAATTTCCTTATGATGTAAATGTTTTGACTGTATATAACCTAAATATTTATATGTTTCTTCATCATCTAAAGATTCTATTGCTTCACCGCTGTAAGTAATATAGTCATGTTTATAGGGGTTGCCTCTTCGGACAGAATTTATTTTACATTTGTCGATACCAAACTCCATGCAAACATCTTTTGAGAACTGTTCGGTTGTCTCCATCAATTTGTTAAGGTCATCCTGAGACGTTGCATAGAGTTTGATATCGTCCATGTAGAGTAAGTGACTAAGGATGTTTTTTTGGTTGGTATTAGAATCATTATTTTTATATTCTAGTGGATATCCTATATTAGTTTTATTATTTAAGTTACTAACACCCTGAAATATGCCTCGAGAAATATTAATTTTGTCGGTTTCAATTATTTCATTGCCATTATTAAGTTTTAATTTAGTGTTCCAGGAATTCATTACATTTTTCAAAAAATTAACTAAAACGGGATGGATTTTGTAAATTTCAAGGACTTTAACTAACCAAGAATGGGGAATGGAATCATACGCCTTTCGGTAATCTACATAAACTGAAAATAAGTCCTTCTTTTTTTGTTGAACTTGTTTTAAAATTATTGAATCTATAATGAGTTGCTCCTTGCATCCCTGACTGTTTTTACGACACCCTTTTTGTTGATCTGACATAATGTTATTTTTATCTACGTGTGAATATATTATGTGACTAATGCAAGAAGTAATAATTTTATAATTATTATTATTATGTAATCCCAGGAGGCAATGAAAGCAACGTAGCGTCTCCATCCGTGTCTCCGATCAGTAAAACGCACACAAACAGCCCCGCGCCCTCCTCAGACCACGAGAGATCACAGCAAGGTCAGTTATATTGTATTTATAGACTTTATACGATACTTTCTGCCACACAGGTACATCCTATTGCAAACACCTACTTAAAATGTATACCTAGTTTATGTAGTGGCCGCCCGCGACTCTGTGGAAGTCGGTTTCCCGTGGGAATGAGAAGTTTTCCCACGGTAAAAAGTAAGTTTTGTGTTATTCTGATGTATAATGTATATTACTGTAAAGTTTCATCCAAATCGGTTCAGTCGTTTTTACGTGAAAGAGTGACAAACATCCATACATCCATCCATACTCACAAATTTTCACGTTTATGAAATTAGTAGGATTATGGTTGAAATAAGTCATTTATATTGAGGTACGAGTAATATTCAGAAACGAAGAATGGTAGATAAGTTTTTATTAAATTTTCAATTTTGTATGAAAAAAAAAACTAATTAGAAAGTGAGTGTAACTTGGTTTAGGCACCGCCATTCTTTTCTAATAAACTCTTTTAAAGCGTTAGCTAGAAGTATGATTTGTAACAATCTATTAACAGCTCTGATAGAGATAAAACAAATTAAAATTCGTTTAAAGGAGTTAAAGTTTACATGATGTCAATCTTTAACGAAAACTACAACTACGTGTTTAAAAATAATTATTTAGTTTTTGAAGAAAAAAATTAATAATATCTAAGAAAATATTAATCAAAGAGCTATAGGTATGTTCCCAACTAGTTGCAAGTTGATTTATAAATTGTTATATGACATCGAAAATCCTTTTCATTAGGCTACAACATATAAATTTACATGTACGTATAAAGATGTTATAAATATTTGGTCTCCCACATTTGGCATCAATAAAAAGCCTTGGCCTGCCGTAAAGGCTTCAACTTATTAAAATTTATAACATACTGCTCATTTTGGCGAACAATGTGAGGTCGAATCCATATAATAAATCTGCAGATTGTATAAGTTGATGAAATTATTGGATTCATAATGCAATGAAGGATAACCTCCAGATATTTTGTGTTAAGTTTTACCTTAAGTCCTATATAGGTTCATCCATAATTTTATACATCACATATGCGACGATCAAGAGTAGATTAAACTTTCTTCCCAAGTTTCGTAATGCATAATAGTTTTAAACTTAAAAAAAAAACTAATACAATATTCTATTACTATAACCGGTTACTGATAAGCATAATATTTTTATTATTATTTGTAATTTTAACTACTAACAGCTTACTTAACTACTAACTGCTAACAGCTATTTTAACTGAAGTAAGCGTTTGTATGGGATCACGTCACGCTCGATGTTTTTCTCACGGGACGGACGCTCATACCGACTTTCATCTTCTATTCCACTATTTGACTCCGTTCGCGTGGAAGTTGGTTTCCCGTGGGAATGAGAAGTTTTCCCGCGGTAAATAGTACCCTATGTCCTTTCCCAAGTTCAGTTCTTTCTTCATACCAAATTTAGTTAGTTCAGTAGTTTAGCTGTGAAAGCGTAAGACAGACAGACATAGTTACTTTCGCATTTATAATATTAGTAGGGATTAAATAGAACCTAATCCCCCAGAGTTAGCGAGCATAATATCCGAGCTGCCAATATCGGATCGCCGTGCTGTCGGCTGCGAGAAGAAAACTCTAGAAACTTTGAACAAGATGTCGCCACTGAGCGACTATAGGAAGATGAAGGCAGAGGCTAGTAAGGTAAGATAATAAGATATGCTACTTAGATAATGGTAAAAATAATTATGGGTAATAAAAATATTGTTCAAAAGAATATTAATAATAATAAAAGTAAATAGGGGTTTACTTATCAATACCTACATTTTATAGCGCTACGAAAGAGAAAAACAAAACAATTGACATAATTTTCCTATAATGTGTACATAGTAGGTACCTACATATAAACATAGTCTGTTTTTGTTTCTGTCTTCAATTATGCATAGAAATTATCTTTTGTTTGTTCAATTAAGTATGTTTTTTTTTAATTGGAATTTCTCTTTCCTACGTCTACATACATGCAATTCATACAAATGCAATATAATGCTTCAAACGTTTTGTATACGTAAACCTTGTAAGAGAAGACAATGTGGTAGGTACATACTTTGCCAAAATTACTACGTGCTTTATGTAACCCTGCTGTTGTTTAGTTTTCCTCTTTGATTACAAATTGCAAAGATGAATAATATCACATGGCTGCATTATTAATATCTAACTATATTACTAAGAAGTAACCAAGTTAATCATAATTTGTGGACCAATTATTTGTTTTCCTTATTCGCATTGCTGGAAAATGGTAAAAAACCAAATGTGAAAATGTATATTCCATAAATTCTATGAATAATTGTTCTTATGATGTTATTACGGTTTATAAGGCTAGAAATAGTGTTATAACGGTGAAAATACCGAAACAGATAGACAATTTCTTAAAATCAACTGAACATAAAAAATATGCAGTATCACATACTAACTTTCGCCTGAAGCTTTTTACTTCTTATTATTTTCCTAAATACCCACAGAGTTTTACGTTTTTATATTTAGTAATAACTGCCATTCAATCATTAATTTATTATTTACTGCGATAGCATCGATTAAAGAAACCCTGTCCTTTCCAAGGTCTAGTCTACCCCTGTACTTAATTTCTTCAAAATCGTTTGCACGGCCACGTAACATACTTATACAGGGTGTAAAAAAACTGCTTCCGAAAACAAAAACTGGGTATTGCTGAAGGGGTACTTGTTACGTATTGAGCAAAAAAATTGTTTTTATTATTACAAAGAAAAAATATTTTTTACTTAATTGTACAAAATTGCATTTATACTAACAGATTTTGCGATGATTTCAAATTAAATAGGGTTTCAATTTAATTTGCAATGTAAATAATCGCACCTGAACCAACAGTTGATGTGTGAGCGATGATTTCAAGCGGCGAATATGACTTTTCGATCCTTAATAACTTCTTTAAATTGAGTTTTCTGGGTATGCTGTTGGTGAATTTAGTTACTATTGAGGCTCAAGAACACATGGTTTCAGGCTTCGGAAGTGGTCTTTTTTCACCCGTTATTTCCAGCCTTTATATTTTTATTTGACAACTATAGATAACTTCCAAGTAACTATTATTATCATCTAGGCGATGCGAGAACAGATCGGCTCCGGGTACCGCGTGCCCAACACCCGCTGGTCGGGGCACTACTTCAGCCACACCTCGCCCGCGCCCATCAACCTACACGATGGCAACACTACGGTGAGATTTTATAAAAATAATCATAATTTTAATAGCAAAAACATGTAAGTAAGTTAAAAGTGTTTTGAAAAACTAACTTGTCTTTGATTATTAAGGCCCAATTGCACGTTTTAACCTCGGGTTAGCTTCGGGTTAGCTAACTCAGGTTTAAATGGCGCCACCATCGATTGTAACTACTTCTTATTACAATCGATGGTGGAGCCATTTAAATCTGAGTTAGCTAGCCCGAGGTTAAAACGTTCCCTGCAATTGGGCCTAACTAACTTAAACTTGATCGCTTATCAATACTTGACAGCTTTATAACCCTACCTTAAAACCTTTGGTAATTCTGATTGCACTTAGGTAATCCTTAGTGTATGAATAAAAAAAGTAACTACAATTTGATTTTATTTAACTACTATATAGAAATTTTACACTCCAATCCCTTGTTCATCATCATTATCATCATTAAATAGTATAAATCCAAGTCGCTAATGTATGTTTGGCCGCGAACTCCTCCTAAACCAGTTGAGGGATTTTGATGCGATTTTCACCATCCTTAACGTATTTTTTTCATTTCATTTCTAAATAAACAATCGGAAAAGTTTTTTTAAGTTAGTCAAAATTCAATGTTTCGTGAGCAAGTCGGCCAAAATTACACCATTGCGAAGCGTGGGCGGGTTGCTTCTTTACTCTAAAACCCAATAAATTCACTGACCTTTTCTCTCATTAGCCTGAAAAGCCGTGGAGTCGCGCCGACCTCGTCCGGCCGAACATCGTGGAGCCGCCGCAGAAACAAGCAACAAGCAACAAGCCGTGCCGCTACCTGCAGCTGTATGAACTGCTAAGAGATATGGGGCTGCATAAGTATATCGGTGGGTTGGAATAACAGATGCTTTATAGGGCATGAGAGATGAGGTTTGTTACGAAGACTTATTGAAAGCAGAGTCAATAGGCACAAAAGTGTGGTGCGTAGTAGCCTAGTGGCTACAGGAACTGGAAGAAGTACCGAAGGTTCCGGGTTCGATACCCACTAGGGTGTACCATTTCAATATTTGTACTAGAGGCCGCCCGCGGCTCAATTCGCGTGGCAGTCGGTTTCCCGTGGGAATGAGAAGTTTTCCCGCGGTAAAAAGTACCCTATGTGTTATTCTGATGTATAACCTATATTACTGCAAAGTTTTACCCAAATCCGTCCAGTAGTTTTTACGTGAAAGATTAACAAACATCCATACATCCTCACACCTCAAATACTCACAAACTTCTCTGTTCATATTTAGCATGCACTAATGGTAAAGAAAAAATCGAGAGGAAAACCACATGATTGAATGATTATCATTGTCAACCATGAATTATTATCAAACATACAGTTCCTAAAGTGTTTATTTCTCTAGATTTGTTCAAGAAGCACGAGTTGGACCTGTCCACGTTTGCTTCCCTCAACGAAGCAGATTTGACTGAGATAGGGGTCTCTGCTTTTGGGGCGCGCCGAAAGATGCTGCTTATGATCAATGGTAACATAAACATCATTATCATTGATTAACATAGTATAAATACAAGTCGCTAAAAATGTCTGTTTGTATGTGTATCCTCCGTATGATAAGTCCTCCTAAACCACTAAACGGGTTTTAATGCGGTTTTCGCCATCTTTTAGGACATTACTCATTTCAATTTGAAAAGAACATTTAGAAGAAAAAAAAACGTTAGTATTCAATGTTTCGAGAACAAGTCAGCCAAAATTACACCATTGCGAAGCGTGGGCCAGTTATTAATATATCAATGTACAGAATAAATAACTTACCAAGTAAACTATAGATACAGTTCTGAAAATTCTTAATCTGAATCGGGCCAATTCAGTATAGGTGTAACTGGGTTCTCCCCTAGTCCATGGTGTGGTAACAAAAATGCCACAAAATGAGTGTGTTGGTCTGGTGATTTAAACTGGAAAGGTTCTTATTTCAAGGTTCCAAAGGTTTAATAATTACCGAATCTTATGTCCAGAATTGCAGAAACAAGGCAGCGCCTACAAAACCGCAGGACCGGGAACCGAACGCAAGCTCGTCAACTCTCCCCCGCAATACAACACGGCTGCCTTGACACAAGACAAGTGGTAATTATCACTTACACCACGTACAAACATTTATAAATAGCTTCATTCCATATCACTATCAAGAAAATAATAAAAATATCGAAGGAATATTGTCAAACCAAAATTAAGTAACGCAAGGTGTCAGCGCCTTGGAAATTCGAATAGCAAAAACTTTATTGTCATACCTTGCTTACGTAATTATGGAATTTCAATTTACATGAAGCTAGTAATTAAGACTGATCTGATCGTTATATCAAATCGAGACTGATTAGACTGACTCGTAAGAGTTCAATTAATTGTATAACATAAACTATGATATCAGTTGATCTCAGTACAAATGATTTTTATAAGACTGATGTTCCTTATTGTTTTGAGCCACTTTATTTGATCAAAGTTCTTTGAAATTGTTTCTACTGTTGTCAGATTGTTAAGATGTTTAATGATGTGTTTTAAAAGAACTGTGATCAGAAATCGTGGGCGTTGAATAGAGTTTATTAGCTAGCTCGTTATGGTTAAACATTTTAGTGTTAAGTTTTGAAATTTTAAATGATGGAAAGCATAGCGACTTTAGATCTCTGTATAAGACAAATTGTTGAAGTAAACGAGCGAAGCTACGTTGCATTTATATATTAAGCTAACCCTAGATCATAAGTTTATAGTAGTTTTAGAAGCATGTTTTATTTTTTGATTTAACTCAGCATTTTACTCATCCACTGCAATTAGGACTAGATTTTAATTGATTTATATCATTATTTGTATTCATTTTGATGTTTTAACACTTGATTATTATCTGAAATACGAAGCGTTTAGTACTTTTTTCTTATTTTTTGAACGTTTTAATCAAATCCGTCGACGCGTGTGTTTCTTTTGATAACATATTTGGAGAAATATGATTTTGAAAGGGAATCGTTATTAGCGTTGGACTAATTTAGTATAACACAACGAAATCATCATCAAAATGTGTATAGTTTTGGACAGTAAACAATGACTAGATTTAAAACGGACTCATTCATCCTATTGCTAATTGGTCAGCTAATCCACCAGTGACGTCATAATACGCCACAGCTGTAAAATTTTAATCAGTTAACATTTTACCTATTTTTAATCATTGTGTTTGTAGAATTATGAATTAAGTGTTTGATAGTTTGTAAGTGCCTTTGATTTTAACCATATTAACATATTTTACTAATTTATCGTGAATGTTTTTGGGATTTTTTTAGTTTATTAGTTTTAAGTTTCTATAGTTTTATAAGGCCGTTTGCGTTATTTTTTCAAACAAAATAATTACGATATGATGAGTTTTTGTTTGTTGGAAAGCAGATGACAGCTAATGGAATGTTGATGTTTTATAAATGCAATTCATTTTAATCATGAACTGATTTTGAATCTTTTAAAACGTGATTATCAGATCCATTTTTTGTTGAGTTTGTCGATTTATGAAATGAACCGATGGAAAAATGTTTTACTTAAGTTTTAGTTAGGTACTTAGCTGGATTAAGTCGTTGATTGCGTTTTCGATGAGTTTATGAACATGCATTTAGCCTTTGGTTTTTAATTTGTTAACATTTTAGAGAAAGTTTTGCACGGTTGTTTTTTTTTCTTATTTGATTAAAGCGAAGCTAATTTTTTACTTATGTGTTTTATTTGAACCCTTCTAGTAAAAATGTGAATCATAGTAAACTTTAAACAGTTTTAGATAACTGACTGAACAAAATAACCACAACACAGGCGAAAACGTAGGTAGGTATCTTGAAGTTGAATTGATATTACCGAAAGTTTTTTATTGATCCCTTAAAGTTAAGTAAAAGACAAAGTAGAAGAAGTCGAAAAATAAATTGAGTACACATAAAACCAAAATTGTTCAATACTCAAAGATTTACACATCGAAAAAAAGAAAAGTTTTCAATAGTTTAGCAAAATAGTCTCATATTGCCAGATTAAAAAATGTACCTGACGTTGACGTTAAGGACAAATGACATTGACACTGACAATCCAATATTCTGTTTTGATCGAAAAGTTAACATTTTATTTAAATTGTATATTCAATATTAAACGTTAAAAATGGGAAACGCTAGTGCTAAGTCTCCTGAAATCAATGTGCCGCAGCCACCGGCTCCTGCCAATGCTGAAAAACCCAAGCTCAAGCCATGTTGCGCGTGCCCGGAAACCAAAAAACTGCGTGATGCTTGGTAAGGTTATGTTATTCTTACACCAACCTCATATAAATTACGCAATATTTAGGATTGTTACTCCGATGTGTGAACAATATTTGGCATGCTTCATACACAATCAATTAAGTATGTTATGTAATATGTGAAATCCTAAAATTATTCGTACCTAATTGTTATTTTCAAGGCCATGTTGCTTGTGTTTGTATTATATTTCCTTACTATCTGAATTCAAGTTAAAAAAGAACCCGACTATTCTTAACACACCTAACAAGTCTAGCTGCTTTCAACAGTAAAATTAACACTTAACCCTCCATCCTATCTAAATAAATTAATTCTTCTGTAAAGGCACATGAAACATCATTTCATACTGCTAAAAACAATTTTTTTACTAAAAAGTTTTGTAAAGCCCGGTTTCCACCGCGAGCGAAACGAATTTTCTACCAACAAATAGTTACATACAATACATCAAGTACGCAGTTTGCTGTGGGTCCATTCCGCTTGCGGAGGAAACTGGGCTTTACCTCTGGGAAAGGAAACTTTTCAGCACATGTACAGGATGATATAAAATACAGGATGGTGTAACTAAACAACCGATGAAACATAACAAACAAAATAAATAAATATTTGTCTTTCTTTGCAGTATAATTGAAAATGGTGAAGAAAACTGCGGCCCCTTAATAGAAGAACACAAAGCATGCATGAGGAAGATGGGTTTCAACATCTAATTTATTTAAATAATTATTTTAGTTTATCCAATTTATGTTTCTAAATTGAAGATCTTCTATAACAAATTACTTAAATTATTGTCAGCATGACTAAATTACTTTTTACTAATCTAAGTCTTAGGCTTGATAGAAAAAAAAACAAAAGTGTTAGTTAGTAATCGTGTTTGACTTATTTATTATTTAGTTTAAATATGTAAATAAATGTTAAGTTAATTCGACAATTGTATATCATTTTATTTTCACAATAAATGGGCGGGCTCGGGGTCAATATGTATTGGACGAAAGTTTAAAGATTAAACTTTTGTAGGTATCTCAAAGTTTCTTTAGTTACTATGATAACACACCACGAATTCGACAATGCCAAAAATAGTCTTTTTTTTTGTAGTCATCTTGTCATCGTAATTTATCAGTTCAGTTACATTTTTACGTCTTTAGGTATGTTTATTTAATAGGCGGTGAACGTGTTCTATGTTAATTGTGAATTTATATAAAAATGAAGTTTGTTAACATAAATGGAAGGAAGAAATTCGAAGATGATACGTCTGCGCCGAGCTCGGTGCAGTCAGTTGAAAGTTGCGAGTAAGTTATTTACTATTTATACTTAGTTATATTTAAATCAAATCAAATCAAATCAATTTGTTTTTATTCATCAAAGATATGTAACATATACTTAATGAACGTCAATGTTACAAACTTCGACTTTACCTAACCGTAGACCGAGAGAAAAAAGCCGGCGGAAAAAAACTCCCAGCACTCTTCGGAAATTATACAATCATAATTTAGAATTTAAATCGTGTACCTACATTTAGTGAACTTATAAATTATTTTCTCGTACCTGCCCGCTCAACACTATAAAAGTTTAAAAAATATTAAAGTGCTGTTAACTTGAACAAAAACGAAAAATCGATCATAAAGATCAAATAGCAGTTTCCCTTCGCAATCTTACAAACCAATCAATCGCAGCCTTACAAAACTCTTATCCCTTTGTATTTATGGAACTTGCATTGGTTAATGATATTTTATCTCTGTCGTTCTTTTGTGAAAGATTTTGTTACTGACAGAATAAAATCGTGTATAAAAGTTTTAATAATATTAAATTTCTAAAACACCTAAAAACAGGAGTGTTATATGTATTGAGAATCAATACTTATACTTGCATTGTAGTTGGTCAGTTTAGTTTAATAAATAATTTAAAGTGTTTTGTTACGTAAAGGTAGGGCTATAAGTAGGTAGGTATGTTTAAAACGATTTAAGGTCTAACAAAACTTTTGTTATAGACAATGCAATTATTATTTCTAAGCATTAGTTTTAAAACAACAACGTCTTTGAAATGTGTAGAAAATTAAATTACACTTCTCTTCTTTGGCTAAGCATAAATTCAGACCATTTTAGCCGATACATGTTTTTCTCTATTAATCCTATGTGTAAATTTTCTTAACAAAAAGAAACATTACTTATTTTACTTATGTAGGTTTACGTCGTGAATATGAATAAGTGGATGTGACAAAAAGAGTACTTTTAGCAAATCAAAAAACATAATAAATCGATAGGCAAGTACTTATTTCATTTTAAAGACGAAATAATAAAGCATTTTAGTATCTAAGGTGAAAGTTCGAAGTAAATTATCAAAGCATGACGCGGATATGACGTTACTGATAATCTTTATAAAATGTAATGTGTGTACTTAGGAGATATGTAGGATAAAGTCTTCCATTTATTAGGTAGATATCTACCTACTAGTGACCCGCCCATGCTTCGCAATGGTGTAATTTTGGGCGACTTGTTCTCGAACCATTGAATTTTAGTTAACTTGAAGAAACGTGAAATCCGCATTAAAATCCCTCAACTGGTTTAGTAGCGGCAATGATTGAAAGATGAAAGATCGTTAGGACACGCGTCTTTATGAGTAAGTGTGTAGATTAGCCACATTAGATAATTGGTAGCAAACGAATCGGTATAAACAAACAAAGGACAAGACTGACAACAACACAAAAGAAATTACGCAGGTAAAGAAAACACATGACACGGAAGAGCTCAATAAGGAGGTTGTAAAAGAAGATTTGAACTCGGAAAATGAAGAAAGTAGAAAGACTAATTGCGACATAGGAGAACAAAATACAAGAGACACAGATATTTTGGACGAAAGCGAAGTTAAATTGATGGAAAAGTATGATAATGAAAGTATGATCTCGAATATTGACAACATTGAAACAAAGGAGAAGACTGACAACAACACAAAAGAAATTACGCAGGAAAAGAAAACACATGACACGGAAGAGATCAATAAGGAGGTTGTAAAAGAAGATTTGAACTCGGAACATGAAGAAAAGACTAATTGCGACAGTAAACATAATAAATGTAAGATAAATATAGGAGAACAAAATACAAGAGACACAGATATTTTGGACGAAAGCGAAGTTAAATTAATGGAAAAGTATGATAATGAAAGTATGATCTCGAATATTGACAATATTGAAACAAAGGACAAGACTGACAACGACACAAAAAAAAATACACAGGAAAAGGAATCACATGACACGGAAAAGTTCAATAAGGAGGTTGTAAAAGAAGATTTGAACTCGGAACATGAAGAAAGTAGAAAGACTAATTCTGACAGTGAAAATGATAAATTTACGATAAATATAGGTGAACAAAATATTAGAGAAACATATATTTTGGACGAAAGCGAAGTTAAATTAAACGAAAAGTCTGATAATGAAAGTATGATCTCAAATATTGACAATATTAAAACTAAGGAGAAGACTGATATCAATACAAAAAAAAATACACAGGAAAAGAAAACACATGACACAGAAAAGATCAATAAGGAGGTTGTAAAAGAAGATTTGAACTCGGAACATAAGGAAAGTAGAAATATTAATAGCGATGATGCAAACAATGAATCTGTGATCTCAGAAGAGTCCGGAAAGAAACTACATAGAATTTGTGAAAAAGAAAGCGTATTAATTAGGTACTATAATCGCAATAACTGGAAATATTATGTCGGTTTTATAGAAAAGGTAAATGTTCAAGAAGAAGATACATATTATTCAATTCTCTTTTTGAAAACTGTTAAAAAACCTAATTTAAAATTTATTACTTGCAAAAGAGATCGTGATGTCGTACCCTCTTCGTGTGTTGTGAAAAAAGTGAAATTACACTCTGTGAAGGAAAACCGCGAATATGTCATTGATGATTGTGATAAACATTACTTTTAAATTTAATTTAGGTACTTTTTAATTGACTTTGATTTTGTAATTCGTTTGATTTTATAATTCGTTTGTTTTTATAATTCGTTTGATTTTATAATTCGATTGATTTTATAGTTCTTTTGATTTCATAATTTGTTTTGATTATATTAAATATTCTAATAACTTGTAAGTAAATATTATAAATATCGTACTTGCTTCGTAAAAATTGAATTTTATTTTTCTCCATTGTGCCAACCCTGATGCCATTGTCGGACTTACTATGAAATATTATTAAATGGGTGGACAACTTTGCCATAGTCAATGTAGATTATTTAATAACCATAATATTGCATATATCATATTCCTAAAATGTTGTATACCTAATTATTAAAAAGTGTCTCCTAGATACTAATTGAAACTTTTATCATTTTTACAATAAATTTCAAATTGGCAATCTTGCCACATGTTACGGGTAACTTTGCCACTTTCATTTAAGACCGCTGATCTTCTTATTATTGATTTAATAAAAAATACATTGATATGAACTCAATTTTAGATAGTTATTCTGTATATATTTCGTGCTATAATGGTCTGAGATATTTATTTTCTGGTCCAAAAATTATGATAACTTTCCAACTCTATTAAAAAATGGCAAAGTTGCCAGATCTCACGGTACAGAGTTATTTTCATGGATACCTACCTGATAAAATAGTCTAAAGTCAATGCTCCTAATTCAGATAGTTTTAAATGAGTTACACTTCTAATAGAGATAGCAGTACGAAATTGTAGGTGTTAATTTTTTAATAATTTCTTTATTTAAGTATAACGTTAATCACTCATTTCACTCAAAAAAATTGAGTAAGTAAGTATCGTAAAGAAGGACACTTAACGCAACTGAAGAGGCTGTTCATCTGATGGAACTTATGTCGCATAACACTTCACTAGTTTTTTTTATAACAAGTCATTTTACGAGCTCCCAGTTCATCGTTTATCAGTTGAATAATTTTATTCCCGTGTTCATAAACTTTTATTCTCTTCCGATTAAGCATCCATTAACGCTAACTGTTCCTAAGTAGCGAGTGTGAAGGTACCATCCACGTAGGTATTTACAAACTTTCATTTGAACAAACTAATATTTTCCTGCTGTCGTATTGACAACTTATTTATTTATTATTAGTAAATAAATCAGTGTACCTATCTCTAAAGTTATCAGCTGACGAAATCGTTATCACACTTTCGTCAGCTAACTACTCATATATTGGGTAAATTATTTATTGCAGGAGGGCTACCACCACTAATTTAAATTACTCTTAAAAGTTACCCTATAGTTCTATGTCGTTATTGAACACAATATGCTGAACATTACAACCTTGCCGCAGGTTTTGCCCTTGTAATAGTATTCAGTGTTTAATTACCTTCCTTAAAGTAGTAAAAACCCTATCATATTACAAATTTAATCAAACTTTTTATTTCGTAACACTTTATTAGGTATATATATACACTATATTGTAAAGAAAATTATCGTTAATGTAAGGAATTCATTGACCTCTTCGCAAATCTTCCTGACCTTTAAAATGACTCAAATTATCGTTCTGGAAATTATTTCCCTACAGTGCACTGCCTTCCGATGATTCATTTACTGTAGGCATGTCCAACTGCTTTGTTTACCCACATACATATACACGTATACATGTAGATATATGTATAATGCTAAAGACGTAACACACCCTCGACATTTGACCAGTAATAATCTCCAAGCAAGGTTTATACAATATATACTCAATAAATAATATATTACAGAGTGTTCGGCAGTCCTTACTCAGACTTGTCGGACTGCGAATTCTGCGAAGGGAGAAAATTCGGGAGAAAGCAGTTCTTGTAAGTATTTTTGTGTAGGTACCCTCAATTTGTTAGCCTTGGAAAGTGAGCAATAGTCGAGTTAGACAGTGTTATCTAGTCGCGTGACGTATAACGAAGTGTTTCAGTTACGTGACACATTTAAGAAATGATTTTAAATAATGTGATTTGTATTGAAATGAAGTTGAGTTTGAACGAAATATTTAATTGTTAGTGCTGTGTGGTTGTTTTGTAGCTATTAATTTTCAAGTGGATTGCATATGTTTTAATAGCCAGTTGGTGAGTTAAGTAGAAACCTATTATCTCGTTTGTTTTGTGGAATTGTCTATAAGATAACTTTCTTGCTCATAATACGTTTGATTAATGTAGGAATACTGTTAATCAAACGCATTTATGAGGGTGTTTTGACATGTGATTGTATTTTATGTTACATTTTTGTTAAGTTTACATTACAATACCACTTACATGTAGAATAATTGAAACGTATCGAAGCCTGATCAATAGTGATGCTATTAATTTGAAATTGTTTTTCTAATGTGACATCGTTGCTCCTAAGCGAATGAACCGATTTTAACTTCCTTTTTTCTATTCTTCAAGTTAAGAAATAACTGTCAATCTGAATTAATATATTTAGGTCATTTATTAAAATAAAATAAGATAATGTTGAGTAACAAAAATCAAATGTTGATTTTAGTTTTTTATTATCTTTGTCGTAAATTAATTGGTTGTTTTTATTGATCGGACATTAACCTATGACTAGTTTATTATATTCCGCACTTATGGGGAGGAAACCCACGAAGTTGTACTCTATCCTATGAATTCCACACTAGGCCAGCGCGAATTGCGGCTTGACCCTCTCCCTATCCGAGGCAGTGACGCCAACCAGTGATGTCCATCGAATGCTAGGGATGTCCAGTTACCGATTACTTTTGTTTGACAGCTAACAGTATACAGGCTGTTATTGATATTATGGTGTATTGACAGTGTAAACAGCAGCCCAATGCCCGGAGCGCCCAAGTACAGCTACCGCGGCGTGATGGAGCCCGACCGGTTCGAGGCCACGCCGCTGCTCACTGCGCCCGCGCCGAACTACAACACCAACGACTCGGAGGACTCGCTCGTAAGATACAGTCTTTCTTTCTTCAACATATATCTTTTGAGAGTGGTAGAGTCTAGCTGTAGGCTCCGTCTGCAGCGATTACTGGGCTGACTCGACCGGTGAAATATCACCGTCCGTCGCACAGAAAACCGACGTGAAGTAGGGACGATGTTCCTGCGTTTCGTTCGGTGAGTGCGGTATCCGGTGCCCAATTTTCTCAAAAGCTCAACAACACACCCCCAACACCCACAGTGTTGCGGGGAGTCAGTCAGTGGGGCGGCAGTGCCGGCGGTGATCACTTACCATCAGGTGACCCGCATGCTCGTTTGGGAGCATAACATTAAAAAAACTACCTAAGTACGTTTTTGGGAACCGCCTTTAAAGGCCTCTGAAGTGGTTCTTGTATGATAGGCCATCCTTTGGATGGAAAGATGAGAGTTTAGAGCATGTTAAGAGGTCGGAGTGGATGGTAGACATTGGAATCTTAGAACCAACTCACCAAGGGCTGTAATAGTGCAAATAGATAAAGTTACAGGGGCGGACAGTATTAATATCTGGTAGTTATAATCTTAGAAAAAGCTTATGAGTTTAATTTGATATCATAGATACATATTACTATAAAAAAGCTAGAGTTCTGGCAGCGTGGTTTCGTGTTAGTCTAAAAACGTGTGTGATACATATATACATAAGTTAGAATTACTATCTTATCTAAAGTCAATATAGAAGATAAGGTAATGTTATAATTGTGACCCAGTTTACTTACTCACTGATATCTTCCCACCATCTTTGTGAACCTTTGACATGACTACGTCAGCAAACTCTACCTACTTTTGGCGCCTCTGATTTTTTATCATTATTTTATAAAATATGATAACAATGTGGAGACTGGGTTTAAAATAATGTAAAACTACCTACACTTTATATGCAATCGCTAAATTACGACGGTTGTACTCAAAATCATCAAGTAGATAAAATTAAATATCGTTACTATACTATGTGTTAAACTGCGCATAAATTTTGTAGGTTTTTGCTAAACTTAAGCATTTTTAGAGTACATACCTATACTAACTGATAACTGACCGAATAATTTAAACTGAAGGACTTCTAAATATAAATTATCATTGCACAAAGTCACAACTCAAATACGCAAAACCCTACTTGCACTGCACGATAACTGTTCAAAAATAGATATCTGCACGAATATGATGAGTACAACGTCTGTCTGTTCGTAGCTTCTGATAGAACTTTGATTTTGCTGCGATGATTTTAACTTTATTTTGCATTTATTGCCTGTTTTAATAAAGCAATATCCCATTAGATTTGGAATGCCAGCACAAAAAACTTTTGTTACGATCAAACTTTTTGGCACACCACACAATCTTCTTCTAAAAGGCTGCCTCTGAGGTCCATATATACATATAAGATATATAGGTACATACATTCAAGGTTCATATATACATAACGGGTGTAAAAAGACCACTTCCGAAGCCTGAAACCATGTATTCTTGAGCCTCAATAGTTACTAAATTCACTAGCAGTATACCCAGAAAACTCAATTTAAAAAAGTTATTAAAGATTAAAAAGTCATATTCGCCGCTTGGAATCATCGCTCACACAACAACTGTCGGTTCAGCTGCGATTATTTACATTGCAAATTAAATTAAAACCCTATTTAATTTGAAATCATCGCAAAATCTGATAGTTTTAATGCAATTTCGGAAAATTACGTAAAAAAACATTTTTTTTAATTATAAAAAATTGTTTTTGCTCAAAACATAACCAGTACCCCTCCAGCAATGCCCAGTTTTTATTTTCGGAAGCAGTTCTTTTACACCCAGTATAAGAGCAGAAATACAAAATGAAATCAAACACTTAGTTTATTATCTCAATATATGAAAAGAGTAAAAAAGGCATTCATACAAGCGGTATTATTGTAGACTAAATAGCAAATAATTAATTTAGTCCTGTTTTCGTTCAGTTGCGATAATAGTTATCAATGCGAAATTAATTAAGCTAATCAATATAATACGATATAGCAGAGTAGATTATTTACGGCCTTCTATTCTACATCTATACCTCTATCCTACGTTATATTAAACCGCTTAGGGAAGGTCAGGCACGTTAATACCTGTATCTAATTACTAGTTTAAACTGAAGATCAAAGCCGAGGTTTATTGGCTTTTAAGGTCGTTAATTCCGCAGAATAGGTATTTATTTTTAGAATAGTAAGCTTTTGTGCAAAGCTGCTGTACCTACTGCCTATTTCGACGGCAGTGTCGTTTGACTTTAAAGGGCAGGATTAAGAGAAGTAATTACTGATACCGAGATCGAACATCTTAAGACTCTAGAGTCGACAAATGTATCTTGATGCTGCAGACTATATATCTATACTAATATTATAAAGAGGAAAGATTAGATTTTTGTTAGTTTGTTTGTAATGAATAGGCTCCGAAACTACAGGACTGATTTAAAAAATTCTTTCACCATTCGAAAGCTACATCATCCACGAGTAACATATGCTATAACTATTTTATTTTGGAAAAAATAGGGGTCCTTAAGATATTGCCACGGGAAAGCTAGTGTTGAAATATACCTACCCATCAAGAGTACGTGCCTATACTGTTTAGGTTTACCTTATTGTTTGTTATTTTCAGGGTCCAGCAGATTTATCAAGTGAGAAAGTTCTATCAACGTATCTTAGTCAATTCGAAAAACCAGTGAAACCTGAAAAGAAAAAACAGAGCTCCTTAATTACTATGTAAGTTGTTATGACTTAATAAATATTTGAACACTAATTATGGCGAAAAATAGTAATTGTTACTTATTAGTATTAAAGTTTCTTTAATATTTTTTTAAATAATAATGCGTATTTGATTCAAATTTACTGATCCGCGTGTTGGTAACTTGATCCACCTCTAGTTTAATATTTAGCTCTTATTTTTATATCAGAAAGTCGGTGTGGTAACTTATATCACAAAGAGGTTAATTTTGTTAATTTCAAAGTTTAGGTTCCCTAATCTTTGAAACTACTGAACCGATTTCCAAAATTCTTTCTCTATCATCAAGCTAGACTCTCTGGCAATTCGTGTGGAAGTCCAGTAATATACAGGGTGATTGGTAATACGATACATTCCTTCTAAAATCTTGAATAACTCAGAAATTATAATTTTTCGGACATGGTATGATTTGACTTTGACAGCAAATAAGCTCTACTTTAACTCCTTAGAAGGAATGCATCGCATTACCAATCACCCTGTATACCGCTGCACCACAGAGGTCGTCAATGAACCGATTTACAAAATTCTTTCACTATCATCCAGCTAGACTATCTGCAGTGATGGATTTACCACTAGGCTGAGTAGGCTGGAGCCTAGGGCGGCAGATTTAGTTTTGTATTTTTTTTAAAAGCATACCTACTTGTAGAAAAATTGACATAACATTTTTCAATAATAATTAATTATTGTACAGTAGGTATGTTTAATATCAGTTCCTAATCACTTAACTGTGTGAACGGTGGAAAGACTCGCACCGGAAAAAAATATTTGACCGATTCAAAGGGGCGGCAAAAAGCCTACAGGCGGCAAATCTGTAAATCCGCTACTGACTATCTGGCAATTTTCTGTAAATATATGTATGATGTAGTTTCTCGGTGTGGAACACGGTGATGGGGTCGTCGCTGCTCACGATGGCGTGGGGCGTGGAGCGCGCGGGGCTGCCGGCCGCGCTGCTGCTGGTGGCGCTCATGGCCGCGCTGTGTCTGTACACGGGGTACCTGCTGCTGTGCGTCAACAAACACCATGGTAGGATGGCTTTATTGTTGGTTAGGTTGTTAGGAAAGGAGTAGGTGCTTAAGTTTTCCCGCGGTAAAAAGTACCCTATAATGTTATTCTGATGTATAACCTATATTACTGTAAAGTCTCATCAAAATCCGTCCAGTACCTAGTTTTTACGTGAAAGAGTAACAAACATCCATACATCCTCACATAGTCACAAACTTTCACATTTATAATATTAGTAGGAAGTAGGTATCAATGTTTTTACTCATACAGATTATGAAAATGTTTGTTTAGTTCGAAAGGTCTTGGATGAAATGATGCTGTACTGTAGTAATGCAAACTTGAAGCGATTAATGTGCTTTTTATAGTGACCCAAGTAACTGACACAAGTGGTTAAATTTGTTTAATCGTGAATGGCCCTCTGTTGCAACCGCCCCACGTGCGTGGCCCCCGCAGCCCCCGTGGCCCTGTGGACTCTACTGTGGGGGCTACACTCCATGGTGCCTTTTAATTGCTTGGTGGAGATGTGCGACTAGCTGCTGGGTCCATAGCATAACTAATTTCTCACCGAGTAGGTTACTTATCTGACACTAGACATTTCATTTGTTTAACAATGGTTAGGTGGAGAAAACTGCGAGGTCTCCGCTCTGTGCCCCTCGCTGCTGGGTCTCTCACCATTGACACTAATTTCTCAACGAGTAGGTTATACAGGGTTATATCTAATTAGCGCATCACCTCTTGTACCCACCTTTTCTACATCAATCCCAACAACATTTAACCAACGAATAATAAAAAATTAATATTTTTTTAAAATAAGTTTTTCCATACAAATTTATTAGGTGCATCTAAACGGTACAATACTCTACGCGCACGCAACTGGAATGGCAGGCGCGCGGGCGACGGGGGGGGGGGGGGCGACCGGTTTAGGAACTTCTTACAGAATACAGAGTTATAAATAACAGAGCGCGCAAATTTGTTTTTGTTTTTTTGTTTTTGTGTTATTTATCAAGTTTTGCAGAAAGTCGTAGAACAAATGTTATTGGGATTGATGTAAGAACGCCGCCTGGAAGAGGTGATGCGTTAATTACAAATAACCCTGTATATCGTACACAGCTGGTTTTAATTGTTTAACAATACTCAGGTGGAGAAAACTGCGAGGTCCCGGCGCTGTGCGGCGCGCTGCTGGGCCCGTGGTGGCGGCGGCTGGCGCACACCTTCAGCCTGCTCGTGCTGCTGGGGGCCAACGTCGTGTACTGGATACTTATTACTAACTTCTTGTACTTCACTGTCAACTATTTTAGTGGTAAGTTGTTTGATATTATTTATTGAAATCTAGGGCAATAAATAACTAGTTGGTTCCTACTTAATGGGGATACATATATGGGGACAATAATCCCAAGAGAAGGGCTAAAGAATCATTATTACATAGTATAAATCCAAGTCGCTAATTCTGTCTTTTTGTATGTTTGTCCACTAACTCGTCTTTAACCAGTTGAGAGATTTTAATGCGGTTTGAACCAGCCTTTAGGTATTTTTTTTTTATTTAAACTTGTAAATAAATAACAATCGCAAAAAGTTTTTTTTAAGTTAGCCAAAAATCAAAGTTTCATGAGCAAATCGGCCAAAATTACACCATTGCGAAGCGTGGACGCGTCGCTAGTTGAATTACAATTTGTTTATTTATTTTTTTTGTACATTATCGGAATACTTTGAAACGAGAGGTAATCAGCACCTACTCTAAAACTAATCTTCGTTGCAGATCTATCCTCGAACTCTACAGTCTCGAACTCGTCCCTGCTATGCCGCACGCCCCTCGTGAACGCCTCTCTACTTTTCCCGCCCCCCGTGGCCCCCGCCGCCCCCGCCCCGCGCGAGGACTCCGCGCTGTGGGGGCTACACTCCACGGTGCCTGTATACGTGGCGTTTATTATATTCCCGCTGCTCAACTTTAAGAATGTCACGTTCTTCACGAAGTTTAATTCTTTGGGTAAGTATCAGACATATTTACTGAGTTAGTATATTATTAATATCTAATGCAGAAGGAGGTTTTAATTCAAATGAAATACCTAAGATTTGTTATTATTAGGAAGTTTATGGTTGGAAATAATTCATGCATGCCTGCAGGGTTATGATTAAAAATATATACTGGTTATCTTAATAGATAACCGAGGTATTTTGTTAATTCTATAGTTAATATCGTATTTTACTATATAAGCTTTATTTTACACGTATATGAAGTACTTAATATTATTTATTATTCATCTTGCAGGAACACTCTCAGTGCTATATCTGCTAGTATTTGTAATAGTGAAGGCTGCGACTTGGGGCATCAATATAAACTCGTTGCAATCAGAGAACATTCCAGCTAAAAACGCAGCAGTATTGAGTGGCATGCTGGCTCTGTCATTCTATATTCATAACATTATTATCTCGATTATGAGCAATAATGCTAGACAGGAGAAAAATGTAAGTAAGGCCCCTATACAAATCTAGTCATAATGGTGCCGATTCCAAGTTAAAACTTACTGAACTGAACTAAAAATATTGCTACTATGATTGATCAAAAATAATATGTGAATTAAAAATTTGCGTGCATTTTGACTCGTTAAGTCCTCAGTCATAAAGTTTATTTTAATTTACTTATACTACTATTGCCCTTGAGACGATTTAATAGAAGATTATCTTAGTTACTACCTGTGTTATATAAAGGAACTCAATAAAGTAAAGTCAAAACAATTAATTTAATATAAAACTGATGGTTATTTTTTTATTTTCAGGGCAGAGATTTGACGATAGCTTTTATTTTAGTGACAGTAACTTACGTTTTAGTAGGTGCAGTATTTTACATCTGTTTCCCTCTTGCCAAGTCCTGCATCGAAGATGTAAGTAAAAAAACTTATGTAAAATTATCCTTTAGTTGATAAAACTTCCATTTTAAGTTTCTTTTTTGTTTTCAGAATATTTTGAATAACTTTGAGATGCATGACGTCATGACTGCAGTAGCCAGAGTGCTTCTACTGTTTCAAGTAAGTAGTAAACTTTAACTATACAGAGTTCAACTTATAATGTTAATTTTGTAAAGTTTAAGCACCTAAAACTTTTGTATTAAATATCCACGGCTCTTTAAGTTTGGTATTTCTATTAAGTTAGGAATTTTTTATTCTTAATTTTTTTATGTTTGTTGGTTTTTTAGCTAGAACAGATTTATTTAGATATAGTTTCAAAAGCCACTTAATTATAAGTGTTCTATTTATTAGTTTATCCAAGTATTTTCAAGAATATTTGTTTATATTTCAGGTAGTGACAGTGTATCCGCTGGTAGCGTTCATGTTACGAACTGAAGCGATCCTCCTGCTGCCGTTCAAGGAGAGCGGACTGTTGACGATTGCCATCAATATCTGTATCGTAGTGTTGTGTATACTGGTCGCGTGCTTCTGTCCTAATATTGGGACCATTATAAGGTAAAAGTGATTTGGAAATCTTGTTAAAAAATGATTTTAGGTTCCTACCTAATAAATATTAACTATTTTGTCTTAACTTACCCATTTAATAATGAACGATGTAACGATGTTCATTTGTTAAAATTATAAATATAGTAACAGACAGTAACAACATTTTCAACTAGGTAAGTAATATTGTTTAAGGGGGTATTTAAATAGATTTTGCCTGCGGCTAAAATTCCTAAAATTCGGAGTAAAACCCCTTACCCTATACTATGTTAATAATATAAACCTTCCTCTTAAATCACTCTATCTATAAAAATAACCCCATCAAAATCTGTAGCGTAATTTTAAAGATCGGCGAAAAGCGACTTTATTTTATTCTATGCAGTGAAGGAATATTTCATATTCATTTTAAAATTCCACTAAATTACAATAAATACATAATTAAATCTCGTACCGTGGTTCGTTAGTTCTTAAGATTACCCCTAACATCAAAACTCACAAACTTTACCTCTCTACAGTATAGTTAATACAAACATAAAATTTATTATAATAATATGTAAGTACATTCTAATTCAGATACACGGGCGCGGTGAGCGGGCTGGTGCACGTCTTCGCGCTCCCCTCGCTGCTGCAGCTGCGCTCGCTGCAGCTCCGCGGCACACTCACCTGCTGGAAGCTCGGCTTCTATGTCCTCATCATCACGTTCGGAGCCGTCAACTTGCTGATGCAGTTCTTTATTAATGAATGAAGTGATCATGCTAAAGGTGTATTGATAGGTCGAATTTTGGGCTCCGTACATCTTAAGGTAAAGGTGTCTAGAAGCAGTATGTTGTCCGTCGGTCAGTCTGTTTTGTATTGGAAAAAAGTTGGGAGTTTATGATCATTTGCACATTGGCAAATAACATTTCGAGAGAGATAACTGATCAAAGTATTTTATATTAGAAGAAGACACCTTATTATTAAAATGTGACACCTTTTTGGTTTAAATTTACTTATACAAGCCTCTTGAATTTTGAATAGACGAAAAAAAGTGATAGAAATGCGTTTGTCTACTAAATATTTGTAAGAGACTGACTTTTCGATGAATAAGGATGATGAAATGGTATTGTATATGCGAGTTACATATACAAAAGAACAACTCTCTCGATGTTAATAATGAAGACGTGATGCGAAAAAGAAAGTGTGTGAATAAACTAACTACCTTTGTTTGGTTAAGCAAAAACAATATAAGGCATTTCAAAATTTACAAATAACTTGCATAACTGATCTATAAATATTCTGTAGGCTAACATGCGTTTATGAATAACTAGGGGCCGCGCGCGACTCCGTTCGCGTAGAAGTCGGTTTCCCGTGGGAATGCGAAGTTTTCCCGCGGTAAAAAGTTCCCTTAATTCTTTCATACATATATTTTTGGTATCTAGAACCGTTTTTGTCAGCGCACGCAACGGAAGCTCTCAAGGATGAATAATTTTTCCCGTTTTTTTTACATTTTCCATTATTTCTTCGCTCTTTATAGTTGCAACGTGATGTTATATAGCCTAAAGCCTGCCTCGATAAATGGTCTATTCAACACAAAAAGAATTTTTAAAATCAAACCAGTAGTTCCTGAGATTAGAGCGTTCAAACAAACAAACAAACAAACAAACAAACAAACAAACTCTTCAGCTTTATAATATTAGTATAGATTAGTGTTAAGAATCCAATTCAAGAATAAAAATTTACGAAACTATCTCAAAAATGGAAATCAATAGCAGTGCCGTATTTTTATTTATATAATAATATTCTAGTCATAGAAAATATTGCTATTTATAAGTTATCAAAATGTATAAAAGTTAAAAAACTTACTTTCTGTTTATTAACTGATGATAAAATTAATAAAAAAAGCATTTATAATAACAATGTTATTTTATTAATCTCTCAACATAACATGTACAATAAAATATAAAAACTAAAACCTTGTAAATATAGAAATAAATAATTTTATCAAATAAAAAATATTCTTCTTTCTTTTTATATAAGTTTTCTTAAGTGTATCAAATATTAATTTTAGACATTGATTAAATATGTTAGTATAAAAACATTTTTATTTTAATGATATACCCAAATTATTTGCCATAAAAACATAATTTGGCAAATTATAAGACATATAAAATCTTTTAGAACTTATAAAAGTTCGTTTACAGTCCTTTTTTCTTAAATATGTAGTAACATGATTCCCATTTGAATTGTCCTTTATTTGTAAATAATCTATTGTTCTTCCAATCCCATAAAAAACACCACATACTTCACCTCTAATATTAATTTCAAACAAAAATGTTTAAATTATGCTTATTTAAACTTTTTGTGTTATTTCATTATAAAATTTTGAAAGTATATTACAAAATTATTTACAAATAAGGATATTTAATTAAAAATGTCGCCGTGATTCGGAAACTCACTAAAGTTCACTTAAAAACATAGTATCCTTTACTACGCTATAATTAAGATAAGAAATGTATGCGATTTGGTTCTTCCGCATTAAAAACTTATACGTATTTTTATATACTAACTAGTTAGAAAGTCTTATAATATATATTTATACAAAACCTTAATTTCTGAATTTGTATCACCTTTTAAAACCAACCAACTGTTGGTCAGCTTTTTTCATACTTAAACTCAAAAATAGACAATATTTGGTTCCGCAGTTTAGTTAAGTTTAGTAAGTGAGTACCGAATCGCGTTCTTTGTATATCTATGTGATAACAGTAGGTGCGTCTCTACCGGTGTATTTCTGTAGGTCTGTTATCTGTAATGCGATGTCGATAAGTGGTTTCAACATGACTTGGGCATCTCCCAACACGTTTGTTGGCTCATACGAGTCTATGTATAACCTGGAATGAATAAAACACTGTTTAAGTAGAGTTCGGTGACCAATTTTTAGCAGATATACTATTTATGGGCGAACTAGAAAAATGTCTAACCTTTTTGAAAGTGTTACTTACATGGTTCTATTACTTAATATGTTTTGAAACATTTTAAAACGGAAATTCCTGAACTCACTTCGGCAGAACGTCTTAACTTAAAAACTTTTAATCTCATTTTACCAAACTTTTAACTTTTTTGCTGTTGTCTATAACACGTTATCATTACATAGTATAAATCCAAGTAGCTAATTCTGTCTGTTTGTCCGCTATCTCCTCCTAAACCACGTAACGGATTTTAATGCGGTTTTCGCCATCTTTTAGGGAATTTATTCATTTAAATTTGTAAACATGGAACATTTGTAAAAAAAAAACTTTTAATTCGCCAAATTTCAATGTTTCGTCATTAAGTCGGCTGAAATAATAATTGAATAGTTGTAAACATACCGCACAGTAGCGCCGGAGCTGCCGGTGCCGCTAAGTCGCAATATGATGCGGGATCCATCCTCGAACAAGATGCGGAGACCCTGCGAATTATATAAACTTTCAGATATGAACCCCTGAAACTTTGAGTCTACACTAGCCAAATTAGTATGTAGCCAAAAAAGATAACTTTCAAACTTACTGACAAAACCTATTTTAACAATGGTGTTAGTTGGTTCTGATTTAGAGTTAAAACTCTCTGAATTAAACTATAAATATTGCAACTCCTAAAATTTAGTTTAGTCATCTATTTTATCAATTTTACAATTACCTTTTCTACCCTCTTAAATATTATTGCTTAGTTCATGATAGCTTAAGATTTGGGAGTTTTAACTCTGAATCGGCACCATTGTAGATTAGATTTACTATCAAACTATATAATGTTTGAACCAACTTTAAACTAAAAATATGCTACTTAATACTGGCCATAAAATAAACACTTATCAAACCCCATTTTAAATTTATCACCATTAACACCTCAAATACAATTCCCCACCTGTTTACTAGTAAACTAAGTGCAGTCTTTGTAGTCGTATCTATGTCAAATGTATTATATTTCTCACCTGTTTCATAGCAACGCTCTTGTCAATGGGGTCCATGTATGAGAAGTTATCGGCCATCTTCACGACGTAGCTGGCGCCCCCCGCGGCCCAGCGCGACCCCGCCAGACTGCCGCTGGACACGCGCTGTTCTAGGCTAGACATCATCTCGTTGCAGGGTTCTGAAGCGCAGTCCTCGTAGTCGTATCTAGATGGAAGTAAAATTAACTAATAATAAAACTATATAGGAAAGGCTAGAAGGTTGGCCGTGATGAAACAGAGGTCATAATTGTTTGGTGCACAAGTTGTAGAACTGGGTTTCGTTGCGTATTTTCAGGAATTTTGTAATAAAACAGCAGCTCAAGGTGACGTCGTGTAATGCGAGATTAGACCAGAAATTAATAATTTTTCTACCCTCAATACATTTAACATATGAATTATATTATCAAGTTACTTAATCTACTTATTTGCTATTGAACGGTTGTAGGCGCGAACATATTCTCCCCCCTTTGAAAGGCATGGGCTTTCAAGCGTGAAGGTCTTCTGGAGATGGCAGTGGACACAGACGCACAAGAGCTCGACGCACGCAGCCTCGAAGTGTATTGACTTCTGCAACGCGATTCACTCCGTCTTTGCCTGGGAACAGTCGAGCAACTCGCCCGAGACGCCATTGCAGAGGTGGAACGTTGTCTTCTTGCAGGAGTACTAGATCTCCAACCTTTAGCTTAGATTTACTAAGACGCCATTTTGTACGGCTCTGTAATTCAGAAAGGTACTCCGCTTGCCATCTCTTCCAAAAATGTTGGTGGATTTTCTCAATTCGCGCATATCTTTGAAGACTGGTCTCCACATTTTCGGTCACATCAGGTGTTGGTAGTGCATTTAGTGGTCTTCCAATTAAGAAGTGCCCGGGAGTTAAGGACAAGTAATCATTAGGAGAGGACGACATGGGACACAAGGGTCTACTGTTTAAAATAGCTTCCACTTGTGCAAAAAGAGTACTCAATTCCTCAAAGGTTAAATGGGAATTTCCCATGACGCGCTTTATGTGAAACTTAGCCGATTTAATACCAGCCTCCCACAGACCGCCGAAATGGGGAGCGTACGCAGGTATAAACTTAAATGTAACTCCTTCTTGAGATGCAGACTCAGAAAGAGATTCGTGATTTGTTTTTAAGAAATTGCTAATATCTTTCGCCGCAGCAACAAAATTTCTACCGTTATCGGACCAAATCTCCGCTGGCCGACCTCGTCGCGCCACAAATCTGCGAAGTGTCATTAAGTATGATTCTTTTGTTAAGTCTGTAACAGCTTCCAAATGAACGCATTTAAAACGTAAACATACAAATAAACATAAATAACTTTTCTGTAATTTTGCACCACGTCCCTTTCTATTCAAAATAAAAAATGGACCAGCATAATCAACTCCAACAGAATTAAATGGGAGCCCTACTGACACCCGAGAATGAGGCAGTTGCCCCATCGTCGGATGATGAGTTTGAGCTCGAAATCTTGCACAAATTCTGCATTGATTTACTATTCTTCTAGCTAATTTTCTACCGTTAATGGGCCAAATGCTAGCCCTGACGGTGGACAATAATAGTTGGGGACCGGCATGTAGGTGTTGTATGTGCTCTCGTTCAAAGTATATTTTGACTATATGATGAGCTGAGTCTAAGAGTATTGGATGTTTCCGTTCGTATGGACAAGTAGAAAGATCCAATCTGCCACCAACACGTATTAAATTAGTTTTAGGATCCAGAAAAGGTGATAAGCATAAGATATTAGATTTTGGTTCTAACTCCCTTTTTTCCAAAAGTGTTTTGTATTCTTTTGTAAAAGATTGCTTTTGTGCGATTCGACAAATAAAAATAAATGCGTTATTTAGTTCATCTGTAGTTAAAAATCCTGTTATTTTTTTATTTTTGTTTAAAGTTTTAGAATTGTGCAAAAATCGTAACACGTAAGCAAAAGTCCTCAGTAATTTTGTAAAACTTGAAAATCGTTTAAAATCGTAGAGTGGTTCCAGTAATGTGATAGTGTTAACTTTAACTTCAGGTAAGTCATTAAGTTTATTTTTTATTAAATTTAAGTTAGGCCATTTTGATTCATTTTCTTGCAGGTAAGGTGGTCCTTTCCACCACAGCGTGTTTTCACTGAGCAGGTTCCCGTTCACCCCCCGGGAGATCAAATCTGCCGGGTTGCAGTCGGTAGGTACGTACCGCCATGAGCGACGATCGGTAAGTTCCGTTATTTCACCTACTCTATTCGCAACAAATGTTTTTAATTTTACAGGATCGCTGTTTATCCAACACAATACGATGCTGGAGTCACACCAGTGCACTACGCGCGTGGGAGTATATCTGAGCGAGGTAAGTACAGATTTAGTCAGTTTAGCTGCTAGTAGCGCTGCACATAACTCTAGGCGCGGCATGGTGGTGGGCTTTACAGGGGCAACCTTTGATTTTGAGCACAGTAGGCTCACGTGAACTTCATTGCGTTCGTTAACAGATCGCATATAGATGCAGGCCCCGTAAGCACTTTGAGAGGCGTCACTAAATGAATGAAGCTCAATCGTGCTTGCAGAATCGACGAGAACCCATCGAGGAATCTTAAGTTCTGTGATTGAAGGTAAGTTACTTTGAATTTGATTCCACTCTTTGGTGATTTCTTCGGAGACAGGTTCCTCCCAGTCTACGCCTGCTAGCCATAGTTTTTGAAGTAAAATTTTCGGTTGAATAATGCATGGAGATAATAGGCCTAGGGGGTCAAATATTTGGAAACAATTTGACATTATAATTCTTTTAGTGACGATTCTATTGTCTGATTTTACCTTTATAGGAAAGTTAAAGAGATCGTGAACTGGGTCCCACCCCAAACCGAGGGTGCTCGCTGATTCACTAATGGTGAGTTTTTCATTTGTTTGAAAGTCAGCATTAAGAAAGAGTGACTGTAAATTAGATTTGTACTTACGGAGTTGAAAACAGGCTGAATTTAATGCCTTAGATACTTCAGTCTGTATATATTTAAGTTGTGACTCATCGTTGCTTCCTGTAATTAAATCATCGCAGTATAAGTCATTTTGTATAATATCCTTTATTAGAATATCTTTACACTCTTCTCCCACCTGCCATAGACATCTTGTACTGAGATAGCTGGCACTTGCGGTTCCGTAAGTTACAGTACTCAGTTTCAAGGTTTTTATAGGTTGTTGCTCATCTTCTCTCCACAGAATCAGTTGGAGATTGCGGTCTTGTTCATGTACTTCGACTTGGCGATAGAACTTATTTATGTCACCTGTCAAAATGAACTTGTATTGCCGCGCTCTGATTAGAATGGAGAAGAGAGAACTTTGTATGTTTGGACCTTTCATGAGGATATCATTCAGGGAATATCCTGAAGAAGTGGGAGCCGAGCCATCAAAAACAACCCTGATTTTGGTTGATTCGCTTTCTTTAAAAACTGCGTGATGTGATAAGAAGTACGATGTATAAGGAATAGCTACAGGCGACTCCGAGAGATGACCTAATTGTGCGTATTCCTGAATGAATTCTGTATATTGTGACTTTAGTTCAGGGTTTTTTCGAAAACGCCTTTCTAAAGCAAATAAACGTTTTTTTGCTATATTATAAGATGAGCCTAGGCAGTCTGGAGACTCCTTTAGTGGAAGTCTTACGCAGAACCGACCACAGCTAAGACGAGTTGCTGTATTTAGAAACTGATTTTCGCATTCCAAATCATTGGAGCTGAGAGACTTCTTTTGTGGAATCTCTTCTAACTCCCAAAATTTAGTTAACATCTCATTTATATTGGATTTCGATAATTTTGCATGATTACATTGGATATTAGACGTATTTAGTGTTTTGTTTAGTACCATTTTTTGTGAAGTTATAGGACCAGCAATTATCCAACCTAATTTAGAGCTATGCAGTTTAGGATTATTAGTACCTAACGAATGCTGTTCACTTCCTATAACATCCCAAAAAATGTCTGCACCAATGAGCACCTCGATTGGAGCAGGAGAATTGAATTTTGGATCAGCTAATTTTATGTTTTTAGGTATTTTTAGGTTACGTATGTCGATGTGAGCCTTTGGTAGGTCACCTGTTAAATCATCGAGAACGTAGCAAGGTAATGCTGTTTGGTAAGTATCATCAATAGATTTTAGATTTAAAAGACAACTTTGTGTTATTTTGTTTGAATTATTATTGCCTATTCCTATGACATTTAACGCATTTTGAGAAATAATCCTTAAATTTAATTTTTGTTGCAGGGAACTCTTTATGAAAGAACACTGGCTGCCGCTGTCAAGGAGTGCTCGAACAGTTTCCATTTTATTATTAATTGGATTGTATACATTGATCATAACAGTAGAAAGTATGACCTGATTTGTGTTTTGCTGTGAGAAAGCCACGGTTAATTCAGAATCAGTTTCCACGACATTACAATTAGTAGATACGTTTGGATCGTGCAAGAGAGTATTATGCTTTTCGTTACATTGACGGCAGGGCCCCATGCGACACTCACTTACTGGGTGACCTTGCCTCAAACAGTTTTTACATAACTTAAATTTCGTGATAATTTCTAATTTCTCTCTGACACTCTTTGACCTAAAAGTAGGACAATCATATATTTTATGATTGCCATTACAAACAACACAAAGAAACACTCCCTGCCTTTGAGATGTGTGGTTGCTGGTGCCTACGCCCGTAAATGACTTCGGAAAACGATCATTTTTATTAAATGATTTATTTTGCATGGAGTTATACTGATTGTTTGAATAGTAAGGACGTGGCACGACCTGTGGCCTTGGCAAATAATTATTGTTATTATTCTGACCATATTTATTTCTATTGAGAGATTCTATTACATCCGCTCGATCAATAATAAATTTATTAAATTGTACTAAATTTGGTATTTCTTGTAGTGTGTTGCGGTATTCCTCCCATTTAGTTAATGTGTGATTGTCTAATTTAGACGATAACATATAAATTATAAGTAAATCCCAATGATCAGTAGGCTGCCCTAGACTTGCCAAAGCTCTAAGGTTTTTGGTCACGTGATCTACCAAAAAACGCAACGATTTGTCGGATTCCCTTGTTATAACTTGTATATTAAATAATGAATCCAAATGGTAATTAATCAACATTCTTTTGTTATCATAGCGTTCGCATAGTAAGCTCCATGCTTCTACATAATTGGTGGAGGAAACCTCAAGATTTGAAATGATACGAGCCGCGTCACCCTCGAGATATGATAGCAAATAATGAAACTTATGTATATTTTGAATACGTTCATTTGTGTGGACTAAACTCATAAATGTGTCACGGAACTCAAGCCAACGGAAATGTGATCCATCAAATTTAGAAATTTGTATTTGCGGTAATTTAAAATTTACATCCTGGAGAGCCGGGTACGCACCGGGCATGGACATACGACGTTTTTCGTCTTCACCGTAATTTTGACTTTCATAACTTTGTATTAGACTTTTGGCAGTCGCTATAGCTTGAATAATATCATGCTCGATGCGTTCACGTTCATCCAATTCTAATTGTATGCTTTGTGAATTTAAAATCTCGATCTCAGTCTGCAAATCATCAAATCTTGTTGATAAGTTCTCAATTCTAGAAAGTTTCAATGTTAATTCAGCAATTTCAATGTTTGATATTTCTGACTGCGTCGATACCTTATCTATGTAGTTTTTGAACTTAGTTATTTGGCCCTTAATTGAGCTGCGTTTAATAATTAATGTTTTTAAAGATTTATCCTCGTGAGACATTGTAATTTAATTTTAATTTATCACCAAAGTTAAAAAATAAATAAGTGGGTAAGTCGGTAAGTACAAAGGTAAGTAGGTAAGTAAGTGCACTTTCCTATTTACGGTAATTATATCAACAAGATTTGAAGTTACCTTAGTGATGTAGTAATAAGATTTAAACTCTCACGCTTCCCTTTTCGGCGATACGTGCGGGCGGGTGGCGAAACGAGCGCCCGGTCGCCGGTGTGCGCAGGCGCTGCGCTGGCGGTAGCGGAGGCGCTGCGCTGTGGCGGCCAAAAGGCAGCACCAGGCTGAAATCAGTTCGGCAAGATCGGGTCACTATGTGAATTTATAACCTAATTACTGATTATATTTGGTCAAAATGGGTTGACGGTATTATGGTGATAGGTAATAAGTACCTGAAGTGGTAAAGAATAGCGTAAAGGAACTAAAATCGGCAAATTTTTATATGAATTTAGTATAATTGAATAGATTGAGCACAAGTAGATAGCTAAATTAGGGATAAATGAGGAAAATGAGATGTAATTGTGGAAAAAATATTGATGGTAGGTAGTTTGGGGAACAAAGGAAGGGCAACTTAACTTTTGTAAATGCGGATGCTGCACTGCTGCTCGGCACGAACTTTTGATGCTGGTTGACCAAGGAGGCGGCACACCACTTCACAGTCGCAAAATATCTTGACTCCAATCAAACAAGTTGCAAGTCACGTAACAGTCCTTTGTTCTCACAGTGGCGAGTTTCACTCTTCGTATTTCGTAGTAACTTTTTCGTGATTTTTTTTTTTTGCAAATCTGTCCTGTCACGGTCGCCAAAACACTTATGTTTGGTGCACAAGTTGTAGAACTGGGTTTCGTTGCGTATTTTCAGGAATTTTGTAATAAAACAGCAGCTCAAGGTGACGTCGTGTAATGCGAGATTAGACCAGAAATTAATAATTTTTCTACCCTCAATACATTTAACATATGAATTATATTATCAAGTTACTTAATCTACTTATTTGCTATTGAACGGTTGTAGGCGCGAACATATTAATTATTCATCATTATTATTATCATCATTACGTAGAATTAGAAAGAATAGAAATAGAAATACTCTTTATTGCACAAAAATAAATATAAGTTTATACAGAGAAAAATAAAAATTAAACAAAATGAAGCAATTTTTTTAAGATATTGTGTGAATCGTCTTAAATATCAAGTAAGTAGAAAAAAATCGCGGGCGACCACTGTTCTTTTAACAATCCTGTAAAATATTGTTTTGTTGGTACACAATGGCCCCGATTCTCAAAACACTCTCTAAAACTAAATTAAAAATATCGCTGTCACTTTCTCTGCTTCGTATTAGAACAAGACAGGTGCATTGGCCTCACTAAATTTAGTCCACATCATTGTAAAATAGAACGAAATGCGCTGAGGACTAGCCTAAAATTGCCTTTGCCGTGTCATACTGCACGTACATTTTAGTTTGACAGGACTAAAATGATTACCTGTCTCTGTCTTATACTATTGAACAGTAAGTGACAGCGATAGTTTTAGTTTAGTTTAGAGTGTTTTCAGAATCGGGGCCAATAAAGTGTTTTCTAAATTCGAATTTCTAACACATTACTTACCTTTTTTACAACATCTACTTCAACTTTACCTAGAAAAGTAGTTCCTTCCATAAGTCTTGTACAGGTCGTGGAGTATTTCCTCCACCGTCATATTGGTATTGGCTATAATCGACAGCCACGCGAGCACCGCCCATATGCCGTCTTTTTCCCGCACGTGGTTAGACCCGGTCCCGAAGGACTCCTCGCCGCATAGCACTAGGACACCAGCGTCCATTAGGTTGCCGAAGTATTTCCACCCTGATGGGGGCGAAAAGGGGTGTTTTTTAAAGTTTATTATTTGGGGTTTTTAACACAATTTTAGAGCAAATAAATAAAATATTTGTTTTACTATTGATATTAGAGTAATTTGTAGAAAACTAGAAACTCAACCCCAAAAGGGTTGAAAAAGGGGTTGAAAAGACATAGTTGCTTAAAATACCAAATCAATTAGTATGACACAGAACTAAATTATTACTCTTGTAGTTAATAATGACAACTCGTCATATCCAGGAAAGAAACGTCGTAGCGGGAAAAGGTCGTTGCACCCGCTGGTATACATTGCTTTAAAGTTTTTTTTTTTATTAAGGTTCTTGGGCATTTTGATGGTGGCTTCAGTTAGTGTTTTGGTTCAATAATACACGGTTTCTGGCTTCGGAAGTGGTCTTTTTACACCCGTTATAGTTCCAAAAACTCTCGACCCTGAAATTTCCATACACCAAAGTTTCCTCTACAGAAATCATAAAACCCACCAGTAGGCACTTCAAACATCGGCACCCCCCTCCTCTTCGCCACGTGGTCGACGGCGGCGGCGGTGGGCATGGACCGCGCCAGCCCCCCCGCGCCCGCGCCCGCCAGGTGCGGGATGAGGGGGAGGTGGTGCGCCAGCGCAGCTAATGAGTCCGAGGGAGGGACGAAGATGGCGCCGCGGCCCAGGATCATGTTGCGGTCGCCTGCCGCGGCCAGAAAGTGAGGGTAGTTTGGTAAATTATATTAAACTACGAGAAATTGAAGTATTGTCATTAGATATTACATAGTATAAATCCAAGTCGCTAATTGTGTCTGTTTGTATGTTTGGCTGCTATCTCCTCCTAAACTACGTAATGGATTTTGATGCGGGTTTCGCTATCTTTTAGGATATTTATTGATTTAAATTTGTAAATGAAGGAAATTCTGATAAAGTTATTTTAAGTTAGCTAAAATTCAACTTAACGGGAACAAGTCGCGCCAAATTACACCATTGCGAAGCGTGGGCGAGTCGCTAGTAGTTAATAAAAAAAATTAGAATGAAAAAGACCATTCGGTAAGGGCGGTAATACACAAAGTTTTAAATACAGTTTGACTGAAAGCAGTAACTCATTTGTGAGACGTTAAAGCAATTTTTGACGAATCAACTACAAAACATTCAAATTTGACTTACTCATGACTTATTGATCATAAATGATCGTTATAAATGTATTAAAATCCATTACTTCATTAAGAGGAGGTTATTGAATATATGTACATACAAACAGACATATATAGAAGGCAATTTTTCGTGCAAGTAATGAATGAAATATTATGATAAAACTCAAAGAAGAAATAATCCACCACGTCATCATCTTAAAAAGAAAGCGAGAACGAATATATGTTATTTTACCACAAAGTTATTCAGCATTCAACATTTTGTGGCTGATGATATCACAAACTTAAACCTACAACTCACCGTCCCCATCAAAAGCGGCTCCAAAATCATAGACCCCGGTCCTCACAGCCTCCACCAGATCGGCGGCATACGTCAGGTTGGGGTCGGGGTGCGCGCCGCCGAAGTCCGGCAGCGGCGTGGCGCGGCGGAGGCTGGCCTCGGGGGCGCCCAGCGCAGAGCAGAATATGCCGCGCAGGTACCCACCCGTCACTGGGTATACCAGGTTATACAGTCAGTATAGTTGGTAGTAGTATGGTGGTTGGGAGGTTGGGGTCGGGTGCGCGCCGCCGAAGTCCGGCAGCGGCGTGGCGCGGCGGAGGCTGGCCTCGGGGGCGCCCAGCGCAGAGCAGAATATGCCGCGCAGGTACCCACCCGTCACTGGGTATACCAGGTTATACAGTCAGTATAGTTGGTAGTAGTATGGTGGTAGGGAGGTTGGGGTCGGGTGCGCGCCGCCGAAGTCCGGCAGCGGCGTGGCGCGGCGGAGGCTGGCCTCGGGGGCGCCCAGCGCAGAGCAGAATATGCCGCGCAGGTACCCACCCGTCACTGGGTATACCAGGTTATACAGTCAGTATAGTTGGTAGTAGTATGGTGGTAGGGAGGTTGGGGTGGGGTGCGCGCCGCCGAAGTCCGGCAGCGGCGTGGCGCGGCGGAGGCTGGCCGCGGGGGCGCCCAGCGCAGAGCAGAATATGCCGCGCAGGTACCCACCCGTCACTGGGTATACCAGGTTATACAGTCAGTATAGTTGGTAGTAGTATGGTGGTAGGGAGGTTGGGGTCGGGTGCGCGCCGCCGAAGTCCGGCAGCGGCGTGGCGCGGCGGAGGCTGGCCTCGGGGGCGCCCAGCGCAGAGCAGAATATGCCGCGCAGGTACCCACCCGTCACTGGGTATACCAGGTTATACAGTCAGTATAGTTGGTAGTAGTATGGTGGTAGGGAGGTTGGGGTCGGGTGCGCGCCGCCGAAGTCCGGCAGCGGCGTGGCGCGGCGGAGGCTGGCCTCGGGGGCGCCCAGCGCAGAGCAGAATATGCCGCGCAGGTACCCACCCGTCACTGGGTATACCAGGTTATACAGTCAGTATAGTTGGTAGTAGTATGGTGGTAGGGAGGTTGGGGTCGGGTGCGCGCCGCCGAAGTCCGGCAGCGGCGTGGCGCGGCGGAGGCTGGCCTCGGGGGCGCCCAGCGCAGAGCAGAATATGCCGCGCAGGTACCCACCCGTCACTGGGTATACCAGGTTATACAGTCAGTATAGTTGGTAGTAGTATGGTGGTAGGGAGGTTGGGGTCGGGTGCGCGCCGCCGAAGTCCGGCAGCGGCGTGGCGCGGCGGAGGCTGGCCTCGGGGGCGCCCAGCGCAGAGCAGAATATGCCGCGCAGGTACCCACCCGTCACTGGGTATACCAGGTTATACAGTCAGTATAGTTGGTAGTAGTATGGTGGTAGGGAGGTTGGGGTCGGGTGCGCGCCGCCGAAGTCCGGCAGCGGCGTGGCGCGGCGGAGGCTGGCCTCGGGGGCGCCCAGCGCAGAGCAGAATATGCCGCGCAGGTACCCACCCGTCACTGGGTATACCAGGTTATACAGTCAGTATAGTTGGTAGTAGTATGGTGGTAGGGAGGTTGGGGTCGGGTGCGCGCCGCCGAAGTCCGGCAGCGGCGTGGCGCGGCGGAGGCTGGCCTCGGGGGCGCCCAGCGCAGAGCAGAATATGCCGCGCAGGTACCCACCCGTCACTGGGTATACCAGGTTATACAGTCAGTATAGTTGGTAGTAGTATGGTGGTAGGGAGGTTGGGGTCGGGTGCGCGCCGCCGAAGTCCGGCAGCGGCGTGGCGCGGCGGAGGCTGGCCTCGGGGGCGCCCAGCGCAGAGCAGAATATGCCGCGCAGGTACCCACCCGTCACTGGGTATACCAGGTTATACAGTCAGTATAGTTGGTAGTAGTATGGTGGTAGGGAGGTTGGGGTCGGGTGCGCGCCGCCGAAGTCCGGCAGCGGCGTGGCGCGGCGGAGGCTGGCCTCGGGGGCGCCCAGCGCAGAGCAGAATATGCCGCGCAGGTACCCACCCGTCACTGGGTATACCAGGTTATACAGTCAGTATAGTTGGTAGTAGTATGGTGGTAGGGAGGTTGGGGTCGGGTGCGCGCCGCCGAAGTCCGGCAGCGGCGTGGCGCGGCGGAGGCTGGCCTCGGGGGCGCCCAGCGCAGAGCAGAATATGCCGCGCAGGTACCCACCCGTCACTGGGTATACCAGGTTATACAGTCAGTATAGTTGGTAGTAGTATGGTGGTAGGGAGGTTGGGGTCGGGTGCGCGCCGCCGAAGTCCGGCAGCGGCGTGGCGCGGCGGAGGCTGGCCTCGGGGGCGCCCAGCGCAGAGCAGAATATGCCGCGCAGGTACCCACCCGTCACTGGGTATACCAGGTTATACAGTCAGTATAGTTGGTAGTAGTATGGTGGTAGGGAGGTTGGGGTCGGGTGCGCGCCGCCGAAGTCCGGCAGCGGCGTGGCGCGGCGGAGGCTGGCCTCGGGGGCGCCCAGCGCAGAGCAGAATATGCCGCGCAGGTACACACCCGTCACTGGGTATACCAGGTTATACAGGCCAGTTTTATGAAGATAACTGACTTCCTTGGAGTTTCCAATGATTTAATGAAGGAATTTTGACAAAAGACACCAGTCACTGGATACACCAGTATAAAGAAACCACTTTTGGATGTATTTCTAAGTTTATGTATGTATGTAGTATGTATGGTATAAACTCTTTATTGCATAATGTAAAGTAAGCTGTGCCACGCGCGTTACTTAGGAAAAAACTTTGTTCATTCATTTTCTTAGGTTTCAACTAAAGGTACGGAGAGAGCGCCCGCAAATATTTTCCCAGTTTTGCAACATTTTTCGTTGCTGCTTCGCTCCTATTATTCGCAGCATGATGTTATCCTATAGTCTACCCGATAAATGGTCACAAAAAAAAAACATTCCTACTAGTAGTTCCTGTGATATACGCGTTCAAACAATTCAGCTTTATAATATTAGTATAAATGAGAGTGGCATTTGTACCTGTTTATACAGTTCAATATGCACAACGTATTTTTTCAGTTTTAATAAAGAAAAGAGTTCGATTGTCTTTGGATTGTAATTTCACTGACTAATAAAAAGAGAAATGGTCTAGACTAGATCAAACCGTTTGATTTAACATAATTGCATATTTTCGGAGTAGAAAGTATTCTATATTACTTTTGCTTTCTCACAAACGATCTCATACCGTGTAAAAGAACATTCTAAAGAACTTACTTAATCTATTATTTTTATTACTTTTTAAAATTTCTGGTATTTAGTTTTTATGTAATTACAAAATTAAACACGATATATGTAAGTAGCAATTAATAAAATGTTCGCCACACTCTGTAAAATACTATTTATTTAAACAAGCGACTTATGTAACTAAAAATGAATGTAAAGTTTAAAAGCCAGACAGAATATGACGTCAACAGACACGGATTGCCAAATACAACTAATTAAACAAAAGCGTGGTTTAAAATAACGTTAATTAGAAAATAATTTAGAATTTCCGACCACTTTCATTCTCAGCTATGAACACACTTAATTAAACGAGCTATACACTTTTCTTCGAGTGAGTGCGTTTTGCGACAGATTTTTTTTGTTGCGTTTGTCACTTATAATTAATTAAACTTTCCACGTCAAACAAAATAAAACCCATAACCCTATTGAATGAATCTTTTAACGAAAATCTTACCTCCATTCATACCGTCGATGAGTATTTTGAAAGGTTTCCTGGTCTCCGAGCCCTGCAGCAGTGCCCTGATCTTCGGGAAGTCGAACAGCTCCTTCATATAGCTCACGTAGTCCTCGATGGAGTCGATCACTTGCACGGTGAAGTCCTGGCCGTCAATCTAGAAGGGAAATAGATGAAAATATAATATTAGTTTTGTAGATTAAGTTATGCTTAAAAATGTCGTTTAGTTACTATAGAATATATTATCTGATATAACCGCAACTTTTTACTTTTAGCTTTAGTTTGTAAATTGGTTTCTAATTAGCCAGACGTAAAAATGACTATAAAATATGATTTAAATTCACCTTCTATATTTAATTATGCACTATTAAATTAGAAAGATAAGAATCACACTTCTTTATAATGTGAAGCATCTCTTAACTTCTCAATTCAAACGGCTAAGAAGTCTTTCGACTTAAGTGTTACTTAAAGATCAATCTCTCAATTCTTAAGCCGTGTTTAGGTAACCTGTACTTACATCAAACTTCTGCACCCCGACTTTATCAACGGGACAGTTGATGTCCCTCACGATCTTGTACTGTTTGATCTGTGTGGTCATCTGGTAGATCTCGTTGGTGGTGTGGTCCGGGGCTGGCCCTCCGTTGCTGCAGTTGAATTTGATGCCGAAGTCGTTGTGGATGCCTCCAGGGTTGTGGGAGGCGGTGAGGACTATACCACCTGGTGGTAAAATAAGATGATACGAGGGTCATTTGAAAAGTTCTTAGCCTAACATTGTTAGACTCGTCGGTATATTTTATAACTACCCTCATTTTATAGCTACATTATTTAGCAACAAGTATGCACAGTTTAGTTTATTTGCAATAATTAATTGTTCGTTTACACGTGATACCGTAAGTCAAGTCAGAGCAATTTTTGAAAATGGATAAAATTGAACATCGTGCAGTGATAAAATACTTGTATTTGAAAGGTTTAACTCCAAAAGCTATACATGAAGACATGTCTGCCACTTTAGGTGAGTCCGCTCCTTCGTATGCGACTGTTAAAAATTGGGTGGCAGAGTTTAAACGTGGTCGTGAGTCCATTCAAGATGAGCCCCGTAGTGGCCGGCCCTCGACGGCTTCCACTGATGAAAACAAAGAAAAAATCTGTGATTTAATTTTATCTGACCGAAGATTGACAGTCGAGGAAATAGCTAAGACTGTAGGCATCTCTTCTGAGCGAACACATCATATAATTACTTCTGAACTTGGATTCTCTAAGGTGTCTGCGCGGTGGGTACCGCGGCTGCTTTCAGTGGAACAAAAACGCAACCGACTCACAACTTCCCGCGACTGTTTAGAGTTATATGAAGCTGATCCACAGGAATTTATTGAAAGATTTATAACCATGGATGAAACCTGGGTTCACCACAATACACCTGAGACAAAAGAACAGTCGAAACAATGGAAAAGGGCAGGATCACCCACCCCAAAGAAGGCAAAAGTGGTTTTATCGGCTGGCAAAGTCATGGCATCAGTTTTTTGGGATGCAAAGGGTATAATTCTGGTGGATTATTTAAAAAAGGGTGAAACAATAAATTCTGATTACTACTGCAACCTGCTGCGGCTTTTGAGAGAAAAAATCAAAGAAAAACGTCCAGGTTTATTGAGGAAGAAGGTCTTGTTTCATCAGGACAATGCACGCGTTCACACTTCTGTGCAATCCATGGCAGAAATCCATCGGTGTGGCTTTGAATTGTTACCTCATCCCCCATATTCACCGGATTTAGCACCGTCAGACTTCTACCTGTTCCCAAAGCTGAAAAAATTTTTAGGTGGTAAACATTTTTTTACAAATGAAGAGGTCATAGCCGCCGTAGACGCTTATTTTGAGGAGTTAGACGAAGATTTTTTTAAAATGGGTATCGAAGCCTTACCGGGTCGATGGAAAAAGTGTATTGAGTTCGGGGGAGAGTATGTTGAAAAATAAAAATATAATCAAAATCATGTGGTTTCATTAAGTACGTTAGGCTAGGAACTTTTCAAATGACCCTCGTATACTGTATAACCATAAACCAGGTAGAGTGGAAAGAAAGAGAGAGTTCTTGCTCAACAATGGGACCCTGATGGCTAATAAAAATAATAATAATACCCATAGGTGTATAAGGAAGACTTTCAATGTAGGAAATTATTTTAGAACTTTTGATAAAAATCAAACAAGTGGATGTGATTGGTGTAGTGACCTACAGTGGCATAGTTTTACAGATTTAATGAAAGAAGTGGTTGCTTAGTAGACGAAATTCGGGCATTATTAAAATGTGTTCAGCAATTATTAAAACTTATTCTCAATTCAAAAAATGTGCCAAATTTCATAAGTATTACTTTGTAATAGTACTTAATCACAACCCTTTAATCTGTTACATAGATTTTGTACAGTCAGATTTTAACAAAATGTGTTATCATCTTTATGTAATAGGATGATTTGCAATAAAAGAGGCTTGTTTGCAGCATGTTAAAAAATAGCAACATTATCATAACTTTATTTAATGTAATAACACAACACTACAGAGATAACTGTGATGATGTGATTTTTTTAGAAGTAGGTAAACTTAGTAGTTGACTAATTCCTGCTAATTAACTTATAAAAAAAAGACACATTTTGTATTAATAATTAGATGCATGTATCTACTATAGTGAAGTGAATGACCATACATATTTTGGACTGAACTACAAATCCATATTCAGGAAACTAAACAAAATACATAAATTATTGTGCTCTATTAATTTGAAATATTTTAAGTAATTTAACAGCCTTTGGAGATTAAGTTTTTTTAGTAATAATTAAATATTGAAATCTCATCAACTTGTTCCCATATCAAAACAAAATATGTAGGTATATATTTAATTAGCTTAAGCAACATAACATATTAAAATGGTTTCAAAAAAGTGTTGCAAAACATGATCACATGCTTGTAATGGTTTTTTACACAGATAAAATATTGAATAAAACAGTGGTTAAGATAAATGAAAACAATATTGTACTTGATACTTTATTTAAAACTTACCTAAAGTTTTATATTTGCGAATGATGCATGATACAGCTGGAGTAGATAAGATGCCATCCTGGCCAATCATCAGTTTTGATACCTTAAGTAAATAATAAGTAATTAATAATAAGTCTCTCTCTCTCTCAAATATTTACATATTACAATGGAATAGGACATAATCTGGACACATTGGCTTAACCCAGGAATTAAATCTGCAAACCAACACTCAACAGGTATACATTAGGCTGCGCCACAGAGTCACTGTGTCAATAATGGGTATAATTACCAAGTTAATACCTTAAATATAGATGTATACACTCACCCCATTGCCAGCTGATATTTTGATGATTTTATCAACTACCTCCTTCACTAAATATCTGCCATCTCCTCCAACAACTAAAGTAGAACCGACGATGGAGTCTTTGTTGGCATCTAAAATACTTTGAATAAAGTTTTCAGTATAGTTTTCTTGTTCGAAAACTTTAACTTTCTTGCGCAAACCACTTGTGCCCGGCTTTTGTCCTTCATAAGGATTTGTAGGCACAATTTGCACGCTAGGCATTTTTTATGAATCAAAAACTACTAAAAGTCTTCAAGAGAGTTATCAGAAATTAAAATAACGTAGATAGAGTTATCTATTTGAGTTCGTAAGGTCAAAATCGGTCACACGAAAACGACCGCTACAGACCAAAACACAATAATATCAAATTTATCACATTTGAAAGCTGTCAAAGTCAACTCAATGTCATTGAAGGTCACATTTGGCTGCGTTCGCTATTAATTAGATTGAACTAAAACTAAAATAAATAGTATGCAAGGTATAAGGTGGTAAAATCCTAAATGCAAAACGTGAGGAGTTTGGGGTAAAGTCGGACCCTCGGAACGAGCAGTTTTATCTAAACAAAGCAACATTTTGACATCTCCTACTTTATACTTTGTATTAAATCATTTCAAAGTTTTCAAACCACGATAAACCGATTTTGAAACGGTTTTCATTAAAAGTCTATTCGATGTATTTTATAGCGGGGTATCAAAAATTGCGCCAATGCAAAGCTGTGATGAGTTTGCTATCATCTAATATGTTAACTTTCCATACACTATAATTAAAAATTACTGCATCAGTTTTTATAAGTAAAAGATAATCTAAAAAATAAGTACATAATAAATACACCAAGCTGAAAAGCACGCGCTTCGGAAAGGTATCTTTAGTTTTTGTAAAGGTATTCTTCTAGGGAAAAAAAATAAAGAGAAAGTTTACAAAAAAAAGTAAAAAAATATGTAGGTACCTAAGCTAGCTATCAAAACCACATCCCTACTAACACAGGTCAACTATAACGTTAAATTAGGAATCTACCTACATAGTACCAACATACAAAGAATAGGGTAAGATTTAAGTTCCTGCTTTACAGCTAACTTGGCTTTACAAATTTTAGGTGTGTATCACAATTAAACATATTTATTACGTTAAGGTATTTGAGGTATTTTCGTAGCAGAAGGTGAAGAATGTAATGTGATGTTCTAGATAAATATTTTATTGTTTATAATAGTACCTAAATATTTTAATTTTATTACATTTTCAGTTAAAACTTAGCACTTGCTTAACTATTTTCGCTAAGGGTGTAAACTCTACTTACATGAACAAAATATTGCTTTTTAATTCCTTTAGAAGATTTGGTGATACCTACGGTAACCTACCTACAAGCGAAGGTATTTATCTCTTTGAAACAACATCGTTAGACTACTATTAAAATTTCTGTAAACAACTTGTTGTATCGTAACTTGATGAATCAATTTTACCGTCTCTGTTTTTCTCCTACCTCCCACTATTAAAAATTGTAATTTAATACAACCTTGATTCACATAGCGGCAAAGTGGGGTTAGACCTGTATTGTCTGCTAGTATCTTCCAAACACGCAACACGTATTTTAATTCAAAATCTATTTATGTTTGCGGTGTCAGACAAACTTTTATTTACACAGAAGTAGTACTTACTTTGTAGCTAAAAATAAATTACTAAGAAATAAAAATGTGTAAAGTTATAAAAGGAATAGTGGCGTATATTCGAATATTTTTCGATTGTGTAATAGATTTATTCTTCTCGTGGTATTGGGACAAGTGGCAGGAACCGGTGCCTGATTTAGATAAAAAATACGCGTTCTTAGCGGAAAGTGCTACTACTTTAGCTGGAAAAATAAGACGAAAGGAACTAAAGTCTGAGGAACTTGTTCAGGCAGTTATCCATCGTATTAAAGAGGTAAGTTATTTAATCATACACTTAGAAACAGTTTAAATAATAAAGGTGCTACTTACTACGAAATCTGTTTTATTATAAAAAAACATAAATTGCATTCCTCATCGACGACGGCAGAATGTAAGAGTGTGAATTTGAGCCTTTGAATAGGAAAATTATTAAAAGAGATTTTTTAGATAATTATTACTTAAAATTAAACTCATTTTAACGGATTATTACGCGTTTATTATTATTTTTTTGATTTCCAACGTTTTGACATTTTTACAATTGCCGTGGTTACGGGTAGACTCTAAATAAATAATAATCCGCTAAAATGAGTTTAATTATTAAAATATTTCGTACCTTATATATTGCATAACTATCAGTTATATTATATTGGGTTATGGTTATCTAGTTTTTTCAACTTAATACTTAACTAACCTTTTTTACAATTAACGGTCACCGACTTATCCTTATACGTCGATTGCTATTAATGTAAACTATAGTGCTGTCTTGGAATCTTAAAAGTTTTATTAGAGTCTTAAGTCCAAATCTAATGACTTGTAAAAATTTCGAACTTTGACCATTATTAACCTTGGTTCAAAAATCTAAATTTTGGGATCTGCCTACGTATAGCTAAACATGGAAGGAAACAATTTTAAGTACCTACCTATGCCAGTAATGGTACTCGAGGCAAGGGCGATAATAAGCCTTTTTTGTAGACGTAGGTATTAATGATTGATTATTATGCATTCACTGACTGCTCAGTGGTGCTGCGAAGACAAAGCGCAGCACAACATTACAATAATAAAATAACTTGGAATTACTTTTTATTTTACTATCACTTTTTTAGAAATTATTAAAATTGAAGTAGTCGATAGGTACGTGTAAGTTGTGTTGGTCGTCACCTTTCTGTCTACCCTGTATAATTATATAAGTTTTCTAGTCAATCATTATTGGCAACAGCTACACAATTCAATATAAAAACATTTTCTGAGTGCAGACTCGTCAAGTACCTACCTACCTAAGTATATAAAACTTTTAATTAGTCAAACCACAACAATGAATAAGTATTTATTTTTTTAGGATTGTCTATGATTTTAAATGAGATATGTATATGCAACTTTGTTTTTTTTAAGTTGTTTTTTAATTTACTTAAAAAACAACCTTGAAAAACGCTCCACCTCCGCGAAATATTATCATTTTTACCTTCAACAAATAAATAAAAAATGCCAGTTTTAGTACACAACCATAAACGAATAGGTCAATAACCCAAGAGTCGGCAAAAAGGTTGCGTTGCATTATGTTGCAAAATAGTTCGGTTGTAAGCGAGTTGCGTTATTGCAGACATGCGTTATGCAACCGTTGATTGAAGCTCTAACATTTAAGATATTACGTACCTACATATATTACCCGCTTTATTGAAGCAGAGCATTACAACTGTGGTACAGCTTGTAGTTATCAAACAAGTGTTTTAGTTTTTGATAATATGTATTTTTTAATTAATAATGGATAAAGTGTTTTACAATCCTACTGATATTATAAACTGGATGTTTGTTACTCTTTCACGTAAAAGCTACTTTATATATCAGAATAGGCTACAATTTATAAAGATATTTTATGCATTGTCTCACTTAACTAGCAATTAAGTAGAAAATAATATTATTTTGATAGGAGATGAATAGGATGATTGTTGATAGACGCTCTGACTTTAACTTTATAATTTTAAGGTATGCCTGAATTAAAGAGCAAAAATAATAAATTATTTTCTTTAAAAATGCATGCTATTATTATCCGAAATTAGGAAAACTGGTTCCGTGGTTAGGTAATACTTTGAAGCCGGTATCTATATTATTGAAATGTCGACCGGTTACTAGTTGCGTGCTATGGGTAATCTGCTAATCCCATGAGTAAGATAGCTTTATTTAAGGGTAAGAGATATATTTAAGTAATTAAGTAAGGCCAAAGTAGTTACGTAAATTTAACGACGCACCGTTTATTTTTATCACAAGCTTGAAACCTTGGTCTTTTTCTTTCACATCATTCTAGTTTATAGTAATCTGTAAGACCTTTTACTTGGTGTATGTCCTTGAGTAACCTACGTCAAGATTAAGATAGGTAAAAAGGGAAATATTTATTTATTTCCTATAAACAAATCATAGACGCACTTAATATTTTTTTCTAAAAACTTAGGTGTCTGTTAAACATAAACGCCGTTATCGTAATATAAAGTATTACTTAATAGATTAATTGTGTAAAATTAGATTTCTTAATTACTAAATAAAATTAAATACAAGCTGTTAAAAAAAAAACCCAGAGAAGAAAACAACAAAAGTTGGACTTGAAATTTAGATTTAGATCCATTACGAATTCCTTTTTTTTATTATTATTTATTGACGTGCAACTCTTATTTCATAGCAGTTAGACTTCTACTATGGTATATTAACATTAAATACCTTATCAATTTATTTTACTTGTTTTTTTATTTTATTAATAAAGTGAATTTTTGGAATCAGGTAAATCCAGTTCTCAATGCGATTGCCGAGGAATGCTTTGACACTGCCCTAGCAGAAGCCAAAGAAGCTGATAATCTTATACAAAATGGAACAGAAGAGGAAATTAATAAAAAGCCATTCCTAGGTATTTACAAATTATATAATCTAGCTAGACTTAACAAACTTAAGATGGTTTACAAAGATTATTCACATAAGATAGTTATTAGGTAATCTTCTGTGTTTTAAAGTCTGTTACTTTTTTAATTTTTTTTAATTAACTGCAACATGATAGATTATGCCTATCTTCCTACAACGATTACCTAAGTTGTATCGTGTTATAACTAGTTTGGTTCGCTCATACTTTCAATGTTCAATCACGCGATTGCCTAGGAAGTAAAGAGTCATTAATTTAAGCTGTAGATACCTAAAATACATATTCTTTCCAGGTGTTCCATTCACGGTTAAGGAGTGCCAAGCCGTGAAACATCGGAAATGGACGATGGGTCTGTGGCTGCGCAGAAATGAGCGTGCGCATAAAGACAGCGCATGCGTGGCTCTGCTTCGGGCAGCCGGGGCAATTCCTGTGGCCACTACCAACTTACCAGAACTACTAGTCTGGTGGGTATTACAGCGTTAAAAGTTGAATAACAGACCGACATAACCTCTAGTTACGCCAGTTTGTTGTCGCCAAAGTACCTACTTATAAAACTAACAGAATGGCATTATTTTATTTGAGAAAAATCTGATGTTGTCGCTTGCCTATGGAGTTTATAACATTTTTATACTTATATTCACTTATGTACGATAGGCAAGAAACCCGCAACCCTATATACGGAATGACCAACAACCCCCACCATACGGGGCGCACCCCCGGAGGCTCCAGCGGTGCGGAGGCCGCGTTGGCCGCCAGCTACGCCTCTACCATCAGCTTCTGTAAGGATAGCATTAAGAAATATTACCTTAATATTGAAGTATAATCCTACTAATATTATAAACGTGAAAGTTTGTAAGTATGTATGGATATATGTATGGATGTTTGTTACTCTTTCACTTAAGAACTACTGGACGGGTTTGGATGAAACTTTACAGTAATATAGGTTATACATCAGAATAACACATAGGGTACTTTTTATTCCCACGGGAAACCGACTTCCACGCGAACGGTGTCGTGGGCGGCCACTAGTACCTGTAATAAATGTATTACATCTATTGGTTGATGAACAAAATCTGCCTAATCATCCATGATAACGGGTTACTTAAAATGGTTTGATGTTATTTTCCCTGACTATTGCAAACTCGCAAGAAAATAAGAAGTAATAATGTTATGATTTCATACTCTTAATAATACGTAGCGATCCACACCGTTTCTACAAATTATTTAGTTGGGTAGTTTTACAAGAAGAAAAAACTAAGGTTAGTGTAGTTGCTGCTTTTAACTAAGGTAATTTCTACCTACCTACAGTTAAAATGTATTCCTGATTGGAATAAAGTGGAAAAAGATAACTGTGAAAATAGATGTAAGTAGGTACTGTTAAAATTAAGTTATTACATAAGCAAAGCAAATCTGTTTTTAATTTACCAACGTAATTCTACTTAGAACTACATGAACTAAAAAAATATTTCCTCATATTTTTTGAGATTTTTATTTAAAGTAGGAAACAAAAGATAAAAAATAATCTATATTATCTGCTATTGAGTAATAGGTAGATGGACTTTAAATCAAACACTCATCTACAACCAAAGGTCGACCGAGTCCTTATAACTTCTAAGTATGTATAATTTCGGCCTTGGCATTTAAATAATAATTATATTTTGACCAAAACGTATGCGTCAATTGAAAACAAAACTAAACTTTGGACTTTCAAAGGTTCCTTCATAATTTTCATATGACAGATAGTTAAACACTTTTGTACAGAAAAATAATAGTTTAAAAACTAAAATACCACGCTTTTATTGCTAATCGAACTAAAAAATAGAAAATAAAATTTCAAATCGGAGTAAAAAGCGAGGGGTGCATTTTACTTCATTTTCATAACTTTCTACATACTATATCGAGCACCCCACGCTTTTTACTCCGATTTGAAATTTTATTTTCTATTTTTTAGTTCGATTAGCAATAAAAGCGTGGTATTTTAGTTTTTAAACTATTATTTATTTTCTACTTTTTAGTTCAATTAGTGATGAAAGGCGCAGATCACGCGCTAGCTTTGTCTCTCTTACTCTCCTACAAAAGGATCTAAAGATGAATTTATTAATCCTGGTGGTCCTAATAAGGATAATGAGAAACTCTTATTAAATTATTGCATTGTCATCGGTCCTTAATACGTGTGCAAAGTTTCAAATTAATCGAATTTCTGGAAATCGGTCAAATTTATGCTCAAAGATTCCATTACATAGATACAACCCAAGCTAATAAAAGCGTGGTAATAAATTAAATCTTATATTTTTTATATTTAGCTGCTTTACCTACCTACTACGCAAAAATGTTTCATTAGCATTAGTTAGGTATTAGGGATGTTACGGATATGGAATTTCGGTTTCGGATACGGATATGAAATTATTTCGGATTATCCGGTAGTTTCGGATAGTTTCGGTTACGGATATTAGATTCTAGGAATTTCAAAAGTAATACAAAAAAAATAGATAATACAATGGTTTTATTTATATAGAGGAGGACGATGGGTGAGAACGACGACGTCATAAACACCGCTACATTGAGCTCAGAGAGAGAACCAACACTTTGGTCACAGTTCTGTAAGCGGTTTACGGAACGCAGCCAAAAACAACTTGTCGTAACGTGTTTCATTTAGATTTTTAGATTCCGCCACTATCCGAAATTATCCGAAACATTTATTTCGGTTTTGGTTACGGATACGGATATTTTTTTTATTTCGGATATCCGGTAGTTTCGGTTACGGATATGGATATCCTTAACATCTCTATTAGGTATGCATAGAAATTTGTTTTTTAATTATGAAATCACTGCAAAACTACTTTAATCCAAAAAAAACATAAGGAGTCAGATACAGTCGTTGAATAAAATTTGGTTTTCAGGCTCTGACGTAGGAGGTTCTACCCGAATGCCTGCTTTCTACTGTGGCTTGTTTGGACACCACCCTACCGCTGGCACCACTAATATGCAAGGTTTGACAATAGTTTTATTTTTATAAACAATCCTCTGAAGTAGTTAGAAAATAGAAATGAAAACAATTTGTTCGATTGAATTTTCTCCTTATCGTCCTTTTTCGCAAAGAATCTTACAATTACACAAAGACAATTTGTTCGTCTTATAATTAAGGATAAATAATACGTTAAAATTAACTTTTGCAGGAGTATTTTTCCGCGATGGAGGCGAAGAGTCCATGTTCGCTTTAGGATTTATCGCTAAACATGTAGAAGACTTGGCACCTTTGACGACTGTGATCGCCGGAGACAATGCCAAGAAAATGAAGTTGGATAAGGAATTCAACATTAAAGTAAGATACTCTAATCAATGTTCTCATCATAAAATTCTTAATATTTTAATTTCCTATAAGTATGTAATTTAATTTATTGTTATTGCAGGACGTTAAATTCTATTATTTAGAATCTAGCGATGATTGGCGAGTTAGCTCTATGAGGCCTGAATTGAAAAGAGCTATGAGAAAGTAAGTTGAAACAGAATAATACCGAAATTACCCTATCAATAAATTAAAAATCTAATGAGAGTATAACTCTTCACTTGTTGAAATTCTTAACAATTTTACTGATCCATTTCGATTTCGTTTGTTCATTTACTCTTTAGGTTCACCTAAGTGGGTACTAACTATCTTTCACCGAAATTAAGTTTTATTTTTTGTCAATTAATTTACTTAATGGTATAATTTCCTAAAAGAGTGCTGGGAGTTGTTTTCCGCCTGCTTTTTTCTCTCGGTCTACGGTTAGGTAAAGTCGAAGTTTGTAACATTGACGTTCATTAAGTATATGTTACATATCTATGATGAATAAAAGAATTTTGATTCTGATTTTTTGATTTTAAACAGTGTAAAATATATTAAAATACCCCCCCCCTCCAGCGTGGTGTCCTCCCTGACCTCGGCGTCGAACAACACGTCGCTGGCGCCGCAGCCGTACTCCCACGAGGCCTTCAGCCACATGTACTCGCTATGGAACTACTGGATGGCGCAGGAGCCCGGCGACTACGCCGAGATCTACGGCTGCGGCTCGCCGGGAAGAGCCTGGGTCGAGATCTTGAAGAAGGTGCTTTTTTTTTCAGTAGCAACATTAAATAAAAAACTCCAGACTGACACACCAACTGTGTGGCCCTAAACTAAGCAAAGCTTGGACTATAGGTACCACACAATGGACTAGGGGAGAACCTAGTTACACCCAGACACGAGCCAATATCGAAAAACCATTTTTACGAAATTGGCCCGACCGAGAATTGAACCCGGAACCTTCCGCTTAGCAGTCTGGTATATATACCGCTGCACCACGAAGGTCGTCAATTGACGGGTTTATTCAGAGATGGTAGAAAAGTTGATGGTTGAAAACGTTGAATGAGTAGGATGTTGAAATTGAATGTATATGTTCGTATAGGAAAAATAAAGGTTTATAAAGTTTTGATTATAAAACAATTATTTGCCAGACCGTAAAAAAATATTCAATACATATAATAAATTTGATATAAGCATTATGAACAAAAAAAATCTCCCCTTACACATTTCCTATATTTCAAAGTAGGTACTTAAGTATATTTTTAAAAATGTAAATAGAATTAATTCATAAAACCAATTTACAGTTTTTGGGTATGAGCAAGCACTACTTCTTCCCAATCCTGCGACTATTCGAGATGCAAGTCCTGCCACAAACCGACAAGAAGTGGGCAGAAGACCTCACCAAGAGTCTAAAGGATGATCTATTCGTAAGTTTTTTTGTGACCGCAAAAAATGCAATAAAAACAGGGCAATCTAAAATTGGCTGATAATAAAATACCTGCCTACAACCAAACATTGTTCTGCCAGACTAACAATAGTAGTGAGATATTTAACTTCATTATAGATATTTATAACAATACTAAATAATCTTAATTAATTTTACGACATTGTTGTTAATAAGTAACACCATTATTTGTGCAGGTGTTTTCATATTATTTGTCACAAATTACATTATAATAACATAAGTAACCATTTTTTTATGAATGTTGTCTTACTAATGTATAATATTATCCAGGGTAAGCTGGGTGACAACGGCGTCCTCCTCCTCCCCTCTGCCCCGCAGCCCGCCCCCTACCACTACTCGTGCTACTTGCGACCTTTCAACTTCGCGTACTGGGCCATCGTCAACGTACTTAAAGCTCCAGCCACACAGGTATGGTTGAAAACACAAATAAACCGGTTATAGGTAACTTGAATCTAACTATGTTCTGTGTCTATAAATTTAATTGCCTCAATTAACGTTTTTTGTTTTGTTTACTAAAACATGATGAACCTTCATTTTTTATGAGTTCCTACTTGACTTATCATTGTTTTAATATTTTTTATTTTATGTTTACCTCCTTGGCATTCATTAGAACAATTACCTAAATGTAATTAATAATTTTAAATAATCACATTAATCAACATTAAAAGGCTTCCTTTGCCCTACTAATGTGATTTTTATAGGATTTTATAGGTTTTATTTTATCATAAACGTGAAATTTAAAGTAATACCTATGTTCATAACTTCCAGGTACCTCTCGGCAGAAACGACCAAGGTCTTCCTTTAGGTATTCAAGTGTTGGCAGCGCCGTACAATGATGGATTGTGTATCTCTGTAGCTAAATACTTAGAAAAAGAGTTTGGAGGTTCCGTCCTAGCGTGTAAAGTTAAGAACTAAATGTTTATATTGGGTTTGGGATAAACCATTGTTAATTAATAAGATAGTTGAAATGTGTTGTAATATTTTTTATTAAATTTTGAAATCTAGGTGTTATTTTATTTTTTGAATAATAATAGCATTAAAAATAGATTTTTCCTATAGTTAGTACTGACATTGTATGTACTCATAGCAGTTTAAATTATTTACATTCAATTTACCAATATTATAGCAAAAAAATATGCGAGATTATATGACAAGCCACAGAGGTTTTTTTGTTGGCAACCAAGCAATTTTTACAAATGTTTCGGTTAATGAATCCATCTATTAGTTTGAAGCAATAAAAGTAATAACCATAAAAAATAATATTTTAAAACATATTCAAAAGTATTTTTTTTACATAAAACTAACTTTTGCCCGCGGCTTCGCATGCGATAGATTCAGAGTAAAGCCCCTTTTCCTATACTATTATAATTTCCTATACTGTTATTCTACATACAAACATTCCTCTTGAATCACACTATCTATTAAAAAAACATCACACAGGCGGAAAGCGACTTTATTTACTATGTAGTGGTTTACCATAAAAATTAACTTTTGTCTAAATTTATGCGACAAAACAATGAAAAACCTGGCAAATATGAATATTTTGTCGTACAGCGAATCTAAGGGACTTATCTTTTTAAAATTATATAAACCGTACGTTTTTAAAATTGTTTGTATTTAATGTCAGTTGAGTTATCACTGAACCATCATAACAAGAAATTACTTCATAATTTATACATATAGTTTTCGGGGGATTTTTTAAATACCACGTTATCCTTGGCTTACTACATTAACCTTTACCAATTCTAAAAACGTAAAAGAATGCATCGGTTAAAAAAGTTGCCCGTACTAAAAAATACACTGACACCATTTCTTGTCATTTTGACTTTAACATTGAATAACATTGACAAGTGAGTGAACCGGTTTCTCAAAGTTTTGCAAAGTTCAAACACGAAAAAATACGGAAGGTCAGTGACTGAACTTTGTTGTTTGCATTTTGCATTAACATATAAGTACATTATATCATAGAAAGTGGTTTAAGTGAGTTGAAATTTTAATTAAATAAGGGTTTGTTTGTAAAATAATCACACTCCATACCTCGTTTCGTGCGTAATAACTTTTCGCTAACTTTCGAAAGTTTTAGGCATAAACATCTAAGTCATCGAATCTTTATACTTTCTATCACAGACTGATTACCTTAGCGATAAAACATTCCATGTGTTCATTTCAGTAATTATGTGTACGAATATCAGCGAAAAGAGAGTAAGCCAGGTGAGAATGTGTTCAAAAGTAATACGTAATTATGTATTAATGGTTACCGACTAATGAAGAGCATGTTTTGACGTCATTTCATTTCACTGTTTTGTGTTACTCGCCGGTAACTGTACGTTGCTGTTGAATTTATTGTTATTTATTTCCTTTAATTTTAGGGTCGCGACACTAAAACCAACAGGATTTTTATAGGCATGGCAACCAACTTACTGAAGCATGTTTATTTTATACTTCGAGCTTACTTCGAAGTGTTTATTGACTATTTATTTTCAATCTATTGGGAAAGTGAAAGAAAAGTGACTATTCCACCATTAGAAGAGAGGCATAAGTTTCTAGCACTGAGCGCTGTTGATCTGGCCGCTAAAATCAGGAATAAAGAGTTGAAATCTGTAGACTTGGTCAAAGCTTGTATTGAAAGAATCAAATTGGTAAGTATAATATAAAAGTTATTTTTTGAACATAATAGTTAATTAATTAATTTTATAATGTATGATTTGCTGTTAAAAATTTGCAATCTAACATTCAATTTTAATGAATTTTATTCTCTTAAAAATTATAGGTATTTAATAACAGTTATAATTAAATATTATGCATTGACTTACAAACTCTTCCACCTTTATTTGGAACTTAATTTCATTATAACTCAAAGGAAGGCTATATGCTCTTTCTTTTTAAAAGTATCAATTTGTTACACTCTTTAATTATGGTTTGAATGTTTTTGTTTACTTTTGAAATTAAATTAATGAAACTGTAATAGTGTATTGTGTGAAATTTGTAGGTGAATCCAGTAATAAATGCTGTAACAGATGAAAGATATGATGAAGCTTTGAAAGATGCTGAGAAAGTAGACATGCTGATTGCAGATGGCCAGAGCAAAGAGTTCTTTGAGGGAAAACCATTTTTAGGCAAGTTTGTTTTAAAGTTTAAATTGCTTTACCTATTGAGCCTTGTTGGAACTATGAAAGTAATATTATTTTGCAGAAAATAGATAAATAGGACTTGGTGTTCATAGTAATTAAATAGACTATGTTACATGTCAAATCATTAACAACATTGGTAAGGTCTGCCTATTAAAAATAAACCTTTAACCTGCGTTACATAAGCATTCTATGTAACTCTTATTTAAATACAATGTATGTATTTTACCGCATGATTTCATTTGTATGCAATTAGTAGTAACATTCAAATATTTTTAATAATAAAAAAATATGAGGCTAATCTTCATTCCTTTATGTGGATAATCTTCTTTGTTTACATGTGTTTTTTTAATTTAAATCTAAATTAAGATTGCTTCTTTACACAATAATTCTTGATAATATTGCACAATATTCAAAGCTTCTTTACCTCCAACATCAGTATTTAAATTGCATGTTTATCAATATAACCAATTTTTATAATTACAAAGTACAAAGAACATAAACCAAAATTTATATACTTTGTTCCTCTTATCGCGCTAAAGCTGCGCTTACTCTAGGGTCTCGTAATAGGTGTGTAAATCTGGAGATTCATTTATTATGCCTTACTCTAGGTGTCCCATTCACCACGAAAGAGTCCCACATGGTAGCGGGCCTGCATCAGACTCTGGGCATTCTGTCTCGCAGACACATGAGGTCGTCCGAAGATGCTGAAGCGGTTCGTCTGTTGAGAGAAGCCGGGGCCATACCAGTAGCTGTGACTAATGTACCGGAGATTAATAAATGGTAAGGTTTATAGCCACTTGATAAGTTTGAGAAGATTATATAAGTAAAAATAAAATTGGTAAAGTTTTAACGTTCCTATAGTTTTAGAACGCTGAATGTCCTAATTCCAAAAAAATGTTATTTTCACTATCCGCGTTTTAACCTACGAAAGTAAAAATCGGGCAGTTTTATCTACGAGATTTATCTTTGTGTGATCACACATTAGTATTATTGTATGTGCTGCAAAGTGCATATTCATCACACGAAAGAAGAAGATTAATGAGTAATCCACTTTAAATTCTACTAAAGTCTAGTAAAGTCGTTACTCCGAATATGTTAATTTTTGAACAGTTTTCACTATCATATAAGTATTTTCTAATGCTTCGAAATCTAAAACAATTAAGTTTTTGAATAAGCCAAAATTTTATGATATATTATGATCTATATTATGTATATAGATCATAATACGATATGATAAAAAATGATCCGGTACATAAGGTACAGTCAGCTCCAAAAGTAGCTGAACAGAATCAAAAGTTAAAGTCATCTGAACACCCAATGAATCATATGTCTTTGTCGTGAACTTAACAGCTGTTCCATAATTTACTTACTAACTGTTTTTCAGTTGTAATGAAATTTTGATTCTGTTCAGCGACTTATACAGCCGACTGTACATACTAAAACTAATTGAAAAAACCTACCATGGTATTGTATTAGGCAAGAATGCCGCAACAACATCTTCGGTCAGACGTGCAACCCGCACCACGCGGGGCGCACCCCGGGCGGCTCCAGCGGCGGCGAGGCAGCCCTACACGCCGCCGTCACCGCGCCCATCTCTCTGTGTGAGTGTGCTAGTGTAGCATGAACTATACAACAACATATCCAGCGGCGGCGAGGCAGCCCTACACGCCGCCGTCACCGCGCCCATCTCTCTGTGTGAGTGTGCTAGTGTAGCATGAACTATACAACAACATATCCAGCGGCGGCGAGGCAGCCCTACACGCCGCCGTCACCGCGCCCATCTCTCTGTGTGAGTGTGCTAGTGTAGCATGAACTATACAACAACATATCCAGCGGCGGCGAGGCAGCCCTACACGCCGCCGTCACCGCGCCCATCTCTCTGTGTGAGTGTGCTAGTGTAGCATGAACTATACAACAACATATCCAGCGGCGGCGAGGCAGCCCTACACGCCGCCGTCACCGCGCCCATCTCTCTGTGTGAGTGTGCTAGTGTAGCATGAACTATACAACAACATATCCAGCGGCGGCGAGGCAGCCCTACACGCCGCCGTCACCGCGCCCATCTCTCTGTGTGAGTGTGCTAGTGTAGCATGAACTATACAACAACATATCCAGCGGCGGCGAGGCAGCCCTACACGCCGCCGTCACCGCGCCCATCTCTCGGTGTGAGTGTGCTAGTGTAGCATGAACTATACAACAACATATCCAGCGGCGGCGAGGCAGCCCTACACGCCGCCGTCACCGCGCCCATCTCTCTGTGTGAGTGTGCTAGTGTAGCATGAACTATACAACAACATATCCAGCGGCGGCGAGGCAGCCCTACACGCCGCCGTCACCGCGCCCATCTCTCTGTGTGAGTGTGCTAGTGTAGCATGAACTATACAACAACATATCCAGCGGCGGCGAGGCAGCCCTACACGCCGCCGTCACCGCGCCCATCTCTCTGTGTGAGTGTGCTAGTGTAGCATGAACTATACAACAACATATCCAGCGGCGGCGAGGCAGCCCTACACGCCGCCGTCACCGCGCCCATCTCTCTGTGTGAGTGTGCTAGTGTAGCATGAACTATACAACAACATATCCAGCGGCGGCGAGGCAGCCCTACACGCCGCCGTCACCGCGCCCATCTCTCTGTGTGAGTGTGCTAGTGTAGCATGAACTATACAACAACATATCCAGCGGCGGCGAGGCAGCCCTACACGCCGCCGTCACCGCGCCCATCTCTCTGTGTGAGTGTGCTAGTGTAGCATGAACTATACAACAACATATCCAGCGGCGGCGAGGCAGCCCTACACGCCGCCGTCACCGCGCCCATCTCTCTGTGTGAGTGTGCTAGTGTAGCATGAACTATACAACAACATATCCAGCGGCGGCGAGGCAGCCCTACACGCCGCCGTCACCGCGCCCATCTCTCTGTGTGAGTGTGCTAGTGTAGCATGAACTATACAACAACATATCCAGCGGCGGCGAGGCAGCCCTACACGCCGCCGTCACCGCGCCCATCTCTCTGTGTGAGTGTGCTAGTGTAGCATGAACTATACAACAACATATCCAGCGGCGGCGAGGCAGCCCTACACGCCGCCGTCACCGCGCCCATCTCTCTGTGTGAGTGTGCTAGTGTAGCATGAACTATACAACAACATATCCAGCGGCGGCGAGGCAGCCCTACACGCCGCCGTCACCGCGCCCATCTCTCTGTGTGAGTGTGCTAGTGTAGCATGAACTATACAACAACATATCCAGCGGCGGCGAGGCAGCCCTACACGCCGCCGTCACCGCGCCCATCTCTCTGTGTGAGTGTGCTAGTGTAGCATGAACTATACAACAACATATCCAGCGGCGGCGAGGCAGCCCTACACGCCGCCGTCACCGCGCCCATCTCTCTGTGTGAGTGTGCTAGTGTAGCATGAACTATACAACAACATATCCAGCGGCGGCGAGGCAGCCCTACACGCCGCCGTCACCGCGCCCATCTCTCTGTGTGAGTGTGCTAGTGTAGCATGAACTATACAACAACATATCCAGCGGCGGCGAGGCAGCCCTACACGCCGCCGTCACCGCGCCCATCTCTCTGTGTGAGTGTGCTAGTGTAGCATGAACTATACAACAACATATCCAGCGGCGGCGAGGCAGCCCTACACGCCGCCGTCACCGCGCCCATCTCTCTGTGTGAGTGTGCTAGTGTAGCATGAACTATACAACAACATATCCAGCGGCGGCGAGGCAGCCCTACACGCCGCCGTCACCGCGCCCATCTCTCTGTGTGAGTGTGCTAGTGTAGCATGAACTATACAACAACATATCCAGCGGCGGCGAGGCAGCCCTACACGCCGCCGTCACCGCGCCCATCTCTCTGTGTGAGTGTGCTAGTGTAGCATGAACTATACAACAACATATCCAGCGGCGGCGAGGCAGCCCTACACGCCGCCGTCACCGCGCCCATCTCTCTGTGTGAGTGTGCTAGTGTAGCATGAACTATACAACAACATATCCAGCGGCGGCGAGGCAGCCCTACACGCCGCCGTCACCGCGCCCATCTCTCTGTGTGAGTGTGCTAGTGTAGCATGAACTATACAACAACATATCCAGCGGCGGCGAGGCAGCCCTACACGCCGCCGTCACCGCGCCCATCTCTCTGTGTGAGTGTGCTAGTGTAGCATGAACTATACAACAACATATCCAGCGGCGGCGAGGCAGCCCTACACGCCGCCGTCACCGCGCCCATCTCTCTGTGTGAGTGTGCTAGTGTAGCATGAACTATACAACAACATATCCAGCGGCGGCGAGGCAGCCCTACACGCCGCCGTCACCGCGCCCATCTCTCTGTGTGAGTGTGCTAGTGTAGCATGAACTATACAACAACATATCCAGCGGCGGCGAGGCAGCCCTACACGCCGCCGTCACCGCGCCCATCTCTCTGTGTGAGTGTGCTAGTGTAGCATGAACTATACAACAACATATCCAGCGGCGGCGAGGCAGCCCTACACGCCGCCGTCACCGCGCCCATCTCTCTGTGTGAGTGTGCTAGTGTAGCATGAACTATACAACAACATATCCAGCGGCGGCGAGGCAGCCCTACACGCCGCCGTCACCGCGCCCATCTCTCTGTGTGAGTGTGCTAGTGTAGCATGAACTATACAACAACATATCCAGCGGCGGCGAGGCAGCCCTACACGCCGCCGTCACCGCGCCCATCTCTCTGTGTGAGTGTGCTAGTGTAGCATGAACTATACAACAACATATCCAGCGGCGGCGAGGCAGCCCTACACGCCGCCGTCACCGCGCCCATCTCTCTGTGTGAGTGTGCTAGTGTAGCATGAACTATACAACAACATATCCAGCGGCGGCGAGGCAGCCCTACACGCCGCCGTCACCGCGCCCATCTCTCTGTGTGAGTGTGCTAGTGTAGCATGAGTGTGTGAGTGTCTACACGGTGAACTATCTCTCTGTGTGAGTGTGTACAGTGAACTGTCTCTCTGTGTGAGTGTGTACAGGGTGAACTATCTCTCTGTGTGAGTGTGTACAGGGTGAACTATCTCTCTGTGTGAGCGTGTACAGGGTGAACTATCTCTCTGTGTGAGTGTGTACAGTGAACTATCTCTCTGTGTGAGTGTGTACAGTGAACTATCTCTCTGTGTGAGTGTGTACAGGGTGAACTATCTCCCTGTGTGAGTGTGTACAGGGTGAACTATCTCTCTGTGTGAGCGTGTACAGGGTGATCTAAAATAATTGCTTCTAGTGTATTGAGCTACTATACAGGGTAATAAGTGATTTTTTTTCTAAATATCGAATTAAAACAATGCCATTTGGATAAAAACCCACTCAAAAATCATAGCGTATACTAATAGTTATAAAGCTAATATTTGTGAGTTTATATGTGAGAAATACTCTCCCGAACTACTGAACCGATTTTAAGAAACTTTCCTAAGCTAAGCTTGCTACTTCCTAAAGCCTTGTTAAATATTGTTAAAGTAATTATTTATTCGAACAGAACTAAAGTGAAAAACCTAACAAATTTTACACCATACCTTCATTAGGAACTATATGTTACTTATTATGTTCTATTTCCCGAACTTTATATTATACATAACATTTATTTGTTACTGAATATGTTTTACTTCCCAGGTTCGGACGTCGGTGGTTCAACTAGAATGCCTGCGTTCTATTGCGGCCTCTATGGATATATTTGTACTGGAGGACACACCAACTGTAAAGGTAAGACATTTTCTACAAATTTTTAATAGAAATAAAAAACATAAACTTTTTGAAGGTGCTTAAAAACTGTTTAAATGTTACTTTTTAATTTAGAACGCGTAAAGATCCAATCGATACACTGACACTATAACCGTAAAAATGACGGAACACTATGCATTTCGACTAGCCCTGCGTTTTAGATATCTTTATCATGTTTTTCATAACTATTACAATGTTATTTTCTTAAATTACTTGCAAAAGTATATTTAACCCACTTCATCATAGGTCTAGCGTTCCGCGACGGTAAAGCCCCCACGATGGTGTCTATAAGCTTCGTGTCGCGACACTGCTCGGATCTCATTCCTCTGACTAAAGTCATCGCGGCGGAGAAAGCTAAGGATCTAGACCTGGATAGACCTGTTGATGCTAAGGTTAGTATGAATTTCTTATAAGAACTATATTTTAAAGTATTTTAAAAGCTTTTTTCAATGTGGTTGTTTCTTGAATGCAAACTTTTTTAAAACTAATACAGTTAAGTTTAAATTTTGAACATTGATTAGATAGTGTTCATTTTACATTCATTCAGAACAAGAGATAAGTTAATAATTTCAGCCGTATTTAAAAACCATCACAGCTTCTTAGCTGACATTCTAAAGTTGACCATACTTTTTGCTTGTTTGACTGAAATAGTTTGATAATAATGAATGAAAAATGGAAACCACTTCTAATAAAAATATCGTATTTTTCCAGCGTATAAAAGTGTTCTACATGGAGAGTTCTGAAGATCTACGCGTGAGTCCTGTATGCTCAGATCTCAGGAATGCTATGACCAGGTAATTTATTTAACTGCTCTATTTTTTTGAGAATTTTATTTTACAATCTGTGATTTATATGGGATAGATTCAAAGTTATGGAGAGAAAACTAACGGTTAGTCGCAAAACGCAAACGAACTACTATAGCTGATTATATATGTGAATCGAATTCTATACTTTCCGTCAGTGTCAACAACACCTGAAATTAAAGAAACAAGAAATAAATTTTAACAATAATTATGTATTAAGAAAGAAAAAGTACAGTAAGCGATATTTCTTATAAACTCAGTAGTGAGAGAGTCATGCTTTATAAAAAAATATTGTTAAAAGCAGAAAAAAAACCTTACTAATATTATAAATGTGATAATGTGTCTGATTGATTAACGTTTGGGGGAAACGTGAAAGAGAATAAAAGATTTTAAACGTTTTAAAGCTTTATATTGAAAGCATAAAAGTGAGTTTAATGTTATGTGCTCACATCCCGAGCACCCAAATATGACTGTGTCTGGAAGGAAGCTGTCAATATGCCATTGTTTCCTCTTCCGAATCTATTTGAATAATATAAAATAATAGCTGCCAGCATTTAAGCAATAAGTCTCCTACATAGTGCTTATGCACATTACAGATTGTATGTTCCGCTTTTACGTAAGAATGACTGAACCAAATTTGATGGATTTTTTAACTTTCCTAAAGTTCGATCCGAAACCGTAGGAAGACAATAGGATACTTTTCACAGCGAAAATCAGCCTCATTCCCATGGGAAAAGCCATTTAGCTGTTGGTAAAACCACAGGACACTAAGCTAGTTTTAAAATTACCTATTTCCCTCAAAATAAACCCTTTTAATCCCATACTACTTTAATTTAGAAAAAAAATTCACTTTCACTTTTTATATCAAACCACAGTATATATTATTTTCCCATAATTTCCCCCAGAGTAATAACCAAGCTCACTTCATCAGCTCCGACCACAGACTACATTCCTAAACAATACTCGCACCCCGGCTTCAACCACATGTACAGTCTGTGGCGACATCGCATGACGAGGGAGGCCGAGACGTTTGCCAAATGTCTGGCCAATAATACCGGGGAGGTCAATGGCCTGGTTGAACTGGGGAAAAAGGTAAATAAATAAAGGCATTAAGTTCAAAAAAATATAAAAAAAAATTATGGCCTTTCGTTCGTACAAAATTAATAAAAAATTCACTTGAACATAGCATACTTACCTTTTAACAATTGAAATGTTTATTAAGACAACAACACAAAAGAAATTTTCATAAAAATAAATTAGAGGAGAAAATAAAAAGTTAGAAAGTTGAAGTAATAGTCATGTTTTCTTGTGAGCCCTACAAAACATCATTATATAGTTTTCGTTTTAGTTCTTAATATTTGCATTCCCAATATACCAAAACATAGTTAAACTTAAAAATATTGTTTTTTTTTTCATATAGTTGGTTGGCATGTCGGACTTCACGTTGGCAGCTATTATAAAATGCCTGGACGACCAGGTTTTGCCCCCAGTCAACGAGGAGTGGGCGGAGGACATGATCAAGCAGCTCTCTGATGATATTAATGTAAGTCAATCTAGGTTTGTTTCCCGAAATTTATAATAGTAATAACATTGAGATTTATATAAACTAGCGACCCGTCTACGCTTCGCAATGGTGTAATTTTGGGAGACTTTTTCCCGAAACATTGAATTTTAGTTAACTTAAAAAAGCTTTTTCTGAATGTTCTTTATTTACAAATTGAAATGAAAAAATTACCTAATGAACGGTTAAAACCGCATTAAAATCCCTCAACTGGTTTAGGAGGACTTAGCGGCCAAACATACAAACAGAATTAGCGACTTGGATTTATACTATGTAATAATGATAAGTGATCCGCCCACGCTTCGCAATGGCGTAACTTTTCCGTTTTATTTAATTTACAAATTTAAGTGAAAAAATAACCTAAAACATAGCTAAACCTGCACTAAAATCCGTCTACTAGTTTAATAGGAGTTAGCGAACAAACATACCAACAGACACCATTAGCGACTTTGGTTTATAGTCCTACTAATATTATAAATGTGAAAGTTTGTGAGGATGTATGGATGGATGGATGTTTGTTACTCTTTCACGTAAAAACTATTGGACGGATTTGGATGAAACTTTGGAGTAATATAGGTTATACATCAGAATAACACATAGGGTACTTTTTACCGCGGGAAAACATCTCATTCCCACGGGAAAACGACTCCCACGCGAACGAGGTCGCGGGCGGCCACTAGTATCAAATAAAATAATAATAATGTCATGATGATTATGAAGTGAGTTCCTCCGTATTTCCCACAGCGCCATCTATCGTCGGGCGGCGTGTTACTGCTGCCGTCGGCGCCGCAGCCGGCTCCGTATCACTACACCCTGTATTTGAGACCATTCAACTTCGCGTACTGGGCTGTTATCAATGCGCTACAGTTGCCGGCTGCACAGGTAAACATTTATGAAATTTATTTAATTTCTTTGTTCTAGGTTATACAGGGTGTTAAAAGACAGCTTCCGAAAACAAAAGTTAATCCATTTGGAGGGGAACTTGTTATTTATTTATGTATAGAGCAAAAAAATAGTTTCATTTTTTACTTTATTATACACAATTTCTGCATGATAACAAAAATGCGCCAACAGCTGATGTGTGAGTATTCACCACAAGTGGCAAACAAACACTTTTCAATCTTTAATATTATTTTATATTGAGTTACAGGTAAATACAAATAGGTGATGAATTTAGTTACCATGTATTTAGAGTCCACAAAACATAATTTCGGGCTTCGGAAATGGTCTGTTTACACCCTGTATACAGGACGTCCCAAGACTACGGGACATCAAGGGAAAGTACCTTAAATATCGTAGATAGGATACAGAATTATAAGTTTTAAAAAAAATAAAGTCTTCTTTCAGCAAAATATCCTATCTACGATATTTAAGGTACTTTCCCTTGATGGCCGTCGACGTCGACTTATGTAAGGTTTTATTATGCCATTGGTATTGTGTAAAGATTAATTAACTGTATTATATTCCAGGTCCCCCTAGGTGTAAATTCCGACGGCATTCCGCTCGGCATACAAGTAGTGGCGGGACACAAACAAGATGCATTAGTTGTGGCCATGGCGGAGAGAATCACAGAACTGTGTGGGGGGGTGGTGCCGCCGTGTGCTATACCAGAATAGTGGGGAGGAAGCACCACCACCGTATCGGATAGTAGAATAATATGTGAAGGAAATGGTTAGGAGTTGAACTACCAACGATGCAGTGTAGTGTGATGTGAAATAAAGATGGTGAGTGAAATGTATGAATTTATTTGTTGACAAATGTTAGAAGGTATTGGAAATGTTTTTATAAGTAACTGTTTGTATGATGCCTTAAAGTTCAACTTAGTATATTATTTTTCTTCATTAAAATATTTGCATTTTATAACTATTTAAGAGACTGAACAACTGTCAATTTTGTTAACGTTTTCGCGATTCTCCAAAAAATCCATGAAGAAACATCCAGTTTATCTTTAGTCTTCTTTAACACCATACATTTGCTACCCTATATTACCTTAGGGTAGTTTTTTATGTCAAACATTTAAAATTTCTTGTATAGCGATTAAACTGATGATACGATACTCAAATGTGTTATACTAAAAATTATGTTCATAAAACAATTTAATTTTTCAATCGAAAATAGTATCTGTGATTGTTTAGAATGTAGCAAGTAACAACTATTTATTTTATTCTTAATTATAAGAGCTTGGCTTACTTTTGTTAAAATACTACATTTGTTATTAAAATTCTCAGTTTCGTTGAACATATTTCGTTTTTATAAGACTTTATTGTGATGGGTAATACACATCTGTTTATTAATCTAAGCTTTAATATTGGTGTAGGAAATACAATGTATTTACAATAAACATAATATGATATTTTTTTAAAGAATTTATTTTATTTATCTACTTACAACAATTCTGAATCATATTAACAATATTATAATTTGCATCTAAAATGAACCTAAACTTGGTAAGATTTAGATAAAAATGTGCAAGTTACCAGCCAGCTTTAAAGTCAAGGAGACTTTACTTTGTCCTTTGTTTTTTTTTCCAAAATAGTAGAGGCAAAGGGATTATAAACCCACACAGTCTAGACCTAATATTTAAAAGGTGCAAAAGTTACCAGCCAGTTTTAATCCTCCTTGACTTTACTTCGTCCTTCGAATTGTGTTTTTCTCAAAATAGTAAAGGCAAAGGAATTAAACCCACACAGTCTAGACCTAATATTTCCAAGAATCTAAAAATAGGGTATTTATTATCAAAGCTGAAATGTTAATCTTTTAGTAAAACAAAATCCTTTATCACTTTTTCAATAAAGGAACCCACAACAACAATGTTCACTACAAGACATCCTTCACAGTACGGTGTCATAAAACTTTATATTGTATATTTCTACACCATCATACGTAATGTTTTCGCAGCGTTTACTTGTCTGTACTCTCCCTTGAATACAGAGAGCTGCATGATCAACTTAACATACGTATGTTTCCCTAGATTTGGTAGGAATGTCTAGCAGGAAAAGCATATTCCGATACCTAGCCATTTTCTGCTGACTACCAACGCAAAACTTGAGCTATTAGAAATGGCGACAATGTGCGCCCTTGTTTGACTACCGGGATACAAACGACGTATTCAGTTGCGAGCGTTCACGTTCATTGTTTAAAAACTTTTGAAAACGTATGTGTGAGTGAGAATGTCTCAGAACATTCTTTGAAAATAATGAACATAGGTTACCTACCTTTATATCGAAGTTCCAAACAGAGACTACACTGTCTATTTTCATTTCTCGCAAAGTTATTAGTAGTTGCGTACTCTCGACCGCTGACTAAGTCAGGCTTGTTTCAAGAACAATTTCACAGTAACGGGAACAAGTCGCGCCAAATTACACCATTGCGAAGCGTGGGCGGGTCGCTAGTATTTTATATAACAATCTTTATCTATGCTTTGCGCCATAGACAATATTTAGGGAATAATAATAAAACAAGCATACATCTAAGATACATCATTTATTACTTTAGGTTGGACAAGCGCGCTGTCCTCGTCACGCCCGCCCCGATCCACCGCGGTGGATAGTTCGGTGGATTGCAATTCTCAATCCACCAGCCGCTACACAACTAGTCTAGACTCTTCGGTACGTTACTTGTATAGACACAAAATTACTGACAAGAATTTCATCCAGAAAGTTCGCATAATTCTAAGTTTTAAACTAATGTAATATCACTTAGGATCACTTCAGTGGAATGGATAAGTTACATCACATATTACGACACCCTGCTCTAATTACTATATGTGGGGGGACAGACAAACTGACTACTTCATTTTTTTTATAGATTTAGGGCCAGTTTTTTAATGGTCAGATGAAGTCTGTTTGACAGATTTGTAGTATATTCTTGTTGAACGTCGAATATAAATATTTTACATATGAAGTGACAATGAAAACATATTATTTTACTACTTATCAGTCAGATAAGTTTATTTCAGACAATTGAAAATTCAGCCCTTAATGTCCATGACATCTTGCGCAAAATTTTATACCAAAGTTAGAGTAATGAATCAAACTTTAGATTCATGTGTTATTAAAAAGAATGACACCTCAGATTTTACAAATCATTTAAAGTTTTGTCTGCCCCCCCCAGGATTATTTATTTACAATTACTGAATAATTTGTACACCGAGTTAATTTTGGTCTGTAGATAAAGAGTTACTTAATTTAACAATCCGATTTTAAATCGTCAACTTATATTAATAGTTGAAAAATTTCTACAGGTAATTACATTTCACATTTTATTATCTACAGATTGGAAATACAGTATTTATTATTATTATTCTACTTTAAAAATGATGGAACCGAGAGAGAAAGACTACGTGTGATTATTTCTTTATACAAATCAGTATTTCGACTGCTATTCCTGAGATTGCAAATAAAAGGCAAACTTCACTATTTGAGTGCAATGAAACGTCAATTTCTTTCCAATTACAATACTACCCTGACTGACTCTCCCGCTAGTATTGCAACCGGACTTAACCAACATTTCACTACCACATTAATTCAAGTGACTGCACTCGTTTCAACTATATTGTATACACACACTTAACCAGCCTACCCCCAAACTTCGAAACTTCTATTCCAAAGTCGCTATTTCAAAAAAGGAACGATTTAGCCAGCGCCATCTGTTATCGCGCGGCGTCTGTGTTCTGCCAGCGCCATCTATCGCCGCGGGAGTTCCCCGGCGGGGGGTGGTGTGTGTGTAGTCGCGCGGGGGAGGGCGAGTGTGTGTGCGTGGGTGTGCGTGTGCGGGGCGGGGGGAGGGGGCTCAGCTCGGGAACTTGGTGTACAGCGCGAACTGCAGGTGGTAGCCCGCGAAGGAGGCTGACGCGCAGTCCACCTGGAATGAAATGAAATTACTTTATTGTATGTAGGATTAACTAATCTCTTATACATTGTCAAAACCTGGGGGGTACGGACAGCATATAGTTAGTTATTATTATTAATAACAAGACTAACACACCAATCACCCACCATTATGGCCCTAAAGAAAGCACAGACACAACAAGTTACTGGTAACAAACAGGAACACTGCACCGTGAAAACTGAATCTAACTTTCTAAAATCTAACTAACCACTATTAAACTCTCTTTATAAAAAGTTGTTCATTTGATCAACTTACACTTCATTATCTAAATAAATCTTACATCATCTTCACCCACCTTATAAAAATCTACCTATCAACTACCGAACCCACCTTATTAAAATCTACCTATTAACTACCGAACCCACCTTATTATAATCTTTCTACATTTAAACCCACCTTATCAAAATCTACCTATTAACTACCGAACCCACCTTATTATAATCTTTCTACCTCTAAACCCACCTTATTAAAATCTACCTATTAACTACCGAACCCACCTTATTATAATCTTTCTACATTTAAACCCACCTTATCAAAATCTACCTATTAACTACCGAACCCACCTTATTATAATCTTTCTACCTCTAAACCCACCTTATTAAAATCTACCTATTAACTACCGAACCCACCTTATTGTAATCTTTCTACATTTAAACCCGCCTTACTAAAATCTACCTATTAACTACCGAACCCACCTTATTATAATCTACTTTCTAAACCCCCCTTATTAAAATCTTTCTATTAACTACCGAACCCACCTTATTATAATCTTTCTACATTTAAACCAGCCTTACCAAAATCTACCTAACAACTACCGAACCCACCTTATAACCTTTCTACCTCTAAACCCACCTTATTAAAGTCAGCCAGCAGCTGGTCGCAGCTTCCTAACGGACTGTTCTCTGTAGCTAGTGCTACGACTGCCATCCTGCCCGGGCGGAAGGTTTCCGCGACCCGGGCTACCAACGAGGCGTAGCTCGACGACGACACGTTGGTCTCGAACGAGACGTAGGAACAGCGGCGCTCGGGGGTCACGTGGATTGTCATGTACGCGCCCTGGGGTAGAGGGGAAATCATCATCGTTTAGTATAAAAGTCGCCAATTCTATCTGTTTGTAGGTAGTCCGCTATCTCCTAAGCCGCTTTTGTGAGCAAGTCGGCAAAATTACACCATTGCGAAAACAAGGACGTGAATAATGGTCAGTAAGACGAAGAGTAACAGTTTAGTCAGTAAGTAAATTTTTTGTATGAACAGCCCAAAAATTCAAAAGTCTCATATTCATCACAGACTTGTTACACATATGTTTTAAAAACTGTGGTTAAAAACCATCAACAGAAAGTTATTAAAACTGGTACAAGACAGCATTTTGTTGTGTCAAATATTAACATAAGTAAGAATACAATCTTCTGGAGGACACAACACACAAAGGCAGTTGAAATGATAACAAATCTAGATGCTAGAGTGGTTATAAGAATATGCATTACTCGGTTTATCCTACCTTTTGTAGTGAACAGTCAACTATACGAATATAATAATAGATGGTAGGTACCAACAACATTTGCAAATGTTTTGTTAACTTGTATCAAGTTATTCATTTTATTTATTTAGAATAAATGCAAAACAAACCTCAGTTGAATCCTTCTCCCCCTTCGTATGCGTGTAAAAAACCAACAAAACTGTCAAACCACTGTCAAATTACACCTAATGTTCTGTCAAAACATGTCAAAATGTAAGACTTACGTCTTTGGCGACTCCGTTCATTGAATAGCCGCACGGGTCGAATAGGAAGTCGTCGATTACCATGCCCGGGATAAGTTTGTCGATGCCGGATTTCTGATGAAAACAACATTAAATTAGTGACGAAATTATAAGAGAAACAGAAGAGAGACATAATTAACATCGGTGGAAAATATTTTATCAGATATTGAAGCGTTTGCTTAATTATGATGAAAATACCGCTGGCTATTTATTCAACTTACTGCCAATAACTAAATTTTGTATTTGCAGTTCGTCATAGTCATATTTCAATACTTTTGAACGTTTACATGGGATTTCTTAAATTTTATTAGGTGTAAGCCTATTGTATAAAGTAGCAATAAACATGTAAAGATAAACACAATAACACCATTACATCTTAAAACTTTACCATTAGATTCGAATGATTTATTGCCTATAACTTCATCCCAATCCATACATAAATTAATTACTGACAATTATACTATAAGAGCTACCGTTGGTGTCAAATTTAAAAGGAAGTCTCAAATGGCCGGATCACAGTAAATCATTACCAAGTAAAGATAAAGATAGATGGAAGGATGCACATTCCTAAAGAGTTTATTTATTCAGATGTACTTGCAAAGTATACTACAGTCTATTCGCGTTAAGAAAATAGTGAGTGATCGTTGTCAGCCGGCCTGACAACGCGCCCCAGCCAATTAAAATGCTAGAAATTAAAAAGTCGAGTTCACAGTGACCAGTTGAAGTCTGAACTTCGAAGGAAACGGTTGTGGATTTTGCGTGACTTGTCCAACGATAAATTTTGAAAAAATGAATACTTCACCAATTCCAAAGAATAAAAGTCGATCAATAATCCATAGTGGAGAGAGACACATAATTTACAATGTTTATAAGTACTTTAAATTGTGTGATTTAAATGCAACTGTGGAGAGCATAGTCATAGAAACAGCAAGTGCATGTGGCATGTCCGAAAATACTGTTTATAAAATTATTATTTTTCTTTCGTACTTTTACTCCATTGTGAATACACCCTTATCCTGTAGTTGTCACTATTTTCTTAACGCGAATAGACTGTAGTTGTATATTGTTTTTAAAAATTGTTACTTAAGAAATCTTAGCTATAGTGTCCATCCCACATTAAAAAAAATATAGTTTTTAGGGTTTCTTAGAGGTTGCATCTGTTTCGAAAGTTAAAATAAGTAAATGAGATATTAAAAAGTTTAGATTTGTAATTCAAAATTAATCAACATAACTACTCACTTTAGAAAATAACTACTGACAAACGAAATAAATACCTATATTCATTAAAATAATAAAGTAATTTAGGAAAAAGAGTTACTTTAAAGAGTTTTACTAAATTCGTTTTTTTAGCTGATGAATAAGATTATAGATTTAAAAAAAACGAAATCTTCCTTACTGCCTAGGTTCCTAACTGCCTAGGTAAACTCAAACCAACCTTGGTGGCATGCGCGGCGTCGGGGCAGTAGCTGCGCGTGAACACCTCCATGGGCTCAGGGTCCAGGTCGGACATGAGGATCTCCAGGGTCTGGTCTGCCTCCTGCTCGATGCCCTCGGCAGCATCACACTCTTCCCTCTCCAGGGCCTCGACTGTACCTGCGACAATCATTCTATAACGTTAAGCTTTTTATGAAATAGTATCCTACTAATATTATAAACGTGAAAGTTTGTGAGTATGGATGTTTGTTACTCTTTCACGTAAAAACTACTGGATGGATAATGATGAAACTTTACAGTAATATAGGTTATACATAAGAATAACATATAGGGTACTTTTTACCGCGGGAAAACTTCTCATTCCCACGAGAAACCGACTTCCACGCGAACGGAGTCGCGGGCGGCCACTAGTATTGGATAAGTACATGCGTTTTGACATAAGTGTCAAAATCTGTGAAGCAAATTTTGCAGATATGATGCTACCGATAACGATCAGAATACATTATTTCATAACATTTGACCCGAGACGTGCAAATCTTGTATCAGAGAATAAGACTGAATTGTTATGAGCCTTACTTGGAAGTACATAAAGTTGCGATAAGAATAATAATTATGTATATGTACGATACAGACACATTGGAACTGTTTTTGTAGAACCATATCTGTAGTTCAGCTTCTAAGTATGTTTGTTCGTATTTCAACACTATATTTTAAGATGAATCTTTTGAATCTTTCAACTAAAACCATATAACTATTACCGAAATAATATATTTGCAAATCTTGTATCAGAGAATAAGACTGAATTGTTATGAGCCTTACTTGCAAGTACATAAAGTTGCGATAAGAATAATAATTATGTATATGTACGATACAGACACATTGGAACTGTTTTTGTAGAACCATATCTGTAGTTCAGCTTCTAAGTATATTTGTTCGTATTTCAACACTATATTTTAAGATGAATCTTTTGAATCTTTCAACTAAAACCATATAACTATTACCGAAATAATACATTTGATTTGACAGTTGTTTTGAAAAATACTAGATTATTTGTTAAAGTCGTACACCGGTAAAACATATGAATGAAAACGCAACATTTAAATAACCACATAATGCATAACTATTGCAATGTTTCAAAGTACATAATAGAATTTATGTAGCTCTTGATTGTTTTTAGCGCTTTATGATAAACAATAAAATTTCCTAGAAAAGCCATTAGTCATATAACAATAATCACATTTTAGTATTGTTATTACCATTTGCATAACATTTCATTCGGTTGTTTATCTAAATACTAACTTAACACACAATTATAACATGTTCTGACTTTGAAGAATATGGTTGAATCGATTGTAATGATCATTCAGAGGTAAAAGTAATTTAAAATATTCCATCACTTGCTAAGCTATAATAATATAAGACAAACTACTAAGCAATTAAATAAAACGAGAGGTTTTAGATCAACCAATCATTAATTTCGCTTGCCAGTCTAGTCCTTTATCACTTTGGGGCTAAAGTTTAGTGATACCAAAATAACCTTTTTCTAAAATTAAGTATGATGATTCAAGATAAAGTGATGGCAATATTTTAAATTTAGTTAAGTAAGAGTGTTTTCAGAATCGTCGCTAATGTCAATGTACCTACTAATCTGTGTTATTTACGTTATGACAAGCTTTCCTTATAGAATTACTAGTTCATACTGGTTTAGATATGATATCACTTTATAGCGGTCATCTCTTCATAAAACATTAGTTTTTCGCGTGTCATTGTTTTATTATTACCTTAATAACTACTACTTCCTTGATCTTAATGCAGAAAGCGATACCTAAAGAACCTATTTAGTTATGTGTTCATAGGCCGTACAATATTTAAGAGAAAAAGTTTGCGAGTTGGAATGATCAAGATGACCCCTGTAACTACTAAACCGATCTATACAAAACCTTAGTTACTGTAAATTTAAATGATCAAGTAAGCGTAATTTAAATTTACGCGTATTTTAGTCCGGCCAAACTTTCAACAAAATTTCATTCGAATCAAACCAACCACTTTTGCGTGATTGAGTAACCAACAGCCCATCTTACGTACATTTATGTAATAATAGTATAGACAATGTTATAATAAACAAGGCACGTACCTTCCAGAGGCAGCATGGTGTAGAGGTACCAGCAGTCCTTGTCCGGCCCCATGATGTACGCGTGGCCCTCGCCGAAGAACGAGTCCAGGAGTTCAACCTGGCGAGGAAACAAACCAATAAACCTCCAGACTGACACACCAACTGTGTGGCCCTAAACTAAGCAAAGCTTCTACAATAGGTACCACACAATGGACTAAGGGAGAACCTAGTTACACCTAGGCACGAGCCAATATCGAAAAACCATTTTTACGAAATTGGCCCGACCCGGGGATCGAACCCGGAACCATCCGCTTAGCAGTCCGGTATAATACCGCTGCACCACAGTGTTCGTCACGTGTATTAAACTTGTTGATTATTGAAGATAGTAAAAGTTAAATGTAAGTTGCGAGATCACGTACTGCACCGCACACAGACAGGTGCTTGAAATAGGGTTTAATTTAGCTGCTGAAAGTAAGATTGTAGGTGTATTGTAGCGAACCGTGGGAACCTACGATAACTCACGTTGCATTAGCCAATGGACGATGAAAAACTTGAAATTATAAAAGAAATACTTATTTTTCACTAACGGTTTTCCATTGCTTGCATTCCATTATTTTCAGTCAGTATATTATATTTTTACAAGACGAATACCTAAATTAATGTTTTATAAATTATGTCATAGATCATATACAATGTATTGCCCCTTCAGAACCTCATTTCGGTAAAATCGACTAGATTAAAGGTCAAATTCGGATCAAAGAACCTGCGATACCAAACGTAATTAAACTTCCAGATTCTTCTTATGCATGTTACATTGAAAAGATAGCAACATTTCGATTTTTTAACATTTTTTTTATTTCCTAGCTGTGATACGCGGGTTAAGTCGCAATAATTAAAGAAAATACTATTATTTACGTTGCGTAAGGTTCACCGTTGACACAGCGCACGCAAGAAAACTCAAAAGTTTTTAATTTTAGCATCATTTCTAATTGCTTAGATTATTTTAGTCTTAGCGTGATGTTATATAGCCTTCCTTAATAAATGGACTATAACACAAACAGATTTTTTTGAATTCGAACCAGTAGTTCCTGAGATAAGCGCGTACAAACTAACAACCTAACTCTTCAGCTTGATAAAATTACCTACCTACAACTACATACTGACAAAGGTCGTATTGATATAGCGGTACGCATTCTGGGAAGTTTATCATCGTGTCGTGCTGATTTTCAAATTTTAATGGGGAAACAAAGTCGTTACTTTGTGTGGTAAAGTATGGTAGATAGGGCATGGAACAATGTCGTTTGTGAATTATGTGGGACATATGCGTGGGTTAACTAAATAAATTTCTTAGTAAACGATAACAACAATGTAAAATCAACTAACCTAATTAGATCTAAAATTGGAGATATACACACGAGAATAAAAGAATGCAAGTATTTTTAAAAAATCGTTTTTTAAATTAATTAACTATTGAAATACCGTCTCTTAAACAAGTAACTTGAGTTTATTAACAACTGCAGTTAAATTAAAACCTTTGTACAAGTCTTGAAAGCCGACGTTGCAAAAAACTGACCATCAACAAAAATACGTATGTAATTTACCTACGATGAATAAATTATTTCACTAAGCCATTCTAAAATGTTCTTTAACTCGTTGCAAAACAGTTTCTTTTCCAACGATTATAGCACATCGTTGTCGCCATGCAGGAGTTATAAGCTATCGACTAGTGACGTAGCAACGTAACTAATAAATCCTCGAGTGACTCAACTCAATCGAGTTGTCAGCCAAATATAATCAAACGTATGCAGTTAATACTTACTTCCGGGGTTTAACTGCATAGTAATAATAAGGATACGAAATTAAATGTTTGCATAACAAACTCTCAGATACTTTATAACATAACAAGCCTTTATTGAAGTAAAACAAGGATGCGATTGTTAACTTGCTAAAGTCAATTACAATACATACAATTAGGGGAATTACTGTCTTATTTTTAACCACATCAAAGTTCAAAGCTGGCAATTGATTTTTTATAATAATATCTACAACAGTGTACGACCAATGCGGTTTGAATGAGTCGAGTAAACCTCAGCTAACCAAGCTAATCTGTGGGCTTCGAGGTTTTGTAGTTTCATTATAAGCACTATATTTTATGTAAAATCATTCGCATCCATAACAGAACATTTTTTGTACAAGCTGTTGGAAGGAGACTTAAAAGGTCTTATTTCGAGAATACTGCTATTTTGATTTGCGATGGTCCTAGATGTCACTTACCATCTGGTGGCTTCAGTGTTCGTTTCGTGACTTAGTAACACAAAATAAATAACAACATATTATTTTAATCAGCCGGGCTATTATGTAAGCCAATGGGAATCAGAATGTTCATTTTCTACATCTACTAATATTATAATCGTGAAAGTTTGTGATTATGTATGGATGTTTGTTACTCTTTCACGTAAAAACTACCGAATGGATTTGGATGAAACTTTACAGTTATATAGGTTATACATCAGAATAACACACAAGGTACTTTTTACCGCCGGAAAACTTCTCATTCCCACGGGAAGTCAACTTCCACGCGAACTGACTGATAAGAGGTATGTTTTCATTGTCACTTCATACATATGTCAAGTATTAATGTTCGACGTGCAACAAAAGCATACTTATTTTCTGTCAGATAGAATTTATCTGACTATTGAAAGACCGGCCCTAAATGAATGAGGTTTTTACCTCATTATGGAAGCTGGTGTGCGGCGACAGCTGCGCGTGCGGCCTGGCGAAGTCCCGGCGCGAGTAGAACACGTTGTGGACCCGCGCGTGGCCGGCGGCGTCGCGCGCCAGCGCCAGCACGCGGTGCAGGCAGCGCAGCGGCGTGGTGGTGCCGCACGTCTTCAGGATCCAGCGCCGCCGGGAGACGAACATGCTGCTCTCGCTGGACGAGAGATTTTAAGGTGATGAAGCAGGAAGCTGGTTGTAGATGGTTTTGTGATGGACGGATTTTGAAGTTATAGATACTGGGTAGCTACCGCGCAGTGGTCAGAGCATAAGACCGGTTATCTAAAGGTCCTGGGTTCGATTCCCAGTCGCGCAATGCTCGGAGACCCGCGTTCCTGTTTCCAGTATCTACAACTTCAAAATTCATAAATTAGCATTTTAAATGCAAAACTAAAATTAAAATCTCAAGTTATTGATTGTGTCTAACAAAGGACCAATTGGTTGGGCAGTTTAGTGTTTTTTATCTGGTAAATAAATACATGGTAGTTAATGCGTTTTCAATAGAGGCAGAATGTCATGAGTTCAATTGGGGTTCCATTTGTCTTTAGGTGACTAAATAGCAATTGGAACGTTTGACGGAAGTTACTAGCGTCTATAGACTCCTAGAGCAGTATGATGGGTAAGTGATATTAACTGCAGGAGAAAAGCACAATACCGTAAGTTTATTAAAAAAACCTTTTAAAATTTCAACCGGCGGCAAATCAAACATAGGTAAGTATCTACTTGAAGTATCTAAACGAATGTCGTGTGAAAATAACATAAGCAATTACTTATCCAAAACCAAATCATTATATTTGTAGGTTAAACAATAGTGTGGCACAATCGTTACCCTCTTTACAAAATTACACATTACACTAATTACAGAGCAAATAAATAAAGCGACAAATATTTGACTGTGTATAACTGCAAATAGAAATAAATATAACATGGATAGCAAAGTCCATGTGTATTTTTAGAACGATGCTATCTCGACCATGTAAATATAGACGAGTGAATCAATAAGAAATTACGGACAACACCTTCTAACTTGCAATGTTAATGTTGTGTTAGAATCGAACTAACTTTAGTCGAGTAAATAATACAGTTATGACACGTTAGTTATTATATTTCGAATAAGATGTTTAGTTCATTCATTGGTAAATTCCTTTTTTGTAAGAATTTAGCTGTGAGCAGAACATAAAAAAACATGATGACTGCATAAAGTTATATTCAATAAACCGTTGCTTAAATTTATTTTTTAACATATTCTATTTGAACTGTAAGCATGGTAGGCAAACATAACAACCTACTTGACTACGTTATCGATACGTAAGTACACACATATCGAAATTACTATCTTTAAACATATTATAATAATTATAAGCTATGCAATAGTATTTTAATATACATATTTAAACCACGTGCGTTTTCCCTTAACGCAGTTGTATAAATATTTGAATGTTATTGTAAAGCATTCGCTTAAATCTAAAAGATATACTAAACATACAAATGATAGAAATAGACATTGTTAAGATGTAAAACATAATTTCGTGCTACTCCCAAAGACGTGACATTCAAATCCTTTAAACCTTCAAAATTTTTCTAAGTTTAAAAAAAAAACAAGGTTATCGCTCTTATAATTTGCCCTAATAATGCTTAAATTACGTAACTTGTGATATCAATTGTCTAGCTATCAGTGTAAATAATAAAAATAAATTTCTTATCGGTCATACCCGGTAAACAAAGAGTATGATGTGCCAAACAAGAAGGAAGGCTCATTAATGGTAGGTTACCGACGTGTTTGTAGGTACTCTAATAGCATTATTAATGGGATACAATCCTAAAAATAATTATTTCCAGTCCAACTTTTTTTTTTGTTTTTGAACGTTTAGGTTTTTAGCTGGCACAACTTCTATAGTATTCTTTATCTTTAATTTGTAAAAACGAGACACAATCGTTTATTATATGAATTTTACCAAACCATAACAATCATTATTAGCCTATAATTATACGCCTCAATAGTTGGGCATAGTCCTATTCGACGATCTAAAAATTCTGCCGTTATCCCTATTGTCCGAGTGCTGGTTATCAGGTTCACATGATAGATCATCCATTCCTGTGTGTCTAACAATGTTGTATACAAATTATAACCTACTAAAAATACGATATTTTTATGTTAAAAAAAAAAAGAAATGGCTTCATATTAACGACGATTCTTCCTACATGAAACCCATATCCATCAAGCAACTTCATAAAACCCTCTCCAGTTATATGATCTCCGTACCCTGCGCAGAAGTGTTCAACTGCGTCACAGGGCACCGCGCCGCGCAGCCCGAGGCGGTCGATAGCCACCTACCCAGAGCAGAACCTACCCGGGCCTGTGACGTAGCACGACAGGAATCGATAGACGCGATGGAGCAAGTAGGCGATGGATCACGTATCTACTCTATCATGTTTGAGAAGCTTTAGTTAGAGAGCTGGCTGAGTTGAATTGCGACTGTCGCATGACATATTATTACTAGCTTACTAACGCAGCATATGTCGGCAAAGGATATACGGCGAAAGTAATAAGTATTTTGAAGATTTAATAGATAAAAGAGTTAATAAAGGTCAAAGTTTGCGTATATTACGCTGGGTAGATTAAGGCGATTTAGTTTTCCGTATAACAAAGATGCAATCGTGTGTAGCTAAAGAAAATGACAACAACCGTTCTACAATTTGTAGTTATGATAGGTTCTGAGAACAAAACACAACTCGAGCCAGGAAAGGAAAGCGCAAAACAATTCGTCAAAGCTACTGCCACACACGAGAAAGTTCCAGGAATTAAGATAGCAGTTAACTCAGGACCAGTTAAAGTAAAAAAAGTTGCCAAACAAGAACCTCCAGATTTAAACACCCAAATCAGACAAGTTACATCTTCAGTTTACTGCAAAATTTGTGAAATTTTAACTTTATGGTAAACCTTGTGGGTAAAACTTCTAAATATTGGCAATCGCCCATTAGTCCTAGATCTATTTATGTACGTATGCTATTTATTTGCAGAACACGGGTTTGGAAATGTTAAGCCAAATTATTACGCGACATTCATAAATGTATGCCTAGTACCCAAATCAAAATATTCCACTTTTAGTTCCATCTTATAGTTTTGGCCATAACCAGGGGAAAGTCTTTTAAACAATAGTAATCAATTTAAAAATAAACAATCACACTAACCCAAAATACACAAACCAGTTTCGCAAGTTATTGTATAATCTTATTTATCATGTAGTTATGAGTAGAATTTGCATAACACATAACCTTGAATGTGCCTTTGCAGACTTCACATTTTTTATAACTATTGTATTTGTTGGTTACTTTTTTTGGTCGTCAGCTATAACAAACTTGATACAAGGCCATCAAGATAGCTGGCTAGGTTAAACGACTTATAAATTCATTGTTTTGTTATGTTTGCAAAAAAATTGGGCAAGTACCTACTTGAAAACTTAAACAGTATCTATTGATCTTCGATTCCATAGAGTTAAGAGGATAAAATCTTAAGTTTAAACGCATAGCTCTGTGATATATTTGAAGTTAATAGTCTCTAAATAATGCTGTTACCAAGTAAGATAGAAAAACAATATAGTACATGTCATAGGTACTCGTGAAATGCTCTCGTCAGTGGCTGCAGCAACTCGAGTGCACGGCGCATGCGCGACACGCTCCACCTTGACCTTACCTCCCTACCACCTCAACCCAAACCAGTTGAGGGGGTGAAGTGCGATGTAACGCTGGGACAAAGACTTCTCTCAAACAAAATGGATGGAAACGTCGTAGGTAAAATAAATTCATGAAAATATATTTTAGATACTACCAAGGATATTTTTCAGAAGCGTTTGCACCCAATTTGATTAGATCGTGAATATATCGTATTTCGAATGCTAAATTATATTCGTGCAGAACACACCTTCTTCTAGACACTACGTCACAGTAGAAAGACCTCCAAAATTTGCAAAGCTGTTGACCCAGTTCAAGCCTTTGTACGGACATTGTTTGTACAATGCAATTTTATTGACGAACTAGCTGGGAACAGGCTTTGTAAGACTTTGGTTAAAAATTCTTTTATAGGGCGAAGCTTACGTCGTTAAATAAACTTTAATCCCAAAATTCTGCACTACAGACTATACCTTTATGTTTTGCAGTAACTGGGTATGTTAGGAAACCTTCAAGATTGTAGATTTCAATATTATGTATGATTTAATCTTACTTATTAAAAGTATTGATTTAATAGTATTTATGCAAATGCATACATCGATATTTTTCAGGAAAGCACGTACAAAAAAATAAAACCAGCTCAGTAAACTTCCGATCAATTAAAACTATGAATAAATACAGACAGAAACGAGAAGTAAACAAAAACACCGTCGGACTCCGTCGACTATTTATAACTTTCCGAATTGGCAACCAGTAAGGAGATTTTTATCAGAAAGGAAACATACAAGGCCAATGCAATTACTGAATTTAACAATCATATTGTCAATACAATAAGCTGAATAATAAAATAGAAAAACAGACATGTTACGAAACGTTGCAACGACATCGTGTCTATAATTAAACCGAGTTGAACGATCTTTCAACGTAGGCAGATAGCAACGACAAATATTACGTTATCGACACCAAAAAATTAAGAACTAATGTCAAACCATACATAAATGCAATTATTATCAAAACGAACGCAGCAATTAAAGAGAAAGATACACAATCTTAGAATAGCGCGGCACTTTCTGGATCAAATGCAAATAGAAATCAAAAACAAACAACCTACCACGCAGACATTAATAAATGCGATAGTTCTTCCCCTCTTAAAATTAACTCATGTTTTTATTTCGCAAGGTGACATCGTCTGGCGTTCCTCTTTCTTTCGAAAGCCAAAGTTTTTACGCTAGTTACGTAGATAAGTGTTGAGATCATCCAGTAAAGCGAACTGATGGTCAAACGTCACCAGTTAAACGAGCGTCAAATGGATAATGATTGTCAATCAACTCCTTCACTGACAACACGCGAAAATGATGTAATAAGACGTGATCTTAATTTTTCAATGGCCCATCTTTCTTTGGCACTTCCCCTTTTCAGAAGCCTACTGAAATTATTCGCGTATTTACTTCTTACATGGAACATCAAACATAATATGATTGTTTCAAAGGAACAGTTTTAAAAAATTAAAGTTTTATTTTAGCTTTTCTTGTCTTTACAAAACTTCTTCAAAACCTGCCCATTTAGTTCAAATTACGTAAGTAAAGGCTTCATTTGTTTCAATTCTATCATCTAACAAAACCACTTTAACATAAATACGCTGTACTTTCTATCAATATTGCACTTGTTGCAGTGCGGAAAGCTATCGTAGCGGTAGTCCCATCTGTTACGTTGCTGGCACCAAGCCAATTCACAGATGTTGCGTCACTGCAACCAACGCAATCTGCAACGTCAGAGGCTACCAACCCAACACCAACTCTTGGCTGAACAACCTCCATTAGACGTTGTGGAACACTTCTGCTGTGACAGGTGTCAGAAGTGGGATATCTTAGAGCTTTTTGGCTTTTACTTTGGCAAGAACGTGTAAACTAATGAGCTTAAAAGCGAATTGAGAAATTGGCTATACGCTTACGTTTCAATGAAATGATTAACCAACGAAGGTCATCTTGATAACTAAGGTCAATTAAGTTGCGTGTAAACTGTTACTCCTTCGTTATCGACATAATTTGTTCTAGAACGACTGTTGAACTTAATCAGCAACCTACTAGCTTGAGAGTCAAATCAAAATTCAGCTTATCTGTAGGCTGCATTATCAGGCCGTGAACTTCGGTCGTATAAATTAGTTTCTGTGGCATAGCAACAGCGGGTTTATCATTTAGCTACGCGTGCCTTGAGTGATTCGCGCGTAGTTTACTATAGACGATAACCCTACGACGCCGGCGTAGTAAGTGATAACTGAGGATTGCGATACGGGTCCGTTTGACCGGCGCGTGATCATTGACGTTTGTCTACAGATTAGACATATAATATGTAAGCTAGAATATACCTACTCAAGATGAGAATGTGGAAAGAATCATCATGGTGAATAACTTAAATACGTAGTCTGTCGATAAGTCTATTTAAGAATTAAAATAAGTCATGTTCCGGGTTGAGGCAGAGATATTTAACTTAATTCATTGAACATAATATTGACAAAAAAGTAACTAAAAGCGGAATGTTTTATATCCATGATGCCATTGTTATCGGCGGCTTTAACAATCTCCAGCTAATTAATCACACAAACCATAATTACAGCTGTGTTATTCCTAGGTGACATTAAAACTGACACTGAGACTGTTTTGCGTAACTAACCATCATTTTAATTTACATGTTATCGTTCTAACCGTACTGCCTATATTATATCCAGTGCAAAGCAGTTTTACTTCAAAATCTACTAAAAATAATGTGCTCAATAAAACTTTTAGAAATTTCAATGCGTTCAAAACTTGACCTTTGTAAAAAAATCGTTAACCCTGACCAGTCGTGAGGCAATTTATTTATAAGACGGTTATCACATTAAATCTAGACTGCAAAGGAAATCGCCTCTTTCATTGAGTTACGGTCTTTCACAATTGTATTGACTCTCGCAAGCTAAATCAGATGAGTTATGGATCATATGACCTGGGGGCATAGCCCGGTGACCTTTATTTCAGATATGATACTTGTCGGGTTAAAACCCTTAGTCATGTGTTAGGTATATTAATAGAAATTGACAAATTGAGCGTAAAAAAAGGTAACAAAACCTTTTTAAAAAGCATTTTTGGCAATAGACCGGACCTTTACATTTTTTCGAACACGACCTTAAAACAACTGTTATGTACCTATTTAGTAAGACAAATTTATCAAAAAGTTCAATTTATTTGAAATACAATATAGGTATGTATATTACATATAATAATAGCATTGTTTCTAAAGTTACATAACAACACGAGTTGATCGTTATCTCTTTAATTAGCTTACATACAATGTGAACTGATAACTGGTCGATACTTAAGTATCGAGCTAAATACCAACCTACATAATATAAAACTAACTTTAGGAACGCATAATTTAGTCCAACATCTCAGAAGAGCAACTCTTCAAAATGTAAGTGTCCATAACACCACGAAATAAACAAGACTAAAAAAGATTCTTGTATCATGAACAATTTCAACAGATTCTTAAGGAAAAATCTTTCGTGGACATTCATGAGTTTTTTTATGTAGCTAAGAAACGACGGTTCCCGTGGGGCTACTTTTTTGAACTCAAATTACATAACAAAGCTCAGTAAGATGTAAATAATCGACGCACGTGGCAGGCGGCGTGTAAATGGTACTTCATTATTATTATTACATAGTGTTAGAGACCAAATTAAACTCGTTCGCGATAGTTAAATATGTACACTTTATTGTAATAATAAAAAATATACAAATTGGTAAAAACCTGAGATACGACCCGTCGCTAAGGCGCTTGACAATCAACCCCTTAACCATAGCCTTAGCAACGGGTCTCAGGTGCCCCGCGCATTCTGCTAGAACTGTCGCCAACACATAGTATAAATCCAAGTCGCTAATTCTGTCTGTTTATATGTTTGTCCGCTATCTCCTCCTAAACTACTTAACGGATTTTAATGCGGTTTTCGCTATCCTTTAGGAAATTTATTAAATTCATTTAAATTTGTAATTATAGAACATTCGAAAAAAGTTTCTTTAAGGTAGCCAAAATTTAATGTTTCGTGATCAAATCAGCCAAAAATACACCACTGCGAAGCATGGGCGGGTCGCTAGTATCTATTCAAGTGGCTTCTACCAACATATAGGTGCTTTGAATAAAGTCTCTTTTAGCTGCTTATAACTTCAGCAGGTATTATGTATGTTGAATCTGTCAGAGAAAGACGACACTGCTTTTCCTTTTGTGCCTTCAAGAAAATCTGTGTTAAGTTTGTAAATTATAAGGACTTGTAAATTCTAAAGGGATGAACAGATATTAATTATTTTGCTGAAGCTTGTTTATTAAAAAAAAACTAATCAAAAACAATGGGCACTTATTTAATTCACACGATAGATTAGCACGGTCTGCTCAGAGTACCCACTATAAGTATTTACGAAAAGCTAAGGTATATAAATGTTAGATAAAGTAGTACAGTAGAGCCTCGATAATCCGTACTCTGGCTAATCCGAACGTCGCTATAATCCGAACTGCCGTGTCAATCAGAATGGCGGGTAAACCATCGTGTTGAGCATTGAAATTGTGTTTATTAATTGCTTATGAATTGCTTATATTTGCTTATCATGACCAGAGAATTGCTTATTGCATAATTTAAAAGAAATAATACATTAAAAGTTTACCAGCCATTCTGACATCAGAACGGCTGGTCGACCTCTGTAGTGTAGCAACTGTGTAGACTTACTGAAATATTCCTTGGCCAAAAATTGCTTATCAATTGTTTATTTCATAATTTCTGAGCCTAAACCCTGTTACTTCATCTGTACCTAAGCAAAGAACAACATTAAAACTTCCATTGAACAAGTGCCTGTTAAAATAATGAGAGCAAAGTAACATATGTACAAAATTGCTATTGTATGACCAAAGGTTTTAAAATGTCTATAAGTTTTAATGTTGTTCTTTGCTTAGGTACAGATGAAGTAACAGGGTTTAGGCTCAGAAATTATGAAATAAACAATTGATAAGCAATTTTTGGCCAAGGAATATTTCAGTAAGTCTACACAGTTGCTACACTACAGAGGTCGACCAGCCGTTCTGATGTCAGAATGGCTGGTAAACTTTTAATGTATTATTTCTTTTAAATTATGCAATAAGCAATTCTCTGGTCATGATAAGCAAATATAAGCAATTCATAAGCAATTAATAAACACAATTTCAATGCTCAACACGATGGTTTACCCGCCATTCTGATTGACACGAACTGCCGACATTCCTCATTCACAAGCTATATCAGCACTGAATACTTGTTATGACATCTTTATCTGAAAAGATGATGCTGCGTAATTTGAGGGACAAAGCCTTTTTTGGTCCATAAATAGATCCCGCCAAACTAAAATTGACGATTTTGTGAATAAGTAACTTATTTTGTGGTTTAAATATGTATCTTATAGTAGCTCAATAAATATTTTCTGTGAAAAGATACTAGTATTTTTTAACATACTATAATCCGAACGCTCTGAGAGTCCGAACAGGGGTTGTTTTTTGGTAGTTCGGATTATCGAGGCTCTACTGTATAAGTAAAATAATTGTTTATAGTATAAAATTTGAATCTAAATCTAAATCGAAACTGGTAGCACAAAAAAACTGGATGAACAAATGTGGTGCAGATCCAAAAGTAAAAAAAACACTTGTTCGGAACTGTGAACAAAAGGTTCGAGGAAATATGCAAAAAGATGCCGCTTTACTAGCTTTTACCCGCGCGGCTTTGCACGCGTTAAATTCGGAGGAAAACTCCATTCCCTGTGCTATGTTATTATACATGTAAACCTTCCTCTTGAATCACTCTATCTATTAAAAAACGCATTTTTTCGGAAACTTGTTTGATTGTACCCACATAAGGTTTTGCTGAACTTATTTAAGTACATAATGAAATAATATTGCTTTAACTCTGTTAACATGATTTTTCATTCATGACTCTTATAATAATGGTGTTTATAAAATATTAATGATAGTAGACTAGATTATTGAACTCTTAAGGAAAAGTTTGCATGTGATACCTAAATGGTTATTCCTAATCATTCATGACTCAAGCTGAGGTTATCAAACACCAAGCTTATTTACAATGAGGAATGAAATTTGCCACTGGTCTGGTAAAATAGTAGGTAATAAAATATACATAGTTTTTATTAATTAAAAAAAAGTCATGATTTTAAAATGGTACTAGTATTGCAGAAATACAAATTTTAATGTAACAAATATTTAAGAGATGTTAATAAAAAATGAATGATGTTCTCAAATAATAAAAAAGATGTGTCCTTCAAAACCTAAAATATTTTTTATGATAACATAATGAACCTTTCTGGTTGTTTCTTATTGGTATTCATTGCAATACCTACGTATATAAAAAAAAATTAAACAGAAAAAATTAAAGTTTGCTGTCAAAATGATAATAATACATAGTTCTATGACCTACCTTAGAACATAGGCATCAACTTGTTCACTTTGGATACAGGAGATTATCTCGCAGCGGACCAATTTCAGCACATTATCCCATTGTGGCCTAAGGACAAATAAATTCATATTATGCACTAAATGGAAATGAGGTGATATTATAATTTTGTAGTGGAGAGGAAAGTGATAAGATGCACATTTAAAACTTTGAGCGCGCCATAAAATGCCCGTCGGCGAGCAGATATGCCACCAATCAGAACCCGTGATGGTTTACAACACCATCATTGTCATAACAGCTGATTCTAGAACCTTCCTAGGGTGGGCCCTACCCAATTATTGCTTTCAATTATACACGCCAATTTTACAAGTTTTTTGCTAGAATTGAACAGGCGAACCCCACTTACCACACACGATTTCAAGATTTCCGGACCATTATTCCTTATCAAAGAGGTTATATTTGAAGCCGGTAACCGCATCGTGTAATATAATATTTACAATTTAAAATAAACCCAAAAAAAATTCGGCATACTAAAAAAAATCCAATAAAACTTACCGTGTAATTTTTCTGAGATCTGCATCTTCATTTGGTGTAAACCAAATTTCAATTAGCTTTTCAACACCCTCGAAAAATTGCTCATTATTTTCACTACTAGATATTATTTCTGTTTCAGCCATTTTTGAGGGTTTATTTTACTGTTTTTATTGAAAATTAGAAGGTAAAAATATTTACACTCAAAACTTTTGATCTTCGGACACGTCCAATAACAAGGACAGTCGAAAATTGACTGAAGAAAAAAGGAAAGAAAGATATTTGCATTTCCACTAAATGTTTCCAATTTTAGTAACAGGGCAAGCAGAGACGAATATGATCAAAGTTATCGCCTTTTAAAGCTTTTGCGAAAACAATAATACCGTGAATTTTGAGATGTAATAAATAATGCAAAATATTATTATAGCAAAAGAAAGATAATACGTTCAGAAATTACCTAAAATGTTTCTTAAGTCGGATACATTTAAATGACAGACGTGCAAAAGAGACAGATATATTAAAGTTCCCTTGTGCAAAGAGTGTGAAATATCTTTCAGTGTTGCTATCATCGACTGTATGAGGTTTTGAAAACTTTTAAAATTAATTATACATATTCAAGTGCATGTATGCTAGTATATGCATCATTGTAACAACTAAAATCTACTAGCTGCCGTTTGAAATTGGTGGCATTAATTAATTATTATTTATATTAATCATTAACCGACTCCTTGCCACCATCATTTTTCGAGCCTTTTCTCCGTGGCCCCATACAAAATTCAATGACATGCTAGTCGCGTCACGGGCCCTCCTAAATGATGACGCACCTAACGCGTCGTGGGCCACTGGTGATGTTATTACGCTATTTTAGGCAGTTTTAACTAAAAGAATACAAAGTGAGACCTGTTATTGTTTGTTATGTTATTAGTTTAGTGTATTTAAAAGTGTCGATCTACGTGCTTTATACGAGATGGAAGGTAAGTTATAGATTTCCACCATTGGTTGTCAACCTGTGGGAAGTATTTTATCGCAAATCTAAAAATCTTCCGTTTTTACATCTAAACTATTCATTGGTGACCAAAACATAGTAATTATTTTTAGGATAGATTAACTAGTGGCCACCCGTGACTCCGTTCCCTATGTACTATTCTGATGTATAACCTATATCACTGCAAAGTTTCACCCAAATTAGTCCAATAGTTTTTACGTGAAAGAGTAACAAGCATCCATACATCCATACTTCCTCACATACTCACAAACTATCACATTTATAATATTAGTAGAATAAAAAGTTACCGGTAGGTAGGCACCCTATGGTTGACAGCCATCTTCCAAAAAAAAATTGTGGCCCTTTGTATTGGTGTTCCTAATGAGTTAGTTTTTGTATAAAATAAGATATTTTATTGATTAAATCAAATAAAAATTTGAATTTCAACTATTTTCTAATGACGCATCTCTCGCGTCATGGGCCTCCCTGAAGGTTTCTTCATGACGCGCTAGGCGCGTCACAGGACAGGAGTCGGTTAATTATTATTATTTTTAAACGTATCTACTGAGAAAAAAAATAGAAATGATTTTAACTACTCTTTTGTGTCATTTATTATTTAAGAAGTTTATTGCCTCAATGTAAATTGTAAATTTTGATGCTAAGAAATAACCATCTGAAAAGAAGTTGGTTAAATCACCACCGATAATAAATCTGCAGACTAACACACACACCAAAGCTAAAAGTGCAGTAAATGCTTGTGTTAAAGGCACTACACAATAGACAAGGGGAAACCTAGCTGCACGATAAGTTGAAGAAGAAAGAAGACATTCAAATTTATCTAAAGATATTTAATTATAGTCATAAATCTTCATAGCCAGCAACTAATTTATGTATCTGCCCATATGCAATCTTTCTTATAGGTTTAAATTTAATTTTTATACTGGGAATGGTAGGTGGAGTGTCAGTGTCTTTTGCATCTAGGAAAAAATCTTCTATGTCTGGTTCTTTGTCTCTCTTCATAGAGCTGCTGGATGGCCGCTTCTCTTTTTTCGTTACATTTTGGTTTTCGGAACAACCATTTAGCTCTACAAGATCTTTGAACATTCTGTCATTTACATGGAAATTGAGTTTCTTAGTCACCTGTAAAGTGTAAAAAATACATTATTTTTATTGGTGTATAATAATCAGAATCTTATTCCAGACTTTTGCTGATAGCAGGGTTATAAGCAATTGACTTAACATTTTATTCTTGATCTACACTTATAGAGTAGTGACGTCGAAGTTTTTAGAGACTTACTTTAGAAGACATCTGTATCGGCTCTTTATTTACATTCCCCCGCTCTGCAAACAGTGTAGGTTCCCGCAGGCTTACAACATCACATAAATAATTTGCTATAGTTTCGGTGGTGCATAGTGATGGTTGCGCGAGGTTGTTTTCTTTTTGAGAATTCTTTGAAGACTGAGACCTTCGCGAAGTTTCAGAGGCAGACTTTGTAAGTCTCGTACCAGTTTCATAAACGGCATCTTTTTGCCTATTTCCTCGAACCTTTTGTTCACAATTCCGAACAAGTGTTTTTTTTACTTTTAGATCTGCACCACATTTGTTCATTTTCTTGTACTATTTACGTAAAATTAGTTATAAAAACGCTCATATTCGACAATAGGCTATTTATTTCCAACCAAAACACTAATAAAAATAAAATTCAAACTTCGTCGGTCAGTAGACGTCCGCGTAATTTCGATTGATCAATCAATCTCGCTAATGTCGCTAGATGACATCTAAAAAATTTTGCTGATAGCTTTGTAACTGACAAAGATAAAATACATTGTGAAGGTTAAGTTTAAGAGCGGCCGCAGACACACGGTTTCCTGATTAGGTTTTCTGATCCGGAATTCAGATCCCGAATTCCGCGTGCCTAGCGCAAACCATTAGTTTTTCTGTATTAGGAATTTACACGGTCAGTTCGAATAGAGACGCATCGAATGAACAACGACGTTGAATTTATTGCTATTGCACTTTTACTGGCGCTAAACAAGAAACTTCTTTACATATCTGCTCCCATGCGAGGTCCTTGACATCTCTGTTATGGTAGTCTGCATTATTAATATCCCATATACAGGGATATTGTTCCACAGATATAATTAAATTTTGGGCCACACACATTTTGTTCGCAAAATCGTAAGAACACGTCCATTTGATACAATGCGTGGTTCTGAATGGATATTTCCGTTCATGTGCGGCGAACGATACAAAATGTATGTGAGCACTGCGTTCGGGGTGACGTCATTAGGTTTTTTTCCGTTCTGTCTACCCGAAAGCACGGAATGAATCCGAAACGAACGTCGGGTATTTTTCCGTTCGGAAATAGTAAGGACGTGTGCGTCGTGTTGAACATTTTGTATGAAAATTGAGCATTCTGGTTTCCAAATCAGAATTCCAGATCAGGAAACCTAATCAGGAAACCGTGTGTCTGCGGCCGCACTATTGTGTGTAATTTATATTACAATTTGAGTGCGTTTATGAATCCGGGCTGAGCATTTACTTTTGCATCAACATAATCAAATAAGAAGTACCTGCCGGATATCTCTAAAAATTTTAAGATGAAAGATAATGTAATTTATAAAACTTTAGTACTCTTACTTAAAAAAAAATTTGCCACCGTGTGCTGATTAAAATCTTTTCTAATCATAAAAAAAATCAAATGATTGATTGTCAATGTCAATCAAAAAATGACAAATGACAGTGGGAATCAAGGGTACCCAAACAAGTTATTTTTTTGTAATAAATAGAATATTTTTCTCAATTTTTCAAGAAATCTAGTTAAATGATATTCGAAATCTAGTTTTATACAAATTTTATGACGCAAGTAGATTTTTCGTGTAGGTTTTTTAGGTTTTTGTTAATTTATAGCGTAATAGATTTATTTCGGTTCTAATTGATTTTTTAAACTATACTTAAATATTGTTTATTTTGTTACAAATGATCCGGAAACACCATATTAATATTTTTACTTGCTGACTGGCTGGAGTGGCTGGCCAGGGAATTAATTTCAAAGTTAATTCAAAGTTGATTTAGTAGATTGCTTTCTTTTTTTTAGATCGGCCATATAGATAAACTATTATAATTTATTACTAGATTATTAAAAAACATTGTAAGAGATGAACACCAAACCTGTACAGTTTTTGGTATGTTTTATTGTTTACTTACGTCAACAAAACCAAAACATTGTATTGGAATTTTACTTTATCTTTGATTGTAGAATCCCGACAACCTACCCGTTGAAGTGCTAACAATCTCAGTGACTAATGCTGGTGTTGTGAAACAGATAAATGCGTTGGTAAATTGTGATTTATTAATTGTATTTTTTGGTTAGAATTTTTAATGTTTTGAATTGTTTATTTTTATTATTTTGCTTGTATAGGACCCTTATTGGGTGGAGAAAAGGCAGCTGATACTATATGAAAGGCCTCCAACAGTAGCTAACATGGTGGTAGGTGCATTAGATGCCTGGAAGAGCAAGATGCAGCAATATCTTGATGATCTCAAATGGTTATTAAGCTTAGATTATCACAGGTACCTACTGTCATATTGTATAATATAAGCAAACTATGGACTGACACAAATTTTTATAGATATAAAAAAAATATTATTTAAAATGTGTAAAAACTTTTTTTCTAGGTTTTGGAGTACAGTTCTATACCACGCTAGCTGTATGGACTCATTAGTATCATTTCTTCAGGAGGCAGACCCTCCATACTTACCACCGAATGAAGTTAAGGAAATCAGAACTTTGTATGAAGATATTCGTAAACATTTACTAATTGTTTTTAGTAGACTTGTAACTAACAAAGAGAGTAAGGTATGCTTTATTTATTTGTATAATTTATTTATTAATTTAATTACATGCCATTGTAATTTATTACATGTGTCTAATTTTTAGGTTCATTGGATGACAAAAGAATACCTCGCAGATGTGATATACAATAAATTTATATTTACAATACCTATAATTTGGGATCTCTGTCTAACATATGGTGTTGATAATATTCAGCATATAACTAGGTTAATCTTGAGCGTATTTACGGTACAACCTCAGTATGATGTGGATGCTGCAGCCGCTATTGTGTTTGTCAAAGAGGTTTGTGAGCTAGCTATCTTAAGCAACTTTTAATAAAAAAGATCATTTGTATAGGCTTATTCTTGAGTTAGTTTCTATAAAATATTTATGTCTATACCTTATTTAATTAGCCATTTGTAGTGTTTGTAATAAACCAGTATAGAAATGTAAGAATAAAAAAATCTATTTCTATAAATAATTTTTGGTACATTTATTTGTAAATATTTTAAATTAGAAAAATACACATTATTATGACCAAAGTTACCTAAATCAAATAGCATTTAACCCTTACATTCATTCAATATTCCATTTTATCATTTATTTTGCAGGTATTCAAATACATAATACTCCAAGTTAATCACTCCTACGATAGTGAGGAACCACCGAACCTTCCAGAGACCTTCGGAGGATTTTCTGAGATCAAGCGCCCGAATGAGTCAACACAGAAACCTGACAAATTAACATTTCCAATACTCAAGGATTTAGTCATACATTTATTAGACACTGCAATGACTGTACGTATATTTGTGCAGGCATATCCAAAATGTGTGGAAATGCTTAGGAAAGCCAACTTTGTTAATAGGTAATGACTTTTTATGAGTTGTAGCGATTGTTGCTTATCTGATAATGTATTGATTTAATAGTTTAAGATCCGACCGCGTGATTTATACGTTCATATGTTTGATTAATAAAATATATTTTTTATCGATATTAATAACTAAACCAATGCAGATCCGCAAAGGTGGCCATCCAAATTTGGCCGCAATTAATTTTAATTAAAATGTAATTAATTATTTAATTTTTAACAATTACGTTCACCTGTAATTGTTAAAAAATATATTTCATTAGAAAGAAATATACCTGAGATACCGAAAAAGTTCAAGGTGCCATCCCTCACTTGGTCGCAACCTAATGTCAGCCAGGTGTAAACAGGTATAATTTCGTTAAATATATACGTTCATAATGTATTATCATGTTATACATACCAAATTGAAGATTAATTTTTTCCCTACATGATGAGATATGGGTGCCTATGCAGAAATGCCCGCAAATAGTGATTGCCAACGATTAAAGATAAATAAAAGCGAGAGAAATTTAAAATAAACACCGTTTGTCGAATAAAGATAGAGCATGCCAGCTGCTTGTCGTTTTCATGCTACTGCGCATGCGTCCATAGATAAGGTGCTCAACTTAATACCGTACTGAATATTGCAATCATATGTTTTTGAGAGTCTTATGCGCCACGTTGTTTTTTTTTTTCAAGTCCAAAATTATAAAACTTTGTTGTTATTAATATTGATATAACTATAATACGTATAATATATATATAATGTTTCCAACATTTTTTGTTTTCAAAAAATAAAACTGAAAAATTTATATTAATCAGATCCCTGATTAAAGAACCGAATTAAAAGCAATGGAAACAGAATTCATCAGAATTAAAAAATCAATTCTGTTTAATTCTGTTACCATTGTTTTTAATTCGGTTCTTTAATCAGGGATTCAAGGAAAATAAACGAAAATTTATATTGATGAAAATAATAATAAAAAAAAAATTGTATAAAGATAAATTTTAATATAGATTCCAATTAACGTCTTACAGTTAAAAGTTATTGTTTGAGTTGAATATAATTAAAAAAATATTGAAAGCACTAGTTTTGTAGATTAATTATTATGACATATTATTTTTACTGCTCAATTTTTGGAGTATTTTAAACTCCAAGCAAATACCCGAGCTACTAGTTGAGCACCTTATCTATGGACACATGCGCAGTAGCATGAAAACGACAAGCAGCTGGCATGCTCTATCTTTATTCGACAAACGGTGTTTATCTTAAATTTCTCTCGCTTTTATTTATCTTTAATCGTTGGCAATCACTATTTGCGGGCATTTCTGCATAGGCACCCATATCTCATCATGTAGGGAAAAAAATAATCTTCAATTTGGTATGTATAACATGATAATACATTATGAACGTATATATTTAACGAAATTATACCTGTTTACACCTGGCTGACATTAGGTTGCGACCAAGTGAGGGATGGCACCTTGAACTTTTTCGGTATCTCAGGTATATTTCTTTCTAATGAAATATATTTTTTAACAATTACAGGTGAACGTAATTGTTAAAAAATAAATAATTAATTACATTTTAATTAAAATTAATTGCGGCCAAATTTGGATGGCCACCTTTGCGGATCTGCATTGGTTTAGTTATAAATATCGATAAAAATTATATTTTATTAATCAAACATATGAACGTATAAATCACGCGGTCGGATCTCGTACTATAACGACTGAACAAGCAAATAGTAATCTTTTTGAGTTTCAAAAGCATGAAGAACAGGCATAAATTTCAACTATTTGGAGTTAATACATAGATTAAGCCATTTTATTTATATATAGAATAATAACATAGTGATTTTTAAGATGGATTAATAGTTCAAACAAACTTTTAACAGATATCATTTATCTATTACAGTATAGTTCAATTATATGAATATGGCATACCAGAGTTATATGAAAAACTGCAACAATTAGGCGATGAGAATAGTATAGCCTACACCGAGGTAGAATCCTATATTGATGCAGCTCGGTCAGAGCTTATAGATCTATTTAAGGAAATTTTGGCTGTGTATAAGAATTTAATATTTAGTCACGAGTAAGTATTATATGGTTTAGTTTTAACATTTACTATGACTCAAAAAGTTATGAAATATTGCACAATGTAAAGTAATTTTGAATTCTTTAAAGTTTTGTATAAGTATCTGAAGACAATTTCCGTGGTGTAGTGGTCCTTTCGCTAACAGTCCGGTAAATGTTTACCGTTTTAAGGACCTGAGTTCGATTCCGGATCTAATTAATATTTTATATGTCTTTAAAATTTGCTTAGTCGGAGTGTAATTAGTTAACGTCCAGTTATTTATTGTTTCCCTTTTAATTTTTTTATATAAGTAAAGGTGTTTTAATTAACTCATTATTTCCTTAACATATTTTTTTTGAGTTTAATATAATTTCCAGAGGTAACCTAGCGATGCACGTAGAAAACTACCTCTCAGTAATGTTAGATGGCCTATCAGAGAGATTGTTGATAAAGGATTATCAAGCGATATGTCCTGTGCATGACGATATTGATATGTTACGACAGGCCTACCCACAAATGTATCCTTTTTAATACAAAATTCAACTCTTTTAAAGATATAAGTTCACTAGTGGCCGCCCGCGACTCCGTTCGCGTGGAAGTCGGTTTCCCGTGGGAATGAGAAGTTTTCCCGCGGTAAAAAGTACCCTATGTCCTTTCCCACGTTCAGTTCTTTCTTTATACCAAATTTCATCAAAATCGGTTCAGTGGTTTAGGTGTGAAAGCGTAACAGACAGACAGACAGACAGACAGACAGACAGACAGACAGACAGAGTTACTTTCGCATTTATAATATTAGTAGGGATTGTTTCTGATTTAAAAAAAGAAAACAGTTATATAAAGTGATGGAACGATGATGCGCGCTCTGTGTAAGCGCAACATTTTAAAAATATAAACTATTTGAAATATTTTTTATTATATTAAAATGTGGACTGTTGTAAGGATTATGTAGGTAGAGTGTTTACGCTGTATTTTAAATTTTTTAAGACATGATACCACTTTATGACTAGATATTTAATTTGACTTTGCACACGTATAACTGTAATTTGGTGAATATCCCCACGGCGTAAGCCTTTTCGCTGCGGTTGAAATGGCGCCACAGGGCGTAAATCCCTACTAATATTATAAATGCGAAAGTAACTCTGTCTGTCTGTCTGTCTGTCTGTCTGTCTGTCTGTCTGTTACGCTTTCACGCCTAAACCATTGAACCGATTTTGATGAAATTTGGTATGAAGAAAGAACTGAACTTGGGAAAGGACATAGGGTACTTTTTACCGCGGGAAAACTTCTCATTCCCACGGGAAACCGACTTCCTTGCGAACGGAGTCGCGGGCGGCCACTAGTCTAGTATAATTATTAAAAATATACAAAATAGCGTCCTTAACTTTAAACCACAGAGATTCCGTCAAGACTGATTTCATCCTTCAAGCCATATACTCTAATTTAGACGAACCCCTCCCCGAACCATCAACCAACCACGAGCCTTACACGAACGGCCATCTTGAAACCACAGACAATATAGACCCGCCCAAAGACAACGAAATACCAGATAATATTAAAGAGGAATCACTTATAAGTGAAGTGAAAGATATACTGCCGCATTTGGGAGATGGGTTCATATTGAAGTGTTTACAGCATTATGGGTTTAATGCGGAGAGGGTTATTAATAGTGTGCTGGAGGATAATTTGGCGGAGTCTTTGAGAGGTAAGTTAGTTACTTTGCTTAGTTTGGATTTCACTAAATATTGTAACACATGAATGTCTAAAACAACACCCTCGTAGTAATATTTAAATCACAATTTTAACTTAAAAAAAAACAAAAAAAACATTTATTTCATCATTAAGTAACTTCATTACATTCAATGAAAGTCAAAATATTGATCATCAGCTTATCATCAGTAGGCCGAGAGAAAAAAGCTGGCGAAAAAACTCGGCACTCTTTTGTCCATGTCATGGTCTAGATGCTTAGAGTAGTTCATAGTTAAAATAAGACACTAATGGTTACAATAAGATACAATCTAAAGAAATAGTTTGGCAAGATATCAATCCCACGCTTTTTTATCATCTAAATAATCTTTAACTTTATAATAATCCTTTTTACATAGTGTATGCTTAACATGTAATTTAAATTTATATTATTTATGTTAATTAACCTTAGAAGTAATAATTTCCGGCTATTTTTAAACGGATTTCAATGCGGTTTTCGCCATCTTCTAGGTAATATTTTCAATTAAATTTGTAAACAAAAAACATTTAAAAAAACTTTTAAGTTAGCCAAAATTCAACATATCATGAACAAGTCGCGCAAAATTACACCATTGGGTCGCTAGTATTATACATCTTATCTATCATCATCATCTCACTGTAACTACCTTTATTCTACCCATTTACCCGAACTGCAATCCACCCCAGGCCTAGACCGCTCGCTGCCCATAATCCCCGCCGACCCCGTCGACTCTCGCTTCCTCTCCACCGGCATCCAGCGGCTGAACATCTTCGACGGAGACCAGCTCGACCTGATGACGAGGGATGACGTGGACCTCACCAGGATCCACGCGGGGAAGAGGAGAGGGAAGTACCGGGACTTGGCGGAGATGCTGGATGACAAGACGGAGGTTAGAGGGATGCGGGAGCTTTATATGAAATATGAGTGAGTTAATAAAAGTTTAATAACACTAGTTTTAAGCTAACGCGCGTTGTACACATTGTTTTTACACTATCCGAGATTTCGCGCGGTAATTTTAAAGCAAAAAGGTAACGTTCCTCTTTGCCCGACGTTCCGACAGGGTTACACCTATCGTGGTCGCGGGCGGACTGAAGCATGGCGGCGGCTGGAGAGACTACTTAGCACTGACAGTTTGAGTCCTATGTCTGTCCTATATCTAGGTTCAAAAATTTTCAAGAATTGTAAAATAATGTAACCCACACTCAAAAGTCCGCAAATCCCCATTAACAGGAATTTCAAATGGAGATTTACAAAATAACCCAACTTATTTACAAAAAAAAGGTTTGTCTTGCGATTTAACTTTCAGAGTTTGTACGACGAAATATAAATTGTGTTTTATTACATTTACGTAACATTACGTTTTAAGTTTGTATGCAGTAAACATTATATTGTTTCAAGTGTGATCTGCGACGAGGAAGGCATGTATTCAGACGAATATGACGACACGTACGACGCCGAGGATGTCACTGCGCATGTAGAGGTAAATCACTATTTATTTATATAAGTTTTACTGTGAAATAACTAGCATATTAACTAGCTAATTAATATTTCGTTGAATAAACTTTGTAAAAATGTTAAAAAATATAGTTTTGACAGTCTTCTGTCAACATGTTACTGATTTTATTTTGACAGAGCTTTACTTTGTTAAAAGAAATTGTGTTCATACAAACATAACTCATCCAAATATTTATTTTGTATATTCTTTTGTAAATTAACAGTACCTGTATAAAGCAGTTGTAAATATTTATCCTTACTTATTAAATCAATTCCTTGATTCTTACTTCTTAACACATATAAATTCCCCCAGGAGTCTTCATCATCGGAATCAGAGGCCGACCCGGAGCCTTCGTCATCAGGAGTCTCCAACAGGAACAAGCTGGACTTCTGCGTGAACCCTGAGGAGTTGAGGGCCAGGAGGGAACAGGCGTATCAGGCTAGAAGGGGGCGGGCCAAGTTTGTGGCGGCACAGAGGTATGAATCATCATCATCACCTTCACCTTCATTTTCATCATCATCATCATTATCATGATAAAGCTAAGTCACTATACATTTTTGTTCGATTATTCCTCCATAAATCAGGTGGAAAAAGGCTTGCACCATCTTTTGAGTTTTTTTATAGATTTGTAAGTAAATTATGTGTAGAAATTTTTTTTTAAGTTAGCCAAAATGCAATGTTTCGAGAACAAGTCGGCGACAAGAAAGCCAAAGCGAAATCAAGGGTTACTATATACTATAAAATAAAGTAGCTATTTGCGTCTTTCTGTAAGCTGTAAATCTATCAGAAGATTGTAGATGTAGAGCATTTTTTTAAACTCTTTAGTCTCCTTTATAAATAATAGCTTAACCATCTTCTTTTAGGTACTTTCAAATAACACGATCAAAACTAATATATGTTGTCACATCCAGACCCGCGCCGGACGTAATAGGAAAGCCCAAAGGTCAGGGTCAAGAAAAGCAAGTGCTTCACAACAGAGAGAAGAAGGAAAAGAATAAGTCCTCGAGAGCAAACCACAACCGGAGACAGGGGGCGAGCTACAAGCGAAGCCAGGGGATGATGCCGTCCTAGTCGGGGGCGAAAGGGGTGAGATTACGGGGATGAGTTGAAAAAAGGGTTGAGTCAAAAATTGACTCCATATAGGTGACATAATGTCAAAAAAATAATTCGCTACCATATAAAAGATTATTTAGAAGAAAAAAATTGCCCTACCTTTTACAGACGATGTCTTTTCCTTATTACAGCTCTAGTTACAGACCTGGTAGAATGAAAATAAAAATCCAATAAAGTGCTATTTTATTTTGTGTAAAATAATGTGTGAATGAGCGGTTGTTTCGAAAGCGATTTGTTTGTTGAAAAATGTGTTTTATCATGCATTATTGTGGAGTGATAAATTATGAACTATTTAAATTTATATTGGCTAGTTGTATATAAATCTTAGCATAAAAACCGTCAAAAGTGAAAAAAAACACTCGCCATACGTTTAATATTTTGATCCTTTTACTTTGCTTTTTTTCGATTTTTTTGGTTTATTACAAAATTAAATATTGTACATAGCAACAACAATTTTTCCAAAAAAAAATCGACTCTAATCCTATATTGATAAAATATGGATTTCCGTCAAATATGCAATAACTTTGTATGTCATTTGATTTCAATTTGTAATATTAATTTGATCAGTGTTAGGATTACAAATGCAGTTCCTAATAAAATTAAATAAGGTGGAGCATTAAAGATAACTATTTTGCAAATTAAAAAAAATTGAAGGATAAGACTTGACAATAATTTACTTTATAAATTATTTTCAAAAGCAATAGTTTATTATGTTACAAGTGTGCAAAGTTGTTCATTACACACGAGGCTGAGGGTTGCGTAAATCACCAAAGTGTATAATGCGCATGTTGCTCACGAGTAGGAACCATACGCACTTTTTCAACACACTTGCGAGGAAAAACAATTAAATCTTGCATAAATAGTTTGTCTACACATCAACAAATGCAATGTAAACAAAATATAAAGAATTCGGGAAACGACGCGCAACTTTTTTTTTTGCACACGCCAGTCACCAGTTATACAGCCTATTTTTGAATATATTTTTTGATATAAAATACAATGATTCTGTAACAAATAACTGTTTATTATCAATGATTTGATAATTATTAATGTTTTCAAATATGGACACATTCATTCATTCCAAATTGAAATAGATTTTAATTGGCCCATAACCTCTTTGTTGTTACAAAAAAAAACGGTATAACCCGATCAAATGGAAAATGCTCCGTTTATTAGCATATCATTTGCAGTAAGGCACTACTTTAACTTTGTAGGGATCGTTATATTACACACTAGTGTTTAATAGGTCGGTTTATGGCCCTAAAAACGATGTAGAAAGGCTCACTTTCCGAGCAAATGTGTTGAAAATATTATTAATTGATTAAAGTTTGCATTCATATTTAAATTTCTTTTTAGACAAAAATCTAACTTAATTGCATCAATTAAAAGCATATTATAATTTCCAACATTTTGCCGCATCACACTTTATGCGACCCAAAATGACATTATTTTGACAGAATTACAACGAATAATAACGCTCGCAAAAATGGCGATTCTATTATATTCTACTATATGAAACACATTGCAAATTAATAAATTATTAAGTGAATTACACTATAGAACTTTAATCATATATATTTTGTAACATTATTATAACAGTACACAAGTTGTCATTCAGCACCTAGGATGTATATTCTTAATATATTGTCAATTTTAATATAATACCAATGTACTTACATTAATGTAATTTTAAATAACAGTTTTGCTCGCCTGTTTATTTTCAAAAGCAAATATTCAGAATAGCGACTTTGCTGCGTGCCTATATAGTATGGTAGTGTTTAATTTTATATCCAAATAGTGTGATTTTATAAACTGGGGTGATATCAATGTAATAGTATTACTGTACGTTCCTACGATGCACGTACCTCCATACATTTGAACTGCCACACATAGTGTTTAATTAAAGGTGTCTTTTAGCTAATAAAAGGTAAACATTAGCGCACCGTGGGAACGTACCATCATTAACAATATATACACATAATTATAGTTTGTATTTTATCACTGCAATATACTAGTTAGTAGCTATAATATTTAAAAATGAATATCAAACTCAACTAAGATTTCGTCCTAAAGCAATATTTTTATTGTGGAAGAAAAACTCGCAAATAATTTACAAATTATGTAAGGATACAATCACAATCAAATAGATAATGAAATAGGTGCACTTGTGTAGGCTTCCAGCGCGTAGTTTTAGTTACGGACCCATTGTTAACACTGTATTTATTGTTATTTATTGTAATATTACACAATAAAGATGATTATATACTTACTTGTTTATTTCTACTTGAATGCGTTTGAAGTGATAACCAACTTACAAACAATACTCAGTTTTAGTTTCTGGAAGCAGTCCTTATACACCCTGTCTAACATAAAGGGTGATTCAAAAAATTGCTACCCAAAAAACAAATATCTATTAAGTACATGTTATTTTTGTAACTAAATAGGTTTTAGGTTTTGATAATATTACCGTTTCTTTAAAGCCTCATTTTCTCAAAAAACACATAAAATAGGTATAATTGTATATCAAAACAATTGATACCAACTGTAGGTAATACAAAATTGCAGAAGTCAAAATTCGAAATGACTAATATGACATCTTGATGGTAGAAAAGCAGTAATCTGAGAATAGGCTAGTCCGAGTTATAAAGCCTACGTGGCCAGCATAGCAATAACTTATATTGTGGACGTTCGATGGTAGTTGGCACAAGTTTGCAGATAATAGCGAATTGAGAAATTTTAAATTTTACATAGGCTATGACTTTAGAGATTATGTAGTGTAGTGGTCTTATAAACTTAATTTTTTTACCGAGTAATAGAGGAGTATATAATAAGTAACCTATATCTTTTAAATGTAGGTACCTATAAGTAGAAATGAAGCTGGGTGTAGACTGTGTCTGTACTAAAAAAAAAGGTTCAATAATGGTTTTCACCTGCTTACTAGTGATAACTTTTTATTACCTAAATAAATCTTCTCATCTTTACTTAACACACAAATGTGCAGTTAGGTATTATGTTTCACGTTTACTGTACAGGCATTTTCGTCCCTTTCTTACTTAAATCTGATTTCCCGCCATCGCCTCTATTTTACCGAGGCACAAAGAAAGCCGATAAGCCATATAAAACCAGTATAATGATCTCATATCTTTATGTCTTCATACAGGCGTATTGTCTATTAATATAATAGATGTATATTCTCGTATTATTGCCAAGTCATGTACCAGTCTGAATGGTACCTACATTGTCCGTGATTTGGCATAGAGATAGTAAAATTATAGTGCGAAAGTTGACCGATCATAATTTTGTCATAAATCACGAAACAAAAGAGAAGTGCTTTCGTGGGGTCCTTTAGAAGCATTATTTTATGTTTTATTCTATTATTATGTATGTTGGAAATACCCTTCGTACCAAAGTCCAAAAAAAAACAAATGGTTTAAATTTTAAAATGAATTAGCTACGTATTCGAGTATAATACGTAGGTATAGAGTCTTCGAACTTGAAAACGTCTGGCAGACCCTACCAAAACTATGTTATTAAAATAACATTCAATAATAACATAAAGTCATTGTAACTAAAGGTAATAAAATTGCAATAAAACAACCCCCCACAACTATAACCTGGGAAGCCTTTACAAATTGTCTGCGCCATAACTCATCATCTATATTTACATGTCCGTAATGGATCCACCATTCTCATTTTTATGGCTTGCACATCGATCCACCGAGTCTTTTTGCTCGCGGTGGATTATATTGGCTGTAATGTGAGGTATTAAGGCGGGCCGGAGTTTTAATAAGCGAGCGGCAGACGCTGTGATGTGCGGTCGGGCCTCGGGCGGGTAGTGCGGGGAACGGTGCGTATCGATGACGTTTTTAAAAAGTTAATTTTATAAGAAAACTAGTGGCCGCCCGCGACTCCGTTCGCGTGGAAGTTGGTTTCCCGTGGGAATGAGAAGTTTTCCCGCGGTAAAAAGTACCCTTTATGTTATTCTGATGTATAACCTATATTACTGTAAAGTTTCATCATAATCCATCCAGTAGTTTTTACGTGAAAGAATAACCAACATCCATACATCCATACTCACAAACTTTTAGGTTTATAATATTAGTAGGATTTTAATTGAAAAATAACAGGAAAATGGAAAGCGTAACGCGGTATATTACTTTTAGATACTAAAGAGTTAACAAATAAGAAACTACTGCATATGTAACAAAAGTGTAAGTAAAGTTAGAAAAAGTTGAAAGATGAATGAAAGGATAATCATCAAAAAACCGGCATGTAGCCTTAACTGTTTAGTTGAACTGTTACTCTGCACATTGGTATTGTAACTCAATACTAACAACTGACATAAGCAAAACTTATTTTTACTTATACTAGATATTACTACAAGTAAACTACTTCACTCATCCAAACGTAGAGTTCCTTCATTTTTATTTAATAAGAAATCCAAGATAAAATTTATTTACATTTTTTTTGTTACACTTTTCATTTTAAATTTTACTTTAAACTAAAGTTGCAACAATTAAAAAGAAAACTTTACAACAGATGCGCATCTGATTCATTGATATCGACAAAACACCTTCCCATCCCTACCCCCACAATTTGACGTGTCTGGTGGCGTTCTATGTAATTTATCTCCCATTCAATGTACTCGCTTCGATTGTTATTATTGTACCCCGGGCTGCGTAATATCCCAGCGCCCGCGCGGGGACAACCGCTGAAATTATGCATGGAGGGGGTTCGGCGGCATTTCAAAATGAACAAAAAGCGTTTAAAGAGGTTATTGGAATGGAAATGTGTGGTGGGGTCGGAAGGTTTATAATGTATTTTTATAAGTTTTTTAAAACTAACTCTGCCTAATGACTTCATCACTTTTGCGATATTGTAGGTACCTAACTCTCATTTTTTTAAATATTATTAATGTTAATCGTACTTGAGCTATCTTCTTATTAATTAATTGTAACGTTTTTTATCATAGTACTTAACTTTTTTATCTAGATTCGTTTAAGTTGATACAATACATTATATTTTATGATGACTTCAAAACATTTGCGTAAGTTTAATGGCGTAAGTAAATCTAAATCTCTGTTACACCATAGTTTAAAGTAAATGTGAAATTATATTTTTAAAATATAAATAAGTCACGAAACTTCTCTATAGGATTCAATATAAAAACCCATTTCGAAACCAACAGGAAATGAGCAGTCATACCAAACCATAGTTCGCAAATTAGCCATCGTTTCACGGTGGCTTCGAATACTTCCTAGAATTATACCTTAAATGTCTTTGATTCCCATCATTTTATGGAACAAAAGAATTTTTATTGATGTGTGTGTTCGATATACCAAATAGTTTAGCGATGTTGTATTTCATTAAGAAAGGTATGTTAATAAAGGAAGTAGGTTCATAACTAGTGGGAACAAGTTTGTTAAAGATTTTTCTTAGTAGACAATTATTTTATGTTTGCTTCAAGTGAAGCCTTCACTATGTACATAGGATAAAACAAAGTCGCTTCCTCTGTCTGTCCCTATGTATGCTTAAATCTTTAATAATTCGCAATTTTTATGCGGTTTTTTAAATAGAGTGATTCAAGCCTTCCCCTTGTATGTATAATAACATACAGGGTGATTGGTAATGCGATACATTCCTTCTAAGAGGTTAAAGTAGAGCTTATTTGCAGTAAATTAAGGCAATTATGCCATGTCCGAAAATTGATAATTTCTGAGATATGCAACATTTAAGATTTTTTATAAAAAAGCCTATTTTCAAAGTTTAAATGAATCATTTTAGAGAAAAATTCAAAATTGAGTTTTATGTTTTGATGTTTTATGGTAGCTTGATAACAAAAATGAATATCAGATTCAAATTTGCTAAAAATAATCGTCCTTATTTTAGAAAAAGTCAAGAAACCAAGAACAACTTTTAAAAAAAGTTAAGTTTTATGGCAATTAAAAGCGATTTTCTAAAAAAAAGTCCAAACAATGTTGCGTACAAATTACATAAAAAACTTCCCCACTTCATTAGCTATTCAAAAAGGTACATTTGTCATACTAAAACTAAGTATTTGATTGACAACTCTTCTAATAAATGAAGTAACCTCTCTCTTAGAACGCCTCCACATTGTGGTTACCGCGCACTTTTGCAATGTTTTCTTTCCTTGCACAGGAATAATGCAATAACATTTAAGATCTGCCCCTAAATAAATATTTTTTTTGAAAAGCCAAACCTTCAAGTGCGTAGCTTTTGCGGTTAATTAGAAAAAAAAGAGTATGCTGAGTGCGGAAAAATTTACTTCTAATTAAAGAAAGAAAGCTAACTACATCTTTTTCATTAATCACTACACATCACTTGTTGTTTTTTTTTTGGTCGATGTCGCCAACTCTTGTGGTGGTTGCTAGATTTCTGCGAAAAACATCTATCATTTCTTCGTCTACTTCGCCAAATTCGAGATCTACTAGATTCACGTGTTCGGGCAGATACAAGCTTTATTTTTCTGAGACGTCGATACGTCCCCAAAAACACTCTAACGTTTGACACACGTCGATTACGGAAACGCAACAAGTACTTTTTTTGCTGTAACAGCGTTGCCGTTACACAATACGTAAATAATAAGAATGTCTGTGTATTCTTCATTACAGAAGGCCCTCGCCCACAGCAACTTTTTGTAGCAATGCTGTCGTGCGTTCGCATCGATATCGTAGACTAGCAGTCGCTGACTGTGCGCCTTCATAGTCACGATTTAGTCGCGATGTGTTAGTATTGTCTTTACATCGATACAGTTGCGATAATGTAGCGCGTTGCAAATTCGACTAACATGCGTTTACTTAACGCGCGACAGCATCGCTACAAAAAGTCTTCGAAGGCAAGGATCTTAAATGATACCATTTCAAGAGTTCTTAATGAAAATATGCAGTTAGTTTTCTTTAAATAGAGGTCACTTTTTTCGCGCTTAACACATTTTTTTCTATTTGACTGCAAAGGCTGCAAACTTGAAGCTCTGGCTTTTTACAAAATTTATTTATTTAACGGCAGACTTAAATTTTATTGCATTATCCCAGTGCAAAACGGCGACATCAACCAAAGAAAACACTGCAAAAGTGCGCTGTAACCTCAAAGTAGAGGCGTTCTAAGAGAGAGGTTACTTCTTTTATTAGAAGAGTTGTCAATCAAATACTTAGTTTTAGTATGACAAATGTACCTTTTTGAATAGCTTATGAATTGGGGAAGTTTTTTATGTAATTTGTACGCAACATTATTTGGACTTTTTTTTAGAAAATCGCTTTTTAGTGCCATAAGACTTAACTTTTTTAAAAAGTTGTTCTTGGTTTCTTGACTTTTTCTAAAATAAGGACGATTAATTTTAGCAAATTTGAATCTAAAATGTAATTTAAGTTATCAAGCTACCATAAAACAACAAAACATTAAACTCAATTTAGAATTTTTCACTAAAAGGATTCATTTGAACTTCGAAAATGGGGTTTTTTATAAAAAATCTTAAATGTTGCATATCTCAGAAATTATCAATTTTCGGACATAGCATATTATGCCTTAATAGACTGCAAATAAGCTCTACATTAACCTCTTGAAGAAGAAGGAAAGAAGGAATGTATCGCATTACCAATCACCCTGTATATAGGGAAAGGAGATTTACTACGAATTTAGCGCGTGCAAAGCCGCGGGCAAAAGCTAGTAGATAGATATAAAAATTAAAGATAAACAAATTATTTCTGTCTTATTAATATATTAATTGAACTTTATTATCCTTTTGTTTCACTTATTATATTGTTTCAGTGTGTACCAGGAAAAAAAACTAAATAAATTTACTTAATTAGGCTCAATAACCAAAATACGAATCAAACATAACACGAATAGTTATATGTCTGGTCATAATAGAGTTTAATTATATAATTACTGTTCTTAGATATGGCGGCCAAGGAAGCGCTAGAGAATCAAGTGTCATTAGTTCAAGGGGATAATTGTAGATGGCGTGTGTGGAGCAGTTAACTATGGTGTTATAGACTGTACTATTAATATGTTGAATCGTTATTATAACCTTGATAACGTTTTTTTATGTAAGTAACGATAAAAATTACGCTTGATGTAGCTTTAGTGAAGTTTTAAGTAGGTACTCGTAGCATACTGTAAAAATACTTTAATGAAATTAAAGAAATACTGTGACTCGATACTTTCAGTAATATTTCTAATAGAAATTATATTCGTAGCAGTAGGTAATCGTTTTTTTGCAGTTGTAATTATAATTCATAAATTAGGACAGTTCACATTTTTTACTTCGTACCAGTTTTATTTCCATGCAATCAATTACTATAATTAAAATGAAAGATCGCCACTTCCAGTTAATTTCCAATACGGCAAAAAACTTACAATAACACCTTCTTACAACTTATTTTTATTGTAATTTGCGGGAAAACAAGCGTGTATGTACTTATTTTAAAATTGTTTAAGTGAATTTCACACCACTTTGAAAATGGTAAAAAAAGAGTCCTCAATTACTGTAGGTAAGTGTTTTTAATTATTGGGTTAGGTTATTTTTTAAGATGTAAGTGGCCAACGTAAAATTTTGAAAAACACCCTCAAATACAATTTTACATGTTGTCTACTATATTAATACGTAAAATTTATTTTACTAGAAGATTTTATAAGCAATATTTAATATTTAAAATCTCAAGAGCAGACCTAGTGTTGAAAATAAAAGAATTGAAGTACATAATTTGTGTCGGAAAAATTATAAATAAATCACATACCTACAAATTATGTGACCTTTAAAATAATCGTACGCTAAGCGCTTTATGGGTTCCACACAATTGACTAGTGATGAACCTAGATATACCCAGATACAAGAAAATTTCAAAAAATGAATACCGGAATCTTCTTAAAACTGAACTATGGTATACATACGGCTGCGTTACAGTTTTACCGTAAAAGTGGCCTATGTTACGCGTTGATGTCTTTTGTACCGCGTTACATCTATACTAATATTATAAAGCTGAAGAGTTTGTTTGTTTGTTTGAACGCGCTGATCTCAGGAACTACTGGTTCGAATTTAAAAATTCTTTTTGTGTTGGTTAGACCATTTATCAAGGCAGGCTTTAGGCTATATAACATTACGCTGCAACTATTAGGAGCGAAGAAATAATGGAAAATGGGGAAAAAACGGGGAAAATTATTCATCCTTGAGTACTTCCGTTCGTGTGTGCGCTGCGAAAACGGTTCTAGAAACCAAAAATGTATGTATGAAAGAATTAAGGGAACTTTTTACCGCGGGAAAACTTCGCATTCCCACGGGAAACCGACTTTTACGCGAACGGAGTCGCGAGCGGGCTCTAGTATTAAGATAAAATATCATGTAAATTTCGCATCAATTATGAAAGTACATTTTCACGTGACTCTTAATAACGTAAATAATACAATTTTAATCTGCAGTCCAAACACAGATTACCAATTAACCGACAACAACAGCAACGCACCTACAAGTTAAGTTTCAATCAACTACATAACGTCAAAGCGCCTCTCTCTTGTCGGGCCAGTTTCATAAGTTAATCTGTGAGCTATCGGAGCAGCAGGTCGCAGGATGACGGCAGACGTCAGTGGGGCACAAAGACGCCGACGAACTGGCCGCTTCCTGGCTGACACTTAGTATGGTGGCCATTTTGATTCTTATTAATATCCTTGCTAATATCCTACTAATATTATAAATGTGAAAGTTTGTGAGTATGGATGTATGAATGGAAGTTTGTTACTCTTTCACGTAAAAACTACTGGACGGATTTGGATGAAACTTTGCAGTAATATAAGTTATACATCAGAATAACACATAGAGTACTTTTTACCGCGGGAAAACATCTCATTCCCACGGGAAACCGACTTCCACGCGAACGGAGTCGCTGGCGGCCACTAGTTACTTACTAAATAATTATTGTTAAACATTTTATGTATGTCTTTGTGACCGTATGTTCCGCTTTCGCGTCGAAACGGTTGAACCGATTTTAATGATTTTGAAATACTTAGACATAAATCAACAACCTGGGATGGAAAAACACTAAAAATCACTGCTGGAAATGGATCGCTGGAAAATAACTTTTATACTAGACGAAGTCGCGGGACACTTTTGCGCAAAAAGTATTGAACGGGATTGGGTGATCCTAGGTATATATGTAGATAGACTATAACCTGGGAAAAATTAGGGGTCAATTCTTATCACGTTAAAGTTCCTTATTAGAAGTATTAGAATAAGTAAGCACATAAATTACAGTAGAAAAATTAAAGTTAAGTGAAGAATGTTAAAATATATTAGTAGCACGGTAATGAACGGTAAGCGTGTTGTGTATAAAATTACATACAGTTTGATTAGGTTACCGTTCTGTTTTGTTTCATAGTGTTCTTATTTGTATAATTGTTGATTCCTGTAACTATATTTTTTATTTTATCAGAGTTTTTAAGCAAATAACAAAAAGGTACGATTAAGTTGACTTTCTATGAGCCAGCAATGACTTATTATTTACTAGTGGCCGCCCGCGACTCCATGCGCGTAGAAGTCGGTTTCCCGTGGGAATGAGAAGTTTTCCCGCGGTAGAAAGTACCCTATGTGTTATTCTGAAGTATAACCTATATCACTGTAAAGTTTCATCCAAATCCATCCAGTAGTTGTTACGTGAAAGAGTAACAAACATCCATACATCCATACATTCTCACATACTCACAAACTTTCACATTTGTAATACGAGTATTAGTAGCATTAACCTTCAATTTAAAATCAACATCCCACAACGTAACAACCCTTCGCGAAACCGACCGCAGTAAATTCAGTTTGTAATCTCATCGACATTTATCGCAATTTAATTAATATATAGTCCACCGCGGCAGTTACATCGACTTATTTGATCATAAATATCTGTCGACCTGTAGGAACGGCTGCCTTGATGCTGCGACTGCGTCGATTGTCCATACGTCTGTAGATAAAGTTGACGTGGTTTCACTCAGTTGTGTGGTTAATTGGAGGTACTAAGTGGGTAAGCTAATTAGCGGTGAGGTTATATTGTAAATTAATATGGTTATTTTATATTGGCTTGATAAGAAAATATTGCAGTCATAGGCTTGAAATGAGTAGATATTTATAGAGAAGGAATTGTAACGTATTTCTTTACATGTTCAAAGCAGAAATGATCTGTAGAAGAAGCAAAATGGCTGTAATTGCCCAGCGGATTCGTAAGCTGAAATGGCAGTAGGTAGGTCAAATAGCACACAGAAATGTGATCTCATGGCGTAGGAAAGTTCCAAAGTGGAGGCTATGCACCAGTAGGCGTCCTGAAACGGTTTATACGGTGCAAAATATGTACGTAAATAACTGACGCACAGCTCGAGACAACAGCTTATAATTAGCAAAAAGTGGTCTTGGTAAGTTTCCTTTGTATGACGCGTATATGTTTACAGCCTATTTTTATCTTGAGTCAATGTTTTAAAAACACCCGTTTTAGGTGTCTGTACTGACTGAGTATGTAGAAGCTACTTGACTTGGTTCGAGGAGTACAAAGTGCAAGAGTTTAGGAGACCATTAGCTTATCGTAATTTCGGAAGCAAGGAGAAGCATTGCATTCGTTACATTAGCGATTGCGACCGCTGACAAGATTGCTTCCAGTCACACCAGCACTCATGAAAAAATTGGTGCAAATCAAGAGTTGATTTAAAACGGCATAACATAGCAATAAATGGAATATTAATGAGTGTCTTAGCCAAAACTGAGCTGCCAATGCGTATACCAAACTTTCTAATATAGTTAGATGTAAGTATGACGTTTATGTTCTTTTGAATTGATGGTATCCAATTTTAAGCCAGCAAACCATTTTTTTATCTAAATAAGCTCAACTAACTTCAGGAATAGAAACATTCCGATGTGCTCTTCATAGTTGTATAATATAAAAAACATTATTTATGTGTTTCTAATCTAACTAAAAAAGTGCAATTACCCAACAGCTGTGCACCATAAGCTATTATTTATACTTTGATAATTGAAATAATTTCTAAGCCGTATGTCGTATGATGTCACCCGACGGTCCATTACTTCGCGGTTTCTTTCAATTGACATTTGAATGCGCGCGAGCACCTGCTACGCGCATGCGCGAATGTCATATTGACAGGCGGCCATTGCACATACTAAATAGCTTTTAACCTTAGCTGCCCTTTTTTGCCAACAGTTTTGAAATATGATTAGTTAATGTTCGACTGCTTTTGTAAGCGATAAATTATATTTAGGTAGTAAATATGATCATATGATTTAATTGTCGTTTATTTTTAAATTGTATTAACTTAAATGTACATTTTTCACAAAGGGTTACGTACCAACGTTTTCTTAATTACTTTTACAAAACAATTGATCCTTCAAAGTTGGCTTTACCAAAGATGCGTTTTTGTTGCAAAAAAATAATTAATGTTTAAACTGTTTACAAAGTAAGTCGGCAAAGCAAATGTTATGTATCTTTATCGATGTTTAATGTAGTTACCAGAGTTATTGCGGGTTTTTATCCACTTGAGTGTGCAGGTTTCATACCCTTTTTGTGCCGACCTGTCGGTGACAATTTATTGTGTTGACGTGTAAAAGAAAGGGAACAGAAGGCTTGAGTCTTTCCTATATTAAGTAGTGTAAAATGATGTAAAAAGCAGCTTTTGCAGCCCGTGGCAATATAAGTTTCCGTGGGGTTGGAGTAATTACACGCAGAAAAAAATACTTCATGTTTACGATATTGTAAGTATTCATATATTTGAGATAAAATTGTTTAATTTGCTCTTTTTTTGTTCAAAAATCTAACACACAAAGTAAACTCTATTTGAATGATTTGAATTCCTGAATTTAGCAATGAATGACTACTGATACATCTTATCAAACGTATTTAAATTACTAAAGGCTTTATTCTTAAACACATTTAAACTTTCATAAGTGAAAAAAATAAAAGGTAGGTAATTCTGTTTCACCAGATGTCTTATATCAAGCAATCTTTGCATTAGTCACGGAACGAAAACTAACAAAATAGTCCACTTCCGTCGCTATCTCTTTGATGTCACAAAACCCCGAAAGCAAAGATTACAAAAAGCATATCTTTCTAATTTCATCCATCATTAAACGTCCTTTAATACGTAGTACAACTTTTATTCCTTTCAAACCAAAACCATTTTAATACCTTAATTTAGTCGTATTTTGTTGCAGGGTGTACTCAAATCCGTGCTTTTGGAGCATCAAGGAGTTTTTGTCATGTTCTTTTTTTGAATTTTATTGTGAAGTGAAGTTGTCAGGACGATCGTCAAGCGGTGCGCATGATTCAATGAATACATTCAGAGTTGCTTCATGAAGATGGATAGAGCAAGCTTTTTGATAGGTTTAGGTTTATTTGATAACAATCAGTAAGTGCTGAGTGGTTTTCTACACAGTGGATGTTTAATGGTAGCTTGTGTATGTACCTTGAAAATTAATACGTGAAAATAATCACTTTTCCACTCGTGATTGAGGACCGTTGTTCTTTAACGGCTACTCTTTTATTTTGGTTGAACATGTAACCAAATCATTCGTCTTCAATCAAATACGAACTGAAATGTAACATTTTCTTGAATTTGGTGTTTATTTTCAAACGACATGGCATCTGTTAAAAAAATAAGTTCTCCCTGTTGATGATTTAGGCTGGCAACCCTGTATTTACACCGTATGCAAGTATCCACGAGTACTGTTTTTAAACAACCTTAATGTTGTTTTTTCAAGTTGTTATTTATTGAATTATTACGTAAAAAGATCATTTTCTCAAATAACTATTCACAACCTTAAAGAGTTAGGTACTTCTATTAGTATTTACCGTAAATTGATTGCCATATTAAACTAATATGTTTGCGGTCAAAGGCTGCTTTTAGCATAACATTATCGACAAGTTATTAATTAATTTATTCAGTTATCAAGCTGATTAACCTTTAAAAACCGGAGGTTAACTTCATAGCTACACTATTACTGCTTTATTATTATTTAACCCAAAGAACTTCTCTATCACAACAAAGTTATTTTATATTTTTTCTGCGAATCAACGCGGCATACTTTAACCTTAAGATCACGGTAAGGAATGTTTTAACTACAACACAGAGATTGACGGTTCAGATTCTTCATCAGAAGTATGGCAATGCTGCCGGACAAAAACTAGAGTTTCCGAAACTAAATTACATTTATGATGGCGGCGATGGGAGGCTTTACATTCGACGACACGACCACGATTTTGACGAAATATGTATAGCAATCTTATGATTGGTTGTTTCACTTATTATTTAGAAGTTATTGAAAAACACTTGACAGATAAACTTAGTAGGGTCAATTAATTGGGCTCTATCATTTTGGTTAAGATATGAAAGCAGTTACTATATTATTAAAAGCAAAATAATAAAAAGAAAGGTACCAGGAACCAAATGTTTTAATACCTAAATTAAAAACGCGATAGTTTTGAGATGCATTATTTTATTTCATGCTATCATAAGCTTTAATAGGACTGAGGTTAACGTTTTTACGAACCGTAATCTAGGGATAAAATATGAAATAAGCATATACTTACTTATGGAATCATATACTTACTTAACGACGTTAGTCTCTCAGTGTAAAGACCACTTCTAAAAGCTACACTCGTCGGCGTGTAGAAGGACACAGCCCTAATTATACCTATTTAAAGTCGGCAGAAATTTGTGTTTGATGACACATAATAACTGTGGGTTCGGGACACTATTTTAACCTTAAGGTTTTTTAGCTTCTCAAAAGGTAATTTTCTTGTGATGCTCGCTATTAGTAGAAGAATTTGTTTTTTAGTTTACGACAAAGCTATTTTTAAACGGTACATTACTTACTACATATAAGTATGTTTTAAAAAAATACATCTGACAGTTGAAAAATCAGCCTTTTATAATTAAAAATCTAACACGCCTAAACAAAAGAAGAAAAACTTATATCTCTTTCAGTATTTAAAGCCTTATCTAAATCTAAAAAGTTCATCCACCAAAGAGTATTCAATCAGGCTGTAACAGCAAAATTCACTTTGCTTTTCCCAACACACACAGATGGCGTCTTACAAAGCTTGCTAGCAGACCATAATCCCAGAATATTAAAAGGCAATATTCTTGATTCCCGGGAGCATCTAATGACTGGTAATTACGTAGTAATAGCCCGACGTAATAGCCGCGGCACAAAGCTCCGTGCCTCCATTTTGTTTTGTTTTTTTTTCTTTTCTAAGGCGATGATGTCTCGGCGTGCGGCCTGTTGCGGTTGCAGTCGTTGGATTGAGTTCTATTTTAATTTCAAAAGTAACTAAATGTGAAAAAAAATTCAAGCTTTGTTGAAATAGTTTTAATAACGTTAAGTTGTAATCGTTACTTGAAACTGCAAGTGAAAAACAAAATAGACTTAAAATATAATTTTTTTTTGCGTACGTAAGTTCTGAAAAAGTTTATCCCTCATAGATAGATAAAAAGGATACTTCAAACTTATTTTATCGACAATATTATATATTAAACCAGCCAATCAATCTCAAAAAAATGATCATTCTCTAGAACTACAAACCTTAACAGTTTAATCGTATAAGAAAGAAGTGTATTCTGTCCTAAACCTTAGTCTTCAACCGGAATCCCCTCTACCACGCCCCCTGGCGTTGTTTCCTCACTTTAAGGCCCCACTGCCGCCGCGGGTTCGATTACCGGCGCGGGCGCAACCTGAGTATTCCATTTTCAAGCTTTACGGAACTTAGTTCAGTAACTTTTGAAAATGGAATAATACTTCAGTAATTCACTTTTGCTGTGTTAGGTTTTATAGCTTTCGAAGCAAAATTATGTTATTTACTGGTTTTATTTTTAGCTTCCAGTTTGTTAATAAATAGTTAAATGTTGTATTTTTGTTAATCAAAAAGTCGTACATAGTCACAGAAATAAGAAAAATTGTTACTTATAAATGACATCAACGCGGTTGCTAGCACTTGCAAAACGTAAAACACAAAATTATTTTTAAGTACATGTCATAAAACAAAGTAGCCATTCGTGTCTGTTTGTTCATTAACTTTCTTCTATTAAACCGAGTATGCTATGTGAATCTAGTTTTCAGCGTCTGTTAAGTGCTTATTTCTAAGTTTAGTTTTTACTAGCGACCCGCCCACGCTTCGCAATGGTGTACTTTTGGCCGATTTGCTCACGAAACTTTAAATATTGGCTTACTTAAAGACACTTTTTCAGAATGTTCTTTATTTACAAATTTAAATGAATAAATTTCTAAAAAGATGGCGAAAACCACACAAATCCATTGTGTGGTTTAGGAGGAGATAGCGGACAAACACACAAACAGACCGAATTAGCGACTTGGATTTATACTATGTATAGCCAAAATGCAATGTTTCGTGAACAAGTCAGCCAAAATTACCTACACCAGTACGAAGAGAGGGCGAGTCACTAGTTTTCTACAAAATGGTAGATAACTATCTTGTTACGAGATTTTTTAGTAAATTTGTTACATGTGATACAGCCCCAGACATCGCTGAAGGCTATTTATATTATGACATAGACTTTCTAAAAGCTTGCATAAGCTTAGCTAATTATTTATTTATAGTTTGTATCAGCAATTACGAACAGTTAAAAAATAATAATAAAATAAAACTTTTTGTTTATTGAGCTTAAAGCTTTCTGATTGATTTTCAAATTAAAAAAACTTTCTACTAGGTTTTATCTTTGTTGTAGATTTATAACTTATTTCGTTATACTTTCAAGTGATATCTTAAGCAATAAGAGAATAGTAGTTAAATAAATTATCGCCCGCGACTCCGTTCGCGTGGAAGTCGGTTTCCCGTGGGAATGAGAAGTTTTCCCGCGGTAAAAAGTACCCTACTTATATGTTATTCTGATGTATAACCTATATTACTGTAAAGTTTCATTAAAATCCGGCCAGCAGTTTTTACGTGAAAGAGTTACAAACATCCATACATCCATCCATACTCACAAACTTTCACGTTTATAATATTAGAAGGATAGGAAAAAAAACCTTAGCAAACTTTAATCAAAATAAAACACAAATTCAATACTAAACCTTTTTTTTTTAGAACAAAGTCTAGATTAAGATTAAGGTTCACAAGGAAATCGTTTGCAATCAAGTTGCAAGTCATTACGGCTAGCTATCTTAATGGCTCGAAATAAAATGAAATGTTTATTGAAGTTCATCAAAAGGCTGCGTCGTGGTGGCCCGGCGGATATTACACATCTTTATAAAATGCAACGGTCATTGTGCTAAGTTTACTTTAGAGTTCGTTTAAAAAGATAGAAATTGTATTGGTTTATTGTTCGTGTGTTTTGCAGGAGTATAAATAACCGTGGTAAAGAGTAATGAGTGTACTTAGTATAGTGTTATAAAACTTAAATTTACACAATTTGTAAAGGAATATTAATAGAATAGAAAACATGGCTTTATTATATTTTAATGTGTAAAATGTAAATATGAAAGTTAAAGAAATTGAAAAAAATGTAGTTGTTCTGACAAAAAGTATTCTTTTAGTTATCGCGGATTAAAATACCATTTTCCCTACAGAACCTTCTTCCACTCAACTAAAGTCCATTCATTCAACATTCCCTATTTCGCCCAATTTCCCCCCTTCACTCCGCACCTTTCGACAACACAATCAGTTCATCTGACAAAGCCTTGGCTGGATTCGACACAGACTGCCCGCCGTGGTCCGATGGTCGATGGTCGAATCGATTCGATATACTCGCACCGAGACGAATCGATACTGAAAGAAATAAAATTAAATGGAACAGCGTATGGGGTTCATCGTGTGAGTGTTTTGGTAAGAGTGTATTATGTGATTGTATGCAAGCAGAAGGTAATAGTGGTAGTTGCAGATTGCAATGTCGTGACGGAAGTAGTAAAAGTTTTAGTGATGTAATTTTACTAGATGATTGCATAGATAAAAATAAATTGGATTTTTTTGAAACCATATCATTTGCAGAGAAACAAAGTTAGTTCTCGTGTTATGAATACACAAGAATGTAATAGGTTCTTATAGCTAACCAGTGGCCGCCCGCGACTCCATTCGCATGCAAGTCCGTTTCCCGTGGGAAAGAAAAGTTTCCCCGCGGTAAAAAGTACCCTATGTGTTATTCTGATGTATAACCTATATTACTGTGAAGTTTCATCCAAATCCGTCCAGTAGATTTTACGTGAAAGAGTAACAAACATCCATACATCCATCCATACTCACAAACTTCGTAGGATTCGTAGGATTTAATCCAGATTAAGCTCATGAAGTTAGTCTCAGTTGCAATTATGCGCAGTGCCACCTCATTTTTATTTTACCGTAAAACCCAAAAGTGTAGAACAACCCGTAATATCTCCACAACTTTGTAAATTAATTAAACCAGCCCCAGACTTGTATCCAATTAAATCACTTATCAACTTCTCTCTCTTATCGTAAATGGGTGCGCGTGAGCATCTAATGAGCCGCACTTGCTCATAAATATACAATTTGATTACACATAAAAGCATTTTATATTTCGCCACAACGATGCCGATTCCTTTAGCTTTAAGGTCATGTCTGCATGAGATAATTCGATTTGCTATCATAAAATACAGGTTTAGTAATCGATTAATAAATCGATAAAGTAGTGGGGATTCGATTAGGAATGCAAAGTATGGGATCGTTTTGTTTTTAGATGTCATTAGTTAAATAGGTTATGTGGGCTTTGGAATTAATTATTTGGCATGGAGATTGAATGGTCATAAGTTTTTTTTCTTTTAGTTATTTATGGACTAAAAGGAAGATGGCGGAGTGAGCGTTGAATAATTTATGCATATAATAAATCACTCGTTTTTTTATAATGTTTCAAGTATGAAAAAACATGTTATAGATATGAATAAAAAACTTTACTCTGGTAATTAATTAGTCATTAAGATCTTGTAATGCTTAGGAATGCCCCAAAAATAAAACTTAATTTATGAATTAATCAAGTTATCTAATCAAAAAATGACAAAAAATCAATACGTGCCACTTTATTCAATTAACGATTAAACTTGGCACATATTTTTACAACATTATGTTATCTCAAAAATTAAAACCCACAGAATTTATATAAAAATATTTAAACAAAAATAGCATAGTAACATTTATCCTACAGCCAAGTCCATTGACTAACAAAAAGAACAGCCACAACTGACTCAGTATTTTATATCCAATACTAATTAATGCTTAATAGAGAACGTAATAAACTTAATTACAATTCTTTAATCCACTCAAACAATGATAGCGCATTAAGTGTGTACTGGCGCGGGCAAAAAGGTTGTACTGGCATTCAAAAAAAGCCTTTGATCGAAAATAATAAAAAAAAGTTTCGAATTAGCTTTTAATGATGAGTTCATGAAGAACCCGATGAGGTCATGAGGTTTTAATGGCGTTTTAAGATCTATGGTTTGAGTGTAATTAAAAAGTAATAAAAGCATGAGGAGTTGAATGAATGGTTTTCAGGAGTGAAAGAGACGTAGCAAATGCAGTATTGCAAGTATATTCCATATCAGTGTAATATAAGTTTATCCAAAATTTCCAAAAATAGTTTGTACTTTTGTAAACTTAGAATACTTGTTTTCCGTGAGACTTCTTTTAATAGAAGAGTGATTGTATGTTTATCTACCAATTTCTACTTTGCTACGTAACAAATTTTCATGCGATTTCCATCATCATTTGTTTTTCGTGACGATTTATAAGTAGTGATAAGTAAATTAAAATTTAATATTCTGTTCTCAAGTATAATAGTAATTTATATCGTCAAAACAACCACTATATTATCTAACTCATACACCCTAAATCTCAGTTTCTCTAAACCTTCCGACTCAGCGCTGCACCACGCATGCGCGGCGGTCTAAATAGCAGGTTGTAGGCGCAGGCGCCGCGCCGCCCCGCCCTCGACGGTTGATCGCGCTTGATGATACCCTGTGAATAAAGATGAGGTGTAGTGTATCGATGGTCTCTTTTCACTTTGCAGCACATATTCATTTAGTGTCAGAGTTTTTTGGGAACTGCCTTTTTGGGGCCTCTAACGTGATTCCTGTAGGGTAGCATACTGTCAATATTTTTCAAGCCTCCTACCTATAGTGTAATAGTATAGTAGAAAAGTACCCGGGACCAAATCGGCTTAACGTGCCTTCCAAGGGACGGAGAAACTCGGGATATAATGCCACTAGCGGTCACCCAGCCTCGAGCTGACCGCGGCCTACGTTGCGTAGCCTCGACTATCGATTTGATAGACGAGATCGCAATGGGCCACCGAGCTCCCAATGGTGTATTAGAAACAATTAAACTATGTGAAGTTAAATATGAAGATTTATTAATAATATAGCAGAACGCTAAAACATTAACCAAATGCATTATTTGAAACACTTTTTTAGTGTTATTTTTGGTTTTTGTTAAGCTAGGAATACAATATGTAATGTAATCTATGGTATATGTATACCTTATATGTATCTCAATTAAAATAAGTATGAATAAAAACACAAACACAAAAAATAATGATTTTTGACTTATGTATCGTCAAATCGAGCTCATTTAACTCTAATTTTCCCATTCTATCGATAACATAGCTCCCGTTCCCATCACTAGCCATAATACTAGGGTGCGCAGGCGCCGGCGGGTCACTTCCCGGCACCGCACTAATATCTCTGACACGACATTCCTCACACCTCGCACTTAGATCCTTTGAATATCGATTGTTATGTATGGACGTATCCGGAAATATTCTTTAATAATTATAGCGGGAGTAAAAAGACCACTTCCGAAGCCTGAAACCATGTATTCTTGAGCCAAAAAAGTAACTAAATTCATTAACAGTATACCCGGAAAACTCAATTTAAAAAAGTTATTCACGATTGAAAAGTCATAATTCGCCTGAAATCATCGCTCACACATCAACTGTCGGTTCAGGTGCGATTATTTACATAGCAAATTAAATAAAAGCCCTATTTAATTTGAAATCATCGCGAAATCTAATAAAATTAATGCATTTTTGGAAAATTACGAAAAAAAAATTTTTTTAATCATTAAAATATATTTTTTTACTCGAAACGTAACCAGTACCCCTTTCAGCAATGCCCAGTTTTGTTTTCGGAAGCAGTTCTTTTTACACCCCGTATATGATATATTCTTATTAAAGAATATTCAAGATATAATTCTAACATATCCAACACAATGAAAGTGTTTTAAAATATAACACAAAGGGCTTAAAAAAAGACAATAAATAGGTTCTTTTTCGAGCAACAAAGTACTATTTTCTTTTACATAATGTTAATTTACTTTTTTTATATAAAATTTCATAAAACTCTAAGAAAGTTTATTATTTCCACACGCTATTATTAGCGTTAATTATTTCAGTTTCATTGAATTTAGAAACGGCAAATCCAATCCTTTTTATTACTATTAACACTCATATTGGCAAAACAAACAAAAACCAACCAAGGACTTAGATTTAACCTACATGCTTGATTCAATTTACATAATGGTCAAATAAAAATATTTTTTTCCCTTCTTTTCTCTGATTTATTCAAAGATAATTCAATTGTAAAGGCACCGAAAGATTAGATAATTAAATGAAACATGTAAAACCATTTAACACAATCGTCTTTTGTCAGTTTACGATAACAGACCGCATTCTCCTTGAATCTCTGACTATAAACATTCAAAAACAATAAAAACCAAAATAAAAGGACCCACTAAAAACTTCATTTGGTAAAAGCGAGCGAAATGTCAAAGAGGCAGAGATATCAAGAAGCTTAGACATACATTTGTTGAATTAATGGATTCAACGAAATAAAATGCTCTGTTTAATGGTGGATGTTAGGCCGAGATGCCGCTGTACATTTAGGATTGTAAATTCTTCATAGGTGAAGTAAAGGTTCTAATTAGTTTTAAGTAAAGGTTTTTGTATGAATAACAAGAATAATTTTAGTTAAAGCAACTAGTATTAAAGTTTCCTAGATTTTCTTAATTTCCTATTAAATGTGAATACAACTTTATTTAATATTTAGGAGCGGGTATTATGAAAACGTAAAAGAGTCATAAAACACACACTTTGTTACACATAAAATATATTACTATTTTCTTATATTAAGTATATTATACTTTATTTCAGTTTCAAGCCGCATCGTCTAAAATACGTTATCACAAACTCCACCGACCTCTCAGTCTACCTCTGGTCTGAGAGCAGTTTAGTTACAATCGATTTGATTGGTTAATTACCGCGTTTATCTCAAGCCGCCATTACCACGCAGGCGACCACTCCCACGCAAACTCACAGACAGACGAACGAGGAAGTTTTTAAATGAAGATTGTTTGGTGAACGGGTTTATGATATAGTTTTCTTAGCAAATTTGGCAAGAGGAATGTAAAATATCACTTTTTTTTTCAACAAAAACTACTTAAATAATAAGTGTTTACTATATTAAATTAAAAAAATGCTTCGAAGATTATGCAAAACTTTTAACAAAATATTTGAAAATAAATAAAAGTCAAATAAAATTAAAACTTCAAGATAGACCAAATGCGATCCGCGGCGGAATAATATGTATTTTAAAAATCGTCTATTCTCTATAATTTAATTAATTAACTGTTTTGAATTAGACTTTTTTATAGTTTAACCATAAACACAATGAGGTAAAGTGTTAAACAATGATTTTTTTTTCTAATTTCACTTAATTGACACATTACTTTAAAATTAAAGTATATACGGTATAAAGCAATATTTTATGCAAATCAGTTAATGAAGGCATTCTCAATCAGTTAAGATCAAAAAATGCCTCCATTTTCATGTTCAATTATCTTTTTGTTTTAATTAACACAAGTGCAACTCCCAATAAGTAGGTAGGTATTAAAATCAAGTTCGACAACTTGACAAAATTAGCGGCATTTAAATGTTTTAAAATACAATCATGTCGATTAATAGCCCTTTTTGTTGTAATCTTAAATAAGAAGTTTAAAGTATTCGCCGTCAATTATATGTGGAGGTTTGATAAAATTAAATGCAATTACGATGCGGGGCACAAAAACCGAAGTAGGTAATGAGTGGCATTCCTGGTGGCTGCAGATGTGTGGACCTTGGAGGAAAGAGCCGATGGGGGGTGTTGTCTTGTGAGTGAGGTATCGGAACAGATACAAGCTTCAAGCATGCGGTATGTGTGTGTCTAGCCTACTAGCCGTTTGCGAGATGGTTGCGCTTGTGCTACGGCTGTCAAAAGGCTAAATTTGTAAAAAATAATTGTTTTAAGTATATACTATCCAAAAAAAAATGCTCATTATAAATAACAATTTAATTTGTTTTGGCAAAACAAAAAACAATCATTTCGCTTTGTCTCCGTTCCCATTTTTATCTCGTGTGGTACAGTGACATTACAAGAGTATCCATTTATTGTTTTGTTTCGCGACAGTTCAGTCTCTCTGCATGACGTCACGCGCTCTCTCAAAATGGCGGCATTTAATTTAACCTCGCCCCCCGCACAAAAAAACGTCCTTTTATTTGCTCTATGTAATGTAGGTTCAATCAAATGTTTCGGGTAAAGGATAAAAATACACATGGCGCGGATTGTCGCGCCGTTGGGCTGTACATGGCTTGACACGCTGCCGCGTGTCTAGATTATAACTGTATGACGTCAATACATCGTAATGGGGTAACTATACATTCAAAGTAAAAATAAAAAAAAAAATATGGAGATATACGTTACAAAAACGTTATTGAGTAGAATGCTATTTTGCAAACGGAACCGTATTCAAAAACTTCAAAAACTATATTCCAAAAACTAGTACCTAAAATAACTTTAATACAGTTACAAGTTAACGTATTATTCAGGTAGTCTTTAATATAATGATAATCGTAAATACCTTCTCAGTTAAACATAAATTCAAACATGTAATAAAGTGGGGAAGTACCTAGAAGCTAGTTACTAAAGTATCACAAACAAATTGCTTGGTGTAAGATCGTTTGAAATAGTCGACTACTTCTTGAAACCTAAAGAGATAAATGAGATATTACTTTAGACATAGAGATTCTTAAGGGGCTCTAAAGTTAGTGGTTAAAGTTTGTATTTTTTAAATACAAAATTATCAGAAGCTTAGGTATCCAATTAAATTTATTTGGTTTATTATCTCCAAAAGCTACAAAATTAAAAATAAGGTAAGGCATTATCAGGATTTAATTTTAAATCGTTTTCTTTGCAGCAATACTTACATTTTGTATTTAAACATATTCATAACCACTCATAAATATTTGTTTTTTTCTTTGCCAGCTAAGCTTATTAAATTCAATTTAAAGTACATTTATAATTATATACACAATATCTAATAATCTACATAACTACACCTTCTGGACCTTTAAAACATAAATTTCCAATAACCGCACCCCTGACCTACTCACGCATAAAACTGCACCGTTGGAAAACCTCCGTCGCCGCCGCACGCGCGTCATTTCCCACGAACCGGCCTCGCCGCCATTAACTGTGTAATTGTATTAAACATCTCTCCGCAATTACCCACAATTAAGCGTACATTAAAACATGTTTTGTTCGTAGACAGTAATTTGTCACGCACGCGGGAAGTGCTTTATTCTGATTGGGGCTGGGGTCGGGGAAACTGTACCGGCTTCTTCGTAGTGGGTATAATGATAGGGAAATGGGTATTTTAGCCTTTTCCAAAAGAAAAGAGAAGCAGAATATATGATTTAGAGTTGGACGGAAAGCTTTTTCCTTTAAGATAAATTTTATCAATAAATACTTTATGTAGGTAAGCTGGTATATAGGTGAAGTAGTACTTAGGCAGTTACAGATGTAACTTAATAAAAAAAAAACACCGATAATATTATTTTTTATTGTTAATTACTGGACGACACGAAACGAAAGGAGAACTTTAACCAAATATTATTTATAGTGTAATAAAGTAATCTCTGCCACCAAACTTCCTAAAATTTTGGAACAAAGTGGCACAAACCCTGCGCCGGCGCATCCTCAGCTCGCGAGGGGATCAAGGGGCGAGGGGGGGATTAATTACTCGCATCGGAACCCGCGGCGCTTTGAACTCGGGACAGATCGACGAGATAGCCGATACGCGAGACTAATCCTTTTGATACCATTCAGAGCTTAGAGGAAACGTTTAATTAAATATTGAGACTTGTTTCTTTGTGCTATTTGTAGCGTGAAAACCTTCAAATGGTTTTTAGATTTTTTAGTATTTGTGTAAGTTGTAGCAAAACTACTTTTTCAATACATTTGATAGTTAGTAGTAATTAAAAGATTTAGAATCAGCCAGCAGCAAAAAAGAAAAAGTTGGAGAGTCTCAAAATGTAATTCGTTAGATAATTAACATGTTTCAAAGTATTTATTTTAAGTAAAAAAGAATTGTTTTTAGAAAAGTTAATTTTATGTAAGTATTTTCACTATCATCCTATAAATATTAGTCCATTTATGTAAGTTTTAATGTCAATGAATCTCAAATCCACCTTGTTTTAATACAGAATATAGGTAAGAGTAACTATCAGTTTAAACAGTGTACCAGCCGAACCGAAAACGTGGTTATGTTAAATGTAAAATTATATTCAAACTATGAAGACCACCGCATCTTTGATTACAAAAACACAAGTTTACAGTAAATCGCGAACCGCGCTATTAATACCAACCACCACCTTCGGTTATTGAATCGTACGCGCGCGCGCATCGCTGCATCAACTCGCGAGATCAAAGGCGCCGCCGCTTTGTGCTCGCCGCCCATTGTCTCCCACGTGTTGTTTAATGCTCTTAATTTCGTGTTGTCATGTTAAAAGTTTATTACTCGATTCCTTTACACCACTTCTATCTATTCTCAACCTTAATTAACATGAAATAAGGTGTATATTCGCGTAAGGATATAATTTCAAAGAAAGCGCTCAAAGAATACAGTTTCGACTCTATTGTCCTTTAGTTACGAGTGTTTCTTGTTTGTAGTTGAAATAAAATTAGTTTTTGTTTTCTTCGAATGAGTTAATAGCGGAAGAAGTGTTAAAAGGGGTTTTAATAGAGATTGAAACTTGATAGTGTTGTCGTCTAATTGCAGGGTTCGTTGTACAATATAATACGCGACTTTTATAACATCCTGTATTACGTCAGAACGCTAAAAGTTCTAATTAAGGTATCTAAGTTATAAATTATAAATATGTTTTGAAGATGACTTTAGAACTGTAAGATTTGCATATTTGAATGTATTTTATTAAGAGCTTGTTTCGTATTAAAATAAAACTAAATTAAGGCATATCGTAAAGGACGCAAATTACTAAAATGACTAAAATTAAAATATCTATTATTTGTGAGTAACTAAGTGTCTTTAGTAACTTTTCTTCATCCTTTATCCTACGTTTTTTTCCTTCTAGAACCGGTTTTTAAACCGGTAAAAATTAAACCCATATCAAATTGTAGTATTAGCTATGTTTAGTCGCCAGCACTGGATCTACGATATTTCGGAACATGCTCCCTGTAAAAGTAAGATTTCCTAGGCACTAGTCTTTTATTTCAATCAATGCCATTATTTTAGTGTGATATAAGACTTGAGTCGGTATCTCATATACCATAAACAAAATAACGAATAATTTACGTAATTTTTAATCCATCTTCATTATAAACTAAAAAAAAGTTTAACATCTCAACTTGTGTGGCGGTAACTAACTTTATAACCTCTATACTTATTAACAGTTTTTCACACGACTGTGCAACGTCAGTTCACAAATTTAACAATCCACACTTTTTACTGTTTTGTTAAATTTAACACAAAGCGGCTCAACTCTTTGAGTTTTGTTGTAAAACTTTTTTGAAAGCAATATTTGTTATAGTGTTAATAAATATGGGCTCGAAAAGTAAGTGTTTGAATAGAAAAGAGTTTATGAAGGGTTACGTTTATTGTTTTTAAATATTGTACAACGTTTGTAAAGGTGCGAGTTTAAATACGTGTAGGTAGTTAAGTAATAAGTTTTATTAGTTTGAAAGAAAATATTATTAAAAAAGAATTAACAGAACAATTTTTGCGAGTAAATGATTTTTATATTAGTTAGACATGCATATTTATTTACCAGCCAAAACTAGAATATATTGTGAAATTTATTTTGTAAGTTTTAACTAACTTCTAATACATCTACGTCATAAGCTAACTTCTGTTTAAAATCTCAAACCACCCAGAATAGTAGCGATCATTACCCACTGCCTCACAAAATAAACTATTCATATACACACTGTCATTCAGTGAGCTCAAAGAAACCGACACAACACTGCCTTTTCATCCACAAACCATCATATCTGAACCCCTTAAATCCATTCAACTTCTTTTCATTTTCCATACAAAATGTTACAAAACTACGATTTTATATAGCGCTGTCTCGCTCTCTCAGTTGCTTTTGGTCGTCTTCTGACTGGTTGTGGGTGCAGAGGTGTATTGGTTGCGCTTACGCAGCAGGGTGCCCGCATTAACACCTACTGGCGCAGCGTGAAATGAAGACGCGGGAAGGTAGAGATTTTTTCATTAAAAATAGGTGTAAGATGTTTTTTGTACGCTGTTGAGGTTAAGAAAAAGTCGTTATTGATAGAGTTTACAAAAGTATTGTAGATTGTTAGGTAGATTGTATTTTAAACACTCAAGACAAAATGAAACGTAATATTTTTCAAATCTGCATATTTTTCATATACATGTGTGATCAGAAATTTCGTAAGTAAATTGATAAATTGCTTGGTTAGATGGAACATAAAGTAGAAATTTATAAACTTACATAGTTAATATCGATATTTTTTTTAAAATTTGTTGCTCTTTTATTTTTTCCTAACTTTTTATAGCATTTTTTGTAACCTTTAAAAATAAATTGGATATGTTTACTGGATTAAAGTCAATAACTAGGTTTTAAGATCTTTGCTCTTTAATACAAATAAAAACTATTTTATGTATTTAAATATTTTAGGTCACTTTTCCGCTCAACGTATTTTTTTCTATTTGACCGCAAAGGTTGCACACTTGAAGGTTTGGCTTTTTACAAAATAGATTAATTTTACGGCAGATCTTAATTAACATTAATTTTAACGTTATTGCATTATCCCTGTGCAAGACGGTGACATCAACCAAAGAAAACACTGCAAAAGTGCGCTGTAACTACAATGTAGAGGCGTTCTAAGAGAGAGGTTACTTCTTTTATTAGTAGAGTTGTCAATCAAATATGTACTTATGTTTTAGTATGACAAATTAACCTTTTTAAATAGCTAATGAATTAGGGAAGTTTTTTGTGTAATTTTTAAAAAATCGCTCCTTATGTCATAAGACTTAACTTTTTTTAAAGTTGTACTTGGTTTCTTGACTTTTTCTAAAATAAAGTCGATTTTGATAGGAGCTAATCTAAAATATCATTTTAGGTATCAAGCTAACAACAAAACATTAAACTTAATTTTGAATTTTTTACTAAAAGGAGTCATTTGAACTTCGAAACTTGGGATTTTTATAAAAAAAACTTAAATGTTGCATAACTCAGAAATTAAATTTTTTTGGATATGGTATGATATGACTTTATTTACTGTAAATAAGCTCTTTTTTTAACCCCTAAGAACAATAAATAAATCTATGGTTTAACCCCTAAGAAGGAATGTATCGCATTACCAATCACCCTGTATATATGTAACCTTTAAGATTTTTTTTCCGCAAAGTTAATAATTGATTTTTTATTACGCAAAGAAAATTAGTGTCAATTAATTGTCTGGAAAGAGTGCGGTTGACAATAATTATTGTCAATAATTCGGTTTAATTGTTTCTTAGTGAGGGAAGGAAGAAATTCTTTGTCGGTGTTTATAAGGGTTTCTGCAAAGTCACCTGCTTTGGAACTAATTAAGTGACAATTTAGTCGTTAAAGTTAAGTTTGTTCTCATTAACCAGCTTTAAAAGAATGAAGATTATTTGTACGTGTGCAGGTTTTTATTTGTTTTATAAATAACGCGAGTAAAACATTATTATTTAAGTTAATATTTGCTCTGCAAGTCCATGGTTTTTTATTCCTTAAATTTGTACAAGAACAATTCAACTACAGAGCAATTTACCTCTAAATATTTCTTATATGCTTGTATATTTTAGTGCCTTACCTAAGTGTAATTTACAACAGAAAAATATTGACGTTTTGAACAAAGATTAATTATGAAGACCAATAATAAATCTGTAGGGATCCTACATTGTGTGTGTTGAATGTGTTGATGTAGGATCCCTACAAATCTATGGTTTTGATTTGATAATGTTTAAAGTGTTATTTAAGCTTTTGTTAATTTAAACCATCAATTACTTCTCTTCAAAAGTTTCCTCAGTAAAATTCATCCAGAAGAATCCAAAAAATATTAAATTTACTTCAAAGAATCCTCCAATGTTTTTCATAATCATCCATAAAGGCTTGTTGTGCTCCCGCACTTTCTCTAATGACAGTTAATAAGCCGGTACCGTCGCGTCGTGCTTCGTCGGGAAACGGCCGCTTTTTCGGCGCGGGCGCAGGACGTTATAGTTTTTGCTGCGCGATTCTTGCGCGGTTCAAATACCGCGGAAATTATGGGAGGGACCATGGTTTGGTGGCTTAAAAATAAACAAAGCAGAATCATCGTAGATTTTTTGTTTAAAAATATTTGCTGCTTTTGTCTGAGTGTTTATAAGTTAAACTCAAATAAAACGTTACAATAAAAGTGTGTTTTTTACTTTTAGTCCAGTTTTTTCATTTTTTTCGCAGTAATATTTTAACCATTATATTAAAAATCGATTCGATTATCTCACCATTACTCTATCATCTTTATTATATTAAACGTAAACAAAAATCTACCTTACTTTCCGTAAAGTCCACTAGCCCCCAATCTTTATTATTTTAAGCGTAAACAAAAATCTACCTTACTTTCTCTTTAACCCTTCAGCCATAAAGTCCACTAGCCCCCACTCCCACTGTCCCCAGTCCCCAGTAAACCATGGCTACCCCACCGCGGCCGCGTGACGGGTCCCATCGGTTTTTGTGCGACCGCGAATTTATTTAATTGTGGCTACGACCGAGGCTGCGACGCGACGTGATTAGCGCTACAATGTTGTATACACCGACTTGTAACTTCAGAGTAGTTTGAAATACGAGATTAAATAATAAATCTATAATAAATCTCCAGAATAACAAACCAATTATGTGGCCCTATAGTAAGTTGCAGTAAGCACTGGTGTTATAGGTACCACATAATGGACTAGGGGAGAACCTAGTTCACCCAGAGACTAGCCAATATCGAAAAACAATTTGTACGAAATTGGCCCGACCCGGGGATCGAACCCGGAACCGTCCGCTTAGCAGTCCGGTATATATACCGCTGCACCATAGAGGTCGTCAGATTGATACGATAATGTAAATAGAATCTCTGTGCTTTTGGCTGTGCATAGGTAAATAGGCCAGGTGTAAAATGACTTAACATGTTTTTTCAATTACTAAAGGATGTTGTATGAGCATATGCATTTTCCACAGCAATTTTCTTTTTGCTTAATTTCCTATTTCAGTTTTTAATAGGATAGTTGGTGGAAACGATTAGGCGCTAATCTATGAACAAGCTCAGATCAACTAAAATGTGGGTGGGTTAAACAGATATGTTCTTATACTCGCTCACAATTTGCAAACTTAAATACCTATAATTAAAGACTACTAATGATAATACGTTTACGCTGCAATAATAACTTTAACTCGCATTTGCAGGGTCATAATTACATACAATTAAATTTACGGCAAAACTAATTTAAATGTAAAAGTTAAATTAAGTCCTTTTCGAATGAGTTAATTACATTCATTTAAAACCATCAGAAATAACAAAGTCTGTACTTATTATGATCAAGAGTAGAAATTCTTATGTATTAATCGCGGTCATCAAGCTTATGGACAAATCTGTAAAATACGACAAAAATCATATCATCATCTTCATTATTATCCTACTAATATTATAATCGTGAAAGTTTGTAAGTATGTATGGATGTATGGATGTTTGTTACTCTTTCACGTAAAAACTTCTGGACGGATTTTTATGAAACTTTACAGAAATATAGATTATACATCAGAATAACACATAGGGCACTGTTTACCGCGGGAAAACTTCTCATTCCCACGGGAAACCGACTTCCACGCGAACGGAGTCGCGGGCGGCCACTAGTAACATTATACAGTAGGAGGTATAAAAAGCACTGTCGCTATTTAGGTATGTTTGTCCTATAACTCCTGCCAAAACATGGAACGGATTAAAATGCGGTTTTACCATCTTGAAGTAACTTTTTTCAAATACGTTTGTAGATTAATCGCATTCGCAAAAAAATTGTTAAGTTAATCAAAATACAATGTATCCTTTTAAGTGAACCAGTCGCCCAAAATCTTTACACAACTGCATTAAATTTGACAATTCTTGATTTTTAGGGTTACCTAATCAATTTCCAGAAAGTGCAAAACAATTAAAGTGTTGTACTAGAATAGAATGAAATAAATTTATTTAAATTTTGCTTAACCATAAACATTCTCAGCTCTTTTGAGCGTGTGTCTCATTGATGTCTTCTGAATCAGTTAATTCTGATAAACCTTTTTAAACTGTGACTTTAAAAAAAACTATTTTTTATGTTTTTTGTAAATATCAGGACAATATTTCAATCACTTTTTTTTGTTGGCATCTAACCGAAAACAAAATAATTTTTAACTGTAGTTTTCTACGGCAAACATGCAAAGTCAAGCCTAAACAACTACATTCAATAAACTATTAATTTCCTTCTTTCCACAAACATTATTTGTTTTATTACCAAACTGATGACAGGTAATAAATTCTTGCGATCAAACAGCGTTTTACTACTAAACGTAGTTGTAGCATCAAATTGCACAGTGTTGTATGATGTGTGTGTGTGTGTGTGTTACCAGCGTTGTCATTGGCTCGCCGACACATCAGCATGCGCGGGAGTGGATCTACTGACGGGTAATTACGATTCCGCGCCGACTGTACCGAGCGGCTGGCGCGAGGTAAGAACGCGAGCGATTTGTAAAGATGTATGATACAGATGAAGTTATAATAAAAGAAATAAGTGTAAAATTCTAAAACTTAAATAAGAAAAAATAAATTCACAAGTCTTTTTTTCTGTTTTATCACATCCGCAGATTGCCAGAGAAAAAAAAGTGTTTCATTAGTTACAACGCCAAGCCAATAAAAAAAATATTCTCAAAAAGTTTCCTAAGTTGGTTGCTTATTAATTCCGTCATTTTGATACCTGCTTAATTGTTTTATCCTTATTCCTCATTTTTTTCATTTAAAAATTTAGTATTTTTATTTTTTTATTTATTCATTTATTTCAGGCAATATTTACATAAAAGATCTTAAATATGTAAACAGAGGCCCATATCATATATACCTTACAGACTAACATAGATATTATATACTTAAAACTAACACTACACTAATAGTTTCGGTAGTGCTGAATCGGCAGGCAACCGGCCTCGAAACTTTCGAAACACGACGCCCTGCGGCCAGAAGTCCTCCTTCATGAATGTGGGCATATGGTGGGTCGGCACTCTAACCACAAATGAGTTGAAACTCGTTTTATGGCGAGAAACCAACCGCTCTACCCGCAGCCTAAAGTTGGACTTCTTCTGGACGTAGTCTACGACGTCCTCGACCTTCGTAGACCAGTGCACTCGGGACACATACAGCAGCGTCGATGGTACGGCAGGACGCAGCGTGTGGTCGCAGGCTGGAGCGGTGCCACACAGGTTGCGGCAGGAGGGCCTCTTCTTCCTCTCCACTTTGGTGAAGCCCTCGTCGTCGATCTGCTGTTTATTCGACGACATTGGCACCTGCGGTGCAGTAGGCTTGCTCCGACTCTTCTTGTTCCGCCTCTTCTTGCTAGGCGGGGCGGGTGCAGGGGCGCGGGCGGGCGAGGCGGCGGCTGCAGCGTATGCACGCGGCGGGGCCGTCACCTCTCCCGCACTCGACGTCATCTGCGGGGCGGGGGCGCGGGCGGCGGCGGGCCGAGCTGACTCGCGCAAAGTGCACGACTCGGCAATGGTCGGCGGCGACGACAAACTGCTGATGGAGGCATTTTGTGCGCCGCGACGTGTGTTTACGTTGGCGATTTCCGGTGACCTACTTACCGAATTACCACGTTTTAGCGATGATAATTCTATATTTTTTATTTATTAAACACATCCCGCTTCTTACTTTCACTTTGGCCACACGCCACAGTCCACGCATGCGTCCTTAATTAGGCATTCCATTCCAGTCGGCCTGCGCCCGCGGCTCCTTTGTCGGCGCCTGCGCTCTCTCGCTCGCACAATGCATCTATTCACCGACCACCGCCAGCCGACGTGGACCCCTCATACGCTTTTATCATGAAATAAACTGCCTCAGGACGAGCGGTCAAGACGTTTTGGACGACGGCGCTGAAAATTACCGTAGGGGCTTCAGTGGATTTTCGACTTTGGATCTTAAGGTTTAGAGTCGGTTTTGGTGTGGGTTGGAGGGTGGTAAAGGTGTTATTTGAGTGATGTAATGAAGGGTCCTAATTGTGTATTCCACTCGGATGTCTAAGAAGATAAAAGAGACTGAAATGTCACGTTCGCTTTATACCCCTAAAAGAGCTATTTTAGGACTCAACGTAAATACTAATGAATTGGACTTCCTAATCTATATTGAGATATAAAGGGATATTACAGATCAAAGGTTTATTTGAAGACGGTGAATCTCCAATTACATTAAATACAAATTTTTCAATTACCAAATCTTATTATATTAACATACGTTTACAGGCTGCATACAAAGGAAATTGAATGCAATGACTCTACATTTAAGATTTTAAAAATAATTTGTGAATGTGACCTATTTCCCAAACCTTCAGTACATCGGAGAAAGCCTCTCTATTCCGTAAAATTATCTTTCGTTACACCTGAATGAATAATTCCATCGAACCTATAATAAAAGTAGTGTAATAAAAGTTCCGAACCTCTCAATTATCCAACACTTTTATTGCATCAATTTTGTAGAGTAAAACTCTACCTCTCAAGCGCGGATACATTTAATTTGATATCTGCGTGTAGCGCCGTCCCTTTCTACCACACAAGCTCCGGACCGAGATGGTCCAAATTACTCCCACTGATTGCAGTCAGCCGCACACGAATTAGCCTCTTTTTGTCTCTTTTTTCTTAATGCCCGGCTCATGCGTACAGTCAGACAAACCTTTTATCGAAACATATGCAAGGGAACGCAGAGCGCAGCCGACCGGGGCCGACCGGTTTCGTATCTCTTCCTTTGAAACACCGCACCGCAGCGCCGCGTTCGAACTTCAAATCAGTCCGCGCCGAGCTCTCGACGAGGAAGCACGCACGCTCGCGCTGAACATGTTGACGATATTAGCGCGAATGTTTTAAGTGTTTTTGTGACTGAAAAAACAAATATGATAAATGATTTTGGTGTTGATTTGTAACAAGTGATGACAATGGCTTGGATTTTTGTTGCTCTGCTGTTTAGAGCGTGTCTTGGGGCTGACCAGGATGATGGAGAAGGTGGCAAGTGCGAGAGGATCCAGCTGCCTCTGTGCCAGGACCTGGGATACAACTACACCGCGATGCCTAACCTGCTAGGCCATCGAACACAGAAGGAAGCTGAAGAAGCGGTAAGTTTTCCACATTTTTACTTAATAAATTGTCAGCATGTCAATTGAAAATAAAATAACACAATGCAACAGTTATTAGCTTACTTCTCAGTAATTATTGGATCTAGTTTCTAAAGACGCAAAAACTCTGTCAACGTTACAATATTAAACTTACGATTCTTTGGCCCCTTGTAAAGATTTCAACGCGTTGGGGTTTTGCACCCTAAATATACGTAATATTCACTGTATCGCTATCAAATTCACCCCTTCATTACAGTAGCTAATATCAAATTTAATTGAATGGATTTCATGGTAAACTCCACTATATGGTATCAGATTTGACAATCTCTATCTATGAGGGGAGTATTATTGACTTTTGCTACCGAATATTGTTTTTTGGGGTAACTAAACTACCATACTGCGTAACGAAATTGTTTTCTTGAAATGCTCTTTCCCACGAGAACATTTCAATAACGAAAAAGTTGCAATTTGTAAATTAGCAACCAGCAAAAATGTAAACGGTTAATTAATTAAAGAAAGCGCTGACACAAACATTTGAAGGTCGGTTAATGCTGTATAATTAAATTTAATTAAATGTTTTAATTAAAGTAACGTTAAAACATACGAAGTTCTGGAAAGTTTAAAAAGTGATATAAATCGATTCTATCTCATGTTTATTGGTTCACTTTCTGCGTCTTAAGTGAGTCAACATTAGAAATATAAAGATAAAGTTATCTAATAAGAACTTTGAAACTCCCAGCAACCGGTATTTTAACGGCGAAACTCTTTAATTGATGTGCAAAGGAAGTTCCCTTTATCAGAACAAAATAAAAGCTTCCCACATTAGCATAATAAACAAGAACTAAAGAATACGTGATTCCTAAAATGATAACTTGAAGATATTAAGGAACAACTTGTCGACATCATCGAGCGTTGCGCTTGCGACGCTCGACAGACGTGACTGATAACACTGAAGACTCAGGCTTATCTACATCAAAGGAAACACCGACACACCGCCTATCGCATATCTGCCATCGACAACAACTTAATAACGTTAGCTTACCCTTGTGTGTGGTCAATAATAGTCAATGAAATCGTGAGAAACGTACTAAATTTGTATATTAACTTTTTTGGTTTCCGCTGAGGCATTTGAATGAGAAGGCTTTTTGGATTACTGTTTATTACAAATCCTATTGGTTGTTTTTTTAATCGCAGTCCGGATACAAATTAATAAACACATGATGCTAATGCCACAAAATATTTAATCACACGTTATCAAACGTCGTTTCACAAGGTTCAATATTACGTCCATTATTTTATTGTTAAATCGTAGTTTACTAGCAATCATTGATAAACAAATAATGTATCGTTAAACAGTTTAAAGAATAAAAATATTAATAGCAGATTTTTAGACAAACAAACCTTTGCATATAAATGTACTTAGATATTTATTGAAGTGCTCTATCTTTATTATCTTTGCTTTAAACGCCGATATTTTGATATATATCGACTAATGCGTTTTTATCGCCGGCGTCGTTTCATATGCCGATAAACTGACAAATGTTCACTTGTAACTAATATTTACATATCGATAGGCCTCCGCAAGTGAATACATTCCATTCACTTCAACCTTTGATGGCTTTGTGGAATCGCTCCTTTCATATGCCGTCTTTCATTGCAAATTCTAAAGCGACGTGTTATTTCTACATTTTGTCACGACATATTCGTCCTACATAACTTTATGTCTACGATCTAAGTTCTGAGAACGTCTCATAGAGTTATATCAAAAGTTAGATCTCGATTCAGCTATAGTGGGTTGTTCCATTCACGAATTGCTACATCAGATTTGATCCAAAGTTCGTTCGCCTACAGCTACGAGTATCTTCACTTCACGCATGCGTACAGACAGATATAAATAATGAAATGAAAATAACAACATAATCTTTAATGATCAGGAACATAAAGTACCTAATTAGCTGATTATGATCTCTAACGATACCGATAAAACTCTGATCTATGTCTGTGTCACCATTCTGCTTCATATTAGCGTGATATTAATATGAATTATTACCATGTTTCACAACATTAAACTTTATACGAACAGCGGGGCCGTTTATTATTTTCGTATAATTTATATATTAGAAACTAGATTACGATAAATGGGACAAAGTTTTCTACTATATTTAAACATTGAAATGTTAATCCTGTCATAAAACTCGTTATCTTAACACCGCCCTTTAAAAGTCGATATCTGTGTCGTAAAATAATTAAAAAATATTGCGTATACGCCGGAGTGAAGACGATAACCGATATTGTCGGCATTCTGTGAGTGACCTGCGCAGTGTCAGTAAAAGGTTGTTACAGAGACGCGGGGTGTTATTGAGTATTCGCTGCAGCCTCGATCATGAGAGACATCCTATCATTATGTCAGGTAGAGACACGGAGAAACGCCCCGCTTTGCATCTCGACGCCAGAAAACTTATACCATCACACATTATACACCGAATGTGTATAAATTAAATCCTACAGAACATAAAACGCAGCCAATTAAAATTTATTAGCGAACTTTCAACATCGATTGCTTTTTATTGATATTTAGTATTAATTAAACAAAAAGCTAATCTTAATTGAATAACTCCGATAGAACGTAGAACGCAATCAAGCACTTCCTACTCGCTTTAGAGATCACATAAATTAGAATTTCCAATTTTCGAGGCTCATCGAATAAGTCAAACGATTATTTATTACAACCGGTTTGGTATAACTTAGCACTTTTTTTTATTAAAAAATGTATAATTCTTTGTGCGGCCGCCTACCTGGGTAATTAGGTGGGCAATTTGTAGACGCCGGTGGGTTTTTTTGGGTGCGCAGGCGCCGGCGGCCGAGGGGGCTCAGATTACAGTTCTTACAATGTTGCCTAGCTATTGAACACCAGTTGAAGACATGCAACGACGTAGCGCGAAGTAATATGGACTATTATGTATAATTAGGATCCATCTCGGGCGTTCGTCACGAAGTTTAGTTTAGTAAAGTTTCTGTTAAACTATCATTGATTTATAAATATATATTTCGATGTTTTGCTTATTTGACCAACACGTGGTCAGTCGATGGGGCAATGAATCGTGAACTTTTATAATAAAAAGAAACTACCTACGTCCTGAACATTTTTTTGGCTATTATTATTGCCCTAATAAAACAACTATAGCATAATACCTATATCTTAATACCTACCTCTTAGTGAAATGTATGAGGTCGATGTCCTGCGCAGTAAAATAAAACCGGAGATCTGCGCGCGCATCCAGCCGTAATCGCATCGCTTTGATCTCGCCGCCCCCCCCCACCACACGCCGCTTTGTAAACGACTTTATTACATGCAATTATACATTCATGACTGCCCTATTACAGGTGCATTTACATGTAATTTAACGCAGTGTGCTTTTTAGTAAAATAAAAATATTCCGTAAATGTCGTGGGTACCGTATTTTTCCGATTTCTTAGGCGATATCTACTTGTTTTACCGTTTGATATTATCTTAACTTCATTGACTTTACTGATTAAAATGAAGCGATTTAGTTGTAAGTGACCAGTCCTACTTTTGGTTATAAATTTTGGTAGGTACCTATTATATGTAAGGTTGTTGGTTGCATATTTATTGATCTACTTTAAATTGTAAACATCAAGTAATCTTGATAACCAAAAAAATTTTTTGCATATTCCGCTTAACTTTTCAGTACTTCTTAGATGTTATCACCTTTTTCATTCCATTTTCTTCATACCTACTTCTAGTCACTATATTTAAAATATTTCCATTGACAAAACCTCAAAATCTTACTAATACCCGATAGTTGCCTAAATTGGGTCGATCATCTCACCTCGTGTGAAGGGATCTCTGCTATTGTGTACCAGGAATGTTGCCCAATTATACCTACATTCATACCACTAAACCACCCAACACATTGGAATTTATACTTTATTACAATAACCATAAAGTTGATTGAACGACAGATAGTAGTTTCCGGAGAAACCTTTTGAATTAATGGGATCGAAAATGGTAATCTTTGTAATTACCATTAAATTAAGGTTATATTTGGATCTTAAATCTTTTATCTAGGAAAGGAATTTTATTTTACTCTAATCAAGTTAGTAAATTAACCACTAACCTTAGTTTTTATTTTAGTTATTAAGTCTTCACGTTACTAGTAGATGCTAAAAAGTTAATTTATTTAAAGATGCTGTAAATGTTTTATGCAATAACATAAAACTATGCGTGACCTACATTACAGGCAACAAAAAAACTTTAAGACAGCCGTAATTGTATTTAATTCATTTTTATCGGCGCAATTTCAATGGGCCCAATGTCCATCTGATTTAGGAGAGATCTCCGCGCCAGCACATAAATATCCATTAAAAACTGTTTATCCGTTTACCCGCGCATGCGCCCGCCACCGCGGTCTCGTTCACTTGTCAATTACCCGCTTTAACTGAACGTCAACTCGAATAGTTAACCTTTTTGCGCGGCGACAACGTAGCGTTTGCATGAAATTGAATTAAAAGTAAATTTGTATTGCGTTTAAAACCTTTGGTAAATGCCGACCAAAAGACGTGTTTTGACTTGACTGTGGGATTGAGTAAAAAATTATTTGACGAGTAATTCTCGCAAGTTATAAAACTATAATTTATTTTTGCTAAAGTCAGAATGCCAAATATAAAATCGTGTGAATTGAATATCCTTGAAACACAATATTTGCTAAACCTATTGACTTATAATTTAAGTGTTCTTCATTGCAAACATTAGGACATATTATTTGTTCAAACAGCTTGGAGGACTAGCAAATATGCATAGTTTCATCATGGTTTATTTATAGTATTACGTGTATTTACTTAGATTGCAAGGTACGTTTAGTTAGGTATGGTTACTATTCTGTAAGATTACACAAGCAGTTATATTAATAAATAACCAACAAACTTTATTCCATCACTTCAAATAAAACGAACATTACCTAAATCGTATAATGGGAACTAGACTGTTATAAACCCATCATTGTATTTGAACATTTAAATAATTAACTTACATATTACTTAATAGTAACTGTGTTGACTGTTGTTGAAGTGTGTAAGATATTTGTTACGAAATGGAGTCACGCGCAACAAAGTAATGAAAGTAGTAGTACATAAATGAAACTAAGCCAGTCGTATAAAGATTGTAAAAAAAAGTTGAAGTAATATGAAGTTAGTTACATTTTTGATCGTTCATATTTTATATGGTTCCCTTCTCAATGCAACCTAATAAATATTAACGAATCTAACTTTCAGGTATATTTTCAATATACTTTCGTAAGAAAATAATGATAATGAAGTAATTAATATCTAGTTGTCTCCGGAATAAACACTAGTGATACTTTTGTCCTAAATGTGATGTTTGTTATCTAGGAAGATACCACGGCGCCATCTTTCTTCCGTAGTTTTTATGTTCGTTAGGGTAGTGATATATGTATTGTTCATAGTATATTTTTTATATAATAAAAAAAAGACATTGTATAATTTGGAATAAATAGCAGATTGAATTTGCAGCTCATAAAGCTATCAACGTTGATCATTTTAAAAGTCTTGCAACCAATTTATGAATATACTAATTTTGCAAGCGCCACCAGTCATAAACTAATCCAATTATAAAATACCGAATGTTCTAAAACAGTAAGTAGGTACAAGCATCCCAAAATAAATATCAAAGAAGCTAGCAAACACTTTTATTCCTGCAATTAAGATATATAAAATATGATCTACTCACTGCCAAATATTTGATGTTGTGACTGAAGAATATATCTAACAATTTAATTAACTGAATAGATCGTCTTGACAAACGTTTTATTTGCTTGCTTTTATGAACTTTTAGGTTGTTTGATTAAAATTCTACTTTCTTCTTTATGGCTTGGAAACCAGACGAAAATTGTTAATAGAAATCGTATAAAGTCTGCATATAAAATCTAATCTTTACTTAACTATAGTCGTTTAAGCTGCTAGACGTCCACTGCTGGTCAAAGCATAGGCATTTCCATTCTATACTATATCCTTATACATACCATTTTTTAAATGCATACAAAAGCATTTCAAAAATAAACTTTATACCGTTCTTATAAGAGTCATTTTCCTTTTTTCTAAATATACTGAATCGCGGGCGAAAGGTAACTTATCTGTAACTACTACACATGTAACTAAGTACTTTCAGAAGTGTTGACAGTGCTATTCTCACGTCGGTTACAAGGTGCTAATTGTGAAACGTCCAGACAAACTTTAATATTGATTAGTACACCTACAAAATATTTTGATAATGACTGCCACTGTTATAAGACTACATTTTATACTGCATACAACTAAATCCCATGAAAACATTTTTATTAATTACTTAGAAATACTGAACAAGTAAACTATAAGTATTTATTAGAATTCCATGAAAAACAACTTTCCAAACACACATTAAATTATAAAAAAATTACAGGTTGTTACACAATTCAATTTTTATAACATCACAAGTGCGTCCCTACCCTTACTCATGTTTAGCGGACGTTATGAAAATAGTGAAGCAAGCGAGTTATTACGAAATACACTTACTTTTACATTTATTATTATACAACATAAATGTGTTTTATTATCATAATCTCTTTACAGTGGATTGCTACTGACATTAGGTTAGGAAAGCTATAAAAAGTTATCTCCTATTAAATATTAACACGAGGATACATATTTAGAAACATAACCTCTTGCAAACGAATTGCAGGACTATACGTGTTAAAGATGCAATATGGCCGATATGTTTAAAATCCTAATGTACATATTTTGAAATACAGACTAGATTTTAATGAACTAAGATTTTAAAATCACCATTAATAAAATTACTCGCTCAACTTGCTTACTCATGAAATCTCGCCGACTAATTTACGTTTGTTCCACATCTCGCATCAAAAAATTAATATCAAAGCAAGATTACGCTTAAGCATTGCTGAAGCGAATTGCTGCATCCCTTTGCCACATTCACTAACTGCTATTTCTTTAAAATTCAACCTTATTTCGTTCCAATAAGGCCTTAGTGGAATGTATTGTGATGGTCATCAGAAAGTCTTTAAGAATTGGCCACGCTTCGCCGCCGCGGCTCGGAACCGGTCCTCGATCAAAGATGGTAAGATAAAGATTATGGCCGGTACATTAGAGTCATTTAACTGAGATACGACTGATGGTAGACCGCCCCACAATACAGTTAAAATAGTTCCTTTATAATTTTTCGTAAAAACTGAGGTAAGATTTTAAGGAAACCTAGTGATCAATTCATAATACTAGGTACTAATAATTACTGGTCAGTTTTGCCGATATTTTTAACTAAAAAAATCTAACCTTTACTTCCAAATAAACCATTAAGGCCCAATTGCAGGGAACGTTTTAACCTCGAGTTAGCTTCGGGTTAGCTAACTCAGGTGTAAATGGCGCCACCATCGATTGTAACTACTTCTTATTACAATCGATGGTGGCGCCATTTAAATCTGAGTTAGCTAACCCGAGGTTAAAACGTTCCCTGCAATTGGGCCTAGCTGTGTCTGTATATCTCATTATTTTTAGGTTATCATATTGAGCTTGTGTCTATCAATTAATGTAACGTTACGTGACTTTGAATTTTTATTCAAAAATCCTAAATCTACTCGCATCGAAACATCAAGGCACCGTATTTCTCAATCTCCAAAAATAGTGTATCAATAACTGTCTGCATTGTAAGCTCGTAACTAAAAGTTTATATATCTAGTTGATGAGGGCCAGAGGATTTTGGACTATCTTTCTGGTTTATAGTTAACTCTTTTTAGTAAATAAATCAATGTGAAGTGAATGGCTCGAGACCAGCTGTGAAGACTTAATTTAGATTTTATTGTAAGATGTCATGACCTAATTTTGGAAAAAAGTGGTGGATTTTAAGCGTTAGGTATAGGAAAAAAAATAAGACGATTTAATACGCTGTGTTTAATTGAGGAAAATATAAATATGATACAGGGTTAACCATCGCAGTTTGTAAAAGAGTGACAATTAAAGAAGTCACTATGATTCACATAAATTATTTTGACGTTTTTATTGTTTTTTTAGTATATAATCTTTGTTTCTATTTACATTGACTTTTCATAAGAAAACGGTTCTACCAAGCAGCATTATTTATAACAACTGCAAACCTAACAGTAGGTAAACTCAAAACTGTAAACAAAATGCCGAACCGAATCGCACCTCACGTTCGTCCTAATTCTTTGTTTTCGCGGCTCTCTAGTTGCCAGTTAGCAAAATAAACTCGGCGGGTAATGCGATTCTGTTGTTTTTATTACGCCTCTACGAGCCGCAGGGTTGCCGCGTTGGAAACTAAACGTTTTTTAGATATATAGAGATTTTAGGATTAAAATAGTTAGTGTGATTTGTTTTTATTTGTGTATCAAACATTTTTAAGCAGTTTTAAAAAAAGGTATCAATTATTATTTAACATTACTGTTAAAGACATAAGAGTTTTTTTTCTTTTTCAGAACACTTACCAGAATTTATATCCCAATTATCTTGATAAAGAAATTCTGTTACTTATTTCAATCGCAACAGAGATCACCTACTTACTCTATTAGTTTTATTGTCATTCAACTCCCGCCAACCCTGTACAAATCCAATGGTGTGTGAGTACGTTCGGCGGCGCTCTTTGAAGTCGGTTTACTCGGCGTTTAGTAATTGTAGCCATGCGGAAATTGAGACGCCGACTTTAGGTGTGGTACATACCGATTTGTTATACTGTGTCGTAAGCTTAACCGTGGGGTATCACTGCTAATAACATTCACACGATATTAACACATAAATGATTTAAAATTTAACTGAAAATAGACACAGACGTGGCTAATTACAAAAGTAAGCAGTTTTTTATGATGATATTAAAAAAGCGACATCTAGAATTGAGTTGTCAAAATTTAAACACTTTCCCGGTTCGATCGAGTGTTGCCAGCTGTTCTTTGATCTACCGCCATAAAGGCAGAGCTATATTTGTTTCTTTGAAGTGCATTCTGAATGTACACTAACTGACACACCCTGTATCATACAGGGTGATTTCAAACGCTTTGATCTCGGATAAATCAAAAGGTGAATCTGAGTAATAAGTTTAGATGTAACTTTTGAATACAATTTGCAAGGTTTTGATTTATTTGATGAGTTTTAAGATTAAATACTTTTAGATGCCGGTCAGTAATAGATCTTAATGTTTTTAAGTCGTTTATGTTTTTTAGAACGTTTATATTAACGATATATTTTTAAATAACCTGTAAAGAAAAGTACAAGTGTGTAAAACATTTAACGACTAACTAGCACACATAACGTTACCGTTTTATTGAAGTTTAACGTTGCCGCGACATGTGTTCAAAATAAAAGGGTTCGCGCGACAGATGGGACAAAAAGTTGGAAATAAAAATTTACAAACGTATTTTAGTACCTTTATAAACAAATGGATAGTTCTATAGTTTTTTTTAAAGAGGGCCAAATCTTATCTGTGTTCAGTTTAAACTTGATAACTCTACAAAGGTATCCTAAATCAAAAAAAGGAAGTTAACCTAATTGTTATTTTAACCAACGTTCCACTATATTCACGGTTTGTCAAAGACCTGCGATGTTATCTCGCACGATGTGATCCATGGCTGCATCTCGCGCTCGGCGGCGCTCGGCCACGCTCGGGTGCCCTCGCCTCGGCGCATCAAAGCTCGGCTATTTTCGTCCTCTCTCGTAATTAACTTTTTTGTCCTCAGCTGTCGTCGGCTCTGAAATAAAAGGACAGTATGAGTCTTTACATTTTGTTTTTATTGCCATATTAAAAAGTTTATTACAATGGAATGGGTTATTACCTTCTTTCGCCATCCTAAAGGTTTATTGGGTAATTAAGGTAAAAATTGAAAATGGTCGAAAGTTTTCTTTAAAGATTTTATGTTATGCAATGCCGAGGTACGTACGGATGTTGACTCAATAATTAAATACTACACTTCGAGATCTAACTCAATGGATTAGCTAAAGTCAACAAATCTGAGCATATAGTTTGTATAGGCAGCGTTAACCTGTTCTAGTTTTTATCGAGAGGGTTTAAGATTCATTTTTGAACGGAAAAGAGGTTTATATGTATCAATAGTAATTGTATGTGATCTAAAAACATCCGAAAGCACTTTGGTGAGTAAATGTTTGTTAAGGCGAAGTATGCGCAACGTAACGTGAACTTCAGCGTCTCTGCTCAAAAATCTTTTTACTTAAAAACTCAGAAGGCCCAAACGATTCCTTTACCTACTTTTGTTTTTAATTCTACAATAACAATGAAAAAACTGTGGTTGCTCGGCATATGTAAAAATTAAAAATAGTTATTAATGCGATAATATTAGTGTTCATTTTCAAAATTTTAAGTAGCAGCAAGGAGGCCCACTTTAAGAACTCAGTCAACTTTACACAGCTTACCTTCCCCTTAACTAAAGCATTTAAAGTGGTGCCTCTACATTTTAAACCTTTCCCGAAGGCAAACAGTTGTGTTTGTGGACCTTTGTTGCCTTAAAACGAAACTATTGTCAGAAAAACGTACAGTGCGTCTTTGAAGACCGCGCTACCATACACTAATAGGATGAGACCAATAAAAAAAACAGGTAGAATTACATGGCCATTTGGATTATCCCTATACAATTGTAGTACGGATTTCTAGTTGTTTGTTATTCTTGCGTTTGTGGAAAAAACAGCAAACACACTTGAGATTTTTGATACAAAAAAAAATTCATTGAAATTTTTGAATACGGAACTTTGAGGAATGCAATAGGTCATTTTACCCATGTATGTTGCGTGGTTTTGCTAACTTTTCTATTAAAATTTTGCTTTAACTTCTATACAGATTTAAAAGGCATTAAAATTTCGTTTTACATCTAGAAATAAGAGGCATAATGACCCTGGATGCGACGCCCAACATGGCGGCACAGGGCTACCAGATGGAAAGACCAAGATATCAGGGCTAAATTCAAAAATAAAAAAGTTGAAGCTATTTTGTGGTACATTAGTTTTTGAATATTGACGCACTGACGATTTTCTTGCCAAATAACTAAACTCTAAGCTTTGTCAGTAGATATTAAGAACATCGTTATAAAAGATTTCATCCGTTTTAATGGGATAATTTGTTTCTTTGCGAGACTATAGACATCATGTAAAGTATCGGGACAATTCCCACATATACTTACATTTGGTAACCCTGCATCGCCCCGCAATTTTCTTTCTCCAGCCATCCGGCGCGTTGGTCCGTCCCACTCACACAGCCGCACCAGCTATTCGAGGCGGTATAATCTTGAAGGCTTTTTGCCCGACCACCGGTAATTACGGCCTATAATGGACGAACGAAATCCGTGTAAGAAACACCGACGAACAAGCGTTCATGCTCCGATGATTTGGCTAGTTTAAGAGGCGAAATGTGAAGGCATGCGATTAAGGATGAAAAGGATAGACGCTTTTGACAATAATAACTGGTGTATATTCTGCAAATTGATAAATAACAGTACGTTTGCAAGGAAGCTTAAAACTTACGTCACCACACGCTAATTAAATGTAAAGTAGTAAACATAATTGTTCCCAAGCCCGCTAATTTCGAAGGTCAATAAATAATAACCCGGGACATCCGCTGGGACTATAAAAGCCTTTTTCTCAATGCGTTTTACATCTACCTACCTACATATAGGTAATTTGTTCGTCGACCTTGCCATTGTGAGTGCTGTCGGCGGCGTCGCTTAGTTTTTATGGCACGGTCGGGAACGCACTCCATAGCCCATTGTGAACGGACTTATAGGAACTTCGGAATGACGCAGCGAGTGAATATTACTGTTAGGTGCAAGGCAATATAGCGAAGGCAGAGCTTGTTTTAGTAATTGAAGACGGCTGAAAGAGTTTTTGTAGCAAGACCTAATCATGTGTCTGTGTGAATATGTCACTTAGGAGAAGTTGTTTTTGATTCCAACTAACTTTAGATCTTGGTAAAGTTAGAGATATTATTGATATTGTTATACTAATGGCGTTTTTCTCGTTAATTCCAGATGTCGTCGTTCGCGGAGATCCTGGGCAGCGGGTGCTCGGCGCACGCGCGGTTCGTGGTGTGCTCGGCGTTCGCGCCGCTGTGCTCGGAGCAGGTGGCGGGGCCGGTGGCGGCGTGCCGCGCGCTGTGCGACGCCGTGGCGGGCGAGTGCGCCGCGCCGCTGGCCGCGCTGCCCGCCGCGCTGGCGCTGGACTGCGGCGCCTTCCCGCTGCGCCCCGACCGCCGCCTGTGCATGCGCCCGCCCAACGCCAGCGAGCCGCAGCCCCCGCCGCCCCCGCCCCCCCCGCGCTGGCCCGCGCCGCCCGCCGCCTGCCCGCCCGGCACCGCGCGCGCCGCCGGCCTGTGCCTGCCCGCCTGCAACCACTACTCGCCGGCGGACAAGCGCGTCGCCGAGCTGCTGCTGACCGCGCTGGCCTGGATCGCCCTGCTCGCCACGCTGTTCGCTCTACTCACCTTCTGCGCGGAGCCCGGGCGGTACCGATACCCCGAGCGGCCGGCCGTGTGGGTCGCCGCGTGCCACGCCGCCGTCGCGCTCGCCTACGTGACTCGCGGCTGGTACGGCGGCGGCGGCGGCTGCGCCGGCGCGGCGACGGCGGACGGGCTCGGCACGCCCGCCTGCGTCGCGTTCTTCACGCTGACGTACTACTTCACGCTGGCGGCGGACGCGTGGTTCGCGAACGCGTGCGTGGCGTGGTACCTGACGGCCGCCAGCGAGTGGTCCACGGAGGCGCTGGAGCGCGCGGCGGCGTACCTGCACGCGGCGGCGTGGGGCTGGGCCGGCGCGTGGACGGCGGCGGCGCTGGCGCTGCGGCGCGTGGCCGGCGACGAGCTGACGGGCACGTGCGGCGTGGCGCCGGGCGCCGCGGCCGCGCTGCTGGGCGTCCCGCGCGCGGCGCCGCTGCTGGGCGCGGCGCTGCTGGCGGCGGCGGCGGCGCCGGGCATCGCGCGGGTGCGGCGCGCGCTGGGCCCGCGGGGCGCGCGGCGCGTGGGCCGGCTGGCGGCGCGCGCGGCGGCGGCGGGGCTGCTGTACCTGGTGCTGGCGGCGGCGGCCACGGCGGCGCGGCTGGCGGAGGCGGCGCGGGGGGAGGGCGGCGCGCTGTCGGCGGCGGTGGCGCTGTGCGGCGGCGGGGCGGCGGCGGCGTGGGCGTGCTCGCGCAAGTCGGCGGCGGTGTGGCGGCGGGCGCTATGTCCCCCGCGGAAGCAGCGCCCCCCCGCGCCGCCCCTCCTGCACCCGCCCCTGCTGACCCAGGGCACGGGCTACTGCAAACGACCGCTACATATTACACATGTATAGTTTACATTTGATGTGATCTTGTGAAGACTTTTGAAGTGATTGACATTGAACTGTTGGACTTGTAAAGCGTGATTATTTATGCCTTCCGTGAAGGTGCTCTTGAATCGTTATTTTGTACAGAGATTTGTAAATAGTTTGTATATAAAATATACTGTTGATTTTGTAATGAAAAGGTTGTTTTTATTTTTAACCTGCAATTGCCAATATTAATAAAAAATAGGTTCACTCGATTTAGGATTACACATAGATACCAATTGTCGGCGCTTCGCCTTATAAGATTAAATAGTTTGCAATACTCGCGATTGCTATTTTATTTTGTCAGGCTACCAATCTGTATAGTAATTCCACTCTCACTGTAAACGTCATATTGAACGCATAGATTTGTTAAATTCCATATAATAAAGTTTTTAAACCATAAAAGGGGTTTCATATTGAGGCTTCATTGTGTCCGCGAAGACAACAATCTAAATTATAAATCATATTTGTGTTATTGTGATAACACGTGTTATTGTGAGTCAACTATAAAATATGGACATATGCTGTCGTGGGATATTTTTTATATAATTTTAAGGAGGACATTTCCGTCATACATGATTTCTGTGTAGCTTTAACAATTAAAGTTGCACACGCGACGAAGTCTTAAAAAATGGAGTAACTTCTCTCGTTTTCCCAACATTTCCCTTCACTTCTCTGCTCCTATTGATTGTAGCGTGATGAAAAGTATCCTATAAACTGCCCAGGAGTGTGAAGAATAATTATACCAAGTTTCGTTAAAATCCATCCAGTAGTTTTTGTTTCTATAACGGTCAAACAGACAGACAGATAGACAAAAATTTTACTGGTTGCATTTTTGGCATCAGTATCGATCCCTAATCACCCCTTGACAGTTATTTTGCAAATATATTTCATGTACAGACTTGACCTCTCTACAGATTTATTATAAGTATATATAGATTACACTTATGATGACTTATGATTTAGATCACAAAAACATTCGTGACATTCGAAGAACTTATAAGTATTATATGAAGGCTCCCAAACCTACCATTAAAGACAAACCTACACAGTTATTAAAATCACAAATGTGGTATTGCAAAAGCAAATTTTATTAATGCAATGCAATCCTACCACAACGTACTAATTAAATAATAGGAAAACTTTTTCTACGAACCTCGTGAAATCGCAGGGCAGATACAGTTAATTTATGTAGAAGTTTTTGCAAAACCCGAGTATAGGTACAGTAAGTTGCAAAAGTCCATACCGAGTTGATAAAAATTATAGCATCCAGTGGTCACTTCTACACACACACTGACATAAATAAACTATTATTTTACTACTACTTCTTAATATCAACCTTAACGCATCAGTTTTAAAGCTCAATATATTTTTGTAAACTATTGTGGTTGTTAAAACATTTTCGCATACGACGATGTTTTTTTCGGATCAACCTACACTCTAATCGACAACATTGATACTACTTGTTGCGATAATTCTCAACCTTAATCTGAGAGCTTTAGGTTCAGGTTCAATTTTATTTATTTTACTTTTTAAGATGTAAGAAATACTAACTAAATGAGGGTAAATAAGTATAGAAGGTAAGGTAGTTAGAAAACAGTAGATAAAAACAGTAATTTATTATAACTTGTTTACAAATATATTTAGGTAATGCTTGATACTTAATTAAAATAATTGATACTGATTTCAAAAGATAATAATAATTACAGTCTTTATTTCAAACTTCCAACAACAAACATTAATGTATTTTTACACTTGTTTTACTTTTTAAGGTTAGTTGTAGCTTAAGTAATCGTTTTCGTAAAGAAAAGAAAATTGAAGCTTGCTAACCATAAAAAAATACATTGTAATTGAAAAATGTTTTACTTACGAACTTATATTTAATTACTACTTTAATGAAATACTATTGGTATTTAATATACCCTCTCCTGTTTTCAATAACCATAAGCTAACGCGCACCGTCACATTGATTTCACTATATTCGAACAATACACAGTTCCACTTTAATTTCCACACTTCCAGACACTTCCATTGGTAGAAAATGCCTCTGTAGTCCTTTCATTTCGCATGTCCCATGTCTGCGCCATCAACATGGAACTATTACTCTTTCGAGGCCATCAATCCCCTGTAAGGGATGGCGAGGCGAGAGAAATGAAACGCTTGAATGCTGGTTACTTACTAACTCATTTATTGAGATTACACATTTATATATCATCATTACATCCCCATCGGAGGGAAAAACAAAATTAAAATTAATATACAATTTTTATTTTGTTGAATAAAAGTTATACATACCACATTATAAGAATACATTGATTACATTTTCATTATTTAATATTAACCCAATAGTAATACAGAACATAAAGAGTTAAAATAAACACAAAGTCAACACGTGTTATGAAAGAGATAGGTACGTTACCATAAAAGACATAAGAATGTAATAATAAGGTTTCAATAAACAATTTTAATTTAAGAGCAATGCTTGTCTATAATAACATTGTTTTTGAATACATACGCTTACAATTACAATGTTTAGGTATCGAAATTAAACTAAATACATTTCAATCATGACATGATATGTATGATATAAACATTTAGGTATTGTTAAAATAGTTGATAACAGCTTCACTAGGCTACAAAGTATAAAGAAAAAAAATGCAATATAATGTTTTTATAACTACGATATAATAGCGTTATGTACTAATGCAAAATTAAGTAGTGTCAGGTGAAAAATATTTTTTAGTACGATTTTTGTGTACTACGTCGTTTTTACCATTTTTTATAATTTCGACGTTTGGAGGTATTTCTCTCACTACCTTGTATGGACCTGAATAAATGCTCTTAAACTTATTACCAGTTTCGTTTTTTAACAAGACTAAATCATCTACTTTGTACTTTACGGGATTGATATTACGATCGTATCTTAATTTTCGTGTCAATTTGCTATTGATTAAATTTTTTCTAGCTTCTTTTAATGAAGTTTGTAATCTGAACTTTAATTCTAATGGATAAGAATCGTGATTATAAAGTGGATCAATAACATTATTCGGTAAATTCGATGGTAAATTACACTTTTTACCAAAAACTAATTCGAATGGGGTAAAATGTGTTTCAGCGTGTACGGATGTATTAAATGAGAAACACCAATAAGGTAGCCACGTGCTCCATGTATCTGGCTGATTGTTAGTTTGTATGCGCAAATAATTACCTAATGCCTTGTGTGTGTTCTCGAGCGCGCCAATACTTTGGTGGTGATAGGCTGTAGAGTGCAATTTATTTATACTTAAAAGTGTACATACCTCTGTAAATGTTGCTGACATAAACTCGGAACCTCTGTCAGTAGCGATTATACTAGGAATACCATACCTTAATACAAAGTTGTTGACAAAATTCTTCGCTGCCTCTGCTGCACTTTTGGTCTGCATTGGGTATGCCTCTACATACTTACTCAGTTCACATTGAATAGTTAAAATGTAAGAATAATTATTCATATCTTTATCTAATGGACCCATAAAAACCTTTTCGAAAGCTGTATTCGCTGTTGAAGTTATTTGCATTGGTTCTTTTGTGTAATGCGTTGTATATTTTTGTTTTTGGCATTTATCACATTTTCTTACAAAATTCTTTACGTCATTTTCTAAACCTGTCCAAAAGTAATACTTTTTTATATTATTTAACATTCTCTTCGTACCCGCGTGGCCACTTGTAGGTAAGAGGTGAAAGTCATTTAATATTACTCTCTTATCATCTTTATCTTCTATGCGTTTTACGTCTTTTAATATACATATTCTCGGTCCGGACCAATCACTTTTATTTTTAATTTCACGCATCATTTTGTCGACAAATATATTATTAGTACTATTTTTCAAGACGTATATTTCTTCTACATTTATTACTTTACAAAATCTACCTAGCTCTCTCACAAAAGCGCTTGGCGTCGGTTGTGATCGAGTAGCTGGTTTTATATAAATTATATTCCCATTTATCTCATAGCAAAACATATTACTTTCTTTATTAATCATATTATTAAGTCTTAATCGGTTTAAGTTTGTTAAATCAATAAATCTCAATTCAGCAGAATTCTCACTACATATTTCTACGACTTTCGGCTGATCAGACCGATCGACAGGAGTAACCGTAGTATCCTCAGAATCCTGATTATTTTTTCTCCATTGCGCACGCGTCATCACATTCATAACTTGCTCATTCAATTCTTTCAAATCTTGTGAACTTATACATATACGAGATAATGCGTCTGCAGCCGCGTTATCGATACCTTTCACATATTCCACTCTAAAATCATACTCTTCTAACGTTAGTCGAAATTTCATTAACCTACTAGAAGGATCTTTCATACCAAAAAGATATACAAGAGGCTTATGGTCGGTTTGGATTATAAATTTACGTCCACATAAATATGGCCTAAAATGCTTAACTGCCCAAACAATTGCAAGTAGCTCTTTTTCTATTATAGGATAATTTTTCTCAGCTTTGTTTAACCCTCGACTTCCATATGCTATTGGTTTATTATCTTTATTTAATAATACCGCGCCTAATGCAAAATTTGACGCATCTGTTTGTAAAACAAATTCATTTTCTTCTGAAAAATCTGGATAGTGTAATATTGGATGTGATATAATTTTTTGTCTCAACATTTCAAATGACTCGTCACAACTTTTATCCCACAAAAATTGTGTATTTTTCTTACTTAATTTGTTAAGAGGATATGCAATTGCAGCAAAATTGGGAATAAATTTACGATAATAATTAACAAAAGCTACAAATCGCTTGACTTCGTCAGTATTTTTTGGTTTTGGATAATTTTCCACGACTTTAATTTTTTCTGGATCAGGAAGTATACCATCTGAAGAGACAACGTGACCTAAGTACAAAATTTCTTTCTTTAGAAAACTACATTTTATTGGGCTGAGTTTCAGGTTTACTCTCCTTAGTCTTTCAAAAATATCCTGTAAATTTTTATTATGATCTGATAGATTTTTCCCAAAACAAATTAAATCATCTAAGTAAATCAAGCATTTTTCATAGTTAAGTCCACTTAAAGCTACAGTCATCATTCTAGAAAAAGAACTGGGACTGGTCTTTAATCCCATTGGCATTCTAGTCATTTGATACTGACCCGAGCAGAATGCGGTATACTTGCGACTGTTTGGCTCTAATTCTACGTTATAATATCCTTGATGCAAGTCTAAGTGTGAAAAATAAATAGAACCTGCTAAAGAATCAAGTATCTCAGAGATGTTGGGAAGTGGAAATTTGTCATCTTTATTGACACAATGCCGAAGAAACCCGAGAGTCAAACCGCCAAACATGGCAGGGTCGCCATGTAAGGGATGGCGAGGCGAGAGAAATGAAACGCTTGAATGCTGGTTACTAACTAACTCATTTATTGAGATTACACATTTATATATCATCATTACACCCCATACATTTAGGTTACATCGATGTTTTGAACTATTGTAAATCCACCGTTTTACCGTTATCTACTGAAACAAAAACAAAATATGAATAAATTTAACAAACAACAAGTTAAAATCGTTAGATAGTTATGCAACACACGATAAATTTGTTATAATAATACCCAATCAAAGAAAAATAATGGATAAAATAACACTATTTTCATACTTACGGTAAATATTATATTATATCATATAAATGTATGCTTTTCGATAATACGCATTCTGTCCTGCATACTAATACATATTAACTTGCATGTTATAGAACTTGGATATCAACTTTATCAAGCAAAACACTGGCACCTTCGCTAGCGAACCAGCAATGACAAAGCGTTTAGCAAATAATTCAATCATTGTATGATTTTGGATATTTTCGTTTTACCCTCAAATTGTGACATTTGTAAGAAATGTTCTAATGTTTTCTAATTTTACTCGCAATTCGACTAATATTTTGAACATTTAATGTCTATGTGTGTGTAATTTGCATGCAAGCAGTTATAGACCTTACACTCGGTATGGACTTTTGCAACTGACCGTACCTACTATTTAAGAAACCCAAAAGTAGTGTAGGGTTAGCACGCATGATTCGATAGCATACATTTCAGATTCACGTCCAATGAATAGTGATGACTAAGTACAATATTGGCCCCGATTCCGAAATCACTCTCTAAAACTAAATTAAAAATAGCACTGTCACTTTTTTATGCTTTGTATTAGAAAAAGACAGATACATTGATTTCACTAAATTTAGTCCACATCGTTATAAAATTGAACAAAATGCGCCGCGGACTAGCCTAAAATTGCCTTCGCTGCGTCATAATGCACGCACATTTTAGTGTGACAGGACTAACATGATTACCTGTCTCTGTCTTATACTATTGATGAGTAAGTGACGGCGATAGTTTTAGTTAAGTTTAGAGAGTGTTTTCAAAATCGGGGCCATTACCTACACGTATGTGTATTATTTACCGATAAGCAACTAATCTTGCTTTAGACCATAAAAACATTCGTGACATTTAAAGAACTTGTATTATTTCGAGGGATCCCAAACCATTCATTACTGCAGCAGTTTTAACCTCTAATAATAAAAATCATTTTATCAATAAACCTTTATACAGGGTGATTGGTAACGCGTTACATTACTTCTATGGGGTTAAAGTAGAGCTTATTTGCAGTCAATTAAGTCACATCATACCATGTCAAAAAATTGATAATTTCTAAGTTATGCAACATTTTTTTTTTATAAAAAAAACCCATTTTTGAAGTTCAAATGAATCATTTTAGTTAAAAATTTAAAATTAAGTTTAATGTTTTGTTGTTTTATGGCAGCTCCATAACTAAAATGATAATGTACATTAAAATATGTTTAATAAAAATCGTCCTTATTTTAGAAAAAGTCAAGAAACCAAGTACAACTTTAAGAAAAAGTAAATCTTATGATAAAAAATAGCAATTTTCAAAAAAAAGTCTAAATAATGTTGCGTAAAAATTACAAAACTTCCTCAATTCATTAGCTATACAAAACATTTGTCATACTAAAACTAAGTATAACAATCACCCTGTATAATTTAATAGGTAATTTAGTAACAAAATCTTTTTATTGCAATCTTACCACAATATATAGTGTATTGTGGTAAGATTGTAATAAAAATATCTGCATAAATAATAGGAAATCTTAGTCTTTATTTATATTCAAACTGTAAAATTCGCCATGAAGTGTATTCTCTCCCTATTTCTGTTGTGTATTTTTACATCACAATGCAGTCGCTACATCAAATTAGGAGACGATGAAGATAAACAGAAATCTTACACCATTTATGACCAATTTATAAACGGTGGTGTAACCCAAACTCCAAAAAATCTTACCGTTGAATGTACCAGACCGAAAACGGTGATCAGTTGGGTACATATCGTGGATAAATCGAAAGATGAATCAGGAATCGCGAGACTACTTGAAGGAGAGCTATACGACAAAAAGATGGTGATAGGCTTTGAAAAAAACTACTTTTTCTCCGTTGTAGTTATGTGCATGAGTGAGGATGACTTGCCAATTACGGAGCAACATATTTAACGTGAAAATGTATTAAATATTTAAAAAATAAAAGTTTCTGTTAAAACACTTCTGTGATATGTATTTTTTCGCAGGTGCCTTTTTCTTTTTATATCAAGAAGACCTTTAAAGCGACAAAATGAGGGACATTATGTGTTTATGAAGGGTTTAGGAACTTATATTAGCTGGGTTAGGACAGACGTGGAGTTGACAAGTTGACTATGAATGTGGGAAAGGTAAAGTTGGGTGCAGTCTATCTAGTTAAAATAATATAAAGAGATAAGTTAGGCTATAAGTTTAGGGTTACAAGTTTGACTTTCGTGACCCATCTAGCATCAGTAGCGTAATGAGGAAAAACTATCGAATAGTAAGCGTAGCGTCAACGTACAAAAATGTATGAAATTATGACAGCGTCCCTAGCGGACATAAAAGTAACTAGGTAAGTCCAGCCATCACAAGTATTTTTCAAAATTGGATTACTTCTTCAGTTCAGATAATTAACGTTTATCACGACAACCTATTTTTTCTTTCGTATCGAGTTCTGTAGCGTTACAAACGTGCTTCGTGGTCGCTTCTATCGTCTACCTCCGTTTTGATTTCGCTTTTTTGATTTTTGAGCATTATACGTTAACGGTGCAATTGACAAAACATTCTTGATTGAGGCACGGAGCTGTGTGAGTTTTTTATCACTTACTACGTGTTAGGTGATAGTTCACGAGATATTATTATATCATACAGCAATAACAAATTTTGTGGTAATATTATCCTTTATTTAAAAACCAATAAACATATATTACAATAAATAAGTTGATATAAATCTCTATACAAGTGTTGAAATCATAATTACATTATTACATTTTGCTGTTCCAAATCAACTTTTAATACAAACACTATAAGAACTAAATTAATTTGAACATTTTTCCCACAACAAAAGCTTCTGGAATGTTCATAGAATACTATACAGTTATAGGCCTTATATATATAATTTCTATACCCCGAATCATATAAATACTAGAAAATTATAATGTAGTAACATACTCTTTACATAATTACATTGTATTTTTTATGATAGTTGAAGAAAAAACAGTGGTGATAATTATTTGTGGTTTCAAAACCTTTAATTATTGTAACACTTCTAATATTGTCAGTCATATAATATTTATTACTAAGACATCAATTTGTTTTCTAATTGAAATTTGAATATTCTGTTACTCGAAGTAGCCATACGGCCTTATAATATACAAGTATTAATAGACATTGGGACTAATCGCAAATTTTACAAGGATATTTCTTTACATTCCTGCTATTTCCTTTTTTTTCATAGACTTACCTATTCCCTCATCAATAACTAGAAAAATAACAACTTTCAAATTAATTTAAAACCTTTAACTAGTATTACCTTACAGCCAGGTGCCTTGGTCGCAGTCGAGCCGCTATCCGTCCGTCGTAGTTAACGTATCGAAAACATCTGTCGGGGCAGTATTACCCCCGAAATAATTAGAAAAATTAAACACTGCAGAATCCTGCTTTAAGTTATCCGTCGATCCAAATTGAGCTTTATTAACAGTGTGCATAGGAGTCGTATTCGTTGACAACGACTTCTGCTTATCTAGAAGGCTTAGCAGTAGATTTTTCTCGTCTAAATCCTGTGTTTTTTCAGGCTCGTATAAAGTTGCTTCTTTAGTCGATTGTATTTTCTCGTTATAAGGATTCGTAAGGTACTCGGCATAGAGTTCACTTTGCTCTGTGTTCTTTTCTGGTAGAATTAGATTGTCGTCGTAGTTTATGTCGAGGATGGTTTGCGGTGAATTCGCCTGTATTGTGTCGGTGTAAGGTTCATTTTGGTTCGTGTTTGCGGTGGGTTCAGTTTGCTGGTAGAGGATCGGCATTTGTGAAGGCATTGATACTCCGATTGGGGTGGAGATCATCTGGAAGAATTGAAACTAATATAATAAGCACTCGAGAACATGAAAAAACCGACCGAGTTGGACTCGCGCACGAAGGGATCCGTACTATCATTTTCTATTATAATCGAGCAAAAATTGCTTAAAAATTACGTTTGTTGTATGGGAGCCCCCCTTTAATATTTACTTTATTGTTACATAATTATTTATTTTGAAAGGTAATATACAAGTTAATATTCTGTGAAAATTTGAAGCGTCTATCTGTTACAGTTTTTAATATTGAGCAGAATAATACGAAAAAGAAACACGTTTATTGTATGGGGACCCTTAATATTTTTATTTTTAGTATTTGTTGTTATAGCGGCAACGGAAATACATCATTTTGTGAAAATTTCAGCTTTCTAGCTATCACGGATAGAAAGCGGAGGCTTAGTAATAGGGTCCCGTTTTACCCTTTGGATACGGAAGCCTAAAAAGAATTATACTCAAAATTTTGTGACCGACATTTACGTTGACACAAAATGTAAAAATGGGACTTTTAGTCAAAGCTTGCGTGACAAAAGAACTTCTTATAAGAATAGATTTTCTTCAAATTTTAATATTCAAGGATACTGTTTGGCACTATGATATTTATACATATCATTTAGGATTTCAGTACAATAAGTGAAAAGAAAATATGTAGCTCGATTAGGTCTGTACTATGCTATTTATTTACAAAGTTCATACCTCATTCAACGGTTGCAACAGCACCGATGACGTCAGCCCCGATTGATCATACAGCGGGTTCCTTATTGGAACCATTCCACTTACTGGTTGGGATGGAAATAACATTGGCTGAGTTGGCACTAACATTGGCTGAGTTGGAACTAATGTTGGCTGAGTTGGAACTAACATTGGCTGGGATGGAACTAAAGTTGGCTGGGATGGAACTAAAGTTGGCTGCGGTTGAACTAGTGTGGGTGGGTTGGTGGTGAAGTTGACGGGAGATTGTGAGGGTGGTTTACTTGCGGGCTGCGGGACGAGGGAGGGGAGCGGCGGGGGGGGGCGCGGGGGAGAGGGGCGGGGGCGCGCTGCCCGGGGGCGAGTCTTGTACTGCGGACAACAAATATTCAATATAGGCATTTACTTAAAAACAGAATCAGTAAATTTGAAGTATGGTGGTTATTAATCAATCTTTTCCACTACAACCACCCAGGTTACATGACTAAAATGTTTGCCTTGACAAGTGTTTGACTTGTAAGTTTTACTGAGGTTGCGCGATAGCCACAAGTATTACCTTCAGGGAAGAGTTCCTGTTTGAGTCCCGGCAGGAACTCTTCTATCTTGTCCCACGTGATGTACCACAGGTCGTTGTAGCCATCGCCCGTGCTGCTGCTGAAGATCTGTATACAAACAAATATATTCAATAAACTTTAATCAATTAAAAGTATCGCCTGGAAGGTCACTAAAATCGCACTTCGCAGGGGATCTCCCATTGTCGTTGCAAACTCTTCGACGTGTTTTTCTTGTCCGCGCCAACCTAAGGCGTTCAATCAAGGTCATTGATCACGGCTAAAAAAAGCAGACTCAAAGTTTGCCAAAGAGCCATGGAACGTAGTATGCTGACTTGAAACTCCAAGACAGGCTCAATAAGCTGAGAAAACTTCGAACTTAAAATGGGATTCAGCCGGCCATGTTACCTGTGGACGATGTGGAGAGAGGTTTTTGCCAAGGAGTGAGATCGAAACGGCTAGTTAAAAAAACATTTCTTTTCAATAAAACTTAAGTCATTCGAAGACTTCTGTGGCACCGCTGCGCCAAGCTTTTGCTAAGTGAGGTACATCTTCGGTGAGGTAGCCTGAACTTATATTTTAGCTTGTCTGTAAAGCCTCTGGTGTATCTTCTTCTTCTTCCAGTGCCTCTCCACTACTGGAGTTTGGCTATCAGCTCTCGGAAACTTGACCAGCTCTGAGCACAGCGAACAAGTTGTTCTACGCTGACTACTCCTGTCCATTCCCAGATGTTTCTAAGCCATGATTTTTTTCGTGTACCAGCGCGACGTTTGCCTTCGACCTTTCCCATCATTATCAATTGAAGCAGTTGGTACCTTTCGTGTCTGCAGTAGTTCACGGTTTCGACACATACGCTGTAGAACTCTTTCGTTAGTAACCCTGTGAGTACCACTAATGCGAAGCATGCGACGATAACACAACATCTCGATGGCTTCTTGGCGTCTTTTAGTATCGTCTTCACACCCGTATAAGACGACAGGCCATACATAACAAAGAAGACAAACCATCGGACCCTTTAAGCGTCTAGTAGGAGAATTTTATCTTTCGCAATTATAATTTTATGTCTATATTGTGTTTATGTAAATGGATGTATACAGGGTGGCTCATTCAAATCGGTCAGTATGGGAAAGTCTGAAACTATAAGACATACGAAGATTCGTTCTTAGGAATCATGTAACCGATTTTGATAAAAAGAAAACCTGCATTCATACATTTGAAAAAAAACTGTACCCAACTTGGGAATCGAACCCGGTCGTGTTGAATTTTGTATTGAAAAAAACGGTGATCACTTCGAAAATCTACTAAAATAATTTAAAACTATGTAAAACCAATGCATTTTATTCATTTAATTAAGACATCATGTTTCATAGAGCCATTTACAGCTTAAGACCTACACAATCGATATTTAATTAGAAAAAGTGTAAGTTTATTTTTTTCAACACAACTGGGTTCGATTCTCTAGCTGGGAACTCTTTTTTTCAAATGTATGAATCCAGTTTTTCTCTTTATCAAAATAGATGACATGGTTCCTAAGAAGAAATCTTCGTATGTCTTATAGTTTTAGACTTTCCCATACTGACCGGTTTGAATGAGCCACCCTGTATATGTATAGTATTTATATTGGTAAGTGTGTGTATGTATTTGATATTTATTATAATATTGAAATATATAAGAAGTTGTTTCATTTTGTTGTTGTATGTTAGGTATTTTTTTATGTTTTTGTAAATTAATGTATGTAAGTAGGTATATATTATCAGTACATTTATAAAGTAGGTACACCATACTAATTATTGTTCTCCATCAAACTCTCCACTGACGGTCTGCTGGAAAAAATCTCATTATGAGATAAGCAGCACCATTGTGCTAACATTTCTCTCAATGTTTGTGTTTTGTATATTTTTATTGTGTGTATGTACAAGAAATGTAAAATAAATAAATAGATAAAGGAGAATGCGAGCTCGGAGCTTTACATCAATACTCCGACAGCACAAAACTTTCCTCATTTTATTAAACGAGGCACGGGCAATCTCTATCCGGGCCTTTAACTCTTGGTTAGAGGTCCATGTTTCTTTCACCCAAGCACCGAGGTATATGTACTGACGGACTTGCTCCAGAACAACTACTGCAACATTAATTTTAGGGTCAATAGCCGTTCTAGATACAACCATGACCTTAGTCTTCAATGTGTTAATGGAGAGGCCATCTCTTTCACTGGGCTGGTGAACTTTGCTTACGATAGCCTGTAGATCTTTTTCGCTGGAGGCTATCAAGACGGTGTCATCGGCGTATCTTAGGTTGTTAATAAGTTTGCCGTTTATTTTAATGCCCACTTCAGTTCCTTCTAGTGCTTCCGACATTATGGCCTCTGAGTACACATAGAAAAGCAACGGAGACAATATGCAGCCCTGTCTAACACCCCTTTGGATTTCTACGTCTTCAGTTATTTCCTATTCCACTCTGATATTACCCCTTTGGTGCCAGTACAGATTTTATATAATTCAAACATCCTTTCCATCTAGACCGATGTCTTTAAGTCGTTCCATAAGTACCTCGTGTTTAATACGGTCAAAAGCTTTCTAATAATCAATGAAACTCATGTAGACATCAGTCTGCATATCTCTACATTTCTGGAGTAAAACATTCAATGCAAAAAGGGCTTCTCGGTGGCCAGCACCTGAGCGGAAACCGAATTGGCTCTCTCCTAACTGTTCGTCACACTTCTTACGAATTCTGTTGTGAATAATTGACAGAAACATCTTAAGCACGTGATTAATAAGACTTACGGTGCGATATTCACAACATTTCTTGGCATTTGTTTTTTTCGGAAGTGCGATAAAAGTCGTCTTAGCCAGTCTTTGAGGAAGATTCCAGTGTCATAGATGTTATTAAACAATTGTATCAATCAATGCATCAATATGATCTTCTTTTAATAGCTTCAGTATCTCTATAGGTATGCTATCCGGGCCAGTTGATTTACCAGATTCAGCGGCTTTTATTGCATTCCATTCCTCTGATTTTAGGATTGGTGAAGCAGTTTCGGTTGTATTCAGAATGTCGTTATTTCTGGATTTATCTGCGAACATTACTTGTATGTACTTGCTCTATGTAACTTTTTTGCTCTCTACATCTAAAAGCGCCTTTCCATTGTCGTCTACCAAAGTATGCAAAGGTTCTGTCCAATCATTTCTTTCATTTGTTTGTGTAAGTTGAAGCTGTCGTGCCTTTTATGCAATAACTCCATTTGTATTTATTTTCAAGAAAGGTACAAGTGCCTGGTGTATATTTCCCCACATATACCCCACGTCACTCACCTTGACGCTGTGCATGACCAGCAGGCAGTTCTTGAGCGACTCCACGGCGGCCTCGGTGAGCGGGTCGTCGCGCACGTGGCTGACAGCTATCTATAACTAATGTACAACTAGCTATGTTACACTACACACACTCACCTTGACGCTGTGCATGACCAGCAGGCAGTTCTTCAGCGACTCCACGGCGGCCTCGGTGAGCGGGTCGTCGCGCACGTGGCTGACAGCTATCTATAACTAATGTACAACTAGCTATGTTACACTACACACACTCACCTTGACGCTGTGCATGACCAGCAGGCAGTTCTTCAGCGACTCCACGGCGGCCTCGGTGAGCGGGTCGTCGCGCACGTGGCTGACAGCTATCTATAACTAATGTACAACTAGCTATGTTACACTACACACACTCACCTTGACGCTGTGCATGACCAGCAGGCAGTTCTTCAGCGACTCCACGGCGGCCTCGGTGAGCGGGTCGTCGCGCACGTGGCTGACAGCTATCTATAACTAATGTACAACTAGCTATGTTACACTACACACACTCACCTTGACGCTGTGCATGACCAGCAGGCAGTTCTTGAGCGACTCCACGGCGGCCTCGGTGAGCGGGTCGTCGCGCACGTGGCTGACAGCTATCTATAACTAATGTACAACTAGCTATGTTACACTACACACACTCACCTTGACGCTGTGCATGACCAGCAGGCAGTTCTTCAGCGACTCCACGGCGGCCTCGGTGAGCGGGTCGTCGCGCACGTGGCTGACAGCTATCTATAACTAATGTACAACTAGCTATGTTACACTACACACACTCACCTTGACGCTGTGCATGACCAGCAGGCAGTTCTTCAGCGACTCCACGGCGGCCTCGGTGAGCGGGTCGTCGCGCACGTGGCTGACAGCTATCTATAACTAATGTACAACTAGCTATGTTACACTACACACACTCACCTTGACGCTGTGCATGACCAGCAGGCAGTTCTTGAGCGACTCCACGGCGGCCTCGGTGAGCGGGTCGTCGCGCACGTGGCTGACAGCTATCTATAACTAATGTACAACTAGCTATGTTACACTACACACACTCACCTTGACGCTGTGCATGACCAGCAGGCAGTTCTTCAGCGACTCCACGGCGGCCTCGGTGAGCGGGTCGTCGCGCACGTGGCTGACAGCTATCTATAACTAATGTACAACTAGCTATGTTACACTACACACACTCACCTTGACGCTGTGCATGACCAGCAGGCAGTTCTTCAGCGACTCCACGGCGGCCTCGGTGAGCGGGTCGTCGCGCACGTGGCTGACAGCTATCTATAACTAATGTACAACTAGCTATGTTACACTACACACACTCACCTTGACGCTGTGCATGACCAGCAGGCAGTTCTTCAGCGACTCCACGGCGGCCTCGGTGAGCGGGTCGTCGCGCACGTGGCTGACAGCTATCTATAACTAATGTACAACTAGCTATGTTACACTACACACACTCACCTTGACGCTGTGCATGACCAGCAGGCAGTTCTTCAGCGACTCCACGGCGGCCTCGGTGAGCGGGTCGTCGCGCACGTGGCTGACAGCTATCTATAACTAATGTACAACTAGCTATGTTACACTACACACACTCACCTTGACGCTGTGCATGACCAGCAGGCAGTTCTTCAGCGACTCCACGGCGGCCTCGGTGAGCGGGTCGTCGCGCACGTGGCTGACAGCTATCTATAACTAATGTACAACTAGCTATGTTACACTACACACACTCACCTTGACGCTGTGCATGACCAGCAGGCAGTTCTTGAGCGACTCCACGGCGGCCTCGGTGAGCGGGTCGTCGCGCACGTGGCTGACAGCTATCTATAACTAATGTACAACTAGCTATGTTACACTACACACACTCACCTTGACGCTGTGCATGACCAGCAGGCAGTTCTTCAGCGACTCCACGGCGGCCTCGGTGAGCGGGTCGTCGCGCACGTGGCTGACAGCTATCTATAACTAATGTACAACTAGCTATGTTACACTACACACACTCACCTTGACGCTGTGCATGACCAGCAGGCAGTTCTTCAGCGACTCCACGGCGGCCTCGGTGAGCGGGTCGTCGCGCACGTGGCTGACAGCTATCTATAACTAATGTACAACTAGCTATGTTACACTACACACACTCACCTTGACGCTGTGCATGACCAGCAGGCAGTTCTTCAGCGACTCCACGGCGGCCTCGGTGAGCGGGTCGTCGCGCACGTGGCTGACAGCTATCTATAACTAATGTACAACTAGCTATGTTACACTACACACACTCACCTTGACGCTGTGCATGACCAGCAGGCAGTTCTTCAGCGACTCCACGGCGGCCTCGGTGAGCGGGTCGTCGCGCACGTGGCTGACAGCTATCTATAACTAATGTACAACTAGCTATGTTACACTACACACACTCACCTTGACGCTGTGCATGACCAGCAGGCAGTTCTTCAGCGACTCCACGGCGGCCTCGGTGAGCGGGTCGTCGCGCACGTGGCTGACAGCTATCTATAACTAATGTACAACTAGCTATGTTACACTACACACACTCACCTTGACGCTGTGCATGACCAGCAGGCAGTTCTTGAGCGACTCCACGGCGGCCTCGGTGAGCGGGTCGTCGCGCACGTGGCTGACAGCTATCTATAACTAATGTACAACTAGCTATGTTACACTACACACACTCACCTTGACGCTGTGCATGACCAGCAGGCAGTTCTTGAGCGACTCCACGGCGGCCTCGGTGAGCGGGTCGTCGCGCACGTGGCTGACAGCTATCTATAACTAATGTACAACTAGCTATGTTACACTACACACACTCACCTTGACGCTGTGCATGACCAGCAGGCAGTTCTTCAGCGACTCCACGGCGGCCTCGGTGAGCGGGTCGTCGCGCACGTGGCTGACAGCTATCTATAACTAATGTACAACTAGCTATGTTACACTACACACACTCACCTTGACGCTGTGCATGACCAGCAGGCAGTTCTTCAGCGACTCCACGGCGGCCTCGGTGAGCGGGTCGTCGCGCACGTGGCTGACAGCTATCTATAACTAATGTACAACTAGCTATGTTACACTACACACACTCACCTTGACGCTGTGCATGACCAGCAGGCAGTTCTTCAGCGACTCCACGGCGGCCTCGGTGAGCGGGTCGTCGCGCACGTGGCTGACAGCTATCTATAACTAATGTACAACTAGCTATGTTACACTACACACACTCACCTTGACGCTGTGCATGACCAGCAGGCAGTTCTTCAGCGACTCCACGGCGGCCTCGGTGAGCGGGTCGTCGCGCACGTGGCTGACAGCTATCTATAACTAATGTACAACTAGCTATGTTACACTACACACACTCACCTTGACGCTGTGCATGACCAGCAGGCAGTTCTTCAGCGACTCCACGGCGGCCTCGGTGAGCGGGTCGTCGCGCACGTGGCTGACAGCTATCTATAACTAATGTACAACTAGCTATGTTACACTACACACACTCACCTTGACGCTGTGCATGACCAGCAGGCAGTTCTTGAGCGACTCCACGGCGGCCTCGGTGAGCGGGTCGTCGCGCACGTGGCTGACAGCTATCTATAACTAATGTACAACTAGCTATGTTACACTACACACACTCACCTTGACGCTGTGCATGACCAGCAGGCAGTTCTTGAGCGACTCCACGGCGGCCTCGGTGAGCGGGTCGTCGCGCACGTGGCTGACAGCTATCTATAACTAATGTACAACTAGCTATGTTACACTACACACACTCACCTTGACGCTGTGCATGACCAGCAGGCAGTTCTTCAGCGACTCCACGGCGGCCTCGGTGAGCGGGTCGTCGCGCACGTGGCTGACAGCTATCTATAACTAATGTACAACTAGCTATGTTACACTACACACACTCACCTTGACGCTGTGCATGACCAGCAGGCAGTTCTTCAGCGACTCCACGGCGGCCTCGGTGAGCGGGTCGTCGCGCACGTGGCTGACAGCTATCTATAACTAATGTACAACTAGCTATGTTACACTACACACACTCACCTTGACGCTGTGCATGACCAGCAGGCAGTTCTTCAGCGACTCCACGGCGGCCTCGGTGAGCGGGTCGTCGCGCACGTGGCTGACAGCTATCTATAACTAATGTACAACTAGCTATGTTACACTACACACACTCACCTTGACGCTGTGCATGACCAGCAGGCAGTTCTTCAGCGACTCCACGGCGGCCTCGGTGAGCGGGTCGTCGCGCACGTGGCTGACAGCTATCTATAACTAATGTACAACTAGCTATGTTACACTACACACACTCACCTTGACGCTGTGCATGACCAGCAGGCAGTTCTTCAGCGACTCCACGGCGGCCTCGGTGAGCGGGTCGTCGCGCACGTGGCTGACAGCTATCTATAACTAATGTACAACTAGCTATGTTACACTACACACACTCACCTTGACGCTGTGCATGACCAGCAGGCAGTTCTTCAGCGACTCCACGGCGGCCTCGGTGAGCGGGTCGTCGCGCACGTGGCTGACAGCTATCTATAACTAATGTACAACTAGCTATGTTACACTACACACACTCACCTTGACGCTGTGCATGACCAGCAGGCAGTTCTTCAGCGACTCCACGGCGGCCTCGGTGAGCGGGTCGTCGCGCACGTGGCTGACAGCTATCTATAACTAATGTACAACTAGCTATGTTACACTACACACACTCACCTTGACGCTGTGCATGACCAGCAGGCAGTTCTTCAGCGACTCCACGGCGGCCTCGGTGAGCGGGTCGTCGCGCACGTGGCTGACAGCTATCTATAACTAATGTACAACTAGCTATGTTACACTACACACACTCACCTTGACGCTGTGCATGACCAGCAGGCAGTTCTTCAGCGACTCCACGGCGGCCTCGGTGAGCGGGTCGTCGCGCACGTGGCTGACAGCTATCTATAACTAATGTACAACTAGCTATGTTACACTACACACACTCACCTTGACGCTGTGCATGACCAGCAGGCAGTTCTTCAGCGACTCCACGGCGGCCTCGGTGAGCGGGTCGTCGCGCACGTGGCTGACAGCTATCTATAACTAATGTACAACTAGCTATGTTACACTACACACACTCACCTTGACGCTGTGCATGACCAGCAGGCAGTTCTTCAGCGACTCCACGGCGGCCCTCGGTGAGCGGGTCGTCGCGCACGTGGCTGACAGCTATCTATAACTAATGTACAACTAGCTATGTTACACTACACACACTCACCTTGACGCTGTGCATGACCAGCAGGCAGTTCTTCAGCGACTCCACGGCGGCCTCGGTGAGCGGGTCGTCGCGCACGTGGCTGACAGCTATCTATAACTAATGTACAACTAGCTATGTTACACTACACACACTCACCTTGACGCTGTGCATGACCAGCAGGCAGTTCTTCAGCGACTCCACGGCGGCCTCGGTGAGCGGGTCGTCGCGCACGTGGCTGACAGCTATCTATAACTAATGTACAACTAGCTATGTTACACTACACACACTCACCTTGACGCTGTGCATGACCAGCAGGCAGTTCTTCAGCGACTCCACGGCGGCCTCGGTGAGCGGGTCGTCGCGCACGTGGCTGACAGCTATCTATAACTAATGTACAACTAGCTATGTTACACTACACACACTCACCTTGACGCTGTGCATGACCAGCAGGCAGTTCTTCAGCGACTCCACGGCGGCCTCGGTGAGCGGGTCGTCGCGCACGTGGCTGACAGCTATCTATAACTAATGTACAACTAGCTATGTTACACTACACACACTCACCTTGACGCTGTGCATGACCAGCAGGCAGTTCTTGAGCGACTCCACGGCGGCCTCGGTGAGCGGGTCGTCGCGCACGTGGCTGACAGCTATCTATAACTAATGTACAACTAGCTATGTTACACTACACACACTCACCTTGACGCTGTGCATGACCAGCAGGCAGTTCTTCAGCGACTCCACGGCGGCCTCGGTGAGCGGGTCGTCGCGCACGTGGCTGACAGCTATCTATAACTAATGTACAACTAGCTATGTTACACTACACACACTCACCTTGACGCTGTGCATGACCAGCAGGCAGTTCTTCAGCGACTCCACGGCGGCCTCGGTGAGCGGGTCGTCGCGCACGTGGCTGACAGCTATCTATAACTAATGTACAACTAGCTATGTTACACTACACACACTCACCTTGACGCTGTGCATGACCAGCAGGCAGTTCTTCAGCGACTCCACGGCGGCCTCGGTGAGCGGGTCGTCGCGCACGTGGCTGACAGCTATCTATAACTAATGTACAACTAGCTATGTTACACTACACACACTCACCTTGACGCTGTGCATGACCAGCAGGCAGTTCTTCAGCGACTCCACGGCGGCCTCGGTGAGCGGGTCGTCGCGCACGTGGCTGACAGCTATCTATAACTAATGTACAACTAGCTATGTTACACTACACACACTCACCTTGACGCTGTGCATGACCAGCAGGCAGTTCTTCAGCGACTCCACGGCGGCCTCGGTGAGCGGGTCGTCGCGCACGTGGCTGACAGCTATCTATAACTAATGTACAACTAGCTATGTTACACTACACACACTCACCTTGACGCTGTGCATGACCAGCAGGCAGTTCTTGAGCGACTCCACGGCGGCCTCGGTGAGCGGGTCGTCGCGCACGTGGCTGACAGCTATCTATAACTAATGTACAACTAGCTATGTTACACTACACACACTCACCTTGACGCTGTGCATGACCAGCAGGCAGTTCTTCAGCGACTCCACGGCGGCCTCGGTGAGCGGGTCGTCGCGCACGTGGCTGACAGCTATCTATAACTAATGTACAACTAGCTATGTTACACTACACACACTCACCTTGACGCTGTGCATGACCAGCAGGCAGTTCTTCAGCGACTCCACGGCGGCCTCGGTGAGCGGGTCGTCGCGCACGTGGCTGACAGCTATCTATAACTAATGTACAACTAGCTATGTTACACTACACACACTCACCTTGACGCTGTGCATGACCAGCAGGCAGTTCTTGAGCGACTCCACGGCGGCCTCGGTGAGCGGGTCGTCGCGCACGTGGCTGACAGCTATCTATAACTAATGTACAACTAGCTATGTTACACTACACACACTCACCTTGACGCTGTGCATGACCAGCAGGCAGTTCTTCAGCGACTCCACGGCGGCCTCGGTGAGCGGGTCGTCGCGCACGGGCGACACGAGCGCGCGCTGCGTGGCCAGCACGCGCAGCCACAGCGCGGGGAACGACGCGCGCGGGGACAGGCACGACAGGTGCTGCAGGAACACCTGGCCAACAAGGAAGTTTGTATAATAACACCCTTTATACAACCCATTTGTAAGCACAGGCCCCTTTCTCGGCTAACGAGAAAGACTGAGTCGTAATTAACCACACAGGGTTGATACAGGTTAGAAATTTACATGATGAATAATCCATGATGAATCTCATTGACCTAGAAAAGGCTTACGATAGGGTGATGAGTTACGAATGAGGGCGGCTGATACGTGCGCTGAAATCCCTATATAGGGATTCTAGTGCCTGTGTCAGACTAAATGGGACATACACGGACTGGTTTGGCATCAATTGTGGATTTAGACAGGGCTGTGTAGCGTCCCCGTGGCTGTTTAACCTGTATACGGATAGTTGTTTGACAAGTCTGAACGGTGCTGAATGTGGATTGAGAATGAATGAGTCAGTGTTTAAAACCCTGTTGTATGCTGACTTGTTGTATGTCGACATCTGCAGCGGATGGTCACTGTGATGAATAGTAACTGTAATGAAGAGGCCTTTATAAGAAAGAGTATGAAAGTGAATGTCAAGAAAACCAAAATATTGGTAATGGAGAGGGATGAAAAAGTAACAGAATGTGATATAATGATAGGGAATGCAAAAGTGGAACAGGTGAATGAGTTTGTGTATCTGGGTTGTAAGTTTACGAGAGATGGAAAATGTGAGGGAGACATTGAAAGAAGAGTGAATGCGGGTAATAGTGTAAATGGAGCCTTGCACTCGATTGTGGCAAGCCAAATAATTCCTGAAAAGGCCCGTTTTGCTATAATAAACGGAGTGCTAGCCCCAACACTTATGTAAGGCAGTGAATCGTGGGTATGGCAGACGAAGCATGAAAGTAAGATCAATGCAGTGGAAATGAGAGCGTTGGGAAGCATGTGTGGAGTAAGGCTAATTGATAAGGTGAGAGATCCGAAAGAGATGTGGAATGAAAGAAAATATTGTGACAAGAATTGAGAAAGGTATGCTTAGATGGTTTGGTCATTTAGAAAGGATGGATGAAAGAAGGAATACGATAGAGATACGTACACCGAGCGAGAATGCATGGCAACGTTCGGTGCGGGACGTTCAAGGCGGACGTATAACTACCAAATTAGCGATATATTAAAAAGGGCCAAATCAAAAGTACTCAAAACAACACAAAAGAGATTGATGTGTGTGAAAGAAGCGCAAGAAGTATGTCTGGATGGACCGAAGAAGATGGCGATCTATAGTTTCTGCCTACCCCAATGGGAGACAGGCGTGACGGCCATTTTTTAATATCACGCGCGGCCAGCGTGCGCCGCCCATGGCGCCCAGCCCGGGCACCAGCAGCGCGCGCTGGAGGTAGGCGATGGCGCTGTTGACACCTGGGGGGCTGTGTGGGAACAATGCTACCTTGCACAGGATGGTGTCGGCGCGGGCCCGGGCGTCGGCGGCGGCCAGCAGCTCCAGCAGCGGGAACAGCACGCCGGTGAAGGCGGCCTCCCAGCGCGCGCCGCCCATAGACCCGAGGCCGGGCACCAGCAGCGCGCGCTGGAGGTAGGCGATGGCGCTGTTGACACCTGGGGGGCTGTGTGGGAACAATGCTACCTTGCACAGGATGGTGTCGGCGCGGGCCCGGGCGTCGGCGGCGGCCAGCAGCTCCAGCAGCGGGAACAGCACGCCGGTGAAGGCGGCCTCCCAGCGCGCGCCGCCCATAGACCCGAGGCCGGGCACCAGCAGCGCGCGCTGGAGGTAGGCGATGGCGCTGTTGACACCTGGGGGGCTGTGTGGGAACAATGCTACCTTGCACAGGATGGTGTCGGCGCGGGCCCGGGCGTCGGCGGCGGCCAGCAGCTCCAGCAGCGGGAACAGCACGCCGGTGAAGGCGGCCTCCCAGCGCGCGCCGCCCATAGACCCGAGGCCGGGCACCAGCAGCGCGCGCTGGAGGTAGGCGATGGCGCTGTTGACACCTGGGGGGCTGTGTGGGAACAATGCTACCTTGCACAGGATGGTGTCGGCGCGGGCCCGGGCGTCGGCGGCGGCCAGCAGCTCCAGCAGCGGGAACAGCACGCCGGTGAAGGCGGCCTCCCAGCGCGCGCCGCCCATAGACCCGAGGCCGGGCACCAGCAGCGCGCGCTGGAGGTAGGCGATGGCGCTGTTGGATACCTGGGGGAACGGGGGTTATACTGGACTTCTACTCCAAATAGCTGTTACAAATGTAAAATATGTGTGAAGTCATAAATGGCGCTTATCGTATATTTACATAGAAATGCGACGCGCTGCAGGTACGCGATGGCGCTGTTCGATACCTGGGGGAACGGGGGGTTTTATACTCTACTGCATAGGCTCTAATTAGCTGTTAATAATGTTACATATACAGCTTTGGATATTCTTTATTTTCTTTAAGAAATCCTCATTCCAACATGTTCATAACTTTTTTGTAAATTGAAAATCCTTTTTTAATCCCTTATGTAAAGGACAGGGATTACAGATATTTAGATGAACTTAAACTTAGGCATTTTCTTGATATGTGCAGCGTTATAAATCGCGCTAATCGCCGCTACCATTAACACTCCGGCGTTAGCGAGCAAATAACACCGAATTACAGCGCCGGTCCTAGATTAAGCTATCGAAGTGTTTACACAACTCGGTTTAATACGACATACGAAATCAACTCAGTGGGCCCGCTTAGCCCTAGACCCGCGCTTTGTCTAGTTTTGAGAGATCTCCCCTGTTACCGCCAAAAATGTAATCAAAAAACGTTGCTCATGATAGAGTGACATTCACATGGAAATGAGACTGTGAAAGATAGCATATTTTGTTTCCACAGTGTCGAACTAACTCTATTTCAAAATACATAAAAATTTGTCCAGCTGCTGTCGAAAATAACAGCTTCTTGATGTTTCCTTTGTTGCCAACCAAAACCTTAGACACCGCCAATGTATTATTTAAATAGAATGCCAAAGGACAATGGGCAAATTGGGACCACCCTCCAATAGCAATAAAATATATGTCATTGGATAGGTCTCTTCAATAGGAACAACTATTGCTAAGGCAGCTTTGTTGTAAGAGCTGTCCGTTTTGAGTTATGAGACTAAAGAAAAATATTAAAATACTACTTTTCAAGTTTAGTTTTGTTTAATTTATTTATACCTAGGTGCTTTTTATTTTGCTTAGACACTAGGAACGAACGCGCGTACGCTTACTGGTAGGCATAAGCAGCCCTCACACCTCAAAAACCTTTTATTGTTTCTCGGTTCTCTGTTTCGTCTAAAAATCTCTATCGCGGAACATATCAGCAACACGTTTTATCAGATAATCTCCCAAGAGCGCGACCATAGGTTGCTGCATAATTACGGCAACATGCATTATTGGAGGTGAGTGTATTGTATTTATTTTTACCATTTTTTAAGAGTGTTTTGACTCTAAAACTCAAATCACAGGGAAATAAGCTATATTTTATGCCACCATGTTCCCAAGCTAGGTTGTATATAAGAATGTATCTTTAAGTTAGTTATACAGTTGTTTATATCTGTAATTATACCTACTTTATTTTACCTAGTCAGTTAGTAGTCTACGATACTTATGCGATCTATGCAGGGCTAAATGCACCAGCAATATTTTTAATGATAGCAATATGATGAATGATGATGTCATTATAGATAACCCCTAAGAACAGTTTAAAATAGTTAACAATTTAATAATGTTGAGTGATCTTACTATTTTTCTGACCAACAATATTTATTTAAGTACATAGCTATCTAAGATATTAGACCTACACTTAAAAAAAGTTTTTTATTTTTCATAGGTTATAAAATTTCTAATTACTCAAAACGGACAGTTGTAACAACAAAGCTGTCATAGAAATAGTTGTTTCAATTGATGAGACCCATCCAACGACTAATATCTTATTGCTATTGGAGGGTGGTCCCAGGTTTCATACATTTTTGCACATTCTCCTTTTTAATAATAAAATAAATATTTATTTTATCGAAACTAGTACTAAACACTTACTTGTTTTCTTTTGTCAGCACAGAACTGCGCTATACCCTGTAGTAAAGGCTTCCACGCCACCTCCCATAGATCATACTCTTCTTCACCTGCGATGTAAAATAAAAACAGTAACCTACATAATTATATTTTCTCAAAAAAACATAAGGTAAATAAATAATATGTAACAAAGTATTTACCGTTGCCATCGGCCTCGTCGCGCCACCATTTGAATATCTGCGCCGTCCGGCTGTGTAGTGTGTGCATTAAATCTAATAGCTGGAATATAACAATAAATTATGATTTTTTATACTATTGGAAAAGGTTTAATTGTGTTTTTAAAGTTTACTTAACCAACTCAAGAAGTCAAAACTCACAAAATAGTTTTGTTTGAAACAGATTTTCTTAATATTTAACTAACTTCTGTAAACATTAGCCTTGCATGTATGAACATTTAACTGTAATTATTATTCGCAATTAAAATATTTCCGTTAGTTCGCACTGATTAAGGCTGATTTTTAACAGTAATTAACATATTGAAGTAATGTCAAAACTTTATTAAATTCATTTTCTCAAAGTTGATACCGTATCAAACACTTTAAGACACCTTTTGTTTGTATGAGCGAGATAGCAATACAACACCGTCTACACCCGTCCCATTCCCACCTGTACCTGTAAACTAATCATATGATACTGATCGTTGTCATCTTCCTCTTCATCGCTGGAAGCAGCGCCGCGCCGTGAACTGCTGCTGGAGCGGTTCTCGCGCGATTTTGGTCGTTTTGCTGCAGGTGTTAAGAGCGAGTTTTGTGTGAGGAAAAAAGTTGTTTCAACGTTTGTTAGAGTTAAGGTTGATGGACAAAGTTGTCGGATTGGATTTATGTGTAAATAACTTTGAACGAGTCACGGGCACGTGAAGTCTTTGCGACTTTATCACAGGAATATGAATATTTCTTTTTATGTGTCTGCTCACTTCTTCACCATAAAACAGAATTAAAAGCGGTTTCTATCTTTTCGGTAGTTTTTAAAATAGATTTGTATTCAAGAACAAGTAAAAAAGTACTTTTAAGTGAGCCAAAATTCAATGTTTAGTGAGCAAGTCTGACAAAAAGTTTTGGTATAAAGTAAGTTCATTAAAGAGATGGATTATGTATAGTGTTTGGGCAAGTCACTAGTATAAAGTAAGTTCATTAAAGATATGGATTATGTATAGTGTTTGGGCAAGTCACTAGAATAAAGTAAGTTCATTAAAGAGATGAATTATTACTTGAAATTAAACTCATTTTAACGGGTTTTACGCGTTTATTTTATTATTTTTGATTTTCCGACGTTTCGGCATTTTTGCAAATGCCGTGGTCACGGGTAGACTGAGATGTTTGACGTCTTCATAGAGTTAAGTAAAAAACGATTTTTCGAATTCACCGCCATCTGTTTCGTAATTTTCTCGCATAGTCGCTCGGGTTCACGCAGTAGACGCTGACAGTGTCTTTGTTTTTCTGCTTATTGGTCTGCTGGTTGTTCTTTTTTATTTTGCTAAGTATTGGATCCCACGTTGGTGACAGCTTCCAACCATCTTCTCTATTGAAGTTAGGGTGTTTTTTAATTTCAATAGTTTCTCTTACCAGCCTAGGAATAAAATGTTTCTCTTTTGCTAGGATTTTAACGGTATCAAATCTTAGATAGTGGTTGGGCTTATCCATGGAATGCTCACAGACTGCAGATTTTGTATAGCGACGGTTTTTTACATCGGCGATATGTTCTTTTATTCGAGTAGACACGTTCCGTTTCGTTTGACCGATATATGAGAGCCCACAGTCACAGTCAATCTTGTATACGCCTGGGTCTTGTAAAGGGATGCTGCTTTTTACTGGACGAAGATGGTGGCTAATCTTGCTGTGTGGCTTGTATATGGTTTTTATTGAAGCCCGCTTCAGAATGCCCCCAATTTTGTCAGTAACACCCTTTATGTAAGGCATGTAAGCTGGTCTACGTTCAACTGTGAGTGGTTTGACGCGGTTTCTGCGACGACGACGTGGTGGTTTTAAGTCGTTGTCCCGAAGCACTTGTTTCAGGTGGTTGAGTTCTTTTTCAACGTGCTGGGCGTCGCAGATTCCACGTGCTCTCTGAAACAAAGAGGAGCCTACGGCAGATAATTGGCTCGGGTGGTGGTGGGATTTACCATTTAAATATCGGTCAGTATGAGTGGGTTTCCTATATACAGTATGACTAAGTGTACCATTAGGATTTCTTATTATTAATATATCTAAGAAAGCTAATTTATTGTCTTGCTCTAATTCTACAGTAAATTGAATTTTAGAATTAATTGAATTAAGATGGTTAAGGAAAGCAGTAACCTCATGTTTAGGAAGTATGGTGTAGGTGTCGTCAACATACCTTTTGTACATCTTCGGCATGACAGGTGCCAGTCGGAGCGCTTGCTCCTCAAACTCCTCCATGAAGATGTCAGCTATGAGAGGTGACACGGGCGAGCCCATGGCTACACCATCAACTTGGATGTAGAAGTTGTTGTTCCACATGAAGTAGCCAGATGTTAAACATAGCTCAAGTAGTTCTGCATATTCTTCAGGCAAGTTGCAATCAATTAGCTTCCTTTTCACTATGTCTATGCAGTCTTTCACAGGTATTGATGTGAATAAAGACTGAACATCAAAACTCACCATTGTGTCATTGTCGGTGAGTTGGAGGTCTTTGAGGTTCTCGACAAAGTGGTAAGAATCCTTGACATATGCACTGGTTTTTCCTCTAAGTGGTGAGAGTACTTTAGCAAGATGTTTGGCCAGTTTGTAGGTTGGTGTGTCAACTTGGCTCACTATAGGTCGCAATGGTACATCAGTTTTGTGTATTTTAGGTAACCCATATAGTTTGGGAGGCTTTGTGCACGAAGGTGTTAAGTATTTCACGTCTAAACTTAAGCGATCTTTATGTTTTTGTAATAAACTGGATGTTTTCTTCGTAATTTTAGGTGTTGGGTCAGACTTGACTTGTTTGTACGTAGATTCATCCGACAATAGATCTATGATCTTTTGGTTATAGTTAGACGTGTCCATGACTACGGTGGCATTGCCTTTGTCTGCGCGGAGGACTGTTAACTCTTCATTGTTGCGTAAGTTCTTTAATGCAAGGCGTTCTTCTTTAGAAAGATTCGATTTCGGAAGATGACTTCGCCGCAAAATGCCGGAGACATCTTGGCGAATGCTTTCAGAATCTTCTTTAGAAAGTTTATTTTGCAAGAGACAATCCTCTACTTGGCATATGATGTTTTCCACCGGAATTCTAGTTGGAGTTGGTGCAAAGTTTAAGCCTTTTGTTAACAATTTAGTAACATCACTTTCTAGGTTATGTTTTGACAGGTTGACAACTGTCCGATCAGTCTCTATGATTTTTGAAGGCGATCGATTGTCTATGGCTGCGTTCAGTAATGCGCGATGACTCATACGTTTATTTATTAGTTTTTCGTATTTATTAATTTGTTTATTTTTGCTGTTATTATAAACATGAAACGCCCTTTTATCTGTTAATTCCACAATATTTGAGAGATCCGATTGAGACAGCGCCAACCGCAGATCGTTTAACAAATTTTGAATTGAGACATCTGTTTGGAACGTGTCGTACCGATGTTGTTGAATCGACTTAATAAGTAGTTTTTTACTTGCTTGTCGTAGAATGCTGGCACTCCCCCGGATGTCTGGTTTTGGTGATATTCTCATGCATACCGGGAAAATCAAAAATAATAAAATAAACGCGTAAAACCCGTTAAAATGAGTTTAATTTCAAGTAATAATAATCGCGTAAATCTAAGAAGAGATGAATTATGTCACTAGCTACGACTAGCTACTTGTCAGACAGACAGCAGCTCGTTAGAATTGGTGAACACAAAAGTGACCTGCTCCCAATAAGATTCGGTGTACCTCAAGGTAGTATACTCGGCCCCACATTATTTTTAATTTACATGAGCGACATTCATGTCCTGCCCATATCGAACGCTGAAATAATTTGTTACGCTGACGATACAGTAATACTTTTTAAAGGCAAAGGTTGGAATGATGCCATCCTGAGAGCAGAAGCTGGGATGCGCATTATCTGTGAATGGCTAAGAAACAATCTTCTCACCCTTAACGTAAAGAAAACCAATTTTGTTTGTTTCCATAAAACTGCAGCTACAAATCCATCTTATATCGAGCGATTAAAAATACACTCATGCAATATGAGTTCTGCTTCTACTTGCTCCTGTAATTATATTTTGCGCTCTGATACAACTAAATACTTAGGAATAGTTATGGACGAGAAATTAAGTTTCAGACCTCACATCCAAAGCCTTACTAAACGAGTTAGAAAAATCTCTGGTATTTTCAGAAGACTAAGACACACTGCAGATAAAAACTTGCTAATTCGAATCTATAAAGCTCTATGTGAATCCGTTACCAGCTACTGCATCTCGGTTTGGGGGTCTGCTGCAAAAACCATTATTATAGATGTTGAACGGGCTAATAGGTCACTCCTTAAGATAATGCTAAAAAAACCCTTCAGGTTTCCAACTATTGATCTTTACGCAGAAGCACAAGTCCTATCTATCCGCCAGCTTTTCATTTTAAAAATTAGTCTTAAAACCCATAAGAGTGTTATTCGTTCATCAAATTACAAAACTTTACTAAAGAAAAGGGTTTTCCGAATACCCACACCAACAGTCAATTCTCATTTCGCAGCAAGATTCGGAGACTCCATCAGGGCTCACATATATAATTCGGTGGTTAATCTGTGTGATATCAAAGAATGTTCACTATCAGAAGCTAAGCCAGTTCTAGTGAAATGGTTACTGTCAAATAACTACATTTCAACAGAACTACTACTCAATTGATGCCCCTTTCTACAAAATGTTTTTACAATATTTTTAATATCCCATCGTTACATTTTATATTTTATTTTTTACTACTAATTTTGTTCTTTTTTGTTTAATTTGTAGCAGTGTTAATGTAATCCTTGCACTTTTTATTCTATGCATAATCTGGTACCCCAAGTTTCAGGCTTAGCCTTGTTTGGGGTCCCCTGCCTGATTCGAAAATGTAAATCGGATGCACACTGTACTTATTTTTAAAATTATTGTAATTGTGATTTATGTGCAATAAATAAACGATTATTATTATTATTATTATTATTATGTATAGTGTTTGGGCAAGTCACTAGTGTAAAGTAAGTTCATTTAAAATATGGATTATGTAAAGTGTTTGGGCAGGTCACTAGTATAAAGGAAGTTCATTTAAGAGATGGATTATGTATAGTGTTTGGGCAAGTCACTAGTATAAAGTAAGTTCATTAAAGAGATGGATTATGTATAGTGTTTGGGCAAGTCACTAGTATAAAGTAAGTTCATTAAAGATATGGATTATGTATAGTGTTTGGGCAGGTCACTAGTATAAAGTAAGTTCATTTAAGAGATGGATTATGTATAGTGTTTGGGCAAGTCACTAGTATAAAGTAAGTTCATTTAAGAGATGGATTATGTATAGTGTTTGGGCAAGTCACTAGTATTAAGTAAGTTCATTAAAGATATGGATTATGTATAGTGTTTGGGCAAGTCACTAGTATAAAGTAAGTTCATTTAAGAGATGGATTATGTATAGTGTTTGGGCAAGTCACTAGTATAAAGTAAGTTCATTAAAGAGATCGATTATGTATAGTGTTTGGGCAGGTCACTAGTATAAAGTAGGTTCATTAAAGAGATGGATTATGTATTGTGTTTGGGCAAGTCACTAGTATAAAGTAAGTTCATTAAAGATATGGATTATGTATAGTGTTTGGGCAAGTCACTAGTATAAAGTAAGTTCATTTAAGAGATGGATTATGTATAGTGTTTGGGCAAGTAACTAGTATAAAGTAAGTTCATTTAAGAGATGGATTATGTATAGTGTTTGGGCAAGTCACTAGTATAAAGTAAGTTCATTAAAGATATGGATTATGTATAGTGTTTGGGCAAGTCACTAGTATAAAGTAAGTTCATTTAAGAGATGGATTATGTATAGTGTTTGGGCAAGTAACTAGTATTAAGTAAGTTCATTAAGTATAAAGTAAGTTCATTAAGTATAAAGTAAGTTCATTAAGTATAAAGTAAGTTCATTAAAGAGACGGATTATGTATAGTGTCTGGGCAAGTCACTAGTATAAAGTAAGTTCATGGTAAGATGTCGCCAGGTAAGATGGCGCTGTCCATGAATCTACTGTGCTCCTGAATTTTGATTTGATTTGATTTGATTCATTTAAGAGATGGAATATGTATAGTGTTTGGGCCAGTCACTAGTATAAAGTAAGTTCATTAAAGATATGGATTATGTATAGTGTTTGGGCAGGTCACTAGTATAAAGTAAGTTCATTAAAGAGTGTTTGGGCAGGTCGCTAGTATAAAGTAAGTTCATTAAAGAGTGTGTGGGCAGGTCGCTAGTGTAGGCATGTGTATGCACTCACCGGCCGCCCTGGCCGCCAGCCGCACGCATCTCACGGTGGCGGCGCAGTTGTGCGGCGTGACGTGCGCCACGTCGCGCACCACCAGCGCCAGCGCCTCCACCGCGCGCGACAACGCGGCCGGGCGGCTCGCGCGCAGCGGCACCGAGCACACGTCCGACTCCCAGCCACAGCTGCGCGACTTGGACACCTTCGCGACAAGAGAACGTTCTATACTCAAATACCAATGCTTAGCGGTGGATGGGGAACGCAGACATCGAAAGGGCAGGAGAAAGCGAAAGACGAATATTGTCGTCGCCTCGGCTTCCTTGAAACTCGACTTGAGACTGTGACTTGTTTTACCTTGAGACCATTTATGTGCAAGGGAACGACGGTCTATACTCAAACTAGTGGCCGCCCGCGACTCCGTCGCGTGAAAGTCTGTTTCCCGTGGGAATGAGAAGTTTTCCCGCGGTAAAAAGCACGCTGTGTGCTATTCTGATGTATAAACTAAATTACTGTGAAGTTTCATCCAAATCAGTCCAGTAGTTTTTACGTGAAAGAGTAACAAACATCCATCCATACATCCAAACATCCATACATCCGTACATCCATCCATACATACTCACAAACTTTCACATTTATAATATTAGTAGGATACCAATGCTTAGCGGCGGATCGGGAGCGCGAGCCTGATCCCTTGCGCCCCCGCACCGCTGACATCGACAGGAGAAAGCTAAAGACGAATTTTGTCGTCGCCTCGGCTTCCTTGAAACTCGACTTACGACTGTGACTTGTTTTACCTTGCGACCACGTATGTGCATTTTTGATTGCGTGAAGACTGGGACGACCACAGTCATCAAGCCTGCCTTTACAGGTCGCAAAGGGGCAATGCTATAACATTCCATCTTTTTGAACACCTTTGTAGGTGGGGTAGGGTAGGTAGGTAGGATTTACTGATAACGCAAGAATCGCTGCTCATGACTTCGGACAGGCAAATTGTCTATAGCAACTCGCCCTAACACCCTCTTTGCTTGAACTTCTGCTGGCTTTACAGCCTGAAAGATATGTGATAGCTTTCAGGTGAAAAGCAGCGCTGCCAACTTTCCTAGACAAAAACTCGTAATCTAAAGGGTTTATACAACATATCCTCCAGGTTTTGCAAGAAGGTCATAGGCAAGTCAAAAGAGTACGTATGAGTCGAGTGACTTAACTTTTTACACTACCTATTTGGTTTGCTTGCTTTATGGTATCTAGCCAAAGCCGTACCAGGCCATTTCTGTCAGCCTTATTTTCCAACTTTGCGAAGGAATATTAATACACTTGCCCATACTGCAAAAGAAAAAGCTCTCCTTTTGCGTCCAACTCGACTGTAGATGACCAGGGAAAATTACCGCCTATTGTAATAATAGTTCTGCGCAAAATCTTCGTATTTTTCAACGATCCCTGCGTAAAGATCTTATTTTTTTATATGAGTAAAACCAGTGATCCTGATACCATTGTGGCCATCCGTCCGCTTTTGTATTTACCTGCTGAAAGACGACATTGGTACACACACTCCTAAAAAACACGACTACTCAGACCTGATTAACTACGTTTTGCACACCTACGATCCTCACACAGCGGTCTAGGAGATCGTCCAACAGAACAGTGTTGGATCTTGGCTGTCCCCTCTTTCAAGCGCCTGACGTTGACTCTGTTTTCCGAACGATTGCCGAATATGCGCGAATTTTTTTGCAACTTCGACATATAAATATTCTATGTGGAGCAACCACAAACATAACCTTAAGATGACATAGTGTTGGGAGATTTTATACGTTTAAACACATAACGCCAGCCTATAAAAATCACACAAGGATTAAGCCGTAATCCGCAACAATGGCTCACTACAGGTTTGTGAATCAACACGATGGATAATCATAGAAATGTGTTACCTCAAGATGTTTTCCTTCGCCGTAAATGCATGATACGTATGTACACAATTTTTATGAAATACAATATAACCAGACCTTAATTAAACCATCTTCAATAAGCTTCATATCTTAGTATTCCCCTACAAAAATATAATAAATTCTTACCACGATCCACCCCTGTGTTTGCGGGGAGTGCGACAGTTCACTCTCTGAAGACACGCTGGTGGGTCGACGCTCGCTCTCTTCTTCAGAACCCTCGGATCTACTTGATGTGGCTGCACAAGAAAAATTAAATCTTATGTACGTGTGTTAAGGTATTATATTGCGTGACGGTTAAAAAATAAATCTTAGTTTCTTAGCATAGCAGTTTCCCATGAAGTATACTATAACCTCGTCTTCCTTAAGCTTAAATCTAAAAGTAAGTTACTTTGTTGGTTTTCCTACAAATGTTAATAAAAACTTTTGCACATGCAATTAAAAAGTAAAAAAGTAAATAGCGGCCAATTGAACGGGGCGTACCTGTCGTGACGAGTGTCTTATCTATACATAGTTATCATCGCTCAATGAAAATGCATTAAAACATAAACATGGTAAGTGATATTACCAGTATGGACATTGAATGTTGTTTCGAATTTGGAATAACAGCTCAATGACTATAAATACGTAACGTGGTTGGTGATATTACCAGTGTGCACAGTGATATTACCAGTGTGTACAGTGATATTACCAGTGTGCACAGTGATATTACCAGTGTGTACAGTGATATTACCAGTGTGTACAGTGATATTACCAGTGTGTACAGTGATATTACCAGTATGTACAGTGATATTACCAGTATGTACAGTGATATAACCAGTATGTACAGTGATATAACCAGTATTTACAGTGATATAACCAGTATGTACAGTGATATTACCAGTGTGTACAGTGATATTACCAGTATGTACAGTGATATTACCAGTATGTACAGTGATATTACCAGTATGTACAGTGATATTACCAGTGTGTACAGTGATATTACCAGTGTGTACAGTGATATTACCAGTGTGTACAGTGATATTACCAGTGTGTACAGTGATTTTACCAGTATGCACAGTGATATTACCAGTGTGTACAGTGATATTACCAGTATGTACAGTGATATTACCAGTGTGTACAGTGATATTACCAGTGGTTACAGTGATATTACCAGTGTGTACAGTGATATTACCAGTGTGTACAGTGATATTACCAGTATGTACAGTGATATTACCAGTATGTACAGTGATATTACCAGTGTGTACAGTGATATTACCAGTGTGTACAGTGATATTACCAGTGGTTACAGTGATATTACCAGTATGTACAGTGATATTACCAGTGTGTACAGTGATATTACCAGTGGTTACAGTGATATTACCAGTGTGTACAGTGATATTACCAGTGTGTACAGTGATATTACCAGTGTGTACAGTGATATTACCAGTGGTTACAGTGATATTACCAGTGGTTACAGTGATATTACCAGTGTGTACAGTGATATTACCAGTATGTACAGTGATATTACCAGTGTGTACAGTGATATTACCAGTGTGTACAGTGATATTACCAGTGTGTACAGTGATATTACCAGTGTGTACAGTGATATTACCAGTGTGTACAGTGATATTACCAGTGTGTACAGTGATATTACCAGTGTGTACAGTGATATTACCAGTATGTAGAGTGATATTACCAGTATGTACAGTGATATTACCAGTGTGTACAGTGATATTACCAGTGTGTACAGTGATATTACCAGTATGTACAGTGATATTACCAGTATGTACAGTGATATTACCAGTGTGTACAGTGATATTACCAGTGTGTACAGTGATATTACCAGTGTGTACAGTGATATTACCAGTGGTTACAGTGATATTACCAGTGGTTACAGTGATATTACCAGTGTGTACAGTGATATTACCAGTATGTACAGTGATATTACCAGTGTGTACAGTGATATTACCAGTGTGTACAGTGATATTACCAGTGTGTACAGTGATATTACCAGTGTGTACAGTGATATTACCAGTGTGTACAGTGATATTACCAGTGTGTACAGTGATATTACCAGTGTGTACAGTGATATTACCAGTATGTAGAGTGATATTACCAGTATGTACAGTGATATTACCAGTGTGTACAGTGATATTACCAGTGTGTACAGTGATATTACCAGTATGTACAGTGATATTACCAGTATGTACAGTGATATTACCAGTGTGTACAGTGATATTACCAGTGTGTACAGTGATATTACCAGTGTGTACAGTGATATTACCAGTGTGTACAGTGGTGGAGCTGCCCTGCGGGTACACGCCGGCGCCGGCCGCCAGCAGCACGGAGAACACGACGCGCCACTCCCGCGCAGAGTGCACGTTCTGGGCTGATGTCTTTATCAGCTCGTACACGCCGCTGGATATCTGACGTACCAACATACGATAGTTACCAATCAGCCAAGATACCTTGTTTAGTTTAAAAAAGATATAATAGACGAACAACGATGTGACGACAAGACGGTTCCGTTTGGATACGGAACTGTAAAGGAGTCTTAATTTACTGTAACTGTATTGACCCAATGGTGTAAACTTGGGATGTCGTTCACGATACTTTGAATTTTGGCTTTCTTAAGAAAAAATTATCTAAATGTTCTGTATTTATAAAAAGTGGAAAGTAAACTTAAAATAGAACATGACAAAACCGCGTTGAAATCCTTTAAGTTAACCACTTAACCACCAAGGCGGAGATGGAGGACAAACAGACACGATTATGCGATGTTGCTATGTAACGATGATCCTACTAATATTATAAACGTGAAAGTTTGTGAGTATGGATGTATGAATGTTTGTTACTCTTTCACGTAAAAACTACTGGACGGATTTGGATAAAACTTTCAGTAAGATAGGTTATACATCAGAATAACACTTAGGGTACTTTTTACCGCGGGAAAAAATCTCATTCCCACGGGAAACCGACTTCCACGCGAACGGAGTCGCGTGCGGCCACTAGTGATAAATAAATCTCCAGACTGACACACCAACTGTGCGGCCCTAAAGTAAGCGCAGTAAGCGCTTATATTATAGATACCAAGCAATGGACTAAGGGAGAACTCAGTTACACTCAGATACGAGCCAATATCGAAAACATATTTGTATGAAACTTGTCCGACTTGAGAAACTTTTATTAATTGTCATTACGGTTAGTTACGCGATCAACGTTTTATGAATTATCGATTAAGCCCAAAAAGTAATGAATTTCACAAATTTCACGGTATTACTAAAATAAAGAATAGCCATAGTCTTACATAATAATTCGTATACACTACACATAAGTATTACAGAAAACGGCTAAAACATTAAACGTACTAGTCTCTCTAGTCTAACTTCATTTTAAACCTCGTAATCTTATTCTCTGCTAAAATTTACTGACACACGCGTTTATAAATAAAGCAACCAATATGATATAACTTACCGTGACAGCATGAGTGTATATCTGTGAATAGGGCAGCTGGAACAGCATGGTGAGCTTATCCAGGACTATGGTGGCGCATTGCTCGCAGCGCATTAATCTGAGACAAATATATTATTTAATTACGTACCGAAAAATTATTAATTAGTCTATAGATTGGAAGAAAATTTGTCATTGTTATCAAATGCTAAGTTAAAAAGTTGAAACAAGTTTGTTAATATTTTTAATATGTGTAAACACTACGCTAATATGAATCATATTGTAAGATATTGCAGGGGCAAACTTTAAAACCAATTTGGGTATTTGTTTTAAAAAGCATAAATATAATTCATAGAGTTTTTCGTCCGAGGCAAGTACGTACACAAATCACAAAATATCTATTTGATACTTCACCAGTTACTTACCATTCCTTAAACAGTCACCATTTCGTCTCCCAACCCTAAAGCTTCACACCTAATTCCCATCTTAACTTAAAGTTCTTCATCACCACACTTAACTTAAACTTAACTAAACCTCCACACAACACTTACCTAGCCGAAACCCTCAGCAAACAGGTAAGCACCCTCTTCATAGTGTTGTCACTAGCCTCTTCTCTCGGGGCAGATTTAGCCGCCCACAGCAAAACGCGGCGGAAGTGGTTGCTGGATTCCTCCCATACATGGGACAGACGGTCTCTGAAGGTAATGATTATAGACTGTTTTATGAGGGAAACTAGTGGCCGCCCGCGACTTCGTTCGCGTGGAAGTCGGTTTCCCGTGGGAATGAGAAGTTTTCCGGTGGTAAAAAGTACCCTATCTGTTATTCTGATGTATAACAGAATGTTATAACCTATATTACTGTAAAGTTTCATCTAAATCCGTCCAGTAGTTTTTACGTGTAAGAGTAACAAACATCCATACATCCACACATCCATACATACTCACAAACTTTCACGTTTATAATATAAGCAGGATTAAGTAACTTAATTACATTCGATCAAATTCAAAATATCGATCATCAGCTTATCAGTAGGCCGAGAGAAAAAAGCTGGCGGAAAAACACTCGGTACTCTTTTGTCCATCACCAAATATACAAAATTATATAGACAGTTTAATGAGGGTTATGTAGGGTTTTATACGGTTGGTAGTGTATAGAATTATCTGATAATGTAGGTTTCTAGTCGTGAAAGATTTATTATTATAGGTTTAGTAGTACAGGAGATTAAAACACGCAAACTTAACTCATATATTTTTTAACAGTGATAGAGATATTTGGAAAATTAAATATGTACAAGAGCTAATAACAGAAATTGATTGTTGTTAAAAAAACAATTTTCGTGAGATAGTTACTTTTAAGGCTTTATCAAAAAAGAAGGCCATATGAATTTGGAAGCTGAAGCTATCACCCTTTGTTCGGTGCTGCGTAGAGAGACAACTGTAGGTCAGATTGATCATGCAGATGTGAAGATAATGAAATGTCTTCTAAACTAAACCTACTTTGTTATTATTTTGAAAAAAAACGTGTTATTTGAAAGGTTTGAATGACACTTACACTTTAATTATGCTGTTCAAAATCCAAAACATGACATCGAAATAATTTGACAAGCCAATCAACAAAATCAAGACAAACACACCTTCAGATATGTCACTAAATTGTATTGTACTAGTAAAACAAATAAAGAAACAAAACTACTTTAAAAGGATATCTCAAATAAAAACTGTATTTTTTCCATTTTGACACTAGTTTTGACAGTGTCGGCTCACCTGTTCTGTATGAGTATCTGCCCCAGCAGCTCCAGGAAGAAAACAGTGACGTCTTCGAGCTGCGGGTTGAGCTGCAGCGAGTCGGCGTCGGGCGGCGCGCCCACCGAGATCAGCGCGTGGATCAACTCCTACACCAACATATAATAGATAATTAAAGTTTATAAAGAACTAGCGACCCGCCCACGCTTCGCAATGGTGTAATTTGGCGCGACTTGTTTCCGTTAAGTTGAATTTTAGCTAACATAAAATAACTTAATCAGAATTTTCTTTATTTACAAATTTAAATGAGTAAATATCCTAAAAGATGGCGAAACCCGCATCAAAATCCATAACGTAGTTTAGGAGGAGATAGCGGCCAAACATACAAACAGACACAATTAGCGACTTGGATATATACTATGTAATGATGATGATAAATAAATAAATAAATCTGCAGTCAAACACACCAATTATGTGGGCCCTAAAGTAAGTTGCATTAAGCACTTGTGTTATAGGTACCACATAATGGACTAGGAGAGAACCTAGTTACATCCAGACACGAGCCAATATCGAAAAACCATTTTTACGAAATTGGCCCTACCCGGGGATCGAACCTGGAACCATCCGCTTAGCAGTCCGGTATACAGGGTGTCCAGGAAACAATGGATAACATCTGAAGGGCTTATAGTAGAACTAAAGGCAAGCCTAAAAAATAATTGATAAAAAGTATAACCCTTACACTGCTAGAAATATGGCGCTTTAAAAAAAACTTCATATTTTTTTGACTGTGTTCATATTTTTACTCGTAACTAGGTCAAATCACTCAATACCATCATTATTTCTGTGCTAAAATAATTAATATTAACCGCATCAGTGTATAACTATCAAATAAAATAGCTAACTAAAGTATTTTTCTCAAAAAAGAATGTTAAACTTTTGATTTGTGTAAAATTTCTAAAGAAATATTTTTGATGTGGAACTTTGAACAACTCTGGTGTAAAAAAATAATATGAAAGCGGCAGTGGCCAATAATTTCAAAATATTTCTGGTTTAATAACGTTTTTAAAAATATGTAATATGTCGTTATTGTAATAAAAAAATATTAAACTAATGGTATTAGTGTGTAAAATGGGATAATTATTTAGTTCTAGCAAAATTAAAAAAATACAATAAAACTAAAGAAATATGATTTTCAATTGATATTAATTGCAAAGACATTGGAATAATTTAAAGTAACTGTTCAAATTGTCTGTCCCCATCCTGATGCAGACCCTACATCTACGAATAAAGGATCTTCAAAGAAATCAACTTAACAGGAGAAAGTGATCCAAATTTTCTTCAAAATGACTTACCCAATTTATTGATAGACGTGTCCGAAGAGCTTCGCGACACATATTGGCTTCAAAATGAAGGCTGTCCAGCACGCTATGCTGTTGCATTAGTGCATACTTGACGAAACCTACCCTAACAGGTTGGTAGGCCGCCTAAACCTAAACGCTTTGGACTTTTTTACTGGGGGTATTTTAAGGAAGAGTTTTACCGGCAACCAGTAACTTCATAAGAAGATCTACGAGCTCGTGTTCAGGCCGCTGCAATCAATGATCGACGACACGCGCGATTTTTTTGAAGATCCTTTATTCGTAGTTGTAGGGCCTGCATCAGGATGGGGACAGACAAATTGAACAGTTGCTCTCAATTATTCCAATGTGTTTGCAATTTAATATCAATTGAAAATCATATTTCTTTAGTTTTATTGTATTTTTTTAATTTTGCTAGAACTAAATAAGTATCCCATTTTACACACTAATACCATTAGTTCAATATTTTTTTATTACAATAACGACATATTACATCTTTTTAAAAACGTTATTAAACCAGGAATATTTTGAAATCATTGGCCACTGTTGCTTTCATATTATTTTTTTACACCAGAGCTGTTCAAAGTTCCACATCAAAAATATTTCTTTAGAAATTTTACACAAATCAAAAGTTTAACATTATTTTTTTTGAAAAATACTTTAGCTAGCTATTTTTTTTGGTAGTTATTCACTGATGCGGTTAATATTAATTATTTTAGCACAGAAATAATGATGGTATTAAGTGATTTGACCTCGTTACAAGTAAAAATATGAACACAGTCAAAAAAATATGAAGTTTTTTTTTAAAGCGCCATATTTCTAGCAGTGTAAGGGTTATACTTTTTATCAATTATTTTTTAGGCTTGCCTTTAGTTCTACTATAAGCCCTTTAGAGGTTATCCATTGTTTACTGGACACCCGGTATATTCGCTGCACCACAGAGGTCGTCTAAATACTTTTTAAATGAAATTTATAAAGACTATCGTTGTGTCTACAGGAAATGATGAAGCCTGCTTATTCCACATTTCATTATATTGACAGTGTGCACTCATGTATCTTCTGAATTATATAATACTTCGACCCATGTAGCGCACATAACTGTGGTTAATTTAACTTGAACGCTGCGCGTGTTACTAATTCATTCTAAATCGTCTTCAAACGCATACCCTCAGATGTGATCAAAATATCAAATATCATTTAAAATGCTACACACCATACCACTTATCCATTATTTATACGAGTATGTTTGTGTTTAGATAATAACAATATTACCTGTAAACTCTCCAGCACCAGAAACTTGGTATCATTGAGCAATATCGCGGGCAGGTTACACTTCGCCACACAAGACGTCGCTAGTTCTATTAGCTGCTTCTCATGACCAGACGGGACGCGCACTCCTGTACAAATATAAGATATTTTTATATAAATAAATCTAAAAGAATCTATTGAGACGAAATAAAAAGTATGGATAAATTAGAAAGAATTTAAAAATGGGAAAGTTTCAAAGAATAACGAATACTAATCATCCTTTTAAGTAACTAACTAAAGTGTATAGGAATCAAGCACTTAAGCACGGTTTTAGAGCATTAAAAAACTGTCAAAATTGAATAGGTTTTTGTCATAATAATCACTTTAGAATCAACAAGCATATAAAGGTAAGTATGGCTGTTATCTAAAGTTCAAATAATATTATTTCCAAGAATGATAAATTGTCATATATTTCTAGACCTCTAACTTTGAACTTCCCAAAGTTCTTAATATCGTTAATGTGCTCATCACCAATATCTGCAACAACTTACCCGACTCTCCCAGAGCTATAAAAGAGTACCAGCTCGACAGCAGCCCCGCCTCAGCGCCGCGGTTCACTTCCCTCAGCAGTGACACTTTGCCGTCAGGCGACAGGTAGTCCTCCACTTCTGTCAGCTCCTGTCAAAATGACATATTGACATGTGTTATATGATGTTATATATTGGCTGTGTTGGGTTTGCGAGTTTGCAGGAAAGGTTGATTGAAATAGTGAATGATATGAATCTATTTGCAAACGTTAATAGTAATAGTTTTAAACTTGTAAATAATATGATAAATACTTTCTTTTCTAATTGCACCTTACTTACAAAGGTATTTTAAAATACTAAGGGGTTGCGAAAACTGTATTAAAATCAGCTATGCGCTTTTGAAAGAATAACTCCACTCACAACTTTAGAAAGACAAACATAAAAACAGACCCGAATAGTAACTTTACTTTATACTATGTAATGATGATGAACATACATCCAAGAATTACAAATGTTACGCGAGGAATTATAACTGCGGCACTGGACAGTGCGACATTGAGACACGTATGTCTTATTTTTTACTTACCTTTCGCAGCGCTGTATGTTAAGAATACCTTTGTTTGGTTGCTCATACACAAGATTGGAGTGGTAGAGTCTAGCGGTAGGCTCTGTCTGCAGCGATTACTGGGCTGACGCGACCGGTGAAATACCACCGTTGCACAGAAAACCATAGTGAAGTAGGGACGATATTCCTGCGTTTCTTTCGGTGAGTGCGGTATCCGGTGCCCAATTTCCTCAAAGGCCAGCAACACACTCCCAACACCCACAGTGTTGCGGGTAGTCATGGGCGGCGGTGATCACTTACCATCAGATGACCCGCATGCTCGTTTTCTTTGCTATTTTATAAAGTCGTTAAAACCTAAGTTGATAATGCACCTGCGGCAGTAGCCCGGCCACGAACAGCGTCCGCAGCACGTCGGCCAGGGTCCGCCAGGAGTCGCGCGCGCCCTCCCCGTGGCGGGACAGCACGCCCCACGCGCGCTGCAGAGACAGCTGCGCCTTCACGCAGCCGCCCAGGGACACGCCTGGAAACATACGTAGATTTTCAAGATATAGATACTGGAAAAAGGAACGTGGGTCTCCGAGCATTACGCAACTGGGAATCGATCCCAAGACCTTTGGATAACCGGTCCAATGCTCTGACCACTGAGCTACCGCGCCGCTACGGAGACCCAACGAAATTTCCCCCCACTGCATAAATTAGCATTTTAAATGCAAAACTAAAAGTATAATCACAACATCAGTAGAGTTAAGGTCTTTGCTTAACGTTCTGCTGACTTCTTTATGTGGAAATAAAAATTCCACAGCAAAGTGAGTTATCCCGTAAGAATAACTCTATATTCCTGTGGTTAAAAGTGCTCCGTGTGTTATTCTAACTTATAGTTAACCTAAATGCAATGTTTCATCGAAACCCGTCTAGTAATGTTTGCGTGAAAGTGTAACAAACTATGGTATTGTCATTAAAATTACTAGATTTGTGAGGCACTCCATTAACACGGGCAATAGAAGAAGCTAAATTAGAAGGGATAATGAGGGACAGGATTATAGAGCCCTTAATCAGTACATTGTGTTTTTCTGTGGCAATCGTTAAGAAGGATCGTTAAGTCCTTCTTGACAAGGACCACAGTATGCTATTAAGTGCTACGAGCACAGAACTTTAAACGATTGCTAATATAGTTATTTTGACATTCGTTAATTTGTATGAACATTAACGATGACAACTGTGACAATAACGAAATTAACGATCGTTAAGAGTTACATGCTTCCACTACTGCCTCGAATGAATGACGTCACAAAGACATCCACCTCCAAAGATTGACGACACATTAGACACATTGTCAGGAATGAAGTGGTTTACCAAACTTGACCTTAAGAGTGGCTACTGGCAAGTGGAACTAGACCCGAAAGACAAGGAGAAAACTGTCTTCTCTATTGGAAAGGGTTTGTGGCATTTCAACGTGATGTCGTTTGGATTGTGTAACACTTGACAACTTTTGAAAGGCCAATGGAGCTGGTTATTTCGGCGACAATTGAGACGCCTGCTTTGTCTATTTGGATGGCATAATAATTGTGAGACGCACATTTGAAGATCTGCATAATTTGGAATATGCATAATTTTTAACGTGAAGTCTCGAAGATACGTGCTGCTATTTTAAAGTTGAGTCCTAAAAATGCTCATTCGTCAATTAGATTATTGATGTCATAACTCCTTACCTTGCTAGAATATTTAATCATTGTATTATGAGTGGTGAGTTTCCTGACTTAGTGAAGCACAGTAAAATCATTCCATTATTTAAATCCGGTAAAACTACAGACCCTACAAATTTTAGACCTGTTTCAATTTTACCTACGTGTTGTAAAATTTACGAAAAAGTTATTCTTAATCAATGCTTGATCATTTTACAAGACATAACTTAATGCATGATAAACAAACAGTTTAGTTTCACTAGAGGTCGCTCTACAACTGATGCAGGTGCTGAATTGTTCACAAACTTTGTCTTGTCAATGCCTGGGAGAAGTCGCAAGACGCCATGGGTATTTTCTGCTCTGCGACTTGTCAAAGGCGTTTGATTGTGTCCAGCACGATACGTTAGTCAGGAAAGTACATCACTACGGCATTTACGGGCCTGGCCTCAAACTTTTGATTTCATACTTGAGTAGTAGAACTCAGAGGGTAGAGGTTAATACCAAAATGTCGAATGGGTCCGTTGTGAGAATGGGGGTGCCTCAAGGTTCAATTTTAGGCCCTTTTCTATTTTTAGTTTATATTAACGATCTACCCTTTGTGATAGGCAACCATCACGATATTGTATTGTTTGCAGATGATACTTCTTTAATTTTTAAAATTGACAGAAACAAACAAAATCATGACGATGTAAACAATGCTCTTGCTAATGTAGTAAAATGGTTTAATGTAAATAATCTTGCGTTTAATGATAAGAAAACCAAATGTATTAAATTTTTAATTTTTTAGAGTGGTAGAGTCTGGCTGTAGGCTCTGTCTGCAGCGATTAGTGGGCTGACTCGACCGGTGAAATACCACCGTCGCACAGAAAACTGACGTGAAGTAGGGACGATGTTCCTGCGTTTCGTTCGGTGAGTGCGGTATCCGGTGCCCAATTTTCTGAAAGGCTCAGCAACACACCCCAACACCTACAGTGTTGCGGGTAGTCATGGACGGCGGTGATCACTTACCATCAGGTGACCCGCATGCTCGTTTGCTTTGCTATGTTATATAAAAAAAAAATTTTTTGGTACCGAATGTAAAACGTTAAGACAAACTTACATCTTAATGGAAACAAGTTGAACATTGTTAAAGAAACCATATTTCTTGGTATAACTATAGACTCAAAGCTTCAATGGGGAGCTCATATCTCATAACTGGCGAATAGACTTAGTTCTGCAGCATTCGCGGTAAAGAAAATTCGATCACTGACTGATGTTCACAGAGCCAGAATGGTATATTTTAGTTATTTTCATAGTTTACTGTCTCTTACGGCATTCTTTTATGGGGAAATGCTGCAGACATCGAAACGATCTTTACTCTGCAGAAAAGAGCAATTCGTGGAATTTATAAACTTGGCTGTAGAGAATCTCTGAGAGAAAAGTTTAAAGAGATTGATATCTTGACCCTTGCATCTCAATATCCGTGTGTTATTCTAACTTATAGTTAACCTAAATGCAATGTTTCATCAAAACCCGTGTTAATGTAAAACGTTAAGACAAACTTACATCTTAATGGAAACAAGTTGAACATTGTTAAAGAAACCATATTTCTTGGTATAACTTTAGACTCAAAGCTTAGATGGGGAGCTCATATCTCATAACTGGCGAATAGACTTAGTTCTGCAGCATTCGCGGTAAAGAAAATTCGATCACTGACTGATGTTCACACAGCCAGAATGGTATATTTTAGTTATTTTCATAGTTTACTGTCTCTTACGGCATCCTTTTATGGAGAAATGCTGCAGACATCGAAACGATCTTTACTCTACAGAAAAGAGCCATTCGTGGAATTTATTAACTTGGCTGTAGAGAATCTCTGAGAGAAAAGTTTAAAGAGATTGATTGATATCTTGACCCTTGCATCTCAATATATTTATGCAAATATAATGTATATTTACAAAAATATTGGCAAATTTGCTACTAGAAAAGATAACCTGTTAATAATGTAAGGACCAGGAACGACCATAAGTTAGCTATACCTAAATTAAGATTGGCTAAAAGCAGTAAGTCATTTATCGGAATGTCAATACTGTGTTATAATAAAATTCCGGAGTCAATTCAGTCCATGCCCTTTATTAAATTTAAGAAAACTGTTAAGGAAACTTTATGTAGAAAAGCTTATTATAAACTCAAAGATTATATAGACGATAAAAGGGCGTGGGATTGATATCTGTAGAGGCAATTTCTAAAATAAAAATGTAATATTTATTTGTAACAGCCTGACTGAGGCATGACATTAATATGCATGATAGCTGTCTTGTCCTTGTTATTTTCATGTCTTGTTTAAGTTGGTAAATAACATACTTACTTGTACCCAAAAAATTTTTGACAAAATAGTGCTGAGAGTTTTTTTCCGCCGGCTTTTTTTTTCTCTTGGTCCACCTGCTAGCTTCCTACCTAATCTTAATTAAAGCCGAAGTTGTTACATACTGACGTTCATTAAATGTTCAACCGTTATGATGAATAAATCTTCATTTCATTTCATTTCAAAGACAAGTTAAGTTTTTGGGACACATAGTTTCACGGGAAGGAGTATAAACTGATCCGAAGAATGGAAGCTGTCATTGATTGGCTGGTTCCGCAACAAAAAACAGAAGTGAGAGCATTATTGGGTTTGTGTTCTTACTATCGATAGTAAGAACACAAACCCAATAATGATATATGATTTTTCGGGTAGGACATAAATAAAACCATACGTCTTAAAAAAGTGCTCTTGAAAAATATTTAATAATTATTAAACAGTTATATATTTATGAAAAAATCAAGTGAATAACTACAGTACCTGCCTGCAGCATTTAAAATTTTCCTATTTATAACTACTTTTTATCACAATCACTACCACCATGGAAAGTGTACAACACTCGATTGATGCAATGGTCTCTATGTTCCATACACAAATGGCTGAGTTCCAGCAAGAGCTCCAGAAAGTACAAGGGGGTGGTTCAGCTTCATCGTCCCTTGAATCCCGGTTCACTTTCTTTCAATCGTTTATGCTGACATCGGTGAAGTCTCTCCAACAACAAGTTCAGATGATTGCCCGTGACTGTGACAGATTGGAGATGCACAACCGCCGCAACATTTTACTTATGCATGGTGTACCGGAGACACACAAAGATGTATCTGTAGCAGTGACCAAGGTTGTTTCTGAGCATATGAAACTGCCTGGTTTTTCTAAGCTCAGTGTAAGCCGCTGCTTCCGCATTGGTAAAACCCCACTCCCAGACAAGTCTCGGCCCATCTTGGTGGAATTTCATGAAATACAGCTTCGCACCAAGGTGTGGGAGAGCAAAACTATGCTGAAGGGAACAGGCATAACTCTGTCGGAGTTTCTCACAAAGCCTCGTCATGATGCATTCATGGCTGCTCGTAAGCGGTTTGGGATCACAAGGTGCTGGACCAAGGAAGGCAACATTTTCGTGGTGGATACGTTTGGTTCCCGACATCGCGTGTTTTCTGTTCCGGATCTTGATGCCATTCCTGAGGCACAACCTGCTACATCACCCGACCGCCGTGAACTTGGTGAGAAGCCCGCCGACAAGAAACCGGTGTTAAAACAAAGCCGACGACTTCTTGCAAAAAAGTAGATATGCTCCGTTATAAGACAATTATATTATATATTTTCTTGATACCCTCGTTACTACATATTTAATACTTTTTTCTTGCATTTTTGTTGTGTTGTGTTTTGTTTGCAGATTGTGAAGCATTGAAATGCTGACATCTGTCAATGTCATGTCACCTTTAGTAAATACATTTTTATTTCTGACCATGGTGCGGTTACACATTGTGACAAAGACCTAATTTAAGATTTTTAGTTTAGTTTGTATATATTTTTACTTTTTACATTTTTCTTCTTTATAGTTTTACTTTCAATCACAAACAAAGCATAACAAATATTATATTGATTGTGATATTAAAACTAATATTCGTTTTTGTATTTAAAAAATAGTTTTATGTTAGTGTTTTAAAAATGTTGCTGCTGGTGGGTGCAATATTACTCACAGTTAACTTATTAACAAGTGTTTACATTTATTTATTTTTTACAACTAATTTATACTTACTTATATTTTATTATTATTACTATTTTTATACATAAGTACTTCATATTTATTTTATAACATTGATGAATAACTTAAATTTGAATAATATAGATTTAGATTCGTCGTCGTCTTCTTTTGTGACGTGTTCAGATATTTCGGAGGATGATGACAGCTTCCTCAGTACCTATTCCTTAGATAAATCCTTATCGTCTTGTTTTTCCCAGCATCCAAACAATTTCAATGTCGTTCACATAAATGCTCAGAGTATTCCTGCTCATTATTCCGATATGCTCACCACTTTTGATAACCCACTAGTGCACGCCATCGTCGTCTCGGAGACCTGGTTAAAACCCTGTTTACCATCCACCTCTTGCGCTATACCAGGTTTCCGTATAATTCGGAATGACCGTTCTGGTAGGACCGGTGGTGGCGTTGCTATTTATCTTAGAGCAAAAATTCCATATAATGTTGTTAGCATATCTTCACAGTCAGATGTCAACCCAGTACAGTATTTATTTATAGAGGTCACAATTGCTCACAATAAGCTTCTGTTGGGAGTTCTGTATAGTCCATCGGATACTATAAACTACTTTCCAACATTAGAGAAGCTTTTAGAAGACCTGACACCTTTGTACTCTCATGTTATCTTAATGGGAGATTTTAATACTTGCTTGCTCAAAAATGATAGCCGCAGTAATCGCCTGAGATCCATCACTGACTCCTGCAACATGCACATTCTTCCTTCAAACGCAACCCACTATTATCCCCATTCTGCCCCATCACTCCTTGATCTTAGTATTGTATCCTCTCCACAGCATGTTGCAATTCATGGTCAGTTAAGTGCTGATGCCTTTTCTTACCATGATTTAATTTACTTGTCCTACAAAGTCCATTTCCCTAAAATTAAGCCCCGTGTTATCTTGCGTCGTAATTTTGGTAGAATGAACTCAGAAAATCTAAGAGAAGATGCTGAAAAACTTGATTGGTCTTCTATAGACAAGGAACAGTCAGTTCAAGATAAGGTGCGTGTTTTCAATAACCTCCTTATTTGGCTTTATGACAAGCATGCGCCTATAAAACCAATGAGACTGAAACATCTTCCTGCTCCATGGCTTACTGCAGATCTTAAATCTATGATGTCTCAAAGAAACCGTGCCAAATCTAAATTTAAAAAGAATCCTTCCGATGAAAATAAAGACTTTTACAGAAGACTACGTAATCGCTGCAATACGGCCTGTAGAGATGCACAACGACGCCATATCCACTCCTCTTTAGATAATCCGGATCCTAAGAAAGTCTGGAAATTCCTCAAGTCGTTAGGTATAGGTAAAACACGAAATGATGCCTTGCCATCAAATTTAGACACTAATTCCCTTAACCTACACTTTGCTACCTCTCCCCTTTGTGCAGAACCTTTAAAGGCTGCTACCATTAGTAAACTTTCCTCGCTATCTCTACCCAGTTTTCCTCAGTTCCGTTTCAAACAGTTTGCTGATTGTGATGTTAAGAGAAACATATTGGCCATAACATCTGACGCTGTGGGCAGTGACTGTATCAGTCGAAAAATGATACTCCCGATCTGTGATATCCTAGTTCCCACAATCACTAAAATCCTTAACTCCTCAATAGCAACCAACACTTTTCCGGACATCTGGAAGGATGCAGAGATTATCCCATTACCTAAAACCAACAATCCTGTTTCTTTTTCCGATTACAGACCAATTTCTATCCTACCCTTCCTTTCAAAAGTCCTAGAACGATTGGTATACCACCAATTAAACAACTTCCTTGTATCCAATGATCTCCATAATCCTTATCAGTCTGGCTTTCGACCGGGGCATAGCACAGTCACGGCATTGGTCAATATTACGGACGACATGCGATCAGCTATGGAAAATCGACAGCTCACTATTTTAACCCTACTTGATTTTAGTAACGCATTTAACACTGTCGATTTTGACATAATGATTGCAGTCTTACGATCTCTTAACATATCTCCAACGGCAACTGATTGGTTTCAAAGTTACTTGCGTGGACGCCGTCAGCGTATATCTGTTGAAGATAGACAATCCCCGTGGTGTGGCTTGCACTGCGGTGTTCCGCAAGGTGGCGTGTTGTCCCCACTTCTCTTTAGTATTTTTATTAATTCCATTTCTTCCCATATCTCTTCTCTCTACCATCTGTATGCAGACGATTTACAAATTTACTCTCATGCACCTTTAGAAAGCCTTCATTCAGCAGTTGTACGAACCAACATCGATTTAGCCAATATTAATGATTGGAGCAAACACTACGGTGTTATGGTAAATCCACTCAAAACCAAACTCATCATAATTGGCAGCAGACAGATGTTGGCAAAAATTGATTGGTTAAATCTGCCGAGTGTCTATTTTAATGATATTAAAATTCCGTATAGCACCTGTGTCAACAACTTAGGGATTCTCATTGACGACTCACTCTCCTGGCAACCGCAGATAGAGAAAATGAGCAAAAAGATGTTTGCTGCCGCTGGCAGCCTCCGACGACTTTGCAACGTTCTGCCAATTTCTACCAAAATTACAATTGCACAATCCATTCTCCTTCCCATCCTTGATTACGCGGATCTATCATTCGTTGACATAAATGAGGAGCAACTCAATAAACTCGAGCGGCTTCAAAATCTGTGCATCCGTTTTATATTCGGATTGCGCAAATATGATCATATCTCCGAGTTCCGCACTAAGCTCGGGTGGCTCCCAATCCGACTTCGCAGGAATACTCACATCCTTTGTCTCCTCTTTCGTGTGCTGAATGATTCAAATACTCCGAAATATCTAAAAAAACGTTTTAAATATTGGCACGAAAGTCACAGTTTTAGCCTTCGCAGTGCCACTTCCTTAACATTAGTTACACCGCCCAACCACACTAGCTTTTATGGTGCTTCTTTCACTGTGCAGGCCATAAGTTTGTGGAACTCCCTCCCTTTAGTAATTCGACAATCCAAGACATTGCAACATTTCCAACAATCTGTCCAAAATCATTTTATATCAACCCTCTAATATTTACTACCTTACCTACATATTACTTTGGAAATTCATCAAAATTTTGTTATAGTTTCTATTTTTCTATATACCTTTTATATTTAAGTACTTGTATGTATATCATATAACTTTTACGTTTTTATTTGTAGTTTATGTATTTTACTTATATTTCTTATCTTCGTATGTTTGTAGATTTTATATTTGTACTTTCCGTGATAATTATTGCACCTATCCATTTCTTTTCAAATTTGTCTCCTTCGCCAGGTTTGCCTGGGAGAAATTGCTTAAAGCAATAAGGCCACCTTTTGCTTAAATGTTCCCGCAAAATGTGTTATTTCAGTTTTATTGTGCAATAAAGTGTATTTATTATTATTATTATTATTATCGACGATTGTCTAAAACTTTTCTGATATCGCAAAACCAATACAAAACATAAGCAGAAGAGCAGAAGCAAGTATTTTACTAGGACGAAGACTGCTGTGTCGCGATTCGAGAGCCGTTCTTGGTTTTCCTGACACTAAGAAGAAGATTAGGTATAGTGAAAAACAGCAACACGGGAGTTCGCGCCTTGCTGTCACAGCGAAAGGGAGATCGAGAAGTTGTGATAGCTTATTTTAGCAAATCGCTATCGAAACCGGAAAAGAACTATTGCGAGTTGCTAGACATCGTTAAGACGGTGCAGCATTATAAGAAAGTATGTGCTTTAATTGACCATGCTGCATTAAAATGGCTGTCAATCGAAACATTCAGAGGGGTAAGCAACAAGATGGATTGAGCAACAGTTTGACTTCGGGGTTCAGCACCGCAGTGGTTAATTCACATGAGTCATGAAATTTGTTTATTTTACAGCCTGAGCATGTCCTTTACCTAACATTTGCTGTAGTATTGTATAGGATTATAGTTAGTAATAATGATTACAATATTATCTATATTTCGTCCCCCTAGTTAGTGGTAATAATTATTATAATACAGTTGCTCAAAAAGTTGCTTATTGCAGGGACGTATAGCGTTCGGATGTGGGCTATTACACACTCGTGCTTTTTTTTACCTTTCCCACACTCGTGCGTTCTCTTTCCCAACTGTCAAAGTAAAGTCTATTAAAAAGAAAAATTAACCAACCATGAAGTTTTTACAAAAAAAAAGTCATTATGATTCATATTAATATTTCCGTAGCGTAGGAATATTTCTAAAAAAAGCTACTAGTTTGTTTCGATATCAGATTTAATGATTTGATTTAATTATTGTCTATTCGCGTTAAGAAAATAATGACAACTACAGGATAAGTGTGTATTCACAGTGGAATAAAAGTACGAAAGAAAAATAATAATTTTATAAACAGTATTTTCGGACATGCCGCATGCACTTGCTGTTCTATGACTATGCTCTCCACAGTTGCATTTAAATCACACAATTTAAAGTACTTATGAACATTGTAAATTATGTGTCTCTCTCCACTATGGATTATTGATATACTTTTATTCTTTGGAATTGGTGAAGTATTCATGTTTTCAAAATTTATCGTTGGACAAGTCACCCAAAATCCACAACCGTTTTCTTCGAAGGTCATACTTCAACAGGGGGTCAAGTCAAGTGGCATTCGCTAATTGTCGATTCGTATTCACGCCTAAACAAGTTGACATACAAATGTTCCTTAGAAACTGAAAGATCGTAGCTGTGACTTTTTGACTTTTCCATGCCATGTGGCAATTTTGACAAGCGTTTCGCCTTGATAGAATAGAAAATGAAGCGTACATCAAAACCTTGTAGATAACTCCGGCGACAAAATGGCGGCTTCTGCGATCAGCTGATTGCGGTTTTACATGTTTTAGTGAAAATTTATTTTAAATGGATTCAGTTAATGTATGTATGAATGTAAAAAAATATATTTATTTAAAAGGTAAACCGTAACAAAAATATGGTTTTATTTTAATTTCATAATTTATAGTTGTAAATAGGTACCTTTGCATGATACTTTGTATGCATAGATTTAAATCGTTAGATAGGCCCCGACACCAAAAACTGTAGCATTGTTTTTTTTTGTAATCTATATACAACAAGTGAACTGAGAAAATAGTGTCATCTCTTTTTCTCCTACATAAGTTGCAAACACTACTTTCTCTTTCGTGCACTCCCAGGTTAGTGAGCTCACTCACTTCGACTGTGGAACAACACGGCGCGGTGTCACTGCGGTAAGAGCCTATCTAACGATTTAAATCTATGCATTTCTTATTCTATTCACTCGCTATCGCAATTTCCTACTGCCACTTGACTTGGGGGGCTGGTCACTGTGAACTCGACTTTTTAATTTCTAGCATTTTAATTGGCTGGGGGGCGTGGCCAGGTCACGATCACTCACTATTTTCTTAACGCGAATAGACTATAGTGTGGTTGGCTTCATTTCATTTTATCTCAGTAATTTTCATTTTCATTACATATCAATAAAAAATTCTACTGGAGACTTGGCTGTATGGGTATAATAACCTTGGCCTACCAAATGGGTGAAGAAAAAATGACGCCATTTTCCATAAATTTTCTATTTCAGCATTTACGATCCTAATTTTATATTTTATTAAATTGCTTTATTTTTTCGCAACTGTATTAAAAATAGTCGTTCAGTACTCGTGCGGAACCGTCATTACAACTCGTCCCGCCTGTCAACCCTCGCCTTCGGCTGTGCCTCGGCTCGGGTAGACATTTGTCGGAACTTGTTGTAATGACAGCCTTTCCACACTTGTATTGAAATATACTATTGTTTATTTTACAGCCTCATCATGTCCTTTACCAATCATTTGCTGTAGTATGATATATGATTTTAGCTAGTTACAATGATTACAATTTTATCTATATTTCGTCCCCCTAGTTAGTAGTAATAATTATTTTGTTATAATTCACGGCGCTGGCTCTGGCTTTGGCTTAAAGTTTTCGAGTGTGCATATGTTTGTATTTGTATACACACGCAAAAACCACAGAACCGATTTGGACGAAACTATTTAAAAAAAAAAACTTTAACTTGTATTAACACATAGAGTACTTTTTACCTCGGTAATTTATCCCATTCCCCATTACGCTAACCATTAAGCTACATGTAAGACCACAATGCTTCAATCTAGTAATAAACAGTATAATAACTCACCAATAGCGATATTATTGACATGTAGCGGCGCCAGCAGTCCCGTGAATTTACATAAAGTTAGTAGCACCGTGTCCACAGAGATAGCGTCCGTGGGTAGTCGAGCCACTAGCGATGCACATCTATATAAGAAAAACATTTTTATAGACGTTTAGTCGTGGAAAGTTAAGTTTTGAATATTAATGGTGTTCATTTGACGAATGCTAAAAAGTAAAGTATCTTATTTAGATTTAGAGGACGAAAACTAACCATGTATTTAGTTAGCAAACAATAGTCATAATCATAAATATTAAGTCACTGACCTCGTCAGTCGGAAGTCAAAGTCAAAATCATTAACTGTAAAAAACATAAAGTTATTAAAATCACTGACCTTTCTAACCCGGCCAATGAGTTCAAAGCGGCACAGTCTCTCGGGTTGTTCTCTAGTTCTTCTAAGGTCGGCGCGGGCGCACGCTCGAACGCTGACGATAGTGCTGTCACCTAGGGGGGGGGGGGGGGTCATTGGTATATTATAAGGATTCGTTGATGAGATACGAGGGAAATTGAAATGAGTTTTTTTTTGTCGAAGTGTTTTAGCGATGTTATGAAGTAACAGTGAAGGGATATCAAATTCCTTAAAAAAAAAGGTTAACGAATTTATGATAAACGCCAACAAATAAGTAAAAATGATTAATATAAGCGAATCTCCAAAAAGAGTGCTGGGAGTTTTTTTTTCCGCCGGCTTTTTTCTCTCGGTTTACGGTTAGGTAAAGTCGAAGTTTGTAACATTGACGTTCATTAAGTATATGTTACATATCTATGATGAATAAAAGAATTTTGATTTTGATTTTGAATCAAAATGGATTCAACTTTTTTTGATACTGCAATAAGCTACAAAAAAAAACTAATGAATGCCACTGCACCTAAGAAGCCATCAATAAAACATTTATAATTATAACAATATCTCACCGCACTTGGACACAGTGTAGCAAACAGCCGGTGGTAGATGCTCGGCGGCGGCGCGCTCCAGTATTTAGCGGTCTGGCTTCTTCTTAGCAACACACGCCACAAATACGCGTCGCGCACGGGGCCGATGCGCTCGGCTGGCATCACCATCTCCTCGTTTCTAATGAGGGAAATATATTTTAACTAGTGGCCGCCCGCGACTTCGTTCGCGTGGAAGTCGGTTTCCCGTAGGAATGGGAGGTTTTCCCGCGGTAAAAAGTACCCTATATGTTATTCTGATGTATATAACCTATATTACTGTAAAGTTTCATCAAAATCCATCCAGTAGTTATTACGTGAAAGAGTAACAAATACTATACATCCATACTCACAAACTTTCACGTTTATAATATAAGTAGGATTCAAGGTATTTTGTCCTTGTCAGTGGTGTTTAAAATATTATACGAGCTTGAGAGAGACAAAGCTAATGAGCATACAAAAACTGTTGTGAAACCTTTATTAGATTAAGTTTAATTTAAATTATAATTAAGTATACTTATAATTACGAGCATGCACGGTATAACCAAAACTTTTTTTCACAAAACAAGAACTAACCAATCTTAATAAATTTTAAGCAACTAAACTAATATTTTCCTAACAACCACGACAATCTTCGCTCTCTACTAAACTGAAATATAATCCGTCTCTTTCACAAACTACTAAATAGTAAGAGACAGCTATACCTACACTTATTTTATACAGTTCTATCAGGGATGTTATGGATATAAAATTTCGGATACGGGTTGGATAAGGATATTGAAATTATAGGGATACGGATATAAAATAATTTAAGATTATCCGTTAGTTTTGGATAATTTCGGTTACGGATACGGAGCCTTCGAACATCTCTGGTTTCTACCCCACTTACTTGATAGAGTGATACACCGCCTCCAACATCTGCTGGTCGAAGTCCCCATTGCCATTACACCCCCTCAGGTTCTTGACGAAGTCTTCCACCTTCATGGGCACGTTCAGTTTCTTGGCGTTGTGGTTGTGTTGGTCCATGTTCAACATTATAACGGCGTAGGCGAGACGGAACGCCGCGTCCGTGTTGGCAAACGGGGAACCGTTCGTAGACTGTAGGAACACGAAAAATTACATACAAATTGAAGAAACTAATGTCAAAATAACGCTTCGACTTCAACTTTTGGGCTATTTTGACCCCTAACCGGGGGTAAACCTGCCAACAGTGGCGGATTTACCCTAAGGCCAGGTAGGCCCGGGCCTAGGGCGGCCGAGTCGGCAAGTCCGCCGCTGCCTGCCAATGTCATTATTTTGTCATTTGTTTTGTTAGTCAATATATGGATATAAACGATGACAATTGTCAAAATAAGTATGTTAAGGATCGTTGAGAGTTACATGATTTTACTAATGAGTAGACTTACGTGCTAATGCATGAATGAAATATAAATCTTTTTTAATAGAAATATTTATTTATTTATTTATTTGTCAATGTGTATATGTCTGTCTTTGTCAATCTGTCGTAATTAATGATGAGTCAAGGGGTTTTGAGACAATCATACTAATAGACACGGCTAGCGACTTTACTTGCTACATAGTATAAATCCAAGTCGATAATTGTGTCTGTTTGACCGCTAACTGTCCTCCTAAACCACTAAACGGATTTTAACGCAGTTTTTGCCATCTTTTACGATGTTTTGTTAATTAAATTTGTAAATGAAAAACATTTAGAAAATGTTCTTTTGAGTTAGCTAACAAGCAATGTTTCGGGAACAAGTCGGCCAAAATTACACCATTGCGAAGCGTGGGCGGGTCACTAGTTCTTATATAAATTTATGTTTTGTATGGTGAAAGGTGAGAGATAATTTTAATTAATGTTTTAAAGGTATTTATTGATGTATTTTGAGGTGCAGCTTTTTTTAAAAGATTTGTTTAAAAGATTTTGGGTTTGGTTCCCGGGTCGGGCAAATTTAGTTATATACTCACATGCCACCTCTCTGCAAATCGCTCCATGACCAGGAAGATAAGCGGCGCCTCCCCCGGCAGCCTGAAGGTTTCTAAATACAGTCGCAACGCCTGTTCTATTCGCAGCCCCGCGAAGTCGAAACTAGCGGCGAAGGCGCTTAGCACGGGGTAGCCTTCCTCGCTGTCTTCCGTGGTTGTTCGCTTGCAAATGTATTGGCCTTGGGGTCAAAATGAAGGGTTATTGAAGTAAATAATAAAAAAAAATGTCCAGACGGACACACGAACTGTGTGGCCCTAAACTAAGCAAAGCTTGTACTATAGGTACCACACAATGGACTAGGGGAGAACCTAGGTACACCCAGACACGAGCCAATATCGAAAAAGCATTTTTACGAAATTGGCCCGACCGGGATTTGAACCCGGAACCTTCCGCTTAGCAGTCCGGTATACATATATACCGCTGCACCACAGAGGTCGTCAATAATTAGCCCAAACCGTAGTAGTAAATATAAAAATCCTAAGAATTTACAACAACATCAATTGTGTAGCCGTAAGCTAAGCAGAAGCTTGTGTTAAGATGTAGTCTACATTTCAGACACTTGAGAAAACTTACATTTCAAAAACTCCTTTCTCAATTAAAAATGTAGTAAGAATTACTTCAACGATTCGAAAGTGTAAATTTCTCGCGTTTACATTTTACAATGAAATAAATAAAAAGCAACACTTGCCTTTCGCTCATTAAATAAGTCTGTCAGTTCCTGATATGATAGATAAAATAGCTTTCTGCTGGCGAAAGATGTTTTAGAATCGATTAAATGGGTAACTTTCTACATACAAACTCACGGACTAAACCTCTTTATAATTTTAGTAAATACTAGCTGTGCCCGCGACTTCGTCCGCGTGGAATAGTTATTTTGGGCATCATTAATTTTTTCAATTAATTTTTTTAAGATCATTTCAATAGGAATATATTATTTTGGAATCTAAAACCGTTCTAGCAGCGCACGCAACGGAAGCCCTCAAGGATGAATAATTTTCCCCGTTTTTATTCACATTTTCCATTATTTCTTCGCTGCTTATAGTTGCAGCGTGATGATATATAGCCTAAAGCCTTCCTCGATAAATGGTCTATTCAACACAAAAGAATTTTTCAATTCGAACCAGTAATTCCTGATCAGCGCGTTCAAACAACCAAACAAACAAACGAACTCTTCAGCTTTATAATATTAGTATAGATAGATACACTTACCAATCATTTTCTTATCCAAATCAGGGTTTTCCCTCAGAAACATGGCGACTTGCGTGGGGTCCAGCGGAGTGTTAAATACTCCGTGCTCTTGCAGGAATTCTACACCACGCTCGGGCTTCTGATTGAACAGTTCCGTGCCTTGGGTTACCCACTGTGTACAAATAGTTTGTGTTTATTTGGAATAGTGGCAGAATAAAAAAAAAGAGAATATTTGCATGAGAAATTATAGCGTTTTTAACTTCGCCGCTTTTGTAACGCTACTGGGTGTTTAAGTTTACAGTTCCTAACAGAACTAAATTTTGTATACCGGGTGTCCAGGAAACAATGGATAAACTCTGAAGGGCTGATAGTAGAACTAAAGGCAAGCCTAAAAAATAATTGATAAAAAGTATAACCCTTACACTGCTAGAAATATGGCGCTTTAAAAAAAAACTTCATATTTTTTTGACTGTGTTCATATTTTTACTCATAACGAGGTTAAATCACTTAATACCATCATTATTTCTGTGCTAAAATAATTAATATTAACCGCATCAGTGAAAAACTACCAAATAAAATAGCTAACTAAAGTATTTTTCTCAAAAAATAATGTTAAACTTTTGATTTGTGTAAAATTTCTAAAGAAATATTTTTGATGTGGAACTTTGAACAGCTCTGGTGTAAAAAAATAATATGAAAGCAACAGTGACCAATGATTTCAAAATATTCCTGGTTTAATAACGTTTTTAAAAAGATGTAATATGTCGTTATTGTAATGAAAAAATATTGAACTAATGGTATTAGTGTGTAAAATGGAATAATTATTTAGTCCTAGCAAAATTAAAAAATACAATAAAACTAAAGAAATATGATTTTAAACTGATATTAATTGCAAACACATTGGAGTAATTGAGAGCTACTGTTCAAATTGTCTGTCCCCATCCCGATGCAGGCCCTACATTTACGAATAAAGGATCTTCAAAAAAATCGCGTGTTTCATCGATCATTGATTGCAGCGGCCTGAACACGAGCTCGTAGATCTTCTTATGAAGTTACTGGTTGCCGATAAAACTCTTCCTTAAAATACCCCCAGTAAAAAAGTCCAAAGCGTTTAGGTTTAGGCGGCCTACCTACCTGTTAGGGTAGGTTTCGTCCAGTAGGTATGCACATAATGCAACAGCATAGTGTGCTAGACAGCCTTCATTTTGAAGCCAAAATGTGTCGCGAAGCTCTTCGGGCACGTCTATCAATAAATTGGGTAAGTCATTTTGAAGAAAATTTGGATCACTTTCTCCTGTTAAGTTGATTTCTTTGAAGATCCTTTATTCGTAGATGTAGGGTCTGCACCAGGATGGGGACAGACAATTTGAACAGTAGCTCTCAATTACTCCAATGTGTTTGCAATTAATATCAGTTTAAAATCATATTTCTTTAGTTTTATTGTATTTTTTTAATTTTGCTAGGACTAAATAATTATCCCATTTTACACACTAATACCATTAGTTCAATATTTTTTCATTACAATAACGACATATTACATCTTTTTAAAAACGTTATTAAACCAGGAATATTTTGAAATCATTGGTCACTGTTGCTTTCATATTATTTTTTTACACCAGAGCTGTTCAAAGTTCCACATCAAAAATATTTCTTTAGAAATTTTACACAAATCAAAAGTTTAACATTATTTTTTGAGAAAAATACTTTAGTTAGCTATTTTATTTGGTAGTTATTCACTGATGCGGTTAATATTAATTATTTTAGCACAGAAATAATGATGGTATTAAGTGATTTGACCTCGTTATGAGTAAAAATATGAACACAGTCAAAAAAATATGAAGATTTTTTTTAAAGCGCCATATTTCTAGCAGTGTAAGGGTTATTCTTTTTATCAATTATTTTTTAGGCTTGCCTTTAGTTCTACTATCAGCCCTTCAGAGTTTATCCATTGTTTCCTGGACACCCGGTATAGTGGTTGCAGTTGTGTTAAGTTTATATAAATTAAGGTATCACTAATCGATATATTTTTTAATTTTATGCATTAACACCAACTTCCTAATATGGTAAACATCGCAAAGAAACCCACACAACTAAATGGCTAACTTTACGTTTAGTTCCACCCTATTTAAAACCCCTTAACTACCCTTAAACCATCCAACTCCCAAACTACCCCCACTCACCTTCTTCATATTCCTGATATTATCAAGCTCGGCTTCACTGGGCACCTCCCCCGCCACCCTGTGCCGGCCCACCCTCCCCCCACTCACGTACTGACTGATATGATGAGTCACGTGATCACTCGCCACCGAAACATCATCCAACCCCCCCAATTCCAGACAAACTGTACCACTTCTACCGTATTCTACATCTATCTCGCTCGCACCCACGTCTTCGGTATCTTCCGTCTCTGTCTTCTGATTGCAGCCGTTTTCAATCGCCTCGATGATAGTCATAATCGCTTCGAGCGATAGCGAATGGATGTTATAAGCAGACGACGAAATCACGTTTTTGGATAGTAATTTCGTTAGTTCCTCAAATATGTTCATACAGTAGACATCGCAGTCGTAGTTTAGGTATAGTTCAGAACAGAGTCCAGGTATCCTGAACATTTGAGCTAGACTTTCCAGAGCTAGATGGTGGATCTCCTTAAGTTCGTATATAGCTTTGGAGGTGTCGGTGGATATGATTTCGATGAGCTTCTTGAAAAACGCCTCCATTTGGTATTTCAGGTGGAATCGGAGGGACTCGAAGAGGAGAAAGGCAACTTGCAGGTCGAGGGCGAATATTGTTATACGTTCTGTGCTTAGAAGCTGCAGAAACATGCAAAAATATAGTCATAATTTTTGAGTACCGAAAGATAATTAAATAATTATTACATCAGTTTATTTTCAGCTAAATGAAGGAAAAAGGTATTGAACCTTTGTGTTTTTATAAGATAATTGTTACCGATATTCTGTCATATGCCAACATCGAAAGAATCGAAACCCACAAACTTTCTTATTTATTACCTTCGTAAAATTCACATTTATATTTTGATTCTCGACATATATTTCGATACCAATGAACCAATATAATCAATACAAAAAACATTCCAAGAAACATCATAAATCAGCTTTTCTCTCATTAATAAGAATCAGGTAGTTTTATCAGTCAATATCGCTGTTCTCTTAAAACTTACAAAGACAAAGACTATTTATTTGTACATAACATGTGTGTTAAGCATAGCATGATAGAGTAGGTAATTGGTTTATGAATCAACATGTTTAAAGCTTAGTAGCTACAACAAACCATATAAGCCCATGTATATTCACCACATTATATTTCACTCACCGCCAACAAATTCCTCGTAAGCGACTCCTTAACCAGCGTCAGTAACGGAGGATACCGCGCGATGTGGTCCACCGCCACCTCTAGAGCTGTCTGCAGCAGGGACAGCCCCAGCGACACCATCGAAGAGGTGTTCTGGCCGTCCAGCGGGTTGCAGAGAGATACCAGGAAACTGGTGGAAGATAATGGATGTTGAGGAGATCCGATGGAAGAAATAAACTTAAACTAAGGGCATTTATGGAAAAGTGGCCGCCCGCGACTACGTTCACGTGGAAGTCGGTTTCCCGTGGGAATGAGAGGTTTTCCCGCGGTAAAAAGTACTTATGTGTTATTCTGATGTATAACCTATATTACTGTAAAGTTTCATCCAAATCCGTCCAGTAGTTTTAACGTGAAAGAGTAACAAACATCCATCCATACATACTCACAAACTTTCACGTTTATAATGTTAGTAGGATGTAAATAATCGTCTTAATTTGATTTAGGTACGAAACACAATACTATGATATTGGTATTGACTCATCATTTAGTTAGAGGTATTAAGTAAGCCAAATTTAATTTTAATAGAATGTTATGCATTAAGATACAATAATCAGAGTTCACATTTTTTGACTATTTTCAGTTTCTGAAGTTGCTTTTAATGTGTTATAGTGCCAGCCTTAACAGCTGTAAAAGTAGTAAGACTGATAGCTGGGCTAATCCGCTACCCTTATCTTTTTTATAAATTAAATTTTGCTATATTCATTTACTGTCTGCCAACAACTTATTAAGCTAAAACTACTCAACCTAATCCAAAAATTCTTACACTACCACCTACACTTCACTCTACCTTTCTCACAACACCTACACTCCACATCTTCACGTCACAAATTCACATCCAATTCACCGGAGCAGCTCCCTGACACACAGCAGTCCGTACGGCTGTAGACACCACGTCCTCCTCGACGTGATCGGGTTCAAGGGGGCTTGGGCACCGGATACCGCACTCACCGAACGAAACGCAGTACTTCACGTCGGTTTTCTGTGCGACGGTGGTATTTCACCGGTCGAGTCCGCCCAGTAATCGCTGCAGACAGAGCCTACAGCTAGACTCTACCACTTCAAAAACACCGGAACAGCTCTCTAACACACAGCAGTCCATACGGCTGCAGCGCCACCACGTCCTCCTCCAGATGATCGGGTTTAAGCCCCCCCTTTCTCACACCACCTATATATACATCACATCCTTCTTCACACCACACACTCACCGGAACAGCTCCCTGACACACAGCAGTCCATACGGCTGCAGCGCCACCACGTCCTCCTCCAGATGATCGGGTTTAAGCCCCCCCCTTTCTCACACCACCTATATATACATCACATCCTTCTTCACACCACACACTCACCGGAACAGCTCCCTGACACACAGCAGTCCATACGGCTGCAGCGCCACCACGTCCTCCTCCAGATGATCGGGTTTAAGCCCCCCCCTTTCTCACACCACCTATATATACATCACATCCTTCTTCACACCACACACTCACCGGAACAGCTCCCTGACACACAGCAGTCCATACGGCTGCAGCGCCACCACGTCCTCCTCGAGGCTATCTCACGCCACCTATACTCCACATCTTCACATCTCAACCACTTCCAACTCACCGGAACAGCTCCCTAACGCACAGCAGTCCATACGGCTGCAGCGCCACCACGTCCTCCTGCGAGGTGAACCGCACGCCGCGAGGGTTCACGTACTCCTCCAGGTGGTCTGGTTCAGGAGGCTTGCTGGGGACGCAGCCGTCGGGTGAAGACGGCGGCTCGGGGGACGGGACCACTGGGGGGGATAATGCAACACGTCTGAATTGAATTACTATATGAAAGAAGTCACACTAGAACAGTAAATATATATCGATTTACAAACTTTTTAAACAAACATTTATACTACATAATTATAAAAGTTATAACTAAACAGTTTTTATGGGTCGATGACTTTTCGGACACAAAAAACTCGGACACCTTGGCCAAATTGTGGTTTTTCAATTTTAATATTATTTTTTACCAAGGTGTCCGAGTTTTTTGTGTCCGAAAAGTCATTGACCCATAAAACTGTTAAATTATAACTTTTATCACTTCGTAGTATAAATGTTTGTATGTTTATTCGTTAACGTTAACAGATTCTTGGTCTGTGTATTTGTTCGATATGCAACAACATTTACTGTAATTGAGATTCACACTTTTAAGGCAAGATGTAATGTCTGTTGTCGTGCAGTCAAATAATAGAATTAATATCTAAAAAACACTTTATTTTAAAAAAGAACTTATCAAAAAATTTGTTACGAAATGCGCCCCAAACTCATCACATTCGCCACCTACCTTGCGAGTCCTCCGCCTCCCCCCCGGTCCCCTCGCCATCACCCGCCCCCGCCCCCGCCGCGTCCCCCTCGGCGTTATTCACGCACTTCTCCAGCAGCTGCGTTATCGACGTGTTTCCATTCGCCGCTAAATCCATGGAGGAGTGTCGGCCGTGCTGTTTGACAGGTTGGACGGGGTCGCCGGGCTCGATGGTGATCTCGGCCTCGTTTAGCAGGTTCTTGTCTTGGCTGCGGTGGAAAATGGGAGTGATGTTTGATGCAGTATAGAACTTGTGCGTGGGACAGGTATATGCTCCAATACAAAGGGCATAGGGTCATTTAAGATAGGTCACTGTAGGGTAGACTGTTATAGTGTATACTTATAATTAGGTATTCGTTTTTTTAATCACAAATAATTTACTTATTATAAGCTAAACATGTGCTTTTTCATGTGTAGAAAAAACACGTAGTCGCTTCAACAGTTACTGGGCATTACATGAATGGTTTATTTCTACATATATACCTAACTCGCTTTCCACCCTGCTGTTTCACCCGCAACTAACATCACAATCTTACGAAACCCTATTTTTTGCCAAAATAAAATATATCCTATGTTACTCGTGGATAATGTAGCTTTCGAATGGTGAAAGAATTTTTAAAATCGGTCCAGTAGTTTTTGAGCCTATTCGACACAACCAAACAAAGGTTTTCTCTTTATAATATTACTAGTGGCCGCCCGCGACTCCGTTCGCGTGGGAGTCGATTTCCCGTGGGAATGAGAAGTTTTCCCGCGGTAAAAAGTACCCTATGTCCTTTCCCAAGTTCAGTTTTTTCATCATACCAAATTTCATCAAAATCGGTTCAGTGGTTTAGGCGTGAAAGCGTAACAGACAGACAGACAGACAGACAGACAGACAGACAGAGTTACTTTCGCATTTATAATATTAGTAGGGATAAGTTACTAGTAACCGCCCGCGACTCCGTACGCGTGGAAGTCGGTTTCCCGTGGGAATGAGAAGTTTTCCCGCAGTAAAAAGTACCCTATGTCCTTTCCCAAGTCTAGTTCTTTCTTCATACCAAATTTCATCAAAATCGGTTCTGTGGTTTAGGCGTGATGGCGTAACAGACAGACAGACAGACAGACAGAGTTACTTTCGCATTTATAATATTAGTAGGGATAAGTAATAAGCAAGTATATATACCTACTTAAATGTATAAATGTGACATACCCTTGTCCAATTTCAGGTTTTACTTCTTTTTCCGCCTCGATTTTCTTATTCTTATCTTCTAAGCTCGATATAGACCTTGTTTCTGTTAACGACGATTTTCTGTCCAATGAATTTGTACCTGGAATTTTAACAGCGTTAAGATGAATGTAAAATTAATTATAAAAACTGTTGTCTAGTTAGTCTGTTCACTAAAACAAGTGCTATACATATATTTATTTCGGATGTTAAAAGACATTACTCTATGATGGAAGGGTAACGCCTATGAGTTAACATGTTAGTCTTTTTGCGTTTAATAAAGGCGGCAAGATTATATTATCTCTCCAGCGGCAAATGAAACTAACAAATCAAATAGCATGATTATCGTGCATCAATAACATGAAGTGAAGTCATTCGATACCGAATTGCACTAAACTACACTAAAATATTGTCAATGATGATTTATATTTTCATAATTATAGGAGGCGCCGGTACGTAAGGGGTAGCCAACAGCCTCGCCAAATACAAAAATTACGTGTTGGGTATGTCTTGATGGCCATACCCCGCGCACCGTGGCCGGCACACGTGCCATCAAAGCGGCAAACACCCTTTTTAATAAAGTTGAAGTTGGTACGAGAAGCGGTATAAAAGTTAGAAAATGTCGTAAGCGCGATTTAAAATATACGTGGCGCCATCTAGAGCAGATAAATGGAAGTTTATAAAAACTAAATAGTTAGGTTTAGTTAATTATTGCGTTTGGGGCATCTATAGTTGTCATTATTACAATCCTGCAATTTACATACCAACTAGCATGTAGTTTATTCATATGATAGAAAATAGTTTTCTTTATATCTTGGTTAAACTAAAAAGTGTCCCTCTTGTTAAAAAGCACTTGTTGTCTACTATCGTCCTACTTACTGCAGATTGTTTTATTAGCACATAGCGACGGCAACAACGTATAACTCGACATCTGCAATTTTAGTAAAAATCTGTTTTTGACTCGTACAATACAAGTATCGATTTTTTAACCATGTACGAGTCAAAAACAGATTTTTACTAAAATTGCAGATGTCGAGTTATACGTTGTTGCCGTCGATAGGAGCTTTCTCAATGGCCTCAATTTAAAAATACATTGTCTAAGCCAAACAAAAGATATTGCCGTTAATTTTTTGGCGGTAAAAGGGGAGACCTCCCAGTCCTCCCAGAAGACGACTGAGAAGATTTCGGAAGTTGCATATTCACTTGTATGCGTACTCCCGGGAAAAAATGTTGGCGACGATATGCGCCATCTATGACGACACCTTTTCTTATCATAAAAAAAATCGATGCAATAAGTGTCAGCAATTTAGTAGAATCTTACTACAGAATCGACCCCACTCCCTAATTTTTTTTTCCTAACCAAGGTCACTTTTAGCTAGTTTCACACCACCACTTACTATGAACATTAGGCAGTCGCGTCTTCTTAGTCTGTTTGTCCCGTTTCTTGAGCGACAACTGTAGCGATGCTGCATTAGTATCCTGCGGAGAGAACTGTGGCAGGCGAGTGAAGATGAGCTGCGTGACGTCACGGAGACATTGCTCGGCGTAGCGACGGAGGAGTTCTGGAGGTAGGGAAGAGTGTATAGGAAATATAAATTAAAGTAAAATAATTATTTATGTTACAAAAAGGGATCTATGAAGTTACAAAATGAATGAATAAATAGTTAAGATAAAGGACAGAATTTATCATTAACTAGCATTTAAATGTATAATATCAAACAGAAGTTTGTTAAGCCTTCACAACGAAGTTCATAAAAGTTTTTAAATATTTTTTTATTTCTTTTTAGGAATCAAATTTACTATAATATATTACTACTATAAGATAATTACAAATAATACCTACAGTTGACCTAGCTAAATATTTTCTTTGTCCGCATAGCAGATAACATGAAAAACCACAAACCTGTAAGTCTGGTCTCAAAGCATATTCGGAAACAGCTGAGCATGATCTCGCACACACTCTCATCTGTCAACATTGCCCCTTCCGGACTCAGCATTAAAGTTCTCAATACCTGAAAGAGGGTGAATTATTCATAATCAATTAAAAAGGGATAAATTATACACATTTCTTATTTATTTACCAAATGATAGTTTTAATTTGCTTTATTTTTATATAAATATTGTACTGCTTGTAACAAATTTTATAATATGAAAATTAAACTATAAAATTAATTTTACCTGTAGAATCTTCATTAGAACCACTCCATCAGAGGAGTGGTCAGTCCCAACAAATCTGGCGTGGGTGACTGCATCAGCAATGTCCTCTACTGTGGCTGGTACACTTGGATGAGTAGGATCTAGAATAATAGAGTGACCATAGAAGTTTCTATTCTTAAACAACTAACATATAACATATTCTTAATTTTTGACTTGTTCATGCTAAATGCATTAGGTATTAAAATTGAGTGTAAAAAATATTAAGGGGTTTATTATTTGTAACAAAAACAATCAGTTTTTGATAGCCACATTTACTGCATATATTAGTTTTATTGATGCGTAAATTATGCAATTGCTCAGTATTAAAAAAAAGTCAACCTATTTTATTTTATTTTTCAATTAATAATAGCCCCTCTGTAAAACTATATTTGTGTGTAAAATTATATGTTATTATTATTAGATATAATGTTGGTTCGCTTGTGAGACAAGGTACTAAGTAGTTGTGCAATAAGGACAGTAAATGAGTTATATGAGTAACTCTCACCTATCAATCCATAGGATAAAAATACATGAATTGCAGAAAGGGCGAGACTAGTAACAGGCCCAGTAGTTTCCTTGCTCCTGATGACTTCTAGGAAAGGGCTCAAGTACGTGGCGGGATCTAACAGCCTCAAGTCATCAACTTGGTTTAGTAATATCTTTAACTCCTGAAAAGTCTTCATGAGCACGTCATATTCCTCGTTGGGGAACGAATGCGAGCCCCATCGGGTGCTCCGGCGCATGGCAGTGACGAGCATGGACATCTCGCCCTGCACCACGTATATACCGTTCCCTGGGAGCGACATTCTGATAAACTTTTCACAAACAAGTTTCCAACAACAACAAGGGTCTTTACACTGAGGTTTCAAACGATTCAGAACTTTACACTACATAGTTGTGGGCAACTTGCACTGGCGCAGGCTTGGGCGGTTATTTCCAACGAAGTTTTCATAAAAAATATATTAAATTATGGGAAATTCATTGGAAAAATACAATTTGATTAGCAAATTCCATCGCGATCATGTTGACGTTTCACGTTTCCTTCAGAATTTTAGTTTCGCTACTCATCGCTAGAGGGCTTTCACATGACGTTGACATTGGCATTTGCATTATTGTTGTGCTATCAGTTGCTTCAATCATTTTTTATCGATAAAACTATTTTAATTCTAACTTTTATCAAAAAAATATTTTAACCAGTTTGTATTGAATTTTTTTAAATTAATCTGTTATAATATACCTAAATTACAAAACTTTATTTTTGGGCTTTGAGATGAACATGTAACCTTCGGTTTCTTTAGTGCTTCCAAACACATTTGCATTTTACCACTGGTATTCAACAAAGTTTTATACGAAGAAAAGAAATATAGAATATGTTTAACAGTATTTGTACACTCTTTTCTTATTTTATTTTACAAATATAAATTATAAAGGTTAAGTTAATCCTCTATCTAAATCTTTTATTTTACGAAAAAGTTCACATTTCAGTTCATTTTTTTAAGTTGGCAAATCTGTCAGTCAAGATGTCTGACGGTGGTGGTTTACTTCTTTGACAGAAAATTAAGAATTTTGGAATTGCAATAAAAATCTGTGAAATTTAAATAACAGCATTATTCCTCGTATGTAACTGTAAGTGTTAAATTGAAATAATGATACTGTGAGTAGATCGTTTTAGCATGTAAACGAGTACAGCTGTTATAAATGTGCGTTGTCACGCGTGCAATGGCTATCGACATAGATTTGTCACTTTTTTCTCTTTTTACGTTCATGTGGTTATTCTTACAAGTGTCAACTGTATCTTATTACGTGTTGCAGACTTTCGTCTGACCGACTTCCGTGAAAATGGTGAAGAAAAAAAGACAAAGCGACCCTGGCGAGAATGGAGACGAATCAACGGAGTCATGTGAAGAGACTGTCAAGTCCGCATGTCCTCATGTTGCAAAGGCCGTAGATCTCACTCGGCTGAAGAAGTCTTTGAAAACTGGTGGGTTCGAGACCGAGTGCGCCGAGTGTAAGAAGAGCGACAAAATTGAACTGGCTGACCCAGATTTCGAAGAGGATTTGACTCTGTGGATGTGTTTGCGTTGCGGCGTGCAATTATGCGGAAGGCAACGTAACAAACACGCGCTGAACCATTTCAACACTCCCCACTCAGACTGTCATGCACTCACAGCCAATACAACTTCCTGGGAGATATATTGCTATAACTGTAACAATGAAGTCACCGCTTCCAGCGCCAAGAAGCTTCATGAATGTATAGAATACCTTAAAAAACAGGCTGCTGTTGTTGGAGGCAGTGCTAAATCCTTGCCACCGATTGAACTCCCACCACCCATAGAAACCATAATCAAAACAGATTCAACAATAAATAAAGGAAAAGACAAAGCTATGGCTTTGAACTTGCAAAGAGTGCGAGGCCTCTCAAACTTAGGGAATACATGTTTCTTCAACTCTGTCATGCAGTGTCTGGTGCAGACACCGTACCTGCTGAATGTTCTCCAGGAGATGGCCAATCCTGGTGAAACATTTACTTTGCCAGGTGGAAAACTAAAGCTCAGAATTGATGGAGATGATGATAAGGAAGTTGATTTGCCACCTATTGCTGGGCAATTAGGAGAATGGGGCACCTTGACAAGAACATTGGCAGAGACCTTGGCTGAGCTTCAGGCAGGTTAGTATCTTATTGATAACAATTTTTAAAAGATAAGCCAGCTGCTCTAAAACGTTTGTTTATGTTATAAATTTATATGTAGCTTTCAGTGGGTGTAATAATCTTTAACAAAGAATTTTATTTGAAATACTGATAGTGTAAAACTGAAAATAGATTTGAAAATAGAATGAAACAAACTAAATTATGGCTCCTTTTATTTGTTATAAGGAATCAGTTACTTAATACATGGGTTAAAAAGTTTCACTCCTAAATTTCATTCAAAGTACTTGCATAACTTTTTTTTTATATTTTAAGCTAAGGAACAACCTTTCTTAATTCATTTAGATTCAAAGAAAATATAAACAAAGAATCTATTTTTCAGGTGAGGGTGGTGTATACACTCCAAGAAAGCTGCTGTCAGCTCTAGTTAACAAGCTGCCTCAATTTGGTGGCGGAGACCAACATGATGCACATGAACTGCTGCGTCATTTGTTGGAGGCTGTCCGGTAAGTACATATAATAGACTCAATTTTGATTAAGATATTTTTGTGCACTGCAGTTAGGTTTGTTTATCTGACTAATAATTTAATTTTGACTATTTAACTGTAATCTTATGTTTTTTTACATAGAAGTAAAATGAAATTTGCTATAATTGGAAACAAGATTCTTTGTTTGCTAACAACAAAGAAAATGTTAAATAACCAAGCTAGCATAACAAATAAGACTTATTTGTAAAAGCAATAAGAGTCACCATTAAGAATATATTTTTATTTTTTGTATGCAGATCTGAAGATTTGAGGCGGTATCAATCAGTGATATTGAGCAGCCTTGGAATGAATTCTAAGGTGGATCCAGCTAAAGTAGATGGGGAAGTCAAGCAGAAAGTTAAATTCTATGGACAACAAGCTTCAGATACTATGCTGAGACCGGAACAGGTGAATTATAAAACAATTTTTACACTCTGACAAACAATTAATAAATTATTAGTATGATTAGTTGCAAATTGAGGTATAATCTGGCTAAAGGATATAACATATCTCTTTAAAAATGTCTGTTCTTAACTATTAAATTCTAGGTTGAAGTTTCTAAGGCGAAATTTCAAGGGCCATCCACTTAGACTGACTTTTGAATGAAACATAAACATTCAATGAGCAACTATACTTATTCATAACAAAAGTACAAAAAACAAAGTGCAGCTAAGAATCAATAAAAATGTCAGTAACACAATATAAGTTTCTTTGCCCAGAAACTGGTTTTATAATTGTGTTTACATTTAAGAACAAGTACAAGGTTATTGAACTCTATGTACAACTATTAAAAACGACCTTGCATGCATTACCAAGACTATTATCTTACTATTTATGTGTACCTTATTTGTTGATAAGCAAGTCTAAACATACTTATAAAATATATGGATGTTTGGTCTTTATCTGGGGACTGCAACTCAACAAGTGTTTTATTATGTGCTTTGTTTATATATGACGATGATGATACGTATGTATGATGATACTTAATGAGTTCTGATCTGAGTACAAATAGAAACTTATAAATTAAAAGGGAAATCATTGCATTAATAATGTTTAGAATTATAGCTACAAACATGATAAATTTGTATGCCTCTAAATAAAAAAACCTACCTAAAATGAAGCTTTTGAGTAGTATAGTTCTCCTTTTTACATTTAGGTACTCAAAAATACTTTAATAAATATAACATCCTGAATTAGTTTAGTGACTCATTCTAAATTAAAGTAGCCACATTGATAACTTTGTTGCAATCTCTCAGTTTCACAGAACACATTAAAATACTAATTAAGCATAAAAATAAGCATTAGTTTACAATAAATTTATTCTCCGAAATAACTCGCCACATAAACGCTTATTTAGAATATATAAAAAACCGTCTTTCACTTATTAATAATTAGCTTATGGTACATGAAAAAACGTGTATCAAATACAAGAATGCCTTATGTACATCACCAGTCTACAACAATATACACCCTATAGAATATAACTTTTCCCCAATCTAGAAATATAACAGTTATTTTATTTTATCTTATTTTATTTTATTTAGGAACCTTACTTAATACAATATTGTAATCCCCAGGTGTTCCGGGGCTTCCTAGTCTCCACACTAGAGTGTCAGGAATGTTTCCATCACTCAGACAGAGCGGAGTACTTCCTGGATCTGTCCCTGCCCGTGGCAGCCAGCAGACCGCAACCACCCGCTGTGGTCCGCAGAAAAACTCCTAATGGTGAGCGGAGTAAAGAATGATTTGCTTTGAACTTTATGTGAAGTGAACAATGTCTATAAAAGAGTAATGCCCATATATTTGTGTCAAATTAGTACTAAATTCTTATTAACAAGTGTATAAAGATGAAATTGAAAAGGATAGAGCAATTTTTGAGTTGCCCTTTTATAGATATTTGTTTGTTTACACGACACTTCAAGTTTGAACCTTAGTTTTAACACTAGGTCGAATTAAAACTGCTTGTGTGGACCTTGCTAATATGCTACTTGTAAATTATTGATCAAGCTCGTAAATGTGTTTTCAATAACCCGTTTCCAGATGAAAATACATACAATACCCAGGAAGAGAACAAACCGTCTAAACATCAGCTCAAGAAAGAGAGAATGGCCGCCAAAAAGGCCGCACGTAAAAGCAAAGGTTTGTTGTTCAAAAGTTGACTGCGATTTACTTGCACGGCTTTGCGGCTTTCACTCTTCGCCTGCGACCTTCTAGAATGTTCTTCTTCATTACAAAGTAAGCAGCAAACAGTAAATCTAACGTTTGGTTCCAGGTACTAACTCTGTAATGAAGGAAGAGAACTCAGCAGGCGACACAAACGGTGCTACCAAAGAAGACGGTAAGTCATCTTCCGAACAGTCTGACGCTGACGTGGAAGATAACCTCGAGGAAACCAAACCGAGTGGAAACCACACCAACACCAACTCTGTGAACGACACCGAAGGGACACACACAGCTGCCAACTTCGCGGCTTACCACCTCGACAATAACTTCGACTCCATCCCACTGAGATCCTTCAGACGAAGCACCACCAGCCCCGTAGAACTAGATAAGGAAAAAACTGATAACACACCAGAAAACTCGGATAAAATCGACTTTGCCGACTCGTCTACTTCCACCACGGCGTTACCTCTCGATTATAAACCGGCGGCGTCGCTGGAAAACTTCTCCAATCCAGACTCGGGAGTCGCAAGTCCGGAGGCAACTAAACACAATTCGACCGAGACAGTCGATAACGTCGATTCCCCGACAAACGGCAAGGAACTCGGCAGCCATAGCTCCCTATCCAGCGAGATCAACTTGGACCTTTCGAGCCCGCAGCATAACAAACTATCCCCAATCAAAAATGAATTCGAAAGGCCAGTCTCTAGAATATCCTTTGCACCAGAATACTCCAACGAGTTCGTGTCTCGCGGCATCAGCGTCCAGGGCTGCAAGAACCTCCTGGAACACAGCGGTGAGAGCAGCTACGAGTCTCTGCCCGAAAACAAGAGCCAGGAGTCGGCGCTGAACGACCTGACGAATCACCAGGAAGTGGCCAACAAGCTGGACGGGTTAAAGCTTTCGTGGGAAACTAAGCAACCGCCTGCTATTCCATCGCCCCCACCTGCACCTCGACCGCCGAAAGTAAACAACGTAGAAGCTGACAAGACTCGCGATTTCCTCCCATACTCCCGCCAAAGCCCACTATCGCCTCGCTACGTTTGCGATGAAGACGAGTGCAGCATCCAATCTTGCCTCAGTCAGTTTACTGCCCTTGAACTGCTCACAGGCAACAACAAAGTCGGCTGCGAAACCTGCACCGAACGAACCAACGGCAAAGATGGTAAAACCGTCTACACGAACGCTACCAAGAGATTCCTGGTTTCCAGTCCGCCGGCGATATTGATCCTTCATCTGAAGCGTTTCCAAATCGGTCCGCGCTGCATGTTCAGAAAGATGTCGAAGCACGTAGACTTCCCGACCATTCTGGACCTGGCGCCGTTCTCCGCCATGGACAAAGTGCGTAAACTGCCCAACGTCTGCAAAAGCCAGAGCTCGCTGCTGTATTCCTTGTACGGTGTCGTCGAGCATTCCGGCGGTATGCACGGGGGTCACTACGTGGCCTATGTAAAGGTCCGCAGTCCTGTCAAGGTCGGTGATCCACGCTGGTGGTTCTTGCCGAAGAGTGCCAACGCCCCCGCCCGCGCTAGAGGGCACGGAGACGCCGATTCTGACTCTGAGCTATCAGGGTACGAGTCGGGGGAAGCCCCGTCGGCGTCCCCGCCGCCGCCGTCAGGTAAGTGGTACTACATCTCGGACAGCATGGTGTCTGAAGTCAGCGAGGACAAAGTCCTGCGCGCTCAGGCCTACCTCCTGTTCTACGAGAGGATCTTATAAGTCCGTCGGCCTAGTTCGTTACGTTATGATTTGAGAGAGTGGCATTTAAGGAAGACTGATGCTCGGTAGAGTCGGGTCGTAGGGTTCGCACGTCAATCAAGGTTTCTGCTGTAAATAGCTTCGATGTTTTACCTGCTTTTGATCGCGTATTTACTTGTGACTATTTAATTTGTAACTTATACCTGCGCGTGGTTGCAACTGCTGATTGGTTGGGCTGAAGTTTGTTAGATTTTGTTTGTATCGACACGCCTCTAGTAGACGTCTGTATGAGCTCTGTGCTGAACTTTTATGCCACTTGCAATCAGTACTTGTTACCAATTTAGTCTTGTAATATTTATCGTTGAATTAAATCGTGAGATGACGCAACAGTGTTACGCCCGTGTTTATTTACGGCTGTCGGCTGTATTTGATTGTATAATTTACGTACATTATTATCTCAAAAGTGTAGGTATTTCGGCATTTGCTAAGAATAATGTATGTTAAAGTTATTGGTTTGTGTAATTCGCTTTCAATGAAATTGTAGATACGGTGTTATATTATATCCTAGTTCGCGGCATTACTTCGTTTTTACTAACTGGAGACGAATAACACGACAATGTTTTTTTTATTAACCAAATGATGTTTGAATGTAATTATAATTAATCTATTTGCGCTAAAAGCTAGTTGTGTCGTCACCAATGAGAACCGCTGTAGGTTTTTTTATGCATTTGATTTTTTGTTTAACTTTTGTTTGTTACTTTCGATGTTTCATTTAGAATACAGTCTTCCATGGTATCGTCATTAATTAAATTAATACACTACATAAGCATCATCGATTACAATGTGTATTTCACCTAAATGTTGATGTATTTAAGCTAAGTTATTTAATATCTTGTGACGTATTTCAAATTGTTCTGAAACTAGCCCAATTTATAACTGCGCAGTTGTCTTTGCGCAACCATCATTCATTGCTTCTTAAAATCATAGATTTAACACTAAAATTGTCATTGAAGTTCCTACCGTAAATAATTGTCTTGGAAATTAGCAATTTATTCTGCATAAAAGATACTTTGAGAAAGTTGAATGAAAATCATTATAGAGATACCCCTAGCATTGAATTTTAAGTAAAGATTTTACTTAGTTCAACGAAACACGTATAATTCTCACCCACATCATACTGATCTCTTTCTAAAGAGCTATTCTTTAACTCATTTAGGCCCACTTGCAGGAAATGTTTTAAACCTCGGGTTAACTAACTCAGGTTTAAATGGCGCCACCATCGATTGTAACTACTTCTCGTTACAATCGACGGTGGTGCCATTTAAATCTGAGTTAGCAAGCCCGAGGTTAAAACGTTTTTCTGCAAGTGGGCCCTAGTGTCAAAACCTTAAGCAAGTTTTTTTTATTACTACAATCTTCAGGAACTGGGTTACAGAATAACCCTTTAGATCTCCAACTAATAGCAATATTAACATTAAATATTCAATAGTAGCTCTTAATGTTACAACGATATTGTAGTTATTCATTTTATACATTTCTACTAAATGGAGTTAACTAAAAATATACGAAAACTATCCTGTGAAAATATAGCCTTTAAAAATAGAACTTATTGTCATATATTTTAACCTTATCAAACTTGAAAATATATGTTTCTTTTTCCAATAGAAGCACTTAGCGATTATATTGTGCTTTTATTTGTAATATTATTCGGAATTGAATTGTTAAATCCTTTTAGAACACGACTAGGCTCCACGTAAAATAAATATTGATCGCAACAGACAATTTCACAATAACACCTTTCAACATAAAATCAACAACAGCTAAAGAAAGCAATGCGATTATATTTTCTTCTACGTGGAAACCCATCAATTTTAATAATGATTTTAAATGTAAATGTCATTGTGTTTTTAATTATGTTCTACCTGTTTATAACTCCCGAGTGCTCAATTTAGTTGCTTATGAATGTGGCTAACGGTCTCGTGTGGACATAAAATAACAGACCAATTTAGTATTTCTATCCCTTGTAATAAGGATCATAAATTGTTATTGTGGAGTTTATAACCAAAGCTCCATGGTAAGTCTTTTTTAAATGTTAACTTCGAATGACAATATCTTTAGAAGAGTAATTTTCATATCCTTGTGTTATTTTTGACCTCACATGCTGATTTATTCAATAGTTCTTATTGCCAAGAATTTAAAGTTGAAATTGCTAAGGATAGTTTAGTAGACTTTTTAATGGAACCGAGCGAGATAGTTATGCTTCTAAAGATGTTATTATTTGCAGTAAGATACAATATTTTGATGTCCATGTAAATCGGAGAATTTTATTGGAGTTAAGCATTTTGCCTGTGCGCGGCGATGTTTACCGTTAGATTAGTCCGTGTTAATTATTATTATTACCGATTATTTGATATTTTTTGTATATTGAAGTCCCATTTTATTGCGTTATGAAAAGGTGTAATAAAATATAGTATGTAAAACATAAATTTTGTTTCTGTTCCATTCAATATTTTAAACATATAGGTAGGTTATAATATGCTATCAAAACCACAAAAGACAGTGGCACTGGCAATTAAAATAAACCCCAATTTCGGGTCTCCTCAACTTAACTTTTGGATTCCAACCAATGCAAAAGGGATCTTTGTATTTAATATCTTGAACCTCAGAAAAAAAAAACTGTTAAGTAATAAAACAGTTCATAAACAAATATAAAAATGTATTTAATTAAATATTTACAAGGCACGTACTAGCTATAATCCGCTAGTTTGCAATCTTTTCTTCAGCATGTCTATGTGTAATTGATTATAGTCAGTGAGGCCAGTTATTTTAGGAACCTCTAATATAGTTAACTCTATGATGCAGCATAGTACCTGTAAGGTGTCCTTTGCTTTCTTCAATGCCTGCAAGTAAAAAAAAGTTCAGCTACTGTCAGCAATTAAGAAAAAAAAACAAAACATTTTCAAATTGATATCAAGCCTAAACAGTAGTTCTGTTATAATTCTCTTAGGTGTTCCTTATCTTAGCGCAGGCTTGTATAAAGGCACCAGAAAATGGACTAGGGGAGATTCATTTAAGTTACACCCTTTTGCGTGTCAATTTCGGAATAAAATGTCGGGAATCAAACCCGGGGTCTACCTCTACTCGAAAATATGGTGCGATAAAATAACTTACATCAACCAACTTTTCCTTGAGCTCCGGTTTCTTAGCCATTTCAGCCTTCAACTTATTGACCTCCTGTGGTGTGAACCCGACCAGCTTAGACAGAACTTCACTCGTGAAGTCCACATCAAGAAACCCAGTCCCATCTATAATGGTACATTTTAAACTCCATCCTTCCTTACCAACAGACAACTTTGAAAGTAGTTTCAGTATTTGACCTTTCACTTTAAAAACTCGTCCCGACTTTTCGTGATCACTCATGCTGTTTATCTGCTTTATGTATACGAAAGGTTCAGATGATACTGCGATAGGATAGTCTTTTGTCTTATTTGCCGAGTCTATTTTAGTTTCTAATTCACGTAGGTAATCGTCATCTTCATCAGCGAAAATATCACAGTCATCAGGATAGTCCTCTGGCTTGTTTGTTTCAAATTTAGCTTTTTTATCCGGTCTGTCTTCTCTGTGTGTTAACGATCTTTTGCTGGATGTTCTAGTATCTTCGAAGGAGTTGTTGAATTGTGCCTCAATGGCGTCTAGTTGTCCGAGGTCTATGTCGTCTTCGGGGATAATAGTTGATTGGAGACTGGTGACCCGGGCCACGGGGCGGGTGTGACGGTCGTGGGGCTCAAGGTCTTCTGGTAGTCTGGCTGGTGGCATTTGAGCGTGTGGTGTGGGGATGTCAGAGCGAGGTCGGTTAATTGTTGTGTTTAATTCTGGTGCTGAAAGAACATAATAAATTATTTTCGAGCATTAACTGTCAATTAATTGTTAAAAGATGTTTTGTTCTTTAACACATTTCCACTGAAAAATATAAGTTGATTAAAATAATAAGCGACACCAACGTGACAACTGTAGGGTAGTCCAAAAATATTATTTTTTACGTAAGTGTCGCCATTGCAATTCAAAACGCCTTGGTAAAGTGATGTTACGGAAGACCTGAAATATTATACCTTGGGTCACTGGTAATCCAAGTTTAGCAGCCAGCAAAGCAGCCAACGAGTTGGTTTCTATCATTTCCTGAGCTTCACCACCCAACAGCTCTACACAAGCTTCTGTCAACAAAAGCATGCCGCGGCGACATACTACCGGCCCTGGAAAAAATGGTAAAAATGTTTTGATTTGGAGAAATAAAGTTTGTTTGCTAAATGCAGTTTAAAATAGATACAACATAATTATATACATTTTTACTACATCATTATGAACATTTCTAGAAGTAGAAACTGGGTTCATAGATGTAAAATAAGTTATATTAAATTCAGTAATAATAATAATCATTTATTCATTAATATACAGACTGATAACAAAAACAATTTCAATCAAATCCCTACTAATCCCTACTAATATTATAAATGCGAAAGTAACTCTGTCTGTCGGTCTGTCTGTGTGTATGTATGTTACGCTTTCACGCCTAAACCACTGAACCAATTTTGATGAAATTTGGTATGTAGAAAGAACTGAACTTGGGAAAGGATATAGAGTACTTTTTACCGTGGGAAAACCTCTCATTCCCACGGGAAACCGACTTCCACGCGAACGGAGTCGCGGGCGGCCACTAGTAGTACATAAAAAGAGAATAAAGTGATAAAATAGTACATAAAAAGAGAACAAATTATGAACGGAGTTCTTTATCATTTACAAAGTAAATACCAACAAAAAGTTGATAATCATAAATCTGTTGATTATGCTACAAAAATACCTTTTATAAGTATTTTGCACCCAGGTGTAATGTCACAGTTAAGGTTTCTCATTGGCTTATATTCTATTCCTGTAATATTCTGCACTCCATCAGTTAGGTGTAGCTTTATCATTCTGTAACATAAAAGTACAAGATTAGTTCAATTTATTTTTAGCAAGTGTCATATTTTTGATAGGTAATTTTAAAAAGCTTTGATTCAACTTGCATTCTGTGTCATCAATACTTGTAAGCTGCAGGATTGCATTAATCAGATATGTTTACTAATGTTAAATATATCCGTAAGATTTTTACACCTTATTAAGGAATAAAAAGTGTAAAAATTAAACACCATGTTTTATTGAAGTAAAGGTAGAGTTTCCAATTTCTATTGAAAGGTAGCATGTAGTTTTTCTCTTGAAGCTCTAATAGTGCAATCCATACTTATAATATGTACTTTTAAGAAAAGCATAAAAATACAGAAACTATGACATCAAAAACTGCACTTGTGTCATGTTTTAGCAGGTAAACTAGCTCTTCAATGAATTTTAATGAAAGCTAATTTAATTAGTTATAAACTTATAATAAATTGAAACCTGTGGCTTGAAACTTTATCTTCATATTTGACTGTAGCATCAATGTTCTCTGTATTTACTTTTTGTAATTTTAAGTATTGTTGATAAGCCGGTGTGCCTGAAAGTAAGAATTAGTTTACTCATCAAGAATAAATCAACTTTGATTAATAAGGAGCAGTCTTACTTATCACATAAAAGAAGAATATTTGATTGAAAATTGCAATGTTAATAAATAAACCGGGAAGAAGAGTAAGTTTTTCCCTTTTTTATTAGTTCATATTTTTAACTTACCAATATCAATGGATGAGTTTATCTGCAACACATATCGTCCAGGTAGAACAATCTTTTGGATTGAAGACAAGTTAGGTGGCAAACACCCAGGGCAGATATCTTTCAAATCATTTAGTAACCATTGTTCCTTTGCTAAGTTCTGTATTTGAGCAACTGTGTAGTTATTTTCCGTATCTTCTGACAGAAATTCAACGCATCTAAAATGTAATACTTTATAAGTTTAAGGGGTTTTTTTTGGTTAAGTAAACAAGATAATTTGTTACCCCGAAATCCAGTCATTGTAAACAACCATATGATGTGAAGCAAGGTAAAGACGAACGGAATTAAGAACACTGTTGTCCGCCATATCCAGTCATTTTTAGCTTAGATTAAGTTAAACTAGTAAAAAATCCTTATATTTTATTATAAACAAAACATTTTCGCCGCGCTCGATCATGTTTGACATTTGACGACATTGACGTTGACGGTAGTATTCAAGTTGGGTACGTTTCACTTAACGTCCAGAACGCTTGCAGCGTTCGTTTTCCAATCTACTCAGCTGTGATTGCGTTTGCATTGCTTGCTTGGTTGTTGTGAGTGACGTCGTAATGTGGAGCTCAAAGCGCCCGAAATTTGATCAGTTAAGCTGAAATTTGAAATTGAAATTTGTTTTTGCCAAAATCATTTATTTTACATCTTCGCTCCTTCCGGTGTGAAGATGAGAGGCATCATTTGATTTGGTTATTTTTCTCCTGTTTTAGGCCTTTTTATGATAAATATTGACTTATTTTTGTATGATGGTAAACAATCTTGATGTAAATATTATTCAACCTACCACAAACAAACAGTTATCACCATGACAGTTTACTTTGTCAGTGGCGATCGTTATATTCCTCATTGCATCATTTGAATTCACACTGTTAACACGTGCTCATTGGTTATATTTTTTAAAAATTATGGCAGAATCTGATACGGATAGTGCATCTCATGAACAAAGTTACGATAGCTCAAATTCAGATAGCTACGATTCTTCACCTAAGTTTAAATATGGTAGACGCCGTAATCGTAGAAGGAATAAGCATAAAAATCGTAAAAACCGAAAATTAAATTTTGTAATTGATCAAGTTAATAAGTTAGAGAAACTGATTTCAAACAATCAAGCCCATTTTCAGAAACATCAGGTTAGTACGTGCTATGATAATAATATGACAGAGGAGCCGGCGGCTTACACTCAGGTACAGGCTGTACCACCTACTTATAATACATGTTTTGTTCAGGCTGAACAAAATGTATCGAATTTACCTGAACAACCCAACCCATGTGCAGACTTTTTACAAAATGTGCAAGTGGCAGATTTATTAGAACCATCAGTGCAGGAGGCTCCTGTCAATGATGTCCCCTCATATCTTGTTTATCACCCAGATCAACAAGTTTATACTTTTCAAGATGAAATACCCCAGGCTGGGGCTATAAATTCCGACACAGTTGTTCAATCTACCCCTAACTTGCCTACTTCATACCCAGAAGTATTAATGAAAACACCGAAAATAAAACCGGTGAAACCAGAAGAATTAGCAACTGTTACTAACATTCAAAAGTTTGGCCGTCCAGATTGGATGGAAATACCATTTTTTGAGGCTCAAAAAAGTCATCTGTTTACTCCAGGATTTTGTGCTCTTAAAACTAACACAGAACTCAGACCATTCGACAATTCGGCGAATTGTTTACCTGATTTTGAGAACACACTAGCTGCGGTTACGCATGCTGTTCTAATACAAAAGTCAAATTTACAAAACCGTTTACAAGATCTTGTAAATTGGTGCCATTCGAGTGATAATTTAAACCCCTCTTCAATAACAGATAAAATCACGCAACTCTTTATTGATGACAAAGAATTTGATCTTACGAATGAAATATTGCAGATGACATGTGGCAAACGTGCTAGCTTAATTCAGCAGCGACGTAATTATATTTTGAAGCAATGTTCTCATTCTATTGTTGCCGAAAAAATTCGCGAAGTACCACCTTCCGACACACATTTGTTTGAAAATATCCAACTTGAAAAGATTATTGTGGAAAATGGAGGTAGCTCTAAATTATTCCATAAACACTCTCGTATGAACTTGAAGTTTAATCCGAATGAAAAAAATTATAAATCCGTTTCTCAGAAATATAAACCGGTACAAAACCAGTCCTTTCGTTACACCACTCCATACAAAAAATATTCTGAATCCCCCGCTGGGCAGTATAACATCAATACCGCGGGACAGACGTCCTACAATACAGCGGGGCAGAATATCTACAACAATAGAAAAAGAAGGCAGCAAGATCATACATTTCGACACCATGAATCGAAACGAAAGCGTGGTAAATGACTGCAAGAAGACATTTACAGGGGGTTGTCTTATAAAATATCTACAGGTGTGGAAAATTCTGAACGCACCCAAATTCTGCCTCAATATAATTTCGGGTATGAGAATACCATTCATAAGGAAACCCCCTTTGCTAATTCCACAAAAATGTCCAAAAAATCTGATTACCGCCGAAGGATCGGAAATGTCAAGTCACATTTCGAACATGCTCAAATGCCAAATTCTGGAACCAGCCCAAAGCTCGGCGAGCTTTATATCTCCAATGTTTTTGGTTCCAAAATCGGACGGGGGCCACAGACCAATCTTAAACTTAAAACACCTGAACGACTATGTGAAACCTATGACGTTTCACCTGCTGTCCCATTTAAATGTGCCAAAGTTTTTACAGCAACACGATTGGATAGCCAAAATAGATCTTACTCAGGCATACTTTCATGTTCCGATTGTAACTTCACACCGCAGATATCTTCGAATCAGTTACCAAGGCAAAATATTACAAATGACCTGCCTACCGTTCGGTCTTTCATGTGCCCCGAAAATATTTTCTTGCCTCACAAATTGGGTAGCAGAGAAACTAAGAAAGAAAGGCATACGGATAATGGTGTATTTGGACGACTACCTTTTAGCTTCGCAAAACCACCTAGAACTGACCAAACACATTTCCGAGACACTCCATTTATTAAAGCAACTAGGCTGGACGGTCAATGTGGACAAATCGGTAACACGTCCAACGCAGCGCCTAGACTACTTAGGTATCACCTGGGACCTGAAATTAAACTCCAAATCACTGCCCCCACAAAAGATCAGCAAAATAATAAGTATTTTAAACAGAGTCTTATTGGTGAGGCGTTGGACCCTCCGGCAAGCTCAGGTTTTACTAGGGGGTTTGAATTTCGCTTGTTTTGTGATACCGTTAGGCAGACTTCACTGCCGTTTGATACAAAGGCACAGCAATCAAACATTACGTCCCAATCCCAAGAAAAAACATTTGATACCTCCAAATGTTCTGGCAGAACTAGTTTGGTGGAAAGAAGCTATTCACGAAAGCTCCCCAGTGCATGTGCCGATCATAGCGAATTTCCTGGTCACCGATGCAGCAGATCACGGATGGGGAGCAATGCTCAACAACGAGGTATTACAGGGGTACTGGACCCAATCTCAAAACAAATGGCACTCAAACCTCAAAGAACTTCACGCGATAAACAAGGCTATATCGCAAAACCTAAACCAGTTGAAAAATACAACTCTTCTAGTTCAGTCGGACAATCGTACCGCGCTGGCTTATCTGAAAAATCAAGGGGGCACGAAATCTCTAAACCTACTGAACGAGGCTCGTTCAATATTAGAAATGACTCAGGCTTGGAATATATTTTTAGTCTTCCAACATCTGCCCGGCCATCTCAATGGGATAGCAGATCGGATCTCACGGGGACGTCAGTTGCCAGAATGGCACCTTCTGCCCAACGGAACATTTCCGATATTCCATACGTTGGGTCATCCGGAAATCGATCTGTTCGCATCCAAGATAGCTCAGGTAACGGCAAGGTATTGCAGCCTGGACTGTTGGGATCAAAACGCCGAATTTCACAACGCCTTCAGTCAACAATGGAAATACAGCCTAGCATGGATTTTCCCACCGCCTTGCCTAATACCGCAGGTACTCCAACACCTGAACTCAGCAGCGGGCAAATACATAATTGTTGTCCCTCATTGGAAACAAACATTTTGGAGAGCAGACCTAGCGAGAAGAGCAATTCGAGACCCATTAAAAATTCCCAATCTTCGAACCTCCTTAATAGACATGACGACCGGCCTACCACCTCCCAAAGTAGAGGACTTGAAATTGGAGGCCTGGCTAATACAGGGTGGGAAGATGTTTTGAAGAATTGGAATAAAGATGAATTAGAATTAATTACCAAAAGCTGGAGAAAATCAACATTATCAGTATACAAACCTGCTTGGAATCGTTGGGTTAGTTACGCAAAAAATAATAATATCTCTCACTGTAAGCCTACGAGTTCATCAGTAGCAAAATTTTTAGCTCATTTACATTTAAGTGAAAAGCTTTCATATAGCTCGATTTTACTGCACAAATCGGTCATTTCAGTTTTTTGCGAACCTCATTTAAAGTTAAAGCTGAGTAATGACATAATTATAAAACAGGTTCTAAAGTCTATAGCTCTTCAAAAACCAAAGCTTTCCTTGGCCACAACTTGGGATCCACGGATTCTAATGGATTGGTTACATAACAATTTTCCATCAGACATTTCACGATTTGAAGCGAACCGTCGTTGCGCTTTGATACTTTTATTAGCTTCTGGTAGACGTGTCCATGATTTAACGCTATTATGTGTAGATTTAAATCATTTTGTAGATAATGAAACTAGTATTACTTTGTACCCAAAATTTGGCTCCAAAACTGATTCTCTTAATTACCAGCAATCTGCTTGGAAACTAGTCAGAAATACTGATTCAGATTCAATTTGTCCCGTGTTCTGGATAAGGAAAGTTATAGAATTAACAGAAAGTTCTAGAAATGGTATTGACGAGTTGTTCCTATCAAGCAAACCAATAATGAAACCAGCTTCTAGAACAGTAATATCATCCTGGATTAAATCAATTTTTAAAGACTCCAACTTAAAGGCTTCTCCTGGCAGTACAAGAGCTGCGGTAGCGTCATTAAATTGGTTGCTGGATATGCCTATAGATCAGATTATGTCTAGAGGAAACTGGAGACAGCCAAATACCTTTTTAAAGTTTTACAAAAAGGAAATTAATCAAAAGTCTGTGATTTTAGATGACAAAAGACAATGTTTGAGTAGCTTTTTTGATTCTGTTTAATTATTGCAAATAAGTAATTGCCATTGTATTCTTAAGTAAATACTTAATTAGTTCATAAAGGGATCATCAACTTGTTTTTAGTTTTCATGTTAAAATATTTTTTTGTTTTGAAGTAAATGTTTCAAAAAATTATAAAAGTAATCTTTTACTACAACCATACCTATAAACCACCAGGCGATAACAAACATATCTCATCTTCACACCGGAAGGAGCGAAGATGTAAAATAGACCAATTTTACCAAACAATAAAATTGATATTTTACTTCTGAAGCTCCTTCCGGTATATTTAAATGACTGCCTGGTGAAGATGAGCTGCAATGAGGAATATAACGATCGCCACTGACAAAGTAAACTGTCATGGTGATAACTGTTTGTTTGTGGTAGGTTGAATAATATTTACATCAAGATTGTTTACCATCATACAAAAATAAGTCAATATTTATCATAAAAAGGCCTAAAACAGGAGAAAAATAACCAAATCAAATGATGCCTCTCATCTTCACACCGGAAGGAGCTTCAGAAGTAAAATATCAATTTTATTGTTTGGTAAAATTGGTCTAATTTAATGATTTTGTTAGAATCTGTTCAAGTCAAAACTAAGTACGATAAAGTAAACAAAAACATTTAATAAAGTTCTTGCTTTTGTGTTCTGTATGATGGTGGTTAGTTCAAAGTAAATAAGCGTAGGTCTCGATCCTGCAGTGCCGGAATTAAGAATTTGACAAGAAGTATACTGTGGTCAGAAAGGCTGTGTGGTGTGATCGATCTTGTATCGTGAAAGAGACTCCTATAAATCTCTTCTGGTAATTCGAAATTACGAAGGTTATTTGCGCCTTGTTTAAAATAATGCCCTTCGTACTCCAAGTGTTATTCGGAACGTAGCCTGTATTGCCAAGTCCAGCAACATAAAAATACGGTTAATAATAAAGGTAATAATAAAATGAAGACTTTATGAAGTTGTTGAAACGTTATTTTTTTTTCTTACACATTAAATCATCAGTTTTATTATCTTGGTGCCCCTAAGATTAAAAAGAAATAGATGTCTTTCAATATTATATTATTTTATTATTGTTACCAAATAAACCCCTTTTGTCAAACAAAACTATAAAATTGGCGACATTCCCTAAAAAAATGCCGATATTTGTTAAAATGAAAAAGACAAAAGCAGCATTTGTCTCTCTCGTTTAGCTGAAGGATTTTCTTTGACAACAAAAGGCTATTTGAGAGAACGCTGGTTGATGCAAATGTTTCATTGTTGTTACTTGTTGCAAAACGAGAGCATATAATAGTGATTTACAAAGTGGAGAACGAAATATGAAGAGGCGAAATGCCGAAACTGGCAAGTTGCGGCGCCCCATGAAGCGCATCAAAATCACTGATGGAATGTATGGAAAGTGAGTGGAGATGAGTTTTCATACTTTTTAAGCGGGATTCAAGGTATTTCCTGACATAGGAGACCATAACTTGCCTTGGTGCTATGTGGGGAACCTTGGTTTTAGATCGAGTCCATAAAAATTGTGTGGGTAGAAAGACCATCTGCTTTGGTGAGAGTGGCGGGATAACAATGGGCAAAAAACGTAAAAGAAACCGTGGTTACACGTGTTTATACTATTTATTGGAGACTTCACAATATGTGCCGCACATGTTATGTAGGGTCTATAACACTTGTTGACTTGTTGCTAGTGTTAAGTCAAAAGCATCATTATTATGTTGGTGAACTGATATCTTAGAAATAATGGAAATCTTCTGTCACAATAATCTTTTTCTAGACCTATTAATGTTATTCCTATCACTATTAAAGAAAACATAATATAGGAGCACAGCATTTTATTAGAAAGTACAGAATATTAAAAGTGGGTACAATTAATTTCAGCTCAATGTTATATTTGAAGTTTGTGATGCTGTGGGCTACAGTTGTGATAGCCGATCACATGCTAGAGTTCAGATTTGAGTTCCTCTGGCCGCTGTGGATGATGGTCCGCTCTGTATATGATACTTTCAAGTATCAGGGTCTTGTAAGTATACAAAATATGTTTTACTACCTATTTAAATTCATCATTATTTTTTGTTTATATGTTATGTAAATAAATTGTATCTGCTCGAGACTATGATGCTACAAAGACAAAAATTGTCCAATTCCTAAAAAAAAAAGTAAACCAATACCTAAGTAAATTTTTGCTGAACATCATACCATAAAATTAAAATAAGTAGTTTTTTTTAGTTTTATGTGTGGATTTTGTATAACAGGAAGTAACAAGGTTTCTCAGCAAGAATCCTTATTACAAATTATTTATTCAAATTTGAACATTTAAATCAAGGTTATTTTTTGCAAATGAACCAAATATCTTATTACTTATTGAAGATACTGATCAGTAACTTACATTTTATAATTGAATGTAGGTATAATAAGTTAGTATGTTATTTATTTTTTATGCTACAGCCTTTAATATCTATATTACATTAATGATCAAGATACAAAGTTATTAAACTTATTTTAAGATATCCTTTAATTTTGGGTGTTCAAATATACCTAGTAGAGTTTAGTTACATACTTTTCACAAAATAAATATCTAAACATATTTAATATCTATGTTAGTATATTCTGACTAAATGTGATGAAACATTTGTCAGAGTTATATGATGCAATGTTCACAATGGATTATGGAGTCTGTTTTTACCTATTTATTTTTTATATGAAAGTAAATTTATCTATTTATTTGTTAAGTACAGAATAGAGTGTTCTCAGTAAACACCTACTTGCTGAATTAAATAAATTATATTAATGTAAAAAAGAAATGTGGTTATACTTAGCCACACTAAACTATGACAAAACTTACTTCAAACAAATTAGTATCGAAAATTATAGTAAAATTGAAAACTACACATAGAAATGACCAAATTGCGTATTTTTTACATCCCGAAAAATGAAATAGTTTATTTTTAACTTTCTATCATGTTTACTCATAAAAAAATCTTACATAATATAATTATTAGTAACTATGCATTTAAGTTGTAAGTACTTGCGAAGACCCACAACAATATAGTCTATAATAATCTTTATTTACTAAAAGCTGTTGTTTTTCCTATGAAATAAATAAATAAATAAAAAACATGAATATGTTATTGTTACAGATATTTTCAGTGTTTTTCGTGTGCATAGCGCTCACATCCGATATGATATGTTTCTTCTTTATACCGCTGCAGTATATATTTTTTGCCGCGAGCACATATGTCTGGGTACAATATGTTTGGTACACATGTAAGTATTTTATATATTTTTTTTTAAATATCTATAAAACGACGCACATAGTGTTTAATGGGTTTAATTAACATTTTAGTAGGTATGAGTAACAAATGTTATTTTTTGGAAAATAAGCACAAAGTTACTTATTTATAGTTTTGACTTTTAAAAAATCTGACAGCTTTCGTAAAAGACTGTGGTTTGTAATTTGGTATTTTCCAAACTATGTACATATTTATCAAGGGCTTACAGTAAGGGAAAACATAGTAAAGAAACCCAATCCGTTATGCATCTACCATACCACACTTTGCCTGCATTGTGGGTTATGGCTCAAGGCTCAAACCCACTCTGTATAAAACGAGTCCTGATAACTAACGTCAAGCCGAACCCAGCGATAATCTAAAGCTTGACACTTGACACTTAATGCAGAAAAAATCCATTTTTTTCTATCTGGTATCTTTTATCCTTGATCTATTGCTGAGTTGCAGCTGCAAATCTGACTGAGGCACCCTGTATAGTATACCCTATTATTTTAATCACTATTTACTATCGCAACTAAATGCTTGTTTGTATCCGTGTAGTCGCCGAGAAGGGCGTGTGCGTGCCCACGGTGGCGCTGTGTTGCGTGGTGGTGTACGCGGAGGGGGCGCTGCGCGGGGGCGCCGCGCGCGGGGGGCTGGACCTGTGCCGCCCCCTGGCCGCGCACAGCGTGGGCTACCCGATCGTCACGCTGGGCGTCACCGTCAACTCCTATGTTAGATACACGTAAGCGGATGTTACGGGTTAAAACTAGGACTAGAGAGTGAGTGAGCTAAAATAAGTTTGGGTAAAACGCTGTCAAATGGATGTTACAGCGTTTTGTAATTGAAAGAGGCAATGTGTAATGTGCATAAGCAATAAGTTTCCTACATAGTGCTTATGCACAATCAATGTAAAGGAGGATTTTTAACTATGGATATGATTTAAGTAAGTAAGCCCATTCATACTAACAATGACTGCTTTGATGCAGTATTGTGAGCCATAGAAAATGACCACTCTCGAGTCTCATAATATAATTGTATCGGTACCACCGTACTGTCTACTTCCGCAGCTTCAAAGTTGTAAATAGAGTAGTTACAGCCACCGAGAATATGAATGTATCGTCTTAAGTCGACGATGCTTGTTTACCTTAGGAATATAGGTAAAGGCTTATGGTAATCATCAACTATTGAAATGGACCAACAGCTTGCATCTTTTGAGAAAAAAGGAATCTCTTATCTACTCAGACTGCTAATAATATTCAATCTCGTCTTACAATCTATGCTTTAGTCATTGTTATGCTACCGTAAGGTTATTTTGTATTATGCAATTTAAATGTTTTTTGTATTTTCTCAACATCTGAAAATTATGCTGCCGGAGATACTTGCTGACTGAAAATCTACAAACAAAGTTTGATATACTAATAAGTTTAATTTTGATTGCTGAAACTGCATTAAGTCCACGGGATTAGTTGAATAACGGTTTTATCCAATATCATAACATGGCATGGGTATGACAAAAGTGATCAGATTTTGATGATTCTTTCAATTTGATTGTAGAAGTAATATCATGGCAACTGGCTACATCGATGCTCTGTGAATGTCTCTGTTATAGTTATGATGTTACATAACATGCTATAAATAACACCAAAGAGGCAACTATTGGCAAAACCTTTCTCTTGCCAAAAATTGATTATTTGTAACAATATCCTATTTAATAAAAACATTTGTACTAAATAATGTAACTGATAATAATTCTAAAACAAAGTATAACCCCGTTAGCAGATTACGGCTGCACCGGCAGCGTATGGTGGTGGTGCAGGAATTGTATCAAATGCTCAAATCTCCGCCGGAACAGGTCAGTTTTACATCATTATCATTATCATTATCATCATTATCATTATCATCATCATCATTTCATAGTATAAATCCAAGTCGATAATCCTGTTTGTTCGTATGTTTGTCCACTCTTCCTAAATCGCTGGATTTAATTGCGGTTTTCTTTAACTTAAAGGTTTTTTTTCATTTCAATTTGTAAATAAATGACAATCAGAAAAGTTTTATTAAAACTGGTTTTTCAAAACAGACAAATTATATCTGACAGAAAAAAGTTATGGTTTAATTGTACACTTTATACAATTGTCAATTTCTTTTCCTGAGTGCTCTTTTTTTACAAACTTAAGCAAAAAAATATCGAAGATTTTAAAAACCGCATTTAAATTACCGATTTTGCTTTAAACCATGTAACTAAACTATGTGATGATTTTAATAATAACTAGCGACCCGCTCACGCTTCGCAATGATGTAATTTTGGCCGACTTGCTCACGAAACATTGATTTTTGGCTAACTTTAAAAAACTTTTTCCAATTGTTCTTTATTTACAAAGTTAAATGAGAAAAATACCTAAAGGATGGTGAAAACCGCATTAAAATGCCTCAACTCAACTGGTTTAGGAGGAGCGACTTGGATTTATACTATGTAATGATGATAATGATGATGTTAATTGTATTCAGGCGGTAAGTCCCGAGCCCAAGCCGGAGCCGGCGACGAGCGAGGCCTCCACGGAGACAATGGACGAACGGGACGTGAACGTTCCCACGAGGCGGAAGAAACTGGTCAACGGGGAGTGCCTCGATATACACGAGAAGGTAGGCTAGTGTTAGGAGGTTTGGGAGTAGGTATGTGGGAAGTAATGTTAGGAATATAACTTCTTAGATTTATGCGATTATTACTAACTTGAAATTAAACTCATTTAAACGGGTTTTACGCGTTTATTTTATTATTTTTGATTTTCCGACGTTTCGGCATTTTTGCAAATGTCTACCCGTGACCACGGCATTTGCAAAAAATAAACGCGTAAAACCCGTTAAAATTAGTTTAATTTCAAGTAATCTTAGGAATTTGTGTGAAGATTAAACTGTTTTGGATTATATTTATTTTCCGATGTTTGTGTTTGTTAATTCTTATAAAATACTATGGTCACGGGGTGACTTAAATGCTAAGCGTCTATACAGAGTATATACAGAGTTTTGTTTTAACTTCGGTGTCATCAGTAAATTGTTAAGGGCGTCAAAATTTTCTTAAATCGTCTGCTTATATATACCGGACTGTCAAGCGGATGGTTCCGGGTTCGATCCCCGAAAAAGGTTTGTCTGGGTGTAACTAAGTTCTCCCCTAGTCCTGTATGTGGTACCTACAACACAAGTGCTTAATGCAACTTACTTTAGGGCCACATAGTTGGTGTGTCAGTCTGGAAATTTATTTATTTATTTTTTTAATTGGATTTGACACATCTCTTTTCCCGCACCAATTTAAATATCACTCAAGAATCTACATTACTTCAAACATTTCTACCATTCCGCCATCAGTTTGAGTACCTGACGAAGCACCTGGAGAGCCAGCTGGCGAAGAAGGCGCAGGCGCAGGCGCAGGCGCGCGCGGATGACCTCGAGGACAACACCGAGCCCTGCAAGAGTGAGTCCTATTTGTATGGTGATAGGGTCTAGTTTTCAGTTTCAAAAAGTCACAATTAATGTGCCCTGCAAGAGTGAGTCTTAATTGTAGGGGATAGGGTTTAGTTTGCAGTGTAAAAAAGTCACAATTTATGTCGTTTTTAACTCATTTCTAAATAGTTTTTCTTTTTTTTTTATTTGTTTTGACGGATGTATTTTCATATTTTGTTTATTTTTTATTTTACAAAATATAATAAAAGTATTTTTTTTATTTTTTAGCTTTGTAGGTAAATAAATTTCTCAATAAACTGCCTAATGTTACCACTGGAATTAACAACCTTCAACTTATTGCATGGCCCCGATTCTGTTAACACTTCTTATATAAACTAAAAATATTTTCATCCCTTTAACACACTTTAGAATGAAAAAAAAAAACTACCCGTCTCTGTCTCCTACCATTACTAAGCAAATGTCAGCAATATTTATTGTTTAGTTTATAGCGTGTTAACTTGCAATTGACTGCAATACCCATTATATTTTCATTAATTTGTGTTTTTGCCATTCCTATAGGTTTTTTCACTTCACTATATATTTTATTCCTAATGATACTAGTGACGGCCAGCCCCAACCAGCAAGTATTTAGAGCCGCCAAGAGCGAGCGAAGAGACACCCGCGACGAGCGACGGAGGCACCGGAACAAAGACAAGGACAGGGACGACTGTCATAGCCATAAGAGTAGTGAGCATTGTGAGTGGGGATTATATATTGTCTGATCTAAGTATTCTGTAGATCTAAATACTCTGATCTAAATATACTGTAGCCATAGGACTAATGAGCATTGTGAGTGGGGATTCAACATTCTCTGAGCTAAATTTTCTATACCAGTGGCCGAACGGAGTCGCGCGTGGAAGTCGGTTTCCCGAGGGAATGAGAAGTTTTCCCGCGGTAAAAAGTACCGTATATGTTAGTCTGATATATAAGCTATATTACTGTAAAGTTTCATCCAAATCGGTCCAGTAGTTTTTACGTGAAAGAGTAACAAACTTCCATACATGCATATTTTCAAACTTTCACGTTTATAATGTTAGTAGGATCTAAATTGAATAGAGGAAAGATAAGATTATGATGCACATGTGGGTGCGATTTAAAATACGGGCAGCGCCATCTAGAATAATCTCAATGGGTTAATGCTTAAAGATTACGGACTTGCTTTGGGGTTTTTTTTTTGTTGGCCAAAAAAGGATGGTATAAAAATATGTTCGAACGATTTAGTAATTAAAAATATGATGAAATTCATAGTTTTTGCAAAGAATTTGATACATTTGTTTTCCTTTTTTAACAGTTTATGTTTTCTATTTTTATACCTTTACTATTTACCTTGAGCAAGAATATTGTTAATAAACATGTATATTTTGTTTGCAGCTAAAGAACAAATAGTTAAAGACAAAGATATAGAAAGTACAAAAGAAATTATAAAGAATCACAAAGATAATAGTACACAGAGTAAAGATAGTAGTGCCACTAGAGATAAGGAAGAAATTAAGAGAGAGAAAGAAGAAATTAGAAGAGAAAAAGAAGAAATTAAGAGAGAAAAGGAAATGAGGGAGAAGGACAGAGAGCGGGAGAGAGAGAGGGAACGCGAACAGGTACGTTCTTGTGTTTTTGTAATTATTTATATAATTTTAAAGAAATTTTGGTGTTGATTTTAAAAACACACTTCAAACTTAACTATGCTTTATACAGGAAAGAGATAGGGCATTTTTTTTTAATTATAGAAATTAACATTTATGTAATCGCAACCTTTTGAATGTCCTTACGGTGTTTTCTAAAGCCGTAAGTTCGTGGTGGTTAACCTAAACAAAATATAATAATTACCAGATTTTTTACTGCACTACAAGTAAAAAGCTAAAAACAAGTTAAAAAAACTGGTAGCGCTGAATCGGGCACACAGCCCCTGGATTTTAACGTGAAACGTTCTAAGGTTTCAAAGAAAACCAAATTGGCTTCATCCTAAATTTTTTAATAAAAGCGAACTGACTTTAAACTTAAAAAAATGACACTAAATTAATATTTCTACTATGAATCGTTTTGTAGTCACATACTATATAGACTAATTCGTTACGGTTCGATTTTCTGACATGACCCTGTGTATGGTAACGGTTTTATGACGTTCACGTCAAAATATTATAGATCAGTTTTTTTTCTGTTTCCACTACAACTACAAGAAAGATAAACATACAGTTACAAAAACTAGCGTGTACATTATATTATAAAACATTAGCGACCCGCCCACGCTTCGCAATGGTGTAATTTTGGCTGACTTGCTCACGAAACATTAATTTTTAGCTAACTTTCAAAAACTGAAGGGTCTGAACCCCCCCTGACCATTTTCAGTCGCCGGAAAAAAAAGGGGCGCCAAAAAAAAATGTTTTTAAACCCAGTAGCCCTCAATATGGCGACCTTTAGTAGCCAATTTATATGTATAAAAACTCGCTTCAATCATGAGTCAACGAAGTCCTTTTTCTGGCAGTTTAAAAACAGTAACCTAACTAACCTAACCCATTGGTGTCGGATTGTGTCAACTCGGAGTAAGACATTGCTATTAATAAATACAATATGATTACCTCGATTGTATTTCCAAACAGAGTCCAAAAACGTAGCCAAGTCGTAGAAAAAACACAAAACAATACGGAAGAACACATTCACATTTACTCGAAAGCAAAGAAATGACGCGAGCTACGTACAAATTTGACATTAGAGCTGTCAATATCATTCATCCAAGATACTAAATGCGTTCCGATTCACGTTAATCACCAAAAAAACATTGACAAGCTGTACTAAAGCATGAAAGTTACGTTCCGATTTACGCAATTGTGCAAGTATTTAGGAAATTATGAATTTTTTTTAAAAAAATATTTAGACGCAACTCCGGCAGCCAAAATTACTTGTAGGGGGTTCAGACCCCTCCCCTCCACCCCACACAACCCCCCACAACCCCTAAATCAGGCGACCGATTTCTAAATCCAACCCCCGATTGTTATTTATTTACAAATTTAAGTGAAAAAAAACCCAAAAGATGTAAAAACCACATTAAAATCCCTCAACTGGTTTAGGAGGAGTTAGCGGCCAAACATAAAAACAGACAGAATTAGCGACTTGGATTTATACTATGATAATGATATGTTAATTTATTGACACTAGCGTATAGCCCGAGCGTTGTGCGAGGAGTTGCGGACAACTCGGGAAGAGTTGCAGGCGGCGAGAGCTGCCGAGGCCGAGGCAAAACACGCGCTCGCGGAACTACACAAGAAACAGTATGTATTTGTATTGTAGGGTAGAAAAGAGGATTGATTTTATGAAGAACTAGCGACCCGCCCACGCTTCGCAATGGTGTAATTTTGGGCGACTTGTTCCCGAAACATTGAATTTTAGTTAACTTAAAAAATCTTTTTCTGAATGTTCTTTATTTACAAATTTAAATGAAAAATTGCCTAAAGAACGGTGAAAACCGCATTAAAATCCCTCAACTGGTTTAGGAGGAGTTAGCGGCCAAACATACAAACAGACAGAATTAGCGACTTGGATTTATACTATGTATTTATACTATTTAATGATGATGAAGAGGAGATTTGAGACTTAGGCAAATAAAAAAGTAGTTTACGCTTTGCTATGGTGTTATTTCGACTGACTTGTTTTCGAAACATTGTTTTTTTTCTTACTTTGAACATTTTCTAACTGTTCAGTTTTACTAATTTAAGTGAGAAATTTAAATGTCAAATGGTTTAGAATGAGTTAAAAGACAAACAAAAGGCCGACTTTGCTTTATACTATGTAATGATAATGATGATAATAATGATAGTAATGATAATAATGTATACCGCAGCTCTAGTTGGCGCTGCAGCGAAAAAGCAGCGCTGGAACGAAAGCTGTGCGAAGAGAGGAGAGCCAGGACCCACGCCGAGACGCTGCTGCGGAGCCAGGCCAGCAAGAACAGGTATGTAATAACTAGTGGCCGCTCGCGACTCCGTTCACGTGGAAGTCGGTTTCCCGTGGGAATGCGAAGTTTTCCCGCGGTAAAAAGTTCCCTTAATAATTCTTTCATATATATATTGTTGATTTTTAGAACCGTTTTCGCAGCGCACGCAACGGAAGCCCTCAAGGATGGATAATTTTCCCAGTTTCCCATTTTCCATTATTTCTTCACTCCTAATAGTTGCAGCATGATGTTATATAGCCTAAAGCCTGCCTCGATAAATGGTCTATCCAACACAAAAATATTTTTTAAATTCGAACCAGTAGTTCCTGAGAGTAGGGCGTTCAAACAAACAAACAAACAAACTCTTCAGCTGTATAATATTAGTATAGATAATAATAATAAAAACTCTTTATTGCATAAAAACAAAATTTACAGGAAATTAATAAAATAAAGCAAAAGGTGTACCTACTAAATAGGGCCGATCACTACGGACATGTAAAAAAAAGTTTCAAGCAAGTTGTGCTATTCATTCATTTACTTAAAGCAATGTGACGACACCAAAACTTGTGCTTTTTGCATAGTTTTTTTTTCCAAATGTTATCTCCAAAAATTATGGTCTTTATACTACGAAATTTTTATGAGTTCATCATTCTTCCATTTTTTCCCCATTTGATTTAAATTACTGAACTTATTTTCCTTACGTTCCCTTAAATACACCCCCCCCCCATGAATTGCCTCCAGGGGGGCTACCGCGTAACTAGCATCGATTTGAACTCGACGTCGACAACTGTTTTCATTGGCTAGAGACCCGCCATTGTTAACAATTTATTTTGCCAGGTGGCAAATCGGGATAAAACCGGACTAAGTTATAGGGCATTAATGTGCACGATCCACGCAGCACTGTACAGTGATTTGAAGTAATGACAATACTAAACTTGGTACTAAATTCTGGATTGACACCTGAAAGCAATTCATGTGGGTGACAACTGGAATATAAATTCTTAACTATATTCATTCCATGTTTCTAGTTCCACGGAGTGTGAGAACGAATACTGCAAGTCTAGAATCCGAGCGTCGCACAGCGAGGCTTCCTCGTTACGCAGAGAATTGCAGAGAACAAGAGACAAGGCGGCCAGACTACACCACGACTTAGCTAATGCAACGCAACAGGTAAACTAACTCTTGTTACTGGCGGTTGAAGGTTTAGTTTAGTTTGTATTGTGCAAGTGTAGAATAGAGGCTTCCTCATTATGTAAGTTGCAGAGAACCAGCAAACAATTAAAAAACGAGAATAGTCATGTTTAAGTAGTTGTTAGTTAGAAACTGAATAAGTTGAATACCTTTTATGTGTATGTATAAGTCACTATGTAACAATATATTTTAATATAAGAATCTTTTATCTTGTTGCCACTCGCATTTTTTTCACTTCTAATTTTACTAAGGGCATATTTTCTAGTTACATCTTATTTTAAAATTTACAATTTAAGCAGCCATAAATCATATATCAAGGTTTTAGTATACCGTGGCACAGACCTTAGACAAAATCCAATTGTATTTTGCTTAAAATTTGTCTTTAATCTTTGTCATTACATTTTAACCGATCTCCTACGCCTTCCCTACTTGACACTAACGTTTAACCTCTAACACTGACGTTCCTCATTGTCGTTTCTCACTGACTTTTTTCACTGAAGTTTCTCACTGACGTTTCCCACTGACGTTTCTCACTGACGATTGTCACTGAAGTTTCTCACTAACGTTTCTCTCTGTCGTTTCTCACTGACTTTACTCACTGATGTTTCTCACATACGATTCTCACCGACGATTCTCACTGACGATTCTCACTGACGATTCTCACCGTCGTCTCTCACCGATGTTTCTCATTCACGTCTCTCACCGCCGCCCCCGCCCGCAGATCCGCACGCTGGAGTCGCGCCCCCCGGAGCCCGCCCCCGCCCCCGCGCTGCAGGAGCGCGCCGCGCACCTCGAGCGCGCGCTGTCCGCCGAGACGCGCGTCAAGCTGGACCTGCTCAGCGCGCTGGGGGACGCCAAGCGGCAGCTGCGGACACACGACTGTGAGTGTTGTAGCACCTCGAGCGCGCGCTGTCCGCCGAGACGCGCGTCAAGCTGGACCTGCTCAGCGCGCTGGGGGACGCCAAGCGGCAGCTGCGGACACACGACTGTGAGTGTTGTAGCACCTCGAGCGCGCGCTGTCCGCCGAGACGCGCGTCAAGCTGGACCTGCTCAGCGCGCTGGGGGACGCCAAGCGGCAGCTGCGGACACACGACTGTGAGTGTTGTAGCACCTCGAGCGCGCGCTGTCCGCCGAGACGCGCGTCAAGCTGGACCTGCTCAGCGCGCTGGGGGACGCCAAGCGGCAGCTGCGGACACACGACTGTGAGTGTTGTAGCACCTCGAGCGCGCGCTGTCCGCCGAGACGCGCGTCAAGCTGGACCTGCTCAGCGCGCTGGGGGACGCCAAGCGGCAGCTGCGGACACACGACTGTGAGTGTTGTAGCACCTCGAGCGCGCGCTGTCCGCCGAGACGCGCGTCAAGCTGGACCTGCTCAGCGCGCTGGGGGACGCCAAGCGGCAGCTGCGGACACACGACTGTGAGTGTTGTAGCACCTCGAGCGCGCGCTGTCCGCCGAGACGCGCGTCAAGCTGGACCTGCTCAGCGCGCTGGGGGACGCCAAGCGGCAGCTGCGGACACACGACTGTGAGTGTTGTAGCACCTCGAGCGCGCGCTGTCCGCCGAGACGCGCGTCAAGCTGGACCTGCTCAGCGCGCTGGGGGACGCCAAGCGGCAGCTGCGGACACACGACTGTGAGTGTTGTAGCACCTCGAGCGCGCGCTGTCCGCCGAGACGCGCGTCAAGCTGGACCTGCTCAGCGCGCTGGGGGACGCCAAGCGGCAGCTGCGGACACACGACTGTGAGTGTTGTAGCACCTCGAGCGCGCGCTGTCCGCCGAGACGCGCGTCAAGCTGGACCTGCTCAGCGCGCTGGGGGACGCCAAGCGGCAGCTGCGGACACACGACTGTGAGTGTTGTAGCACCTCGAGCGCGCGCTGTCCGCCGAGACGCGCGTCAAGCTGGACCTGCTCAGCGCGCTGGGGGACGCCAAGCGGCAGCTGCGGACACACGACTGTGAGTGTTGTAGCACCTCGAGCGCGCGCTGTCCGCCGAGACGCGCGTCAAGCTGGACCTGCTCAGCGCGCTGGGGGACGCCAAGCGGCAGCTGCGGACACACGACTGTGAGTGTTGTAGCACCTCGAGCGCGCGCTGTCCGCCGAGACGCGCGTCAAGCTGGACCTGCTCAGCGCGCTGGGGGACGCCAAGCGGCAGCTGCGGACACACGACTGTGAGTGTTGTAGCACCTCGAGCGCGCGCTGTCCGCCGAGACGCGCGTCAAGCTGGACCTGCTCAGCGCGCTGGGGGACGCCAAGCGGCAGCTGCGGACACACGACTGTGAGTGTTGTAGCACCTCGAGCGCGCGCTGTCCGCCGAGACGCGCGTCAAGCTGGACCTGCTCAGCGCGCTGGGGGACGCCAAGCGGCAGCTGCGGACACACGACTGTGAGTGTTGTAGCACCTCGAGCGCGCGCTGTCCGCCGAGACGCGCGTCAAGCTGGACCTGCTCAGCGCGCTGGGGGACGCCAAGCGGCAGCTGCGGACACACGACTGTGAGTGTTGTAGCACCTCGAGCGCGCGCTGTCCGCCGAGACGCGCGTCAAGCTGGACCTGCTCAGCGCGCTGGGGGACGCCAAGCGGCAGCTGCGGACACACGACTGTGAGTGTTGTAGCACCTCGAGCGCGCGCTGTCCGCCGAGACGCGCGTCAAGCTGGACCTGCTCAGCGCGCTGGGGGACGCCAAGCGGCAGCTGCGGACACACGACTGTGAGTGTTGTAGCACCTCGAGCGCGCGCTGTCCGCCGAGACGCGCGTCAAGCTGGACCTGCTCAGCGCGCTGGGGGACGCCAAGCGGCAGCTGCGGACACACGACTGTGAGTGTTGTAGCACCTCGAGCGCGCGCTGTCCGCCGAGACGCGCGTCAAGCTGGACCTGCTCAGCGCGCTGGGGGACGCCAAGCGGCAGCTGCGGACACACGACTGTGAGTGTTGTAGCACCTCGAGCGCGCGCTGTCCGCCGAGACGCGCGTCAAGCTGGACCTGCTCAGCGCGCTGGGGGACGCCAAGCGGCAGCTGCGGACACACGACTGTGAGTGTTGTAGCACCTCGAGCGCGCGCTGTCCGCCGAGACGCGCGTCAAGCTGGACCTGCTCAGCGCGCTGGGGGACGCCAAGCGGCAGCTGCGGACACACGACTGTGAGTGTTGTAGCACCTCGAGCGCGCGCTGTCCGCCGAGACGCGCGTCAAGCTGGACCTGCTCAGCGCGCTGGGGGACGCCAAGCGGCAGCTGCGGACACACGACTGTGAGTGTTGTAGCACCTCGAGCGCGCGCTGTCCGCCGAGACGCGCGTCAAGCTGGACCTGCTCAGCGCGCTGGGGGACGCCAAGCGGCAGCTGCGGACACACGACTGTGAGTGTTGTAGCACCTCGAGCGCGCGCTGTCCGCCGAGACGCGCGTCAAGCTGGACCTGCTCAGCGCGCTGGGGGACGCCAAGCGGCAGCTGCGGACACACGACTGTGAGTGTTGTAGCACCTCGAGCGCGCGCTGTCCGCCGAGACGCGCGTCAAGCTGGACCTGCTCAGCGCGCTGGGGGACGCCAAGCGGCAGCTGCGGACACACGACTGTGAGTGTTGTAGCACCTCGAGCGCGCGCTGTCCGCCGAGACGCGCGTCAAGCTGGACCTGCTCAGCGCGCTGGGGGACGCCAAGCGGCAGCTGCGGACACACGACTGTGAGTGTTGTAGCACCTCGAGCGCGCGCTGTCCGCCGAGACGCGCGTCAAGCTGGACCTGCTCAGCGCGCTGGGGGACGCCAAGCGGCAGCTGCGGACACACGACTGTGAGTGTTGTAGCACCTCGAGCGCGCGCTGTCCGCCGAGACGCGCGTCAAGCTGGACCTGCTCAGCGCGCTGGGGGACGCCAAGCGGCAGCTGCGGACACACGACTGTGAGTGTTGTAGCACCTCGAGCGCGCGCTGTCCGCCGAGACGCGCGTCAAGCTGGACCTGCTCAGCGCGCTGGGGGACGCCAAGCGGCAGCTGCGGACACACGACTGTGAGTGTTGTAGCACCTCGAGCGCGCGCTGTCCGCCGAGACGCGCGTCAAGCTGGACCTGCTCAGCGCGCTGGGGGACGCCAAGCGGCAGCTGCGGACACACGACTGTGAGTGTTGTAGCAGGGGCAAGAGACAGTGAGTGTTGTAGCAGGGGCAAGAGACAGTGAGTGTTGTAGCAGGGGCAAGAGACAGTGAGTGTTGTAGCAGGGGCAAGAGACAGTGAGTGTTGTAGCAGGGGCAAGAGACAGTGAGTGTTGTAGCAGGGGGAGGAGACAGTGAGTGTTGTAGCAGGGGCAAGAGACAGTGAGTGTTGTAGCAGGGGCAAGAGACAGTGAGTGTTGTAGCAGGGGCAAGAGACAGCGAGTGTTGTAGCAGGGGGAGGAGACAGTGAGTGTTGTAGCAGGGGCAAGAGACAGTGAGTGTTGTAGCAGGGGCAAGAGACAGTGAGTGTTGTAGCAGGGGCAAGAGACAGTGAGTGTTGTAGCAGGGGCAAGAGACAGTGAGTGTTGTAGCAGGGGCAAGAGACAGTGAGTGTTGTAGCAGGGGCAAGAGACAGTGAGTGTTGTAGCAGGGGGAGGAGACAGTGAGTGTTGTAGCAGGGGCAAGAGACAGTGAGTGTTGTAGCAGGGGGAGGAGACAGTGAGTGTTGTAGCAGGGGCAAGAGACAGTGAGTGTTGTAGCAGGGGCAAGAGACAGTGAGTGTTGTAGCAGGGGGAGGAGACAGTGAGTGTTGTAGCAGGGGCAAGAGACAGTGAGTGTTGTAGCAGGGGCAAGAGACAGTGAGTGTTGTAGCAGGGGGAGGAGACAGTGAGTGTTGTAGCAGGGGGAGGAGACAGTGAGTGTTGTAGCAGGGGCAAGAGACAGTGAGTGTTGTAGCAGGGGGAGGAGACAGTGAGTGTTGTAGCAGGGGCAAGAGACAGTGAGTGTTGTAGCAGGGGCAAGAGACAGTGAGTGTTGTAGCAGGGGCAAGAGACAGTGAGTGTTGTAGCAGGGGCAAGAGACAGTGAGTGTTGTAGCAGGGGGCAGCGGATACACGACAGTGAGTGTTGTAGCAGGGGCAAGAGACAGTGAGTGTTGTAGCAGGGGCAAGAGACAGTGAGTGTTGTAGCAGGGGGAGGAGACAGTGAGTGTTGTAGCAGGGGGAGGAGACAGTGAGTGTTGTAGCAGGGGCAAGAGACAGTGAGTGTTGTAGCAGGGGCAAGAGACAGTGAGTGTTGTAGCAGGGGGAGGAGACAGTGAGTGTTGTAGCAGGGGCAAGAGACAGTGAGTGTTGTAGCAGGGGCAAGAGACAGTGAGTGTTGTAGCAGGGGGAGGAGACAGTGAGTGTTGTAGCAGGGGGAGGAGACAGTGAGTGTTGTAGCAGGGGCAAGAGACAGTGAGTGTTGTAGCAGGGGCAAGAGACAGTGAGTGTTGTAGCAGGGGCAAGAGACAGTGAGTGTTGTAGCAGGGGGAGGAGACAGTGAGTGTTGTAGCAGGGGGAGGAGACAGTGAGTGTTGTAGCAGGGGCAAGAGACAGTGAGTGTTGTAGCAGGGGGAGGAGACAGTGAGTGTTGTAGCAGGGGGAGGAGACAGTGAGTGTTGTAGCAGGGGCAAGAGACAGTGAGTGTTGTAGCAGGGGGAGGAGACAGTGAGTGTTGTAGCAGGGGCAAGAGACAGTGAGTGTTGTAGCAGGGGGAGGAGACAGTGAGTGTTGTAGCAGGGGCAAGAGACAGTGAGTGTTGTAGCAGGGGCAAGAGACAGTGAGTGTTGTAGCAGGGGCAAGAGACAGTGAGTGTTGTAGCAGGGGCAAGAGACAGTGAGTGTTGTAGCAGGGATACATGACACTGTCACTCAAGTATAATACTCACAATAATTGAGAGTGCGTTGCCTGCCAGCCTTTGAGGAAATTGGGCACCGGATACCGCACTCATCGAACGAAACGCAGGAACATCTTCGTCGGTTTTCTGTGCGACGGTGGTATTTTACTAGTCGAGGCAGCCCAGTAATCGCTGCAGACAGAGCCTACAGCTAGACTCTACCACTCTCGAGTGTTTGTAGTGTAGGCTTAATGGTTTATTAATGGTGCTTTTAACTTTGAAAATTGTGAACTTGTGCCGAAATATTGGAAATCCATTATTAAGAGAACTTTTCCCTCCGTCATAAAAAAATCACTCATTCTGTTAACGCCCTAATCTAGATGCCACCGTGTCCTTCCCCTTTCGTACAATTTATCTCGACTTTGTTTAAACTCGCTGTATTAATTTCCCAGGTTTAATATCAAGACAAGAGAAAGAGATCGAGGAGCTCAAAGCGCAGATGTTGGCCGTGATGCCTTCAGAATACATGACACATATTGCCAGTGGAGTCTCCAAGTTTCGGCTCTCCGACGCATCGCCGCTAGATCCCAACGCATCCGTTTACACCCCCAGACAACTCTGCTCGGACGCATGAAAAATACATCTAATGTTCTTAACAACAAAGTCTATTTTTCAACGGTACGTGAGTGAGCTTACGACTTTTTGGAACGGCACGCTCTGATCTCATTGGGTTCTTTTTTTAATTTTGGAACTGTTTTGTGCTCGTAATTTATTTTTTTTGTTACTTAATTTGTCTGTAAGAATGTCGAAGCGGCCAGCCGGTTTCGAGTTGTTTTTTTGTACGCAAACTGTTAAGAGTACATTTTTTTTTCCTTTGCTAATGTTATGAGGTTCGAGATACGAATCCTAGTATGTACCTGGTTGTTACATGACAAATTGAATTCTCATTATTTTTTCAAGACCCCATTATGTTTTGGGCTTGACAAACGCCTAACAAAATAAGAGGACAAATTGTATATTTGCCGCAGTGTAGTCGATGTGTTCTTTGAATTGTTTATGTGATAAAAATTGTACAAATAAAGATCTGAATTCAAGTCTTCATTGTGAATTGCGTAATTTTGAAAACGTGTTGTGTAATTGTAAAACAAAATTCGGAGTTAAAAATTTAAATTGTTCTTTAAAAATATAAATGTTGACGCGTTACTAACCCACCGTGACCTTAATGTTACGACAGGAAACAAATGTTTTGTTTATTTTTAGAAATTATTAAGTTCGTCCAAAAAGTTACGTCCGACGTATTTTCGAATTGGTTTTGAATAATGATACCTCCAGATCCGTAAAATTCATGCAGTAATTATTTTTATATGCTCTTTATACAGAAACAGGAGAAAATGTTTTGGAACAAACGTAGACGATGCAACACCGTCCCTTGCTTTTCATCTCGATACTTTATAAAAATTACTGTTACCTCCATCATAAACTGACTTGGCATTCAAATAATGAATTGTGTGAGTAATCAAATATTTGAGTCGGTAGTAGGGGACGAAAAGCGATTATTCCAAGTTGATTGAGACTATCCCTTACTATTCGTTTTTGAATAGTCAAAAACTTTCGACTTGCAATAAAACACATTGTTAAAATGCATTGTAATGTGGCACTTACGTATTATGATTCAAAAACTTACAAGTTGTATTAGAGCTTACAGTAAAGTCACACTCTTCCAGTATGAGTGCGTTTCTGTGTAAATTAATTCGGTTTTAAGTGTTTTTATCTTAATTTCTCTTTTACTCGATTAAAACCTTATTTATTCAGTGTTAAAATATGTTATGTCTCTATCAGTGACGAGTGCTTTCCCACTAGACAAAGGCAAACATATTTAACTAATGTGGTTTTCCAATGCGTTAAATAATATTGTCACTGTATTCTTCCGTTTTGCTTCCAATACTCGAAAGTATTTCAGAAAATGCATTTACTAACAGTAACTTATAAAATAATCTGTTGTAAAATTGCTAACGACCTTTTTGATTACAATTATTATGTTGTCTAATGTTTTAAGTTAATTTCATATACTGTGCAATGATTTAGCATCACATCGTAAACTTACTAATTGGAGATGTAATATTTTTGAGATTGCTACACCAGTTGTCGACTAGTCTTTTCGTATTACGTAGTTAAGTTTACATTTGTAATTTTACTCTAGCAATACCATGACTTTTCAAGCGACCCAAAACTATAGTAAAAATATAAGAGTAAACGTTTTGTACCTATGTTGTTTGTATAATGACTGCGTATCTTTCGAAGGCATATTTGTTTCAAAACGTAATAGTACTTAATTTAGCTTTAATATTGTTTATGAACAAAAACCTTTCATATACCTACAATGATCAAACAACAATGATATATTTTTTCAAATATTTTTTCGAAGATAAACGTTGGTGTCGTAGAAACATGGTACAAGCAGGATGATCTGAGATTTCATTGAGAAACGTAAGTGATACTGATAATGTTGTTTGTATTTTAAACAGATGCTGTGACAGCAATAAAAATCAGTCTTGCAGTTTGTTGTTTTATTTTCTTATTGCTTCTACCTTAGTTAAGTACTTACTAAGTTTATAATATATATTTTAATAAAAAACCAGTCTCCATTAGTATAAAGCAAAGTCGATTTTCGTGTCTGTCAACTATCTCCTAAACTAAACTTTTCTTAGTGGATTTTAATGTAGTTTTCGCCATCTTTCATTATGTATTTTTTCAATTGGTTGATATTTTAACCTTCGCGTCCCAATACATTTTTGAAAATATATTGTATACTTACAAAAATATTGATAAGTTTGTAACGTGTAATGATAATCATGTCGATAATAATTCGATAAAAACTAGGCATGGAAATAGATTAGCTTACCCAAAGTGTAGGTTGGCCAAAAGCAGCAGTCGTTTATCGGTATGTCGATACTTTTTTTTAATAAAATTTCGGAGTCAATTCAATCCCTGCCATTTAATAAATTTAAAGTTACCATTAAGCAAGTATTGTGCAAGAAAGCTTACTATAAAATCAAAGACTATTTAGATGATAAAACAGCATGGGATTGATATCTAGATAAGCTATTTCTACTGCTTTTCAAGATTGTTTTGTACCTATTAACTTCTCTGTAAACAATTTGACTAGGACATGATACTCAACTTTGAGTATGTACTTTTATTGTTTTTTTTTATATATTTTTAAAAAATATTTATTTTATTTTATTTTGTACTGTTTTCTCGTTCCTCCTCTCACTGCTTTAACTTATTGTACGGGTTTCCTATTAACTTGCTGTTTTGTGAGGTTCTTTAGTGCCTCATTTGGCCCAGGGTAGTCATGCTCGCCTCAAAAGTTACTGGGGCGGCGGCGTTGTGTCAACGGGTCGCCCAACTCCCTCTAATATGGTTGAGTAGGACGATGGCTGGAGCACACGTCATACTTGTGATCAGGTGCCGCCTTCGGGAAACGGTCTGCTCTGGTTCCGAATTGTGGTGCGGGAAGAAGTCCTTAATTAGTTCGTAGTAGCAGTTTTAATTTTTTTTACTTTTATACTCGTAGTGTTGAGTTGAGGTAGGTACGAGAAAATACACACATCAACATCGTCTAGGGATATTTTGTATAAAGTTCTTAAACTCAAAAAATACTGACCAATTTTAATTTTTTTTGAAGAAAGTTTATTTTGTAAACCTTGTTGAACGATTCTAAATTTGAATTAAAAAAAAAACAAAAGATTCACGCTGCATAATGGTACCGAAGTCTGAAGGTTTCATTTCATTTACCTACAGTAACTTTGCCATTGTTTTGTGCTAAATTTAAGTTTTATAGCAAGTTATCGGTAAATTTTCAATTAATGTTATTGTGTGCATCATGGAGCGGGGCTATTGAACGAGGAAAGAAATGTTAAGGGCAGTAGGCATGCTCCAAGCTGGGGCTACTCAACGGAATATTGCTGAGGAGATGGGAACAAGACAAAACGTGATATGAAGGTTATGGTCATGTTATCGTGCTACTCGTGAAATGGCTGAAAGGCACTCAGGCGGGAAACACTTAACCACTCAACGACGAGACCGATATTTGCAAGTTGCCGCGAGAAGGCAACCAAATGTTACGGCCATGCAGTTGGTTCAGAGGCTCCAGTTAGAGCACCAGTTGCTTGTGAGTGATGAAACTTTGAGGAGAAGGCTGCATGAAGCTAATCTTCATACTCGCAGACCGCTTCGTACTCCAGCACTACGCCGAGGAAATCGTGGACGACGGCTAGAGTGGGTTCGTGAAAATTAGCTTTGGGAAGATAACCAGTGGTTCATATTGCTGTTTACCGATGGCTCACGGTTCGGTTTCCATCATGATAAACGTAGAGTACGTGTTTAGCGAGTTCCTGGTGGTGAGTGCCGTCTGCGACACCCTCAGGAAGTCCTTCCATACCACGCCGCCGGGACAATTAAGGTTTGGGTGAAAATTCGTGTTGGTGGAAGAACAGACCTCGTTTGGATTCTGATCCAAACCTTATCATCTGAAAAATATTGTAACGAGGTGCTAGAACCAATAATCTACCCCGACCAACTGCAAATGGGCCAAGAATTCACGCTGAGGAACGACAAAGCCCGTCCGCACACAGCGAGAGTGGTGACGAGCTGGTTGCAGGAGCACGACGTATCGGTCTTAGGCTGGCCCACTCAGTCGCCTGACCTAAACCCCATTAAATACGCGTAGGATATGCTCCAAAAGAGAGCTTTAAGGAACTTCGCTACAAACATTGCGACGAAAGAACATCTTTTTTTGCCACTTAGCCGGACCTGGGACAATATACCGCAGCCTGACTTTGATAACTTAATCCAAAGCATAAAAAACGTTGTAGGACCGTTTTTAACGTCATGGATGGTTTAACTGACTACTGATTTATCACAATACCGTTCAAAACTGAATAACTTCTGATTATTTTTCACTTTTCCTTGAGAAACACATTCATTGTTACTTTTACATTTTTTTCACTTTTTTCTTTATTAAAAAAAAACACTTTTACGCAAAAAAAAAAGATTTATTTTATTTTGTTAATGTAGTCTGATAAATGAGCTTTATAAAAATATAAACATGTTGTTTGTTATTTTTAATAAATTTTGAGTAAACTAAGTAAATTCAAAATATCCCTAGACGATGTTGATGTGTGTAATTTATATGTTCATTGAATGTACACGTTATGATTGTATAATTTTCAAAAAGAGTGTTGGGAGTTTTTTTCCGCCGGCTTTTTTCTCTCGGTCTACGGTTAGGTAAAGTCGAAGTTTGTAACATTGACGTTCATTAAGTATATGTTACATATCTATGATGAATAAAATAATTTTGATTTTGATTTGGAATAATGCGTTATTAACTTATTAAGTGTTGCGAAGCGTGGACGGATAGCAAGTAAGTAGGTAGGTATATAATGCTGATATAATAACAGATGCCGATCCGATTATTGCTATTTGATATTAATTCTACTTCTATTCTAGACAGCAGAGTATTGATAAGAGATTACAGATGGACAACGAAGTAATCTTATAAGAGCTCCGGTAAAAGCAGAAAACCCCCAATACAAAACATTACTCTAATTTCGCTGTCAGATAAAGTGGGTTTTCTTTATTACAGTTTAATAACTATAACAATATCATTAACGGCATTACTCGTCTTTACCAAAATTGTTTCGTACAATAATAAAGTCATCATCTATATTGGGTTTCCTACCCTCAAGTGCGATCCAAATCCAAATTTGAGTTGGAATTTGAATAATGGAGATATCTGGCGATAAATGGGTAAAGTGCAGAATGAATGTACCTTTTCTATGTCCCACCATTAGTTGCAACAATAAAACGTAAAAAAATATATGCGCTATTTGCGTCCAAACAGTCGGTTCATAAATCCCGAATAGCGCAGATAGCGCGCTAATATAAACGTAAATGTCAAAAAAAATGTCAGTCAGTCAAAGTCAAAAAAACGTCAGTGTCAGTTAATCGCTTTTCTAAAGAAAATAAATATCAACAAAAACAAATAAGAATTGATTGAAACATAACAAATAAATAATCCTTGAAGATGCGATGGAATGAGAATTTTACGAAAAAGTTTGTAAAGATCTATTTGAAACACGAATGTCTGTGGAATCCTAACCATCCGGATTACAAATTGAGGTTTCTGAGAATAAAGGCGTATGAGGCAATAGCGTCAGAATTTAACGCTTATTCGTCAATTGGCCTGACTATTCCAGAAATCAAAGTTAAAATCAAGAATCTCAGGACCACATACATTCAGGAGGTTCACAAAATCCTTAGCAAGTCTACTCCGGATGCGATGTACAAGCCATCGTTGGTTTGGTTTAAGGATATGGATCGTTGTTTAAAATACGTACCTAGTAGAAATTCTACAGTATTTACGGTAAATACACCAACTTTAATAAAATTCAAACTTTAATCTTAAAAAAAAAAATGTTGGAAAATAAGTAGGTGAAGTTTTTAGTATTGTTAATTTTACAGGGGCCTGATATACCAGTAACAGATACCTCTTCCGAAATCTGGGTCCAACAGCAAGCACCAAGCACTGCAGAGATTGACTCCGACCCTCTAGTCCCACAAACTGATGACGAATACGACCCTGGCAAGCAAGAAACAATCCTGCAATTCAAAAACGAAAGAGTATCACCTGTCATCTTCAAAAAAGTAAAAAAAAGAAAAATAAAACGAAGAGGAACATCTATAGCTGATTATATTGATACAAGTGTTGAACCAAGTTCATCAACACATGAAAATGAAGACGAGTTTGATATTTATGGTAAGTTTATAGCATCACAACTAAGGAGTATGGACTTGCAGAAGGCTCTTCGTATTCAAATGGAAATCCATAGTTTGGTCAGCGAAGCTCGGATGTCAGATATCAGCAATGAGTAAATGTAACTAGGTAACTATTATCTAATAAGGAAGCTAGTTTTTTTTGATTGTGTCATAATGTGAAATATCTAATTTAATTAATGTGTAAAAGTTACCAGTATTTAATTTTTGGAGTTATTAAGTTATATGTATAATGTATAGTTTTGTGTTAATTATTATAAGATACATAATAATCTAATTTGAATTTGGGCTTTGTAAAGTCCAAAATGAGTATGCTTTTTTCCCAAAGATGCCTAATAACTTTCTTTTGTAGCAGCTAAACCAAATTTTAAACTATTTTTATCAAGCAAATCTGAGGTTTTTAAAGTATAAGAAAGCCCTTGTATCAAATAAATAACTTTACCAATTATTTTATGACTTATATTATTATGTTTTAGTTCTTACCTAGTCACTGCTTTGCTACCCACGGCTGAGCCTTAGTGTTTATTTATTAACTCATTCGTAACAAATCTCGACCTTGCTCTACAGCCTTAAGAGTCTGTTTGTCCTTAGCAATACTCAACAAATTCATAGAACTTACTTCTAAGGGCCGATATAAAGGCTACTTGTTACTGCCGCGATATTATCTCAATGACGCTTCACACTCGTAGAATGCGAGAAGCAGTAACAGTAAGTGTGTGCCAGTTTTAACCAATTAGGATTTTTTTGTTGGTCTTAAAACAGATGTTGCCGTGTTCAGTCCGGTCTCCCAGTCCTTCCATCTAAATTAGACAATGTATACAGGGTCATTCATAACATGGATGAAGGAGTAAAAGGATAGACAATAGCCATACAAAGTAGCGTATATCAAAAAAAGTAGTATAAATCTAGATGGCGCTATACATTTCAATTTATAAGGTTAGATGGCGCTAGCAATTTGCCATTAAAATAGGTCAATTTAGTTTTGTAGAAAAAATAAATCTACATTAACTAGATGGCGCTAATACAATAAACATTTTCATACGAAATTCCAGTGATGCCATTAAAAAAAACAATCAGCTGCACAAAGTTGATAGGTGACGTTTATAAATTAGATTTTGTCCAGTGCTTTTTAATCTTATCGCCGCATCTACATCTATACGTATATGCTATAGTCCATTATAAAGTGTAAGGTCTACAAATTACACACACATTGACATAAATGAATAATTTGTAACAACTTATTTACTTTTGTCAACCTTAACATTTTTAAATACATCAGTTGAAATATAACGAAAATAACCAAATCCTACAATGATTGAATCATTTGTTTCATACTTTGTGGTTCGCCTATGTTGAGATTGATAAAGTTGATTTCTAAGTTTTATAATAAGTATGCAAGCTAATATAAGTATGCAGGACAGAATGCGTATTATCGAAATGCATATAATCATTACAATAGAATAAATCCAATTTTGTCTGTTGTAAGTATGTTTGTCCGCTAATGAGATAGCGTGGTAAGTGGATAAACCACGTAATGGATTTTAATGCGGTTTTTTTTAATCTTTTAGGTATTTTTTTCATGTCTATCCTTACTAAATATAATATTTTAAATGTGAAAATGTGTATGTCTGTCTGTTGGTAAATTCGCTTCGTTCAAACGGCTGAACCGATTGTCTTGATTTTGAAATAGAGATAGTTCAACACTCAGGGAAGAAAATAGGATAATTTTACTCCGGGAAACAGCCTCATTCCCACGGGAAAAGCTATTAAGCTTCGCGTGAAACCGCAGGGCGGAAAGCTATATACCTATCATATACTAGTGACTCAATACATGATATTACTCAAACTCCTTACGAGGCTCGATTTACTGTAAGTATGAAATATTTGGAAACAACATTTTGTTATAAATGTCAAACATTACCTAAATATATTTGTAAACAAGTGTAAAAGCTTCTTCATTACATAGTATAAATCATTACATAGTATAAATCCAAGTCGCTAATTCTGTCTGTTTAGGTATTTATTTGTCCGCTATCTCCTTCTAAACCAGTTGACAGATTTTAATGCTGTTTTTGCCATTTTTTAGGTTTTTTTTTCATTTAAATTTGTAAATAAAGAACATACAGAAAAAGTTTTTTTAAATTAGCCAAAATTCCGGGTTTCGGGAACAAGTCGTTACACCATTGCGAAGCGTGGACGGGTCCCTAGTATTTTATACAAATAAACTTTCTTGGATACTAAATTACCTACTGTTTTTTATCAAAGTATCTTACTTTTATTTAACCTCCTATATTTATTGACCATCATTTAGTTATTAATTCTTTCTGTACGACTTAAAAAGAAAAATGAATGAAACTCATAATAAAAATACAATATGGTTAAGATTTTAACTAGGGTAACATGATTGTTTTAGCGATCGTATGGATGAATAGAAGAAATAAAACAACAACCACAATATTTTACAGAATAGTGCTGGACCTTAAGTCTCTCAAATTAAGGTTGAGAATGGTGTCGGTTAGAGTGTAGGAGATCCGAAAAAAACATCTTCGTTTTTAAGAAAATGTTGTAACAACCACAAAAATTTATAAAAATATATTGAGCTTTAAAACTGTTGAGTTAAGGTTGATATTAAGAAGTAGTAAAATAGTAGTATATTAACGTTAGTGTGTGTGAATATGACCACTGGATGCAATAATGTTTGTCAACTATGTGGACTATATTATGGACTCTTGCAGCTTACCGTACCTACTTTTGTCTAGAAATATTTTAGGGCTTAATCAAATATCAATTTTGCTATAGATAACGTTTCTATTCCTAAAAAAATGTACATTCACTGTATGTTTAGCATACTATGTGTTAAATGGTCACATTTAGATTATTCTGGCTAAGTTTTCTGGGAATTGTAATAGACCACCCTCAAAAACTAAGATGTCTGGTATTTTTTTTTAGCTGAGCCTTCCCCAATTTCAATTATTATACTTATTTTGATACACCTAATAAGTATATAACCATTCATTCTATTATCATTGTCTACTAAAAATCTATGGGTATTTAAAGTATACAAAAACCTATTACGCGTTTACTTATAAATTTGTATCCGTTCAGAAAACGTATGGCTGGCCGGCCGGGCGGCTCAGTGTTCACAACCTACTATTATTTTATGCCTAGAACGATATCAAATAAGTATTAAACGCAGATAGAACGAAGATTTTTGACTAATTTGGGAGACTTTTTCATACTTACATTTTCGACCCTATTTTAGTGGATAGGTACGATAATTTTGATAAATTTAGCGAAAATACATCATTAAACATTTTACAGATGTTGTACGGAAACGGCCTCACTATAGGTTGGGAACCCTGCGGGCGGTAGACATTTGCAAAAGTAGACTGAAATTTGTCAGTTCCACTTTTATCAAGTTCTGTTCATGCCAGTAAAAAAAATCGACTTAAATCATAAATTTTGTATTTATTATTTTTGGTTTAAATCGACATTTATTGGTCTTAAATAAACAATTGATTTAATATTTTAATGTGAAAAGCAAAAATAGTTTTACTACAACGCCATCTAGCGGGTGTATTATAACTAAAATTAGTTAAAATATGCAAATTTGTGTTTTGAGACTAGTAATGTCATCTATCGAAAGTTTGAGAACTAAAAAAAAGTATACGCTATTTTGTATGGCTATTGTCTATCCTTTTACTTCTTCATCCATGTTCATAAGTAGCTCTTGACTAAAAGTGATATATGGTAGGTATATGCTCTAAATAATGAAGATCCATTTTTTATAAAAGTGATAAAACAAGAAACAACATTGCCATTCCTGTATGCTAATAAGTCGGAATCATGCCATACCCTTCAGGTCGAAATCCCCTCACGATTCACTGTATTGCAGGGTTTCTCGTAAATGAAATGAAATGAAATTACTTTATTGTACGTAGGATTAAAAACTAATCTCTTATACATTGTCAAAAACATAAAATAAAAATAAAAAGATGTCACGGGACACCCCTAAAAAAAAAAAACTCTCGGCACTCTTTTCAAAATTATACAATCATAATTTATATAGTGTACATACAGTGGACATATAAATTACTAGTGGCCGCCCGCGACTCCGTTCGCGTGGAAGTCGGTTTCCCGTGGGAATTAGGTGTTTTCCCGCGGTAAAAAGTACCCTATGTGTTATTCTGATGTATAACCTATATTACTGCAAAGTTTCATCAAAATCCATCCAGTAGTTTTTACGTGAAAGAGTAACAAACATCCATCCATCCATCCATCCATCCATACATCGTCACAAACTTTCACATTTATAATATTAGTAGGATTTTCTCGTACCTCCCCGCTCAACATTATAACGTTATTCGTATACGTATCCTCACATAAAAGGTACCTATTAAAAAAAAAGGTCGCAATAATGTTATTATCAAGTTGTCTTACTGCGGCTATTGAAGGCTTTAAATCTTAATGTCAAAGCCATTCATATTTTCCCTGAATGAGTCGACATGGCCAACCGCAAATCATTTTACTGTTAAATGATAAAGATTGCAATCCACACTAAGTACATGCCATTATGCAGAAAGATGTTATTATCATTGTGCCTGATACGACCGACTTAAATTTCTGTTGTGTATGGTTAGATAATTCGTTTGACTTAATAATTCATATGATTTAGGAAATTAGTGTAAGATTTTCGAATGCAGCGGTGCATAATAAATTGCGATGTTTTGTTTAACTAGAAGTTATCAAACTATTAAGTAACAAATTAGATAGGTACCATGATAGATAAATGGGCATTTTGCTGTGATTATAGTTCATTAATTTGATAGCCTTTTCTTGAGGGTAATACATACCTACTACACCGAAGTCGATAGGTACATAGATCGGCTATACTCAAATTGTGCTTCGTGGAACCATGCATTTGTAGAGATATTTCTGAAATGCATCGAATTTTTCTTCATATTGAAATAACATACGAGGTAACGATCAAACTCGAATACTTATCTCGTATTGGACTCTTAACTTCTATCAACTGCCGCGCAAATGATGTTGAAAGTAAAATACTTACGCAACATGTTTTGATTATCCATTAACAGCAGGTACCTAAGTACATCAAAATTTAGGTTCGAACAGAGTAGGTTTTGAACTGAGTAGTTAGCTAAGGTAAGAGCACCTATTATGAACAGGGACCAATTATGGACTTTTTACATTGACGACCTCTGTGGCGCAGCGGTGACTATACCGGATTGTTAAACGGATGGTTCCGGGTTCGATCCCCGGGCCGGGCCAATTTCGTCAAAATGGTTTTTCGAAATTGGCTCGTAACTAGGCGTAACTAGGTTCTCCCCTAGTCCATTGTGTTGTACCTATAGTACAAGCTTTGCTTAGTTTAGGGCCACACAGTTGGTGTGTCAGTCTGGCGATTTATTATTATTTACTGGAGATTTATTTTATTCTCGCCCGGGAGTAGGAAAGGCTATTTATTTATAAAACAGACATACGTAAGTACCTTATGCCTTATGAAACGGTATAATTATATAAATTATATCGATCTCAGTTTTTAATCGTTTTTGTGCATGATCATCTGTGTAGGTAATTGCGATAATTAAATTGCCTCATTCTATATAATAAGTATGTAATGTTATAATACAAATGTACTAATTCAGAACCTACTGTAAGTACCTACTCACCTTCTTATCTACATTAGTCCTCGCTCTCGCATACCCTACTAACGTTAAAATAAACGCTTATAAGACCGCAATTTACAACTTCAATTCCTAGTTAAATCCCTGGAAAAACTAGCTTATTAGATGTACTTTTTTTTCTAACCTTTGTTTTTTTAAATGACCTATCTATCTTACTAATTACCTTACCTCCTAATTATACGTATTTATAATAAACTACATTGACCTACTATTTAGGCTGCGTTCCAAAACTGGAAAATTTCTCCAACTGTCACGTTTAAAAAACTTTGTGGAATTCTCACGAGGCTCTTCGGAGCGTCGACAAAGGAGTGAATTATGGGTAAGTTTTACCTGACAGGTGGTGAATATTTAAACTGAGAAAATCAAAGTTGTTGTATTTATCGTCTTTATTTATTTTATTTTATTTTGTCTTGTCATTGTAACTTGTCTTTTCATCAAACTGATAAGCAAAGATGAGATAGGCTTGTAGATTAGTCACCAAACTGCATAAATTGGGTTTAATTTGTTTACTACTTTTTAACCAAAATTTTATAATTGGAAATGTCATTTTATACCGCCTACAATCACAGAGGTCTTATTAAAAATAGTGTCTTGTTTATAAAATAATTTTATTAGGTACCTTACATTAAGGTTCTACAATGGATTTGCTAATAAACTACGATATGAAACTTTTTCTTCCTGCCATAAAAATACTCGAAGACGAAAGTTACTGTAGCAGTAAGAATTCCCCCTCCATAAAACATAAAAATCCCCTGAAAAAAGCAAACACAAAGTTAAACAAGTATAAAAACATAAGTTTGTGAAATTATGCATAAGAAATAAGAAACAGACGCGTTGATGTAGCTAGGTTTTAGGCCGTCTAATTTCTAGGTTTCCAGGTTGTCTTATAGCCGGTCTCAATATCTCACTATAGTTTAAACTTCGGTAATTCTTAGTGGCAGAGTATTAGGTGTATTGATTTTGTAAAAAAAATCTGTTTCTGTACTTTTCATATCTTCATTGCTATGAATCATGTTAAATAAATGACTCTCAACTCTAAGATCGAACTTGAGATCGATTTTAGGTGACACGCTCTTGATAATTTATTAATTAGTAAGGATCTTGAGTTCGCAATCACGTCTTGAGAGCGAATTAGTTGAGACTGATCTAGAGAGCGATTTATAAATACGTATCTTAATTTATTTGATTAGTTTTAGATTGCTTACGAAGGTACCTACCGTAAATTGACTTAAATTCAGCGGATGTAAGACATCTTCTGGCTTAGAACGGGATAATAATACTTGAAGCTGTAATTTATTGTTTAAATACTTTAACGATACCTGCAAAAAAAATAGAATTATCAATAACAAAGCCGACGCAAAATCTCAAATTTCGAGTGATACGAATCGTGTTGATTAAACTGAAGGAAGCCACGGAACGCAAAGGGACACAAACAAAAACCAACAGAATATTTTCTAGTAACTAAATATAACCCTATTTCAAGCACCTTCTTCCATTGCTGTGCCTGGCTTCGCAAACTATGAGAACGCAGACGTACCTGCAACTCCATAGCGGAAAGAAGCCCTGAGTTGTGCAGTCTACCAATCAGAATGTTCAGCTTGTCTCTATAAGGAGAACTCTTGCGCATTAGAACCACGGTGTTGTCGAAAAATAAGTCTTCTCGCATCAACATGGTATTCGCTAATGCTTTTTCTGTCATGTATTCTCTCAGTGCGAAATGCCCTGTTTTGTAGATTTGGTATTATTCGTTAGATAGAACTCCTTTTCTAAAGATTTAGTCCCTCTTACGACACAAAAAATGGAACACATTGCCCGAACTTATGTTATTCTGTTAAAAATAGTTTATAGTTGATTGGGTATCTTTTAGTTTGTTAAAAGTTTGATTTTCGGATATTAATTTGTGATTGGTTTTCTGTCCTTTTAACGTTAGAAACTAGATACCAATATAGTATAGATAGTTTAAAGACAAATCATATCTTAACAAAAATATTATGTTAATGCGTTTTCAAATAAATCTGTGAATATTTATTTTTATATCTTTAACTATAGAGTCCTCTACAACGAACTACAAATTGTTTTTTGGTATATATAGCCAACATTTAACTTCGTTTATTCAAATGTTTACCTGCTTGTAGCTTTTCAACGGCCAAAGCAATGGTTCCTTCAGCACTTCTACGTTCCAATTCTTCTTCTGTATTCACTCTGAACAGATCTATCAGGTTACTAATAGTCTTCTGCACAAGAATAACACATCCAAATTTACCCACACAATCCTTTTCATAAGTTAATAAATGCACGATTACAAACAATATTTGTCCAACTAGTTGGCCACAAGCTCTTTTCTAGGATCTCGAAAAGAACTGTTATAATCCATCGCGCTAGCTCAGTGCGAGTTAGTGAATCTGCGGGGTGATTCTGTAACTTTCGAGTGACATAAACTATTATCAAAAAACGTTAAAGTTCAGTCATTTGTATGAAAAAATATACATTTTGTCGTTTATTCTCATAGCAGTCCATGACAATTTGAGTTACAGAATCACCTCGCAGGTTATATTAACAACTTGCCCAAAATAAATTATACTTTAACATTACCTTGTATATCTGCTTATAAAAGTAATTCTAGAAATAAAAAGTAATATTTTCTTTACTTACATCTGGAGGCGGATAAAGTGGTATGACCCAAGAAATAGAAGTGGTAGACCACTCTAGTTTTCTATCTACCAAGTCCTTTATAGTATCTATGGATGGTTCGTATTTGTTCACCATGAAAGCTGAAGCCAGGCCACCACTGTAGGCGTTGTCTAAGACTAGCCCCGTCACCAACAGCCATGCAGTGACACTGCGGAGTCGCCAGTTACCTTCAGAGTCAGATGTAGCCTACAAAACATCAACAACTCACTAGTTGTAGGCTTAAAATATTTTCTTAAAAGTAAACATCTACATTACGCACCTTTAGAATATAGGGAAATCATGATTTTGAATCCTAATTCAAAAAATCATGATTTTGACTTTATTTCAAATAACGACCTAAAGGATTGTCACTATCGACTTTCATTAAAACATGGACTGATTAACATTTTTGGAATAGGTCACTATAAATCTAAGGGTGCGTTAGATATTAAGGTAGTCAATCCAAACCTGTGTAGTCATCATGGCAAAAGTTTGCAGAAAAATATTGTTAGTTTTGAATCCCTGTGCTAACGACAGAGCAAATGATGCAAACACGTATGTAACGGCCAGGGTTAGCCACATGCTTTTAGTAAAGGGTTGAAGGTGTGTCTGCCAGTTTACTAATAACCTGCAAATTAAATTATTGATTTATAGTTTTTTCTTGTTGTATCAACTAACTTATTATTTTTTATTTTTCCTTTACTTGTACTAGAAAGCCTTGCTTTATATCATACTAGTGGCTGCCCGCGACTCCGTTCGCGTGGAAGTCGGTTTCCCGTGGGAATGAGAAGTTTTCCCGAGGTAAAAAGTACTCTATGTGTTATTCTGATGTATAACCTATATTACTGTAAAGTTTCATCCAAATTCGTCCAGTAGTTTTTTCGTGAACGATTAACAAACTTCCATACATCCATCCATACATATCTACTCACAAACTTTCACGTTTAGGTATAATATAAGTAGGAGTATAGAGTTTTGATTTTCTTTTTAATGTTTCAAATATGAAACAAAAATAGCTTTTCGATAGTTTGGACTTAAAATATTGAATATTTTACAGCTTCAGGACATTGCAAACTTGAGTACCTACTTGATATCAATTTCGCTAGATACGTTCACGCGTTCACAAGAAAAGGGTGGTAACAGACGGACAGACAGACGGATAACAAAGCTAGATTATAATATATATGGGTCTAGTTTTTGTGCCCGCAATTATGGCATAATTGACCGTCTCAAAAATAATGTTTATGATCCGACATAGTAGGTTAGTCAGTCAATACATCAAAATTTGCAAAGCTTTTATTATAATTTCAATTCTGTAAAGTCAGAAATGAATGTGGTTAATTTGATTTAAAAAATTATTTTGATATTTTTAGGGCACTTAAATAAAAGCTTGTTTAAAAAGTTTTTTTATCATTATTTTATTTTTTAGTTTTTTAGATTATTTTTTTATTGAAGCCAAACCTGGATGTGGCATCTATTTCATGGTAGGCCTACCAACCGCCTATCATAAACGAATGCGTATACAAAATTTCAAGTCCCAGCAGTTGAATATTAAGGAGTTCCATAGTTCGAAGAAAACCCTGTATGTGGCATCTATTTTATGGTGGACCTACCAACTGCCTATCATAAACGAATGCGTATACAAAATTTCATGTCTCTGCTATTTACCGCTGAGGAGATTTCTCGTACGGAGCCGATCCTCGCAGCAGCATCAAGTCACGTTTATGATTAACATGCATTGTCATCGGTTCTGGACCAGCATGCAAAATTTCAGCTCAATCGGATACCGGGAAGTGGGTCAAATTAAACTTGCAAGATTTGTTAACATACAAGTGAAACTAAATAAAAGCTTTTAAAAATAATTTTTACGTTTAAATTGTAAAGTTAAGGCCGGATATAGACATAAAGTAGAATTTAAGAGGGAAGTGCACATACTTGGGTGCTGGTACCAAACAAATGATAGAGGTGAAGCACATCTCAGAAGATAAATCCAGCTCGACATAGTCCTCATACATGGGGTACGCAGCAGCTGGAACAGACAATAAATCTTATCTTTCGCAATTATAATTCTTCTAGTGGCCGCCCGCGACTCCATTCACATGGAAGTCGGTTTCCCGTGGAAATGGGAAGTTTTCCCGCGGTAAAAAGTACCCTATGTGTTATTCTGATGTATAACCTATATTTCTGTAAATTTGCATCCAGATCCGTCCAGTAGTTTTTGCGTGAAAGAGTGACAAACATTCATACATCCATATATACTCACAAACTTTTACGTTTATAATATTAGTAGTATGTTTCAAGCTTTGTATGTATGTAAATAAGATTGTGTTTATATAAATGATTATTTGATGATGATTGTATATGTGAATAGTGTTTATAATGGTAAGTGTGTGTATGTATATAAATATTTATAACATAGAAGTATTTATAAGTAGCATATTGTGTTGTTGTGTGTTAGGTATAACAAAATATTAAAACACTATTAAATTTAAAATCATCGCATAATGATAGTATAAAAGCAATTGTGTACAATTACGTAAAAACATTTTTTTAATAAGTATCATAAAATTATTATTTTTTGCTCAAACGTAACCAGTACCCCTCCAGCAATGCCCAGTTTTTGTTTTCGGAAGCAGTCTTTTTACACCCCATATTTAATTTTTATGTTACTCACACGTTCCAAAGTCGGCTCGATCTTCTAACACATTACCATATACCCCATTACCGGTGTGGTTTTTATAAATGAGTCCCCACTCGTGATCATCTCTTACTACTTCTATAGTACAGTTGATCCACCTAAAATCAGAAAAAAATAAGCAATTGTCTACAAGTACAAAATTCTTGCTTCTGTTGAAAGAAAGTTATCAGAGCTGATTTTAGGGCCAAGCTTAAATGCACTCACTAATTTTCAGACCACTGGTAATTTCAGTCGCCTATGAGTGAGAGGCATTTTTTTCCCCGCGTACCCCTAGGGGTAAAAAATGCCGAAAAAAATCACTTATTTGCGCTAGTATACCGCTATAATCTAATTTTGTAGAGATAGAACACAAACGAATAATGTTCCAAATAATTGAAATCGTTTTTCGAATAAATAAATAAATCAAAAACAAAATATAAATAATTAATTGTAAACAGCTTCCTTATTCTGCTATAATAATCATCATCTTATTCTAAAGTAAATCAATTAAGTTTATTGTCTAAATAGGGCCTTTTTAATTAATTTAAAGCTAGTATAGTGTAAGGTTGGTTACCTGCAAAACTCTTCCATAACTCTATCTTCCAAACCATCTCTACCACTTGATTTAATATTCTTGTCAATATCAAGAATGATATAAGGAGGATACGTGAAACACGCTATCTTCACTTGTTTGCCTTGAAGATTAGCCATATCATGGGGAAACAGGTTAGCATCCTTTAGGAATTTCTGCTGTTGGATATCCCATTGATCTAAGACAACCGGGTCTTGACTGTGAGCATTATCACCCACAAACTTATGGGTAACTAAGTCGAATGCTTCATGATCATCTATTTTAGAAGGGATTACCAGTAGAACGTGTCGAACATAGCTTGTTTCTTTCATCTTCAAAACAGCTAACAGATCATCTGCGTTGGTATCTTCGAATGGCAGAAATAAGAGTTTTTTGTCACTTCGTCTTACAATCCCTTGGTGCGTTACATTTTCGAATGCAACCATGAACTTGAATGGATCTCTAACATGAACTATGTAATCTGAGCACCCCATTTCAGAGGCATCTAATATCTGTGATACTAGATTATCTTTAGGCGCAATATTTACATAATGGTACGAATAATTTATATTTAAAAGCGTGTCAGAAACTATTGTAACACAGTAGGAAGTGGTGTAATATTTTTGTAATATCACATTGACTAATATTTCTATAGGTGTCCACAATACTACGGGAGGCAACATCGTATTAGACTGTAGTTGTCAGATTAATACAAGAACTGATAAAATTCCTACCATTTTATAATTTAACTAACCTTTACCAATTGTCGGTTATATACCTAACATTTTGCTGCTTAAGTCTGAATCGGGTTCTCAAAACATATAAATTCAAAGTATTGCATGTAACTGAATATTACCTTAATTTTTTACAAGTACCTAATAACAAACAACGTGTGTAGTAAGTTTGATGATTTTACGAGAAGATCGTTCAATATCATAATTCTATACAACGTAGTTGGTAATATTCCTATGGATATTTTTCTACGGACACGGATAAAGAACTCTAATAAGTAACTTAAATATTTAAGCGGTAAACTCATTTATTGTAAGTACCTAATTCAAATACAAAATTATGAGGCAAATTTAAAATTACAGCAATTTCTAGAGAAACTACCATAATTTCGATGCATTTTTTGTAAGAATATAAAGGAAAATGTAAGGGAAAAATTTTACGTAAGTAAGAAACAGTTTACGTAAGTAACTTATAGTTCTTTAACCTCGGAATGACAATGTCATCTCGTACATCTATTCCCTTTTTTGTTGTTCCGTCGTTCCACAAGTCTCATTTAGTTTTGTTCAAGGTGACAGGTACAGTTTTTTGAAATAATCTTTTACAAAATTGTAAACTTAACTTACATAAAGATCAACTTGAAATTTGTAGGAAATAAAATGAAAAATATTAAGTAAACACTTGATAGTAACTGGGATTGTAAAAATGCATCGGTAGGCTTTTTCATTTGTACACAACCCTTCTACCGGAGTTTTAACTTTGCACTATGCAATTACCTTATTATTTATTGATTGTTTTGAACGCCAACAACCATGGAATGTAAACAAAATAGGGCAATAATTATACGTAGAAAAAACCAATAGCGTTTGAGTAAACATTTATCATACTCTCAAGTTATAAATAACTTTTAATTTGTCATATAAGCTTGTGTTTTTTCAAAATTATTATTATCATAAACTTTTTTTTTTAATCGACTTCAAAAAAGAAGGATTCCTAAATTCGGCCGGTATTTTTTATACACCGTGCCTGACGTAAGAATTGTACCTATACGGGAATGTTTTGTTTATCTTTGTTAAGGTTATTTTTTGTTGATTAAATTTTAAAGTTAACTTGCGTCTAAAATAATCAAGTTTACAAAATATTACAGAAAAACGAACCTTTTTTAAGTATAAAGTTGCACCTTTGGTTTGCAAAATAAACGCTTTTGTATTCCTAAATTGACTTGGGTCCCCACTTGTATTTATCACCATTGGCGATTGGCGCGAGGGAAAACATCCTGGGAATACCGACGTGTTTAGATAATTGATAACTAATCATGGGTGCGACCATCCCTGCACTGGGCCAGAGTACTTACTGGATTATGGCATAATCCTCGCTGTCCGAGAAGGTAGCTTGTGTCTTGCTAGTGAGACGTTTCTACTTATAATTAATAGGTTGTTATATTATAAATATATAAATATTATTTATAATAAGCATAACCAGTTTCTGATTTCAAAATCAAACTTAAGTATTACTCATATCATACAAAAAAGGTTAATTAACACATTGTCTTTTTAGCCAGTGTATTTGTTCGAATAAGTAGTTTATTTTTTCAATAAATCTGTCACGTAGGTTGGTAACTACATATTTATATGCAACATGCAATTATATATTATAGGTACTACATATTAGTCAAATATATTCTATCTCGAATTCTTTATGCTCCTAAATTTGGAAATAAAAACCAGCTGTAATGAAAAAGTTGTTGGTAATCAAATAGGAGTATGATTAACTAGTGGCCGCCCGCGACTTCGTTCGCGTTGAAGTCGGTTTCCCGTGGGAATGAGAAGTTTTCCCGCGGTAAAAAGTACCCTATGTGTTATTCTGATGTACAGCCTATATTACTGTAAAGTTTCATCCAAATCCGTCTAGTAGTTTTTACGTGAAAGAGTAACAAACATCCATCCATACATACTCACAAACTTTCACGTTTCACCCACAACTAAATATTTTTTCCCGTGGCAATATCTTACGGAACCTTTAATTTCCTAAATAAAATATAGCCTATGTTACTCGTGGATAATGTAGCTTTCGAATGGTGGAAGAATTTTTTAAATCGACAGATAGTTTCGGAGCTTATTCATTTCAAACAAACAAACAAAAAATCAAATCTTTCCTCTTTATAATATTAGTATAGACTAGGACTAGGATTATACTGAAACAGTTAGAAGGCAGCGGTTGTGATCACTAACCATCACGTGACCCTTTCTTGTTTGCTCTTTTCTCTCATAAAAAAATAATAAAAATTGATGAAATGTGATATGATCGATGGTGATGAGATCGCTCACTAATTGCGGTATTTAGTACTTTATCTACAAATTTTAATAATTTCAACAAAAATATCGAATAGCTAATGAAGTCTTGTGTGAATTAAATATAATAGTAACAAATGTTTTAATATAAAAGAATAAAAAATATTTTAAAGGTAAGTCATTAACAAAGATACCTTATTACAAAAATAACTTACAACAAAAGCGGTGTCGCATCGTATTTTTTTATTTTTCTGTTGTTTTGTGTCGAAAAGGATGCCGTTTTCAGGGTTGCGTATTTATCGCCTAAATAAAAACATCTAAATTATAAAAAAAAATGTTTATTATGTTAACTTAGGAAGAGCGAGGTTTTCCCAACACAAGTATCATTAGATTACTTACCGGGAAGCTCGGAAAATTATTTGTAATTGCTTTTACGAAATAATAATATTTTTATTATATTTTTTTTATTATTGCTATTCATCCTCCGAGGTTTACAATAAAGTGCGGAACCTCGTTGTTATAATAATTAATATAATTTCCGTGTATTATAGTAATCTTTGTGGTGCTGCGTTTAAACAGACACAAGTCGCGTGTGCGTTGAAGACCTAGGTACTGTTTAAGCCCTAGATCACATTAATGGTAAGTCATAGTGTTGTGAGTGGGAGCGATTGTTATTCGTTGTGAGAAAATATTAAGTAGTTACTATGTTTTTTTTGTCTAGTGCTTAATTTATTAAAATTTTCTAAAGGTTTGTTAAAACTTGACATAATTAATTTTTTGATAATGTACCCTTAACATATAAAATTGTGATAGTTAATTAAGGTATGTGCTTACTATCAACTAGATTTCTTTTACTGAGCGAGAATCATTGAGCCATAATTCAGCACGTTGGAAAACTACTGATTTACCCACGATTATACCTAGTAAGTTTTTCCTAATTAAAATTTACATATTTTTCATACAAATGGAACCAATTTCCTTCGGAATGGTAAATAGTGCCTTGGCCTCCGAGTGACTCTTATATTTGAAGACCACTTATATGGCACGCATACTTACATAACTGCTGTAAGTATTTTATTTATAAAAAATTGGCAAGCTGATAATAGAATGAATAAAATATATTAAGTACAGTACCTACCCTTTTGGTAAGTGTATTTAAAATGGGTTTGCTAAAAACCTTGGCAGGCTTATTTATATATTATTTTTCCAAATTCAAACATATTTATTGCCACAACATAGCATCCAAAAAAACTAAATAATTAGAACTACCATATTTATTGTAGTGCTGGTGCTACGGCCCTCACTACGCCGCTACGCCTGGCCCGAAGCTTTCTTTCCTTTCTCTATAGTATCTAATACAGTTTATAGCCCGAATTCAAAAGAAATAAGCTTATTTTAAATCAATCAAAAGTGACCATATGCGATAGTCATTAGAGTAGAATGCTTTGTAAATCTTTAATCCGCGAATCGGAAAGATGATATTTTTTTTACAAAAAAAATGCAAGGGTTATATACCTATATTTTTTATTTGTTTTGTCCGTTTTTGTAAAAAAATCTTCACACAGAAATTTTTCCTTATGGCCTGATAGTCGATCATTGCCTAAAACTTATGTTTGACAAAACTGTCAAAGTTACTATCGCCGTCTTTTCTTATTTCATCTCGGTCTGCCGACAGTTTAAAGCCCATTTCATTTCATTACATTTTCATCTCGCTATCTGCCCAACAGATGTCGCCCCTCCTGCTCCTAGTGTTGCTAATCGCGTGCTGCGGCTGCGCGCTGGTGTGGGTGCGCGGCCGGCGTGCGCGCACGATGCTGGCGGCGCTGCCCACCTTCCCGCAATTACCGCTGCTGGGAAACCTGCACCAGTTCTATGGGGATCGCCGATGTAAGGATTTGATAGGGGAATTGGTGTCGATTCTGAAAACACTTGCGAAATGAAACTAAATATATTAATGTCACTTACGCAGTATGAGAAATGGACGGTAGGTGTATTTTGGGTTTAGTTAATATACCTAGTGTAAATCAGATTAAAATTATGCGTAAGGACTAGTTTAAATTAACAAAATTTTAAAAAAATATGGTTAAAAAATTATGGTCTCAAGAATCCCTTTTAGTTTTCCATAGACGTGAAACATATACAATTGATGTAAATGAATCTATAAATGTATGCTATTTCCTCACTAGATATCTTAGTAAATTGACAACAATTTATTTGTATGAGATATAGGTATGTTTATTAAAGTGGGCTTGAGATCACAAACCGCATATTATAGCTCTTATTAACACTTACAACATTATAATAAAATAACTTGATGAGTTGATGAGTTATTTTATTATAACTTTGAACACACGTAAAAAAATCTGGTAGTTTTCAAAGGCTAATAAGCTTAGATTGCTTTGGACCTGGAGTGACCTAAACTGCTTCGTTTTTTTATCTCTGTGACCAACATACAAAATTAGATATCACTATGGTACAGCATACCAAATTTTACCACGTGCCAATTTTTTGTTTAGATACCTATTGGTGATTGCGTTTATTTTTTTCTAATATTTTTATTGGTTATAATTTTAGTCCTGTCAATGTAAAATTTGCATGCAATATGATGAGGTGCAGGTTAAGACTACGCGCATTTCGTTTTAGCCTTAATGGAATAATCAATAAAAAAATTAGAGGACGTTTTTAGAATCGGGCCTATTATTCAACTTACTATTAATTACAACCATTTCGATCGATATCTTGTTTCTAAATCTACTTACATTAAATAATTGTTTTCAGTTTTGTTTAAGATTATCGAGAAGATCTGCAAAACTATCGAGAAGACCGGACTTCCATTTATCTTCTGGTTTGGTCCTAGCCCAACAATCAGTAAGTTTTATCTTCTTTTCTTTATTAGAAGATATCTCTAGCATTTAACATATATTTGAGATAAATAATTAAAACAAAACGTGGGAAGCTATTTCCTTTGTAAGGATAATACGATGTGTTACGTAGACAAACAGGTACTCATTAGATAATGAGTTTCAGGACACACCGATTATTATTGTTTGCATGAGTTTGATTACTCAATGGCACCTGACTTAGCTTGATTCCAATGGAAAAGTACCCGGGACAATTGCTTACGCCCACTGATTGGATGCGTTACGCAGTATGTCAAAGCCAATTATGAATCTCGGAGTAAACCTATTCTGGGACTGACCACGGTCAATGTTAAACGAGATCAAGTTTATTGTTGAAGGTCACTATGGGCTACCAGATGCAACTGCAAACATTATCTGGCAAAACATATAATTATACAAATAATAGGTACACCTAAGCTTCGCTAGAGTGCAATAGTTGACGACATGTTTTTTTTCCTACCAACATATCAAATCAAAATACAAATTTTAGTGAATTTAAAGTAATGAACATACAAACATTAATGGAGATTTGCACTGGTGCAATTTCTCCATCACATGAACATTAAACATATAGTCTTGAAAATTTCTTAAAAGAAAAAATGTTTAATTACCAAAATCCATTACGTGGTTAAGAAAGAGTAGCCGGACATACACACTTGCATAGGGATAGTGCCTTTGCTTTTTAATATGCAATTATACTAAAGATAGAGACAAAGAAGTATCTGTGAGTAAGTAAAACCTTCGCAGCTGACCACAAAGGACGCATGAGTCTGTATTCGGAATTTGGTATAATTGTCAACGCGGTGAAGTCAATATGTTAACCATGTTGGTCTTCTTTGTCAAGGATACCTATAACTATTATATAGATCTACATCTCATTAAAAGGAAACTTTAGTGTTAAGAAAATTTTCAATAACTTCTAAACGTAAAAAGGAAGTATTGGTTGGATCCTAGAAGGCTATGTTACTTACTGTTTAAATTCAAAATTAAAAACGAAATATTAACCATGGTACAACGAACTACGTGTAATTTATACGAAAAATGATGTAATGCAAAGTACCTATCCAATTAATACATTAATTAAGGTTTTCTTAGCTATATTTTAAAGCAATTTTCGGCTTGTCATCTTCAATTTGTGATTATTCCAGTGCTATACGACCCCGAGGATGTGAAGGCTGTCACCAACAGTTTCGTTGAGAAACCCTACTTGTACTCGTTTGGTCGAGTATGGCTTGGAGATGGCCTGGTAACGTCTGACGGTAAGCCTTCTTTTTCCTTTTTTAACTTTGAACTTAATAGAAAAAATTGAAACATGTGAATATAAGACTTCTTGATATTGTTTAAATTCGGTAAGTAGAATTAGGGTATTGATCATGATTTTCCGTAAAATGTATTTTCCCAGGCTTTTTTACAACCTTTTATTAAATTATCAGATTTCAGGATTATAAAAATTTAATAGTGTGAAAACTCATTCTGCAATGTAAATGCTCCTGGGCCATGAGCTGATGTGTGAGCGCTGACCACAAGTAGCGAACATCAATCTTCAATATCATCATCATTACATAGTATACATCCAAGTCGCTAATTCTGTCTGCTTGTATGTTTGGCCGCTAACTCCTCCTAAACCAGTTGAGGGATTTTAATGCGGTTTTCACCGTCCTTTAGGTAATTTTTTCATTGAAATTTGTAAATAAAGAATTTTCAGAAAAAGATTTTTTAAGTTAACTAAAATTCAATGTTTCGGGAACAAGTCGCCCAAAATTACGCCAATGCGAAGCCTGGGCGGGTCACTAGTTTTTTTATAACATTGAGTTGTCTGGGTATTTCGTTGGTGAATTTATTTACTATTTAGGGTCAACAGGCTATGGTTCGAGTTTTCAGAAGTGGTCTGTTTACATCTGTGTTTTAAAAAATGCTGTAGCGTAGGTACATACAGGGGAAAAAAATCTTTCAAAATGCTGTCTAATTATAATAACAAATTGTAAAAATGAAGAGCTTAAGGTCGAGGCATCCATCATCTACTTATTTGCAGTTTTATCACATGAGTAAAGAAACTGAACAGAGACAAAGCTACATACGAATGCGCTGTGACAGGTACATCACTACAAGTGCAACGCGTGTGTGTGCGTGACCACTGGCCGCTTGTCACGTATGAGCCGAAACCGCTTCAAACTTGATCCGCCAGTGGTCAATCTCAGGGCGTGCAGGCGTGACGCGACGCTCGAACGTTGTGCGTGTTTTGTTTTTGTTTTCGAGTTTCTCACATAATACGTAGTAATACTTTTGTTTTAGTATTTAAAAAGTTTTGTAAATATTGATCTTCATATTAAAAATGTTAATATTGGTAATGACATATTAGCACGTTTGCAAGATTGTACATTTCATATGCCATGGGAGTGTTTTCCATTGTTTTATTTGAAAAAACTTTATATTAGATTTAGAATTTATCATTCGATTAAAAGACACAACAAATTATTGAAAACCAAAAGTAATAAAAAAAAATATTTAAAGTATGTAATTTGTAAAAAAAAACCTATTTTAATAAAAAAATTGAAAAAAAAGTACATTTATATTTTTAATTTATTCAATTGTGCCAACCCTACCAAAATAGGTATAAATTTTGCTAGCTCTTTAGAAGCTTTGTCTCTGTTCAGTTTCTTTACTCATGTGGTTTTATGCAACTTTGTAGGTTGTTACGTAGACATATCTTTGTTCTTGAAAATGTAATTGTTAAGGAAATCTTTACGTATAAAAGGGTTATTATGATTTTAATTGAGGCAGGTTATTTCTTATAATGTTATTGTTTTGTCGACAATCAAGTTCTTTTAAGTACTAATATGTGGGTTACTAGCTATGTTGTTTATGTCGATGATTATAAGATGTTAGTAATTAATCCATGACTGACTGGATTCCATTCACTTAGGGTTGGTACACATCTTACGGAATATGCCTCTAGTATTATCGGTAACGCTAGTATGCCTAATGCAAGTTTTTTTTTGTTTCCGATATAGAATCAGTAAATTAAATTTTGTGTGAGAATCAATCAGTGCGCCGAGTGTTTGCTAAGGAAAACCTTTTTTTGTACGTAGAACCGTATCAAAATGTATTGCTCGATGCAAACTTGAACTAGGCCTACTGACAGATAAAAACGTACAGTAAAACATTCAACCATTATAATATAAACGATTATGTTTGTTAGTAAGTCGATACTACATCATCTGTTCTATTTCATAATAATTTCCGTTCACATGATACGCTCGACGCATGTTTCTACAGATGTGTGCCGACCCTTAGATAGTTGGTGTTATTACTAAATAGAACCTTAGAACGTTGTTTCCGTACCTTTATAATAAGTGATTCAAGATCATAATCAGTAGTAAATACCAATCACGCCTTATTGACATGTTTATCACGATATGAGTAAAGTACTTTGTGATCTAACTCTTAAATACTTATACCTATGAATAGAGGTGTAATTATTGTCCAGCCTTACTTCGTAAATGTCGTTGAAATCTTGAAATTTCATTTTATTTATTGTTTGGTTCTCAAAAAAGTAAACACATTTACATATGTATAGACAATGGTAGCAATTCTCGCGGTACAAATTTCTCTAAACTAAACTATAAATCTCTAAAATTAGCTTTAGTCGTCTTTGGTATTCTCAAAACACTAGACTAAACTATATTTAGGTTGACATATCTAAATTTATTTTAGTTATTCAATTTAGAGAAAAGTTATTCTAACGTACAAATGTTACGTCAAAACTAGACTAAAAATCTCTAACTTAGAGAATTAAACTAAATTTAGAGGCTAACTAATTTGGTGTAGAGTAAATTAGTGAATCATCCTAAATAGCTGAAATCCAAGTTGTGAGTGGAAATAATGGAAGAATATGTTATTGCAGCGCTTGCATATTCAATTCAAAGGTAAGATAAGTCTCCAGACTAAAATAAACATAGAAAGTAAGTAAGTAAACATTAGTGTAAATTTTTATTTTATGCTGTCTTCAAGAAGTGCTTGTATTGAGTCTTTTTTTCTATCCTACTTATTTAAGGAGCCCCAGATCGAGGTATTTGCAGGACCATGCAAATCCCTTTGAAGTATCTGAGGAACGGTTCAGGAAACGAGGGAACGAATAAAATAGTTTTATTGCTATAAAACAAAATCAACATTTAATATTTAATTTGCTGGTTGCAACACAAGCCAACTCAATTTAGAGCTGTCAAAGTGGAGTCAGATGCATGCACTAATTTTAGTGGGATGTATTTTGAGAATACGCTTAAGCGTAAATTAGTGATTCTAAAATTATAGTTTCTCTAAATTTAGACTAGTTAGGGAACGGTGAGAATCGCCACCAAGTGTAAGTAGTTTTAATTATATATTTGGTGGCGATTCTCACCGTTCCCTAACTAGTCTAAATTTAGAGAAACTATAATTTTAGAATCACTAATTTACGCTTAAGCGTATTCTCAAAATACATCCCACTAAAATTAGTGCATGCATCTGACTCCACTTTGACAGCTCTAAATTGAGTTGGCTTGTGTTGCAACCAGCAAATTAAATATTAAATGTTGATTTTGTTTTATAGCAATAAAACTATTTTATTCGTTCCCTCGTTTCCTGAACCGTTCCTCAGATACTTCAAAGGGATTTGCATGGTCCTGCAAATACCTCGATCTGGGGCTCCTTAAATAAGTAGGATAGAAAAAAAGACTCAATACAAGCACTTCTTGAAGACAGCATAAAATAAAAATTTACACTAATGTTTACTTACTTACTTTCTATGTTTATTTTAGTCTGGAGACTTATCTTACCTTTGAATTGAATATGCAAGCGCTGCAATAACATATTCTTCCATTATTTCCACTCACAACTTGGATTTCAGCTATTTAGGATGATTCACTAATTTACTCTACACCAAATTAGTTAGCCTCTAAATTTAGTTTAATTCTCTAAGTTAGAGATTTTTAGTCTAGTTTTGACGTAACATTTGTACGTTAGAATAACTTTTCTCTAAATTGAATAACTAAAATAAATTTAGATATGTCAACCTAAATATAGTTTAGTCTAGTGTTTTGAGAATACCAAAGACGACTAAAGCTAATTTTAGAGATTTATAGTTTAGTTTAGAGAAATTTGTACCGCGAGAATTGCTACCAGTGATTAAATTAAAATAAATTAGTTAAAATAAAACAACGTCTAAAATACAAAATAAAAACAAAAAAATAAATTTTGAAATTCAAAATAATAAAAAAAGGAAAGAATAAAAAAAAAATCTCAGCGACTTATATACTTTTAATTTTTTCATTTACGTACGAGTATTGGTCCCAAAATATTGTTTTGTATATCTACAGACTACACGACATTTAAAGTTATCCATATTTTCCCTGGTTTAAAGATCGCACGGTGACAGAAGAAATTTTCTCTTTTATTAGTAACTTTGCCTATAATTCTTAAATAAATGATTTTATTTTAGAATTGGTTGCTATTACTCTCGGTCTATTCTGCGTTAAGACCAGCTGCGAAAAAAAGACGATTTCAATAGGAAATATAAATAATGTACCTAAAGTCTCCATTATTTGTTTATGAACAGCTGTTACGGCGTACCTCACCTAACCAACATTATACTATCTTCCAGGGGCAATTTGGAAGAAGAGCATCAAGAAATTAGCCGGTACATTCAGTACTAGTGTCGTGGATGGATACCAAGAAATATTTGACGAGCAGGCTCGACGCCTTGTGGCTCGATTGCAGACCAGGGTCGGAGAAGAGCCTTTTGACTGCATGCATGACCTCGCGCTGGCCACACTTGAGGCTATTTGTCGTAAGTCTTTGAAGAAGTTGAACGCCATGAATATGAATGCCTAGGATATGACTGGTTTATAAAAAATGGCCTTTCTTGAGCTGAATTTCTTCGATGCCTTTTTATATTCATAACCCAGCCATAACGCATGTAAGAATTTGAATATAAAGTTGAAATCAATCACTTAAATGGTTTATTTCCCTTTTACTAATTCTATTTTTTATATTTTACAAGGATGCAAACAATGGTTCAGCGACTATTCTTTCTGTCGTAGTAAGAAACAGTCCTCAAACCATATACCCCTTTTTGTTTCTAGAGACAGCTTTAGGCGTGGCTCGCATATCAGATGGCATTGTGACCGAGGAATACTACCAAGCTTTCAACCGAGCGTTGGAACTGCTAGTCAGTCGTGGACTTAACTTGTTTTACCATCCTGACTTTGTGTACAAGCTCACACCTGCACACAAGGAGATGATGAAGAAAGTTGCAGTACTTCACAACGTCTCTAATCAGGTTGGTTCTAATTTAATAAAATGCACATATTTAATGCCATGTATGTTGTATTAATGTGGATAATGTTTTTTAGATAATGAGAAAAAGGATGAAGGAACGAGAAGAAAATAAAATGAACAATGCCAGTAATCTCTCAGGTAAATATTGAATGTTTAAGATTTTTTATTACGTTGCATTGTTAATTGTAATACTAGCAATGCACCGATACTCCTGACAGCATCATCTTTTTGTGAAATTTCTCTAACCGTTCATCAAAAATAATATCAGATCAGCATTCAACAAGATACCATTCATAGTTACAGAGAACAGTGGTAGAACTCGCTTCACGTCGTTCCTGGACATCCTGCTGGAGCTTCAGGACACGGATCCCTCGCTGACCCCGCGGCAGATCCGCTCCGAGGTGGATACCATCATAGTGGGCGGGCAGGAGACCGTGGCAACCACACTGTTCTATACCCTGCTGATGATAGGAAACAACACTGATGTTCAGGAGAAGCTGTATGCTGAGTGAGTGGGGTTTGATTATCAGAGCAAAAGTGGTTAACGTGTCAGATTTTTAAAAAGGAAAACCTTAAGTTTTAAATATAAAATAATATTGAAAGTACAATCTCTGGTAGTCTAATGAGCATCAAACAAGGCCAATGTAGAGACTACACTACGTAGTTATACGTAGAGCAAGGTATTTTACTCTCGTATTTTAAAATCCAATTGACTTTCTAATTTAAAAGCTATGTAAAATTGTGAAGCTGTCTTTTTATATTTTTCACCCTTCAAAAAGATTTAAACTTCCTGTAAATTTTCTCCCAAAGATCACGTCATAATAAACCACTTTACTCCAAGGTCCTAGTCTACACTTAACTTGCTAATATTTCCTTCACGCCCAACTGCTACCACTATACCAAAACCCACAAAAACAATCCGAAACCCCTCATTAAACAACCAACTGCCAGGATGCGCGACATCTTCGGCGAGAGCAACCGGCCGGTGACCAAGGACGAATCACTCATTTAATAACCTCTTGCCAGGATGCGCGACATCTTCGGCGACAGCAGCCGGCCGGTCACCAAGGAGGACCTGTCCCGCATGGCGTACTGCGAGGCCGTGCTGTGCGAGACGCTGCGGCTGTTCCCGCCCGTGCCAGGCATCATGCGGCTGGCAGACAGGGACCTGCAGATCAGTGAGAACTGCTCATGATAGCTTGTTTTTGTTACATGCTTAGATTGATGCGGATGGCATTGCATACATTCTTCATTGCGCTTTATCTATTAGCCAGTCGCCAATCATTTTAGACGAAAGCTTCCAAAGTACGCCTACTAACTCCTGGGCAGCGTGCGTAAATTTCTTTTTTAAGAAAGTTTTTGTTGCAATAAGATATTCGTACAAAAAAAATGTTTGTAAAAAAAACTCTGTATTTTTAGACACGTTATTTAGCGCTGATTCCGAATTAATGTGTAGGTAGAGAATAGCTTTCAGTAAATTGTGTTCAATACAATGTCATGTAACATCCAAAGAAAGTGGTCAGTAGATATAATGTCCCAGGTTCGTGCATGATCCCGGCGGGCACGTTCGTGTGCGTGTGCGCGTGGGGCGCGGGGCGGTCGGCGCGCGCGTGGGGCGCCGACGCGGCCGAGTTCCGCCCCGAGCGCTGGCTGCGGGGGGGCGCGCCGCCGCACCCCGCCGCCTTCCTCGCCTTCAGCTACGGGCGACGCGCGTGTATTGGTAAGTGTATCTTCCAGGATTCGGAAGACCTTAGTGGGCTGTTGCGATGTAGACTATCTATTCAATCGTTAAAGTTATTGGCTATTCGTTGTATATCTCGAGTTTAAGGTGATTCTATAGGCACAAGAAGTTCCTTTTTTAGTGGAAAGGACCTTGAACTCTTAAAAAAATCTAATAGTGAGGGGGCACTTTGCTACAGGAATCAGATATCGTAAACGACGGTTTCTAAACCCTACCACAAAATAAATTAAAGCTTCTAAGTCATACTCAGCACACCGATAGAAGACACAAAAATCACTTAAAGAATTTAGATGTAATCCATTAAAAAAAGAATTGGTACGGTCTATGAAATCTCTGACGTGAGAGCAGTGTTCAAAAGTCTTATTTAAGGCAAGAGCAATAGATTTCCAAAAATTCAACATCAAATAAAATTTCAGGTAAAAAATACGCGATGGCGATTATGAAGACGAGCCTGGCTCACTGCGTGAGGGAGCTGCAGTTTAAGTCAGAAGCTGATAAGCTAGAGCTAGCTTACGAGCTAGCGTTAAGGCCAGCTTCGGGACATCTAATACAGGTGGTGTTGAGAGAGTAATAATTGGTGATAATGAACAAATATGGTGATAAATGTACTGTGATAATGTTTGATGATTTGATTAAATTAAAACTTTAATTACTATTACAATTCTACTGAAATCTTATATCCTTTACAAAGTAGTCCGTAGAGTTGTATACGCGGAGTATATAGATCGAATCACCGACATTAGACACTCGAAGCTCAACGTGGTGATTCCTCCCGCCGATAGCTTCATCTCCTTCTGAGACATCTGCAGCATCAACAACACGGTCTTCATATTCGACTTGTCAAAATTCTCCCATTTACAATTATACACGGCAGTCTTAAATACATAACTGGCATCCAGCAACCTCTGTCCTGTTAGACAGTCCATTGCTACTTGCATCATAGCTTAAGGTATTTCTAAATAGGTGTTCTCTAAACCTCCAAGCAATTCAGCTATCAAACTGATAATAAGAAGCAGAAATTCTGCAGCTATGACTCCTCTGAAGACTGTTTCTACTTGTTGATAAAGCAATATATTTCTTATGTGAGTTTTAACAATTTTATCTAGTTTTTCCTTAACGTATTCATTAACTACTTTATCTTTTTCTATATCTAAGTCAGGAACTTCTTGATGTCGTTCTATAAATTGTAAATTTGCATCATCCCAAAGGCAGTTGAGTTCTTCTCCAAGCGCTAACATTTGAGCCTCAGCATAACCAGTGATGACAATGAAGAAAGCCGTGATATTCGCGGCTGGGTAGCATGTTTGGAAGACTCCAGCAACGGTTACCATGAACGCAATCTCATAATTCGGGGATTCGAACATTGGCTCTAACCCTGGTAAAAACTCAGTTTTAGTACACATCATTAAAAAAGTTTTAAGAATGTAGTTAACTTTTTAGATTAGCGCGATTATTATTATTTGAAATTAAACTCGTTTTAACGGGTTTTACGCGTTTATTTAATTATTTTTAGTCTACCCTGACCACGGCATTTGTAAAAATGCCGAAACGTCGGATAAATAAAAATAATTAAATAAACGCTTAGAAACTTACACAAATAAATTACTGAATAAGAGACTAACCTAAGTAAATAAAAAGATCTTCCATAATATGTCTTCCAGGAGTAACAATTGGTTTTGAAATATATACCACTCCATTGCCTATTATGGTTATCCAGAAAAGTATGGCTCTTTTCTTTACAAACCTTAATCTTTGCAATATATTGTTTGCATATCTGCTTCCAGGCTCTACCATTGCATCACTTTTTAGGTACCCATCTACAATTTTCTTTACAGCGTCTCTGAAATAAAAGAATATCAGCTTACAAAACATATTTTGAAGCCTTGATTTTTCGGATAAGTCACTTATAAATCTTATAATTACCCTGGTAAATACAAGATATGTAACATATTAAAAAGTATGAACCTGTACAAAAACATAAAGAACATCTTAGCGGTTCCGATCTCGCTGGCGATTCCCAATGAAAAAACAATCATGGCGGCGATGACGTCACCGGTTTGCCTGCACCTCCAGAACACAAACCACACCATCGACACCAGGTACACGTAGAAGTAAAGCGATATGATCACCACCACCATCACAGTCAGGAGTACAGGAGCACCTTAAAGAAAATACATGTTAATATTTTTCTTGTTATCGAATATTGATCGTTCGACAAAGTCTTATTGATGAAGATAAAATAGATTGTTACTTCCGTATCGCTTCCTAAATTCATATAGGGAATATCAACATTTGTGAGTAAAAAAAGTAAGTAAGCTCAAACCCACTCGCTAACATTTTTAGTTTGTAAGTTAAAAAAGTTTGTAAGCTCAAACCCTGTCGCCGAGAAGGAGGCCTGTGCTCAACTAATGGGACATATTATTATGTAGGCTATTATTATTGTTTTTTATTTATTTAGTTTTTTCTCCTTTTGGGGAAAATTATAAAATCTGTTTGTCGCGGGAGAAAAACCCAAGCGTTACAGACAGGTGAACTGGCGTTGTGTTGGTAATTTGTAATGGTATAAGGAACTTACTGCTTTCTGCACAGTGTCTATAGATGAGGTATACTTAATGTTGCAAGGCTATTTTTCATTAGATTTTGGAACAACGCCTGTGGATGATATAACAATTGGAATTATGTGGACTATATCGGCTTGCTACTGTCTCTTTATTTCTATTCCTAAGTATTTTCCTCAATATTTCCTATGTAGTTAGTTAAATTATCATGTACGGGGGGGAGGTCCCCAGTTCCCCAGTTCCCAGTAGTCTTACCGAGTAGTGTTACCAATAGAACTACTGGGAATTTTCTTTCCAATAGTCTTACTAGTAAGATCTCCTTCCCAGTGGTTTTACCAGTAAAACAAATGTCCCAATAGTCCTACTCTCATGTAGACCTAGATACTCATAGACATTAAACCTACATATTGAACTTGAATGTATGACCTAAGATAAAACATAAATATGGTGCAATTAGAGTAAATCTAAGTAAGCAACATCACGATTAGCACGGGATTTATCGTGGTCAGTCCTGGCAGAGCCCCGCTTGCCACAAGAGCTTACCAACTTACCGTAGGCTACATCTGGAGTTCGGCACGGCAGACCTTTGATTGGCTTTAGGAATAGGAAATTAATATGTTGGGTAGGTAGGAAAAAGGTAAAAAGTATTTGGGACTGGAAGGACTGGAACCGTTGGTTTGGGAAGGATTCCCTTTTTTTATTATCTATTATAAGTAAAAAAAGTAACACAAGTTAATAAGAGTTGAACAGCACACAGGGTGTTCTGTACAACGAAAGGTTGTGCTCATTAAAGGAGTTCATACACAGAGCAGGTAATGTATATTATTATGCATTACATCCCGGGATGTATAGCTTTAAATTATCTTAAAGTATCACACACACAGCAGGTAATGTAATGTATCTTTCCCTTCATTCCAATGTAATACGTCCCGCTTGACGCACGTTTCAGCTGCTAAGGTGTTGTACAGGGTGTTCTTATATTTAATTTTATAATACTATAGACCCATCGAGTTACTTGCTATTTATAGTTAAGGAGTTGGTAACCTTATTTTAACACCCTATACGAAGAGAGATGTATAGTAATATACTAAAATATACTGAGATGTATTAAGATGTATCGAAATGTAAATGTATATTTTCCTATATTTTCGTAACTTTAAGGTACGATGATGTAAAAGTATACATTATAGCTGTTGTGTGTGGTCTCCTGGCGATTTCTTTGGAAGATGTATCGAGATGTATTGTACTGTAATTTTCATTTTTACATTACCTGCTCTTTCTGTGAACTCCTTGAGAACTAACGTAAGATAAATAAAAAAATAGCTATAACTTAAAAAAGTCATGGTGTCAATCGCATGATTAATAAGTACCATTTATTGAAAAAGAAATGCTTCTGGAATTTTTATTATGTTTTCTTACGTTTAGTATGCCGACTGTCGATGTTTAGAGTAAGCAGCCTCAACAGTACTGATACGTTCCATATCATGGTAGGGAGGTCGCAGTATCCCATTCCAAACTTACGGAGATTCGACCACATGGCTGCAGCTTTGAAGTTCAGTTGTTTAAAGCAACCTGTAAGGAAGATATTGTCGTTTAAGTTAGTCAAGAAGAAGAAGAAGCTGCGTGATTGAAAACAAAAGTTTTGTCGAACTCATATTAAAACTTTTGTACAATCTTCACGTAAAGATAAAATGTTTGTCATGCTAAATATATATTTTTTACTGCTGCCTCATAATCTAGAAGTTGTTTGGAAACGAATGCTTAATCGTAACGTTAATCGTTATGCCAAAAATGAAACTAAAATTATTAAAAAATATATTTATTATATTCAACAATATAAGTTAAGTCACCTGAAACACTTAAATCTAAATACTCACTTAACTAGTAGGTGTCTACTTTCCAATCTTGTTTCTTCTTTTAAAAACCTCACGCCTGCTGCAAGGTTCAATTCCCACTTCCATTCAGAGGTCTCCAATGACTGCATCCAATGAATCGTTAGTAGACTACATTCCCCACATATTATTGACGGCCACATTGTCATTGTAGGTGGAACAGTGATGTACATTGTGAATTAATTATAGCTTTGTCGTAGTGTTGAAGCGATAGCATCTACTTATCAAACCCTGGAAACGTCAGCGAACTGACTGTAGTTTTAAATGTTTTTTTTCTTTTGTACGGTCAAGAGGGAGTTTAGAGCCAGGATTATTTAATATTTAAGACTTTTTAAGCTCCAAGCCAAGGCATCCAGCCTAAAATCTAATTTCAAAGAACAAAGTGTTTCATTGCTGCTTCGCTTTTATTAGTCGTAGAGTGAGGTTATAAATCTATTGCCTATAAATTGACTATTTGCGCGTTCAAACAAACAAACAAACGTTTCAGCTTTATAATATGAGTAAAGATAGGGGCCTAATTCGATCTTGATTAATGATATAAACCAAAAAAATATTGACTTAAAAAACCTTTGCAAATGTGCATTCAATTTTAAAACAAAATAGTACCTAGATGTAAACATAACTGGTGACGAAGTGTCATTACTTTGATGATTATCTTTAAGGTATACATAAAATGAAATGTTCATTGATAAGCGCCATAAACCTACTAATATCCTACTAATATTATAAATGTGAAAGTTTGTGAGTATGTATGGATGTATGGATAGATATATGGATGTTTGTTACTCTTTCACGTAAAATCAACTGGATGGATTTGGATAAAACTTTGCAGTAATATATGTTATACATCGGAATAACACATAGTGTACTTTTTACCGCGGGAAAACTTCACATTCCCACGGGAAACCGACTTCCACGCGAACGGAGTCGCGGGCGGCCACTAGTAGTATATTAATGGATTTATTTGTTATTGTGTTCGTGATTGCATGTATTCCCATGTTTTTCCCAGTGTCCCCGTTTTCCCATTTTCCCCATTTTCCATATTTTCCCCGTTTTCCCCATTTTCCCATGTTCCACATTTTCCCCATTGTCCCCGTTTTCCCCATTTTCCCCGTTTTCCTTATTTTCCCCGTTTTCCTTATTTTCCCCATTTTCCCATGTTCAACATTTTTCCAAATTTCCCATTTTCCCCGTTTTCCCCATTTTCCCATTTTCCCCATTTTCTCCATTTTCCCAATTTCCCTATTTTCCCCGTTTTCCCATATTCCCCATTTTCCCATTTGTCCCATTTTCCCCATTTTCCCATTTTCCCCATTTACCCAATTTCCCCGTTTTCCCCATTTTCCCCGTTTTCCCATGTTCCACATTTTCCGCATTTTCCCCGTTTTCCACATTTACCCCATTTTCCCCATTTTCACATTTTTCCCGTTTGTCCCATTGTCCCCGTTTTGCCATTTTCCCCATTTTCCATATTTTCCCCGTTTTCCCCATTTTCCCATTTTCCCATGTTCCACATTTTCCCCACTGTCCCCGTTTTCCACATTTTCCCCTATTTTCCCGTTTTCCTTATTTTCCCCATTTTCCCATTTCTCCCGTTTTCCTTATTTTTCCCGTTTTCCAATGTTCCACATTTTCCCCGTTTTCCCCATTTTCCCAGTTTTCATTAATTTCCCCATTTTCTCATTTCTCCCATTTTCCCCGTTTTCCCCATTTTCCCCGTTTCAATTTTCCCTATTTTCCCCGTTTCCATTTTCCTAATTTTCCCCGTTTTCCTCATTTTCCTCATTTTCCCCATTTTCCCATTTCTCCCGTTTTCCGCATATTCCCCATTTTCCCATTTCTCCCGTTTTCCTTAATTTCGTCAATATTATAATTTTCCTTATTCCCCTTTTTCCCCATTGCCCCCATTTTTCTTGTTTACCCCATTTTCCCCGTTTTCCCATGTGTCACATTTTCCCAATTTTCCTATTTCTCCCGCTTTCCCATGTTCCACATTTTCCCCAGTTTCCCATTTCTCCCGTTTTCCTCAATTTCATCAATATTATCATTTTCCTTATTCCCCTTTTTCCCCATTGCCCCCATTTTTCTTGTTTTCCCCATTTTCCCCGTTTTCCCATGTTCCCCATTTCCCCCGTTTTCCCCATTTTTCTTATTTTTCCCGTTTTCTCTATATTCCCCGTTTTCCCTGTTTCCCCATTTTCCTCGTTTTCCCCATTTTCCCCACTTTCCTCAATTTCATCAATATTATCATTTTCCCAATTTCCCTCATTTTCCCATTTTCCCATTTTCCCCGTTTTGCCCGTTTTCCACATTTTCACCATTTTCCCATTTCTCCCATTTCCCCGTTTTCCCCATTTTCCCCGTTTTCCCATGTGTCACATTTTCGCCATTTTCCCATTTCTCCCGTTTTTCTCATTTTCCCCATTTTCCCGTTTTCCTCATTTTCCCCATTGTTTTCCCCATTTTCCCCGTTTTCCCCATTTTTCTTATTTTTCCCGTTTTCTCTATATTCCCCGTTTTCCCTGTTTCCCCATTTTCCTCGTTTTCCCCATTTTCCCCACTTTCCTCAATTTCATCAATATTATCATTTTCCCAATTTCCCTCATTTCCCCATTTTCCCATTTTCCCCGTTTTGCCCGTTTTCCACATTTTCACCATTTTCCCATTTCTCCCATTTCCCCGTTTTCCCCATTTTCCCCGTTTTCCCATGTGTCACATTTTCGCCATTTTCCCATTTCTCGCGTTTTCCTCATTTTCCCCATTTTCCCGTTTTCCCCATTTTCCCCGTTTTCCCATGTGTCAAATTTTCCCCTTTTTCCCATTTCTCGCGTTTTCCTCATTTTCCCCATTTTCCCGTTTTCCCAATTTTCCAAATTATCCCCGTTTTCCCCATTTTCCCCATTTTCCCCGTTTTCTCATGTTCCACATTTTCCCCATTTTCCCATGTTCCACATTTTCCACATTTTTCCATGTTCCATATTTTCCACTTTTTCCCATTTTCAGCGTTTTCCCATGTTCCACATTCTCCCAATTTTCCACATTTTCCACTTTTCCCATTTTCCCCGTTTTCCCCATTTTCCCCGTTTTCCCATATGTCACATTTTCCCCATTTTCCCATTTCTCCCGTTTTCCTCATTTTCCCCGTTTTCCCAATTTTCCAAATTATCCCCGTTTTCCACTTTTTCCCATTTTCCCCGTTTTCCCATGTTCCACATTTTCCACATTTTTCCATGTTCCATATTTTCCACTTTTTCCCATTTTCAGCGTTTTCCCATGTTCCACATTCTCCCAATTTTCCCATGTTCCACATTTTTCCATGTTCCACATTTTCCACTATTTCCCATTTTCCCCGTTTTCCCCATTTTCCCCGTTTTCCCATGTGTCAAATTTTCCCCTTTTTCCCATTTCTCGCGTTTTCCTCATTTTCCCCATTTTCCCGTTTTCCCAATTTTCCAAATTATCCCCGTTTTCCCCATTTTCCCATTTTCCCCGTTTTCTCATGTTCCACATTTTCCCCATTTTCCCATGTTCCACATTTTCCACATTTTTCCATGTTCCATATTTTCCACTTTTTCCCATTTTCAGCGTTTTCCCATGTTCCACATTCTCCCAATTTTCCACATTTTCCACTTTTCCCATTTTCCCCGTTTTCCCCATTTTCCCCGTTTTCCCATATGTCACATTTTCCCCATTTTCCCATTTCTCCCGTTTTCCTCATTTTCCCCGTTTTCCCAATTTTCCAAATTATCCCCGTTTTCCCCATTTTCCCCGTTTTCCCATGTTCCACATTTTCCCCATTTTCCCATGTTCCACATTTTCCACATTTTTCCATGTTCCATATTTTCCACTTTTCCCATTTTCAGCGTTTTCCCATGTTCCACATTCTCCCAATTTTCCCATGTTCCACATTTTTCCATGTTCCACATTTTCCACTATTTCCCATTTTCCCCGTTTTCCCATGTTCCACATTTTCCACTTTTCCCATTTTCCCCGTCTTCCCCATTTTTCCCGTTTTCCCATGTTCCACATTTTCCCCATTTTCCCGTTCTCCCCATTTTCCACATTTTCCCCGTTTTCCCCATTTTCCCCGTTTTCCCATGTTCCACATTTCCCCCTTTTTCCCATGTTCAACATTTTTCCAAATTCCCCATTTTCACCGTTTTCCCCATTTTCCACATTTTCCCCATTTTCACATTTCCCCCGTTTTCCCCATTTTCCCTGTTTTCCCTGTTTTCCCCGTTTTCCCAATTTTTCCTGTTTTCTCCGTTTTCCCCATTTTCCTCGTTTTCCCCATTTTCCCCACTTTCCTCAATATTATCAGCTTCACTATTTCCCATATTCCCCATTACCCCATTTTCCCCGTTTTCCACATTTTCCCCGTTTTCCCATGTTCCACATTTTCCACATTTTCCCCATTTTCCCATGTTCCACATTTTCCCATATTCCCCATTTTCCCTATCCTCCTCTTGAATCACTCTGTCTATTAAAAAAACCCGCATCAAAATCCGTTTCGTAGTTTTAAAGATTTAAGCATACATTGGAACATAGGGACAGAGAAAGCGACTTTGTTTTATTCTATTTATTTTATTTTATTAACAATTCATGTACAATTGCACAGTAAAGATTTACACACAAATAATAACAGTAAAAGAAAACATTGTACAAAGGTACTACATATCCCTAAGAAGAATCTCTTACAGTAGTCCTATGATCGGACTGGTGGTAAGAAAGCAAGTTTTGTGCGTACTTTTAATAAAATTACTATATAAATATATATAAATTAAACATACACATATATACCTAATGAATAATAAATATAAAAATAAACATATAACACATACATATACATACACATATAAAATGTATATTAGCTTATGTAGTAACCAGCTTCCGCCCTGGGGTTCACTCACAATCTAATGGCTTTTCCCGAGGGTAAGACGTACTTTCCCGCGGTAAAGAAGTGCCTCAGATGTTATTCCAGGTTCAATCCCTACTTCCCTACTTCCCTACTAATATTATAAATGTGAAAGTAACTCTGTCTGTCTGTCGGTCTGTCTGTCTGTCTGTCTGTTACGCTTTCACGCCTAAACCACTGAACCGATTGTGATGAAATTTGGTATGGAGAAAGAACTGAACTTGGGAAAGGACATAGGTTACTTTTTACCGCGGGAAAACTTCTCATTCCCACGGGAAACCGACTTCAACGCGAACGGAGTCGCGGGCGGCCACTAGTTATAGAATATCTATACATATAGCGTGTTTCATCCTTATTCGTCCGGTAGTTTTTGCATTTGTAGAAGGGTACCTAATAAATAAATACATACAATTATTATGTTATATTAGTAAGTTTAAAACCTTAGCTTAATTTTCCCAATAAAATAGTGAGTCGTGTTTATTGCAAAGTTAGAAATTATAAAATTAACGCCTAAAGAAAAACATAATTTATTTACATAAGTAAGCTATTCAGATGGCAAGTTAACTATTTCTTGAAAATGGAGAATAAAAAAGAATTACTTCTGCAATTAACAAGTCGCCCGCGTTTCACCCCGGGACAAGTTAATTATATTTAATTTTGTTAATAGCTTTGTCATGTGGGGGTACGATTTTGTTTAATTTATGAAGGTGGGAGTGCTGTTTTAATTTGTTTTTATATTTACATATAGGTACCCTACAAACGTGCATTTGTCAAAGCGGTGAGTCCATATTTTTTGACAAGAAAACGATATTTATCGTGGATTTTTTTTTACTTAGCCCTATATTATATATGTTACGGCTAATACCCGAGGTGCGGCTACACCTAGTTTTAGCCGGTTAGAACATCAATAGGTTAGGTTAGTTAGGTTACTTTTTTTAATACCACCCAGAAAAAGGAGTCCCGCGTTGCGGGACTCCGTCGACTAATGATTGAAGCCAGTTTTTATATACATAGGTTGTTCAGGCCTACAATAGTTCCTTAGTAAACGCATAGATGGCGTTAGCAGTAGATTAAATCGCGCTATAGTTTGTTTCTTAGGATTATATAAATGTACGTTGTTTTTTTGTAATAAATGATTCGCCTCAAATATCTAGTCTTTTTTGTTACCCAGACTTAGGTATTGTAGAGGGTTTTTGGGACTTGTACATGGTCCTTCGAGTTAGCCGGTGAGGCGACATCGTTGGCACTAGTTCAGGTCCAGGCCTTAAAATCTAGACACTAAGTATCAACTTCTCCGGACGAGAGCTGTACGCCAGTGATCGCGAGGTGAAGCAACTGAAGAGGAGGAGAGGATAGAATTGCAGCGGGGGGAGCACCCCCTCAGACTCGTGCGGTCTCCTTTACTCAACCTCCACTTTAGCTAGACAGAAGGACAGCTGTGAATTAGCGGGGAGGGCACCCCCTAAGACTTCCATGTTCTCTTTCACACTTGCTGGCAATTGCAACCAACTCCTACACTCCTGCCTGCGGCAGCGGGGGGAGCCGTCTTTGGACATCCACCAGCGAAGTGCGTGAAAGAATTCAACTGCAACCTACGCCTGATGAATGGATCATCGTCATCGTAGTGTGATCGTAGTGTTTATATGTGTGATAGTGTGTGAGGACAATAATCGTAAGTAAATTGAACTTTAATAACTAGTAGATCAGAACTTTAACTTTTAGATTTGTAACCAGTACATTCTTCAAATTTCAACCTTATTGCTTAGTAAACCATAACTTGTAAATTTAATTTGTAACATTTCAACTTGTAAAAATTTCGTTGTTTGTAGTTAGGACTTAGAATAATTTTAACTAGCTGTAGCTACGGGGAATCCATACCCATTTGCAAACAGAACTGTCAAACACTTAGAAAAAATTCAACTTATTTTGTATTAGTAAAACTTTATTTCATTTAAAGCTTTGTTAAAAGTAAATTGTAAACATGGCAGAAAATTATGTAAGATTACAAGAAGACATTGTACAAAAAATAAATAAAAGTAAAATAAATTTTAAAAAATCATCTAAGGATAGGTTAACTCTTAGCTATTTAGAAACTAGATTGGAAACTTTAGAACATAATTGGACTACTTTTGTAAGTGGTCATCGCAAAATGGTTTACGAACTTAATCGTGAAGAATTAGAAAAATGTGGATATAGTTCTAGCGATGTGTTTGACCAAACTGAGGAACTTTATATAGAGTATAAGTCGTTGTTAAAAGAAGGTTTAAGTAAATTGAAGTCAGTGGCAACTAAAGATGATGTTAAAAAGGGATCTGAGCAAACCAGCGTCAAGCTACCCAAAATATCAATACCAAAATTTTCTGGCACTTATATGGAATGGGTAAGTTTTCGTGACATGTTCATATCTCTTATTCACAATAATAAAAGTATAGATGAAGTACAAAAACTTCACTACCTCAAGGGTTCACTCACAGGTGAAGCAGAAAACCTTGTGCGACACATCCCGGTCACTTCTGATAATTATGTACTTTGTTGGGAACAACTGCAAAGCAGGTATAACAATAAAAAATATTTAGCCAACGACTTACTTCAACGTATGACCAGCCAAAGGGTCATATTATCTGAATCCTCCAGTTCAATTAAACAGTTACTAGATACCACACAGGAATGTCTTCAAGGTTTGCGTAATTTAGGTTTTGATATAAGTTCGTGGGACATAGTAGTTATATTTCTAATTTCAAGCAAACTAGATCCCGAATCCCGTAAACAATGGGAACAACTTATATCATCAACTCAAGATATTCCAACTTACTCTCAATTCAAAGAGTTTTTAGAAGGTCGCTTTCGATCTCTAGAATTCTTGAACTCCAAAGTTCCGAGACAATCTAGAACTAGTTTTTCTCACGTCGTTGCTAGTGCTGTTTCATGTATCTATTGTAATGAAAGTCATAAATTGTTCAACTGCAAAGAGTTTGCCAAGCAGTCCATAAATACAAGACGTTCTTTTGTTCAAACTCACCACTTATGTTTTAACTGTTTTAGCCCCGGTCACTCTGTCTATGAATGTAAAGTGTCAACAAGATGTCGTTTTTGTAAGAAAAAGCACCACTCTTTACTTCACTATAATCCCAAAACCCTAGATTCAACTCCCAATCAAGAAACGATTGAGGAGCCTGAAGACAATACAGTTGTTGCTACTATGGCAGCTTCATTGTCTCAGAAGCAAGGCGAATCCACCATCCCTGTTTTTGCGTCAAGCAAGTCCAATGTTCATAACCAAGTGCTTTTACCTACAGCATTGGTTAAGGCAAAAACAAGGCATTCAAATGTAGTTACCTTGAGATCCTTGATTGATCAGGGATCTCAAGCATCTTTCATCACGGAGTCTGCCGTGAAGCTACTGGGTCTCAAGAGGATCCCGGAGCATAGTTTTATTTCTGGAATTGGTGGGGACTCCAATTCGAAATTACATTCGAAATACGCAGTGTCCATTGCCATCCATTCTCACCAAGATCCTAATTTTAAAATTGTTGTGAAATGTCATATTTTAAATAAGTTGACAACTTTCTTGCCAACCACTCAAGTTCCTCCGGAACTTTTTACGGCACTCCCACCAACGGTTTTAGCAGATCCTTCCTTTGCCATCCCAGCAAAAATAGATCTGCTACTAGGCGCCGAGGTGTATAGCCAGATATTGCTAGAAGGTCTCATCAAGGGTCTACCGGTTTCTTTGATTGCACAACAAACGAAATTCGGTTGGATTCTCTCTGGCAACACACCAGGTGAAGGCATCAACCACGGACAATACAGTCATAATGTAATCATTAGTGCCCACATCAAACAGGACGAGAATAAATCAGAGCCTTCCATGTTTCAAACCAAACACCTAAATACTCGTGAAGACGTACAACATTTAAGGCAAAAATGTGTTACGTTCAGCACATCCAGCGGACTTTATTTAGCCGTTCCTTGTTTGCAACAAGTTGCATCTGATGGACGTGAAAGGTTTCCTTTAGCGTCGAAGGTGTTCACAAGAACATTTAACCCAAATGCAACATCGTCACAATGGACAGATGTTTGCATTGAATAATTTCCTTCAAGTATATGATTATAGGAACGCATCACTGACACTCATACAGGATTACACAGTTTATTGGGATAGTTACGTTAAGATACAAGAACAGCACAATCAATCGACTATTATCCAAACTTATGTTTCTTCTATTACTTGAATAATAATAAGGTTTGCCTTGCATTTGAATTGTAGTTGTCCCCAACATAGACGAATCTTTTACTTAATTGAAGTTTTTTGTTCTTTTTCATTGGTTTGTTTTTATAAAAAATATATTATACATGTTATGTAACAATTTTAGTATGTAATTGCATATTTGGAATGATGTAGTAGGTAATACTTCTTAGAGTTATTAGTAAGTTCACATCTAGGTTATATCTTATAATAGTGCCTACAATTTGTAATTACATTGCTTAAGTTTAGTATTAGAAATTAGTTTAAAAAATGGTAATCCGTATGTTTTTGTAGTTTGGTTCGTAGTATGTAGTTTATTTAGTAGTATTATCAAGCAAATATATAATTTCTATTGCAATGTGTATCATTTGCAATCGTTCTTTATTGTTTTACAATGTTGGGTCTTCCTAGCATCTGACTTGTATATTGTATGTACGTTGTATGATATTTGCACATGTTAATTTTCAATCATTTGTCTTCAATGTTGAATCCTTCAACATCCTCGGTTGTTTCCAGAATTTGTATTTTTTTACTTTTCAACATTCAACTGGAACAACCTTGATAGTTTATAATCATGTAGTGAGTAAGTTTATTTACTGTTTGTGATCAATTTAGAATCATATTCGGTGTGGTCTGTCCTGTTTGCTACTTCAGTTGGTCAAAAGGTTTGACTGTTCAAAGGGCGTAGATCGTCATGTTTACTGCATCATCGCAACTTTATATTTGCATTATCATCACTTCTGCTGGTCACAAATTGTTAGTCGCTAAGGATTACTTTGGTTTTACTTAATAGACGTATTTATTTCAGCACTCATAACAGGTAGTTCAAATTCACAGTTGACTTGCGGAACATAAAGAGTTGCCATACAAAATTATTGTAAAAATGTATGCGATTTTGTGTCGCCAAATTTGTTTTCGGAATTTGTTTTTTTTTTTGTCTCTGTTTAGTTTAATTTTGAATAATTAACTTTGTTGTATGTTAACTAGGTGATAAGTTAATTTGTTTTAGTTTTGTGTAAATTTGTGCAGCTTGTCACTTAGATGGACGTTGTCCATAGGGGGCGGTATGTTCAGGCCTACAATAGTTCCTTAGTAAACGCATAGATGGCGTTAGCAGTAGATTAAATCGCGCTATAGTTTGTTTCTTAGGATTATATAAATGTACGTTGTTTTTTTGTAATAAATGATTCGCCTCAAATATCTAGTCTTTTTTGTTACCCAGACTTAGGTATTGTAGAGGGTTTTTGGGACTTGTACATAGGTATAAATATTTTTTTACAGTTTTTCATATAAAAACACTTCTAACCGGCTAAAACTAGGTGTAGCCGCACTTCGGGTATTAGCCGTAACATATATATCAATATGAAAGGAAAATCTATTTTTTTATTTGACTTATTTATTTATTTATTTATTTATAATTAATGTACAAATGCACAGTAAAGATAACAATAAAAAATAGTAAAAGAAAACATTGTACAAAGGTACTACTTATCCCTTAGAGGAATCTCTTACAGTAGGCCTATGATCGGAGTGGCGGTAAGAAAGCAAGTTCTGTGCGATTTAATAAAATAAATATATGTATATAACATACACATACACATACATACATATAACGTAATGAATAATAAATATAAACATAAACATATAACAAATACATATACATACACATATAAAATATATATTAGCTTTGAGACAAGTAGTGTTCTCTTACACGTCTTCTGAAACCAGATATGGTTGGGGAATCACGGATGTCCGAAGGTAAGGAATTCCACAGCTTAACAGCATGGACAGTGAAGGTATAGGAAAAGAAGTCGGTGGTATGGGATGGTGTGGACAAAAGGGTCTTCTTATGCGCTCTGCAGACAGCGTCTTCGGAGTGTTCAAAAGAAAACCGCTGACGCAGGTAGGAAGGGGAACAAGGATTATGAAGGATATTGTAAAGGAGGCACAGGATACGAGTGTTCCTACGAAATCGGATCGGAAGCCACTGGAGCTTTTTGCGAAATGATCGTATTTTCTTAGATCAAAAACGAAACGTATTAACAGATTTTGCAAGCGCTCCAGCTTATTAAGGACTTCCTCGGTGGCATCTAAGTAGCATGAATCCGCATAATCATTGATGGGCTGGATGCGTGTCAGAGCAAGAGAAATCTTAGTTTTGAATGGCAGGAAGGATTGGAGAAGTTTAAGGGAATGTAAGGAGAAGTGAACCTTACTACTTACAGTTTCTGAGAAAGGAATGGGAACACAATCAAGGAAAACAGAGGGTAATAATGAGATATCAAGACGACCACGAAAGTATTTACTTCCGATGATGATCGCTTGACTCTTATTAGGATTAAGGAGTAGACCGAAAGATTTAGCCCAGTTGTGAATGCAGTTTAAATTATAATTAATAAAAGCAATTGCAGCATTGATGTCAGAAGCCGGGAAGTGGGTGTAAATCTGCAGATCATCTGCATACAAATGGTACTTGGCGGTTATTGCTCTAGTCACAGAGTTGATGAATATTGAGAAAAGTAATGGAGAGAGCACACCGCCCTGTGGCACGCCTGAAACGAGTTCGCACCAACCAAAGAAAGTCTCATTGTTGCGAACCCGCTGAGAACGGCCACGAAGATAGGAATCAAACCAAGCAAGGACGGAGGGGGACATATTCAAGGATCTTAGGATTCCGAGAAGAACATCTAAATCTACAGTGTTAAATGCGTTGCTGAAATCCAACAAAACTAGTAACGTAAGGCGCTTTTCTTCCATAGCCTAGCGAATATCATCGGTAACGTTAATGAGCGTGGAAACAGTGCTGTGGCCAGGTCGAAATACCAGACTGATATGAGCTAAGTAGATTGTTGGAAATCAGGAACACAGATAACTGGCCATGAACAATGTGCTCAAGAACTTTAGAAAGGAAGGGCAGGATAGATATTGGACGGAAATTAGCAACAGTTGTTGGATTGGATACTTTAGGAATTGGAATTATGTGGGCATACTTCCAAGAAGATGGAAATGTTGATGAGGAAAGTGAAAAATTGATTATATGAGTGAGGATCGGAAGTAATACAGGTAGGATTAAAGTGAACATCCTAGAGCACAAAGCGTCATGAACTCATGACCAACTGCTGCAGAGCCAATTGATAGAACTGCTTTCTTAACATTCTCCTCGGAAGTGGCTGTGAAATTGAAGGTATGATGGAACTTAGGGATCTTGGAAATTTCACTTAAGGTGTGGACTTTGACATTTGGATCAAGAATGACAGGGGGTGCGGAAAAATGCTTATTTAGTGACTCTAAATCAAAGTCATTGACATTCGTGGTGGTACTGTTACCAATGCCAACAGACCTAAGGAAACGCCAGGTCTCAGAAGAGCTGCGTTTGTTCAAAGACTCGTGGAAGTACTTTCTCTTGGCATCACGGCATCTACGAGTACAGCGTGTTCGAAGATCTTTATAGGTATTAAAATTTTGTTCGGTTGGACAACGCTTGTACCTACGCTTTGACTTGTCTCTAGAAGCCATCAGATCTTTGATGGATTCCGAGAGCCAAGGAGCCGGGTTGTGTTTCACTCTAATTCGTTTGAGAGGTGCGTGTCGATCATATAAATTTAGGACAGACTCAGTGAGATAGGTAACTTTGTCATCCATGTTGTTGGAGTTGTAAACTGGGCTCCAGTCAATCAAAGCAGCATCATGTAACAGAACCTCCACGTTGATATTGCTGTAACTACGTACCACAACAGTCTTTGGTCTACGTTTAGGAGAACGGATACGGTAAGAAAGGAGAATTAGGCCGTGATAAGAAAAAGGAGCCGTGAATTGTCCGTGATAGTCTACATGTTGATGTTTTTGTACTTTGTTTAAGTATTACTCGTTATAATACCAGTTATATATGCCCCACTAGTTGAGCACTTGGCTCCTACTCGAATAGCGAGAGAGATTGAGCCGTAATCCAACACACTAGCTCGCTGCGGGCTGGTGGATGCACGTAATTTCATGACCATGTTTCCTCACGAAGGCTTCCCTCACCGTTAGTGCGTGCTAAATTTACATTTGGTAAGGACCAAATTTAAGGTACTCTCTCGGCGGGATCGACTCCGGAACCTTCGGTATACCTATCTTACATATAATTTTTTTTGTTTTTTTTGTTACTAGTTGTTACCTAGTAGTCCAGTTCCTGTAGCCACTTAGCTAGCACGCACGTTTCTCATTATACACTCGTACTTACTTTCAGTAATTTAATCTACGAATAACAATATCTTGTCAATACAAACATTTTGCCGATTTGAAAAAAGAGAACTTAGTGGTAGATGTAACTATGATGTAACTTGATATTTTAAGTACAATAAAAAATAATAATGGCACAATCCTTTTCACAAAAAGAAAAACATTTGCTTAAGAGAAAGGCAGTAGAGTTATCTACGATATGCAGGTTATCTTGTAGTACAAAAAATTTACATAAATAATGTAGGTGTTAGTGTCTTGGTCTTATTAGCAATGATAAGCCATCATTTTCAGGTCATTTTATGACCATGCTGTATCTACTTGTAATTAACTTGCTTATTTGTAAATTAGATTAAGTGTTTGCTATACAGTAATTGTTTTAGTGAGTAAGTTGTTGGTGGATCTTTTATTAAATAAATAAATAAATAAATCATAAGCTTTATTACAAAAATCAAATTCAGCATTTGGTTAATTGATACCTATACTCTTTTTCTTGAGTCCTTTACTAGTAGCCTCCGTTCGCGTGGAAGTCGGTTTCCCGTGGGAATTATAAGTTTTCCCACGGTAAAAAGTACCCCATGTATTATTCTGATAACCTATATTACTGTAAAGTTTCATCCAAATCCGTCCAGTAGTTTTTACGTGAAAGAGTAACAAACATACATCCATACATACTCAAAAATTAGTAGGATTGAACAAAAGCTTAAATTTACCTTTCATCTGACAAGAATCGATAAAATCAACCTTACAACAATAATGATTAGGATATTCAGTTAGTTTTCTGGCAGATATCAAATGTATGGTATAACAAATTGGGGTAGGCCGGGACTTGAAGCCGAACCCTTCGTTATCAGTATTAAGACGTAGTGGAACGGAAACGATCTTGTTACTTCAATGGGCAGTGATTAAATAATATGTTAGCTTAGAGAGCAAACCGCTTCTCATTTGGTAGGTTTATCTGTTTTATTGGTTAGCAGGGCAATGGAGTAAAACCTCTTAGGAAAGAAATCGAAGGCTTGGAAAGATAGAAAGATACGTTTGTTATGCAAGAATAAAAGACAGCATGAGGTACTGCCAAGTCTAATTGTAAAAATATTAGGAAACTACAGACATGCAATTGTAGAAATTATTCAAGTTTTTAAATAAAGCCATAGTACATACAGGAGAAAGATAAGGAACTTAAAAAAAATATTTTTAATCATATTCTTAACAATCTTACTGATTTTCAGCTTAATGGGAATTTATGTACCTTCGCTCTCATTTTTATGTCTAGATTGACCAGACTATAGGTTGATCACTTTCTGTTGAGAAGCCAGTTTAATTAAGGCTAGCAATAATCAAGTGATAAAGAAACACCGTATCCATGAACGTAAGGAGACAGATTTCCAGGCAGTTTTTTCAATACCTATCATAACTACCTATGCATTGCTTTTGCCAAAAAGATAAAAGTAACTGTTACCAGGTCAACTTAATATGAGTCATGATTTGCTAGTTGACGTAGACTTAAACGGTAATTTATTACCTTTAGCATATTCAAGTTCAGGTCGAATAACTAATTAACCAATAATCGGAAACACGAATATTAATGAAAGTGATTGTTACAAAAGAATGGAGGTGACACTTATCACATTGTACTGTATTTTTTTCTTTGTTATTAATATATAAAGAGTGTCTTCATTATAAAGTGCTAAGCAGTTTATGACAAACTAACCTCTAAGATTATCATCTCATTTTGAACTTAACTTACAGAAGCTTTAATGGGCTTTGTCTCTGTCAGTAACAAAAGCTGTTAATTGATTTAGATTACAGATTTAGGTAGAGACAAAATATATTTTAGCAGATGCAAGTGTGAAGTGTGATTATAAATATGGGGGTTAGTATTAAAGTCCTTAAAAAAAACATGAGAAGGGTATTCTAAGTTTACTCAAATGGATTGTTTGTACACGTGCTATGTAAGCATCTATGGCAATCAGTCCTCCATAATAACAAGGTGACGACAATATCGATTAGACAAATATTTCAGCACTGCAATTAGGTGTTGTTGTAAATGATCGAAAAGTTGACTTTAATTGCCGGCAAACTGAAATTAACCTGTAAGATATCATTCTGTAGCGTAGCACCGTTGATAAAGGAGTGTAATTGAGTTGAAGCTTTTTGAAGCTTGGGTATTGTTAAATTTAGAAAAGTTTTGTACAAAATTTTCCTAAAAAATCAAAGGTAATGAAGCGTCTATTAATTCTATTCTGTAACAGTATAAACCTTCTATAAGGTTAACAGGGTAACTTTTTTCTTTCTCATTAAAATCTTTGATATTTCATATTTTAGTAAAAAAATAGAAACAACTTTTTTCCTCATTTGCTTCAATGTACGAATTCTAGTTTAACAAACATTTTAAATAAATTGTACTTTTGTTTATTTTTCAACGGAATGATCCATCATTTCTGTTTTACGAATTGTTTCAAAAGTCAAACTATACCATAAATGTATCAATTTTATGTTATTTCATTGATCAAACTCATATTTTGCAGATCACTCAGTTCGGACACCGTATGAATTGATTGTTCCATTTAAACCGACATTGATCTGTAAGATCACATCCTAGCCAATTGTACTAAATTGTATTAAAATAAAAACTATCTTCACAGAGTTAGTACTTTTTGAGATTAAGACCTTGCCATTTCGTTCAAATGTCTGAACTGAGTGTTCTAGATTTTGGGTTATAACTGGTTTAACTTAGATGAATTTTACAAATTTTTGACTTAGTGCTATAAGTTTTTACTCAATTTTCATAAAAATCTCACGTCTTTTACTAAAAGTTTAAAAAAGAACACTCAATGCACATGATTTTACAACTAGTGATGTAGTGTTAATAATATGTGGTGAATTTGAAATTAATCTAGGTAGATACCTTTATATAGTTTAAAATACTATTTTTTACGCGGCACTATATGATAATGGTTGTGTAACAGTGATTGGTGAATCTTCATAATTGACACTGTAGAAGTAAAGCAGCATAAGCTGTGTTCAGTCCTCGGATGGGTGACCGCTAGGGCTGTATACAAATTTTTTTTCGTGTATCCGCTTATTGTTTGAAATTTGTACTTGTCAAGTTAATTCAGGTACCAAATGAACTGCTTTAAAACTCTTGACAGTAGGATGGACACTTTCCCACAGGACTCAAATCAGAGGAACTTCTTGATGGTTCCCAAGAAACTGCCACTGGGACCGGCACTTAATACACGTTTTGCCATATTCGTATTAACAACAAAGGGTCGGTTGTTAATTATTAGCTTTGTTGTCATTACCCAAACATAATCCATGGATTGTTAGAAACTGAGACAAAGGAGCAAACGCGCAAAGAAAATATATTAGAGTACCTACCTTAAAAGAGTTACCTACGTTAAAAGAGTACCTACCTTTACTAGATAGAGCACGGGTCAAGCGGTTTATATACTAAGCCACGTCAAAAAAGTACCTATGCTGCTCGCTACCGCCGGTAGGGAATATTGGCATCGACCCAAAGATGTTACCATTTAGATGTTACCACAGTAGCAATGGTTAGAATAAAAAAAACAGAAATTTATCCGTCATTACCAAACCTTATGCTTTAAAAGATTTGACATAGATGTGTGTAAAAAAAATTACAGAGTTTCCTAAAGTGCATTGTCTTCCTGACATCTATGATTATAGATCAGCGATGGAAGGGAGATACTTTGAGCCAACATCAGGTTTCTGGTCCAACTTCCGCAAGTTCGGCGTAGACCACTGCGACCTTCCTACCATGATGTGGAACGTGTCGTTTCTACTTCGGTTTCTTACGCTGAACATCGACAGTCGACATACTAAACGTGAGATTAATATATTAATTAAGCTTTAATTTTTAATCTTTTTTCGCAAATAGTGTTCATCATCCGTGTAAAATCATGGCGCACCCAAAAATTCCGCATTTTCGCATCCCAGATCCAGATCCCAGAGAAACCTAGTTCAAAAAATTGGTGTTTCAAAATTAGCACCGGTGTATTGGTTCCCAAATTATGCACTTATCATAAGTGCATGTAATAAATGAAAATAATTTAACATGTAATTCTGCCTACATTAAACAAGCTTGTGTTAAAATTTTAATCCCACAAATCCACACCTGAAAATTCGGGCCTTATAAAACTTTTGCTTTTGATTCCAGCTGCCCCAATTTACCTCAAGATTCTAATGGTAGCAATAGTATCATGTTACTTCTACGTGTACCTGGTGTCGATGGTGTGGTTCGTGTTCTGGAGGTGCAGACAGACCGGTGACGTCATCGCCGCCATGATTGTCTTCTCACTGGGGATGTCCAGCGAGATCGGAACCGCTAAGTTGGTGTTCATGTTTATACAGAAGTGAGTGGTGTAAAGCTTTCGTCAAATCAAACAGTCAGAGATACAGTAAAGTGGAGCGTCGGGTAGGGTTTGTCTTTTTTAAGTCAATTTGGAAACTTATAAAATCCATTGTGAGTCAGGGTGTGACTGTTCTATTTCTATTATTGGTAAACAAATAAAAGAGCTTGGCGAATAACTATTAATGCCGTGGCCAAAATATTAAAGTTCAGTTAAAAATTACCAAAATAACAACGGATTACCATTTCCTATTTTTATGATCGCTTTAATCAATATGTTTTTTCAGTGATTCAGTTAAAAAGATTGTTACTGGTTACTTAGAAAGTGATACATTGATAGATCCCGATAGCCGGTTTGCTATCAACGTGTTGAAAACCATGAAAGTGGTTAAAAAGAGAGCTGTTTTATTCTGGATAACTATTATCTCTAATGGCATTATATATTCTACTAAGCCACTACTTTTGCCAGGAAGGCATATGATGGAAGAAGTGTTTATTTATCTAGGTAAGTTAAATAAATGATGTTTCTGTAGATTTTATCTACTTTTCACATATTTAGTCTTGTGGCGATATTAATGATCATATAAATACATAGAAAAAAACCTGGTACCTATAAAAGCATTTTTCGCTCTCTATCTAAAAAAGAACATACGTAGGTTTTACCTATTCTTTATGGGCACTAACTTGATTCGCGGTAAAAAAATAATTTGAAGCGTTTAGTTGCATTAAAAAGCTAAAGATACTTAAATAAAATCAAGCGCCAGAAATTACGGTACATGTTCTTATTAAAAACTACATCATAACATTGTTTCAGGCTTAGAACCTATGTTAGAGACGCCAAATTACCAAATAGCTTTCCTTATCACACTCCTCGGAATAATTCAGACGGTGTACCCTCCATCCGGTATATCGGCTTTCTTCATTGCCGTCGTCGGCTACACTGAAGCTCAGATGCTTGCTTTGGCAGAAGAACTAAATTGTCTATGGGATGATGCAAGCATTAGCTATGCAAACAAACAAGAACTTAACAACCATGATAATAAAGACGAAAATGACTTTGAAAAGGTAACAGCACTCAATGACTATGTCAAAAATAAGCTTGCTATTATCGCCAAGACTCACACGAGAAATATAATGCTTATACAACAGGTGGAGAGAGTGTTACAAGGAATTGTGTTAGCCGAATTCCTGCTGCTAAATGCTAGTTTGATATCTGAGCTGCTTGGAGGGTTAGAGAATACGTATTTACTGGTCCCTTTCGCCATGATGCAAGTGTCAATGGACTGTCTAACAGGACAGAGACTAATGGATGCTAGCTTCGCGTTTGAGACTGCCGTGTATAATTGTAAATGGGAGAATTTCGACAAATCGAATATGAAGACAGTTCTGTTGATGCTGCAGATGTCTCAGAAGGAGATGAAGCTGTCAGCGGGAGGAATCACCTCGTTAAACTTCATGTGTCTAATGTCGGTGGTACGGTCGGTGTACTCCGCGTATACAACTCTAGAGGCGGCGATGTGATGGAACATTATTTTAGGCAAATGCAGTTGTTGTTTGTTAATTCAAGCAAGGTATCAAGATTTAAGACGCTCTGGACAAAACTTAAAACATTGCTATGTTACTTACTCAGCAATCGTCTTTGTCAATAACAGAGATAATCAATATACTCCTGTGCGTGCATTATAACACGACGCAGGCAAATTTTGACTAGTCTTTTACATTTATATGTGTAGGGGGAGACTTATATTATTGTATTTATCTCGTTTGGATAGTGTTTTCAGAATCGAATCAAAACTCGCCCTGTTATTGTTCTTTTTAAGTTGAAAAGCCTTAATAAATTAATGGTTAGTCATACACTTGAAATGTTGTTGACAAAAATTAATGAATTTTACAAATAAACGTGACGCCATTTAAACTACGATAATTATCTTAAAATCTTTTCATCCATTTGTTAGAACCCAAAAGGTTTCTAAACAAAGATTGCCCAAGAATCTAAAAGCTTATATTGCACAATACCTAAAATTATCGTGTTTATTCTCGCCGGAGCCAAAGGATTTTGCTGATTAAGTGTTATTGGTGTTATAATCTGGCCACCGAGAGATTGCGTTTGTGACACATGCCAGTAGTGTTGGGGTAAAAAATAATATTGACAAATATTTTTTCAATCAACATTAGTAAAAAAATTAGTTTATCTTATATCTATTTTACTTGTATAGCAAGAAACTCCAACTGCTGCCTTTTTTCAAAACAAATATTTAGGTCTACAATACAATAAGTACTAAAACTAAAAGTAGGTAATAAATACTTAAAATAATAGATATCGCGCTGGTATAAATTTAATCAGATTCCGATTCGCTTGAGGAGGTGCTATCATCATCTTCTCCAACATTTATAATTATGTTATTATCAATGATCGAATCAATTCTAATATCTCGATCAAAGTCTTTGGTAATAAGATTTTTTGTTTTTTCTACCGCCTTCGCCCAGTCTTCCTTCGTGATTTTTTCGCAAGCTTCTTTTAATAGAGCCATCATCTTTTTTGTGCTAAAAGGTGGGGACGTATTGCGACGGGCTGCATAACCCTTAATTTGAGCCCAAATTAATTCAATAGCATTGTATTGGCAATGATATGGTGGAAGTCTCAGCACCCGATGACCGTACTGCAGAGCTAATTCATCTATTTCATATCTAACATTTGCCGATTTATTTTCTTTCACTAACCGTAATAATTCTGCTTTAAGCATGTCCATATTTACGTCAATACCATGTTTTTGTAACCAAGCTACTAATTCTGCTTTTTTATTAGAAATTGATTGATAACTTTAAAATTGACTGATATTTTTAGCACATCCCTACGAAAATATGATGTTGTTTACATTTTTAAAAATACATATTTTATCAGTAATTATTACCCTTACAGTAAGCCATCAGTTATAAAATTTAAAATCAGTGTGTTTTAATATCATTTTATTGCTTATTATTTGTTTGTAGGGTCAAAATAGACGACTTTTTTTTTGTTTGTTTTCGTAGACGGCCTGTCAAAGTTACCTCGTTATGTCAAACACAATGTGTCAGGAACGCATTCTCTCGGTGGCCGGACAATAGCTTACCTTATACATCCAAACCAAATTCCAACGGCAATAGCGTCATCTCTTTCCCTCTCATACAAAAAGAAAAGGATAAGGCTACTTTATTCAGATTGTCTCCCTCCATTAAAACGCGTTCGCTTGAAGTGCGGATTACAACTTTAGCAGCAAAAGGGTAAAATCGACAATGTTTTTAAACGAGGCTCTGTTATTTAAATGTTAAAGAGTAGAAGTCGGTAACTTTTTTCATAAAAGCAAATAGGCTGTGAAGAAGTTGTTAATGATGGAAGATGCTATTTATTTAAGTTAACTTTAGCTGGAGTTAGACGATTTATCTCCTTTATTCTTGAGTCTATGGCGGCGCATTCTTTCTGTTGATCCTATTTAGGTCGGATATAAGTACGATAGATTAGAATAGGTTTTAAATAAAATTACTACATTTGGTTGAAAAGTAAGAGGACGAAGTGATTAGCTATGCTAGTGATAAAGTTTTTTACTTGAAAACACGTAAGATGTATAATAGTGAATAATATACAGTCTTTATAAGACATACTGTTATTTTGTGTGTCATAAGTACTTATTAAACATTTGTTGAACAGATAGGTTTAAGGTATATAAGTCATTGTTTTTTTTCTCGTGAATAGTGAAGACGTGAATTATAAGAAGATAATTGAGGTTGTCTGATCAACTTTTCATATCACAACTGCTCATACCTACTTACTAAAAAAATGCATTATGGTACTCTACATTTCTTTCAGCTTTTTAAAAGGATTAAATTTTTGACGCTCAGAGCGTAGAAAATGCCTATTGTCTATGCTCTGAGCGTCATATCACAACAGCGAGCGCAGAATTCATAGAATATTCCATACAACGCAGTTCGTACAACGCTTTTCATACAAAACAGTCCATACAAACAAACAAGTGAAGTGCGAAGAAAAGCTCGCACACTGTGGACACGGCTACTGAATGTTTTTGTAAAAGTTTGTGAGGGAAATACTGAATTGCATTTTGTTTTTACGCGAGTAAATCCGCTGGCGCCTAGTCCCTATATCCCTACTAATCCCTACTTCCCTACTTATATTATAAATGCGAAAGTAACTCTGTCTGTCTGTCTGTCTGTTACGCTTTCACGCCTAAACCACTGAACCGATTTTTATGAAATTTGGTATGAAGAAAGAACTGAACTTGGGAAAGGACATAGGGTACTTTTTACTGCGGGAAAACTTCTCATTCTCACACAAATGCGAAAGTAACTCTGTCTGTCTGTCTATCTGTTACGCTTTCACCACTTAACCACTGAACCGATTTTGATGAAATTTGGTATGAAGAGAGAACTCAACTTGGGAAAGGACATAGGGTACTTTTTACCGCGGAAAAAGTTCTCATTCCCACGGGAAACCGACTTCCACGCGAACGGACTCGCGGGCGGCCACTAGTATTTAATATACTCAAAGTTGAGCACACCCCCCCACGCTGGCTCAGGTTGGTGTATGTTCATGCTGGTTACTAATCCAACCATGTGAATTACACTTGCCCCACGACGTTTTTCCTCACCGCAAGTGCATGACTACTGCCCTTATTCTTATTATTACTTAGCCCATTTTTCTACAGCAACATTTTCGTAGATCAGTAGTAGCATTCACAGTCAATGTCACACAAGTGTAATTTAATGTTTGTCACACATGTACTCGTTCCAAATAATTGCTGAATGCACAAAAATATGAGTTAACTCTAATAGAAAAAAAAACTTTACGTATGAAAAAATAGAAAAGTTTATAAGAAAATGCTCAATGGTGCGGTAGTAAGCCGCTAGTTGGTACCCGTGGCTTCGTCGGCGTAGACTTATTCCCGGTGTAAAAAGTAGTTTTTTTTTCTTTTGGGGTCGAAATCATTTAAATTGGTTAAGTCCTTGAAAGCCAAACATACACATTTTTATATTTATAACAAGAGTTAGGTTAAGGATTATACCATCAAACACCTTTGAAATCCCATACCACTTTACGGGCACCCTCAAAAGGGTATAAACTCGAAAGCCAGATCACCATATAGCTGCAAATTGCACAAAGACCTCCTTCCACAGAACTAGTGTAGGTAATCATATCTCGTTACCTGAATCTTAGGTGGTAAGTCTGCCCAACAGTTTCAAATTCAGAATTTGATGTTAAGCTACATATGGTATATAAATAGTTGTATCTATTTGAAGTTAAAGCACAAACAAGTGGTGGTTAAACTTAGAAATTAATTGAATGGTTAGTACCTAATATATAACGTGTATCATCTTGTCATTCGGTAACTGTAAGTGAAGAATTTAAAAAGCTTAATATATGGAAGTTATAATTTTTTATACTCCGAAACATCATGGTAGAGCTGCTATCTTCACTGTCCTCATATTGATATTAATGTTACTTCAAGAATAACGCGACCTCTGAGGTGCAGCGGTATATATACCGGATTGCTAAGCGGATGGTTCCGGGTTCGATCCCCGGGTCGGGCCAATTTCGTAAAAATGGTTTTTCGATATTGGCTCGTGTCTGGGTGTAACTAGGTTCTCCCCTAGTCCATTATGTGGTAGGTACATATAACACAAGTGCTTACTGCAACTTACTTTAGGGCCACATAATTGGTGTGTCAGTCTGGAGATTTATTATTATTTATTTTTCATTTTAACGGTTTAGTACGTGCTAATTAGGTTATTAATATTAAATTTTCCGACGATTTTCTAAAACCCGTAAAATAACTTTAACATGTAGCCTGAAACAGTTTCAGTTATTCCTTTGTATAACTTCAATGACAAAAAAAAACAAATAATCTCCGTCGCGAATCTTATCAAGTTTGTCAGCCACGTAATCACATAGGACCCCCTAATTTTATTTAGTGAAGGTAGTTTCGGATTTGATAAAACCGATCAAAGCAACCCGAATTGCTATAGCCACGTTCTTTTGTAAAACATCTTTTGTTGCCTCTAATCGAAGCTCGTCAAGGCTTCCAATTGATAGCGGCCGAAAAAAAGAAAGCATTGATTCGATTCAAAATGGCGATTTTTTGTTCAATCACGTGAATGGAATTACGCGACAGACGGCGATTGTTTTAGTTCGCCGTATTCTTCTTTTGAGGTGATTTTTTTATTTGATTTTGATTAACTAGCTTTTGTTTTGCTTCCGATGAAATAAACAAATTCATATTATATGCATTTATTATTTTAATAATTTCGTACTCGAAGGCCTTCGAAATAACAAAGGTTTAAAATAGGTGTTAAAAAAGGAAAAATTAAATTTAACTTTTTTTTCTTTGTTCAGTTAATTTATGATCATTATTCGCTTTTGTTGTAGTTAGATTATAAGATAATCGTTACGTTGGCTATAAATATCTTAAGTACAAAAATATTTTTTGTGTGGAATAATTATATTATATTATGTGCAGAGATAAAAATAATACCAAAAATAACAACTTTGTATTTTTTATTAATTATTTACAAATCTAATCACATCCTTTTACCTAAAATTATATCATTAGTTTAGGATAAGAAGTTCTAATTTAACAATTCATCACATTTTTATTTTCTGAGCAATCATAAAAATTATAATTACTTTATATGAAATCTTACATTGTGTGGACAAGAAACAAAACGTATCTAAATCTTTAGTTTTTAAGGAATGTGCTTCAAAATGAGATCTCCACTATAAAAAGTTCGCACCACAATATAATTTTTCATATAAATTGATATGTTACAATTAGTTAATCTACAAAAAATATTCGTTAGAAAAATCAACAGCTTGAGCCAAATGTCAACTTTTATAATGAGATTTACGAAACTACATTTACATTTACATTATTTATAAAAATATACAGGCCGAAGAGTTCTAGTCTAAAGTTTACAATTCTACATTGAAGGCACAATTTTCAATATTATTATTTTCTATTCTATAATTTATTGGGTGTTATAATTATTGATTCATTAGAACTTCTTGAACCATTTAAATTCGTATCTGTAACGTTGTTTTAGTATTTACACGTTATTATATTTACAGAGATTATGAAGTAAGGCGGTTGACACAAGTTATGTAGAAAATGTGTATCACGCCCAAAGTACATTGAGGTCTTTTTTTTTGGTTAAAAATCACATCAAGTACTGTATTTTTATTACGACTATCTAACCTACTTGATTGCTAAACTAGCTAAATTCTCAGTATTGAATACTATTGTAGGTAACTAATTTAATTTATTTGTATTCGTATTTTTAACCAAATTTGGCTCGCTGGATGACTTTTAATTCGGTAACTATTTAAAAAAATAAGTTTTCTCTTTGATGTGTTTTTGAATCTCGGAACCCGTAGTTATGTCAAACGTAAAAGTAACAAAACAACTTATCGATGTAAAATAACATTATTATGATAACATTAAATTTCCAAAGAAATCAATATTTAAAAGATGAACTCAAAGTTGTAATGCCACTTTTTATTATGTTTTCATTAGTACCGAAGGTACTCCAAGTCATGGTAACGGTAGGTATTTGACTTTATTGTCAATAGTACGTTGATTTGACTCGCTGGTCAATAGTTCAAAATTTATTTTGTCACATACGTCAATAGTGTGATGGGTTGTTTCAAAGTTCAATACTTGTATTTATTCGTGTAATATTCAGTAGTATGCTAGTATCTCGGCGCGACTCGCGGGGAAGAGAGGCGCGGGGTGCGCGGGGGGCGCGGGGACTCGCACCGCTATGGTTTCAGTCTCTTGAAACCCGCACCATCGTGCCCTGAAAAATTAAAGGTACATATATCTTACGCGTCTGGTTATTGTATACAGAGTTTACAAGTTTCACTCTACTGTGAGAGTAGCTAATAGAAAAAAAAAATGTTAGCACGAATGTGGCAACAAGTACAAATTATACAGCTTTCATAAACCTAAAAAAATCTATTCCTTACACATTTGGTAATTTTGCTATTGACGCTACAAACTTTTCAAATATGGGAGGTTCTATTGCTTTTTGTGTGCGAGAGTGTCTAAAAAATATCTTCTATAGGTAACAGTGTGCACTGCTATGTAAATATCGAGCAGTCAAAGTAAAAGCTGGGTAACCAACCTAACTTCAGCTCCTCGTACAGCGTGGGGTCGACCTCCCTGGCGCCGCTGCCCGCCGGGTTCTGCGTCTCCGCCCGCCACGCGGAACTGTTGGACACGCCGTTTGTTGTGATGGTGGCGCCACCGTTCGCGTTTCCGTTCGGTATATTACCCTGTCAAAAGGTCATTGAACTTTAAGAGGAGCTGATTTGACTCATTAGTATTTCCTTGGAAATTTTTTGCGTGATATTGAATTTAATATTGTTAGGAAGTAAATGTAAGTAATATAATAATAACTTACGTTGATAACAGTATCAGGATTAGGTTCTCTGAGGTAGCTGGGATTCTCGAATGCAACTCCTCCCTGAGTTTTCATGCGAAGGATCTTAAATAAAAAAATAGTTTGATAAGTATTTTTAATTTCAGAAAGTTGAGTAGATTTATTTAAACCTAGCTTGAAGCATTAGCTTAGATAGACATAATCTGAAATTACTCGGTTTTATTTTTATTAATCAATTATTTAACTTGATTTTCATAATTAACAACAAATTTAGTTTTTATTGTAATCAAAGCCTTTACTCGGATTCACAACTTTCAATATTATCACATCGACCCGTTTCAGCCCACGCTTCTAACTAGATCGCCGTTAAAACATTAACTACTAGTGGCCGCCCGCTACTCCGTTCGCGTGGAAGTCGGTTTCCCGTGGGAATGAGAAGTTTTCCCTTGGTAAAAAGTACCCTATATGTTATTCTGATGTATAACCTATATTACTTCAAAGTTTCATCCAAATCCGTGCGGTAGTTTTTACGTGAAAGAGTAACAAACATCCATACATCCATACTCACAAACTTTCACATTTATAATATTAAGTAGGATTAGTAGGATTTCGTGATCTCACCTTCCGATGTCTATAGTAGAAGCCAGCGGCCAGCAGTACCGCGGCTACCAGCAGACACGCCACGGCGACCCCCACGGCGGTGGCGGCCCCCGCGCCCCCCGCGCTCGCCGCCGCCGCCCCCGCCTCGCCTGCCGTCGTGAACATCACGGACTGAGACAGGGATGACGTGCCTGGAGGGACAGGGAAAGACAACTTTATCTCACTTGAAATAGGACTCATTATATTTAAATCAAAATAAAAATAGCAGCCGATTTGCGAAGAATTGGAAAAAGGCCTCCTTCTTGGATAGCGGGTAGTTCACCTTGATGACTTTGGTATGTATAACCGATCATCCATGTGGATTCGTAACGATCTTTTCCTGCACCGTAAACGCGTAATAAATATGAACAAAATTTGGAAAATAGGAATGAGTTTATCCCAATGAGTTTGTAATGTAATCAATATTAAAGACAATATTTTCACTCATTTTTTTATTTTAGAATTTTTGTTCCACATTCTGCCAATAAACCTGCATATAATAATATAAAAACAACAAATCATTTTTTTTTATACTGTCAAAATCCTGGTCCTTGCACCAACTCACCAGCATCATTGGCCGCTTTCACCACGCACTCGTACTTGACGTCGTCCCTCAGTCCGGTCAGCACCACGCTGGTCTCGCTGGTGTCCAGCTTCTCCGGAGCCTTGGCCCCGTAGGCGCGCCAGAACACCCGGTACAGGTAGACGGTGTGCGGGTTCTTTATAGGAGGCTCCCAGCTGTAGGCGAAAGAAGATATTTGTCGGTTAATTTTGCTCCTCATCAACTCTAAAAACCACTATGGATTGTTTTTTTTATAATATAGGTAGCAAACGAGCATGCGGGTCACCTGATGGTAAGTGATCACCGCCGCCCATGGCTACCCGCAACACTGTGGGTGTCGGGGGTGTGTTGCTAACCTTTGAGAAAATTGGGCACCGGATACCGCACTCACCGAACGAAACGCAGGAACATCGTCCCTACTTCACGTCGGTTTTCTGTGCGACGGTGGTATTTCACCGGTCGAGTCAGCCCAGTAATCGCTGCAGACAGAGCCTACAGCTAGACTCTACCACTCCAAAAAAATGCTTATATTGTGTAATTTTGTCATATTGGCTATGGCAGTTTTAAAGTTTTTGACTCCCTAACGTAAAAAATAAATAAATAAGTATTGCACCGTTCTCAGTTTCGGCACATGTGCCTTCAGGTTCCTGGGCAATCCCGGCAGCTTGTCTCCCGCGTTTGTTGCCCTTACATGTAATCTTCATAACTTCCAAATCTTTCTCCACTAACCTCAGCAGCACCGCTCTCGGTGTAGGCGCGGCGTGTGCCTTCAGGTTCCTGGGCGGTCCGGGCAGCTTGTCCCTCGCGGCTGTTCCACCACCTACCTACTCTTAATCTCCATAGCTTCCAAATCTTTCTCCACTTACCTCAGCAGCACCGCTCTCGGTGTAGGTGCTGCATGTGCCTTTAAGTTCCGTGGCGGTCCGGGCAGCTTGTCCCCCGCGTCGCGGAAGCAGGCCAGCGCCCGCCGCGCGTGCTGCAGCGCGCACGAGCGTGACGTCACGCCGCCGCGGCACAGCTCGAGGCAGCTGCGGGGGACGCCCCACGACGCGCAGCAGCTGCGGTGGTCTGGTAACAAGGAAAGAGAAAGGTGAGATGAATTTGATTAGGTGGGATGCGGAGGTTGTTTGGAAAAAACAGGTAGGAAAAAAACTAGCAGCATATTTTGGTCAATTGGATTATTTTATATATGTATTATGTTTGGGAATTGTTTTTAAGTAAATGTAAAAGAATACAAAATAATTAGCTGACAAAAATAAGAATGTTAAGCCTATTTACGTTCCACTAGTTGGGAAAGTATTATAAGATCTATCTCCAGCTGTTACAACTACGTCTTCATAAGCTAGTTTCTTACCGGATCCATCCGCAGCGCACTTCATGAGCTTGTCGAAGTCGTTGATGCACTCGGGCCGGTCCATGATCGTGTCCATGTCGAGGTGGAAGCTGCACGCGTCGATGCACGATGACGACACGTTCATCTGATAGTAGAAATAATTGGACTTTTTTAGGTTTTTTTTATGATATAGGGAGCTAACGAGCATGCGGGTCACCTGATGGTAAGTGATCACCGCCGCCCATGACTACCCGCAGCACTGGTGGTGTTGGGGGTGTGTTTCTGAGCCTTTGAGAAAATTGGGCACCGGATACTGCACTCACCGAACGAAACGCAGGAACATCGTCCCTACTTCACGTCGGTTTTCTGTGCGACGGTGGTATTTCACCGGTCGAGTCAGCCCACTAATCGCTGCAGACAGAGCCTACAGCTAGACTCTACCACGTTGATTTGTATATGCACTAACCCGCCCACTTTTTTGGTGGTAGACTCTTGTTCGTAGCCATCTCTTATTCTCGACATACGTATAGCGTAAATAAAAGCTTTTTACGTCTTCTAACTTTGTTTCTTACTAAATGCTAACTTCTTCTGACTTATACAAGAACTTAAAGACTTATACTTAAGTTTAAATACATAGGTAATTTAATAATTAATATACAAACGAGCCTTAAAATTTCCTAATAATAAATAATCACATCTTAAAGCCCACGTTTACTACGTGGAACAGAAAGACAGAATAATCTTATTTTCTCTACAACAAAATCAAATAAAATCCTCTAAACTATCTCCGATTTCAATTCCAAAGGAATATTCCTTTAATCACCCGAATTCCAACGATCCAAGTCGAAAATTCAAGATTTCGACCGAGGCTATTCTAATTTTGTTCACAGTTCAAAATACCGTCTATTTGGCTTGTCAACCCAACTTTGACAGTGGTCTGCATACTTTATCTGGTTCAAACTAGTGTTTGATTCAGAAGTCGGTCTATTTGCGACCTTCCTGCGGCGTCGTTGTGTAATTTAGTCTTGTCGAAGTTGCGTACTTCTAGATCTAGTTTATATGTAGAAGCCAAGTTCGCCGTGTTATCTGCTAGGCCTTGGTGTGGTCTATTTCTTTGAATGGTAAAGTTGGTTGGCGTTTGATGTAAGTAATTTGATGTTAATCAATTGTCTGATACAATAGATGCTTAGGTTTTTCAATAGTTAAATAAATTCTATCTGACAGAAAACCAGTAGGTTTTTGTTGCACGTCGAACATAAATACTTGACATATGTATGAAGTGACAATGAAAACATATCTCTTATCAGTCAGTTAGCATTTATCTGACTATTGAAAAATCAGCCCTTAATCTGACAAAAAAATACTTAATCTGTATAGAGAGTTTAAATATTACGTTCTAGTTTGGTATCTAATGATTTTTTTTTATGTCAGAGTTATGTTAACGTAAGGAAAAGGTTCAATCAACTTTGCCTTTATCATTATCTAGTATAAAAATATGATTATTAAAGATTTTTCTATAGTTACTGTCTAATAACTGAAGCCATAGATACGAATACTCTGCACTTAAAGGAACGTCGTCGGTAGTTTACTCAACCAGGCGCTTCACGGCGCCCCTTAACTATTACTAAACCCTTAAACATTAGGTTATGTAATTCACTCTTCGATTATCCATCTTATACGCATATTGTAAACCAGCAATTAAACGATTTTGGAATCTTTTTTATTTATTTATTTATTTTATTGCAATCCATAATCTATACGGTCTTTTAAACGAAGACAGGGTTCCCGCACAGTTACCTAATAGGTTTTTTTTATAATTTAATGTCTGTGGAATACACAGTGCACCTGCATTTTATTACTAAAAGAGTACCAATTTTGCCGGTTGTTACTACTTACCACAACTAACTCGTAGCTTTAGTAATAATAATAATAATAATAATAATAATTTATTTAAAAGCCATTACAGAGTTTCTTAATAATAACCTAAAATATGTGCATTAAAAATAAGCTTTTATGTAAGTACATAAAGAGTGTCCCCTGACTTTCACGCTAGGATACCCTGTGATGTGAAAGTCAGTGGCATCGTGCTGAGTATACAATGCTAGGTACACGATAGGATGAGCATGACAAAATCCATACAAATGACTTAAAAATAATATAAAAGTAAAAAAAAAAAGAAAGTATAAAGGGAATAAAACACAATAAATGGAGAAAAATCAAAACAAATCAAAAAAGAAAAACAAAGTTAATAAGATGTGCAAGTTCATTATAGCATATGAGAGTTGTATGCCCATGGGTAAGAATAATATACACACATAAATATATACATAATATATATAAATACTGATACACACATAGATTTATAAATATCACACAAGTAGTAATTCTGTTTCTTCGTAGTCTAGACCCAGTAGCCACTTTTTAATTTGACTTCTGTAGTCAAACTTGTTGCACTTGACTATAATGTTATTGTGAGTTTTATTTATTTTATTACACAACTTAGAGCTGAGATGCATATATTGTTTCCTAGCAAATGTAGTATTTGTTGATGTAATGGGACATACTGGTTTTGGTCTCCTGCGCAACATGCCATCGTAATTCGGCTTAATTGTACTGTGACGGCGCAAAGTAGATCTAAGTACGTACATTTGCCGCACAGTAAGTACCTCGGCGTCTTTATATAAGAGGCGTGTCGGATATCTGTAAGGTTTACAGTGCAGTACCTTGAGGACGGCTCTTTGAGACCTCTCTAGGTTTAAGAAATATGTTTTGGAAGCTCCCCCCCAAACTGGTATGCAGTAATTAAGTATGGATTCACAGAGTGCTGTGTACACTAATTTAAGTGTTTTGGCCTTGGAAGACTGTCTCAATTTCTTAAAAATAAATATTAACTTCCTAACGCGACTTGCTAATAATTGTAAATGTGAGTACCAATTGAGACAGTTGTCAAGAAGGACTCCCAAATACTTAATTTTTTCCACTCTATTCAACCAAGGACAGTTACAGGCAGAGGTGAGCTTGCCACATTTGTGTGCTCGTATTGTTATTGATCCAGGCTCAGGGTGCGAAGATGGTCTCGGCGCTAATGTAATAAATTGAGTTTTTTCTATGTTTAGTGTTAACAAATTAGCACTGAGCCATGATTGTACCAACACAAATGATTTTTCTGCAGAGGCACAACACTCAGCCCAGTTCTTGCCCGTAACTAAAATAGCAGTGTCGTCAGCGTATGCAAAAACTTTTGAATTGGGTAAATTCAAATTGCACAGCTCGTTAACATAAATCTGGAAGAGCGTAGGTCCGAGGATACTTCCTTGTGGAATGCCGTATTCCAGAAGTTGGGGATGACTGATGTGTTTGTCAATCTGCGTACGTTGAAAACGGTTAGAGAGATAATCCCTGAAAATATCCAGCACAATGCCTCTTACCCCAACGTGTTCTAGCTTCCTTAAGAGGAGAGGGATAGAGACAGTGTCAAAGGCTTTTGATAGGTCTAGAAAGACACTCAGACACTTCTGCTTACTATCAATCATTTGAACAGCTTGGTCCGTAAGAGCAAGAACTGCATCTTCAGTGGACAACCCTTTTCTAAAACCGTATTGTTTAGTAGAGATTAGTTGATTCGCTTCCAAATAATTAACAAGTGCTTTGTTGAGAATCTTTTCAAGAATCTTTGATAAAATAGGCAGTACGGATATAGGCCTATAGTTATAGACACTGTCTCTATCTCCTCCTTTATGTATTGGGTGTATTATGGCTATCTTCAGTGCATCGGGGAATTTACCTGATCGAACTGCGAGATTACAGATGTAGGTGATAACAGGCACTAATGTGCGTTTTGCCATTTTAAAAATAGTTGTTGGTATTCCATCCCAGCCCACTGCACAATCTCCGCGTAAGTTTGCAATTATGCTTTCGACTTCAAACTCACCTACCTCAAGCATGACCATAGAGTTTCGCGAGTTAACCTTAGTAGTTATCTGAGTGGGCAAAGATGAAACATTATGAGACCGTATTATTTCAGTGGCCAGATTCTTACCGACGGTAACGAAATAGTTATTTACAACGTCAAGAGACTGTTCGGGACTTGTAAAGTTATTAATTAACTCAAATGGAGGCGATCTCAATTTGTTAGTGTATGTCAATTTCTTAATGATTTCCCATGTTTTTTTCGGGCTATCTTTCGCTTTTTCAAACTCTGCTCTCTCATAGTCTCGCTTTAGACGCTTTAGAAGGTCATTACAGAAGTTTCGATACCGCCTGTAGGTAACCGCTAATATATAATTGTCCGAGTTAAGTTTTGCTCTTTTATGCATTAGGTCACGGTTTCGCATACACTTCAATAAGCCTGCGGTTATCCATGGCTTAAGTGTGCGCTGTTTACTGGGTACTCTATAACTTACAGTGTGGGTCTTCATCACGTGTCTAAGAATTTCAAGGAAATTGTTCGTCGCTTCGTTAGCGTCATTTGAGCACAGTACAGAAGAAAAATCACTTTTCTCTATTTCCGCCACAGCTGCGCATAGGTCGGTACGACTGCTATCACGAGTAACCTGACGCTTATGCTTGTAGTAGAGGGAAAGAGAGAGAGCAACCGCCGCATGGTCCGTTATTGAAGATTCCAATACCACAGTTGTGGCTGGGTGGGTAGTTTTTAGGATGATATGGTCCAAGCAGGTATTTTTTCTAGTAGGAAGTGTATGTGCTGGTATCAGGCCATGTGAAGCTATCAGATTTAGGTATTCATTTGAGTTTGAATCGATATTATTCTCTTTAATATCGATATTTAGGTCACCGATAATAGTGACATTATTGTGTGCCGATAGGCTGCTTAATATATTGTTTAGTCCATCAAAAAAGTTATTAAGGTTTTTGTACGAGGGAGATCTATAGATGGCGACTATGGCCAATTTGTGCGGGATTATAAACACTAAACAATTGCAGTCATCGATTGACGGCTCATAAACAGTTCCCTGCATTGTATTTTTGACATAAATGACTAACCCTTCGTTTTGGTTTCTGTTAGTATTTGTAGAGTGTGACGTATAGCCATCAAGAATAGGTAATGTTGGGCTGTTAAGTAGCCAACATTCCGTTAGTATCAATACATCTATATCGACAGCCACAGTACTCAGAAGTGTTAAAAAATCATCAAAGTTTTTATTGATGCTTCTGATATTCATATGCAGGATTTTCAAAGAATGCGGGTGGAGAAATTTATGACAGTCCTTAGGTGCGCACAAGTACATACGTGAAACATTTATATTATCTATATCTGTGTGAAGCTCCGTTATATTAGCCATTAATAAATAATATTTTGTATATATATGGATGTTGGACAGTGTGTGCACATAATAAATTTGTTATGCAGATCAAATAGAAGAAAATAAATACATAATGTTGATTATGAACTCGCTTTAACTTAATGATTGTGTTTAGGGCTACGTTTAATAATAAATTAGTTACATTACTATTTCTATTGTATAGTAAAGTATGTTTAAGTATAATCAATATAAAAATAAAAATAATTGAGTAGTTAAAAATAATTGAGTAGTTAAAATAATTTAATACTATGAAGAAAGTTTTAATAAGATCAGCTTCTAGTCACTTTGCTTGGGTGATGTTTGCTAGTGATTGCTCAGATTTAACTAATATCTGTTGGGAGCCCGTATCCTTTCGCAGAAATATGTTTCCGTTTGATACCCAGCAGAACTTAAAGTTGTTTTCTTTAGCAAATTCTTGGGCACGAAATAATATTTTTTTCGTGGTTACAGGTAAGTATTCAGCCACATATATTGGTTGACGGCCATCACCCAGACCGATAGTTTGAGTATTTAATTTTTCAGCCTTAACCTTTTCCTTGTTGAATACTTTGCAGGCGACGAGGAAAGAGTTCTTATCAATCACCCGATTAAACTCCGCGACAATGATTTTATTTCCCGATTTGCTAGGTATACATCTAACATCCCGCAAGTCAGATAGCGAGACATTTACTTTCACTACTGAGCCAATTCTTGATATGATATTTGATAACTCCGTAGGTGTTTCCTTATCTCGAAGTGGGACATTCCTTATTTCTACGCAAGCGTTACGGGAGCCTTGCTGGAGGTCCTTTATTTTGGTTTCCAGACCTAATATATAGTTTTTGAGGTCTGTGTGTTCTTTTTCCATAGTTATAACTTTATGAGAAATCTCCTCGTATTGTAAATTTATGAAATTCATAGAACTTTGCAGTTCATCGACCGATTTCTTTATTTGTTCATTCAATAGACTTGTTAGCAGTAGCTTTATTACAGTAAAAACCTATTAAAAACCTCAATTCCCTTACCTTCTCGCAGCACTCAGTGACGTTATGATGCGGTGCGTTCGGCCGCAGCCGCACCGACACCGGCCGCAGCGTTTTCCCGAAAGCGTTCTCAGCGTGGCAGAAGTAGTCGCCCTCGTCCGGGGAGGATATCTTCTTGATGATCAGGCGCATCGTGTACTTGGTCTGGTCCTGGGAAAAGGAGGGGAACTGACAGTGAGTGACAGTGGTGAGTTTTTGGGTTAAGGGGTAACGAAGGTTATGGAAAACAGACTATGGTAGAATCTAGTTGCGGTGAGATAGTTTAATTGTCTGAGACCTGGGATTTTTTAGATACCTACCGTTACGCTAAACTACAAAAATAAATGGTTACACAAAAATTGTATATTAATCCTACATTTATTATAACTAATATTAACCTTACCTAATGAATATATCGAAGTCTAAGAAATATGAGAAAATACGAGCACAAATAAAAAAAAACTTTAATTTCCGGACTAATAGCATTTTCGGCACAAAACCTAAAGTTAATTGACTTTCATTTCGTTTCATATTATTTTAGTTGCAATGACTTACCTCAGGGTCTGACAGTAGTTGTATAGCGTAGTTAGGTCCGTCTATGACCGGAGTCCTGCCGCTGGGGTCTCTCCAGAAGGCGATGGTGGGTTTGGGCAGCGCCTCCACGCGACACTCGAGGATCACGGAGTCACCGGCCGCGGCCATGGTGATGCCTGATGCTTGTATTGTGGGGATATCTGTAGGGAACAGTATTAAAAAAATCAAGAATGTAATTGACCACTTGTGACCACTTCTTTAAATTGTATGGGTTTATCGACCGCGTATAGAGTGCCAAGTTATTCGCGAAGCTATTTGAAACATAGGCATTTATTTTTAGGTTTTTTTTTCCAACATATTTGTTAGGCGCAAATATAAACATGTTTAGGTTGGCTACAATTCAAAGTTTTTTAAACAAGTCGATCAAAGTTCTAGATTTCTAGAGGAAGTAAACCCAGCTTTAGTAGTAACGCAACCTTCGATAATTGCCTATCTAATGGTCACTCACGTGAAATGTTAATCTTCCTGGAAGCCTGCATCGGCGTGCCGTATCCATTGTCGGCGTAGCAGGCGATCTGGTTCATGTCGCGAGTCACATTGTGGATCACGGTCACCATGTGGCGGGTCACTTCTTGACGGACTAGTCGACCTGGTGAGGTAATATTAATTAAATTTATAGATTCCCATCTTTCTATAGGTCGATTGCAAAATTTGATCAATTTCTATTGCTAAACAAATTGGTGTATTCTGTCTGAAAAGCCGGATGGACAGAGCAATTACTGGCATAGAAATCACACGTTTTAAGTCTCTAGAGACTTTTCGATTCGACAAATTTTAGCAGCAAGGGCCTAATAAGAGTTGCTGCGACCTATCAATGAAACAAGCCAACAGCTTGCTTATTATCCTATCCGTTATCGTATTCTGGTAGAAAAGCTGTTTGATATTATATTATTTCTTAAAAAACTTTTACAAAAATCACTAGCCCTAATTGAAAAAAAAGCATATAAGTTTGTTTGTTTACATCCCAGATAAAGTTAATGGATTTTGAAGAGACAACAAAAACCTATACCATTCAATTTCTATTTTAGCTTGTTTGACAACATTTAACCAATCAATCAATCAGTCAATTGCCGTCCACTCTTCGACGCGAGCCTAGCTCGACAAGTTTAGTATTAAGCAATTTAATTCTGAAGTAATTGTGTGCCTCAGAGATTGGTGTGTCCAAATCAACATAGCGACAGATTTATCGTGGGTACGCCGGATCGTTGCCGTGCCTGTGCCGTGCCGGTGCCGTCGGCTGTAAATATCTGTGGTTGACAATCGACAGACGATTGTATCCACTGAATGGAAATGAATGGGATCGGGAACGAAAGCAGCTGAAATAGGGCCTGTTAATTTCGGTTTAATGTTTCTTCTATTTGTGTAGGACTGGCTTTGTGAAGTGGGCTGGAAAAATCGGAAATACGGAATGCATTTTGTGATTGCCTAACAATTTTAAGGGGTGTGTGAAACACATGATCTCGAACAATAAATCCTGAAAAATTTGCTCTTAGACTTTTTTTCGAGGTCGATTTCGAAAGTTAAAGTTAACAGCGATTCTTCCATCTTAAACCTATTTTACTGATGACATGGTTTACAACTTATATGTTTTGTTCTTAATAACAAAAAAAAACACAAATGTGAGTATGGTAAATGCTCTTAATCGAACACGAATAGTTTACGTAAATTATCCTCTTTCCTCTACTTCCCGGACTTAATCTAATTATTACATTTTTACAGGAAACCCTAATCAGGGCCAGTATTATTATTGGCAAACTAATTATTAGTTCTAATAAATCATTCTCAATTTGCTCCAAAAACAGCCCCAACGATGTCCATTTGTTATGATTCTGAGTGGTTCCTTCCGTCCCGATAAATCTCTTTGTCACAGTTATTAATCTAGTCAATGAAGCTTGAAGACTTCTAAATTGTCATCAATAACAGCAAGCAGAAAATACCATACACTATTCTCTACCTAAATGTCTGCAGTATTTTCCGTCCAATTTGTTGGGATATTTTTGCAAACGCGTCGAAAACATCGTTTATTATGCATCGATTTTCATCACACTCCTTTTGCTTTAGCGACTCTGTCACACGTCTAACCTCGCTCTCGTTGGTTCGTTTTATTTTATCATAAGGTTAAAACTTTGTTTTTGTCGGATCTCGTAAAATGTCTGGTATGCTTTGAACATGGCTTTGAAAATTTGTTTCTTGTCTATGAAAAAATTTGAGACAAGGAACAAAGTTTTCTTCAGGTAGGGAGGCAATAAAAAGACTAATTTAACTTATATAAAAGAACTGGAGTAAATACCATAGCTCTAAAATTGGTTCCAGTTTGCTTTACAGGGCTTTCGAAAATATCTAGTTACCTATATAGGTACGTTCTATATAGATACGTTCCAAAAGTTGAGGCCTCCTTCCCAGATCCAGATAGCGAGAAGCATTTAGCCGTAATCCACAACGCTGACTCGGTGCCGGTTGATGGAATACTTGTAACTTACAAAGTATGATTACTTATAACTTACCGGAGATATACAACGAGACAGTAGGGGTAGGCGTTCCCATTGCGATGCAGAGGATGGTCATACTGGACCCTTCCACCACCAGGTTCACGGGGTTCACTGTTGGAGGCTGCCACAAACAAATATGTTGTCTTAGGATATTTGATGAACATGACGTCATCTTATCACTTTAGCTGTTTTTTCAATCGGCAAATAAATTAATTTTGACCGATAATTCCTATATCTTTAGTTTATGTAATTTTTGGTGACAGACTAAAGAAGGCTATCTTCATCGTTCAAAGGCTAAGAACGTGTCTACTTATAATTTAAGAAACAGATTTTAGAAACAGTAATTTTAGAAACAGATTATCACCACTATGATTTTACCAGCAATCAGCTGTCTGTCAAAGCTTCTTACCTCGACATACGCCGGGTAAGCGGGGTCGGTCCACGCCAGCAGCGTCTCCGACGGCGGCGACTCCCCCGCCGGCGTGTGCGCCACCACCCACGCCACGTAGTACGTGTTGGGCGCGAGCTTCTCCAGCGTCATGCCCGGGACGGGCGTCGTGATCACAGAGGTGTTGCTCTCCGCGGCCTGCGACGGCTGGGACGGGGACTTCACATACAGCCTGAGAAAGAAAAGAGAGATGTAAATCCTGCTAATATTATAAACGTGAAAGTTTGTGAGTATCGATGTGTATGGATGTTTGTTACTCTTTCACGTAAAAACTACTGGACGGATTTGGATGAAGCTTTGCAGTAATATAGGTTATACATCAGAATAACATATAGGGTACTTTTTACCGCGGGAAAACTTCTCATTCCCACGCGAAACCGACTTCCACGCGAACGGAGTCGCGGGCGGCCACTAGTGTTCAATATATGAGAAAGTAAGAAATTTAGAAGTACCTACTTGTTGAAGAGGTAAGAACTACAGTAACTAAGGTTGACTAAATACAAAAGACCAACGAGTGCTACTTTGAATATATTTTGTGAAACCATGGAAATCTTCCAACGATAATCCGCTTAAAAAAAAGTAGTATAAGGCCGATTTATAAAACTTTCAAATTCTAACTAGAGGTTCATAAATTAGAAGATCTCTTACATATCAGCATTTTCCTACAATGACTTCCCCACCTTATCAACTACTTACGTATAAGTGATGGTGTCATCGGGCTTCATGAACTGCGGCGGTTGCCACGTGAGTGTCAGCCATGTTGCCGAGTGTGACGCTACTGCCAGCGAGTGAGGGGGGGAGGGGACCCCCGACACGTTCTTGTTTACACCTAGGATAGGGACATTGTTCATTAAAGACTTTTGGCTATGGGAGGTCAGGTCAAGTTAGAGACAAGTTTTGAAGTTGAAGAATAGTCTGGTTTTAATGGGATAGAAGATCTTGATGAGTTTGGGGTAGAGTAAAACATTTAAGATTTTATTTTAAGGAAAGATGAAACAATACTTTTTTTTTAATAAAAGGCGATATAGCTGTAGCTTTTGAGTTTATTGTTTAAAGAGTATTTGACTTGCTAAATGAAGAACTCGACACAATTAGAAACTCAGCAATTTTAAAACAAGATTCCAAACCAATTTAGCAGCAAGAAGGGTTAAAAAACATATGCTGTGCATGATAATGTTGTTCCTACCTTCATCAGTGACGTTAAGCAGCAGCATGCTGGACGGCAGCGAGGTGCCGTGCTCGTTGACCGCCACCACGAACAAGTGGTAGGTGCTGTTGACGTCCAGGGTGATCTTCGTCGAGGTTGATGTGAGGTTCATTTGCTGAAATGACAGGAAAATGTCGAAAACCTTAAAAAAGAAAACCTTTGCCATGAAGAGTGATAAATTAGGAAACGAAAGTTTTCTTTTGAAATATAAGTTTAGGTATGTATTCCATTTGAGGTAAAATCTGCATGCCTTGCCAATCATTAATAATGGAAATATGCAAATCCTTTGTGTCTTATAATAATTCCAAGAATCCGATCTTTGATGTCAAGTCAGAAAAATAACAAACGGTCGATTCTAGAAACCGATATTTCAAGAGCAGAAAATTTAAATAATATAATGTTTCTATTTTGGGAACCATGGACTTTCATGACTGTTAGTCGGTGTTTTAGGAAGCGAAATGACACACGTCTTTATAAAGCAATTTTTAGCAATTTAATGCCTGACGTAAAAGTAAGCTGTGCAGGAGCGCAACATCAAAGAAACTTAATACATACTAACAATTACATAATTTACTTTCATACAATTATAAAACCACTAAGGCTTTCAAGAAACTTCTTAACAAATGACATTGACACTTACATTATCAAGCTGCAGGGTATTGTAGTAATACGGCTGTGAGTTGTTCCCCACTTTCTGCCAATGGACGACGTAGGAGGAGGCGTTGGCTCCGTCAGTAGGGGCAGTCCACTCGATGAAGAGTTCCCCGTGACCGCCGAGAGTAGCGTGAAGCTCTCGCGGTGGACCAGGGAGTAGACCAGTTCCTATGGAAAAAAAGATACAGCTTTAAAAATCAATCCACGATTTTGGGGGTTACCATTATTTTAGGAAGCTCGTAATGATGAAAAACAAACATGAATCTTAACAACTAATGGATGACTGACTCTAGCAGATCAACTCATGTTCGATCCCTACTATTAATACCGAGTTAGTTTTAAAGGATGGCAACAGTCAAATAAAATTACCTTCTTCGAAGCACTGCACAATATTCCCGATGTAGGCGATGCAAGGTGATAGCCCGCTGCTGAATGAGCCCCCGCACGCGCCCAGACACTTGTGTGGCACTCCACGACGCACGCAGCACTCCTCGTGATTACGACCTATGGATCAATACATGTTTTAGAATAATCATTATCATCATAACGAAGTCTATTTTTCACTTAGAATTGGAAGTTTTTTTACATTCAGTTTTTTTTTATGTTAGCTAAATTTCAATGCTTTGTGAACAAATGGGCCAGGTACAACTCTGCGAAGCATGGGCAGGTTACTAGTTAGATTATAAGCAAGGAAGATAAAAAACTTCGATGTCAGACGATTAACTGCTGGAAACGTACCTCCAGCCCCACACCGCATCAGTTTATGAAACTCGTTGGCACAGATTGGGGCGAGAGCACGCAAGTCAGACATTTTAGCGTCATACGAGCACAGCGGCATGCAACTGCTGGCCAGCTGGACCTTTTCACAGCAAGCTGTCACGTTGTAGGCATTTGCTATTTCTTTCTCCTCTTCCACAATCTATCAAGAAGAATAAAATATGCGAAATCGGGTTCTCAGTTAAATCAAGTCAATGTCATAATATATTTCAAATTCTTACCTGACTTTGTGTTCTGAAGATTAATCTTGGTGAAGGTTCACCCATTCCATGTTCATTGACGGCTTCTACATAAATCTCATAGTCTGTATTAGATTCTAAATCTTCTAAAATATAAGGCGACTGGACTTTTTCCAATGTTCTGTAGTCATCAGCAAGGTTCAGCGCCTTGTAGTAGAGGTTGTAGAATTGGACTGTGTCAGCCAGTGCTGCTGGGGGAGACCAGTTGACAACGGCGTAGTCTGTGTCGATGTTCGTGAGATGAAGCTTGGATGGAGGTCCAGGGAGGACTCCGTAGCCTTGGAGCAGGCAGTTTGTGTATGATGACATGTAGCGAAGGCACCTGCGTAAATATTGTGTCAATTCAAATAAGGATCTCAGCTTCACGATCGGATATATTGTATAATCAACTAACTTGAAGTGATTGAAGTCTAGCGTGGTAATATTTCCACTGCACAGCGGCTGGCACGGCGCTGGCAGACCTCTCGACCTGCAGCAAGGGGTGTGGTCCATCCCGTTGGCGAGACACCCGAACGTGACGCCGGCCCACGGCGCGCAGATCATGAGGTCGGTGACCTGCAACTGACGAGTCAGCAACGCGGACGTAAGGGGTGAGATGATTAGTCACAATGGGATGGGGCGGGGTGAGGGTTAGTGTGCGTAGTTTGTTAAATTAGTAGGTTTTATAAACTTATGGCTTACTTAAACGATCAAATACGATTTATTTGTGAAACATTGAATATTCTGTTTATGATTTTTGCATAGTTATTCAGGAATACAAAATCGAGATACCATAATTTTGCTTCTGTTATGCCAATGTGCAAGATGGTAAATGCGATTATGAAGTTTTATAAATTTCCAACTAGTACAATGAAAATGGAACACTGAAAAATGAATTTATTATAACTTACCCCTATTTCGAAGGTCTTGGTTGGGTCGCAGAGTTTATCAACACATCCGTAGTGGTTGACACCAGCGTTGACGCAGCAACTCCTGACATCAGGCAGTTTAGGAGCTGCTGCTACTTCCGTAGACTTCATTTTACCAGGAGTCAGTGTAAGAGACCTACGATATTTTGAGTATATAATATGTTGAAGAACAACTATTCGTTATGATTTTTTTGGAATAGAAATCTAATCTCCACTACATGTAAAGCTACTCAAAGGTTTATGTATCTTTTACCTGATGGCATATTAGTAAGAGTTTTACCTGATGGCATAGCTCGGCAAACTAGATCCATGTATATTATACGAGGTGACTCTAATTTCATACATCGTGAATGGCAATAAATCGTTCAGCGTCAAGAATGTTTTATTAGCGTTCACTTTGAATATCATTGGCTGATTCATCGTCATTGACTTATTTGAGGGCATATTATCTGCAGGCTCTATAAGATGTGCGTCAAAGGATCTGACGGTTGTCACATTTACAATATATTGGGTGACTGTGTCAGTATTTTGGATGGGTGGACTCCAGGTTACGTTTAGTTGCCTCTCGTTCAGTGGTTCAACTTCAACCTCTTCTGGAGGACTGGGTAATAATTCTGTAAGGACCAATATATAATGGCGTTAGTAGTCTCTATTTGAATTTATCTTAAAAATTAAAAACATTAATATTTTTGATTACTTACCAATGCCTTCAACGATACAAGCTAAAGTTTTGAGCATGTAGGAAGCGCAGGAGTAGTGCGTTTTAATGTTATCAGTGACAGGAGTGAATTCCCCGCGACAAACATCTTGGCAAATATCTGGAACACGCTCTTGTATGCAGCAGGGCACGTGGTTTCTGCCATCTGCCATACACCTGTTAAAACAGTTGTTGAATCACGAATCGCAATGGTGACATAAGCACGGTAAAGCAATTATTGATCTAAGAGATTAATGATCAAGACTATGAAAAAAATACCTTAAATTTTCGTACACAATCTGGAATGATTTTTATTTCATTGCTTACATAGTGCAAAGTCGTTGCTAGTTTCAGATTTTTAATGAAATAAGGTCTCTGTTTTACTTTCCAGCAAAATTAACAACATACTTGACAATAGCCGGGAAGTCAGCCTGGCACGTCTCCGGGTCCTGCCCCGTGCCGTCCAGTATCGACTGGATGCTGCAGAAGCCCAGGCAGGTGGTGGACACGTTGGCAGCCAGGCAGCAGTCGGTGTAGTTGTGCGACAGCGCCGTGGCGGAGAGAGTGGGCGAGTTCGCCGAGTATGAGTCTGTGGTGTTGGCGTTCTCGGGCGGGGTCAGACCTCGGGATATTACTGGGAGGCAGAGGATATGCTCAAGAATGTATGATGATAAAAGGCTGAGCTTGGAATTTGATTTAAAGGAACAGAATTACAATGCCTATTTGATTTTTCTTTCGGCGAGGTGAACGGATCTTGCTGGTTGTTAAGTACCTACCATCGAAAAATTTAAGGGTAGTATAGCCTGTGAGGTCTATTAAATAGATACTTTTGTGTTGAAATAAAAATAAAAGAACAATACTTTTTAAACTGCTTGGAATCTTAGGCCCGTAAATATAAATTGTCCTCAAGATCGAGATCAATCACAGCTTTTGATGAAAATGGATTTATATGAATTCATGTTCATCCGGTTCAATTTTTGTTTTGAGTGTGGGCACACTCAAAACAAAAATTCAACATTTCCCAAGTTATTGCCTATTATATTTTTCCACATATAAACCCACCACTCAGCCTATGGAAGCTCCTGACCGGAGGCCTGGTGTTCAGCTCGCAGGTGTACAGGCCAGCGTCTGAAGGCTTCACCGACTTGATGACCAGCGCCCACACGTCGCCGCCCTTAGCGATGCCCGGACCTTGGAGAGGCTCCTCTGAGGGAAAAATTGATAAATTGTAACCGGAACTATAGGTAACAGGTTAAATTAATAAGATGTTTGTCCTTGAAAAAAATGCAGCTAGGTAAATTAAGTTATAAATTATTTGTTGTTTATGTACGTAAACATTTCAGAAGGGTCCAAAGGTTCCTTTGATTTCGTTTGCCAAATTCTAAAAATACACATTAAAATATTCAGGAGTCTATTACCACTAGCTTTTGTAGTTCTACATTATTAACACATGAACCTTTGTTATACATCAGTCAGAATTGCAAACAAGATAAGCCAAAGTATAAAAAACCTCAAGTAACAAATTGCTTAACCAGACATGCGTTGAGACGAATCGTCTACAATGACAATGGCTACAAAATCTTGGCATTGAACTCATATACTTTAAATTCAGTCCACCGACTCCTCTGGCTTTGAACAAATTGAATTAAATATCAGACATCAAGATTTAAGAGACTTGGCTTCGTTCATGTGGATGGAAGTTTCGTGTTATCAACGCCAGTCATCGTTTGAGAGCCACTCGGATGAATTTAAATTTCAAGTAGGAAGGAGGAGACAATGTCGGGCTGCGGTCGATTTGATGGGTTTCACGTATTGGATTTACGTTGATGCTTATTTTGGTAACACTCTCTTAAAGTAATCACAAAATATTAACAACATTTGTTATACTTAATATTAAACAAACGGGTCTTAATACAACTTACTAAATGTAGTCCAAATAATTATAAATAGTCTGACAATTTTTTAAGTAAGTTTGCCAGTAGCATATATCAAACTACTGTCATCATGTTAAAAAGTAAGTAGTTTTTTCAAGTTGTATCCTTTCGATTCCACTACAAGTTCTATAAACCATACACATCTCTGACAGTCATCAACAGCAGCCGACTATATCCAGTTGCCACATTTGCGACCCCATAACAATTACCCGGCCCAACATGCGCTGGCCCAAGGCGTAGAACACTTGGTTCACCGTTGAATTGCCTCTATCAAAGATTTGGATACCGGCCAACATTGACCAGGGTTTATCCCATTGTATACATACCGTATCGAATGCTGGGTCATTTATTGTCTTAACCTAAATCCCTACTTATGCGGGTTAGTATGAAATACTGCGACCAATTTTAATGGTTTTATTTGCGAAGAATTGAAGGTAAAAGCCTAAAATGATGTATTGAGCCTTTGGGCAAATTCTTTGAAAGGTTCTGATAGCTTAATTGATGAATCTGTTTGTTTTTACTTTAAGAACAACATTATAATTTAGTACGTATCTTGATATTTACGGCGGTAATATTTGTATAAAGTTAAATATCAACTTAAAAATAGAACATTAAGATTTTCCTTGCTTATTGGTTTCTAAAGTAAGTTTTAAGCTGAACACCGGATTATAACTGAGCCTATAATAAATTCGATAAAAGACGAGGTTTCAATTCAATTGCTACACAAAAGTAATATCGTCAGTTTTCATTTCTGTGTTAAAATACATGTTAAAATTTTAGATCATGATCATCAACAAGAAGACTGTCTGTTAACCGTATAAATGAATCTCAAATCAAACAAAAAAATATTTCGCCCTACTCTGCACCCACTGAAACTGGTGTACGAAGTTTAAACTTACTTTCATCATGCAGCACCCATATCCTCTCATCCGGCGTGATGATGACCCCCCCAGCCGTCAGCAGCTGCTGGTCCCTCCGCCACAGCACGGGGCGCCGCCGGGCCCCCAGCACCACGCAGGTCAGCAGGGCATCCTCGCCAGCCCGCACCGTGACCCCACCGTTGGGGGCCCTCATCCACGCCTCTTTAGGCTCTTCCGTAGGCTCTTGGGAGGAAACGGTGCTGTTGCTCAGCTCGAGCGTCTCGATTTTGGTCTCTGTGGGAGAAAAAAGATGATGATGTCAGAGTTTTTAGAAGACTTTCTTTGCTTTGTAAAATTACGAAAACAAAAAGCTACCAATTCTCCAAAAGTGTAATACGAAGAATACATTTACGTAAAAACTCCCAAAAAAGTAGAAAGATACATCAATCAATTATGGTTGCTTTGTATAAACTGAGAAGCGTCCATGATTTCCTCGCTGATAAAATTGAAGGGAATGGAATATCTTGTGAACTATGGGTTGAGTGGAGATCGGGGTAGATTGAGACCCGACGCAACTCTTTTCATAAAAGGTCATCTTTATTATTTTATATATTCAAGGTGGAGTCTCATTGAATATAAATTATCAAAATGGATTGTGGAGTAGCGTCATGTTGTTAGAGATTAGTTAACTTATTTTTTTGTTAATAGATGTCTTATTTCAACATGATTTTTTAAATTATTCTAAATACTTAGGCTAAAATAAATATTTTTCTTTTAAAAACAAAGGTCCCAGTAAAGTGGACAACATTTTAGATATTATAGAATTTAATTCATTTGATATTATTTTACAGATTTTAAGTTCGTTGTATTCTTTTACGTTAAGATTGTCTTAATTACGTCAATAAAATTGTTATTTTTCGTGAGAGTTACCGCCGTAACAGTAACCCTACCTTACCTTCACCATTTCATTTATATTCAGTTGTTCACACGTAAACCCAATATGTGGATAAAGGAACGTTTAGCGCGTAATGTGGCTGGCTCACTTCACTTTCAATCCAATCAATCAATGATAAAGTCACTGTCAATCACCATTCGCCTGATTGAGGAACGAGCAAGAAATTATTTTTGGGTTAATTTCTCGGTTCGCTCTAATGAAGATTTATTGTTATGATGAGTTGAGTTTTTAGGGAGTTATTATTTTAGGTTTTTAGCGGTAGCGGTTAGGGGGATGAAAATAAGTAGCTTTAGATTTCCAATGTAGTTAATTAAGAGTAAGTAATGCTTTTTATTGTTGTCATTGTATTTAGAATTGTATTGAGTTTTAAAGATTGATTGACCGATCTGAAAATATAGCTGGAAATACTTTTATATTCATTAATTATGTCTTTTTGACTCCTTCACAAAATAAAGCGATCACACTTTATTTGTATATAAAACAGACTTAGAACAAAAACTTCTCTTTCTCCTCTCAATATAAATTGTACTTCACAATATCTCAATACAATATATTTGCCTCGTCAGGTTACCTTAGTTTCATATCCACTGAAATAGAGCACCTATTCCTTTAGCACTAGAGGTGAAAATTGAAAAATGACAGTTCAATACGCGAGAAAAGTAGCCCCTTTGTTCACGCAACGACACCTAATAATGAAGATGCTAGGAAATTGCTTGTACACTCGACAGCGAAAAAGCGACACATACCACTCTTAGCGCGATACATGTTGTTGGCTAATATTGTTGAGGGTTGTACGTGTTCAATTAATGAATTGGTGGTAGAGCTGAAATGTTTAGGGAATGTATTTTTACTTAACTCAGAAAGCTAATCTATGGTACTTATTGACAACCTGCCACGAGTCGTGACTTGCCAAGGTAAAATGAACTTAAAAGTAAAAATAATGGACTATGTTTTACAAAGTAAAATTTATTTTTTCATCTATCTTATCTCCACAAATGTAAGACTATTGTTTGCTGGTGTATACAGGGTGCTCCAAACAAAGTGGATGTCATACAAAGAGTTCGCGAGACACCCACGTCGTGTGAGAAATGATACTTCCTTTATATAAAATGCAAAGTATTTTATCAAGAATCTTCGGACAAAATGAAAGGTTAAATATGTTTATAATAATGACATTACTTTTAAATTTTTGCAGTTTGATATTTTAACTGTAATTTAACTTAAACCTTGAATACCTGTCGCGATCACTTTCAGTTAAAACTTTTGAACTATAGCGTTAACGAGTGAATAGAATTTAAATGTATGAAACTGTCAAATTGCATGTTTGTCAAAAATTACAGTTTCATACATTTTTATTCTATTCACTCGCCAACGCTTTCTACTGCCATTTGACTTGGGGGGCTGGGCGTTAAAAATATTCTATTCTTAATTTAAACTTATGATAGTTAGCAACCAAGACCATAATCAGTTCTGATTTTGTTCTCGGTGTATGTATTTATAAGTACATTGAACGTAGGTTCACTCACGCGATATATTATGAAAGCTAATTTAGTACTCTTGAATATTCTATGGGACGTTTTTACTAGATCCCGTAGTCTTGCGAACCGAAACTCGACGGAAGAAATTACTCTCAAGTGAGTTTGAAAAGGATATGAACGTGGAGTATGTTAACAAAGGTTTGTGGTTCGGTAATAAGTAGCAGTTTTTGTTGGATGAAGGTATAATAATGTCACTTTTGAGCACCTGAAGTTGAGGTAACTATTTTTTTTTCTCAAGCCATATTTTGAAGCCTTATAATTTATTTGTTACTTGATTCTGAAAACAGTTTTATGTTATCAAATTTTGAAAAGTCACTGTAAAGTTTCATCCATATCCGTCCAGTAGTTTTTACGTGAAAAAGTAACAAACATCCATACATCCATACATCCATACATACCTACTTACAAACTTTCAAGTTTATAATATTAGTAGGGTAAACACAGATAACGCCTGTATTAGTTATACTATATTCTCTGTCAGTAACGAAAGTTGACACATGGGATTGGTGGACAAAGAAAAAACATAGTTTTTTCTGGTTTAAAATAATAACTGCGTTCATTAATAAGGGGTTTAGGTAGATAACGAGCTTCATCGATGATAGATCATTTGTTAATTGTTGAAAACCGGCTGCTAGGTGAGTTTTAAATATTTTTATAAATTACTATAAACCTAACGTGCAATAATAAAAACTTGTCTTTGAACTTTTCACTTGATTAGAATTTTCTAATTGATCTACTTTGATCATAATCATTTTCAATTTGTAAGGCAATATTTTTACCCCATTACCGTGAATTGAGTGTTTTTGATTTACGTTGAAAATAAAAACCATTGTTTTCTTGGTAATCGGATTTCTCTGTCAAACAAAGTAATATTGTTAAGCGTTCATTTTATTTTTGTTATTTTTCCTTTAGTGATTTTATCCAGTGCGTTCTCAAAGTGCTAAAATTGTAAGAAAAAACATTTCTTATTTATTTTTCGTGAATAAATTCACAGAAAGAAAATGTCAGTCGAGTTATCTGATACTGCGCGATATTTTCCTGTTAAGTATGTAAGTACAAAAACAAAAAAATACTTCTTTTTCTTAAATGTTTTACTTATTTAAGTTATAATAATTAATTAAATTACTTTACTGAAATAAGCTAGTGCGAACAGGAATGGGTCTACTATACCGAAAGTTTCGGGTTTGATCCCCAATAGGGTGTACCACTAATCTGGTATTTTTCAAATTATGTACATGTTTATCTCGCACTAATGCTGAGGGAAAACATCGTGAGGAAACCTACATGATTGGATTGATTATCCACCAACCCGCACTGAGCCAGCGTGGTGGATTAAGGCTCAACTATTGGGACATATGTAGGCTATTACTATTATTACTTCACAGAATAATATGGAAAATGTTGTATAGCTTCATGTAACCAAA